>CM060907.1:674602462-677088712 GCA_030737815.1 Allium fistulosum | reverse complement strand
TGCAAAAGCGACTCAACCTCAAAGGAGAGATGCTCTCTCGATCGGTGGAGAACTCACTGCTTTTATATGATCCTAAGAATAATGGCCTTGTCTCAGTGATAGTGAGATCAGTATATTATACTATTAATATAATAGTAGTTAAGATCATTCCTCCCGCGCGGGAACAATCAATAAGCAACGTAATGTTGTAATAAAATAAAAGAGCAACTGCCCGCCTATCCGCTAATCATGCCGGGACTCGGAAACCGGAAAACTGGGAAAAATAAATGAATGACATAGAAAAGAAGTGCGAATAGGATGGATCGGTCTCCTCGCTTCGCTCATAGCTGCCTGCCTCCTAAAGCCTTAGCTACATCCGACCCGGATCGCTCACCGGACAACTCTAGCATCATTCTTAGGCTCTCGCTCTATCGCTTTGAAAGCTCTATAGCTCTAGCTCGAGGAACTCTAGCAACATCTAGCTACCCGGACATAGCAACAGAACTCTTACTTGCTTCTCTTCTTACCGGGAAAGGTGCAAAGGTGAACGGACAACTCACAGGTAACTCTAGCTTCTCTTCCCACCGGCCGGCTAGCAACATTAGCTCCCTTAGCTCAACTCCCATATCCCGAACTCTCCACTCTCGCTTCGCTCGGTACGCTTAGCTTCCCACTACCCGGAGTGTTAGGAGGCAACTAAACGCTTCGCTTCAGCTTCGCTTACACTTGCTTTAATGCTGCTAGCAGCATTAAGGCATTACGAGGTGGAACCAATCAAGATGACTTCGAAGGAGAGGAACGAATCATAAGGAGAGGTGCCTCCCACTCTCGCTTGCCACCACCTACGGTTGATCATGAGGTTCTATCGCACATTATATACGAAATGAATATTCCTATTTATTCCGTACGCGTATAAGAAATGGATAAGAAATGGCATTTCACATTATATACGAGAATAGTGAACTCGGTGCATAGGTTCTACCAGCGATATCTAATGCCACTCATTTTTTATATAATGCTGCTAGGGAACCTGGTAATAACACTCGTAGATAGATCCCGATCCAATGTAGAAGGTCTAGAGATGAACGAGGCCCAGCCATATCTTCTTCTCCGAATTGGATAGAGCCAGCGCTTGTCCTTATGAACATCCTGCTAGAAACGAAGTTGATCGCATACTTTACTTCACTCGTTGATCACCTGGATCGCTTGGCTTGTCTCTTTTCTATTACCGGGAAAAGCCAGTTAACGCGTCAACTCAGAGAAGAGAAAGAAGCAACTCACGAAAACAAGGCCCAGTAAACGAAGTCACTCGACAAAAGGAATCCAACATTTCTCAATAATGAAAGGGTGGAGCATTTTTCCGATATTAAAGCGCGCTGATGATTAACGCCACACTATTGAGAAATGTTGGACACGTCCTCAGTCCAATGTTGCTACCTCATCTACTCCTCCAAAGGTGGAGGTGCGTAGCGGATCTCATAGAGTTGCAGGGTGCTGTGCTTCTTTCTATTTTGCTGTTCTTTCTGAGTCAGGTCCTATTACTCTGGAGATTCTTAAGCAATTGATGTCTGCTATCACTCAGAAGATTGAAGATCTCGGGCCTTCTCATTCTGCAAACATGGCAAATCAGGTATCTGGATCTGCTGCTTCTTCTTCCATTCCCAGTGATTGGATTCGTCGATTCCGGGGCTACCAGTCACATGTCAGGTGAGTTCGCCCAATTAATATACTGGGCCTATCTCTTTCTCCTCAAAGATTCTGTTAACATTGCAGATGGCACTCTCTTACCTCTGTGGGTCTATGTCTTCATCCCGGATTCTTCATGATAGATTCGCCCAATTAATATACCCTCCGCTGAGGACAAACTTGCTTTCTATCAGTCACCTTGCAGCTAACCATCTTCGTGTCATCTTTTCTTCTTCTGAGTGTCCCCTGTAGAAATATTAAAAAATCTTCGGCTTGATTCAAAGGGAATGCTTGATAGTGGAGTGAGGAACGTAATAGTCGATAGACCAGTCATTGGCTACACGGAGCAAAAGAAATCCCGGCTCACACTTTTTGTTTTGAGATTAGGATTAGGTTCTTTGAGTTGGTTTGAGACAGAAGCAAGTAGTCCAACTCGATTCCTGGCTGACCGCTGAAAATAGGCCGAAAAGTCAGTGGTGTGAGCTGTCTGATTCCGGCTGGAGTGAGTAGTTTGCTGCTAAATGAATACGTCCCTACTTCCTATTAGCAATCGACAAGTTTTTTCCCGAAAAAGAAAAGATACTAGAAATAGACAAGAGAACAGAACCTGAAAACCCACCTTGATTCGTATGATTCTTTCGTGACGAAATATTTGATCTTAGGCGGTTGCTTGGCTATTGCGGAAAGTCACTTGGTCTATCTCAACAGGCACTGGACGAGATACACACCACGACTCTATTAGTCTGAGTCTGATATGATAGTAGAGTGCTTTGTTTTGTATAGTAGTGACTATTGTCATGTTTTAGTAAACAGAAGAAGTAGATTTCGAGTGCCTCTGATTGTCTGGCTTGGTCTCTCTTTCTCATTTGGTTAGATTTTGGGTTGCCTTTGATGTGTGTGTGCTCTTTCAAGTGGCCGGGGTCAAGTGGCTAAGTGTAAAGGGAAGGCTGACTTTGCTGCTGCGGACCGGCACGATGCTTGATGACTTGAGGCGCCCGAAGGAAGGCCCGCAATGACCGCACTGGTGCTCCGGGTGGAGGACTCTTAGTACATCGCCTGTTGTCAGTTGCTTTGGCGGAGCCATGCGCACCTTACTCTCATCAGATTTGAAGTCAATTCCTTAACCGGCCGCATTTAGAATTCATTTCTAATGATCGCTGTCTTCCTGATTTCTTTGTACCATTCTGTCATCGACCTTGAAGCATCAATGTCACACTCAAGCCGAAACCCTGCTAGCTTCAGTTCTTTACGAAGTTTCTTCTAACATTGCGGGCCGCTCTAATTTGATTGAAATTCTTATATTACCCACCGCCCGGCTTTGGCTTAGCCACGCGTACCGGGTCGTGATCCGGACGAAAGAATTCTTCACCCAGCAAAACTCTAGCTATTGACTTGGATGTGTCCTCACTCACAAGAAGGCGAAAGTCCCATTTTGATACAGAACCCAACAAACTCAAGTTTTCATGGTCTTGAGGCCAATGTTTATACTGGGCGAAACAGCATAGTCCTTATTCGTTTGCCAGTATATTAATTGGGACTACCCTCGTCCCGTTGGTCGATAGAGGTGGCACGGTCCCCTGTTGGCTGCTTTGGTAAGAATACTCCTTTCCTTTTTCCTCTGTGGACGGGACTAAGGATATACTAACCTTACAGCACCTTTCTCTTTATCCAAAAGGATCTCTCGCTACGCGCCTCTTTATATTCATATGATTCGCCTTACACATCAGCAGTTTTACGCTTGTCAGACAGAAAGAGGCGCGTAGCGAAAATGGACTGCATTCCTTTGCATAAGAAAGAGGGGTATTAGTATCAGACTGATCTTGTTGCGCACTTACTAGGAGGATGGGAGAAATTTCCGCCAAGCCAATAGGTTATCTTATAGTTTTCCCGAAATGAATAAGAATAGACCTCGGTAGCAAGGACTTTCCAGTGATGGATTCCCACCTCCCGTCTTATGACCAAAGGGGTAAACAACCATTCATGAATACGCTACGCACCTTAGGTTTCACTGCCCAATTAATATACTGCGCCTTATTTCTCATATCAGCTCAGCACATGATAAGAAAAACCGAATTCCTTTATTTGATGTCGATTCATCCACACTTCCATTCCTTGCAGAGGAAAGCGAACTGCTTGCTGGCTGGGAGCTGTATGAGCGGTAACGCCCACGTACGGCTCCGTGAGAAGGTGGACAGAAATGGCCTTGTTGTACCTCACTCCCGTCTTCAATGGGGTCTGCTCTTTTTTTTTGGGAGAGTATGCCAATATGATCTTAATGAGGTGCGGGGCTTTGCATCTGACATTCGTTGGGCTTCCCTCTGCGAGAGCCAGCGTCCCGGCTTGTGCAATAAACCCCTCCGGCCGAAGACTAGTGATAGGTGGTCCCGCGGAGCTTTCGTAGAAGGGTAGCCTAGTGTGTAAGCACAGCAATGAACCACGGCGAACCCTCAGACAACCCATCTAAGATTAGGGGGGAGATCTGTGGTAGAGCTTCGCTACCTTTGACTCTTCCACGGACTTATACATGTACCGAATGCTCATACGGGAAAGTGAACTCCTGGGTCTGGAACCAGGGGGTTGAGAAATCCTTTCTTTCTCGTCTACTCCAGGGGGTGCGGACACACCTGCGCGGATTACAGGTGACGGTTACAAGAATGGCGGGGAAGTGAACAGTACCCGACGACATTCAGGGATGAATGTAGACCCATCGGGCAGGGATAATCATTCCGGTCCTGGGAGAGGTGGCGACACCAGTCTGAGCTGAGGGAGGCGACCAGTATATTAATTGGGGACCGATCCAGTATATTAATAGGCATCCATTCTACTCGTGTATGTTGTTCGTTTTCTTGTTGTTAGCTTTTCCTTCCTCCGCCCGGGGGGCGATGTGTCTTATAGGGATCTTTTTCTGTTGGGGGAGGCGCCAGTATATTAATTGGACGGATTGCCCTGTTTCTTATTATTCTTGTTAGCACGTGAGTTTGGTCCTTAATAGCATTACGACGGATAACCTAGAATGCATAGCAAACTGCCAATAGCATGTGGTAAGGCAATGGGTTTTGTTTTGGTTCTACTCCCATTAGGACAGAGGATAAGACTTTCCTGCCTGTCTTGCCACCAAATAATATACTGGGCACTCGTGCTCTCTTAGACCCACGCAGCTACCCTTCTTCAATTCGATGACTTCTGTGAAACAAACCAGTCATGGAATAAGAGAACTGATTGGGAATCCTTGGCGCGGCTACCAACGGCGATAGGAACGATGACTCTCCTCAGAAGGTACGTAGTCTAAGGTAGTATCTATTAATATTTCTTTGTTCGATCCGCTAATGGCAATCGGAAATGATATCTATCAAACGGGAGCCCAGTCTTCTAAAGAATCCCCGCTGCCGGTGTTGTGTTGTTGGACCGAATACCTTTTCCCCGTCAAGGACAGCATCTCTGTTGAGTAACTCTCATTACTCGAAGAGCTATTCCCAATGTTTCTACTGGCGGTCGGAGTTCATACTGGACCTCTAATTAAGATACTGGGTCGCCTGAGGAGCAGTATCGCGACTGAGTCAGCTACTTGTCACCCAGCCTAGCTACCGAATGATCCGCTGTCACATACTGATGCCACCCTACAACTAGCTCTGACCAGAATAATGCCATCTCACCCTGGGTACGTCCACGTCGTGATGGTTTCCATCATACCCTATACCTCTCGCTAATCTACATCAGCTATGCTCACTGCCTACTCCAATTAATATACTGGCGGGCGCCTCAAGTAAAACTCGGTTGACAAGCCCTTTCATTGAGAATCTGGGTCTATCGAATGAGGATCTTAACAATCTATCCAAAACTCATCAACCCTCCCTAACGCCGGAATTAATATACTGGGTGTACTGGACCTCTAATTAAGATACTGGGTCGGACGAGGTGTGGACCTCTAGAAGAGGTCGCCTCTCCTCCTTTCTTTGACTACCTCTCTCGTGGGTCAGGACTATCTTATCGTGGACTCGCTCTGTCTCTTTCAAAAGATTGAAATAACCTACCATGAATGACTTTCTGCAGAGTCAAACTTCGGTTAGATATATAGCCTGAGTGAACTGGATCGGAATCAAGTCATTCAACCTGGGCATCCTTAGAGTCTGGACAGTCAAAGAAATAGGCCTTGCTTCAATTATTCCATCACGTATAATATAGAAGTCGTTGAATGAGAGAGATGTAGTTGGTTATAGACTGAGTGAGCGGAGTAATTCACTCTTATCGAACAATTAATATACTGGGTCTCAAAGCTTCTTAGGTCAAGTGCCAATCCTGTCTTCTTAAGATCTTCTATCAGTCTAGGGTTGGCGTTCTTCCAGATCGTATTTTTCCTAATGTAGTACCACTATCCAATGAGAAAAATCCTGCTATTGAACTTCTGTGGAGATGAACAATAAGGAATGTCTGCTATATGCTTCCAATCAGGGCTTCGTGTACAGTTCTCTAAGAAATGTGCGATCAAAGAATTGAGGATTAGTGCATGAATTCCATTTTTGGAATGCTTAAGTGTTAAGGGCATCTTGCTATGGGCACATACATGCGAGTCCTCTTGCTCCAATACTTTCCTCCTACTGCTCATTATCTGGAGCGACTTCCATACTTATTTCCCCCGCAAGTCCCAATTAATATAGCCAATTAATATGCTTTCAACGATCCATTTGAGAATTTGCTCGTCACGCTTCGCTGGTTTGTTTTTCGTAGGCGAACAGGAATCAAACTGACTCCAGTCCAGCCATAGGAGACACCTGAGTGAAAGGAGCAAATAGAGTTCCTTCAGCTTCCCGAAAACAACATGAAGTCAACGCCCTATATTAATGCTCCTCGTTTTTATTCAATGTTGATATGACTCATTTTGATGGAGATTTGTAGCATCATTCAAGTAAATACAGATTGAGATCGTAGAAACATGAGCTTGTGATATAGCTACACCTAATTCCAGACCGGTTAATGCTAGAACTATAAATAAAGGACCAAGATCTCCTATGAAAAAAAGAAGATTATTCAACAATAGCATAGTCCAAGCAAACCCACTTAAAATCTTTACTGAACTATGACCAGCCATCATATTAGCAAATAAACGTATTCCTGAGCTTAATGCACGAAAACAATGAGGGATTAGCTCAAGGAGTACTAAAAAAGGTGCTAATGGCAGTGGGACTCCTACGGGTAATGAGAAGCTAAAAAAATGAAGCCCATGTCTTTGAAATCCAACGATCGTAATGCCTATCAAAATGGAAAATGAGAGAGCCAAAGTAATGAGAAAATGACTTGTCACTGTGAAGCTAAATGGTATCATACCCTGGGGATTACAAAATAACGAAAAAGTAAAAGTGACCAAGATGCGAGGGGAAAACTTTTGTTTCACATCTAGACCACCTATTTGTTCGTTTACCGGGTTCGGCACGAAATCATGAATAAGCTCTACCAAGGATTGCCAAGCATTTGGCACTGACTTTCCCCCTCCCTTTTTCGTAACAAATAAAATCATCAGTAGGACCAAACCGAGAGTGAGCAGCATAGACAAGGATGGATTTGTGAATGAAAAATAAAACTTCCCCAGATTCATGGGAATGAATGGGTGAATGGAAAATTGCTCAAGTGGGCTGTGTTGGTCGTTCTTAGTACTATCTTTCCTCCTTTCAGCACTCATTCTTGCTTCTAAGCGTAGAATCAAAGATAGAATCACCAAGATCCCCTATAAAAAAGATCATTCATACATAGCATAGTCAAAAACCAAGTAAAAACTACAGACCATAAATATGGCCATACGTATCTAGAACTTGAATAAAGTAGCTACTGCCCGTGCCATTCCAAACGAGATCCAAATAGATTGTTTCTAGCCCGAGAAATTGATCTATTATATTCTCGTCTATAATAAAATAAAGGCATGTTCCACTATGTCTTTGAAACTGAATCCCTCTGGCAATTGCATATTTCCATTCGTATCACAATAATGTTTCCAAAGCATCTCTAGTTTATTTTCGGTTTGTAGTTTTAGTTTCTCTAGAGAAAACTCATGTATACGTTCCGAAAGAGTACTTCGTTCAAAAACTTGGCCAGCTTTAAAAGCACCAAAAATTGCTATCGAAAGAATGACTCCGAAAAAAATTGTAGTGCTGGGATCAGAAAGAAATCTATCCATGATAGAATTGATTTGGTTGTATGTAAACCTCCCTTGTTCGTTGTCTCAGAATCGGATCCACACTTTTCGTTTCAAGTGTTAAGCAAAATAACCATCAACAAATCGCACTATACTGGACTTGGTATCCTAGGCTCCCTCCCTTCGGTAGCATCCAATATGTCTCCCGAATTAATATACTGGCGCCTTTTTCTGTTTCTATATGCAATTATTCTCTTTCCATAGTTTCATAGCCCCAAGACTTCAACAGTGTTCAGGTCCATTATCGACGAATCCAATTTGCTAGGGAAGGTTTTCTGTGAAATAGCGATGCATGCTCATCTCCTTTGTTTATACTCTGCTGAACTGTGTGTACCTTGTATAGTGAGACACCGGTAAGGAGGAACGTGAGGTTTTATAGATTCCTTCTCACATTTGATAGGGAAGAGCGATTTGGTTTCAAAAATTCCTTTCATAGCTGGGGCGAGCACTTCGTAGAGCCTGGGCGGACCATGTTCCCCTTCTGGGTGTCCAATGACGGATAAGCTGGTTGAGTGAGGCGAAAACTTGAGGTTAGGGCTGGGAAGAGTTTGGGCAAAGGCTTTTCTTTCTATTAGGTAGGGGCATTCGGGGAATTTGAGGTAGAGATACATGTTAGTGAAAGAGTTTGCCCAGTATATTAATTGGGGACCCATTTGGCTGGGAAGGCTTTCTGTGGGCTGGAAAGGCCTTCTCAAGGGCGAAGGAGGTCCTCGGTCAGTATAGTATTCATCCCGTGGTATACGCTTGTGCACCTGCGCCGGTCTTGCTTCGTCAGCTCGTTCTTCTTGTTTTCGTTTGGGCTGTCTTTCTTGTTTGGACTCTACCTCACCAAGTTTGATTTGATGTGTGGTGCACGGATCGGCCTTGTTGCTCCTTGGTCAGCGAAGGGGGAATGCGGAATCTATAGACGCGCTGGCTTCGGTTGCTCAATGAACCAGCTTGGAAGCAGCATTTGGTCCTTAAGCGAAAGAATCTTTTTTTGCTCCGAAATGCCTATCCACTGATTATTCCTCGCGAATGGAACGATCGATCGAGCGATGTAATGACTGACCGACTTCTCTAGGTTTTTTTTCCTTATGCCGGGAAGTGAATCTGAGTAAGCGGCTAAATCAGCACATATTTCCCAAACTATCGTAGATGAGGCAAGTCTAACTTCCCGAGAATGAAATCCTAAGTACTGAGTTTCCCCAACTCTTGGTCGTGCGGTGTTGAAAAACTGCTTTTTTTAAGTCTACGCTGAGAGAACAATTATAGGGGACCCCAATTCCCTCTTCTGTGTCGATGGAAGTAGCCCCTATCCTGTCCGGAAAAGCTTCTTTAGTTGTGGTTCTAACCTCCTAGAATGGAGGAAAACTAAAGCGAAAAGTACACCTCTACCTTCCCCCAATTGATCGGGGGCGTCTTGCTTGCTATTGCAATTTTTATTTGACCAAACTAGCCAAGACTCCTATTCCGGGTAGTGTTTTTTATAGTCCTTTGCTCTTTACAAACCCCTGACTCGTTCATTCACTCGCTTGGATTCAGTCTCGTTCGGTTGTTAATTAGTTCATCGGTAGTTGGTTAGATAGTCGTGGTTGGGTTATTAACTTGGAGTTGCTTGGTCACTTCCTGGAAAAAACTTTTTCGGGTGTTGGATAGTTGCTCGGGTGGTGTATTATATTGTGGTTGG
This sequence comes from Allium fistulosum, assembly GCA_030737815.1. Taxonomy (NCBI): domain Eukaryota; kingdom Viridiplantae; phylum Streptophyta; class Magnoliopsida; order Asparagales; family Amaryllidaceae; genus Allium; species Allium fistulosum. The sequence goes on along the minus strand of CM060907.1, from coordinate 677,079,194 downwards.
TTACATCAGTTGATTCACTCCTTCCTCAGCATTCGTCGATTGGTGGCGTGGGAAAGGGGCATTCTATCACGGGCAAAGATGTCGATGCAACTCATTATGCAAGTAATGAATTCAAGGTAGAGGGGTTGCCTGATTCGCCAGTCTTTCCTCCAGACTCATCGGTAGGGTGATGCTAAAAACGATTATTAGATAGTTTAATTGTATGTGTAAGCAGGTACAAGTTTCTTCTTTACTGTTCAGAATAATTGTAGTAATAGTTCTAAGACTGACTCCCGGAAAGATTTGTAACAACACTTAGACCTAATCCCAGTACGTCGTTAACCCATCAGTCCCCTTCGCACGTAACTATTTGCCGGGTACAACGCCTGGAAGTTGTTTCGATCTATGGCAATTTGTAGTGGCCAGTGAAAGCTATCAGATATAGGAGAGACTACCTACTTCAAGTGAAAGGCAGGGTAACGAAGTACACGATTCCCTTCCTTTCCTTTAATGTGCAATCCTTTAAATAGAGCGACTTCCCGCTCTTCTGTATGTCATCTGTCAACTGGTAACGGTCGCATCTGTCCAGTAACTGTCCTATAGGCGGTCACATCGCTCATCCGTCCACGAATACCGTCCCCCTTTAATATACTGGTACTGCCCCTCTAGCTTCTGTTATGAGTGAATTGGCCTATTTGATCTAAAAAGAAGCCCTGTGAAAGTTGTCCCTTCACTTCCATTAATTGGTAGGCTCATCAAGTAAGTCAACAGCTTTGGAGCTGATGTCCACACCAACCCTAACTCTTTCAGCAGAGAGAAAAGGAGAGAGCGAACCGGTCTTCGTTTCTAAGGCTGAGCGGCTGCCCCACCTTTATTTATTGTCCATTACTTGCTTTTCTCGCTCTACTAGATGCTCCTATACTTGACTTTAGAAAGAACTCAAACAATCCATCGTTCTCATCTTCGATGCGATTCTTGGACGGGGAACTCCGCGGGTCTCGAAACTAGGACCCGCGCGCGTTAGTAAGCGCTGCTATATGGCTTGATCTCAATCTCGTTCAATTGAAATGATGAGGTGCTTGCCTATTGCCCGAATGATTAGTTTCTTGGCAGCAGAACTCTTTTCTCTTCTTTTCATAGACAAAGGTCAAGTCAATGCGGAGACTAGGGTTGAGACTTCCTTGTCTCGATTTGATTGAAAAGGATCTATTTCCACGGCGAACCGCATCAAGAGAAAGACTTCACAGAAAGCTTGGTCATTTACGTTTTTTTGATGAAAGAATGGAATCGTGTTATTACTAAGCTATCATTCGTTGGAAAATCGCGGAAAGCTTTTTGAACTAATGAACAGACCAGACCTATAATATAGGAGTTTGGACTGCATCTTCTTGAAGCGCGGGACTTAGGTGCGTAGCGGCATTATGCCAATCAAAAAGTGCAACCCGGCAGGAAGGATCGCACATCGAGAGCCCCAATTTCATAGGAAATTCATCATGTGTTAATCACATTCGGCCTTGTCCGATGCTATGCTGGCTATGATTCGCTCTGACCTTAGCAAAAGATGCTGCAGAAGGAGATCTTAATGTCACTATGGATGCGGCAGGATTGATAGTGAGTTCTCTGCAATTAATATACTGGGGCCGGGGATTCCTATTATCTTTCTCGTCCAATTCCAAACCATGCCTGGAGCGAAAGATAAAGATTCGGATTCGGATATAGTAAAGTGAACCTTGACGATCCTGGTTAGCAGGCCAGCAGCGGTTTTCAAAGGTAGGGGGGAAGCGAAGCGTCTGTAGGCAGCGCGGAAGCTACTGCTTAACGAATGAAGGAGGCAGGCCGACTCGACTACAGAGACTACAATACAAGTCATGAGCGATAGCGAAGGCTCTCCCATTCCCGCCAAAAAACCTGGTAGCAAACAGGGCCGACCGGGAGGCGTGAGCGAGATGTCGATTTGGTCTGTCGTCCTCCTCATTATAGTCCTCCTAGAATCAATAGCATTTCGTCGGAATACATCCTGTCTTTTCACCTTTGTAGTCCTATGCATAGTCAGTACTATAGCCCCAATCATGGCTACTAATAAAATCAGACTAGGAACCAAAAACCAGACGGAATAGTAGGTATAAAGTAAATTTCCTAATGTTTCCAAATTCGTCCAACTTCGTACCTTTCCGGCATAAACCGTATATCTCAGAGAGGTCGTATTTCTGTGGGTTGGTAGTAATGGAATGGTTTCATTATCTAAAATGAAGAACATTTCCCACCAAAGGATCAGTCCAATAATACCACTCACTGGTAAATAGCGCAAGACTTCTTCGTGAATCTCCGCTATTTGAATATTGAACATCATAACCACGAATAGGAATGAAACGGCAATAGCTCCTATATGAACTACTGGGGAGATCATAGCGGAGAAGTCGAGACCTAACAAAAGAAGTAAACCAGAAGTGTCGTGAAAGACTGGGATGGGAAACGAAACGGAATGTACCGGATTTTTAGCACGTACAACCATCAAACCAGAGACCAAAGCAGGGCTCGACGAAACAGAAAGTATCATGGTATGTCGTCCTTCCCAACAATTGAACTTGAATGCGTCTTCTTGCTCCAGCATTCAAGTCGATCTATTACGACCAGCGCGGTTGTTCGTATTTCATTTTCTTCTAATCGAATAGAGTAGAGCTACACTAAGTTACTTACGGGATATCAAAGTTCTTGAACCTGCGCTCAAGCTCTCCAATCAATAAGAGAGGGCCGTCTCTTATATATAAAAAAAGAATTGGAACTTTACTAAAAATAAAAAAGAAAAAATGCGGAAATAAAAGACGTCAACGCTATCTTGCTTAGGCTGTATAGTTCGCTAGCAATTCGACTATTATATAAGATATTGTTGAAGATGATTCGATTTTTTCTTTTTATTGATAGATTTCACTCAAACGGTTTCAGGGTTGCCCTCTTTTGAGTTCATAGGAAATTTAGGCGAACATCTCATGCATCTATCTTTATCTACTCTATATAAAAAAAAGGGGCCATAGAACGCTATATCAAAAAATGACTTCAAACATGAAAAAAGTGAAATAGCGACCGGGTTAATTAGGGCGGCTTCATCAACACCACTAGGATCCGGTTGGTGTTCATCAGTCAAGTCAGTTTGCTTCTTTCTTTTACTGACGTAATTGATTTGCCCTTCCTTCCGATTCGGATGGAAATGCAGAATCTGTATTAGCCACCCTTCCCTTCTTCACATCATAGAAAAAGAGAGCTTCGCTTCCTCGTCTATTACGGTACGGATAAATAAATGACACCGGAGGAATCAAAATCCAGAGAATGGAATGTCAGTTAGGGAATAGTAGTCAGACGCAGACCAGCGCAGGTGGGCGCCACAGCTATCTTCCTCCATGTGATATCTGATATCACGCAACAGGAGATTCTTCAGAACCCCCTTACACGAAAAAAAAAAAATAAGAACCCGGTCGCCTATGTGCCCCTTTTTGTGATGAGATTCCGTGGTAGAGATTGTTTTCCGCTACGACTTCCCCGTTCTGCTAGCTGGTTTCGGCTTTGACTTGACATACGCCTATGACTTCTATCAGGCTCATGACCTGAAGACTGCAGACCAGTCACCCAAGAAATGGGGCTAAGAATGTCTTCTAGAAGCACAGTGTACTATCTATTGTTCCTTCTTTCTTTAGTTATGGAGTAGACAGTTTTGAATGGAGAATGCAGAATAGAATCATCATCAGAATTGTATGATGCTATTCCATCTAGCTGGGGTTGGCTTTCTCTCACCAGGAAAGGGGGAGACCAAATAAAGCAGATGAATGGGGGAGCAATATTAATACCTTGCACGGACACCATTCCGAAGCAATGGAAAGAAGGCACCACAACGTAGTCAACTAGAAGAACAGGCAAGGAAGCGGCACTCTAGAGGGGAAGGAACTGTCTAAAAATGAGCTCATTTAAGAATCTCCTATTAGAGACAATGAATCTGAGGAAGGAATAGTAAGATATGACTCAGTAGTCAGTTCCCCTGTGCAGGCCACAAGCGAACTGAGTTTACTGACTCGCTAAGAGTTGGTCTTCCATAGTAGCGGGCTCGATGTACAGCAGGTCACTCGTTGAAGAGTGAGGAACGAACAGATATTGAGTCATCAATTTATTTTCAACCATTTTACAGGACGGTAAACTATGCATGACGGGGCAGATAACAAGAAAGATACATAAATGCAAATTTCTTTCTTAAAAACTCGAAGTGAGAATTGATCTTTGCTATGCTTAACACATGAAAGGAGAAGGTTTAGAGAATAGCGATCCGGTATATGTTGATTGGATCGGTCCCCGTTACTTTCTCTTCCCGTCCCGCCCAATTAATATACTAGGCCCCATTAATAGTCTCTCTCTCTCCCTCCCGTTGGTCGCCTATGTTTATACTGGCGTTTGGATCGGTCTCCTCCCGAATTAATATACTGGCGGGGAAGATAACATAAAATATATATAATTCACTCGTTATGCTTAACACAAAAAGTCAAAGTTGAGAGAACCTATTATGCCTAAATAATATACTGGACCCCTTCTCTTGTGCTTGAATGAACCTAACTTTCTTTTTACTAAAAGGAAGAAGTAGAGGCTGGGCTGCCAAGGACCTTATCCATCTCAAGTGGGAGGTGGAGCTGGCCCCTTTATACTACTATTAATTAAGGGTACGGAACTGCCTAATGGAGACTAACTCGTAAGCCCTCCTATTTCGACCGCCCTCATTGCTAAGACGGCCCTCAATCTAATATGTACCGAGCTTGCATCTCTGAAGGCTCAAATCAATGAGAAAGGGAGCGAACTTAACCTCTTAAAAGTCCCCCGCTCATCGATGAGGAAGGAGAACTCCGACTCATTGGCCTGCATCGAAGCAAGGATTACCTGCAAGCTCGCCCCCGTCGCCTATGCTGGAGTCTTCATTTTTTCCTGTTTGAGTGAGTCCCTATTAGCTTAGTCCGCCCCCATTCAACTGGTGCTTCGCCCCCATCCATTTCCCCAGGGGATGGACATATTGAGTAACGTTTGCACTTAGATGCATTCGCATCGGCTTCTTTAGGCCCCTTGACTCTCTTTGCTCTATTAATAGACGATTGATCAGCTACCCGAGCCTTCTTAGGTGCTTTCACCTTATTCGATTCTCCAAGGTGTCTTTTCGGATCGGGGAGAATGTATGATAGAAGCTTCCGATGAGCATAGGAAGTCAATTCTCCAAGATGAGAATAGGACGAGAGAGGCGACCCGGAAAGAGGATTCTCCAAGATTCGTTTCGGGTGGGAGCGAAGATCTTTCAGAACATCTCTCTGTCAAGGAAAGTAGTTCCGATTCGGATGGCGAGAAGGGAGGAATGCCTCCTGGATCTCCTGTTATGAGACGGCCGGGGAATATCATAATCAAAAGTCAGATGTATTCGCCCCCAATTAATATACTAGGCGATACTACTATAGCAAGCGAGCCCTCACTGCCAGATGCAATGATAAGTACCGACGTGAATTCCGCGCTTCAAGTAAGGAGGAAACAATTCGAGAAGTTGCGGCTGTTATTCCTAGTAGCGTACCGGACACTACTAAGTCAGCCCCCTTTGAAACGAAAGATGGAAGGCTACGCACCTCGAATTCTGTGTCAGATGGGCCGCCGAATCAGTAGCACCATCTCCTACTAAACACGTACGCCCAGCACACCTGATCGGACATGGAAGGTGCCTTCCGCCGAAGAATCCGGCAAAGAGGACTCCAGGGCTAAGCTAAAGCTTTGGACTCGGACTGGTGAATAATGCCATTGCTATTTTCATGCGCATCAAAATCAGAATGAGAACTAGTGGTTTTCGCCAAGCAATGAAAGACCTTCTAATTAAATTCCCTACTAGAAAGAATCCTCGACATTCCTATTTTGCTTTGGGAGACTCGCTACCAGCAATTGCTTCGGCTGGAGCCGCTATCGGTATCGGCCTTCATTCCCTAATTAATTTATTATTATAAGTCTGGACATTGGAAATAGCATTGCTTGGGTATTCTATCTTAAATGTTAATTCACTACATGAAATAGATTCTTAATCTTATTTGCGCTCGAAGACGGGTTAGACGAATCTTAATCTGATTTTCCCATAAAAGTAAATAGAAGGGCTACTTCGCATTAGAGAGGGGTCGGAAACGAGACATGTTAGATGAGGGAGTGCCAACGACCTGTTCGCTATGTTCTATGTGAGTCGAGGCGGAGCCTCTTTCCTGTAGCATTAATCACAGATAAGAGACTGCCTAATGGACTAATTCGCAGGTTAGCTACCTATATCTAGCCTTCCTCGTTCCTTGGATAGCTGACTCGCTACGCACCTTGCTCCCCAGGTAGATAAACAATTATGTTACCAATCCTAGACTTTGGTATTTGTTGCTGACTTTCTGAGAATCTCCTCGGCAAGAGAAAGAAATAGGGAGGACTTGGGCCGACCTCTTCTAGTATAAATTACGGATGTGTAGCTTCTCGATGGACTAATTCAAAGGTTCATTAAGTCCCTGCTTCGACTGGAAGCTTCCTCTTCGCGGAAATGGCCCTGAAGTAAGCAAGTCATTCCCTGGGCCTTAACTTAAAAGTCTGTTCTTTTGGTATAACTGATCGGGGATTCGCGAACTTCTTTTTAATTGAAACTTGCAATTGTCTTACACGCCATTCTTTCTTCCGTGAATTCCTCTTATTTTAGAGTTAAGACTACAGCGCCCAATAGTTGCTTCCTCTATAGGACAAATGTCCGAAAGTCTGTCCTCGTGGTCGATACTTAAGGTAGTTGAGCAGACCCGCGCCTTTCTTAACTTAATAGGGAAGCTGACTAAACTTGACTCTTCCTTTTGAAAGTGGTAAATTACTAGGTGCAGGAACTTCTACTACTGCCTTAGCCGGTGCCGATCCTGGAATTCGTTTTCTCCGATTCATTCCGTTGCTCGAAATACCTCATTGGTTAGCACATTGTTTGGATACGCTTGGGCTTTGCCCTAACGGAGAAGCGGTGGTACGGAGTCGGGATTAGCGGTCTCATCACTAGTAGGAATAGGGGGTCTTTCAATAGGAGAATCTGAATCGGTGTCAGAGGTCCAAGTATATTGTCTTCCCCATTATGTGTCAAAGAAGGATCGGGATGAGTAACCGCTTCCAACTTCTCGTTCTCTTGAATCAGCCATGCCACTCTTCTTCTTAGGGTTTCCCGGAATTCCTCAATTTCCTCAGCAGTGAAGTCAACGGTCTTCACCTAAGCGAAAAAGCTTCCGCGTTCGCTATCTCTAGTTGGGCAATTCGATCTCTAAGCGCATCCTCGGTTGTTTGGAGAAGACTAAATAAGTCGCATTCTTGCGGCAGAGGCTTGAAGCCACTGAAATGCACTAAGACAATCAAGAATACAGTAGAACTAACTACTACATTAAGAACTGTAACAACCGATATGATATGGTGTTTTGGGGGGTTGGCAGATTTCACCATAATCCACATTCTGAACATCCATGGGTACCTCAATAGTAAGTAGGTATCTCTCTCCCTCGAGTGCAAAGGAAAGGCATAAGTTATATGTAGGGTTCTCTCTATCCTAACGAAGTAGTTCAAGAGTATAGTAGCCCTTGTTTCGCGCATTCGGGTAGAGCCCAGAATTCACAATAGAAGGTCCGGTAGTTAAGTTCACATTCCAAGTAGGTAGAAGTGCTGAAATAAAGAAGGTCAATCATCTACCTACAGTTCCAACTCAACCAAGCTTATTGTCGGAATTGTGATTCGCTCACCTTGAATTGGTCAAGCGGATTTATTGAGTTTTCGTGGAGGATTGGATCCAATAACAGGAGGTCTGTGGTTGAGCGAGATGGCTCATCATCATTTAGCTATTGCAATTCTTTTCTTGATCGCGGGGCATATGTATAGGACTGGGGTATTGGTCATGGCCGATTAGAGGCTCGGTCCATTTACAGGCCAGGGTCATAAAGGCCTCTATGAAATCCTAACAACGTCATGGCATGCTCAATTATCTCTTAATCTAGCTATGTTAGGTTCTTTAACTATTGTTGTAGCTCACCATATGTATTCCATGCCCCCCTATCCATATCTAGCTACTGACTATGGTACACAACTTTCGTTGTTTACACATCACATGTGGATCGGTGGTTTTCTTATAGTTGGTGATGCTGCACATGCAGCCATTTTTACGGTAAGAGACTACGATCCAACTACTCGATACAATGATCTATTAGATCGTGTCCTTAGGCACCGCGATGCAATCATATCACACCTAAACTGGGCATGTATATTTCTAGTTTTCACAGTTTTGGTTTGTATATTCATAATGATACCATGAGCGCTTTAGGACGTCCCCAAGATATGTTTTCAGATACCGCTATACAATTACAGCCTATCTTTGCTCAATGGATACAAAACACCCATGCTTTAGCACCTGGCGTAACAGCTCCTGGTGCAACAACAAGTACCAGCTTAACTTGGGGGGGTGGTGAGTTAGTGGCAGTAGGTGGCAAAGTAGCTTTGTTACCTATTCCGTTAGGAACTGCAGATTTTTTGGTCCATCACATTCATGCATTTACGATTCATGTAACTGTATTGATACTACTGAAAGGTGTTCTATTTGCTCGTAGTTCCCGTTTGATACCCGATAAAGCAAATCTCGGTTTTCGTTTCCCTTGCGATGGGCTTGGAAGAGGGGGGACATGTCAAGTATCCGCCTGGGATCATGTCTTTTTAGGTTTATTCTGGATGTACAATGCAATTTCAGTAGTCATTTTCCATTTTAGTTGGAAAATGCAGTCGGATGTTTGGGGTACTATAAGTGATCAGGGGGTGGTAACTCATATAACAGGAGGAAACTTTGCACAGAGTTCCATTACTATTAATGGTTGGCTTCGGGATTTTTTATGGGCACATGCTTCTCCGTACTGATTCGTATGGAATTAGCCCGACCCGGCGATCAAATTCTTGGCGGGAATCAATCTATGCTGATCCGCATTCATGGACTTTGAGCTTGCGTTTGAGTTTGAGCGACTCTATCAAGCTAGGCCAGCTCTTTGATAGTAGATAAGCTCTTTGATACCCTACTCGTAGCTAGTAAGTTGTCCTCTTCCTATCCCGTAGTCCTCTTGTGACCGATTCCTACCCTTGTGAGGCGGGTTCGGTGCAAACAATGCACATCAATTCGGGGTAGATTAATCCATCATAGATCGCTGAGAACTACCCATAATATGGTTATTATTGATATCTTTGTTAAACTGCTGGTCCTTTGGTACGTATGATAAAAAAAGAAAAAGTTGATTCTTATGACCTCATAATTCCTTGAAAAGTTTTTTGAAAAATTATCGGTTCTAACAAATATATCATTTACACAAAATGGCGTTCGTCATCGTAGAATGAATCGCGGTAGTTATTATAGACATTTTCTTCGATGGAATTTTGATATATGCAGTAGTAGTAGGCCTGTTGTAAATAGGGATATGCTTAACTCAAGTGGTTTATCTCAAGCATCACTGCTTAGTTTAGCGACATTAAGTGGTAATCAATTCAATTCACAGTATATTAATTGGGGCTTGCCCCAGTATATTAATTGCGGCCTCCCCGGGATTTCGAAGAAGCAGATAGAGCGAGCCGAGTACGCTACTAAAGAAAAAGGAAACATAGGTCTAGATTCACGTCCAATATGCCTCACTCTCAGTAATTATCTTGGTTAAATGATTCTTATACCATAAAGCAGCCATAGAATCAACATGGAACCAACATGAAGGCCTTCCGAGACCCTTGTATATTAGGCAGCCATAGAAGAGAAAGCGAGGGGTCCCAATCGAGTAATAGCAGCGCGCGCGGGTATATTCGAGTAGCCAGAGAAGTGTTTACCTTAGCCAAATGAAGCCCGAGAACCGGGTATCAATCAAGGCGCTCTCTTATTATCCAGGCAGAGCAGTTCATAAGGGTGATCAAAGCTCCCTGTTATTAACAAATGACGCCTGAGAACCGAACCGAGTCAGAAAACGGGTCTAAGTCCCTGGGTAGCAATGCCAACCCTCCCTCTTTGGATAATAAGGGAGATCGAGCCCCGGCAGTACATCTCTCCGAGACCTGTTCTTTCTACGCCAGAGAATCCATATTCATCAAATCTTAGGCGGGCCCATAGACCCATAGGAATCGAAGAAATCAAGAGAAATATAGCAATTGACCGCCCTAGACCGATGTGAATCAGAGAGCTAGTGCGATGTTTTTTCAAATGAAAAGGATCCGATCAATAGAGCTCGGATAGAGCAATTCTAATTGGAAATGCCTGTCTGGAGAGCAGCGAAGAAACCGAAGGCTACCCCGAATCAATGGGGGAGGTGAGCGGAGAGGCAATAGTACCTTCCGACCATGCCTTAATATGCAAGAAAGAAGTAGTTGAACGATTCAAAGATTCAGTACCCAGTATATTAATTTGCAGGATAATCAGAGGTCGCTTACTCTATGCCCTGGTTCCATCCGTTGAATCTGCCCCTGCTCCCGCATACTTGCCTGAGAAGAAGAGTGGTCGCTAGGCCTCCGCATCCGCATGGGTACAGCTAATTAGTACACGGAGAAGACCCTCAAGTCCTTGGGATAAGTAGTCCAATAATATACTGGGGGTGGATAAGACCACATATTAAGAAACGACCCTTCGCTCGCCGCCTCCTCACTAGTTCCATGCCAGTGAGCTACCTCGGTGAAAGTGGTTGGCGCGGTTGAGACCTTCATATCTATCCTGCTTTCTTGCGAGTCGAAAGAGAAAGACATCCGTCAAGTCAACTGGCGAAGTCCGAGCAACTAGTCTTTGCGTGAATGACGTTTAGGGCGCAGTGTATATTAATGGGCCAACCGGCCTCGAAGGTTCCAGAGCCTTGCATCAATGGCTTAGCCCAGCGTCCTATATCAGTAGGACTCTCACTCACAGGAATCTAAGCAGCCAACTACCGGCCGCGAGTTCGCTTGCATCCGATTCCATAGGTATCAAATAGTTGGTCCATCTACTTGGAATAGTTTGGATAGGTGCTCGAGATCCAGGGGAAAGTAAACATCCGGACGAGTGAATCGAAGACCAGTAACAAACTGGATCAGACGTCTTCCACATCAATCTGGCCAGTATAAACATTGGTTGATTCCGAGTCGGAGAATGAGTGACTCTCTTCAATCCGGAAAGATTTCCCTCCCCGAACTAGAGATCCCCGGACGAGAGAAGAATGAAGACTACAATGACTCCGTTCCAGTCTATCTACCAGACAGTTCCTTGCGGGTACCCGTTGGGCAGGCCACAAAGACAAAGAAGAGCTAACTGGAGATTGGGACATGATCTAATAAGGCTAGTTTGCTTGCTATTCTTGCTTACAAATTACGATTCCATTTATGCGCCCCCAATTAATATACTCGGAGCCCGAACTCTCGAATCAAAGGACGAAGTCCAAGCCATTAGTTCACTAAGGTGAGTTTGCCATGTGAAAGACGCGCGTTGCATCCATTCGGATTCCATTTCCTCCCTTGAAGACGTGCTCGAGGGTTGGCGTAGAGAAGTCGCCTCACTTCGCTCGCCTTGCATCCGTTAGTTCGCCTAGGCTGCCAGTAAAATTGATTCCATTTGGATTCTTGGTTTTGTAACGGCTGTGGCGCTGGTTGGCGCTTCCTTGGTAGAGAACCTCCCTCCTAAGTCTCGTAGGCACCTCGGTAAAGTGATTTATATGGCCCTAAGGGAAGTGAGTGGTATCAAACTCGGCATCATTTGGAAGTCAACGCGAAGTCCACTATTGATCCTGCTTGTGACCGAACTTGGAATTGATCTTTCGCTCATTGAAAGATCCATGTGATTGATTGAGCTAGTTGATTTCTATCTCCAGCAGGTTCTATATCTACTTGAGTTTCCCCTAACAGACGGAGTGGTTGGCGTGTTATTCGGCTATAGACCTTCCTCCTCCCATCTAATTGTGAAAAAAAATAGTTGTTCCCATGCATTATGTGCGATAGATGCGAATCTTTGTGCAAGAGTGAGATGATATCATTAACTAGCAAATGCACTAGTGGCTCAGGGTGCAGGGTAAGATTCTACAGAGGGACGGAGCCTTATATATAAGAAGGGTTCGCCAATGGAACTAGTTGTTCACCAATGGAAGTAGTTACAAGCAAGAGAGAGGGACTCTGCCTTATTCCAGGCCTGGGCCCTCTATAGTGATTGTGCACTCCTGTTCCCTAGCTAGGTTTGAAAGGAAAGAAGAACTGCAGCTCGATTTGAGATGAAATCTGGCAATAGCTCTAGGGTGCACCAGATAAGAGAGTTGGGATTGCGCTTTTACTAAAGACCTATTATTGTCAATTCCCAGTCTTAAGACGATTATCCCTGATTCACCGACTTCCGAACAAGCTCATGCCATCTCGTGAGTAATAGAAATCGCAAGCACCTTCGTTCTTGCATCGGAATGCTAGTACAATAAAATAAGACGAAGGCTGTGAGGCTTTGAGAGAAAGAATTCCTATTTCATTCATTTTCTTTGATAGTTACTGAACACCTTCAAAATCCAACGGCACACTGAAACAACTCAAGCGAAAGAAGCCCGCATACCCCCTCTTCTTAGTTGCCTCAGTATGGAAGGATAGAAATGATCAAAATAAGGAAGAAGGTATGAAATCACTAAAGGAAAGTATATTATAGTTGTCCCACGTATCCATATAAAAACTATAGGGGAGGAAGTCTATTTCTTATATGTAGCCTTAAAAATAGTACCTGAAAAAAGAATTCTAGTTAGCCGCATGCCTGTTAGCTCTTTTACGCTCGGTAGTACTTCTCGTTATTTAGTATATTACGGGTAGATAAAATGGCAATAGAAGAATCGAACTTAGACTTATACACAACAACAATTACATTGCCTATATAGGCTTCTAAACCAGAGCATAGAAGTGCTTGCTTTATTCCACTTGATGTAATAAAAGGCGCTGCGAGAAGGTCTGTAAAATGAGTAACGTCTTACCATATAACATAGGCGTATTGCCCCCGGTCTTGGAATCCGATCCCAATTGGTTGGAGAGAAAAAGAGGGCATCTAGGTGAAAGGGGTCAGCAGTTGTAGTTTGAGTCTTTTGGCAAGTCATTTTGTCTCTGTAATCTCAGTACCCCTTAGCCTTCGTACCAGTAACTGCCATTCCTGCTATTCCCATTCCCGAGAGCAAGTGAAAGTCTTTCAAAAAGCAATCCAGTTCGTTTGAAAGCTGTTCTATTGAAAATTTCTTTTTTCAAGTATCAAGTAAATGAGCTCTCTGTCCCTCTTAGAAGAGCCACCTGGGCTTACTATTTACGTTACGCGGGAGAGACTTTGAAAATTCTCAAAAAAGTGAGTGACGGGCAAGAAGGAGAAAGGCGTAAAAAGGTCAAGCTCGTAAACCGGTGAGAGAGCAGGGGTATTCAAATCGAAAGCAGGTGATTATGAATTGGTTGGATAGCAGTCCTCCCATAAGAGTTCTCCTGGGAAATCGCTTCCTCTAGGCATGCTCCCTTATCTGACGCGGGTTCCACGGATTCTAGGACAAGCCAGCGAGATAGAGACCGAGTTCGTTCGAGAGCCCTATGAATCTCGGTTAGTGATGCTAACACCAACTCCAACTGGTACCATAGAGAATAGGCCATAAACTGGAGAGTCTTGACCAATTCGAAAGATCATTCGATGTAGTTGAAATAACGGAATTCGGGGGACGGAAAATCAATCAAATTAATAACTGTGTCAATAGTTTCGCTACGCTCCTTCCTTTTTCTTTTTTTTGTTGTCTGAATATTCAGTTAAGACCATTCTAATGCTCCTTTTCGCCATGCATAAACTGAACCAACAATTGGGATAAGCACGAAAATGAAAGCAAATATAAATACGGATACACCCAATACATCAAAACTCATCGCCCATGGATAAAGAAAGACCGTTTCAACGTCAAAAACAACAAAAACTAGAGCAAACATGTAATAGCGGATTTGGAATTGTAACCAAGCGTCTCCCATAGGTTCTATACCTGATTCATAACTAGAGAGCTTCTCTGGTCCTTCACTAATTGGGGCTAAAACTCCGGAAATTACAAATGCCAAAATAGGAATAGCACCCGATATTATTAGAAATGCCCAGAAAATATCATATTCGTGAAGCAGAAACATAAATGGACTCCTATTAATGTGGAATAGGTTTAATTATTCGATTTTAATTTCAATTGTAAATTCATCCAGAACTTCTTAAAGGAAAAGGGAATTTTTTTTGATCAAATAAAACTACATAGTTTAGAGTTTGTTTGCCATGGTGCATGCCTTATTTAAAGATTCATACAATGGAACCCCACTTACCATTTTTTTTTGATTCCATTTAGATATGGTATCGATATAGGATGTTCCCACCCAAAGAAAACTCTCTTACTTTATCTCGGTTTCTCTTTTTAAAAAGTAATTAAATTAAATACAAAAAAATAGTATAATTAGAATACTAATAAATAAGACTAATTATAGCGTAAGAAATCGTATTAGTATAACTATATTTTTCTAGTTCATTTTATATTATAAAAATACAAATATAAAATGCATTAATTTAATTCTTAATCCATTTCCACTTTTTTTGAATTTTGATTGAAAAAAAAAGTGGAATGTGTTAGGGCTATACGGACTCGAACCGTAGACCTTCTCGGTAAAACAGATCAAACTAATTATTATCGAAATGATGCGAACTGTTTCAAAGACCCAACATGCATTTTCTTGCATTGGGCTCTTTCATCAACTGATTGATATAAAGATCAGTTAGTCCACCATATTTTTTCTTTTTTATAGGAAGATAATAAGATGGTTCCATGTGTTCTGTGATTCATGATTTGTATTCTGATCTAGGAACAATACCAAAGTGTTTCAAAGAGGGATTGCCTTGACTTAGGTCTGCCTCTGGCCTAGATTAACCTAAGTTAAATGGAATCTCTATCGCTCCGCTACAAGAGTCAAATATGAGACTTCATACACCTTAAAGTTCATAGGATAAAAAGAGGTTCTTTTGAGTCCCTTATACTCATTATGCCTAGCATTGAATGGGCTGGTATTTACCTTATCAATTAGCAAATCAATGGCAGGTTCTATTTCATTTGGCACCTGAATTCGCACTCGAATCGGACCAAATCAAATATTTGTCAGGCTATTGTTCTCTTGTTCCTTCGAATCTATGGAGTAAGGCATCGATTTCTCAATAAGATCAATTATGTTCATTGCATAATGGGCCCCTTTGAAAAGCATTGGCGCACGTGTAAACGAGGTGCTCTACCTAACTGAGCTATAGCCCTTGTCATAGACATCTTAACATATAGAGAATTTCTTGTCAAGATCGGATCCCACATGAGAGTTCTTTAATCCGTTTACTATTAATGGATTGGTATTGCGTAGAAAAATTATTCCACCTATAATCCCCGAGGCGATGGGTCCTTTGTGATGATGAATAACCTACTTAACTCAGTGGTTAGAGTATTGCTTTCATACGGCGGAAGTCATTGGTTCAAATCCAATAGTAGGTAGAACTTATTAGATACCATCAACTCTGGTATCTAATAAGTTTTTCTAGCCATCTTCTTTTTTTTGTTGTATCATCTAGAATTGATTGTATTCAATTGGCAGAATCAAAATATGGTATATAATAAAGAACCTCTAAAGAACTTCTTTTTCTTATTTTTATGTGTGTTTTTTTTTTACTAGTAGGAAATAACCTTAACAGCCTCTACTCGTGTCCGAGCTCGTCTGAGAGCTAGATTCGCCTCAACTGCTTGTCTCTTTCCCTGAGCTCCACTCAAGTTAGCTTCAGCTATTTCAAGAGCTTGTTGAGCCTCTTGCGGATCAATGTCAGTACTCATCTCCGCATCATTTCCTAAAATGGTGATCTCATTATTACTTATTCTAGCGAAACCACCCATCAAGGCTACCGTTAACCATTGGTCGTTGAGACGTATTCTCAAAAGACCTATATCTACCGCTGTGGCAATAGGGGCGTGGTTTGGTAATACGCCAATTTGTCCACTATTAGTAGATAAAATGATTTCTTTCACTTCTGAATCCAAAATAATTCGATTAGGGGTCAGTACACAAAGATTTAAGGTCATTTCTTCAATTTGCTCTCCCCTTCTAAGTTGATAGCTTTCGCGGTAGCTTCGTCGATGTTACCTACCAAATAAAAGGCCTGCTCGGGAAGACTGTCTAATTCCCCAGAAAGAATCAATCAAAACCCCTTAATTGTTTCGGCGAGACCAACATATTTCCCTGGAGAACCAGTAAAGACTTCTGCCACGAAGAAGGGTTGTGATAAGAAGCGTTCAATTTTTCGTGCTCTTGCTACAGTTAAACGATCTTCTTCAGATAATTCGTCCAACCCCAGGATAGCTATAATGTCCTGAAGTTCTTTGTAACGTTGTAAAGTTTCCTTAACTCTTTGAGCAGTTTCATAATGTTCCTCGCCAACGATCCGAGGTTGTAACATAGTTGACGTTGAATCTAAAGGATCGACTGCTGGATAAATACCTTTGGCAGCTAATCCTCTTGATAGTACGGTAGTAGCATCTAAATGTGCAAATGTCGTGGCAGGAGCAGGGTCGGTCAAATCATCTGCAGGTACATAAACTGCTTGGATCGAAGTTATAGACCCTTCTTTGGTGGAAGTAATTCTTTCTTGTAAAGAACCCATTTCGGTACTAAGGGTAGGTTGATAACCCACTGTAGAAGGCATTCTCCCTAATAAGGCAGATACTTCTGATCCCGCTTGAACGAAACGAAAGATATTGTCGATGAATAAAAGTACATCTTGTTCATTAATATCCCGGAAATATTCTGCCATGGTTAGTGCAGTCAAACCTACTCTCATACGAGCTCCTGGTGGTTCATTCATTTGACCATAGACTAGAGCTACTTTTGATTCTGCAATATTTTTGTCATTAATTACCCCAGATTCTTTCATTTCCATGTAGAGATCATTTCCTTCACGAGTACGTTCACCTACTCCACCAAATACGGATACGCCTCCATGAGCTTTGGCAATGTTGTTGATCAATTCCATGCCATGATAAGTACTGTTTTACCCACTCCCCCAAAGAGTCCAATTTTTCCTCCACGGCGATACGGAGCTAAAAGATCCACCACTTTCATCCCTGTTTCAAAGATTGATAATTGCGTATCTAACTGTAACAAATAAAGGCAGGCGCAGATCTATGAATAGGCGATGTTGTACGAGTATCTACAGGACCTAAATTATCAACAGGCTCTCCAAGAACAAAATTCGCCCGCTCCTGGAACACTTAGAGCAGCTCCTGTGTCAATCACTTCCATTCCTCTCGTCAGACCATCTGTAGCACTCATAGCTACAGCTCACACTCGATTATTTCCTAATAATTGTTGTACCTCACAAGTCACATTAATTTGCTGACCGGCAGTATCTCGACCTTTCACTACCAAAGCGTTATAAATATTAGGCCCCGGGGGAAAACAACATCCAGTACTGGGCCAATAATTTGATCTTCGATCCCTAGCCCCCTTTCATCACTACTGTCGATTCCAAAGTAACCGGTAGGTTACCTTTTTCACTATACAAAAGTAGCTAGCTGTACAACAGAATGTCGTTCGCCGTACTCTTTTTCTTTGAGTAGTAAAAGAAACGCCAACCCTCTGCTCGCGACGACTCAAATGGGGCTCCACGCTCTATCTGCTATCAAGTGAGTTGGCGCACTTCAGTTGACAAAAGCGAACAACATAGCGTAGCGCCCGCGGAGAACTTTTGTTCGCCTTCTATCTAAAAGGCCAAATGGATTAACGCCTGAACAGCCGGTTACTAAAAAAAGAATAAGACGTAGTGAAAAAGTACCAAAACAACTGAAGCCTACATCCCACTACGTAAGGGTTCCCTGTTCCTATGAGCCTTGAGTAAGAGGGCGCCTCCCGTTGGTCGCCTGGCCTTGACTTGAGTCAATAGGTAGGGTCAACTACACCAAAGTGGAAGGGCCACTATCTAAGCTATTAGTGGGCTTGTTTGTTCTATTGAAATACTGAATCGAGTGAAGCCGTCTTGCGTAACAAGACAAGACTATAGGTCGCCAACGCCTAGAAGTACAAGTAGTCGCCCTACCGGTCACTCTCAAACTCACTACTTGGGTGACGAAAGTCACTTAGCTTCTTTAGTATGGCTTGCACCCCAGTATATTAATTGGGGCTTGCCCCAGTATATTAATTGCGGCCTCCCCGGGATTTCGAAGAAGCAGATAGAGCAAAGGCCTCCTCTTTCTGTCCGCTCTGGAATTTCATGTAGAGACAGTAAGTAATTGGGGCTTATAGTTTAATTGGTTGAAACGTACCGCTCATAACGGTGATATTGTAGGTTCGAGCCCTAACCCGTGCTCAACTAAAACGCCTGAACCCGTGCTCCGCCTACCTCTCACCTCCCTCCGCCTGAGCAATGACCACGTAGCCCCTCCAACCATCGCCCACTGACCCACAACCGCACCTTCCTCTAGCCACCCCACTACACACAGCCCATGTCCCTTCACCTGCCACGTCACCTTCAGCCTGGTGGACCGTCTCAGTCCATGCCATCCTCACCAGATCTCCCTTCCACCCCATTGTGAACTGCACATCCCCTTATTTAAATATATAAGCTTATATATATAGCCTACCTTCACTTCGTTCGGCCTCCCATTCCCCTCTCCCACTTCACCGCCTGGAGCTGCCATGCTAGCCTTTTGCCTTCCCACAGCAGTGCCCCAGCTCACGCCCAGACTCGACAACCGCTGTAACAACCCGCATATTTTACGATTCGAATATTTAAAGGTTTAATTTAAATATAGCATCGTTAGTCGGATTTTAGTCCAAAAAAGTCACTATTCGTAAAAGAACAGTCGAATTAGTTAAAAGTCTATGTGGATAGTGTTATTTGGAAGTGCCTATTTGAAAACACATTCAAGTAGGAATTCAAACGTCTGAAATGGGTCATTCAGACGTCTGAAATTGTTCGAGTCAATCCAGAAAGGAAATAGGCTAAAATTGCCATTTTTAGACATTTGAAATGAACGATTCAGACGTCTGAATATTGTTCTAGACAACTTATGTTTTTCCAGATTCAGACGTTTGAATCATTCATTTTAGACGTCTGAATGAAGGTAGAAAACTCATATTTTTTCCAGATTCAAATGTCTGGTTTGGAAATTTCAGACGTCTGAATGAAGAAGGAAGTTGAGAATCACCAATTTGGACTCGAGATCACTTCCATTGAGTTCAAAATGGTGTTTGCAACTTTTTTGAGTATAAGCATCGATATGTTTGGAGTAAGTTGAATTTTGCTATTTTCTTTGGGCTTTTGGGTTTGGGTTTCACCCAACTCATCCTATACCCTAACTCAGCCCCCTCTCCTCTCCATTCACTCAATCCATTTCCTAAAAACTCAAGCTCAACTGAAAATGGGGGAAGAGAATGGGAAATAGAAATTCCAAGCCCTAGATTCATTTGCAAACTCAAATTCAAGTCCAAAATCCAAGAGAAGCTTAGGTAAGCATCCTCTTCTCCTTCTCCATCTCAATTCCTCTTCGATTTCTGAAATTTCCTAAACCCTAACTTAGGAAATATTTGTTCTTGATCTTAGATTGAAGCTCCATGGGTTATAATTGAAGAGTGATTGTTCTTGCCTTGCTCTATAGCTTCTCTCTTGAGTTTTTGGGTTAAAAGGTGAGTTTTTGCACTCACATCTACGCCTATATCTTTGATAAGTGTTAGGTAGCAATTCCTAACATATATTCCTTGTCCATTTGTTTTTGAATTGAATTGGTTTGATGAATATTCCAATTTTTGGCGTTTGAAGTCAAAATCTATGAAAAATCGTTATATGGTTGTTTAGGCATGTTGGTCGGAGTGTATTGGTGAGTCTTCAAGGTTGGGTAGTCGTTTGGCGTAAACCCCTAGCCATCAGCACTTATCTGATTGCTTCCGATATGATTTGGCCATCATTGGCCTAGGCAAAGTATTGCTTGAGCTCTAGTTTCAAACGTTTGAAATATACAATTCAGACGTCTGAATCCGCTTGTCTCAGCCCAATTTGCCTATTTATTGTGGGATTCCAATTTTTATCGATTCGTGATTATCCGATATGTTGTTATCATTTATTATCGACTTTGATGACTTCTTCTTCGGGATTTTTGGGAATATCCATTTTGAGGGATTCGACATCGATTTATATGGATTTAATTCACATCTTCGTATGTGAATTCTTGATGATTGATTGTTTCTACAATCATTTCTGTGATTTGTCACTTTAAAATACAAAGGTTTTTATACTAGTAGTAAATATTCAACTATTTTACAAAGATGATTTCAAACTCTATTTTTAATACAAAGATCGTTTATAAAACCGTTTTCTAATCTATTATTATATACAAGCCTTTACCTCATTCGTATGAGAAATCTAATTAAACGGCTTAGTAAAACAAGTGGTATGAAACGCTTGCGTTTACTTCGTCGGTTAATTCTTGGACTTGTTCGATTGAACTCTTGTCACAATTTTCGAGTGGAAATCTACAATCTGCTCGTAAATATTTTAGTTAAGCTAGTGGTTATGGGACATGAAGCTAAACTCTTATATTTACTAGCTTAGTGTAATCGACACTTTTTGATGATCGATGATGATCATTTTATGATTTAGACTAGCGATGTGCGATGTCTCTTTGTCCATGTGGGGGACCGTACCTCGATTTATGGAGCTTCGCCTCATTTTTATAGGCTTGCGACCTATAGTTTTATTGGAGTTAGGTTCATCGGGCGTAACGCTGTACTACGTCGTTGTTCCGTATTGTTTGAGTTTGGTTCATCGGGCGTAACGCTGTACTACGTCGATGTTCTGGATTATTGGATTTTGGTTCCTCGGGCGTTCGTTGTACTACGTCATGGCACCGGCTCTATGGTTAGCAACCATGGGTTATCGACCCATTTGTGATACACGTGTTGGTGAGTTTTCATGCTTCCGTTTGTGATAGGCCTTCCCCCTTTTGTGATTTCTGGTTGAAGATTTCTAGAATTTGTGTTTCACCAATTTTTGTGGATTGAATTGATAAGCTCTATCAATATTTGTGTTTGGTGAGTAATTTAAAGAATATGTGATTCTTTTTGGTGCTTCGAGTTGATTTGAGATATTGTATGATTTTTGTTGTTATTTGATGTATACTGTCGCAGTATGACATTTGGTTATCATACGTTTTTGGTCATATCTCTTATCCTATCTCACTTTATCTGATATTTATAGCTAGACTGATCCATTTATTATTTTCTTCTTAAATAATACTCGGGTCAGACCGAGATATTTCAGGTGCTTCTGCTTGACTTCTTATCAGGGCTTGTCTCCTGACTTTTGGCTAACTACTTTAGCCTAGTAGTTTTTGTTATTATACATTTGAGATATAGACTCCTTGATGTATAATTATTCTTTTGTCTAGCACTTGTATCTATTCTTTTATGATGTAGTGGATCATGTTTGACCACTACTTTGATGTACACTTTTATGTGATATATTCATATCTGATTCCGCCTTTGTGATATGAATGTCTGTGACTGATTTGTGTTAAGTTTATTTCTATATTTGTTTCCGAGGTCCACTTAGCCACTGTGTGGTAGCTTTGAGTTTGTATTAGATATGTCGGATTTCCTCCAGAAATGAAATGTAAGTTAGATTTTCTGACATATCGGTACTCGCACAAAGCAATTACACAGATGGTCGCTCCTCAATAGCCTTATTCTTCGTGCTAGTCGACGGCATTACCCCGCAGTTTCCTTGGCCAGCGTGAGTATAGAGGTGGGGCATCACAGCTTGGTATCAGAGCCAAACTTCGGAACAATGTAGAATAATCTAGCAAGGATCATTGTCCTAAGTCTTTCTTAGGAATCGTGTCGTTGGATTTAATTCGAGTCTTCGTACCGTTCTATCCTATTTCTTTTTATGATGCCTTGTTTTATTGTAACGACCCGCAAAATTTAATGGTTTTAAAAGCATATTTAACTGGAAATTTGTGAAATTTTAAACAATAAAATTTGAAATTAAAAGTTTATTATTTGGAATACGTATATTTTAATATAGCAACTGGAAAATTTTCATCTGATAATATTAAAGTTTATTTTCCTGTAAAATTTTATTTCAAATCAAACCGGTTAATAACAGTGAATTTAAAAGTTTTCCGAAACCAAAATATGTCAACAGGAGAAAATTTATTCAGATCATTCTGAATCAGACTGCGAAATTCGTTTTTCCAAATTTGGACTTCTATTGCTCCGTTTATCTTAATTCTTGTAAAATAACAGCATTTTCGGTACCGATTATCGACTTTTGATCGGATGATCATACCACCAATATCTGTATACCGTTTTGATCGTCATGTCGCGCTGATCAACACGGTATATTTATTTTTGTATTTTGAGGTCCGGTACGCGCCGGAAAACAATTAACTGTTCGTCGTAACGGTACCTTAAACTGTGACTTTAATAATTTTTCTTCGGTTAAAAGAAAAGAAGTGCTGTCCAATCAAGCCATCAATTGCTTTAAAGTCTGAGCTAAATCAATGTTCAGTATTTATGGACTTGCCCCTTCGTTGTCTATTCCCATTTCATTGTTGCTTAAAAGGTGAGACAACTATTAATTCCAGTGCTACGTTTTTCTCCGCAAACCTTTCTCCTTCCCATTTTTTTTTTTTTTTTGCAATCTTATATTCTGTAAATAGTGCCTGAGAAATTGCTTCAAATTCACCTGTCGTTTGCTTTGCACAAAGCAAACTTTCTTTTGTCCCTACTTATTCCAAGTTCCATCTCTCTGTCCTTTCCTTCTTGTTCATCTTCTTCTCCCCTCATTTTTTTTCTCTTTCCTCCTTCCACCAAGAGCCTCTGCCACAACCACCTACCGCGCCATTCAACTCCGCCTACCCCACGACTCGAGCTACTTCGCCCAACACTCCATCAACCAACGCTTCATCTCTACACCAGCCGTGTGCGACCCAACTCCGACCCCACGTCCAACAAACCCACCACGCAGGCCACCCCAAACCTAGAAACCACCCCATCCCCTTCCACCTGCCGAGCTCGCTCACCCTCTCCAGCGACAGCCGCGCCTTCTCAGGCCGAGAACCCAAGATCTGAGTCCCCTCCTCTCTGGCCACAGCGGCTCCAACGCATCACACCCCGCCTTCCATTCGAACCCAGCATCATCCCTATCCACCTCGGCAGCCCCATCATAGCCGAGTGTATAGCCTAGAAGAACTAACCACTGACTGCACCTAGATTGCATCAACATGTCACCAATAGTCGGTAGTTTCTTATTATTCCTTTTGCCCACCCATCAGCAACTCGAGTATATGGTATGTTATATACTTTATTATATTTTAGTTATATGTAAATCTTTCAATTCTTATATATGGGTTAATATAATATACAAGTATTTATTTCAATCTTATGCATATATATTTTTAAATATGTGTTGCGCGTGTGTATATGTAATTGTTTATATGTGTTGTTATTAAAAATTTAAGTTATATATTTATATATCTATAAGTATAATCTGTCTCTATATTGAATTTTAAAAGGGTATAGAATATGGAATTGTCTGTTACATTATTTTCATGTAGGGTATACATAAGTATCCATATAGGCTTTGATATTTAATACATAGGTATATATAATAGTTCGGCCCATATATATATATTTGTACTCAGCCTATATATGTGCTATATGATTTTTTTTTTTGAGTTGATAAGGGTATATATATTTCATTTGTATAGTACTTAGACTTGGCTCACTGAGTTATGGTATATATAGTATAGGTAAAGTTCATATAGAACTGGTATGTATAAGTTTTAGTATATAGAAATATATATTTTTGTTTTGTAAAGGGAGCGTATGTGTAAACAAGGTTGGATTTAAGGGAACATATATGCGTTGTACTATTCACATAGATATATCATGATGTTGGATTTTGGCTTATACAGTTGCTGTAAAGCATATATTTATTAGTAACCAGTATATAATAGCTTTTTGATGGTTTTATTACATAAGGTTATAAAGATTTTTAAAGTTACAGTTTATATATATGCGTACTGTTAACATCAATTTCAATTATAATGTGATTGTGAGTTTGTACATGTTAGTGGTAAGTAAATATAAGTATGTTTATAAGTGTATATATAGATTTGTCTTATTGAGGTTATAGTTAAGTTAGTGAATTGGCATACATATATCTTAATTCAAATATATGTTTAAATTAAAACAATGATTTTGAAACACATGTGTGTATATATATTTAAACTAATATGGGTTGAAATTAAAATATGATTTTGTATATATATATATCTTCTTTTGTTGTATCTATTCAATGATTCCGATTATCTTCATCGATCCTATTCTGATTTGATTTTGTCTATTCTTATTATCAGCCTTGTTCGTCCATTTCGCGTTAAAATCTTGCTTTGCTTTGAAATCCATGTCTGGAACCGTAACTCACTCTATCGTCGAGTCTCTCTCTCTAGCCTCGAAAGGTGAGCAATCACTCACGATTAACGTTCTTGTATTTATTAAATTTGATTTCAATTGAAATAGCAATTGAAATATGTTGCTGTAGTTATTTACATTGTTATATATGCTATTATCCATAACTGTTCACCTGTGACATCTGACACCAGTATCTAGTATTATATGCCTGTTATTACTATTATTTATAACTGTTCACCTGTGACATCTGACACCAGTATCTAGTATTATATGCCTGTTATTACTATTATTTATAACTGTTCACCTGTGACATCTGACACCAGTATCTAGTATTATATGCCTGTTATTACTATTATTTATATCTGTTCACCTGTGACATCTGACACCCGTATCTGTTATTTATACTGATGATATATGCCTGCTGTTATATATTTGTTTGTATCTGTTATCACTCTGCAAGTTCCTTGTAGTTTAGAATTCACTATGGGTTGAAATGATACATACCCGAACGGACTTTAGAATAGGAGAATTTCGTTATGGGTTGAAATGATAAACCCAAGCGATTTTCATTTAAATTGAAATTGGGATTACGGGTCGAAATGATATCTACCCGTATATATTTAAATTTCGGATTGAAATGATAAATATCCGTACCACTTAACCATATGATGTATATATACAGACACCGTTGGTCCATATATAAAATATTTTGAAAATGAATTTTATGGTTTTGGAAAGAAATATATGGTTTTAATAAATGTTGAGCCTTAAATTATTTAATTTAAATTAGGATGGATTTAATACTTATGAGATGTTTAAGTATAAAAATTATATTTTCAAAATAGATTCTGGTAATAATTTGAATAAGTTAAGGTTGGAAAGATAATTTATTAATTAAACAAATTTGAAACTTATTGAAAATTGAGATTTAAGATATGATTTATACCTTGGGTTTTATTTAAATAATTTAATGAATAATTCTTGCTTAAATAAATTTAAGAAAATATTTAGTAAAAGTGAAATGTAAGGCTAGTTAGATGATATTGAGTTTATTAAGTGAATATTCCCTGATTAAATAATAATGAAGTTAAATCAAGAGCTATATGAAACTGTTAAATTTAACTTTGAAAATGTTGAATATTAAAGCTTTGAAATATATTGAAATTTAAATGATCTGTTTAGAAATGAATTAAATTGATGAATTGAGCTTTAAAAAAAAGAAAATTTGAATTTGGAATTTGAAGTTGATTTGAATCGATTTGCTAGACTTGAGGAAATTAAATACTTTACTTTTTAAATCATTTAATATATATACTATTTTGAAAAAAATAGATATATTTGAAATGAAATGATATTTGGGTTTTGAAGTATAAATTTAATTGAAATGACCACGGTGTTAAAATGTATATTTCCATCTTGTAGATAGTTCTGAAGATCCTTAAAGGATGGTTATCCCAAACATCCTTTAAGTTACTTGTATTTCAGTTGATATTTCACTTGAGTTGGATTTATTGATATAAGAATGTTAATCCTGACTCGAGTGTTTTGTGTTTTGCTTTACGCTCGGGTCAGACCGAGTGATACAGCATTTGAGACTCACCTTTGGAGTTTGGAGCTTCCTTTGGAGATCCAACTATCGCCTCAGCTTTCAGCTCTTCTAGTTGATTCGTTCAGAGAAGTCATCTGTTGTACTGGAGACTTCATTGCATTTGAGATATTCTGTTGTATTTTATTTCTAACTCTGAGGTTTATATAGTAGCTTCATGAACTACTATTTTATCTATTCCGCTGCGTATTATTGTATTACTCTGTGTCTGTGATTCTGTGATTGATTTATTTACTGTATATTCTGAGTTTTGCCAAATTTAAATTAACAATCTGATATTTTGAATTATTCAAGTCAGACATGTGTGGATTTATTGTCGATATGAATGGTCCAAAATAGCGGGTCGTTACAGTTGGTATCAGAGCTTTGGCTCTAGGCAAAACCTAGCATATATAGTAAATTTATTTACAGAATCACTTTCGTTCGAGTTTGAATTTCTTCCTTTTGACTCGATTTCCTTTGAACTTTGGAACGTTCCTTGCGGTTCCAAAATTCATTCTTGTCTCTCCCTATTTGTATTCTTTTGATTCTGGAGTATCCCATAACTCCACTTCGAATGATCTCTATAAGAATAGGCGATCCCGCCAATCTTTGGATGATTTGTAAAGGGGTGGAACTCCTTTACAATTGGCATTGATTCACCGAAGATTTATATATTTTTGGTTTAGATACCGCTATCTCTTGCGATCGAATGTTGGTTTTTCTTGGAATTCTGCATCGATCTTGTTCCTGAAGTCACGGTTGACCCGGTTAAGGTCGCCCGCGACTTGTATAAGTATATCCATCTCCTATTTTGTAAGTTAATTGTCTCATCTTCGTTCAAGCCTATCTTCGAATCAGAAATTTTATTTGATTAGAGTTCCTCTAATTTGAATCTCTATCTTTGTTGAAGTCCATTCTCAAATCATCCTTTGAAAATCGGGTTTTGTATTCTAGAAATTGTTTTCTAAACCGAAATTATTATTTTGATAAGTATGATTTTATTCTATATATAAAAGTGAAATATTTTCGATAAAGATTATATACCCTTTTTAAAATGAGAATTTGAGGTTTCGAAAGGATTTGTAATTTTGAAAAGTTATATAAGAAATTGATTTATATAAAAATGATTTATAACTAAAGGACTTTAAATTTGAAATTCGAGAATTGAACTCCGGTATTTTGAAATTAGTTTTAAGGTTTTGTAAATATATAATAATAATATGATTTAAAAGTACTTTTCCGAATAAGAAATGTTTCGAATGATTTTAATGAGTTTCGAATGATTTCGAAGAAATTTCAAAAGAAGTTTGAGAAAATAGAAGTCCAGAACTCACTTATGTCGCTGGAAAATAATTTCGGTGATGAGTGCACGCATCATCGACATTGATTTTCGAGTTTCAGAGTGGGGGAGAGGCCACTCTAGTAGCATTGCTACGCGAGTGATTTTGTGAAACCATTTTGATTTCAAATTTTGAAGTATGATTCGATATTCGAAAGATATATGTATATGTATTTGAAATGATTTGAAATGAGCCGGTGTTCAGTCCTCGAGTTTTGGATTTGATATAACCCTATCTATTAAAATTGATTTACTGATTTGTTGCTGATTTCCAACTCTTGAATTTAAAATGATTTCTTCAACTATTTTGAAGGTTCGAGCACTTCCAAATCAAGGTTAACTTTTCAAAGCTAAGAAATTTTGAAAAGCATTTTGATAAAGTATATAAGTTTGTTTTGAATGTTTAAGTATGAAGTAATATGATTTAAATAAGTTGAAACTGTTTGGTTAAGTAAATGAATAAGGAAATTTTAAATTTTCTAATATGGAATTTAGATTTGAAATGCTTTGAAAAGAATTTGGTCTTCAAAATATTTTGAATAAAATCTAGTTTAAATGTTTTAACTTAGTAACATCTTTATGAAACTATATATTTAACAAGTTGGAATAAATATATAAGTTGTACGTATGCTGTTTTATTCGCATAATTAGCTTGACCCAAGTTTGAGTACACAAGTTCGAGGTGAATTACACCATTTCGTGTTAGGATTTTTTCATTCGATTCTTGATGGAGAATATTTGATATGGATTTTGGGCTTGATTCTAGAATTCTCTATCATAGTATATGGCTATGCAAGGAGACTGATGGCTTCTAGTCGAGAAACCATATCGAAGTCCGCATTAGGGTAGTCGAATGGACAATACTAGTTCGAAAGCGAACTTGTGTGATCGAGCGAGCGATCAAATGTGATTCTTCGAAATGATGGCGTATGTACACCTTATATTCTATTATCATCGATATATTTTGACGCTGAAATTTTGAAGTTGTTGGGATAGAATATCTTTGCTTACCAAAAGAAAATTTCCAATTTAAATTACAAAGATATATAACCCATAAAAGCAAAGTTATTCAATCTCATATGGCTCTTGATACAGCGAAATTATTTTGAAAATTTGATCCTTATGTAAGATAGACCTTACGTAAGTATAAGATGATTTTGAAAACATTTGATTTTGGAAATGAATTGGTTGACTTAAATTATATTGATTTGGAAATTTGGATTTATTTTCTAAATCTATTATTTTGGAAACTTTGAAACTAAAGATAATTAATTTGAGAAGAAATAATTTGGTGAAATTGTATATGATTTTGAAATTGAACTGATATTGAAACAAATTGAAATTTGAGAACCTTATGTTACTAAACACTTGATTTGGGAGTTGTCGAACTTATATAAAATTGATTTGTATGAGTATGAAATTGATTCGAAACTATAGATTTGAAAAGGTACTCAATTTGAAAGTGAAATCTTATATAATTGAAGTCTATATAAGTATGATTTGATATACTATTGATTTTGGAAAAGTATTTGATTTAAAAATTTAATCTTATATATAATGGATTTTATATAAGTACGATATTTGAAAGTGATTTGAAAAGGTACTATATGATACATATTTTCGAAGTAAAGATATGGAAAGTGCCTTCTGCTTGATATCCGATTTGTGGCCACATCTTGGATTCATTCTATCGATATTATTCTCTCTGATTTTGGTTTTCCGGATATGATACTCGAGTGTCCTTCGAATTCCATGGCGTTACCCATGGTCTTATCGTTCTCTCGTGACTGCATAGCGCAACTGCCTGGCTGAGTCTTGCCTAGGGGTACGGATTGTTTCCTGGGGGATCCAGGCGTAACCATTGTGTATCCTGCAATCTGTGTAGGTCGCGAATAGTAGCGCAAATGCTTGGCTGAGTCTTGCCTGGGGGTACGGATTGTTTCCTGGGGGATCCAGGCGTAACCATTGTGTATCCTGCATTCTACTAGTCATCATGGCGTAACTCGCAGGGCTGAGAAAGCTTACGGATATGGATTGTTTCCTGGGGGAACCAGGCGTAACCATTGTGTATCTGCGAACCATGGTTAGACAAAGGTTTTGTTTGTGTTTTTGATTGGATTGTACTTTCCATATCTGTTTTTAAAAAAGTTTTTCCAGTATTTTCACTGGGTGTTGAAACAGGTCTACTAAGTACCTGGAGAATTCTAGTTTTGCGCCTGATCAACGCACTACCAGAGTCTACAGGAACAAGGATAAACTTGTCGAAACATCGAGTTATAAAAGTATTTTCGAAATGAAATTTGTTTCGTTATAAAAAAAAAATTTTATTATAAAAGTATTTCTAACAAAGAAATTCTATATTAATATTTGAAATTCTAATGGTTTGAATTAATTATTCATGCCCGATTCTGTTCTTTTGAATCTACCTTATCTGCTCAGCTTTATTTATTCACCTATATTCGGTTTTCCAAGTCCTCCTTCTTTTACTTGTTGACTATATCCTTTTTAGCATGGTTAATAGAAATTTTAGTGTTATAAATATTTTAGAAGTTATTAATTAAATAAAACAGATTTAAAGAAATGATTATTGTTTTATTAATAATATTTGAAAAGTATTTTAGATAGAAATAATAAATTTATGAATTGTGGATTTAATAGCTTCTTTGTAAATATAAGTAATCATGTAAATAATTGTTTTCAAATGGTTTTCATACATTTATAAAGGTGTCATTTAAACATAAATGGTAGTATAAAGGAAGGAAGAAATTTTACAAATGGATTTTTGAAAGGTTTTAAAGTATATAAGAAATTGAATTGCAAATGAAGTTAAAAAAAAAAATTTAGTAAAATTTATATAGTTCAAATTTATTGTTTAATCTTGACTTTCAATCTATCTTTTCTGTCTGGTTGTTTCTATTCTTCTACCTCCTTCCTTTTCGGGGACGAAAAGTTTTGAGTGGGGGAGAGTGTAACGACCCGCAAAATTTAATGGTTTTAAAAGCATATTTAACTGGAAATTTGTGAAATTTTAAACAATAAAATTTGAAATTAAAAGTTTATTATTTGGAATACGTATATTTTAATATAGCAACTGGAAAATTTTCATCTGATAATATTAAAGTTTATTTTCCTGTAAAATTTTATTTCAAATCAAACCGGTTAATAACAGTGAATTTAAAAGTTTTCCGAAACCAAAATATGTCAACAGGAGAAAATTTATTCAGATCATTCTGAATCAGACTGCGAAATTCGTTTTTCCAAATTTGGACTTCTATTGCTCCGTTTATCTTAATTCTTGTAAAATAACAGCATTTTCGGTACCGATTATCGACTTTTGATCGGATGATCATACCACCAATATCTGTATACCGTTTTGATCGTCATGTCGCGCTGATCAACACGGTATATTTATTTTTGTATTTTGAGGTCCGGTACGCGCCGGAAAACAATTAACTGTTCGTCGTAACGGTACCTTAAACTGTGACTTTAATAATTTTTCTTCGGTTAAAAGAAAAGAAGTGCTGTCCAATCAAGCCATCAATTGCTTTAAAGTCTGAGCTAAATCAATGTTCAGTATTTATGGACTTGCCCCTTCGTTGTCTATTCCCATTTCATTGTTGCTTAAAAGGTGAGACAACTATTAATTCCAGTGCTACGTTTTTCTCCGCAAACCTTTCTCCTTCCCATTTTATTTTTTTTTGCAATCTTATATTCTGTAAATAGTGCCTGAGAAATTGCTTCAAATTCACCTGTCGTTTGCTTTGCACAAAGCAAACTTTCTTTTGTCCCTACTTATTCCAAGTTCCATCTCTCTGTCCTTTCCTTCTTGTTCATCTTCTTCTCCCCTCATTTTTTTTCTCTTTCCTCCTTCCACCAAGAGCCTCTGCCACAACCACCTACCGCGCCATTCAACTCCGCCTACCCCACGACTCGAGCTACTTCGCCCAACACTCCATCAACCAACGCTTCATCTCTACACCAGCCGTGTGCGACCCAACTCCGACCCCACGTCCAACAAACCCACCACGCAGGCCACCCCAAACCTAGAAACCACCCCATCCCCTTCCACCTGCCGAGCTCGCTCACCCTCTCCAGCGACAGCCGCGCCTTCTCAGGCCGAGAACCCAAGATCTGAGTCCCCTCCTCTCTGGCCACAGCGGCTCCAACGCATCACACCCCGCCTTCCATTCGAACCCAGCATCATCCCTATCCACCTCGGCAGCCCCATCATAGCCGAGTGTATAGCCTAGAAGAACTAACCACTGACTGCACCTAGATTGCATCAACATGTCACCAATAGTCGATAGTTTCTTATTATTCCTTTTGCCCACCCATCAGCAACTCGAGTATATGGTATGTTATATACTTTATTATATTTTAGTTATATGTAAATCTTTCAATTCTTATATATGGGTTAATATAATATACAAGTATTTATTTCAATCTTATGCATATATATTTTTAAATATGTGTTGCGCGTGTGTATATGTAATTGTTTATATGTGTTGTTATTAAAAATTTAAGTTATATATTTATATATCTATAAGTATAATCTGTCTCTATATTGAATTTTAAAAGGGTATAGAATATGGAATTGTCTGTTACATTATTTTCATGTAGGGTATACATAAGTATCCATATAGGCTTCGATATTTAATACATAGGTATATATAATAGTTCGGCCCATATATATATATTTGTACTCAGCCTATATATGTGCTATATGATTTTTTTTTTTTGAGTTGATAAGGGTATATATATTTCATTTGTATAGTACTTAGACTTGGCTCACTGAGTTATGGTATATATAGTATAGGTAAAGTTCATATAGAACTGGTATGTATAAGTTTTAGTATATAGAAATATATATTTTTGTTTTGTAAAGGGAGCGTATGTGTAAACAAGGTTGGATTTAAGGGAACATATATGCGTTGTACTATTCACATAGATATATCATGATGTTGGATTTTGGCTTATACAGTTGCTGTAAAGCATATATTTATTAGTAACCAGTATATAATAGCTTGTTGATGGTTTTATTACATAAGGTTATAAAGATTTTTAAAGTTACAGTTTATATATATGCGTACTGTTAACATCAATTTCAATTATAATGTGATTGTGAGTTTGTACATGTTAGTGGTAAGTAAATATAAGTATGTTTATAAGTGTATATATAGATTTGTCTTATTGAGGTTATAGTTAAGTTAGTGAATTGGCATACATATATCTTAATTCAAATATATGTTTAAATTAAAACAATGATTTTGAAACACATGTGTGTATATATATTTAAACTAATATGGGTTGAAATTAAAATATGATTTTGTATATATATATATCTTCTTTTGTTGTATCTATTCAATGATTCCGATTATCTTCATCGATCCTATTCTGATTTGATTTTGTCTATTCTTATTATCAGCCTTGTTCGTCCATTTCGCGTTAAAATCTTGCTTTGCTTTGAAATCCATGTCTGGAACCGTAACTCACTCTATCGTCGAGTCTCTCTCTCTAGCCTCGAAAGGTGAGCAATCACTCACGATTAACATTCTTGTATTTATTAAATTTGATTTCAATTGAAATAGCAATTGAAATATGTTGCTGTAGTTATTTACATTGTTATATATGCTATTATCCATAACTGTTCACCTGTGACATCTGACACCAGTATCTAGTATTATATGCCTGTTATTACTATTATTTATAACTGTTCACCTGTGACATCTGACACCAGTATCTAGTATTATATGCCTGTTATTACTATTATTTATAACTGTTCACCTGTGACATCTGACACCAGTATCTAGTATTATATGCCTGTTATTACTATTATTTATATCTGTTCACCTGTGACATCTGACACCCGTATCTGTTATTTATACTGATGATATATGCCTGCTGTTATATATTTGTTTGTATCTGTTATCACTCTGCAAGTTCCTTGTAGTTTAGAATTCACTATGGGTTGAAATGATACATACCCGAACGGACTTTAGAATAGGAGAATTTCGTTATGGGTTGAAATGATAAACCCAAGCGATTTTCATTTAAATTGAAATTGGGATTACGGGTCGAAATGATATCTACCCGTATATATTTAAATTTCGGATTGAAATGATAAATATCCGTACCACTTAACCATATGATGTATATATACAGACACCGTTGGTCCATATATAAAATATTTTGAAAATGAATTTTATGGTTTTGGAAAGAAATATATGGTTTTAATAAATGTTGAGCCTTAAATTATTTAATTTAAATTAGGATGGATTTAATACTTATGAGATGTTTAAGTATAAAAATTATATTTTCAAAATAGATTCTGGTAATAATTTGAATAAGTTAAGGTTGGAAAGATAATTTATTAATTAAACAAATTTGAAACTTATTGAAAATTGAGATTTAAGATATGATTTATACCTTGGGTTTTATTTAAATAATTTAATGAATAATTCTTGCTTAAATAAATTTAAGAAAATATTTAGTAAAAGTGAAATGTAAGGCTAGTTAGATGATATTGAGTTTATTAAGTGAATATTCCCTGATTAAATAATAATGAAGTTAAATCAAGAGCTATATGAAACTGTTAAATTTAACTTTGAAAATGTTGAATATTAAAGCTTTGAAATATATTGAAATTTAAATGATCTGTTTAGAAATGAATTAAATTGATGAATTGAGCTTTAAAAAAAAAATAAAAAAAAAATTGAATTTGGAATTTGAAGTTGATTTGAATCGATTTGCTAGACTTGAGGAAATTAAATACTTTACTTTTTAAATCATTTAATATATATACTATTTTGAAAAAAATAGATATATTTGAAATGAAATGATATTTGGGTTTTGAAGTATAAATTTAATTGAAATGACCACGGTGTTAAAATGTATATTTCCATCTTGTAGATAGTTCTGAAGATCCTTAGAGGATGGTTATCCCAAACATCCTTTAAGTTACTTGTATTTCAGTTGATATTTCACTTGAGTTGGATTTATTGATATAAGAATGTTAATCCTGACTCGAGTGTTTTGTGTTTTGCTTTACGCTCGGGTCAGACCGAGTGATACAGCATTTGAGACTCACCTTTGGAGTTTGGAGCTTCCTTTGGAGATCCAACTATCGCCTCAGCTTTCAGCTCTTCTAGTTGATTCGTTCAGAGAAGTCATCTGTTGTACTGGAGACTTCATTGCATTTGAGATATTCTGTTGTATTTTATTTCTAACTCTGAGGTTTATATAGTAGCTTCATGAACTACTATTTTATCTATTCCGCTGCGTATTATTGTATTACTCTGTGTCTGTGATTCTGTGATTGATTTATTTACTGTATATTCTGAGTTTTTCCAAATTTAAATTAACAATCTGATATTTTGAATTATTCAAGTCAGACATGTGTGGATTTATTGTCGATTTGAATGGTCCAAAATAGCGGGTCGTTACATTTATCAATCAAGTTTGTTTGATATTCATTTTGTGAATAACCTTTTTCTTCTTCTTTCTTTCTTAAAGAGGAGAAATGGTTAGACCAGGCCGTCCCAGCGCCGGTCAATCTTATGCTACTCCTCAGGATGGAGTATTTATGTCAGCTCAACAACTTTTAGATCTTGTGAACAATGCCCGAGCTGCCGGACCCGTTCCAACGCCAACTCACCCTAAATCTGGGTTTGCACGCTTGTGCAGAGATTATACCGCTTTAGGTGGAAGGCCATTCAAGGGATCCGAAAACGTTATAGAAATCCAAGCTTGGCTTATATCATGCGATCGCATCTTTTCCCGCATGGATCTTATTGATTCACTTCGAGTCCAAGTGGCTTCTAGCATGCTCCAAGAAAGAGCATTGGATTGGTATGAGCTTTTGATTTCTGAAATTATCGAAGCGGATCTTACTTGGGAGCAATTTCGGGAAAGATTCGAATTGAAGTTTGTGCCGGAAGCTGAAAAAGTAACTTTAGCTCGGTGCTTTATTGACCTTGTTCAAGGTGAATGCTCTGTGGTAGATTTTGTCGCATCTTTTGAATCTCTCTCTAAATATGGGGTCGAGTATATTAATACCCCGTTGAACAAAAATCAAAGGTTTGTCTATGGGTTGAATAAGAACCTTAAAAAGCCTTTGCTTCTAAAACTAGAAGTTTCTTTTAATCAGCTTATTGATATCGCTCTTCGACTTGAAGAGGCCGATAGAGAAAGTGATGTTGAAGTTGTGCGTGCCAAACAGAACTTCAACAATGACATGAAAAGGCCTATTAAGTTCAAAGGCCCCTATCCCAACAAGAAAGGGAAGCAATAAACTTTGGTAGCAAAGACTCCACCTCTAGTCGTGGACGATGCTACAATTGTGGTCTTACGGACCACTATGCAAATGAGTGCCCGAAACCATTTTTTTGTCGTTATTGCAAAAGTTTGGGCCATCTTATATCTACATGTCCCATACTCCAAAGTAGGAGAGAGGGAGAGTTGAATGTCGTGCAAGCTCCTAGTGACACTTCTCTTGGTCAAGGTATTTCTCATTCTATCCTTGACGATATTTGTTTTGTGATTATCTTATTCGAGTTCTTTTTGATTTGGGTTCATCTCATTATTTTATATCAAAAGAACTTTATGATATCATTGAAAATTGCGAATTCGATTGATGGATCCGCAACACTCAATTTACTATGTGAAAGTGTCGAGATTATTTTATGTGATTATTCTTTTCGAGCCGATTTGCATGTATGCGTTACTTAGGCTTCAAAATTGATTTTTTGGGAAAGGATTGGCTTAATCATTATGAAGCCATATCCTATGTCCTGAGCGGACTATATATCTTCGACATCCTCAATCTGTTAAGCTGATTTCTTTTGTTTTTAATGATTTTGATTTCCAAATTCGGTGGCATCATTTTATTCTTTAAACCCACTTGACGAGGAAAGTGTTATTTCTCTCATTCAAGTAATTTGTGAATTTTCCGGAATATATTTGAGCTTGTCTTAGGATTATCACCTAAGCAATCTATTGAGTAGTGTTAAGGTCTTTTCAGCTCGACCTTGCCACCAGTTTTTATCAGCTACGAGTTACGGAGGATAGCATTCCACTTACCGCATTCCACACTCGTTATGATTCTTGTGAGTGGTTCGTTATGCCATTCGGTTTGACGAACCTTCTACCTTATTTCATCCATCTTATGAATCGAGTATTCTATGAATATCTCGATGATGTATCCTTGTATTTATTGACTATGGATGAAAATAACTAATTTAAAATATGCAAATCTTTTTAATAAGATATTTATAATTATGATTGGGTTTTGTTCTTAAAACGAGCAAAGAATATTTGTAAATTTTATACGAGACATGGTTATCATATATAAGATAATTTTGTGTTGTTTTGCCCATTGAGTGCTTTAAGAATTCTGGTCGATGCACTTGATCAACGTTATCGATAGGAATCTCCTAAACGTTATGATGAGGCAGTCAAACACAGTAAATTCTTGTAATAAGTGAATTTTTCTAAAAAGATGATTACACAAAGTTAATTATAATTTTGAATGTCTTAGCTTTTCGGGAAAGAGGATAAGAACTCTTTTCCGATGTTTTTATTCTTGCGATTCCCGAAGGGAACCAAGACTTTATTATTTATACCGATACTAGTCGTATTGGTTTTGGTGTC
Organism: Allium fistulosum; assembly: GCA_030737815.1. Taxonomy (NCBI): domain Eukaryota; kingdom Viridiplantae; phylum Streptophyta; class Magnoliopsida; order Asparagales; family Amaryllidaceae; genus Allium; species Allium fistulosum. The sequence continues at coordinate 677,042,121 of CM060907.1, read as the reverse complement.
GTTATCTTGCAAAAGGGAATGTGTTATCACATATGCATCTTGACAATTAAAGCTTGTCGAGACTAGATATGCCACTCATGATCTAGAGCTCGCGGCTATTGTTTTCTCTCTTAGAATTTGGCTCATTATCTTTTGGGAGAGAAATTTGTTCTCTACTTCGATCATAAATCTTTGAAATATTTGTTTTCTCAAAAGTAACTCAATTCGCATCAACAACGTTGGCTCGAGTTCCTTGCATCTTATGATCTTGATATTTTATACTTCCGGAAAGGGCAATCATGTTGTCGATGCCCTTAAGCCGAGAGCAGCAAGCAGTTGTTTCCACGATGATATACGAATGGAGTGATCTCGAGACTTTATCCACTTGTGAGATTCGAGATCGTGTATCCAATTCATGCGCACCTCTTGTTTTGTGTAGCCTTGAGGCTCGTCCTTCTCTTTTTTTCTTTACTATACCTCTTTTGGCTGAACTCTATGTCATATTATATTGCATGGAGTTCCTACTTCTAGTGTTAGCAATCGTGATCCATTATTTTTCTAGTGGATTTTTGTAGAGTCTTCAAAAGCTTTGGGAATAAAGCTTAATTTTTAGCACCGCTTATCGTCCTATCCGATGGACAAATAGAGCGTGTGAATCGAACTCTTGAAGATCTCTTTCGTGCATGTGTCCTTGGTTTTGGTGGAAGTAGGGAAGATCAAATTCTTGTTTAATTTTCTTCCTATAATAACTTCCAATCTAGTATTGGTATGGCACCTTTCGAGGCACTCTACGGAAGGCCATGTCGATTTCATTCGTGTTGGCTTGAAGCCGGTGAGAATCTGGTTTTAAGTCCAAACTTTATTGGTGTTCATTCGTGTTTCACCTATGATGGGTGATGTGCGTTTCAGTTGATCGGGAAAATTAGCATCTCGATATGTTGGTCCATTTCCCATCACCGAACGCATGGTTTCTGTGGCTTACCACCTCTTTTAGTACCGGCTCAATTCTTTTGCTATTCTTGATGTTTTTCACGTCCCTTTACTGCGGAAAAGGCCTTAGGGATTCCGATCCTATTCTTGAGCCTGGTATTATTGAAGAAATTGAAGTTTCACCAAATTTAACTTATGAGCAACATTCTATTCGTATCATTGCTTCGGAGGTTAAATGCCTTCGAAATAAAGATATTTTTCTTGTGAAAGTTCAATGGTCCTCAAATCCTAAGGATTGCTCTTGGGAATCTTGAGAATCCATCGAGCAAACACATCCGGACTTACTCTTTCGTGCTCTTTATGGTGAACTTCTTATTTCAAATTTTCTTTTGTATTGATATGCTTTTATGGTTGTTACTCTTTATTTTCTTCTTAAGTATTGCGAGGACGCAATTTCTTTAAGGAGGGGAGTCTGTAACAACCCGCATATTTTATGATTCGAATATTTAAATGTTTAATTTAAACATAGCATCGTTAGTCGGATTTTAGTCCGAAAAAGTCACTATTCGTAGAAGAACAGTCGAACTAGTGAAAAGTCTATGTGGAAAGTGCTATTTGGAAGTGCCTATTTGAAAACACATTCAAACAGGAATTCAGACGTCTGAAATGGGTCGTTCAAACGTCTGAAATTGTTCAAATCAATCCAGAGAGGAAATAGGCTAAAATTGCCATTTTCAGATGTCTGAAATGGACGATTCAGACATCTGAATATTGTTTTAGACAACTTCTGTTTTTCCAGATTCAGACGTCTGAATCGTTCATTTTAGACGTCTGAATGAAGGTAGAAAACTCATATTTTTTTCCAGATTCAGACATCTGGTTTGGAAATTTCAGACGTCCGAATGAAGAAGGAAGTTAAGAATCACCAATTTGGACTCGAGACCACTTCCATTGAGTTCAAAATGGTGTTTGCGGCTTTTTAAGTATAAGCATCGATATGTTTGGAGTAAGTTGAATTTTGCTATTTTCTAAGGATTGCTCTTGGGAATCTTGAGAATCCATCGAGCAAACACATCCGGACTTACTCTTTCGTGCTCTTTATGGTGAACTTCTTATTTCAAATTTTCTTTTGTATTGATATGCTTTTATGGTTGTTACTCTTTATTTTCTTCTTAAGTATTACGAGGACGCAATTTCTTTAAGGAGGGGAGTCTGTAACAACCCGCATATTTTACGATTCAAATATTTAAATGTTTAATTTAAACATAGCATCGTTAGTCGGATTTTAGTCCGAAAAAGTCACTATTCGTAGAAGAACAGTCAAATTAGTGAAAAGTCTATGTGGATAGTGCTATTTGGAAGTGCCTATTTGAAAACACATTCAAACAGGAATTCAGACATCTGAAATGGGTCGTTCAAACGTCTGAAATTGTTCGAGTCAATCCAGAGAGGAAATAGGCTAAAATTTCCATTTTCAGACGTTTGAAATGGACGATTCAGACGTCTGAATATTGTTCTAGACAACTTTTGTTTTTCCAGATTCAGACGTCTGAATCGTTCATTTAAGACGTCTGAATGAAGGTAGAAAACTCATATTTTTTTCCAGATTCAGACATCTGGTTTGGAAATTTCAGACGTCTGAATGAAGAAGGAAGTTAAGAATCACCAATTTGGACTCGAGACCACTTCCATTAAGTTCAAAATGGTGTTTGCGACTTTTTAAGGATAAGCATCGATATGTTTGGAGTAAGTTGAATTTTGCTATTTTCTATTGGGCTTTTGGGTTTGGGTTTCACCCAACTCATCCTATACCCTAACTCAGCCCCCTCTCCTCTCCATTCACTCAATCCATTTCCTAAAAAATCAAGCTCAACTGAAAATGGGGGAAGAGAATGGGAAATAGAAATTCCAAGCCCTAGATTCATTTGCAAACTCAAATTCAAGTCCAAAATCCAAGAGAAGCTTAGGTAAGCATCCTCTTCTCCTTCTCCATCTCAATTCCTCTTCGATTTTTGAAATTTCCTAAACCCTAACTTAGGAAATATTTGTTCTTGAGCTTAGATTGAAGCTCCTTGAGTTATAATTGAAGAGTGATTGTTCTTGCCTTGCTCTATAGCTTCTCTCTTGAGTTTTTGGGTTAAAAGGGGAGTTTTTGAACTCACATCTACGTCTATATCTTTGATAAGTGTTAGGTAGCAATTCCTAACATATATTCCTTGTCCATTTGTTTTTGAATTGAATTTTTTTGATGAATATTCCAATTTTTGGCGTTTGAAGTCAAAATCTATGAAAACCCCTTATATGGTTGTTTGGGCATGTTGGTCGGAGTGTATTGGTGAGTCTTCAAGGTTGGGTAGTCGTTTGGCGTAAACCCCTAGCCATCAGCACTTATCCGATTGCTTCCGATATGATTTGGCCATCATTGGCCTAGGCAAAGTATTGCCTGAGCTCCAGTTTTAGACGTTTGAAATATACAATTCAGACGCCTGAACCTGCTTATCTCAGCCCAATTTGCCTATTTTGTATGGGATTCCAATTTTTATCGATTTGATTATTCGATATGTTTTTATCATTTATTATCGACTTTGATGACTTCTTCTTCGGGATTTTTGGGAATATCCATTTTGATGGATTCGGCATCGATTTATATGGATTTAATTCATGTCTTCGTATGTGAATTTTTGATGATTGATTGTTTCTACAATCATTTCTGTGATTTGTCACTTTAAAATACAAAGGTTTTTATACTAGTAGTAAATATTCAACTCTTTTACAAAGATGATTTCAAACTTTATTTTTAATACAAAGCTCGTTTATAAAACCATTTTCTAATCTATTAGTATATACAAGCCTTTACCTCATTCGTATGAGAAATCTGACTAAACGGCTTAGTAAAACAAGTGGTATGAAACGCTTGCGTTTACTTCGTCAGTTAATTCTTGGACTTGTTCGATTGAACTCTTATGACAATTTTCGAGTGGAAATCTACAATCTGTTCGTAAATATTTTAGTTAAGCTAGTGGTTATGGGACATGAAGTTAAACTCTTATATTTATTAGCTTAGTATAATCGACACTTCTTGATGATCGATGATGATCATTTTATGATTTAGACTAGCGATGTGCGATGTCTCTTTGTCCACGTGGGGGACCGTACCCCGATTTATGGAGCTTCGTCTCATTTTTATAGGCTTGCGACCTATAGTTTTATTGGAGTTAGGTTCATCGGGCGTAACGTTGTACTACGTCGTTGTTCCGTATTGTTTGAGTTTGGTTCATCGGGCGTAACGTTGTACAACGTCGATGTTCTGGATTATTTGAGTTTGGTTCCTCGGGCGTTCGCTGTACTACATCTTGGCACCGGCTCTATGGTTAGCGACCATGGGTTATCGACCCATTTGTGATACACGTGTTGGTGAGTTTTCATGCTCCCGTTTGTGATAGGCCATCCTCCTTTTGTGATTTCTGGATTTCTGGTTGAAGCTTTCTAGAATTTGTGTTTCACCAATTTTTGTGGATTGAATTGATAAGCTCTATCAATATTTGTGTTTGGTGAATAATTTAAAGAATATGTGATTCTTTTTGGTGCTTCGAGTTGATTTGAGATATTTTATGATTTTTGTTGTTATTTGATGTATACTTGTCGCAGTATGACATTTGGTTATCATACGTTTTTGGTCATATCTCTTATCCTATCTCACTTTATCTGATATTTATAGCTAGACTGATCCATTTAGTATTTTCGTCTTAAATAATACTCGGGTCAGACCGAGATATTTCAGGTGCTTCTGCTTGACTTCTTATCAGGGCTTGTCTCCTGACTTTTGGCTAACTACTTTAGCCTAGTAGTTTTTGTTATTATACATTTGAGATATAGACTCCTTGATGTATAATTATTCTTTTGTCTAGCACTTGTATCTATTCTTTTATGATGTAGTGGATCATGTTTGACCACTACTTTGACGTACACTTTTATGTGATATATTCATATCTGATTCCGCCTTTATGATATGAATGTCTATGACTGATTTGTGTTATGTTTATTTCTATATTTGTTTCCAAGGTCCACTTAGCCACTGTGTGGTAGCTTTGAGTTTGTATTAGATATGTCGGATTTCCTCCAGAAATGAATTGTAAGTTAGATTTTATGACATATCGGTACTCGCACAAAGCAATTACACAGATGGTCGCTCCTCAACAGCCTTATTCTTCGTGCTAGTCGACGGCATTACCCCGTAGTGTCCTTGGCCAGCTTGAGTATAGAGGTGGGGCATCACAACCGCCACCCCTTCATCTGGTCCGCAACGCCTCACTGAACTCAGCCCATCATGCCAGTCCACCAATTCTCCTCCTTGACAGCATAACCCTTCCGCTTGCCTTCATCCATGGCCGGCCTCACACCCCTCATCTCCCTCTGCCTCCCTTGATCCGAACTCCACGCATCAGAGCAGGCAACGTCCATTAAGCCTATCCAAGTAAAAATATATATATTTATAGCAGTGTGTATATATATGTATGTATCGTCATTATAGATTTTGAATATAATATATATAAGTATTTTGATTTTAAATAAGTATATATTGTGTTTAGTATATATATTAGTATATAATTTAAAAGTATTGATCTTGTGAATCATGACTAGTTTTAGTTGTGTTATCTATCTCTCTTTATTTAAGAAAAAAAATATGTATATATATTATATGTTTAAAAGTATTATTTAAACTTATGTTGGTATCTTAAAATAGATTTATGACATAACTTTAATATATATTATGTTTAAATAAATAGGTTGATTTTTGAAAATATGGATTTTAATAGATATTGATTTTTAGAATATAATATGGAGATTTTATTTTAAATATGGGTTTTATTTAATATTGATTTTAAGAAAAATAATAATATAATATATATATATTTTGTTTTAGTTTATATCAAGCTGGTTTGATTTGTTTCCATCGATTCCAAGCTATCAACTTTGCTCGACGAATTCGTGTTCACCGTGTCGTGCTTTGGAATTTGTTGTTTGATTTCGTAGCTTGTTGTGTTGTCTAGTTTATCTAGCCTCGAAAGGTGAGCTATCACTCACGATTAACATTCTTATATTTAGTAAATTTAATTCACATGAAATGACGATTGAAATATGTTGTTAAATTTGAATTGTTAAGTTATTTAATTGTTAAATATGATATGCCATTATCTGCAATTGTTTTCCTATGACATATGACACCATAACCTGTTGTATATACTATATTTAAATTTGTTACTGATGATATATGCCTGTTGTTGATATGTTATATTATTATCATATTTGTTCTCACTATGCAAGTTCTCTGTTAGTTTAGAAATTACCTATGGGTTGAAATGATACATACCGAACGATCTTATAGATTAAGAAAAATCGTTATGGGTTGAAATGATAAACCCAAGCGATTTTATTTGAAATTTTGGGATTGCGGGTTGAAATGATAAACCCATAAATTTAAATTATTGCGGATTGAATTGATAAATATCTGTATCACTTGACCATAAGATATAAAACTATATACGGACTCCATTCGTCTATTTTTAAATGATTTCCAAAAAATTTAGAAAGATAAATATATGGGGTTTTAAGAAATATTGATTTAAATATAATGCAAAAAATATATATTTTAATATATGGGTAAAATTTAGGTTTTAAATTATATGTTTGGAAATTTTAAATTTATAAGTTAAGTTTTGAAAAATATAAATTTTAAGATTTTACTTATAATTTTATTATTTTTAAATATATAAAATAAGATTTAATATAAAAATGAATTTATAATAAGATTTAATTTAATAATTTTTAATATAATAAATTTTAATAAAAATTAATTTAATTAGTATATAATATATTAAGTATTTATTTAAATTTATATTAATATTTTAAAAATAGATTTTTGTAATAACATTAATAAATAGAGGTTGGAAGATAAATTAAAGTTGACTTGAAATATAAATTGGTTAATAATTGAATTTAAATAAGGATTGATTTGAACTTATTGATTATGAGATTTTAAAGATATGATTTGATAACGGGATTTGGATTAAAAATGATTGAATGAATATTTTCGAATTTAAATAAATTAAAATTGAATATTTAAATTTGATTTAAATGTGTAAATTGAGATTTTATTTAAATGTTTATAAAAGTGATTTGGTAAATATTTTAGAATTAAATATAATTGAAGTTAGATATTTATTTATTGATTTTATTTTAATTGTAATATGAGATTTTATTTAAATGTTATTAAAATGAATTAAGTGAATATTTTTGAATTTAAATAAAATTAAAGTTGAATTTTCAATAATAAATTGAATTTATCAAATTGAATTTTTGTAAATGTTTGGATATTTATACTTTGAAACCTTGTGAATTTAAAGTGGTTTAAACTTGTAGTTCAACCTGCATTTGAAATTGATATAAACTAAAAAATGGTTTAATGAGAATTTGAATTGATTTTTGAAATTGGAAGAAACAAATTCTAATTTGAAACTATTTCGATATAAACCTTTTAATATATATAGTATTTTTAATTTATAACCTGTTTTTAAATATAAACTATTTTTAATTTATAACTATTTCAATATATAAACTATTTTCAACATCTAAACTATTTAAGTTGGAACTATTATGATTTAGATTTAATGGATTTAATACTAATATTTTGATATGATGGTTTAAACTATTTTGTGAATATGATTTTGAAAGTGATATGATTTCGAAAGTGATGTGATTTTGAAATGAATATGATACTTTGATATGAAATATGAACTATTTAAAATGATTTTAAAAGTAATTTTTATAAAATGACCACGGTGTGAAATAAGCGTTTAGTTGTTAAAGAGACCGGGATCGGATATTGTCATACCTCTGTCAATACCAAAAACCACTTTAACAACTGTGTATGTAGTGGAGATTCCAAAACAAAGTAGGATGGTTTGGCGATGATTCTGTATGAGGTTTTAACGCAGCCCTGACTCCCGCGAGTCAGCTTATGTGGCTAAAACAGGAGCCATGCTGGGCCAAGTGAGGTCGCACCTCCGATCGGGCACATTCCTTCGAAACCATTCCATTACTTTGTGATTTGATTGGGTGCACCTTTGATTTTGGGAGTGTGTCTCGAGGTGGGCGGTAATAGTTGCTATGCGTTACCACCAGTCCGGATCCGTAAAACGGTAGTATCCTACCCTGGGCATTGCCTCGCGTGCCTTATCACATGCCATATCGCGCCCTCTACGAGTTTGGTTTGTACCGTACCTATGGAGTGCCCTTTGATAGCCCTCTAGTTTACGGAGGAATTACGATACTGTACAGACTACGGGATTATATAAAATATGTTAAGGGGGATATGGGTAACGCCTTAACATTATTTTAATAGTTTACTTTACTATAGACACTATATATGTAGCGTATTGTACTATGTATGTAGATAGTTTAACGGATCCTTAGAGGATGGGTATCCAAAACATCCTTTAAGTTTTTTGTATTTCAGTTGACATTTCACTTGAGTTGATTTACTTGTATAAGAAATCTTGACTCGAGTGTTTTGTGTTTTGCTTTATGCTCGGGTCAGACTGAGTGTCATAGCATTTGACTCACCTTTGGAGCTTGGAGCTTTGCTTGAAGATCTATCTTTATCTATCCAGCTTTCAGTTATTCCAGTTATCTTTATTCAGTCTTGTCAGTTACTTTTTTATTTGAGACTACTCTGTATTTGAGATTTCTGTTGTATTTATTACAGAGCTGATGTTTATATAGTAGCTTCATGAACTACTATTTATCTATTCCGCTGCTTATTGTTACCTTACTCTGTGTCTGTGATTCTGTGATTGATTTATTTACTGTATATGCTAAGTTTTTCCAAATATAAATTAACAATCTATTGTTTTGAGCAATCCAAGTCTGACATGTGTGGATGATTGTCGATTTGAATGGTTCGAAATAGCGGGTCGTTACAGTTATTTTGGTAAAGAATTTGAAAAGTTCAGGCAACCAATCATAAGTTTACACGTGGCAGGTCAGTTAGAAAGTGTTTTCTTTAATTGGTATTAAATCAGGTTTACCCAGAATAATGGGTTCCACCTCTATTTAGAAGCACCTTTCGACTCCAATGCTTCCGCTTCATCTCAGTTGGAACTAACCTAGGCTGAAACCAATACACAAGGTATCACTTAGATGGTACGTAGTGGATTAGAGAAAGGCGGAAGGCAGGGTATCGAAAGTATTGCTTCCGATGGGGTCGATACATTTGTTTGTTTTAAAAAGTGAAGCGCCTGCCTTTGTTTTATTAAAGCTTTTGAAGGAGTTGAAGCATATGTTTTCGAAAGGTTTTCTAAAGGCTTTCGAAGGGGTAGGCATCTTATGTTTTAAAGAATAAGCTTTCGAATGGGTTTCTTTACTTTTAAAAATAATGCTTTTGAAAGTAGTGGTTCCGACTAGGTCGAAACCCAGCCGATGTTCTTTTGCCTTTCGAGTGCATTGAAGTTATCAATGCTTTCGACGGGTAGATTTTGTTTTAAACTTGTACTAAGCCACTTCCTAAATCCTTCGAAAGGGTTCATGGGTTTCGAAGGCAATGGCTTCGAAAGGGGGTTTCGATGCTAACCTTTATTGTTTTACTTAAGTGTTTTGAAGCTTTCGAAAGAGATGGTGCTGACGCCATCAAGTTTTCCCCAATACTTTGATATGGTAGAGTATGGTTTCGAAAGAGATACTTTCGTTTATATTCACTTTGACCCAAATGATATTTTTAAATATAAACCCAATGGTTTCGAAAGAGGGTCTTTCAATGGTTTCGGAAAGGATACTTCTAAAGATTTCGAAAGGGGTACTTTTAATGGTTTTGAAGCAAGGCTTCTAAGAGTTATTAAGTAATACTTTATTACATTCGAAAGGTTTTGAAAGAGAGGTTTTAAAGTGTTTCGAAAGGCAGGGGCCTAATGTTTTGAAAAGAGATTTATATGCTTTCGAAGGAGGTTATCCAGTGAGGTCGAAAGCAAAGTTTTGAAGGTTTCGAAATCCTTAGTTCTTCAAAACAAATAACTTAATCTCATTTTAAAAGAAAACCATGGCATAAATAAATAAAGTGTTTTGAAAAGGAGTTTTTGAAGAAGTTTTCCTTGAATTAAAAGGTTAAAGGGATTAACCAAGTTATTATGTTGGCTTCTTCATATAGGTATATATTCACATTTGTAATGGACCCATGACTGTATTTTGGGGAAGGGCAGAATAACCAGCTAGGTTGACCCAATAATGAATATAAATTAAGTTAACTCCTGAATGAGTAGAATTGTATCCAGAAGGTCAGGAAGACCATAATATAGGATGTTAAAATATTAAAGTAAGATATTGGCAGGGGCCAATAGGTTCACAGTAAGCCCATGAAAACTGTGTATAAGAAAAAATATTGGCAAGGGCCAATAGGTTCATAGTAAGCCCATGAAAACCATGTTTAAATGAAGATGTCAGAAAGACATGTTCATAGTTAGCCCATGAAAACCATGATTTGATATTGGTAGGGGCCAATAAGTTTGTAGTTAGCCTATGAAAACTATATCCAGATCAAGATATTGACAGATGTCAATAGGTTCCTAGTTAGCCCATGAAAACAATAATAAGAAGAAAAGATATTGGAGTTACCAATAGGTTCCTAGTCAGCCCACGAAAACTAGGATAAGTGTAAAGATATTGGAGTTACCAATAGGTTCTTAGTGATCCTATGAAAACTATGTAAATGGATAGGGAGTCCATAATCATTTTACCGATTATTAGTCAGACCATGAAAACTATTAGGTTAATAGTAATCCTAGAAACTATAACTGCGACAGATGGTCAAAATTAATGGGGATGGGTAATCCAGAATTGATTCACTTGTTTTGCATGTCATCTTATTTTGAGATGTTTTAACCATTGTGGATGTAGGAGCACAATATATGGTTTTATAAAGGTTTTAGGATACTAGTGTGGGGAAAACCCGTTCTGCTAAGCTATAACATCCCGTATTTTTAAGCCATTGAATTTGAACATTTAATTCATTTTAAATGTTTAATGTGGACCCTTAATTGATTTTTAAGTGGATGGATGCGGGTTCAATCATTAAAATAAATTTTAAATTCAAATTTAATTTGGATAATAATAATTAAATATTCGAAATTGGGATAAAAGGTGAATTTGGGGTAAATGATTTTAAAAATGGTGTTTAAATATATTTTTGAGTTCAATTGGTTATAAATAATAATGTTGGATTTTTAGACGAATTTAAAAGTCGATAAGTTATTATTTGGAATTTTATATTAATTTAATAATGGAATTTAATAATAAAATAATGCAATTTAATCAGATTTTGGTCCGGAATGAGCCAGAATGATTTTTAACATGTTTATAAATTTTATATGATTTATTGTTAAGTTAATATAATTTTAAAAGTAAAATTTTAAGTGTTTCTGATAATTTCAGAAAATCGCCAATTTAATAGACGAGTTAAAATAGTCTTCCGGGGCACAGTCTCGAAATTCAACGAAACTAGTTCCATTGGATCCATTATAGTTAGTTATTATCGAATTTCAATTTTCGTAGTAATCGGAGTTGTCGTTTGACCGTGGCAGCTCGAAACGCATAGAAATCGATTTTACTGATTTAATTTTAAATTGATCGTTTAATTCCGTAACTCGCGCATACGATCAAATTAGCTTACGAAACCTGTTCCATTGTGTCCGGAACGCGGAAAAACCCCAGGATAGCCTGTCGGAACGTGAGAATTGGAGGTCGTTTGCATTAACGGTTAAATCGAGAAATTTTATTAATTTAATAATATTAAAAATATATATATAATAACGTTTCTCTAAACCCTAATCACTTTTATCACCGGCCGCCGTTCTCATTCACCAATGGCCGAAAACCTCCCAAATTTGTCTCAATTTTTCTTCTAATCCACGCATTAATTCGCAAAGTTTTCAACTAGAAGATTGAAGGGGGCTTCGAGATCGTCGAAGTGAACGGTGGTGATGGGTTTTGGGGAAGCGTAGAGGGGATAGAAGAGTCGCGTTGGCCGGGCGTTCGCATTCGAACTGCGACGCGTAGTGGCGACCGAGTGGGCGCGCGTTCGGGGCGTTGGTGGCTGGCGGCGAGGGCGTCGCGACGGTGGCTTACGATCGAGGTGCAGGCGGCCGTGGTAGGGGCGGCGGCAAGCCCTAGCATGCGTTGTTGGGTTTCGTTTAAAACCCTGGAACTATCACGTTCTGGAGCAGGAAGAAGGAGGGCGGGCTCGTTTCGTGATGAAGGGCTGAGATTTGGACATGGTATAGTTTTAAAATAAAAAGGATATTTGTTTTTAAATTTATTTCAAAACTTTAGAAAATCGTAACGAGTTCATACGATATCAGATTGAGACGAATCTGGAAGCGTTGGAATCGCAAAAAAGAATACTACGCGATGGTGCAGATCTGGATTCATTCCGGTCAAGTAGAAATTTGGGTTAAATCGAAAGTCGTTCGGTTTAATTTAAATTTCGAACGCTCGCCGAAACTCAAGGTGAGTTATTCTCACTCACATCTGGATGCTAGACAATTTAAATAGTTAATATTTAAATATCTGTGTGAATGGTTGAATATAACTGTGGTTATCAGTCTGGATTGATATTTATATATGTGATGTGCTAATATTTGTGATGCAGAGAAAACAGGTTGGAGGGATCCAACTGGATTCCTCACAATGTAGTAATTATTTTGATAATCGATAATGATGCCTGTTTATATATACTGTGATTGATAAATTGAAATCAAATGTTACTGTGATATTGTTGGATAAATGGTGAATCTAGAATTTAATTACAAATGAATAAATTGGGGTTTTAAAAGAAATCAAAGAAATTGATAAATAAAGAATTTAAAGGGATAATAAAATTGGAATCTGTTTTGGAGTGAAAAATGCAAATTGGTCAAATTGGGATTTTAAATATAATGGAAGGCTTATCAATTGGTGAATGTGAAGTATAAATTTTCTGGAAATAAATTCTATGGAAATTATAAATTGTTTTAAATAACGATGGTTTATTTTAATAATGAATGGCGTTGTCCGGGAAATTAAATATGTTGAAATGAAGCTTCCAAATGTAAAATTTACAGTTTTAAATGTAATTAGAATATTTTAAAATACCGTCTTCTTCATTGGGATTTCGTTTAAGTAAAATTTGTAAATATGGTTTTTCATTGAAAAATTCTCCGAATTTATTTATTGAAAAATGTTTAAACCTATATTTTTAAAAATGAATTTCCGGATATGGGAAATTGAATTTGAACTTCGGGTGAAGTTATAGATAAGTATGCAATTGGGAATTTATGTTGAGAACATAAACTGAATTGAAATAAATCGTTTTGATTTATATGAAGGATACTTTGGGATGTTGAACGGGAAAGTATTTCCCTCGGAAAACCAAGTTGGTGTTTTTAAAGATTTTATTTAATTAAAGGTTAAAGTTTTAAGTTGTTTAAAGAGTATTTTTAAGAAATTGTTATTTTTAAAGTAACAAATTAATAATTTAGAAATCGTAATGATGTGAGGATATATTAGTAATTCTTTTTACAAATGGATTTATTTAAAGGTTGGTTTTGACTTAAGTTATTGAGATTAATATTATTCTTTTTATAACGCTATTTTGAATTTAGTTAAACAAAAACCCTTATTTTAAATCAAAGTTTATATCTTAATAATAGTTTTTCTTCACCTATTCTAAATTTATATTTTGAGTAAATAAATAGAAGTAATTTACATATTTAAAGTATATTTCAGTATAAAGTATTTTTAACTGTTTTTAAAAGCAAAACGTTTAAGCTTGGTTTTTTCCCAAATGGGAATAAATGGTAATGCTTTACCATGTAAAGGAAGAAATTTGGGAATTTGTTTCAAAATGAGTTTTGAAATGTGAAAATATATCTTTGAAAGATATTAGAGGCAAATAAATAAATAATATGGAAATTATTTATTGGGTGATGGATGCTTATGGATGTTTGTGAATGTGAATTGATAGTTAAATCACCGACTATCAATATTGGCCAAATGCGCTGATCGTTTCGAAGAGACCGAGATCGAGTTTTATTTCCCGAATACCACTTCGATCCGGTTTGTACGTTTCGTGAAACGTGTTCGGGGTCGAAGATGGAGCTGTGAAGTGCAAGGGCTAGTCGCTACTAATCCTGAGGATATTTTCAAAATGGATGTAGTAGGAATAGTGCCTTCTGTTCCGTTCGGACCCAGGACGGACTTGTATGGACGAATGCTTTCGTGACATCGTCAGGTGGACGATGGGAATTCTAAGGGATATGTGCTATAAAGGTATCGTTTAGCCTCGAGCCTCATTAACCGGGAATGACTGAAAATCAGGGGATATGCAGCAAGGCTTCGTAGGTAGCGCCCACTGGAGAGTATGGTCATTCCTGTCTAGAGGTCCCTTTATTTCGGCTTAGTGGTGCGGTTGCTGATCCCAACCGTGGGGTGATCATATTCGGAATTGCCCATAGGTGATTCCGGCCTTGTGTTGCAGGGGAGTGGGCATACTCCTCGGTACTGTGATCTAGGCCACGTACTGTGACAGGTGGTACCCCAGTGCCTAGTCATTCGTTGGAAATCCATTTTCCCTACGTGCCTTTACGAGTTTTGTTTGTATTACCCACTTTGTGGCTAGTATGCTGGAATTTAATGAATGTAACAATTTCGGCTATTTTATAAGTATTTGTATATAGACACTATTATAATATCAGAGGATTTTATAAAAAGTGTTTTAGCTATCGTAAGGTAAAAAATTGACATGTTTATTTGTGGCGTGGTCTTACGAGATGCTTTTTATTTTCAAAGGATTTTTGAAACTTTAATAATCAATTGGGTGTATTTATGATGCGCTGGTATTCCAGACTGACTCGGGTGTTATTTCATTATAATGCTCGGGTCAGACCGAGTATATTTACAGGATAAGTTGCTATGGAGCTCAGGAGAGGAGCTGGAGTCGAGACGTATTTCTCGTACTTGTTTATATTCCGTTGCTGTGATTGTTGAGATTTTCTGACTGATTACTGTTGATTGTATTGTGATAGACTCTGATGATGTATTGTATATCTAAACATATATAGTTTTCATTTGTGTAAAGATATGTTCTATATATTATAATTTATTCCACTGCGATGTGAGATTCTGATGTTGTTTTCCTATTTTCTTTTTCTACCTCTTTCTTTCTTTTTACCCAAATGGTCAGATTTTTCGTGTAAGAAAAATCCCGGCTGTTACAGTGGTATCAGAGCTTAGGTTGGCGACAACCTAGGCTTTGGTGGGAAAATTACTCCTTTTAAATAGAGTCAGAAGTACTCTATAATGAGCTGAGTGTAATAATAGCTATGAGAGCATACTTGTTAGTGGATATAAAATTGTTTTGTACTGTGTTGACTTATCGGTTGAGTGTTTATGAATTCTGGTCGGTGTGGGAAGTACAACCGTATCGATAGGGGTTTCTAAACTCTTAAACAAGATAAACTGACATAGTATTGTTTTAAAGTGGGTAAATGAAATAATTTTACCCAAAGCTATATTTTGATTTAAAGAAATAATTTTCTAAATTATATATATTGGATGTTTGTTTGGTTGTTTCTTCTGTGATCAAATAAGAAATTAAAATATGATCTAAAATTTGAAATGATTTATAAGCAAATAAGAATTTAAAATATTAAAATGGTTTATAACTAAACAGAATTAATTAAATATGGTTTAAGTAAGAAGAAGTATAATTAAAATTTGATTTAGACCCGAATTTAAAACCCGGAAATTTTGAGAAGTGTTTTTAAATGAATGTAAACAAGGATTTTGAAATCTTGGAATTGTTGAAATGTTTTTCAAAACTTTGGAAGGCAAAAATGGAGTATGATTTTGGGAAATGTTTTGAATGGAAATTGTTTTGAGAGGAAATTGTGAAAGTAAGGAAGCACTGAACTCACTTCGGTCGCTGGAAAATAATCCTGATGATGCTGGCCACATCATTAGAATTCATTTTCGAGTTTCTGAAGTGATGGATTGCTATCAAAACAGTTGGTTATGACATTGTTTGGACTTGTTTGGGAAACAAGTGATTTTAGAATTTTCCTAAAGAAAACTTGTTTTGGTAAAAGCAGATTGTTTTGGAATCTGGGACTTGATTTGTTATACCAAGTGGGAATGTGTGGATTTTTATTTCAAAATTGTTTTGAAATAAATCCGGGTAAATTGAATTCTGGAATTCTGTTAAAATAAATGTGGAAATTGAAATAAATTAACTATAACCTTGAGGGTGAAGTTGATTTAAGTAAGAAAGGAAGAATGGAAATTTTAACCCTGAAATTAAAGTTTATTTGGATAAATGGAGGTAAATGAAGTTATTGAAATGAATAGAAATTAGAATTTAACTTGGGATAAGTTAAATAAAATTGGGAATTGGAATTAAATTGATTTGGGTTAAGTTGAAAGGTAAAGTGACTTGGAAATTATGGGTCGTTGTGTAATAAATTGTACCCATAAGCTATTAAGTGTTATACTTATAATCTGGAATTATGATTATAAGAAGTGAATGGATTAAAAGGAGTAATATAAATTTTTAAATAAATAAGTTGAGGAACTTAAGAATGGGAAATAGTTAAATGGTGTGGCAAATTCAAACTTAATCCTAAATGGAATGTAAAGTAAGATAAGGTAAAGTGAGATATAAAAAGTAGTGAATGAACTTAAATAGTAAATAAGCTTTGAACTTAATTATGGAGAAATAAATTGGATTGAAGTGAAATTCAAAATTCAGATGCATTATAAACAATATTGAATGAAATTCAATTATTATTTAAGTAGTAAAGGAAGTGGAATGGATTTAATTTGGCTACATAAAATTTAGTTAAACTTGAATTAAATATGGGTAAGAATTAAATTGAAAGGAAATTTAATTTAGAGAAGTAAGAATGATATTGTGTGAATAAAATTTTAACTCAACTAAATTCAAAGGAATTGTTTGAGAATGAATCTAGCGTAAGCTAAATTAAGTAAAGGAGAAGTTTGGAAATGAATTTTGTGTAAGCTAAATTAAATGGAATGTGTATGGTAATGAATAGAATTTTGATAGATGGTCAAAATTTGAAGGTAAATAAAAATCCTGATTTGGATTGGGAATTTATTTTGATAATAAATATTGGAAATGTGGATGGAAATTGGAATTAGATTATAATAAAGATGGTTTGGATTGTAAATAAATTCAATGAGAGAAATAATTTAAATGGTCTCTTTGTTAATAAAATAAATCTAATATAGATTGAGTAAATAAACAAAGAGCATTTAAGTTTGTAAATGAATTGGAATTTGGTTGAGTGGGAATCAAATGGAAATAAAATAAAATCGATAGAAGAAGATAATGAAACTATTGTGAATGAGCTTTATTAAGTAATCTTGAATGAAATTTGTTAAATAATAAAATGGAAATGCATGTGTAATTGTATTAATTAATTATTGAGATGAAATAAAGATGTAAGGGAAATTTAATTTAACAATTCCATTAGGAAGATAAAATACTTGGATTGTGAACCATGCAAATGGAATAAAATTAATATAAATCTAAGTTGAAATTAGTTTTAAATGGTTATAAGCTTAAGTGGTAATTAATTTTTCTTGAATGACATGTAATTGGCATGTATTCGGAATTGAGTTGTTTAACAAGCAGTTGAAATTGATTCTTGAATAAATTAATATGGATAGAAATGGATCATGACAGAAATGCGAATTTTTCCAGTTTAAAATAAAATTTGATTGTAAATCAAATTGGAAATGTAAGTTAAAACAAAAATGTAAGAAAGGCATGTGTAATCATATTGAAGTGAAAATAAAATGGTTGAAATAAATGTGAATTGTATATAGTGGACTTGAATATAAATCATTCAAGTGAAATAAAATGAAGTTTGGACTTGAATAAGAAACATGGAAGGTGATTTAAATCTTTAAATTGTTAATAAAGTATGGTTTACATTGTTAAATTATGAACTATGCTTGGTTTGGCTATGAAATGGTTATGTTTGGCTTACATTTATTGGAAATATTGTTAAAATGCTCATATCTTGAAACTGATGAGTTTGCATGAGTTTAGTACAGGTACATGAGGCGTTTGTGAGAGTTGGAGCGCGTATATGTGTTATATTAGCCGCTCGCTATTAAAATTTGCTTAAAAAGGTACGCCTACGCAAATATAATTGGGAAAATGATATATATATTGTGATATATTTTGATTTCCGGCCTGAGGCCGATGTGTATATATATTTGTGCATCCTGCGATATCGCAGAAGCTCCTCCGTGCAGGGGAGACTCTGCCAAAATTTTCCGTAAATTTTGGGAGTTAGAAATTTTTGGGCTTTTTGGAAATTTTTTATTAACTAGTAAAGTTATTTTGGAAACGTTAAAATTCAGAGGTTTTTTGAATGTAAATGAAGCAAATGAATGTGGGATTAGGCTGAAGGGTTTTGAAAAGTGAATATAAGCTTTTAACTAAGCGAATTGGGTAAGTAAATGGGTTGGAGAGTATTTTCTACCTTAGCAAATTTCGGGGACGAAATTTTTATAAGGGGGAAGGAATGTAACATCCCGTATTTTTAAGCCATTGAATTTGAACATTTAATTCATTTTAAATGTTTAATGTGAACCCTTAATTGATTTTGAAGTGGATGGATGCGGGTTCAATCATTAAAATAAATTTTAAATTCAAATTTAATTTGGATAATAATAATTAAATATTCGAAATTGGGATAAAAGGTGAATTTGGGGTAAATGATTTTAAAAATGGTGTTTAAATATATTTTTGAGTTCAATTGGTTATAAATAATAATGTTGGATTTTTAGATGAATTTAAAAGTCGATAAGTTATTATTTGGAATTTTATATTAATTTAATAATGGAATTTAATATAAGTAAAATAATGCAATTTAATCAGATTTTGGTCCGGAATGAGCTAGAATGATTTTTAATGTGTTTATAAATTTTATATGATTTATTGTTAAGTTAATAAAATTTTAAAAGTAAAATTTTAAGCGTTTTTGATAATTTCAGAAAATCGCCGATTTAATAGACCAGTTAAAATAGTCTTCCGGGGCACAGTCTCGGAATTCGACGAAACTAGTTCCATTGGATCCGTAATAGTTAGTTATTATCGGATTTCAATTTTCGTAGTAATCGGAGTTGTCGTTTGACCGTGGCAGCTCGAAACGCATAGAAATCGATTTTACTGATTTAATTTTAAATTGATCGTTTAATTCCGTAACTCGCGCATACGATCAAATTAGCTTACGAAACCTGTTCCATTGTGTCCAGAATGCGGAAAAACCCCAGGATAGCCTGTCGGAACGTGAGAATTGGAGGTCGTTTGCATTAACGGTTAAATCGAGAAATTTTATTAATTTAATAATATTAAAAATATATATATATTAACGTTTCTCTAAACCCTAATCACTTTTATCACCGGCCCCCATTCTCATTCACCAATGGCCGAAAACCTCCCAAATTTGTCTCGATTTTTCTTCTAATCCACGCATTAATTCGCAAAGTTTTCAACTAGAAGATTGAAGGGGGCTTCGAGATCGTCGAAGTGAACGGTGGTGATGGGTTTTGGGGAAGCGTAGAGGGGATAGAAGAGTCGCATTGGCCGGGCGTTAGCATTCGAACTGGGACGCGTAGGGGCGACCGAGTGGGCGCGCGTTCGGGGCGTTGGTGGTTGGCGGCGAGGGCGTCGTGACGGTGGCTTATGATCGAGGTGCAGGCGGCCGTGGTAGGGGCGGCGGCAAGCCCTAGCATGCGTTGTTGGGTTTCGTTTAAAACCCTGGAACTATCGCGTTCTGGAGCGGGAAGAAGGAGGGCGGGCTCGTTTCGTGATGAAGGGCTGAGATTTGGAGATGGTATAGTTTTAAAATAAAAAGGATATTTGTTTTTAAATTTATTTCAAAACTTTAGAAAATCGTAACGAGTTCATACGATATCAGATTTAGACGAATCTGGAAGCGTTGGAATCGCAAAAAAGAATACTACACGATGGTGTAGATCCGGATTCATTCCGGTCAAGTAGAAATTTGGGTTAAATCGAACGTCGGTCGGTTTAATTTAAATTTCGAACGCTCGCCGAAACTCAAGGTGAGTTATTCTCACTCACATCTGGATGCTAGACAATTTAAATAGTTAATATTTAAATATCTGTGTGAATGGTTGAATATAACTGTGGTTATCAGTCTGGATTGATATTTATATATGTGATGTGCTAATATTTGTGATGCAGGGAAAACAGGTTGGAGGGATCCAACTGGATTCCTCACAATGTAGTAATTATTTTAATAATCGATAATGATGCCTGTTTATATATATTGTGATTGATAAATTGAAATCAAATGTTACTGTGATATTGTTGGATAAATGGTGAATCCAGAATTTAATTACAAATGAATACATTGGGGTTTTAAAAGAAATCAAAGAAATTGATAAATAAAGAATTTAAAGGGATAATAAAATTGGAATCTGTTTTGGAGTGAAAAAATGTAAATTGGTCAAATTGGGATTTTAAATATAATGGAAGGCTTATCAATTGGTGAATGCGAAGTATAAATTTTCTGGAAATAAATTCTATAGAAATTATAAATTGTTTTAAATAACGATGGTTTATTTTAATAATGAATGGCGTTGTCCGGGAAATTAAATATGTTGAAATGAAGCTTCCAAATGTAAAATTTACAGTTTTAAATGTAATTAGAATATTTTAAAATACCGTCTTCTTCATTGGGATTTCGTTTAAGTAAAATTTGTAAATATGGTTTTTCATTGAAAAATTCTCCGAATTTATTTATTGAAAAATGTTTAAACCTATATTTTTAAAAATGAATTTCCAGATATGGGAAATTGAATTTGAACTTCGGGTGAAGTTATATATAAGTATGCAATTGGGAATTTATGTTGAGAACATAAACTGAATTGAAATAAATCGTTTTGATTTATATGAAGGATACTTTGGGATGTTGAACGGGAAAGTATTTCCCTCGGAAAACCAAGTTGGTGTTTTTAAAGATTTTATTTAATTAAAGGTTAAAGTTTTAAGTTGTTTAAAGAGTATTTTTAAGAAATTGTTATTTTTAAAGTAACAAATTAATAATTTAGAAATCGTAATGATGTGAGGATATATTAGTAATTCTTTTTACAAATGGATTTATTTAAAGGTTGGTTTTGACTTAAGTTATTGAGATTAATATTATTCTTTTTATAACGCTATTTTGAATTTAGTTAAACAAAAACCCTTATTTTAAATCAAAGTTTATATCTTAATAATAGTTTTTCTTCACCTATTCTAAATTTATATTTTGAGTAAATAAATAGAAGTAATTTACATATTTAAAGTATATTTCAGTATAAAGTATTTTTAACTGTTTTTAAAAGCAAAACGTTTAAGCTTGGTTTTTTCCCAAATGGGAATAAATGGTAATGCTTTACCATGTAAAGGAAGAAATTTGGGAATTTGTTTCAAAATGAGTTTTGAAATGTGAAAATATATCTTTGAAAGATATTAGAGGCAAATAAATAAATAATATGGAAATTATTTATTGGGTGATGGATGCTTATGGATGTTTGTGAATGTGAATTGATAGTTAAATCACCGACTATCAATATTGGCCAAATGCGCTGATCGTTTCGAAGAGACCGGGATCGAGATTTATTTCCCGAATACCACTTCGATCCGGGTTGTACGTTTCGTGAAACGTGTTCGGAGTCGAAGATGGAGCTGTGAAGTGCAAGGGCTAGTCGCTACTAATCCTGAGGATATTTCCAAAATGGATGTAGTAGGAATAGTGCCTTCGGTTCCGTTCGGACCCAGGACGGACTTGTATGGACGAATGCTTTCGTGACATCGTCAGGTGGACGATGGGCATTATAAGGGATATGTGCTATAAAGGTATCGTTTAGCCTCGAGCCTCATCAACCGAGAATGACTGAAAATCAGGGGATATGCAACAAGGCTTCGTGGGTAGCGCCCACTGGAGAGTATGGTCATTCCTGTCTAGAGGTCCCTTTATTTCGGCTTAGTGGTGCGGTTGCTGATCCCAACCGTGGGGTGATCATATTCAGAATTGCCCATAGGTGATTTCGGCCTTGTGTTGCAGGGGAGTGGGCATACTCCTCGGTACTGTGATCTAGGCCACGTACTGTGACAGGTGGTACCCCAGTGCCTAGTCATTCGTTGGAAATCCATTTTCCCTACGTGCCTTTACTAGTTTTGTTTGTATTACCCACTTTGTGGCTAGTATGCTGGAATTTAATGAATGTAACAATTTCGGCTATTTTATAAGTATTTGTATATAGACACTATTATAATATCAGAGGATTTTATAAAAAGTGTTTTAGCTATCGTAAGGTAAAAACCCGACATGTTTATTTGTGGCGTGGTCTTATGAGATGCTTTTTAGGATTTTTGAAACTTTAATAATCAATTGGGTGTATTTATGATGCGCTGGTATTCCAGACTGACTCGGGTGTTATTTCATTATAATGCTCGGGTCAGACCGAGTATATTTACAGGATAAGTTGCTATGGAGCTCAGGAGAGGAGCTGGAGTCGAGACGTATTTCTCGTACTTGTTTATATTCCGCTGCTATGATTGTTGAGATTTTCTGACTGATTACTGTTGATTGTATTGTGATAGACTCTGATGATGTATTGTATATCTAAACAGATATAGTTTTCATTTGTGTAAAGATATGTTCTATATATTATAATTTATTCCGCTGCGATGTGAGATTCTGATGTTGTTTTCCTATTTTCTTTTTCTACCTCTTTCTTTCTTTTTACCCAAATGGTCAGATTTTTCGTGTAAGAAAAATCCCGGCTGTTACATAAGCGGTGTGGTCTCACTAGATATCTAAATGATTTGAGATGGTAGATTATTATTCGTACCATGCTTTGTGTCTGACTCGAAGTTTATGTTTTCCCCTTAAACTCTCAGGTACTCAATTGATTTTGAGTAGTTTTAGGGTTGAGGTTTTTAGGTACCTCTTTAGACGAATAAGCTTTCGGAGACGTGCATAAGGCATGATAGCTATCTATGGTTCTCTTTTATTTTGATTTCGTTGTGTTGATTTTGGCAAAGTTGTTAAATTGCCTATATATACTCTGATCATCCAAGGGGGCATTTTCATATGTTGCTCTTGGCGTATGTTGCAATAAATATATTTTCACTGAACGTGTTTAACGATTGTGGGATTATGTAATGAATTTGAGATGTTTTGAAATGGAATGTAAAACTTGTTTGATGTTTTAAATTTTTTCCATATTCATGTTTTTCTTTGTATCAATGTATCTAACATTACCATATTTGGTCGCCGAGGATTAATAACTATGGATGACTGCAACATCTGTAGCCGTTAGTTTTGGGCCTCCAAGTAGGGGATGTTACATAGAGATTAAGAGGATAAAATTTTTTTATAAGATATGCAAATATCCAATTATACAC
Organism: Allium fistulosum; assembly: GCA_030737815.1. Taxonomy (NCBI): domain Eukaryota; kingdom Viridiplantae; phylum Streptophyta; class Magnoliopsida; order Asparagales; family Amaryllidaceae; genus Allium; species Allium fistulosum. The sequence continues at coordinate 677,018,675 of CM060907.1, read as the reverse complement.
ACATATAATTACCTTAGGATGAAGCATGTAGAAACACCTTGAATGATAGAAGAATATCTATATCTAATTGATCACTCTCTAGATCCGATAAACCTTGCCCTTCATCACACCTTAATTTGTGGCTTCTCCTTACATTTCAAAAAATCACCATCCCACTCTGCAAGAGAATAACGAACCAACTTTATTAATTTAGTTTGATGTTGATTTGAATTTGTTTTGATTCTTTTTGGATGAAGTTTCAGCCATGAATTAATGATAGAGAAGAGGAAGAAAAAAGAAAAAAGTAAAATTCATGTCCTGTTCTATGTACTTTCAGAAATGAGGAGGTTTTGTTTTTAATAGAATTAAAGGAATCTTTTCCTATTCTCCTATTAAAAATTCCTCCTTTATTTCCTCTTTTTAAATTTCAATTAATCTCATCAATTGATTTCCTCCTCTTACCATTATATGGCTGATCTAAGCACATTCCAAATATGCAACTTTTCCAAATAAAAGAAAATAACTTTTATGTAATTGTTTTATTATTTAAAACATGTTTAAAATTATACCAATATCATTCAAAACATCAAATAAATCAACAATAATTAATATTTCATAAATATTAGTTAATTTAATCAGTTTGCAACAATTTACAAACTAATTAAATTGTATGGTTTTCAGAGAAATCACAAATGCGGTTGTGCGACTCAGAGGTGTGAATTCAGTCAACGAGTAATATTGAATAATTCAAATATTAATGTTCATGCATCACTTAGCAGGTGGTATGATAGTTTGGCTAAATTCATCGCTTATAGGTATTTTCGATAAAATCAAATTTTACTTATTATAAGCGGTACTTGATATTGACAATTGTTTACACCAATTCTCTTCGTCAAACCTATATCACATTGGGACTTATGGAATTTGGTAATGGTCAAAATTCCAATATCATCCACATTCAACTTTATAGTCCAAACACAGAGTCCTTGGTTCAATAATAACAATTATTATTAACCAAAATGCCCTGACCAAAGACTCTGACTTTGAGTTGACTTGAGTTGACCATGATACTAGCCCTATATAACTAAGGAGACGAATCCTCTCTTGAATAGTGCTTCACTTCCAATACTTCTACTCGACCCAACTATAGTCACTCGATGGAACGTCATGCCATAATTTGACAATAATCAAAGTAGAGCTTTCATATTGAAGATCTATAGCATTCTCAAGTTGAGAGAACTATGTAAATCAGTCACATCGATATTTTTTATTTGACCTTAGTTATATTAACCAACAGAAAACTATCGAGTGAGTCGTTCCATAGTTATCCAATAACTATCAGTACGTAACCCCTAGGTGCCTCCAACAGTCATGAGTAATACATTGCCTAACATTTGGAAAGCGTTACATACTCTAGTCTTAACGGATACATTAATATCCAGTCTCGATGCATCTTGACTAAGAACATTTAAAATGGTATATTTATTTTATTGTGATAAATTACTCACGGCTACAACACTTTGTAACTACTATCACAAAATATACCATTTATGAATTTTCTATTAAATATACTTTTAATTAAATTAATTAATTAATTAATATAACCACATTATATCAAGTATATAATAGAAAGAAACACTTTTATTATGAACAAGATTGGTCAATGAGTTAGATATATGTAACAAATTACATAATTGCCCTAGGGCATACCCTTAACTCTATCAACCCCAACGCGTCTCGGAAGCACACATGGATTCCCACATCTAAAACAGATCTCGCAATCACACATGAATTCCCATACCCCAACGAGTCTCGGAATCATACATGGATTCCAACATCTTGAACAAAACTCAAATCTCCTCCAAGCATAAAACCCGTATATGGTTTCAGAGTGGTTATGGTTTCGAGTCATCTCATATAAGTACACTTCCTCGCTTATCGGGTGTTCCAATACCAATCGATCGATTTTCGAAGTACTCAATACTGGTTCTTCTAGAAATAATTAGACAATACATAGGAGAGGGGATCACCCCGTAACCGTTTATGTGGACAAATTTCCCTATCATTTGTCCTAGGAGAATAGAACGACTTTATACATACAGTATAGCACCAACGACGGTAACTATACCATATAATCCCCGTGTTTCTTCTAGATATTTCCAGAGTCAAATCCTTCGGTGTTAAGTAGGGAATATTTCCCTACCACCAAAATTAAGAAGGATTACATATTTAGACCAAGATTTGATAGTCGATTATTTAACTATCAAATAACCAATCAATCAAAAACAAAGTTACATTTCCCACGAAAACCACTAAACCTATCAAAATTGATCTTTGATTAATTAATCTCTTTCCAAAAATATTTATCAAAATATTTGTATACTTATCTCACTGGTATAAGTATATTCACAAACCATTCCCTTCAAAACTTGGAATAACTTTCCCATATACTTATAAAATGGTATAAGTGGAATAAAAAAACATTTAGAAAAGATTTTCTGTTTCAAAATCATGTTAAAATGATCAAAACCCCATGTGTCATTAAAACAAAGATATTAATAACCCAAAACACCAATCTTTTTCATAAATCTCTTTTATTTTACAAATGCCTCCTTTATAAATTTCCAAAATCTATTTATAAAACTTTTTTATAAATCTCCAAGTTTTATTTATAAAAATACTCTTTTATAAATCTCCAAGTTTTATTTATAAAAATAATCTTTTATAAATCTCAAAAACCCATTTATAAAACTTCCCTTTTAAATCGCTAAACCATTTATAAACCTCTTTTCTAAAATCATTCAAATCCAAACTACTTTTCAAATTCCAAAACCCTTTCAAATTTATAAACTCCTTTAAACAAATCCATTTTATAAAAGAAATCCTTTATAAATAATTTATTATTTAATTATAATAAATAAAAACTTTAACGTCATAAAGACAAATTTTAAACATTTTAAAATAATATAATAATAAGCTTTAAAACATTTTAAATAATATAATAATTAATTTTAAAACATTTAAATAATATAATAATTAACCTTTAAAACATTTAAATAAATATAATAAAATAACTTTAAAACAACTTTCAAAATATAATTAATTAACCTTTAAGCAACATTATTAATAAAATAATTAACTTGTTTTGAATAATCAATAATAAAATAATTTATTATCTTTAAACAACCTTGATAAGTAATTAATTATCTTTAAACAACATTAATAAAATAATAAAATTTAAAACATTATAAATATAATATTAACTTTACTAAAGAAATAATTTTACAAAACACTTTGTAAAATAGAAATTAAACAAAACACTTTGTTAAAATAATAATTAAATAAAACATTTTACTTCAAATTAAAAAAATTGAAGTTAATTTAAACCCATAACTTTTCAATTTCAGAAAGAGGCTCAACGACCACAATGGTACTTAAACAAGTTACCATTAAATTCAATTTAACTTCCCAAGTTAAATTACAAGTATTTACATAATCAGGCATATATGTAAACTAAATCCATAATCAACAATTAATTGTTAGCACATCACGTATCCAACATTAATCAACTGATACTTAAATAAATGTCCAAATTTATATAATAGTAGAATAGAATTTATTCTGCTAAACAAATGTCATTCAAATTAAAATTTTCCGTTTATTATTAGATAGTGTTTATTTGGCTAAATAGATAACACTAAAAAATATGCTTAAGTTAACTACGTTATTCTTTAAACAACATAATTATATTAGATCGGTATTATTTTATCATTTCATGTATTATCCACTTTCAAAAATGATAATTTATCCAAACCAAATAACCAATAAATACAATGTCCAAGCAGGCAATAATTAATTTTTATATACTATATGTCATACCGATTAACCAAAAAATTTAAGTTTAACTCACCAAAATTCCAGTTATCGCTTCCGCGTTTTCCATCTCAAAATTCCATTAGCTTTAATCGCAACCAATCCAATTTTAGAGCGTAGATATCGTCGATACGAGTCTAACACGACTGACCGCGTTCAATTTGGACCTTTGTATGAAATAAATATTTAGTTTACAAGATTTTGAATTAATTAAAATAATTAATTTCCTTAATTACATTTTACAACCTTAATCCTTCTCTTTCAAAAACCCACCTCGCCAAAACCAGAAATCCTCTTCTCCATTGCCGCAACTTCTACCACCCAGTTCTCCTCCCTCCCTTGATGATTCGCCAAGCCGTTACCGTCATTCGTCTTCTCTTCGAAAGCTACACCCCCTACACCTCACCCCGCCTTTCCTGTTCAAATCGCGTCACCAGCCTTTTCCACCTACGACCGTACATGTCACGACCCTTCTAACTCGACTGCAACCTTCCATCTTCAACCACGAAGTGCTAAACGATCCTCTAAACCTAAATCCAACTTCAAATATCCAAACTCCACTCCAAATTGCTCAAAATCCAAACCCTAGCTATAAACCCACCCTTGACATTCACTCTCGAACTTAAGAAAATGAAGCCGCATTCTCTAAAATGCATACCAAAATGAAGCCGCACTCTCTAAAATGCATACCAAAGTATAGACCCACCATAGACAAGATCAAAGATACCCACTTTTTATTTTTTCGATTTTTATATGAATTGTTTTAAAATTTTATAAGGAAGTTGCTTTTTCCTTTTTCTTTGTTCAGATGAAGTAAATAGAGAGGTATAAAGGCAAAGAGGAAACGTGAGGAATGAATTTTTCTTAAGTGCTGACTTATATAAATTTTGAAATTTCCAGCATTTCCCTCACAGATTTCCATTCGCCTATGAACTCCGAACGATAAAACAAAAAATACGGTCACGCTAAGAACAGCGAAACGACCCCCAAACAAAAATAATATACACTGGTTTACTAATTCTGTAAAATCACAAAAATACAATCGTTTGTTGAAAAATCGTTAAACGAGAATTTAAATAATTTCTAAATTAAAAATTATGAAAAAATCAAATAAAATAAATTAAAAGTACGTTAATAAAAATCGAGTCGTTATATTAAAAATAAATTTCTGATTATTTATTTGAACCATTTATTATTGCAAATAAATTTACAAAATGAATTCATCGTTATTATTTATTAATTTAAAAGAAATTAAATAAGTCCATAAATCCATTTAATTAATACTTAATTCAAACTCCAGATATTTAAATCATTATTCAAATAATAAGTCCGCAATTCCAATATTTAAATCACTATTCAAATATTTATTCACAATTCAAAGATTTTTAAATAATCAGTATAATTTAATACAGGTTTTAAAGCTTTTAAACCAATATTTCAATAATTAAAATTAATTAAATATTCAAAATCAAATGACCAAAATTCCGAATCGTTACATTTATTTAGCCGCCATGTTTACTTAACGTTGTGCAGAATAAACACTAAACCCACTTTGTCTTTTGAAAATGATTCTTGTGATAACTACAGCTTCATCGATGTCAATTTTCGAGTTTCAAAGTATGAGATATTACATCCATCTCCATGTTCGTCGCTTGAAAGTCCTAATTTTGGCATTGTATCCTACAGCCAAAATTGTTGAACTTCAAACGTTTTTTATATTGAAACTTTATCTTGGTAACAAAGAAATAAGTGAATCGTCCTCGTGGTCAAATATATGTTAAATTTATAAAAAAAACAAGTGCAATGACCACAAAGAAGTAAAATTGGAAAAAAATATATATAAATGAAATTTTTGGCATCATGAACATGGGGTTTTTGAGGAAAAAAAAAATAATATAAAAAGAGAGGACAAAAAGAAAGAAAAGAAAAGAAAAGCTTTGGACCTGTCTTTTGGGGTAAAAAAAAGGACATTAATTCAATATTCACGCCGCTAAGCAAAGGACGGATACCGTCATCCTTTTGACGCGTTCAACCATCAACTATCCACTTGCTCTTTTCTAATTTCAACATCTTAGTTCAATCCTCTTTTAAGTATCCCCGCTTTAAAAATAATGCTTCCAATCAAAACTAGCTTCCTTTTCTTCTCTCTATCTAAATTGAACTTAGCTTTGATTTGGAAGGAACATAGTTGTGAATGAGGAAAGAAGAAACGGTTCGCGTTGAAGAATCTGCTACTGGCGGAGCAGATGTTTGGAGTCCGAATTCTCCTTCGTCTGCTGCTGATCATCTTGTTGTTATGGTTCATGGTATTTTAGGAAGGTAACGATTTTAAAAATAACAATTGGTTATACTCTCGGTCCTTTTATTTTGTCTGTGCTATTTTAAAATATTTGTGATTATAGATTTTATTTATTTTTCGAAATTTTAGGAAATTTTAGGGTAATCATATGCATTCCGTCCAACTTTTTTATTTTTATTTTATTTAATTTTTTTGGTTATTCATAGTGCTAGGTTATGATAATTTAGTATAGCCAACCTTTTTATCCATTGCTTATGGCCACTTTTTATTGCCAATCGTACAAACTATTCTGATCAAAACCTGGCCTCTACTTTCTATCACAATGCATGCTGGAACCGCGCATTTTGTAAGTGAAAACTGCAGACGAATACTTATATCGAATGATCTGAATAAAAGTTATAATAAATGAACTTCCATTTTTCATTCTCCATCTTTAGTATGTCGACCATCATTAGGTTATGGGTTTGTACGAGAACATGAAGGCAAGAGTTTGGCATTATGATGCGTTTGCAAGCCATAACTATTGTTGTTGTAATTCGAAGTAAAGTTTTCTTGGTCTAGGATTTATTTGTTCTGCTATATACATGTGAAGGAGTTATACATATTTACCTTACAGTTGATACTAGAAAGCATAAACATTTGTTAGTAGAAAGTATACATAGTGGTGTTCAACATTTGACAAACCTGAGAAGCAGTAAAACTATCCAGTATGTCAAACACATTACAATTAGGTGTATATCCTGATAATGTATTATAGGCACCGTGTGATGTTTTGTATTCTATTTATACCATGGTGAAGGCATACAATCTAATGACATCGGAAGATAAACACTATGGTTGAAGTATCAATATCAAGAATGGTTAGTACTACCGACCGTTATATGATGGAAACATAGTTATAGTTCATATTATATATTAGATGTTTTCAAAACATTTTCTATTTTAACCCCAGTTCTAATTTCAATCCTATCCATCTTATATTTTAAACTTTTATTGTTAATTGTAATTTTAAAATTGAATCATTTTGTACTGCTAATTTATCTATGAAATATGTATCATTGTCTTCTATTTTAAAAGATGATAGTTCATTTATATATCACACAGTTCGATATCAGTTTCGATTTATGCCATTCAATTTAAGTATTAGTAATCTGTTTCTTGTATTAAATGATCTATAGTTCCCTGTAAATTTTGAATTAAATCAAGACTGTCTATTTTGTACATCCCGTATATGTATGGCATATGCATCTTTTTGATAATTTTATTTTGAAGTTGATTCACCAGATTTAATCTTAGAATTAAATCATTACCAAGTATCTTTTATCACTCATGTATAAGTTTTATTCTGAATATTCATGTAAAGCATAATTCTGCTTTAACCTTAGTTTTATTTTAAACAATAAACATATTATATAAGAAAGAGTATTATATATGTCACACTCTAATTTATTTAGCATGAAATACGAGTAGTACAAAATACATGTATAATTGTCATTAGAGGATTAGAAGATGCAGGTACATTGAAACCTTTAAACATAAAGCAATGCTAAATATTTATTATCTCATACATAATACATTAATCATATTACTTAGCAGTATATTTTATAGATTTCATTTTCACAGTAGAAAGATACTTGTAGATATCTAAATTGCCGCATTTAAAACAACAAATGTGGGTGCTCATACAAAATTTATTGTATCACTCTCATCCAAAAATGCCTACAGATGTTGGCTCTTCCACATCAATCAAACTTCCTTTTGTAAAGTCTATTGAACTACACTCACCCCACAATGGTTGACAAGGAATACATCAACAACAAAAAAATGATGCTAATGGGTGTACCAACAAAATACAAGAAAGACAAAATTATGACTATGAATTAGTCAAACCGTATAAGTATATATGGATTCATTCATCCTCATATCAATACAGATTAGCGTACGGCCGTAACGTATAGATGATGTGTGAATATCGACAATTGTACCATTTCTAAGCTACCAAATAATTATCTCAATTATCAAATTATCTAACATCATGAGAGATTTTTGGGTATTAATTACACTCTTAACATCATGAAAAAGACACAGTAGGCTGAAACAAAGAATGCGTTCCATTTCCAAACACAAGAAGCAGACCAACCCAATCAATAACATCTTGACATTTTGGGAATTGTTGGCATAATTCCCTATGCGTCTATAGCTCTCCAAAGCTATCAACACAATAAAATGCTCTGCCTATAGAGAAAGTGCCAAACTTTCTATGGCACTCCATGAACAGTCGACACGATTCATCATTTTACCTCATATCCTGTAGACAAACTGTTGCGTACTGTTACTACTGTAGACAACCGTAGACGATTGTCTGGTCCTGAGCAAAATTGCACAAAGTTGATCATTCACTGACCATGTATTTCCTAAGCTCTGTTAAGACAGGCTATGCAACTCTGCTAAGGTTTTGACTGACCATGTAGACAACCAAGCCCAACTTTCCAAAAGCATAATTGATTCGTTATTCGTTCGAGTTGGATGATTCAAGTTGTGTTATGACCATACTAAGGTATAGTTTTACTCGAAGCTAGCTACAAGTTGCTAGTATTATTCAATTCCACAAAGTGTCATATTTTCTAATATGAAAACATGTTCATATCTCCTAAATTATCAATTTCAAGATTCTTGTCATTACAATCAAATCAAGAAATCAGCCAAGTAAGAGGACTTCACAATTTACCTCGTTCATCAATTATCGTTTTCAAATCACCAATTTCAATACAAAAAACAAAATACTGATTTTTTCATTGATATGTGCTTAGAGTAAGGAGATTTCACCTTTCAACAGAAGAAAAATCCAAAAATCCAAGCTATGAAGAACCAAAAAGACCCAAATTTACGCCTTTGTTTCTCTTCTTCCACCCAGTGTCTTTCTGTTGTAAAGATCCACAACTTTTGTAACTAAATCCTCGCCAAGTCCCTTTGGCTAATGATATGGAATGAATGTGCGAAAAAGATGTGAATGAGGGGATCTATTAAAGTGGGTGAGCTTGATTTGGTATGGACTTTCTATGTATCTATGAAGGTAAATACAAATTCTTCACTTGACCAAAATTAAACAACCCACTTCATACTAATAATATCATACTAAATAAATGAATATTTATACGAGATAAAAAAATTTAATCAATATTTTATATCAATAAAAAAAGGGTTTTAGAAGTTAATAATCACTATAAATTCAGTTTGATTTTCATAAGACTTGGCATTTTTTGCTATCTTGAAATTGAATTAACACAAAAGATAAAAGCAATATTTCATTAAGTGTTTTTTATCATCAAAACATACAGAGTTTGTGTGGAAAATATTGAATTACTTGGGAAATTATTGGACTTATTTGCAAAAGGTATAATATTGGATTTATTTGCAACTTTATTGGTATTATTAGCAAAATATATGTTTTCTAATTTTTTTTAATTATGAAGTGTAAAAGTTTTTGTAAGATGGAATTTTAATTTGTCTTACTTTGCTAAGTCAAACTTTTCTTCAATAGATCTGATGAAATAATGCCGCCATAAGGCTTCTTACACACCCATGCTTTAGCTTCATAAGATATGTTAGACTTCTATGGTTCTTATGTCATGAAAAACATCATGTTTGCACACCTGATCAGATCCAGTGTATTTAACCCAAAATTTGTTCCAATTTATACTATAACAAAATTTAAAATCTTGATCTACATCCTTATTTGTCCTGATGCATCCCAATCATCGTTGAATTGGTTGCTATTTAGTTTGAAGTTAGAACTTCTAAAAATTACCTTTTTTAGCCTTGTCAATTTTTTTAAAAAAATATGTGGACGGACAACTTTAATCAAAATTCAATTTAAATTACATATTTCTATTTTTATTTTACTTTTGTATATGTAATCCGCTTTTTAGCCAAACAGATTTCAATTGGACTTAGAGATCAAAACAATAACGAATGATTCACGAACTTGGAAACACGATTAAAAGGACAGGAAAGTTGAACTCTAGAAGGTTGGATGGAAAAATGGTTAAGGCCATAGTTCGACACCGAGCTATCATAGGTCGGTACCGACCTATGAATCCTCCATATTTCACTTTCCAAACATCATATACCTCTTGTGCTACTTCAATAATTCGTGGTCAAGTGATTTTCCAATGACTTGGACGAGCAATTCAAAGGATTGGCGAAAAGAAAGCCAAGAAAGCAAGATAATTCAATCGCTATCAAGAAGATCATAAGAATTAACTCAAGGCCAAAGGAAAATGACTTAGAACAACTCGAGTAGATGAAAGAAAAGCAAAACAAGTGGAATGATTCAACTTGCACCAAGATACATAACTCGGTACCGAGCTATGGTTTTGGCTCGGTGGTCTCCAATTTTTTGTGTGTGACTTCGAGCTATCTCCCGGGCTTCAGTGATAGCGGGCTTCTGGACTAATACCTCTGTTTTTCTATAAATACAAGCCTAGTTGCAATCAAAATGAGAGCCAATCTCTGTCATTGGAGACTCGTTCTTCACTCTTATCTTTTACGTTTCAAACACTCTAGAAACATTATTGTAAATATGAGATCCACTAGATTGTGGTCAGACTTGAGATGGTTAGTGTTGTAATCCAGAGAGAACAACTAATATAAAAGATTAAAGTGGACGTAGATCGGAGATTATGCCGAACTACTGTAAAAATTCTTGTCTCCGTTTACTTTTTCTGTTTTTCCTTTACTTTTAATAGAACTAGTGTTTTCATCTGAATTCTGGATGTTGATCCATTTTTTGGTTAATATTTTGGTGCTTTCATTGAGAAGAAAGTTAGATTTCACAACCTAAAGTTTGGATCTGAGATTTGAAGAAGATGAAGAGACCTAACACTAGATCTAAGACTAGAACAAGCCAACTAGAGCACAGGAGCAGCCAAGAGATGTCATCAAATTCTCATCAATCCATCTACTTGACCAGAGGAGAGATGGAGAACATGATAAAGGAGATACAAAGTGGATTAATGACTCGATAACAGAAAATGCTGGAAGGATTTTTCCAAAGGATGAGACAACAAGAAATAGCTAGAGCTGCAGGAATTCAAAACCAAGTGCTAGGAGCCAATGCATGAACAAGTGAAGTTGGAGCGGAGTAAACTGAAACGATGCCCCCACAAACAGTACAACTCAGTACCGATCTAAATCAACTCGGTACCGAGAGAATTATACTCGAGGGCAACACTGGTGTGAACTTGGAACGTGCTAGAATGCCGGGAGTAAACGATGCTGGAGCTAGAAACGCAAATCAGAATGCAAGTACGCAACAACCAGAGGAATATGTGCCAAAGCTTTCCTATATGAATGGAGGACAGAATGAAGCCAGAGGAGCAGGTCAGAACGCTAATGTGCAGCTAGAGGAGCATGTGCTAGAGTATGTGTCAGAGTTTCCCCATAGGAACTGGGCATAACATCGCTTTTGGTCGAAAACCATCACTGGACGGTGAAAACCGAATTGTTGAGTTGGTAAGGAGGATAATTAGGGGTGAATCCCAGATCAAAGCTTAGAGGACGTGAGCAGGAATCCGTTAACTTTTAATATGCGGAATGAGAGAAATCCTTCCGATTTTAAGCTTCTAACTCTGAAATGTACGATGGAAAGTTGGATCCGACGGTTCATCTGATAAGATACATCCGACATATAGAGATGTTGGGTGTTTATGAGGAGGTAATGGGGCATTGCTTCCCATTATACTTAACGAACTTGGCGGCGACGTGGTTCAGACAACTGGAGAATGGATTCACAAGGACATGGACCAATTTAGTGAATAAGTTCTTAAGACAGTTTAGAGTTCATGTTTCGCGACCGAAGAATGTGATGAAGCTATCAAGCGTGAAACAAAGACCTGGAGAGACATTGAGAAGCTATTTGACAAGCTTCAATGCGGCAGTTTCAGCCGTCGATAAACCAGATTCATCTATAATCTTAATGGCGGTAGTATTTGGAGTTGCGAGCAAGATCAACTTCAAAGTTGCACTAAAAAGGGATCCACCGATGGATTTTGTGGAATTCTACCATGAAGCTGAGAGATATTTACGTTAGGAAGACGTCGAAGCTGAGAGATATTTACGTCAGGAAAACGTCAAAGCTGAGGATGTTGAAATTTATGATGTGGATGATAGAGGACTGTCCGAAGTAGGAAGCGAAAAGGATAGAGGAAAGAGAAGAGCCGACGATGACTTCGGAAAACCGAAACGGCAAAGGAGGGAACCGAAGTTCTCTTCTTACACTGAGTTAACAGAGGCACCGAGAGGATATATCTGGACATTAAGGGGCAGATTCCTATCGGAAGCCAGCTAGGAGAGAGCCCACCGATCAGGAGAAAAGATCTGAAATGTTCTGCATCTTCCATGAGCTGGATAGACATGAAACAAACGAGTGCCGACACCTTCGTGATCTGATAGTAGAATTGGTTCGGAGCAATCAGCTGCAGCAGCACATAAGGAACCAAACTGCAATGGTGCAGCCAAAGCAACCACCATCTACAGTGAATGGATCAAGGAACAACCAGAGATCAGGTCCGAGACTCGAAATTCCATGATCGAGTGGTTGAGAGTCAGGTTCAACTCCCTCGCTTTGCTTTTTTTTTGCTTTGTATAATTAGGATAATAATAAGCTTGTTATCCCGCCTTTTGGCAAGGCCAGGACACCAAGAAGCCGACTAGAGAACAAGGATAGCACGCCATGGATATCACTGAATTTTGTCCGAGCCCAGAATGAGCTACAATTGATAGGACATGACAAGAAAGGCCATAGAGATCAACACCTCAAATTTCAAGTCAATCCGGACTCATACGCTCAAGTTATGATCGAGTCAAATTGGAGGGAAAAGCCCAGATTTCGTATCCATCACTCTGGGCAATTTCGTATCCATCACCGAAGCCCTAGTTCGAATCCATCAGGCTTCGTACCAATCAGCTCCGAATCCATCGAGGTACCCGGGCTCGACTCGACTTCCTTCGTATCCATCGAGCTCGTGTCGATGGACTTCATACACACCAGCAATTGAAGGACCTCGTATCCTTCAGCCAACGTCTGCTTCGTATCCATCATTCAGCGTCTACTTCGTATCCATCACTCGGTGCCTGCTTCGTATCCATCGGACCAGTGCTCTTCGTATCCATCAGAGGACCTCACTTCGAATCCATGCCTAATGACCTGTTCGTATCCAACGAATCAATTGACCAGGGATGACGTGTCTTCCATCAAAGTAAAACAAGGCAAGATATGTGGAGTCGAAACAGTCAATGCGGCACAAAGACCGGATCGAGACGAAGCGCGCGCGTTACGTCATCCCTCGATGCGAATGCGCCGAGATATATGGAGTCGACGCGGTTGACTCGGAGTAGAAACAGGATCGAGGCGAAGTGTGCGTTCCACGTCTTCACAGGGGCGCGTGACACCATCGATTCGAAGCCCCCAGCTCAGAGAGATGGATTCGAACCAGGCAGCCTAGTGAAGAACATCGTCTCGTATCGATGATATCTCTCAATCCACTGATCCAAACACGATGAAATTTTAACTGAAGGTTGCACACATAACAAGGAACATCTCCACCAATTTTGAGCTCAATTGGAAGTAATCTTGATCGATACGAAATGATTTCGTATCGATCACAGATTGGCTTGAAACTCTCTGGAAGTGGTCGAATGGGTCCCCTCACGTGTCAGACCAAGTCTCCCGGAGTTTGAGCGAAATCCAAGCCTCCTACGCCTATAAATAGAGCCCCAGAATCAGCGGAAAAAGGATCTATCTTTTTTCTCGGAAGCGTCCAGACTCTGCCGGATTGAGATTTGCATCATACTTTTGCTGTCAATTTCGAATTCTAAACTGTAATCCGCTGTTCATTGCTGTAAACGCTTGTAATCATTGAAAGAGAATCAATAAAATCATCAAAACTTCATAGTGGACGTAGGCTATACGCCGAACCACTCTAAACTGCTTGTCTGTGCACTTTACATTCCTATTTGTTGGAGTTTTTGTTAGATAATCTCTGTTTTACATTTATAATCTTCATTTTATCTCTTCAAACAACTCCCGAAGAGTGTTGTGCCCATTTTTGGTACAAACACTTTGGTGCTTTCACCGAGAAAACCAGCTTTTTCTCCTGCTCGTTGGATCTGCCGTCGATACCGGATTGCACAAATCCAAGAGGAAGATCCAGATATCCAGTCCGGAATCCTTCCCTTCTATTCAGATTTGCTCAAAATCTAGGAAAGGACTCCACCACCGACAATGGTCAGCACAAGAACTGGCGCCACCGCTGCAGAACAAGAAGGCAGAGACAGGCAAAATCCCACACAGCCGCCTTCTTCCAATCAAGACAATGCCACTCATTCAGACTCAACGGGGCTAGTCACCCGACAGGAGTTTCAAGTATTGCTCCAGGAGCTGACCCAAAGCCGTCAGCAGTTGGCAGAACAGTTACGCGCCAATATCGAGCTGACCAACCAGCTAAACCGCCGGGGGCACAGAAGGTCCAGGAGAGATGATGTCTCCAGAGCGTCTACCGAAAGCTCAGCTTCATCTGATTACCACCGCCAAACTACCCGTCCTCGACTAGAGGGGAGTCGCGCTCAAGCTGCTGAATATCAGCCTGCCTTAACTGTTGGGCAACTGAGGGTAGGACCGTCGACCAGTTTCCAAACCGGTCCCTCAACACGAGGAGGTACTGCCCCACAGTACACCACCGATAACCGCGCCACAACCGCTGCAGCAGAGACAAGGGTCGATACCCGAAATCAATCTGAGCCGATCAATCAACAGCGAGGACATACTCCTGAACCTTATGTCCCAGAAGACGTTGAGCCAAGGAGGCGAGATACGGATCGTCGACAGCGCCCGATCCCTACTCGCGCCGTGGAACCCGACCACGCCTTAGCTCATCACGCTCCGAATCCGCCTGTTTCGGATATATCAACCATGATACGTCAAATGATCCGCGAGAGTCAGGGGCTCACTAATGATGACTGGGGGATTTCCCGTAGTCATACCCCTTTCACAGACGAAGTGTTACATGCCGAACCCCCTAAGCGATTCAGAATGTCGACTCTCTCGATGTATGAAGGGAATAGTGACCCCAACCAGCATATTCTGAAGTATGAATGGTCGATGAGCGCTGCGAGGGCCGACGACGCGGTGAAGTGTCGGAGTTTCCCCATCTCTCTGGGAGGAATCGCGACAATGTGGTTTACCCGCCTACCACCTAGATCAATTTCTTCGTTCGATCAATTGGCCAAGAGGTTTGTGGAACAATTCCGGATGCATGTTGCTAGGCCAAAAGACGTCAACACCTTGTCCAGCGTCACTCAAGCTCCTGGAGAAACACTCAGGCGTTACTTGGAGAGGTTCCACGCAGCATGCGTCGAGATCACCAATCCCAACGATAATTCAATCTTAATGGCTCTGACCAAGGGGATTGATCCTGATTCTGAATTCGGAAACTGGCTGGCTGGAAAACCGCCCGCGTCGTTGGACCGTTTTTACTCCAAGGCCGCTCAATTCCTGCGGCAGGAGGATGCAAAACAGTCTAGGAAGCAGGACGATGCGAGGCCCAGCATTGAAGGAATACAGAGCAATGTGGCAGTTAAACAGTCCGGCGAAAGTTCCGGGAAAGTTCAGCTGAATATACAAAACAAGCAAACCCAGCAGAGAGGAAACAATGGCCAGAATAAGAAGAGAGATGAGAACCGAGGTCCACGACGTAGAGCTCAGATGTTTGACAGTTATACACCGCTAAACACGTCATTGGAAAACGTATACTTACAGACTTGCAACACTGTACAGTATAAGAAGCCTGCTCCGAAGCCCTCGTCGGAGAGATAGATTCAGACAGGAAAATTCTGTAGGTTCCATGAGAGCTATGGACACAATACCAATGAGTGTCGGCACTTACAGGACCTCATTGAGAAGCTGATTAGAGAGAGGAAGCTAGATCAGTTTGTACGGGCACCGCAGCCTGGCGGAGCGGGCCCCTCGAATCAAAATCGTTCGCAAAATCAGGAAAGAGAGGATGAACCCGCTCGTGCGGGCGGGAGATTAGTTATCAACACAATAAGTGGTGGCCCCCATCCGGCAGACAGAAGCTGGGGGGAAATGGAGTCGTATGCCAGTTCTATCAGGCATGCGGACTTCGAGTGTTATAGTAATTGCGAGGATGGAACCCCGGCAAAACAACAAAAGATAATGTCCGATGATATCGTGTTCAGGAACCGAGACGCCGATAAAGTCGAAGCCCCTACTATCGACCCACTAGTCATATCTGCCCAGGTAGGTCCTGCTTGGATGAAGAGGATCCTGGTTGACAGTGGGAGCTCTGTAAACATCTTGCTCAAACGGGCTTACGATCTAATGAAGATGGAGACAAAGGATTTGAAACCCTGTTTATCCAGAATCCATGGTTTCAACGGAAGTGCCACGATACCCATCGGAATAACTGAACTCCCAGTCGAGTTAGGCGTTGGAGAACGCCGGAGGGTCCGCATGTTACAATTTGTTGTGCTAGAAATAGATTCGCCATACAATGCGTTTCTGGGTCGACCAGCTTTAGCCGAGTTCAGGGCGGCGATCGCCCCATGGTGTCTGACTCTGAAATTTCCCACTGATCATGGGATTGGAGTTGTTTAAGGAGATCAGGCCTCGGGAAGGGCCTGTTATGTTGCTGAGCTGCGCGGGGCGCAACGTAAAGAGAAGGGGAAGGGCGTAGAGGAATCTCTCTGCGTCCGTTCTGTCGATAATTGACAATTGATGCCTGGGCCTCGGCCCGGGCACCACGACCAATTCCTGAAAGACCTGGACCCCAGGGACAACGAGGATATAGACGAATCAACGGAGAGTCAAGCCTCTCCAGCCGAACTGACTGTGGACGTCCCAATCAGTGAGGATGATGATTCAAAGATGCTGAAAGTTGGGTCCCAACTAAACAAGCAGACACAGCAGGAGTTGGTCGAATTTCTTCGGGCGAATCTCGACGTCTTCGCCTGGACACACTCTGACATGTGCGGGATCTCGCCGAGCATTGCAAGTCACTCCCTGAATATAGATCCGCGACATGTCCCAGTGAAACAGAAAAGGCGCGGTATGGATCCAGAGAGATCTGCCGCCCTTAAGGAGGAAGTTGATAAACTACAATCGAATGGGTTCATTCGAGATGCCTTGTATCCAGAATGGGTGTCCAACCCTGTACTAGTTCGGAAACCAAACGGGAAGTGGAGAACCTGTGTTGATTACTCTGACCTAAACAAGGCCTGTCCAAAAGATAGCTTCCCACTTCCACGAATCGATCAGCTCGTAGATTCGACGGCCGGACATGAACTACTATCCTTTATGGACGCTTATTCCGGCTACAATCAGATACCCATGCATTTGCCTGATCAGGAACATACCAGCTTCGTGACCGACCTGGGACTCTATTGTTACAAAGTCATGCCGTTTGGTTTAAAGAACGCTGGAGCAACATACCAACGCTTAGTCAACCGAATGTTCGCTGATCAGATTGGGAAGACCATGGAGGTTTACGTGGATGACATGCTGGTGAAATCCCGATTCTCCACCGATCACGTCAGAGATTTGGATTCAATGTTCAGCATCCTCCGGGAGTACGGGATGAAGCTCAACCCACTCAAATGTCACTTTGGCGTTGCATCCGGAAAATTCCTTGGGTTCATTGTCAACGCCCGAGGAATAGAGGCGAATCCTGAGAAGATCTGGGCTATTAGAAATTTGCAAACCCCTAGAACTATAAAACAAGTCCAGAGTCTTAACGGGAAGGTCGCAGCATTGAGCAGGTTCATTTCAAAGTCTACCGACAAATGCATTCCTTTCTTCGACCTGATCCGGAAGGGCAAACGAAACTTTGAATGGACCACGGAGTGTGAAGGCGCGTTCCGATCATTAGTTCAACATCTCTCCACACCTCCGATCTTATCAAAATCGGTTGACCACGAGCAACTATATCTCTACCTGGCAGTATCAGAACATGCGATCAGTGCTGCTCTAGTCCGGGAAGAAGACAAAGTGCAAAACCCGGTCTACTATGTTAGTAAGCGACTAACATGAGCTGAAAGAAATTATCCGAGGCTGGAGAAACTGGCTTATTGTTTGGTCATTGCCTCAAGGAAGCTCCGTCCCTACTTTCAAGCTCATCCGCTTACTGTGTACACCGACCAGCCGTTACGACAGGTCCTTACGCGGCCTGAGACGTCCGGTAGGTTACTCAAATGGAACATTGAGCTAAGCCAATTTGATATCGCATACGCTCCGCGGAGGGCCATTCAAGGACAAGTCCTGGCTGATTTCATAGCCGAATTCACCGTTCCGGAAGACTTACCCGAAACCAGTGAATCTCCCGAATACATCTGGAAGCTGTATACTGATGGTGCGTCAAATGATCGGTGTTCGGGCGCTGGGGTTGTACTTGAGACTCCCGAGGGCCGATCCATATGTTATGCTCTTAAATTCGACTTTCGTGCAACTAATAATGAAGCCGAATATGAAGCCCTCCTAACCGGCCTAAGGCTTGCCAGAGATTTGAGAATTGCCGCTGTAGAAATTTATTGCGATTCGCAGTTAGTGGTATGCCAGGTGCGAGGAGAATACCAGGCAAGAGACCGAAGACTGGCCGCTTACTTGGCACGAGTTCAGGAAATCCTAAACCAGTTTGATTATTATGCCATCTATTATGTGCCTCGGGAACGCAATCAGAAAGCCGATTCACTGGCGAAGTTAGCCAGCACAGGCGAAGCGCAACAAATGGGACTTGTCCCCGTTGAAACTTTGGCCACTCCAAGCATCGATCGGATAGAAATGAACTCTGTATTTGAAACCGCTCCCAGTAAAGAATCTTGGATGACTCTGTATCGGAATTACATTGAGAATGGGGTGCTACCTGAACCTAGAAATGAGAAGAGACAAATTCAGCGAAAAGCCTCGCGGTTCGTCATCCAAAACGGAGCCATGTACAGGAGAGGTTATTCCGTTCCTCTCCTCAGATGTATCGCCCACGAGAAAATCAAACGAGTGCTACATGACGTGCACGAAGGAGAGTGCGGCGATCATACCGGCGGGCAAGCTCTCGCTAAAAAGATACTCCGATATGGATACTACTGGCCGACAGTGAACCGAGATGCGGCAAACTATGCCCGGAAGTGCGATAAATGCCAGATACATGCCCGAATTCCGAGAGCTCCGCCAACTGAAATAACCCAAATGGTCAGTCCCTGGCCATTCGCAATGTGGGGCATTGACATCATCGGCGCTTTACCTTTAGCAAAAGGCGGTGCGAAATACGCCATCGTCGCAGTTGATTACTTCACAAAGTGGGCTGAGGCCGAAGCCCTAGCAACCATTACGACAAAGAAGGTGATAAATTTCGTGGTTCGCAACATCATCTGTCGATTTGGACTCCCGCATACTATCATCACTGATAACGGAGCCCAATTCGAGAGTGCGGAATTCAAGAATTTCTGTCAACGGTTTCATATCCGCAAAAAGTTCTCGGCTGTCGCACACCCCCAAGCGAATGGGCAGGTTGAAGCTGTCAACAAAGTTATAAAATCGATCCTGAAGAAACGATTAGAGAAGGCTGGGGGCAAGTGGGTCGATGAACTCCTTATGACATTATGGGCCTATCGAACGACCCACAAAACCGCGACCGGACACACTTCGTTTTCCCTATCTTATGGCTCAGAGGCCGTTATTCCGGTCGAGACAGAAGTGCTCTCTCATCGCGTGACTTATTATGATCCAAAAACAAACGCTATACTCCTAGCCGAGTCTTTAGATCTATTGGATGAAAAACGGGAGGAGGCTGATTTGAGAGCAGCCGCACATCGAAGCCGGGTCGCCCGATTGTACAACACCAGAGTTCGACCTCGAACCTTTGAACTCGGCGACCTCGTGCTCAAGAGAATTTACCCGGTTCCTTCACACATGAAACCGAACTGGGGAGGGCCGTATGTAATTACACGAAAGCTCGGAGATGGTACATTCAAGCTGTCGACTGTTGACGGTCTCGATTTACCGAGGGCTTGGAACAGCGAAAGTCTCCGCCGCTACTACATATGACAGGCTTTATTTATTTCATTCTATTTAGCAATTTGTTTTTGCATTTCGAAATTTGAATTTTGTAATAAGGCAACTGACTTTGCCGCATTTTCTTATTTCAGCAATAAAATGCCACTTCTTCGAGCCAGAGCTGTGATTCATTATGTACGATATACAACGTCACGATGCACGAAGAGCTAAATCCCATCACGCAATGGGACTTATTCAAATGGAGAGTGGCTGTGATACGACCGGCCACTCACTAGGTGAAACCCGAGCTCGGGGACAAGCCATGACACCGATATTAATAGGGTTGACACACGACAATCCTACAATTAACTCCGTATTCCCAGAGTGCGAAGCGGAGTATAAACAGTCAACTTCATGTTCCCAGAGTGCGAACAACCGCTTACGAGATGACGCATATCCCCGGAGTGTGGATGGAACGATTCATAAGAGAACAAGCGTAGTTCGACCACTCGGTCCTCGCTTGGTGCCATCACAAGCTGATCATCACAACTTGACCCCGAAACTGGGGGCAGAAGCAAATGTTAGTCATTGCCCGAAACTATACGATGCTCAGCTCCGATGCGATCCCCTATCACAACTCGAGTCCGAAAGTTCCATACTTAACGAGTAAAATGAGCTATTCTTGAAGCAATCAGATAATGCAAATACACTGGACCAAAGTCCGAACACTGCAATATTCAAGCATAGAAAGGAACGCAAGCTGAAGCTAGAAAACAAAATTTTATTCCAACTAACTCAAAAACAATGGTTCATACATGAGTTCTTTCCAAAATGTTCCTACTAGCAGGGGCCGAACCTGCATCTAAACACGGCCTACAAAAAGGAAAAGCAAAAAAAAAAAAAAAGATAACAAAAGTCCCTAACTGCCTATGAAAAGAACGTCTAATCCTTCTGTTTCCTCAGCTTCTTCTTCCTCGAGAAGCTACTGGAGCCACCAGTACCCTTTCGCTTGGAGCCTTTCTCCTTAGGCAAGCTCCCTTCGGGTGGAGGCATAATGTCAACATCCTCGTCTGAGCTGGACTCTATAGGGATACTTCCCGAGGGAGGAGTGGGAGGAACAGACTCGGCAGCTGGAGGAGGGGCTGACACATTAGTATCAGTAAGTGTGCCCCCAGGGGACACAGTCATAAGAGGAGTAGGGCACTGTGCTGCTGCTCCGCCGTCTACTTCACCACCGTGCGCCGCGGCCGCCATCTCGGCATTAATCTCGGCCGACATCGCCGCTTCCCGCCGTGCCCTGGCCTCGCTAGGAGCCGTAGTAGTCTGGGACAAGGTGTCAGAAGTAGCCGTGAATCCACCCAAGCCAAATGGCAAGTCCGCAAAAGGATCACTTTGACGGCCAAGGAGCTCGTTTATCATCTGCTCGTCGAAAGAAAGTGAGCACCCCTCCGTCACTCCAACTGGTGCCATTGCTGCGACGGAGGTCGCCTCAGAAATGATGGCTCCTGGCGCTTGACCTAATACTTGGGTGGTAAGAGGCGCGGCTGGTGCAACTCCTGTCACTGATCAAAGGAAAAGACATGTCATTAGCAACATTTCAACACAGGTTCTTCAATCCAAATATACTAGAAGTTAGTTCAAAGTACCTTCCTCGGTTTGGCTCGAGGTCGTCTGAGCTACTTCAGAAGGATGTTCCGTAATAGGAGATAAATGCGGTTGATCTGGGTCATACGCTGGGATAGGCTGGGAGTAGATCATCGAAGTTGGCTCAGACTGAGATGACACGACTATCTCAGGACTCGTAACATGGTGTTCTGCACCAGAGCTCTCTCCGACTTCCTGGATCTGGGCACCAAGCCTCACCTTGTCGTGGGAAATCATGGAGTCATGGAGGACCTTCTTTTCGTCATCATTAAGGATGCGGTTCTCCAGCTCGAACTCATCAGGGGCTTCATCGGGGTGCCCAGATCTCTCCTCATCAACCAGTAGGTTCCAGGCGTTATAGAGATGTGTGGGGTAATCGTCAAGCCATGTCAAGTCTCGGTGCCTTAGCACATTGGCATTATAAGTGACAAGTAGCTCTTCCACCTCGGCCTCGACCCTGGCCTCCGCCTGCCGTACTTTCTCATCAACCCCAGCCTCAGCCTCACGGGCTTGTTGTATAGCCGCTTCCTTCTCCTTTCGGAGTGTCACTGCCTGGTCACAGGCTTCCTGCGCAGAGACATTAGCTGCGTCTTTTTCCTTCGCCATCTCTGAAAACTTTGATTTCAGCTCATTAAGCTCCTTTAGAGCGGCATCCCTCTCGGCGGTAATGGAAGTGTTCCTGTGACCCATGTCCTCGATGGCCGTATAGTGCTCTTGCTTCATCCTGGCCATGACAGCGTTCACTTCATCAACTTTCTTTAAGGCCTCCATTTCAGACTTACGAGAAGACTCAGCCTCCGAGTTGAGCGCTTTTATGATTTGGTCGTTGCGACCCAGCTCCTTCTCGAGCTTCTCGATGGTGACGCCCCGCTCGAATGCCACTTTAGACGCCTTCCTCGCGGCCCGTCCCCACTCCTTATACTGGAAAAAGATGTCCGCAACGTAATCATGGATAGTGGTTTCCGCGGTTGGCGGGATTCTCTTCAGGTGCGGGGGGAAGACATACCCATCAAAACAGATGTCAGGAAATTCCTTCCTCATCTGTGCCAGTTTAAGCGCTCCTTCGCTAGACGCCTCGGTCGGGACCGACACAGTAGCCGAAGAGGTGGATATTTCAGTCCTGCGCGGAGGATCGGACCTCAAAGCTTGAGAAGGCGGCCTAGGCCGTGAAGTTTCGGGAGGACGAGTAACTGCGGCCATAGGAGGTGCAGAGGTCCTGGGGGGAGGAGAGCGAGATCGGGATCGGCGAACATATCCCCTATCTCTGTCAGACTTCTCCTGACCAGAGTGTCCCAAGTCATGGTCCCTCTCGCCCTCTCTCCTGCGTGGCTCGTGATAACGGCGCTTACGCAAACTACCAAGCACGGAACCTTTCCCAGACATCGTACCTGAAAAGAAAACAAAAAAGAATCAGTAACCGTTTGCGATGTGTTGTCTATGGTTAGGAAAGTGTGTTGTGCCGTGAGGAGTGTGTGAATGTGTAACCCCCCGGACCAACCAGAAGTGTCAGTCGCATTGGCAAGCTCAGACTCGCTGGCATCGACGATATGTCGCGATCCACCCGACCCAACATCGTGTTGCTCCGGCTCGATGTCAGGAATTGGAGGGTCAGCAGGCCCTTCGAGTTGATCTTCGGCTTGTAGGGAGGCTGCTTCCGTGATCTTAACTCCTGGCAAAGGACGTTGCAAAACCACAGACTTCCGCCTCCCAGACTTAGGCTGTTTCGAAGCCACAGCTTTGCCTTTCCTCTTAGCATCGGACTCCGAGGTTGCATTAGCAGGTCCGACCAACGGTTCTTCGTCAGTGTGAGTTTTCTCGGAGTCGGGTTCCTCGATTATCACAACCCTGGGCTTCATCCGCTTGACCTTTTTCCTGGAGATGGTCTTTAATGCACCATCGAGTCTTATGCTCTGCCTCCGACCGATCAGCCCAAGGACTCTGAGATTCCGATCTGTCAGTAACAGTTCAATATTCCTTTCTTCGCTAGGAATCTCTTGGAAGACCCGAACTATTTCTTTATAATAGCCACCCTCAGGCCGCTGGATGATAGCTGAGAGAGAAAGAGAAGAAGACGTAAGTTTAATTGCGCTCCGAAAATTGCCCTGTCAATTACTTAAAAAAAAGAGACAATACTCACGTCTGAATAGCCATCTCATGGCAAACCCCGGAGGACATCGGACATAAAACCACTCCGACTTAAAGTAGCTTAGCCTAGTCCACGACCCCGCGACAACTTGGCAGTTCCTTACAGACTCCAGGAACGTGTAAGATGGGCTGTCAGTCCGACTCTTGAAATTAAACAAGTATCTTATGTCGGTCATACGGGGAGGGCGATGGAGGTACTCCATGAATACAATGAACAAGCTGTTGAGTGAGGCATATCCGTTTGGATGCAATTGAGACAGAGCGATGTCCAGATAAGCCAACACTTCTCTTATATAGTCGTTGAATGGAGGAAGTGTGCCGGCTGCGCACGCATGCCGGTTAAAAGCAGTATACCCCTCCGGGGGATTATGTGGCCTATCATTCGGTCCGGGCAACAATACCTCATCCAAAGACAGACCATGCCTTAAGCATATTCTCCCTAGCATGTCTTCAGAAATATTGGATGGGACGGAATCAGACGGACTGTTAATGAAGGACGCATCGGGCAACTCGTCCGGAGCTGGGCCAATAGCTTCGGTCTCAATGACCGGAATCTCAATTCTAGGAAGGATAGGGTTCTGAGTTTCTTGCTGCTGCGAACTTGACGGTTCCATCACTAGCTAACTCACGAGAAACCATCATTAGATGACAAAAAGCCCGTGCGTTCCCTAGTGTAAAGTGCATGAATGTGCTGTGTAGTGCGAGTGTTGTGCGTGACTTGGGCAAATTCTGCAGAGTTAAAGAAAATGTGCAAGCGACGAGATTCTGGAAGTCGGACAGGTATGACCGTCATCGCTGACCGTCACGACTGCGCCCTCCAGATGATAACGATCGATTCAAGATTAAAGAGTTCGTTGTACTGTTTCTGTTAAATGGCAGTTCCATCGACGAGCTCCGAAAGTCAGTCAAATATGCAGTTCTGTGATCAAGTTCATTTATGCAAGGCAGAAGCTCGTCGGAGTTATGCTGTTAAGAGTTCACAATTTTGTGTACATCGAGAGGAAAGTTCGAATCGATCGCGGTAGGCTAGTTCGAATCCATCAGGACACGGGTTCGTATCGATCCTGGGGGGCACGAGTCGAATCGATAGCCAGGGTGCGAGTTCGTATCGATCAATTCGAACCGATCCGTGGTTGTCAAATTCGTATCGGTCAGAGAAGTCTCGGCTTCACATCGATCACGTTCAAATCAGCGCTTTTCGTGTAAAACGTAAAGCTAAACTTCGCATCGATATGAGGTCGAGAACTTTGCAGCAACCATTCAAAGATCCATGGCTGTCAAGCCACCGATCCATGGTTGTCGAATTTCCAGGGATCGATACAGAAATCCAATGATGGCGTGATAATGGCCTGCCTCGATTCGAATGCAAGCCTCCGTAGCGATCCATTTCCTGTTTTTTTTTTCTTTCCGCTTCTTCTTCGCCAATCCACAAGAGCATCGACATGGTTATTCAAAACCAAGCCTTGGTCCAGATCTGGTTTTGCCAATTACCAGAATCAGTGGTTGGTGAAGATGGAGTAGATCTGAGATGATTTCGTTGCTTAGATTCGAGGTTAATTACCTAGGTTGAGGTTAAGGTTTGAAGGATTGGAGGTATGGATCTGATCGATTCGAGAGCAAATTGCGAGTCTTCTCCGTTCTCACAATTTCTGGATCGATGCGAGAAGTAGAAGGCAGCAGTAAAAGATAGAAGGTAAAAAAGTGAAAAAATGACAAAGTCTCAGGTATTTATATGAAGCCTAGGACGGAACCGAGTCGATTCGACTCCCAGTCAATCTGACCGGTCGCAACCAGTCAGACGGCACATCGAAACGAAGGCTCGTTTCGAACCCACCAGACTCTATCGGTTCGAAACGCACAGGGAGGCCACATGAATACGATGGGTCGATGCAAACGCTCTATTCGAATCCATCAAGCTGTGCATTCATCGAGGCGAAATGTTCACCAGACACAATCGTTTCGAAACATCCAAATTTTGAGCCATCGATTCGAAACAGAGCAGACCTGCTAATACGAGCGTCACTTTCGTATCCATCAATATCTATCGATGCGAACATCCATTTCGTATCCCCCAGATATCACCAATTCGAATCAGAATTCACCGCGATTTGTGACCATCGATACGAATGATCGTTTTCGTATCCATCAAGTCAACCCACATCGATACGAAAGAGGGCTTTTCGACTTTGAGCATCGATTCATAAGAGGACCAACACGAGAGAATGGCTAAGGGGTACGACTTTCAAAATTATCCAAAGAAGACATACAACTTTTCAAAGCACGTCATGTTTTCACAAGACGTACTTTGGGGAGCAAATGTTATCCCGCCTTTTGGCAAGGCCAGGACACCAAGAAGCCGACTAGAGAACAAGGATAGCACGCCATGGATATCACTGAATTTTGTCCGAGTCCAGAATGAGCTACAATTGATAGGACATGACAAGAAAGGCCATAGAGATCAACACCTCAAATTTCAAGTCAATCCGGACTCATACGCTCAAGTTATGATCGAGTCAAATTGGAGGGAAAAGCCCAGATTTCGTATCCATCACTCTGGGCAATTTCGTATCCATCACCGAAGCCCTAGTTCGAATCCATCAGGCTTTGTACCAATCAGCTCCGAATCCATCGAGGTACCCGGGCTCGACTCGACTTCCTTCGTATCCATCGAGCTCGTGTCGATGGACTTCATACACACCAGCAATTGAAGGACCTCGTATCCTTCAGCCAACGTCTGCTTCGTATCCATCATTCAGCGTCTACTTCGTATCCATCACTCGGTGCCTGCTTCGTATCCATCGGACCAGTGCTCTTCGTATCCATCAGAGGACCTCACTTCGAATCCATGCCTAATGACCTGTTCGTATCCAACGAATCAATTGACCAGGGATGACGTGTCTTCCATCAAAGTAAAACAAGGCAAGATATGTGGAGTCGAAACAGTCAATGCGGCACAAAGACCGGATCGAGACGAAGCGCGCGCGTTACGTCATCCCTCGATGCGAATGCGCCGAGATATATGGAGTCGACGCGGTTGACTCGGAGTAGAAACAGGATCGAGGCGAAGTGTGCGTTCCACGTCTTCACAGGGGCGCGTGACACCATCGATTCGAAGCCCCCAGCTCAGAGAGATGGATTCGAACCAGGCAGCCTAGTGAAGAACATCGTCTCGTATCGATGATATCTCTCAATCCACTGATCCAAACACGATGAAATTTTAACTGAAGGTTGCACACATAACAAGGAACATCTCCACCAATTTTGAGCTCAATTGGAAGTAATCTTGATCGATACGAAATGATTTCGTATCGATCACAGATTGGCTTGAAACTCTCTGGAAGTGGTCGAATGGGTCCCCTCACGTGTCAGACCAAGTCTCCCGGAGTTTGAGCGAAATCCAAGCCTCCTACGCCTATAAATAGAGCCCCAGAATCAGCGGAAAAAGGATCTATCTTTTTTCTCGGAAGCGTCCAGACTCTGCCGGATTGAGATTTGCATCATACTTTTGCTGTCAATTTCGAATTCTAAACTGTAATCCGCTGTTCATTGCTGTAAACGCTTGTAATCATTGAAAGAGAATCAATAAAATCATCAAAACTTCATAGTGGACGTAGGCTATACGCCGAACCACTCTAAACTGCTTGTCTGTGCACTTTACATTCCTATTTGTTGGAGTTTTTGTTAGATAATCTCTGTTTTACATTTATAATCTTCATTTTATCTCTTCAAACAACTCCCGAAGAGTGTTGTGCCCATTTTTGGTACAAACAAAGCTCAAACTGCTTATAAGTGTGCGAGGCATAAATTGGTCTTTAGGCATGCTCCGAGTCGGATGCCTGGGATGACTATTTAGAACAATAATAATCTCGGACCGTTTACACGTGTGGTCCCTAGGTACGTTCTGAGTCGAATGACTTTAAGTCCTTTTCAAAGAGACAAGACCGGAGTGCATGGTGCATGTCCCCTTACCGGAGTGCGAGTGGTTGGATGTGTATGATTTTGACCGCTTTAAGTTCCGTTTGAAGAGATGAGACTAGAGTGCAGTTTGCAAGTCCCCTCGTCGAAGAGCGAGTGAATGGACATGTACGATATCGATCGCGTTAAGTCTCGACCGGAGATTTGGGACTGGAGTGCAAGGTGTTGGTTCCCTTGCCGGAGAGCGAGTGGATGAGCTTGTACAAAAAGTAAATCCCCTCACCGGAGAGTGAGCGGATGAGCTTGTTTGGTCGTTGGGTCCCCTCGTCGAAGAGCGCGCGGATTGGGTTCAGCAAGGATTCAGGGAAATCGAAACCTTAGATTGAACGATAAACGATCTGGAGAGATCAAATCTTAGATTGGAAGATGAACAGTCCAACGAGACCAGGCTCCGGAATGGATGCAGATTTGATAAAAGGATTTGAATGTCCAGCGATTAGAATAAAACAGATAAATCCCGGATGAACACGGGACGATTTTGATATGTGATATAATAACTCCGCAGGAAATCAGAATGTTTGTGATGGATGAACAACGCTTAAGCAGAGACTAGAGTCTGTAGTTATAACAGATTTATAACAACCTTTGATTTGCAAGAGAATCCGAAGGAGTCAAACGATTCACCAAGGTCGGGATCGATGGAAGGTCGGAGAACTCAACTACCGAAGAATGATTGTTGCTAGAACTTGTTCTCGAGCAAAACACACCTTACATTCGAAAGACATACTTTGAAGGACAAGCGTTAATCCGTTTTTAGCCAAGCATATTTTAACCGGACTTAGAAGATCAAAACAAAAACGAAACGATTTATGAACTTGGAAACACGATCAGAAGGGCTAGAAAGTTGAACTCTAGAAGGTTGGATGGAAAAATGGCTAAGGCCATAGCTCGGCACCGAGCTATCGTAAGTTGTACCGACCTATGAATCCTCTCCATTTCACTTCCATCGTAAGTCGTACCGACCTATGAATCCTCTCTATTTCACTTCCCAAACACCATACACCTCTTGTGCTACTCCAACAACTCGTGGTCGAGTGATTTTCCCGATTTGGACGAGCAATTCCAAGGATTGACGAGAAGAAAGTCAAGAATGCAGGATGATTTATTTGCTATCAAGAAGATCGCGAGAATCAACTTAAAGTGGAAGGAAAAGGACTTAGAACAATTCGAGTAGATGAAAGAAAAGCAAAGCAAGTGGAATGATTCAACTTGCACCAAGATACATAACTCGGTACCGAGCTAATACATAACTCGGTACCGAGCTATTGATAGGTCGGTACCGAGCTATGGTTTTGGCTCGGTGGTCTTCAATTTTTCTTGTGTGACTTCAAGCTATCTTCTGGGCTGATCTCTCTGTCATTAGAGACCTCTTCTTGTTCACTCCTATCCTCTACCTCTCACACTCTAGAAACATCATTGTAAATCTGAGATCCACTAGATTGTGGGCAGACTTGAGATAATTAGTTGTAATCCAGAGAGAGAACTAATAAAAAAGATTAAAGCGGACGTAGGTCAGAGATTACGCCGAATCACTATAAATTTTTCTGTATCTTCTACTTTTTTCTTTATTTAAATAAAACTAGCGCTTTAATTTGATTTCTGGGTGTTGATCCATTTTTTGGGTTAATAGTATATTTGACGTTAATTTTGAATATAAAATGTATACCCTTATTGCAGTCGTTTAATATTAAAAAAATCTTCAAATCCTTTTTATTTATTGGAATAAATAGGCCGCAGTCTAACCATACGATTCACCATATATACATATCTTATCGTTTGGAAATGAATATTTTATTTCACTCAAAAGTAGTAGTGGAGAATAGTAAGATGTAGGATCGTTTTAGTATAAAAAAAAGTTGTTTTGATATCCATAAAATTAGACCCATTTTTTGATTGGACAATGTTTGAACAAAGAATGATAATCTTCAAATAAATCTAATGTATAAGAGTTTGAATAATTTTCCTTGTTCTGTTTTATTCTCCAAATGAAAAATCAAAGAGACGCAGACTAACATTTTTTGAATTTGGATCCGAAGGGACATCAGACTTTCATTTGGAAATTACATCCCTATTTGACTCCTTTCAAATATTTAGAATATATATTCAAAGTTGCAACACTCAAGAACAATAACATTATCTCACTCAAAACAAACATACAATGATCATAATGATGCAAGTATAGTCATATGGATTTGGTTTGATTCCTACAAGCTTTCTACACAACATGAGACTAAATATTAACCTAACATTACAAACTCCTATTTTGCATAAATTATTTCAGCAGTTTTAGTGGGTACAATATGCGAAGGCTCAAACTTGTTGAATGCGTTATCACTTCTTCCGTAGAAGCTTACTTGTGTGGAATATCTATTTCCTTTTATTTTCGTTTAATGAATAATTTGCCTCTTTGTAGCACTGCAAATTGGAAATTTGCCGCCGCTCAATTTGTTAGAACAATTCCTGACAAAGTGATAGTCCACTGTGAGTAATCATCTATCTACCTATGCTCAACTTCAGTTAGTACTAAAATTATTTTGTTTGATTATCCATTTCTTTTGTGTAGTTTTATAAAAAAAATGAGTACATTTATTACACAAACATTTGCATGACTTCATTTATTAAACCTGTCCAAAAAGGCCATATATAGAGAGAATTTTGATTTTGAATGCTAAGAAAATGTATGAGCCCTGACAAATATTGGTATTTTTGGGTGGATTGTGGATACATAATGTTTTATGTTTAAACTAAACATAAGAGGCGAGTTTTTCAACCACAGCTCATTTTCAACAAATGAATTATGGATATGATTTAAATTTGATCTGAGGTGTACGTGACAGCCACTATCGTCTTATTGAGGCACAGTGCATAAAAGTCATAGTTTGCTCATTTGATATGTGAAGTTATATGTCAAAGTTACAGTGCCTTATTTCTGCTCTATATATAAACGGGGGATGAGCTCTGAAAGATCACATGTCTGATAACAATGGCATATGACCACGAGCATAAAAATAATTATATCCGTGATTGTGATATTTCTTACTGTGATGGACTATAATATCCAATTCCATGTACCTCTGTTCTCATAATATCACTATTGCTAGCTCCCTATGCTTTAGGTACGTGGCTTCAGTTTTTCTGTAAATGTTTGATGTTATTTGCTAGATCTACTGTCTAGTTGATTTGTAGTAAATGTATGTAATTACCTATTTCTCCAGTAGCTTCCTTGGCTTCTCGTCCAATTGTTGTCTCGTGTGCAGCAGATGTAACTGCCAAATGCATCTACTACATAGAGCAAAATCCAACTGTTATTGTCCATCACGATCAGAAATATTCAACTGCGAATATGATTATTTTTACACTGGAGGTGCCACAGTTATCAACCTTGCGATCTTATAGAGTTCACTTGTTTGGATATGGAATCCAAATCAATTCCAACATTTAAGATACTTAACGAATATGAGAATTAATATGTAATGCAAGCACCATACCTTTGATATGTAACTGGTTATTGCACATATTAAATTGGCAAACTATTATATTTATGCATTGTGCCTCAGTAAGATGACTGCGACTGCGAAATACATCTTGGCTTAATTTGAATCCTACCAGTAATTCATGCGTAATTTAAAATCCTTGATCCATTTCCGGTTTGTTTATCCATCCAACAAACTATGAACTATCAAATTCAGATTCATTTGTAATTTTGAAACAGCTCATTTTCATCAACAGCTCATTTCTTACTGTGCTCATTGATGATGTTTACAGTAGAAATACTTCAAACGTATAGAATATCGCCAAAGATATATTTATCATTCTGTTGTCATCTTATAGAAAAATATTTTACGTGCCTAAAAATACTTTTCATGGTAGACCAGGCTGCTGTGATGCGGTTGCAGTTTAATTTTATGAAAAAATGCTTGTGGCTACACCATTTCAATTAATTGAGGTTATTTTGTTATTTGTTCCAACTCACTGACCATGTTTTGTCCTTGTTATGTATAGCTTCTGATGACATATTGTTCATAATGCTTGCATTTTAATATTATCTAATAATTTGCATATAACATTATGCAGGTAGTGAAAGCAACATGCATAAGCTTTCACTAGACGGGGTTGATGTCATGGGCGAGCGATTAGCCATGGAGGTTCGACTTTTTATTACAGTTGCTCTTTCAGCAATTTTCTTTCAGTTAGCTACTAGTTGTTTAAACAGAATACTAACTCTTGAGTATAAAATTTGACATATTATTAGATTATTGAAGTTGTAAACAAAAGACATGAAATTAAGAAGATATCTTTTGTTTCACATTCGGTTGGTGGATTAGTTGCAAGATACACAATTGGGAGGCTTTATAGACCCGCAGATACAGAAATTCTCAACGTTGAAAATTCTAAAGGAACCGTGGTTGGTCTTGAAGCAATGAATTTCATCACTATTGCTTCTCCACACCTTGGTTCTAGAGGGAACAAACAGGTATATATATACGTAGATAGGTAGACAAGTTTTATTGAGTATAATGTCCTTTACATTCATATAGAAATCAGTTTCATATTTCCCATTGAGATGGAAGATATAAATAGATGCTCACATAGTACTGGAGGCCCACATACTTGTTTTGTCATCCCACTCCAGTTAGAAGTAGAAAATCTAGTGATTGTTGTATGCCTAATGATTCATGGTTTAGGCTCTTGGATTTCACATCTCTTGGTCCTATCCTTCGAGTGCTAATTTCACGAGTAGCAGTTACATCAGTTGTTTTGTGTTGGGATGCTGGCATTTGGGCAGAGATGTATATGGTAACAACTTACTTTTTTAAGAGTCTAGGCTATATATTATGGTGAGATTGATGAAGATGTTAGTTTTAGAATTCGAGCGGGATGCGTGAAATGGGATTAGGGTCTGACATTCTTTATGACAGGAAAGTCCCGCAAAAGCTTAAAGAAAAGTTTTACAGAACGGTAATCAGGCCTGCGATGTTGTATGGTGTAGAATGTTGGCCTGCTAAAAGACAACACGTTCAGAAGATAAGTGTAGCAAAGATGGGTATGCTGCGATAAAGCTGTGGTCATTCAAGACGAGACCGAATTAGAAATGATGATATATGTGACAAACTTGGAGTAGTACCAATTGAAGAGAAGCTAGTCCAACACCACTTAAGATGATTTGGACATCTTCAATGGAGGCCTTCCGAGACACCTGTACGCGTTCGAATTATAGACCGCATCGAATGCTCAAAGAGAGATAGAGGTCGGACCAAAGTTGACATGGAAGGAAGTAGTAAAAATGGAGTTGAAAGATTTAAATATATCCGAAGAGCTGGTGTCAGACATGAGCGCGTGAAATTTAGCGATCCACGTACCAAAACCATGAGTTATGAGTTTTTTACTTACAGTTAGTTTAGGGGTAGTGTTATAAGTTTTAGATTATAGAAATAGTGAATAGGAGCCTAAGAGGTAGTGTTTGGTCTTCGGTCCCTATCACTATTAGTACCATTATTACTATTAGTATTATTATTATTATTATCATCATAGTTTTTTAATTTCTTTATTTATTTTTATTTTATTTATTATTATTATTATTATTATTTGTTTACTTATTTTACTTTACTTTATTTTTATCTTTATTTCTATTTATTATTATTATTATTATTTTTAAATCTATTATTGTTATTATTACTTTTAAATTGATTTTGTCATTTAGTTTTGGGTTCCATCTCTAGCCGACTCCAACTTGTTTGAAAATAATGGCTTAGTTGTTGTTGTTTAGAAAGACCACACTAGTGTACGATAGTTCATTTTTGGACTAGTCGTAAATGCATAAGTAACACAGTAGCGTTAGTGATGTATTGTAAGTTGTCGTACTTTTAGAATTAACATATAATAACCTAGATGAGTTTTAGTGCACTGTTGATGATTCAGTTACCTTCATGACAAAGCTTCATTCGACCCCATGTGTTTTGTAATTCTAGGAGGCTTGCACCAAATTTGCATTTTGCTGGCTACACTTCTATTCATTGCAAAAATCTCATCATCTTCAATTCAAATACGCATATAATCTCAAGATCGAACCTTATGAATTAAACTGTATATAATCCTAATACTCGTCAATTCTTTGTATATTTCTCTATAATTTACGTTTCCACTGAAGTTTATAATCCTACGTAATATAAATATTTTCATTAGAAAGAAGTTGAACAAAATATTAATAATCTGAAGAAACAATTATCATGAAAATACAATTTCCTTGTTTTAATTTATACAAATACAAATTCATGTATTGATGAATTAGTTTTATGTGGAAAAAGGTTTTGACAAAGCGGGTTTATCCAAATTGAGTGTTAGGAATTGTGTATTCTGATTTTTTTGTTCTTTTATTTGGGTGTTATAGGGAGTGAATTGGGGTTTATATTACTGACCTTTTTATTATCCATGTAAGATTGTCTATGCATATTGATCGAGATCTGTGGTGTATCTGTAGACTGTAGTTCATTTTGTAAGATTTCTAAAAGCAACACACACATTATTTTTTCATAATAATGTCCTGTGATGTGAGCCTGGAGAAGTAATGTATCAGTAAAACCTTGGAAACAAACTAGTTGTTAATATAACAAACCAGTTGTTAATATTAAAACTCATGATAATAGGTCATACCTGCTGCTCGTCTATATGAATTAAGCTCGACTAAAATAACTTTTATTCAACTGCTTCTTATTCAGGTTCCATTTCTTTTTGGTGTCACTGCAATCGAAAAAGTAGCTTTCCATGTTATCCATTGGCTTTTCGGGAGAACTGGCAAACACCTTTTTCTTAGTGACAATGATAAAGGCAAACCTCCTTTATTGTTGCGTATGATCAATGATCATAGCGACCTTCATTTCATGTATTTCCTTAATTCACAGTGTTTTTTTTTCAATTTATTTTAAAAATCTTGGATTCATGATATCCAACCATAGTTAGTACACCTATTGAATTTATATTTACTCATGTAGGTCAGCACTGAATTCATTCAGACGCCGAGTAGCTTATTCGAATGTTGGCTATGACCGTATCCTTTTGGTTTTACTTTATGCTTGCAATATACTTAGTCGAGCTTCTCAAAAACAATGTTTTGGCATGTTTCTGAGGTACAATGCTTTGGATTAATTTTTTCGACTTGCCTTGTTGGTGCTGGTTCCAGTCAGCAAGGTACTAATCAGGTACTGCCTGGCAGCACCTCAAACTTGAAGCATGACACCTCGAGAAGGGCCTTATCACATCTGTTTTCATTTCATAGTTACTTGTTAACACATGCTTTGAGATCAACTCATGCAATTCAAATTTGTTAATGTGGTTATATGAAAAGTAGGCACACATAACAATTTTGGTTGAAATTCAAACATTTACTTGTTACCTTGACCCATTGAGTATAAGATATTGTTGGCTGGAGGACATCTTCAATCAGACGCAAATCAGAACTACCCATGGTATTGCTTATTTCATGTCATGTTAGTTATATTATGTATTTCATGCAATATTAATTGTTTTTTCATTTAATCGGAATATATACTACAACTGTTGCATTCCATTCTAACTTTTGAATTTTTATATTTTAGTGGGAGGAACCCCAGTGTAAGAGATATCCACATATTGTATATCAGGAACTATCAAAAGGCTGTGTTGATTCAGAGGATTCAATCAATGTTTTAATTGTAGATGGAAAATGTGATATGTTGGAAGGTGCGAGTTTCTATCCCCTGTTTAGAGTCAACCTCAAACTGAATTCAATCGCAAGCTCAATTATATAAACTAGCATATAGTAGCGCATATGGTTGATTATCTGTCCAATCCAATCGAGTACAATCCAAAAAATTAGATCAAATTCAATTCATCTTAAAAGATGGATCAAATCTGATTCAAATATTGGAAATTGAATTATTGCAGATTGGTTGGTGGATTCTTACAATAGAAACCAATCGATAACCGGTCTGACTTATTTCCAATTATATTTGTTTTACAAACTAAATATCCACCATTTATTTTAACATCAACGAATTTAATTGATTGGGATGCAAGCTTTTATTGATTAGGATTTCTCACTTTTCACTTGCTTTTGATTTTTACTGTTCTATGTTTTTCTAAAAGAAATAATCAACTTTTAAACTTGTTTTAAACTTTCAAGATACGATCTTACAATCTTGTTATGTTGTCTGTGACTTCATGACCTATAAAACTTGTTATATTGTTTGTGACATCGTGATTTTGCGATTGACCAGTTAACATATATGGAATTTAAATGTTTAGAATATGTTTGGTTTATTTTGTTAAAAATGTATATTTTGAGTGTTTTAATTTAAATAAAATTTGGGTTTGTACCCAACAATTAAAGAGTTGTAATTTTTCTTCTAATTAGATGTTAAACTATTTTGATTTAGTTCGATGTTGACATAATGAAAATGATAGTGGTATGACATGTTCGATTAAACAATGAAAGATAGCTAGGATATGACTAATTAGTGGAAAACACATTTTTTGGGATTAATAATTAGTGTATCGAGTTGATGAAATAATATCTAACATCTAATTTGTGATTTTTATATACAAACAGTCTTTAAAAATGTTCATCTAACAAATTTCAGCTACAAATAACAACTACTACCAAATCTGCTTTAATTCGATATTATTGAATCAGATCTAAAGGTTAAGTGGATCATATATGGATCAGAATTTTAGATTCAAATACAAATTGAATTGGATCAATTTTTCGTCTAAATTCATTGAATTTAATTCATCATGCAACCCTGCTAGCACTTGGGGTGCATTGCCGACCCTTGAAAGAAAAATTCTTGACTAATAACATTTGAAAAACAATGACACTAGAGGGTCATTATGTAATCACAACTAGCTTTGTCAATGTATGAGATTTGGCCCGAACCTGCACTGTTAGTGCGGGTACGAGTTTAGCTGTTACTAACCAGGCTCGACCAGGCTACCATTAGGGTTAAGTACAGTTTGATCACAATCCGATCCGGTCTGGGCTCGACCCGATTATTAGTTTTCCGTAGTACCAAAACATGAGCGTGTATGTTATTTGTTTACCCTTTTGTTTTTGTGCATTAGATGTTTTAGCATATTTTTGTTGTGAGCCTGCCTTCATCACTAACCAATTTGTACGTTAACATTATTTGTGTATAATTTTTTACAAAAAATGCAAGTTTAAATTATGATTTTAACATAAATATTATGAGTTATACGAGTATTATCCAGCGGGCTTGAAAACCCCGACGGACAGGGCTCGGGTATTGGGTTTGAAATACCCAACGGGTTCGAGCTGGGCTCATGTTTTGATTATTGTAACTAGGCTTGGGTCTGTGTTTTAAGATACCCCAACCGAACCAGACACATTGACAGGTCTAATCACAACCATCCATTTAATTAATCAAGTAACTAATGCATGGTTGTGATCAACTAAGGATAAGTTGCACGTAAATTTTGGGATATGAGATTTGGTCTTGAAATGTGAACATACCCAGTCATAGAATTTTTTTTAACAAGATCATCGAAGTTGAATTTAATATGAATGAGAATTATTTAAAATGTTCGAAGTCATAACTAAATTCAAATCATCAGGTCCAAAAAAATCCTTATCAAAATATGAAATATTTGATGGATTTCAAATTTTTTTTTAATGTTATTATAGTTGACAATGTGTTTTGTACCTGTACTTGGAAAAAAAAAGGTCCAAATATTTGGGTATTAAAAGTACCAAGATGTTAACAGAATTTGAATATTTTTCTTAGGGCATGTAAGGTACTTTGCGAGGTTCAAACAGAATTAACTACCTCTGATACATGAAAACCAAAAACCTTTTTTTAAAAGTGTTCAAAATGCATGTAATTAGCTTAATTAACAACCCTAGTGCTATATTTTGTTTTTTTCTAGAAAAAATATTGACAGCTCTCACACGTTTTTCATGGGAGAGGGTGGATGTCAGCTTTCACAACAGTCGACAAAGATTTGATGCACACAATGCAATTCAGGTCTCTTCTCTCACTCTATCTCAACATCAACCTTCTTCACCGGTAGTTAGCCTTAGTACAATATAGCTAATGCTTAATGATGTAGAGAATTGTATTGGCAATAAGAGTTTTTTTCCAGTATATGCAATTAGTTTCTTGATAAGTACTAAACTGTACAGGTAAAAGATAAAGCTAAGCATTCGGAAGGAGCTGATGTTATACAGCACATGATTGATCACTTCCAAACTTAAAAAACCTCTTGTAATCGATATGATGCTACCAAGTTTGCATAGTTGTTGTGGTTGTACTTTTGAAATCGCACCATTCTAGCAACATATAGTATTTGTATAATGTGTAAATAAATACTATTTGAGGTCTTTAGATGATATGGTTTCCATTTCAATATTATAACCACGCTTTATATGTTAAGAGGAGACACTTCATATAAGTTGTTTGCCTTATATTGCATGACCTTTATAAACATATTTGTTGAAACAGTAACCTGTCTAGCTTGATAAACGGATAAAATACTTAAAATATATGTTTCAGCTGGGCTAGCTGATCATGTTTATGGTGCAGTTATACTGAGAGAAATGCGTAATGTATGATGAGCCTCATCCATTACCCTTTTATAGGAATTGCTGTATCAGTTCAAATTTAGTTGGAATATTTGTTTAAAATTCATCTTTATTTATTTAATGGTATAATGTTATATGATAAAATAACATGTATTATCCTGAGGTTGATGTTGAATTATTGGAGAGAATCAAACATATTAGGCACTAAGTTTGAATCATGGTCACCAAATATGAAAAAAGACGAGCTTTATTATGATCCATTGGTTATAAAAAATAACGATGAATGGTAAAAAAGTGAAACATTAAGTCCACACGTTTAGTTCATTATTTTTAAAGCTTACTAAGTGAACCATGCCAATTAAAATTTAGTATTATACTAAACTTTTTATAAAATAAATAAATAAACTGGATTATTCATGTGTTGTTTAGTTTGCTACTCAACTTCTAAACAAACTTTGATTCTTGGTATTTTAGATCATCTTACGTAACTTATTATTTTAAATAAGAACCGACAACTTTTTATTTATGGAATGAATCTGAAATATAAAATAGAATGATCTTTTTTAATTTTTAATGGTTATAAATTTTGTTAATAGCTTTTCGTTCATAGGGAGTTGAAAAATTAATTTTTTTGTGTTTACATGTACATTTTTTTTAGTAAGTACCTTTAACAATTGGGATTACATCTTTTTCATATATATTTCTAGAGAAAACACATGTTTATAAACGTTAAAGGTCAAGAAAAATTCAAATTTTATCGAGAAGAATAAACAAGTGAAAACAAAGGAGAATATGCAAAAAAACAAGGACTTTTGAAACCGCTTTAAATAAAAATAATGTCGATAATGTGTTGGAACATTAAGGTTTACGTAAACCCATATAGTTGCTTTGATGTTAAGTATATTAGAGTTTAAGATGAAAATTTGAAAGTTGATGAAATAGAGAAATTGAAATGAAAATTTCATAATAACTAGAGCTTGGTAAATAATGTTCAATGTAATTACAAATGCAGAATCCATATTTTGATGAACAATCATGTATTGAGTCATTATGCGATTTGTATATGGTTGAAAACTATCGATGAATAGTATATGATTGGTAAAAATTCCTGTAGGTAGTTTTCAGTTCTCATGGTTGTTTAGTCCGCCATGAAATATCTTATCTTAGATAGATAGAATTCTAGGTAATATTCATTGATAAGTACTTTTGATTCATTCACAACCCAATTTCTCCCCTCTAATATAGTAGTGATCACACTCCATACTAGTTTGTTTTAATGAAAAAAGCAAAAATACTTGAAATCATGTGAATCATTGGCATCTTTGTGACGACTAATGTCAGATATTTCAAAATGGATGGTAGTTAATGATAGATGGGTATCCACTTTTAATACAGTCAGAAAGTAGATAAACTTAAAAAATTTGTTGCGTCAACGGAGTAAGAAAAAGAATAACACAAATAAGTAGGTAGAAACATGTGGACAAAAGTGTAACGAGTTGCAAAAGGAGCTGGAGTTTAATCATTCCTTGGAATCAGCTAACAAGTTAAAGACATGAACCGAAAATTACAACTAGCCCTCAAACATGAATATCGTAATACTAGGTAGAATGCTTAATGTGATTGGTTATTACCCTACGACGAAGCTACTTCATACTATGCAAAAATCAAGTAAGAGGTGTGTAAATAATTAGGCTAACTCCACTCTATCAATGGCACACAAAATACCGATGCTAAAGAGTTTATTGACAAATTCTTTGCATATTTTACAAATCTCTATAATAAACACATGATCAACAAGCTCCAAGTAATGCAGCTTGTAGGAATATTATTACGAAATATGGTCAAAAATTTTGAATGATGAAATTGATTGTGATGAGGTAAGAAGTGATTGTTCACTGTTAAATATGGAACTACATAGGTCTGGATGGTTGCAATGTTAAATTTTACGAGTTCCATTTTGGAGTAATAATGGATGAAGTTCATAAAACTATAGACCATGTTACTCAAGAAGGCGTATTAATAAAAGAATGCAATCATACGTTTGTTAATCAAATTCCAATGATAAAGAATGTTGTTGATATTAGAGACTTTAGACCTAAATCTTATTGTACTTCACTTAAGAGATAATTGCCAAGGTATTATATATTAAAAAAAGATTTTTTTGGAAGATCTAAAGTGCGTTATTTATTAAGCGAAAAGGGTAATTTGAAAAGAGGTAAATTAGCGAAATGAAAATGTGTTTTTATGTTAGAAAAGAGGTATGAGAAAGGGGTATCGAAAAGGCGGATTATGATTATTGGAAGGAAAATTAGCCCTTGGCATCGATGTGCATTGAACACCAACGGATCATTTTCCTCGCATCAACAAACAGAGCAGAAATGTTGTTTACTCTGTTCTGGCGTTGGATGCATCGAATGCAAAAGCATGACAAATTGCTATTGCGAAAACACCCCTAATTTCGTTGAATTAATGTGCTTTTATTCCAAATTGAAGTATTGGTGATGGGATTATGGCTGCTCATGAGTTGTTAGAGGATTTGAAAGGAAAAATGATAAAAACATGTTCATTAAAGTGGATTTGAGGAAGGCCTATGAAATAATTAATAGGAGTTTCATAATTGAAATGATTAGGGCTATGAATTTGTGGAGAAATGGATAAAAGCTATATGGGGAATGATTTCAACATCATCTTCCTCAGTTGTTAACCAAGGCAAAGCACGTGGATTTTTTGGATGTTCAAATGGCTTAAGATAGGACGACCCTTTACTGCCCTAACTTTTTTTACTTAAGTGATGAAATAGTTTTCAAGTTTTATGAAGGAGAGTGTAAGAGTGGGGTAAATTAAACCAAATATGAATACACACATAAAAATAACTCATATCGTACATGTTGATGTTGTATTGGTATTTGCAAAAGTTGATATAGAAGGGGTTAAATCAATTACTAAAATCGTTAACAAAATATTCATAGCTTCAACTCCGAGTTTGAATAATGAGAAGTCAAATGTGTTTTTGGGGAGGGATGTAATAATAAAGCTGAAATCTACTCTATCCTAAACATTCAAGAGGGTAAACTGCCAATTGGATACATAAAAATCCTATTATTCAGTGCTAAAAGGAGGAGTGCTTGTTAAAGTCCTTTGGAGAAGGTGAAAAGAAAAATTGAAGATTGGGAATGAAAACTTCTAAGCATATAGCAAGGAGGATTGCATTGATTGAATCTACTGTATACCTTACCCTACAGTTTTGGGTGCAATGTTTTAAAATTTCTAGAACTATTTTAAATTGCATAATGTAATGCATGTTCGGATTTTTTATGCAAAGGTAAAGCTAGCAAGGTTCCTTGGGATTTAGTTGTAAAAACAAAACCGAAGGGGGTTAGGATTGAACAATTTGAGGAGGTTAATATCACTTGTGGAATTAAATTGATTTTGCACATTATGAATAACGAGGGACTGCAGGCAAAATCGATGAATGGAAAATATATAAAGGAGCGGTCCATTTTGGAAGACATAGAATTTTTTTATTGGAAATCACTGAAAGATGCTCTAAACTGTATGGAAAAGAGGATAGCTGATGGAAAATTGACATTCTTATGGTATGATACATCGCTACGAGGGGGGATTAGTTCAAAGATTGGGAATAGATACAGTACCTAGAGTTAGAGGGGAGATAATTGTTGCTTAATTTTCTCGCAAGTAGTTAGCAGGCCAATTAAAGACAGTCTGGCCCAATCAAAGCCAGCCCAATTGATCCTCCACCAGCCTGCAAAGGCTAGACCAAACCCATGTTGATCTTAAGCCAACCT
Source organism: Allium fistulosum (assembly GCA_030737815.1). NCBI lineage: Eukaryota > Viridiplantae > Streptophyta > Magnoliopsida > Asparagales > Amaryllidaceae > Allium > Allium fistulosum. The sequence continues at coordinate 676,976,319 of CM060907.1, read as the reverse complement.
TTGTACTCAGGGAAGAAGGCCCTACCATCTCTTCTCAAAGTAACCTTCACACTTAGACGAGATCTAGATCAGGTTCGGCTCGGTCCCAATCGTATCTCCTATCAAACTTCCAACAATAGCTAAAAGTTAACACAATTCACCCAACATCAGATCGGCCGATGGTCAGCTCCTCTTCAATCCTGCACTAGCAGACCGCATTCAGGCAAGAATGGCCTTAGCATTGCCCATTTTTAGCGTGGCTACCATACAGCTAACTCCAACTTGCATCAGGCCTCCCACCCGACCACCTCACCCCCGATCATTAACTGTCCTTCATATATGATCATCAAAAAAATTCCAAGTCTCTTTCATGTTGCCGACAACAAAATTCAAAGTCTCTTCCGTGTTGCTGACAACCGGTCGGCCAGCTTGGCCATGTGGGCACTCAAGTGAACGAAAAAGTTGTCCATCCATCCATCCGAAGCATTGTAGTTGAACGGCTGAACTGATGTGGCTTACTGTGACGCCCCACCCCAAGACCCATACTAACAGAGGATATTACAGAATATAATATAATATCATCTGCTAATGCAGAGAATATGGCTGGTTAAGAGCGACCATCTTTGAATCTTACTTTAAGCGAGCATCGATACGTCGATTACATGCTATATTTTTTTTTCTATCTCAAGGGAACTCAATGTATGCGATCCAGACTTAAAACAAAACTACGATGGCTAAAATAATAATCAAGAACAATATATGGTAAATATAAATCACAGAATCATAGAATATACATAGTGGAATACAAATACATACAAGGCTGAATAGATATAATATAGATACATGATGTAGACTACATAGCGGTGGTCATAACGATCCACATAATACAACAGTACTACATTTAAGATAAATACAAACATGTACACAAAATGAGTCTAGCTCAACATAAGATACAACATAACATAAATACACACACGGTGATAACAAGAGTAAACATCTAACTAACCGATATGAAGTCCACCCTAAAAGCATCAAGCTGAAGGACCTGAAATAGCTCGATCTGACCCGAGAATTATAAAAATAATAGATGGGTCAGTCTAGTCTAAAATAGATGAGTTGGCAAGATAAATGATAGATAAAATGAACTAGATCTCAAATATAGCACCAAGCCAAGTATCAACAAATATCAAGGAATGATTCAATAAACTTCAAAAATGTAATCACCAAATATTAGAACCCAAAATAGCTTCTAAAGGCTAAATCCCCCCTTACTATTTGGTGATAACACAAATAACATAATCTAGAAATCATAAACAGAAATCCAGATATCACACATAAAAGGGGTAAAGGCGCCAAACTTTAAGGTTAGTGAATAAATTCACATACATGCATGTAACTCCAAGATAGACATATGTGTCTATAAAACTCCAAGATGGGTATAATTCCCATAATAACTTCAGGATAGGCGAGAGGCTATAGAACTTCAAGATAGATGCAAGACCTATAAACTCCAAGATAGGAACAAGCCCTATATACATGACAAGTACAAGACCTATGAAAACTCCAAGATAGGTACAAGACCTATAGAACTCCAAGGGTGAGTCATAAACTGGTCGATATAAGTGTCATGTACTCCCAAATAGCAACCGAATAAGTAACAACCGTGTGTTCTATAACACACGGGTTTACCTAAACGTTTACTATAAGCTAGTAAACTCCACTTGTGTGTATAAATGGCTCAACCGAACAACTTTGGGAATTAATCGAAAAAATAAACGTGAGCGTTCCATACCACTTGCTTTATTAATCCGTTTAAATCGATTCCTCATTCGATCAATGTTGTGCAATTTTATAAAATAACTTACTTTGAAATCCTCGAAAATATTGTTTTATAAACTAGAACACACACACACGTTTAGAAAGCCTTTGTAAATCTATACATCAATATTTATAAAAACAATTCAAAATCATTGTTCCAAACCAATTTAAAACCATTGATATTATAATTAAATATAATTTATATGTATATAATTATATTCCAAATATCCTTTATAGAAGATATATTCATACTTGAAAAGATTTTGGAAAACGGGTTTGGATTAGAAATTGTTCCTTTGAAAACACTAGTTGAAATTGTGCGATAAAACTTATGTGCAATATCATGGATCCCTAGAGTATTTCCATGGCATAATAAACCCAAGATGAACGCACAAATTCATAATCAAAACTCCAAATTTTGCATTGAAATCAATATGAATTATAGCATCAAATTCAATCAAACAGCGAAAAGGATCCAAATGAACGAACGAATGAGCGAACGGGAGGCCACACGGCGTAACCTAGGGCCCAACCCAGGTCACGACCAATGCACCGGTTTGGTGGGACTAGTCCACCGGTGATAGTGCTTGGGGTTGAACCCCAGGTGATGTCGGCGGCTCCTCGTCCGTTGTCGCTCGTTTCTTCATTTATGTCCTCCTTAACTTCTGAATTAATGGTTTAGCTAACATGCAAGCATATAAACATTAACATTTGAATACAATTGATGATCATATGAAGTGGATTTCAACAAACATAAAGTTGCATAGCAAGTGAAGCAAATAGCACAAAAGATTGAGATCAATTTCAACACCAAATTCATTCAAAACAACAAGCAACAACAAGCAACAACAAGCATCCATTTATAGTCTAGAAGTGTGAGATTAACTCACCGAATTGAACTTGAATGGATGGTAATAACCCAGATTATCCTAGGATGATTGCTATAAGTAATTAATCCTAGGTTAAATTCAAAAAATAGAAAAAACAAGATTACAATCAAGAGGGAAAAATTGATATTAATCCATAATGAACGCAAGATAGAATGGAAGAGATTACCTTGGTTTTATTTCTTTAATTACTAATCAAAAGCCCTTTGATTTGGGGATATAATTTAGCTTTTAGGGTTTGCAATTGGAAGAGGATATTTTCATAATTTTGTTTTAGGTTGAAATGAGAAATAAAGAAGAGAAAGTATATATATTTGTTTCTCTCCACAGCACTAATACATTACTACATGGGCCTAAGGTTTCCTATGAACCAAATAAGAGAGAATGCATTAATTCTTTTGTTTTTCTTACTCTATAAAACACTAATTTCACTATAAAACAATGGTTTATAAAATAAACATTGATTTCTCTAATTTTTAATCAAACCTAACATAAAAAATTAAATAGAATCACATGGAATTCTAATCCAAAGACGTAGCTTAAACGCTACCTGAATACCCCGGAAGAACCCTGAACCAAACCCCCTTCAATTTGGCTTTGTTTGATTAGAAAATTTGATCAAAATATGCCCCATCGATGCACCTATGGTGTCCACCCATCCACCAGCAGTGGTTGACTAAAACAAACAGCCTATTACATATATTTTTCAGATTTTGTTTTGCTTGTTTCTCACTCGTTTTTAATCGGATTATCGATCCGTTTTCTTTTAAATTTAAATTTGATTTTCTACTGCCTTTTTAATTTCTTTTCCTCAAACTATTTAAAGAAATTGTTTCAAAATTGTTGTACAAATTGGTGTTTTCAAGCAAGTTTTCAGAAAACAGAAATATAGCATTTTCACATATATATCTTCAAACTACCTTTAAAAATCATTATAAATTCAAAATAAAATCATAGTAAGACCTGATATATCAAATTGCACTTTATAAATATTTTTATATAATATATATATATTATATTTATTTCGGTATAATTCATTTCATAGTTCAAAAGATTGTTTATTTTCCATTTTTCACTAAATAAATCATATCTCTTAGAATATATGTCTATAAATCCATAACTAAATTTATAAATTCACACACACACACACACACACACACATATATATGTATGTATCTTAACTTCCAAAATCATTTTTATACCGATGTGATTTTATATCCCAAATCATTTTTACACAAAACCGGACCGATTCTCATATATTATGAAATCACATCTTTTTAAATTCATATAAATTAAATAAAATTCCACAAAAAAAATGCTTTTTAGACCTAATACCATCATATAAAACTTCATAAAATAATTTTATATCCATTTGACATGATTAAATGTCCCTAATAGTTTAAATATAATTTCATGCCTGTTTCACATATTACGAAATATATGTATATAAATTCATATTAATTATATAAAAATGCACAAAAATTATATTTAGGTCTGTTAATTTGATATTTCATCTTAAAAATTTATTCACATAAATTTCTAACCATTTTACTATAAATTTCCCAATTGTATTTATCTCACTTGGAAAACCCATTTTATAAATTTCTTATTTATTTAACTACAAATTTATTTCAATTGGAAACAAAACGAAATAAAATTCATCAATTACATTTTAAAATTAATTAAGATAAATCAAATCATATTTTAAATTCAATTCCAGGTAATCTCGACCAGGGTTGTTAAATTCTTGCCCCTTACAAAAATTGTGTCCCCGTAATTTCCTTAAGGGAAAAGTCTATAGCAACTTACAAAGAATGTATCTTCCCAAAGGAAATTGAGCTATGAACGTGGGATAGCTCAAACAAGAGATTCATCCAAATGAACTCATAAAAGAAAAAAAATACATAGGATGCGTTTGCTCGATGAACTCTCTAGCTCCACAAGCATAGTCCTTAGGATCATCGACCATTTGACTTAAATGAGCAAAATGTCTTATTTTCAAAGGTATTTAACCTACGAGGCTACATACGAATAGAGCTCTGTTCATAAGTTAGATTTTTGTGAGATCTCAAGCGCAATAAGGATTTTATGCCCAAGAATAGAATCAGAATTTCTAAAGTGTTTTCAAGGCCGAAATACAAGAAGGACACCACGAATGCCAAAAAACTGGACTGGTAAAGAAACATAGTAAGCAACAGGGCCACTGCACTCAATAGTTGGGTAGGGTCCCATACATCAAAGAGCTACTATCCCAAATTGACTGGAATACCAATTATCAACGAGGAAGAAATATGAATAGAGATTTGATCTCTAATTCCAAGTTCTTTCTAAAAGATTCGCAAATAGAGTTGGGACTTAAGATCAATTTCTTTCCCCGACTTAAGCTAACAAGAGAGTGATCGATATGGTCTCTCAAATACAGCCTCGAAAGGAGCCATATCAATGCTGGATTGGGAACTAACAATAATACGAAAATTCAATCAAGGTAGATACGATCCTCCTAGCGGTACCAAAGTCAAGAATACAAGTATGAGGTAGATTTCTAAGATCTCACCTACCTTTAAACCACTAGGAGTTCTCTATTTAATTTTCCGATCAGATACAGTTTTGCTTATTATTTATTTGAGATAAACTCAAATGATTGGTTTGAATTCTCAAAATTCCTATAATCTTTAACTTGTTTAAAAGGGTTTAAAATTTACAAATTCCAACCTCAGCTAATCAAATAAAGGTTATAACCCAAAAGAGATTCTTAGTTGTAAATTTCCAAGCAAGTTTTAATTCAATTTTTCACATCACAATTTATTAAAAGTATTTTTTTTATTCAAAATACTCATCATTCTTAATATTCTAAGATATCTGCTTAATTAATCATATTCAAAAGTTGTTGATTAATTCTAGGATTTCTCCTTGATATGACTTTTACTTTCATAATATAAATTTATCTTACCACAAAAATCTTTCCTTATGGGTTTTAATTTTTAAAATTCACATAACCCTGGTTACAACTTATACTCTTTCAAATATGCAATTTTCTTATTTATATGTAAGTAGAATTCTTACTTTGCATTAATTTGAAAGATTCAATTTGTATAACTCATTATAAAGTGTTCATGTTATTTATTAAAATTTTCAAATGAGGTCTTCGTAATTAAATTCCTCATAGTTCAACTACTACCTCTTTATTATACAATATATGAACCAAAAGGATTCATTAATAGAATTTGTCTTTTACACACATTTTGATTTTATCTTTTCCCAGAATTTAGTTGGGTTTTATATTATTGCAACAAAGCTTATATTGGGTAATAACCTAAAATATTGATATAGTCTTATTTCTTATCCTTGCTTTTCGCTATTTACAATTTTGGAAAATACTTTCCAATCCTTGATTATTTCTAATTTGAAATAAAACCTTTTCTAAGTGCAAGTTTGAAACTTTAGGCACTACCTAATTTAATATTGAATCAATATATAAATATACAACGTGTATATATATATATATGTATATCTCACGGATTATTATTAAGTCTCTAGTACATTTTTAGGAATACGCCAAATTTCTCTTAATATTTTAATTAATATCCAACAGATAAATTAATCCATAAAGTCATCATGAAAATTTTCAAAATACTTGAAACTCTTAATTGTGTAAGTCTAAATAGTTATCTTCCTTACTAACAAGTTAAATGATGAGTCAATGTATATAACTTATGTTCCACCAAGCATTACTAAAAACTTATTTTTAATACTAGGATTAGTATCCAAAAGATGAACTAATTCATAAAGTTATTTCCACAAAATTTTTATTTAAAATACAATTAAAGATAACATCTCTAACTCATATATTATTTAACCTAAGCTTATTTCTAAGCTTAAAAATTTGCCCTTTTTAATATTTAGAATTTGCTTCCAAAAGAATCCTGCTTCTATTTAGCTTTTGTCGATTTGGCTATTTAAGAATTTACACTTTTGTGCTTTTACTTAGATTATAATGGTCTTTCATAGCCTATCCAAAGCATTGGATCAAATTCAATTTTTAGAGCAAATATTAAAATAATTCCCAAATATCATTTTTATTTTAAACCACATTAGTTTTCAAAAATGTTTTTATTCCTTCTCGAATTAACATATTTTCAAAAATATGATTTTCCCAAAATACTCCCAAAATACTTATTTTAGTAAAAGTGTATATCCAACTGTCTTGTTTGAATGTTTAGAAATCCCTATCGAGTATACTGGCCATACGTCCCGACCAGAATTCTTAAGGCATCCAACAAATAATTTAACACATATATACATATATACACACACACACACACACACTTCAAAAAACCTCTTTTAAAATGAAGAATACTTATATCCTTACATACCCTAGTGTAATGACCAAAATATTTAATCATTTGAATTTGAAATATTTAATTGACTTTAATTATTGGAAAGTTATTTTTATAAGTTAAATAACTTGAATTTCAAATATAGCGATTTATATGATAATTAAATTGTTATATTTAATATTGGGATTGTTTAAATAAGTGAATCTTGAATTTTATTTGAATAAAATTGATTTCGGAAGCTGATTTAAATTCTATTTAAATAAGGATAAAGACAGTAGACTTTTAAATTAGATTTAAAAGTAACCAATTTAGTTTTTATAATAATTCGTTTTAATTAACAAGTAATAATAGCCTTCCGAGGCACTGTCTCTGATTTCGACAAAACCAGTTTCATTGGTTCCGTAATGATGGATTATTCTATGCCGATGAAATTCTTGATGATTGGATGCATCGTTTGGTCATGCGAAATCGAAACGCGTAGAAATTAATTTCTGAAATTTATATAAATAATCAGGTTTGAAAAGCTATTTACTGTATATGATCGAATTAGGTCTCGAGACTAGTTCCATTATGTTTGGAAAATGGGTATAACATATAGAATGCCAAATGACACGTCTCATTTGGAGTTCGAAATTTTCGGACGTTGAATAGCTTGATAATTTAAATTTAAATAATATATATATATCAGCCATACCAAGCCCATGCTCTTCATTGTTCTTCCCATACCTTCCCACGGTCCAGCCATACCCCATATCTCCATGTTTCTCCTTTCATACACAGCAAGCTTAAAAAGAAAAAAATGGCTGCTAACTTAAAAATCAACACATACCTATATGTTCGTATATAAATTGCGAAATAGTTTGCGTTGGACTCATTTGAGCTAGATCTACCTCTTAGCATATAGTTTAGAGGGTTCAGTTACATAGCCATGGCCATGTAAGGTGGAGCTAGGGTTCCGAGTTATGCTGGATTCGTAAGGATTTGGGTCTCGAGACCATCATCGTTTGCTTAGTCAAGGGGAGGCGCATGAGGCGCATTAGTGGAGGTCGTATGAGTGAGCTCAGTCAAGTTTGGCGATGCACAACATTTTGTGGGAGGTGGTTCGGTTAGTAGGTCGCAAATCGTTTGAGGGGTTCGATCATGTTTTGTTGGTGATGGAAGGGAAGAGTTCGCGTAGGGGAGAAGGTTGGCGGAATCCGTAGGTCAAATGGAGGTTCGAGGCAGTAGGGGAGATGCACGATGTATCCATGTTTTTGGTGTGTACATGCATCAAATTGGGGAAGAAAGAGTTTGGGAGGAATAGGGTAAAAGTGTAATTAAGTTAATTATGTTATTAGTTTATTTCATTTTAGTTTAAAATAGCGATAACTTATAAAATCGATAACTCTCTCGTAAGAGGTCCAATTGAGGCACAGATTTTTGTGTTGCGCTCGTAACGATGTAAGATTCGCGATGGAACTGGTTTGGATGGATTTGGAGACAGTTGAAATTTGGGCTAAAATCGAACGTTGTTCGATTTTAGTTCCAAACCGGAATGTCTCGGCGACATCAGAAAATTTCAGTGAGTTAAACTCACATATTTGGTTAACTAGTACGATATATAGTCGATAAAAATTGTTGAATGATTGTTTGGATGATTAATATATATATATTAGTTAGTTTGGATATATTCCCGCCATTGGAGCGGATGAGACCCTATTACGTTCCCGTGTAAGAGCGGATGACCCTTTGTATACGAATCCCGCCTCGAAACGGTTGATTTATATTATATAATTGTATAACATTTGTGATGCAGGAGGACAGGTTGGAGGGATCCAACGGGATTCCTCGCTATTATTGAATTGTTTCCATAATATTTCTTTTATATGGATTATTGAAAAATGAACCTGATTGTGGACACTATGGTTATAACATATGTTTGAAAACTAAAACCAGTAGTGATAGAAAATCAATATCGATGTTGGTTAAGTGTTGGGTAGTTATTGGCCTTAAATTAGTATTTTGAAATACTATAAATTTTCATTGAGTTGGAATTGGTTTTGAGACGGGAAATGATTTTAAATTCGAAATTGGGTTTCGAAAAAAAAATTGTTTTAGAGTTATTTAATTATAAATATTGTTTTAAGTTATTTAATTATAAATATTGTTTTAAGTTATTTAATTATTGTAATACTATTTTAAAGTTATTTAGTTACAGTAATATTATTTTAAGGTTATTTAATTATATTAGTATTGTTTTAAATTTATTTGTTTATAATTAATATTGTTTTAAAGAATTTATCAAAATTTTAATATTTTGAAAGGTTAATTATTTTAAGAATAAGTATGGTTTGAAATTAATAATAAGGATTATTAATAAGGTTTTGAAAATAAATTATTATTATTTATAAAAATGTTAAAGATTAATTATTTTTGTTTATTTAACAATATTTTGAAATTAATAATTATTATTTTCAAGATGTTTTAAAGTTAATAATTTTCATTTACATATAATGTTTATTGTTAATAATTAGTATTATATAATGGTGTTTTGAAGTAAAAGATTTTTAATTCTTTATAAATGTTTTCGAGACCCATAAATAGAGTTCTGAGACTCGGATTTTATGAAGGGAGTTTATAAAATGGTTTGAAGACTTAAGGGATGATTATTTCAAGGTGAAAGAGTTTGATAAATGGTTAGATATTTATAAAACGAGTTAAGAGATGTGTTCATAGGTTTGTAAGAGGATGTTTTTAAATGATAACTTGCTATGTGACAAGTGTTAGTTGATGGAGTTTTTTTTGTTAAAAGGTGTTTTGGAAAAATAAATAGGTTTTATGGATTTATAAAAGAATTATAAATGATTTTAGAAAATGTACAAAAAGAGTTTATAAGGACTGAATTATATAAAGGGATTACAAAAGGTTTTTCGGAGATTTATAAAATGGTTTATAAATGGTTTTGGAGAATTGTAAGGAATTTATAAATGATTTGAGAATCGAATAAAAAGAAAATCTTTCTCAATTTTTTAAATATACTTATATCATAGAGAAAAGTATATGAGTACATTTTCTAAGACGAGAGGTGTAATGTGTGTGAATATACTTATACCATTGAGATAAGTATATGAAAATTTTCTAAGTATTGAAAATATAGGGATTTATAGATATACCTTTGTAAAAATATTTTGTACAAGTAATTTACAAAGTGATTTTAAATGAATGAAAGATTTACTAAAAGGAGGCTAGCGGTTGCTTATGTGCTTAACCGATGTTGTTTTTTTCCCTATGGAATAAATCTTTGTCTGAATGTATGTTTGTTGATAGCTAAATAACCGACATCAAGATCTTGGCCTAAATATGTAATCCTTCTTAATTTTGGTGGTACAGAAATATTCCCTACTTAACACCGAAGGAATTTAACTTGAGAAATATTTAGGAGGATGTGAAGACCCAAAATTTATGAGATAAAAATAATGCTGAAATAAAGAAAATATATAATATAATAAAGTTAGTAAATAGAAGATAATTGAAGAATAAGATGATTTGAAAATGAATATTAAAAAGGGAATAAATGTTTCAACAAATAATGAGAAGAAAAAGAAACTTAACTAAGGTATGAATGAGTTTTAAATACACACATCTCCTGAAAACTATAAATTTATATGGCCAGAAAAGTATTTAGGTAGTAAAATAGTTTATCTTTATAATTGAAATGCATACCAACCAGTCAAGTAATATTTATAGGTATGAATGTATTTTTTTTAAAGCAAGATAGATAATAAAAATTTGTTAGCTAAAAATCAAGCTTACAAAAGAAAAGAGAAAAAGAAATATAGGGCTGAGTCACATAAAAATGATGTGTAAGGAAATCATGCAAATAGCATGTGCACAGAAAAGTAATGAGGCAACTGTTTTGCTGAAAATGGAAACTAAGAGAAAATGGCACTTATAGCCATAAGAATGCATACATTAATCCCTGAGTAAGGTAAGGACAGAATGGGTTTTTCCTCCATTTAAAACCCTAAACAGAATGATTTAAATCAGGGGAGGAACAATAGTTGTCCAGGGGGAGAAAACAGAATTAAAATAAAATAAACTTACATTGTCCTCAGACCTGAGCACTCCCGGAGAGAAGCAAAGGAAGGTGAGTGGCAATCACTTTGATATGTATGGCACTAAGACCCATGTTAAGGGCAGCCAAGTTATTTTCATGTATAAAAATTTATTATGACTTTCAGTTTGATTTTATTCTCTGAATAAATGCATGCAAATTATGGGTGATATTTTGATTGAACTTTTGGTTGGAGTTTTGATCTGTCTTGGTTTGACAAGATTGTTTCAGTCTTTTGTTTTAAAATATAAGTAATCAAACATATATCCAGATCATAGAAGTGGATTTAATGATCCAGTTTTATGTGAGAAATAAACTGAATGTTTTACTGAGAAATGGGATATCAAAGAAAAATAGCAGGCAGTATGAATAATGAGATTTATGCTTATGCCTAGTCTATATTAAAATGGTATGAACAATGCAGTATCATGCATAAGTGATAAGTTGTTATGTTTTTATGGGTTTTTCTTAAAGGAAAATCATGTCCTATGTTCCTAATAAAAGTAAATAAATGGGATATGGTTTCATCAGATTTATGAGATATAGGAAAACTTCTTGTAGATATATATGTATGAAAGTTTCAGAAATATGATTTGAATAAATCAACCTTGGGATGGGATTTAGTATTTTTGCATGAAAAGCATGTTATGGCTAATTAAAAACCCCTGATGTAGTTCCTTAACTATTGACCCATGAGAGAAAAGGAAAGGAATGCAAAGCATTCCAAGAGATAATAAAATTCTCAGAAGACAAATAAATATGGTCTCTAAATTATAAAAATAATTTGGGAATGGTGCCTTGATCTGCTCATCATCAGGAGGATGATGGGTATGTGCATGACTTGCTAAAGTCCTGTAGGCCTCTGTGAAAAGGGATAACAGAACTGAGCCCCTTTTCAATGCACACATAGAGTTCAATGGCAAGGAGTTAGACCAAACACAAAATGTAAAAATAAATGAAATGAGATTGATCAGTCAGGCTATGAAATTGGAAATAATTTCATAGGAGTATGTATATAATAATCTGGATGGAATGAATGCATGGTTGTTTGAGTGTATAAATGATAGACAAGTTTACAAATATTCAGATTTTAGTATGAATTAGTTCTCATTAAACTGATATGTTTTTCTCTGTAGCATTAAGAATTTACAAAATGTTTAACATGTGATTTCACTCATACCAAAAATTTATTTTTGACCCTATTTGTTGCTTTGTGACATTTGGGGTGTCTCATTTTTATTGAGGCAGCTCTAGATGTTGCTGCAGGAAAGGAAGCATAAGAAACTTGTTAGCATGGACACTTGAAGACCCACTTGCATTTAGAATGCTTAAGGAATTTGGCAGAAATATTGTAATAATTAGGCCAAGCAAAACTTCATTATGTTTAAGTATTTTCTGGATTGATATATGTGCTTGTCTTTCTGAGTGAAGAATATGTAGAAGCCTTTGTATTGCATATATGTGTTTATTGGTTTCTGTTTCAAATGACTGAACTGGATAATCTCTGGTGAAGTATGATGTAGGGGATCATGTCATATAATTTGATATGTGACCATGTCTCCCTTGGCAATGTCTGACTAGTTTTCAAAAAGGCAAAGTAGAAATAGTTAAAAAAAGGAAGGAATATAGACATTCAGTAAATTTTCTAAAGTCTGAGTTGAACCAAAACTGAGTAATCAGAAACGCATGATCATGGCTTATAATTGATATAAGTATATGTCAAGCCTGAAAATGATACCCCTAATTTCTTAGTTTAGGCATTTAAATCACAGTAGAAGCTTGCATTGATTTATGAAGTAGACCCATATGCATTTTTATATTACTTGTAGTTTTCACAGCACTATGTTCAACATATCTCTCTATTTAGGTATAAGACTCAAGTCGGGATGCATTTGGTCATAACCAACTTGAGGCTGGTTAAATAACTAGTAGTCCTATTTGCAATAGGCATGTCCATCACTTAACAACACCTTAGATACTACCATTCAATATTAAAAAGAACATTAGTTGTCTACCAGATGAGTTCACCTGAGAATTTGTATTAATTTAGTTTGTAACTTAGCTTAAATCATTTTGTCTCCAAATATATGCTAAGTCCTAAGGCATTATGTGTGTTGCACTTGTACCCTGTCTAAATGGATTGTGTTTTCTCTGCTTGGTCTTCTACTCAATTTGTTTCTTGATCACTCATATGATTCCTGCAAAATAACAAAATTAATATATGAGTACCTTTACCTAATACACAAATTTGTTTAAATATGAATTAGGAACCCCGGGCCAAACTAGAAGGAATGAGTTATTTTAAACACCCTCTCATTTAGCATAGAACTATAAGTATCAAATTAGAAAACCCCAGAATCTAATTATATATGGCTTTAAATCCAGGAATTAAACAACTGAGAAGAAAAGCAAGAATATTAGGAAAAATGTTATTACTTGATCTTATAATCAAGCCTAAGTTTTAAGTAAGAAAATCAAGAAAAGGAGGGCTATGTGACACCAAAAACTCTGAAACATGAGAAATAAGGTGTGATTAAATTCCTTTGCCAACTTCAATTACTCTGATAGGCAAAGAGTCATCTATATATCTTCATATATATAAATGATCTAATCTGATTTTATATACTGATATTTTTATATTGGTAGAATAAGGAATCTTGGGAAAAAAATGATTAAATAGGAAGTGATCCAGTGAAGTATATATATATATATGTATAGAGATATATACATATGAAAAAAAAACTCAACTGAAAATTCATTAAAAATAATTGAATAAGTAGAGGGTCACTTCAGAGGAACACGGGAATTATATGGTACAGTTACCGTCGGTGGTGCTATACTGTACGTATAAACTCGTTTCGTTCTTCTAGGATAAATGATGAGAAGATCCGTCCACTTAAACGGTTAGGGGGTGAACCCCACTCTTATGTATTGTCCGATTATTTCCTACAGAACCGGTATAGAGCATTCTGGAAAATCGACGATTGGATTTTGGAGCGCCAGGGAAACAGAAGAGTGTACTCGTAATAGATGACTCGAAAACCGTAACCACTCCAAAACCATATACAGTTCTTTGGAGGAGTTTCGTGACATATATTGAAATGTTGGAATCCATGTGTGGTTCCGAGACTCGTTGGGGTATGAGAATCCATGTGGAATTCCATGATCTATTTTGGTGGCAGTGTGTGAGCTGGAATGCCGAACGTAGCCTCATCAGCGGTAATGACTAAAACCAGAGATAGAAGGCATGGCCAGTAGGGTTGGAAAACCCATAGGGTGTAGTCGACTCCACCTAGACATTACTTACGGTTGTTATGGATGTATGGGGCGATGCATTCGGTCTTAGCGAGACCAGCTATGTTTTTCCTATGGTACGTCACTAGGAATGTATGCTACTTCGGAAGGATATCTCTCATCCTTATGCAGGAGGACCGTTTCTCGAAGTACTGAGGGCAGCTCCATGGAATCCTACACAATTAGCGAATGTGCCTTATCGGTTTTTGATTATATACCTAGTATTGTTGTGATGTACACTCACGAGCATCATAGCTACTTGATTATTATATTTTTCACCCTTAGATATTATTATCATATCAATGGATTTTCTATAGAAAAGGTTTTGGTTATCGTAAGATAAACGCTATCCGTGTTTTTGTGCGGTATGGTCTTATGAGATACTTTTGATTTCAAAGATTTTTATAACTTTAAAATCCAGTTGGGTGTGTTTTCTCACATTGGTTTTCCAGACTGACTCGGGTGTTATTTTATTATAATGCTCGGGACAAACCGAGCATATTTACAGATTTTAGTTGGTTCCTTTGGAGCTTCAGGAGACGAGTTGGAGGCCTAGAGACGTATGCACATATATTGTTTTTTTATATTCATTGATTGTATTTATTAACAATTGTAAGGACAGGCTGTTATAACTGTCCAGGCTGAAATAGGTTAGTATACTCTGATTGATGTCTGTTTATATACATATTACAGTTTTTCTTTTGTGTAAAGATTTGTTGTATATTATAGATTATTCGTTCCGCTGTGAGATTCTTTGTTGTTTATTTTCTTTCTTTCTTCCATTTTCTTTTCCCCTAACTTTCGGGTTTTCTACATTCGATTGCTTGGCACACAATATAGTGGACATATTATTGTCGATTTTCGAGGGTCGAAAATTCCCGGTCGTTACACCTAGTTTTTACATATAATAACAAGCTTATAATCATCACCATCAAACATCTTATAGAAATCTCATATGATGATATTTCCAAATTAGGCGATGAGTGCATCAACCAATTCTTAATTAAACTCTACGTTTAGAGTAAATAATAAATCATAACTTTTTAATTGGTAACCAAATGCCAATACTTATCTCCATTTCCAATTGATTAATTTTTATAATTACAAGATTTGGTTGTTGATTATTTTGTATCTAACTTAACTATTGATTATTGAGAATCGCTCCTTAATTTAAACTATGAATATGTGTTTTCTTAATTATTTTAAAAAATTATAATCTCTAAAAGAAAAAAGAAAAGATTGGCCTTTTTATAGAAAATTTTATAAATCTTCGAGACCTAGCTTATAATATCATATTTTGTTTTGAACCAGCTTTGATACTAAGATATGACACCCCACCCCAAGACCCACACTAACAAAGGATATTATAGAATAATATCATCTGCTAGTGCAGAGAATATGGCTAGTTAGGAGCGACCATCCATGAATTTTACTTTATGCGAGCATCGATACGTTGATTAATATGGTATATTGTTTTCTATCTCAAGTGAAATCAACGTATGCGATTCATGCTTAAAACAAAATTATAATGCCTAAAATAATAGTCCAAATAGTATATGACAAATAAAAATCACAGAATCATAGAATATACACAGTGGAATACGAATAGATACAAGGCTAAACATACATAATATAGATACATGATGTAGACTACATAGCGATGGTCATAACGATCCACATAATACAACAATACTACATCTCAAGGTAGATACAAACATGTACACAAAATGAGTCTAGCTCGACATAAGATACAACATAACATAAATATACACATAGTAATAATAAGAGCAAACTTCTAGCTAACTTGTGCGAAGTCCACCTTAAAAACATCAAGCTGAAGGACCTGAATAGCTCAGCCTGACTCGAGTATTATAGAATAATAAATGGGTTAGTCTAGTCTAAAATAGATGAGTTAGCAAGATAAACGATAGATAAAATGAACTAGATCTCAAATATAGTCACCAAGCCAAGTATCAACAAATATCAAGAATACTTCAATAAACTTCAAGAATGTAATCACCAAATATCAAAACCCAAGAAGCTTCTAGAAGTAAAATCCCCCGAAACTATTTAGTGGTAACACATGTAACATAGAATCTAGAAAGCGTAATAGAAATCTACAAATCGCACATAAAAGGGGTAAATGCGCAAAACATCAAGATTAGCGAATAAGTTCACCTACATGCATGTAACTCCAAGATAGACATATGTGTCTATAAAACTCCAAAATGAGTATAATTCCCATAATAACTTCAGGATAGGCGAGAGCCTATGGAACTTCAAGATAGGTGCGAGACCTATAAACTCCAAGATAGGAACAAATCCTATAAACTACATGATAGGTACAAGACCTATGAAAAGTCCAAGATAAGTACAAGACCTATAGAACTCCAAGGGCGAGTCATAAACTCGCCGATATAAGTGTCATATACTCCCAAATAGCAACCGAATAAGTAACGGCCGTGTGTCCCATACCACATGGGTTTACCTAAATGTTTACTATAAGCAGTAAACTCCAGTTGTGTCTATAAATAGCTCAACCGAACAAGTTCGGGAATTAATTGGAAAAATAAACGCGAGCGTTTCATAACACTCATTTTTTTAATTCATTTAAATTGATTGCTCATTTGATCAATGTCGTGCAATTTTATAAAATGACTTACTTTGGAATCCTCCTTGAAAATACTGGTTTATAAACTAGAATATATACATGTATATTTGGAAAGCCTTTGTAAATCTATACATCGGTATTTATAAATATAGTTCTAAATCATTGTTCCAAACCAATTTAAAACCATTGATATTATAATTAAATATATTTTATATGTATATAATTATATTCCAAATATCCTTTGCGGAAAATATATTCATACTTGAAAAGGTTTGGGAAAACGGGTTTGGATTAGAAATCGTTCCTTTGAAAATGCTAGTTGAAATTGGGCGATAAAACTTGTGTGTAATATCATGGATCCATCGAGTATTTCCATGGCATAATAAACCCAAGATGAATTCACAAATTCATAATCAAAACTCTAAAATTTGCAATGAAATCAACACGAATTGGAGCATCAAAATCAATCAAACAACGAAAAGGAGCCAAACGGACGAACGGGTGAACAGATGCGAACGAGAGGCCACACAACGTAACATGCGGCTCAGCCCAGGTCATGACCGGTGCACGAGTCTTGTGAGACCTATCCACCGATGACATCGCTTGGGTTGAACCATAGGGGATGCCGGTGGCTCCCTGTCCATCTGTTGTCGCTCGTTTCTTCGTTCATGCCCTCTTTAACTTCTGAAGCAATGATTTAGCTGACATGCAAGCATATAAACATCAACATTTGAATACAATTCATGATCACATGAAGTGTATTTCAGCAAACATAAAGTCGCATAGCAAGAGAAGTAAATAACACACAAGATTGAGATCAATTTCAACACAAAATTCATTCAAAACAACAAGCATCAAAAAGCATCCATTTAGTCTAGAAGTGTGAAATTAACTCACTAAATTGAAATTGAATGAATGATGATAACTTGGATTCTCCTAGGCTAATCTCTATCAGCAATTATTCCTAGGTTAAAATCAGAAAATAGCAAACACAAGATTACAATCAAGAAGAAAAAACCGAGACTAACCCTAATGAATGCAAGATAGAATGGAAGAGATTACCTTGGTTTTATTTCTTTAATGACTAATCAAAAGCCCTTTTATTTGAGGATTTAATTTAGCTTCTAGGATTTGCAATTGGAAGAGGATATTTTCATATTTTTGTTTTAAGCTGAAATGAGAAACCGAGGAGAGAAAGTAATACGTATTTGTTTCTCTCCATAGCACTAATACATTACTAAATGGGCCTAAGGTTTCATGTGGACCCAATAGGAGAAAATGCATTAATTCTTTTGTTTTTCTTACTCTATACAACACTAATTTCATATAAAATAATGTTTTATAAAATAAACATTGATTTCTCTAATTTTTAATCAAACCTAACATACCGAATTAAATCGAATCAAACATGGAATTCTAGTCCAAAGATGTAGCCTAAACGCTGTCTAAATACCCAAAAGAATTGCAGACCAAACCCCTTCAATTTGGCTTCGTTTGATCAGAAAATCTGATCAAAATGTGCCCTACCGGTGCACCGTGGTGGTTCATTGAAACAAACAGCCTATTACATGTATTTTTTAGATTTTGTTTCACTTGTTTCTCACTCGTTTTTAATCGGATTATCGATCCGTTTTCTTCTAAATTTAGATATGATTCTCTACTACCTTTCTACTTTCATTTCATCAAAAAAATTTAATAGAAACTATTTCAAAATTATTGTACAAATTGGTGATTTCAAGCTAGTTTTTAGAAAATAGAAATATAACATTTTCACATATATATCTTCAAACTATCTTTAAAAATCATTATAAATTCAAAATAAAATTATAGTAAGACCCGATATATTAAATCACACTTTATAAATATTTTTGTATAAGTTATATATATGTTTTATATATTTATTTCGATATAATTCATTTCATAGTTCAAAATATTGTTTATTTTCCATTTCTTACTAAAAATTCATATCTTTTAGAATACTTGTCTATAAATCGATAATTAAATTTATAAATTCACATATATTGATATCTTAACTTCAAATATCATTTTTATACCATTTTGATATGATTTTATATCCCAAATCAATTTTACACAAAACCAGGCTAATTCTCATATATTATGAAATTGCATCTTTATAAATTCATGTAAATTAAATAAAATTCCAAAAAGTACTTTTTAAACCTGATACCATCATATAAAACTTCATAAAACAATTTTATATCCATTTGACATGATTAAATGTCCCTAATAGTTTAAGTATAATTTCATGCTTGTTTTCACATATTACAAAATACATGTATATAAATTCATATAAATTATATAAAAATGCATAAAAATTATATTTAGGTCTGTTAATTTGATATTTCATCTCAGAAATTTATCCACATAAATTTCTAACCATTTTAGTCTAAATTTCCTAATTATATTTATCTTACTTGGAAAACCCATTTTATAAATCGTTTATTTATTTAATTCCAAATTTTCAAATTGGGAACAAAACCAAATAAAATTCCCCAATTTCATCTTAAATTTAGTTAAGATAAATTAAATCATATTTTAGATTCAATTCTAAGTAATCTCGACTAGGGTTATTACACTTACCATCAACATTAAATGCACATTTAATTTGAGCCCATGCCTGGTACAAAGAGGCAATGAGTACATTCTCATCCACCGCACATCTTCTAATATACTTTACAACTGTCGACCATCCACTTCTACATCCAGATCAATGGTCAAACACTTTCCCACCTGCTTTATAATGCAATTTCAATTGTCCACCATCCACTTCAGCTACTATAAATACTCTTGTAACCACCAGTATTTTACGTATATGAGGATCATAGAATAGTAGTACCATTTTTATATGAGCTCGTATGATTTTATGATTTTGGAAAATGACTACTAGAGCCATTTCCCATCCTTAGAATTTTTATCAAACGATTTTGACCTTGAAAATCTTGTACAGCCAATAACTTTTGATAGCTGCCGAATTGGGGTTTGAAACCACTTCCATTAGATTTGAATGATGGTTTCTCTTCCCGTAGAACGGTCGTAATAGAAAATGGACGTATTATTAAGGAGATATGGCTATTTGAAGTTCACTTGATTTTAGATAGCTTATTCGGTATTAGTAAGTTGATTGGTAAGCCCAAAGCCAATTTCAGGATTAACATGGGGTTACGGCTAATGGAACTCTCCTTTATCATTCCACTCTTCCAGAAAACAGAGAAAAAGCGTTAATTAACCATCTTTTAGCGAGAAAGTTACCCATATCCCTATTCAATTGGCCTACACACATCATTAGAAGGAGATTAGCGATATTAGCATCTTGGATTGAAGGTTTGCTATTGGAGATCATCTTGGAGCTGCTATTCACTTCCGGATTCGTGCATCTTCGTGCTTGGATTGGATTGCTTAGGACTTTGGCGAGTGATTTTAAGCCTCCACCACTAATTAGCAATCATTAGACATTTAATGATGTTTTTAAATGGTTTTCAAACTCTAAAATATATTTTAAACTCTTTTTAACTACATATGTAAATTTCAAACAATTTAGAAAAGTTTTATGAAATTAGTGTTCTTATGGATACTACCGTTGGATTTAGGACTCACATTTATATGTTTGGTCATATGCTTGCTAGTGTAGATTGTGTGTGATGATTTCTTTTATGTGTTATGCTTGTTTGGTTGAAAACGTCGATCGAATGGTGATATAGTTTTAGGAATATGTTAGGGATAGGTGTGGATCAATTGGTATAGGTCCAATATTGGTGCCATCGATATGGGGTGACAAAGAAGGCCTTATAAGAGTATGTTTCAAGTCTCAAGTCGTTTGGAGTTCGTATACTCAAGTTATGGCCATTTGAAGATGGTTCGTTGGTGATTTTGAAGTCTATGGATCAGTATTAGGTGCTTTGGGGCATGCTTCGAGACAAGTGATGGATCGCTTGCGGTTTTGGAGACAATACATGAGGCCACGAATAAAGAGATGGATCGCATCGGGAAGAGGAGGAAAACTTATAAGTATTGGATCAATGCTTACTTGTTTTCTTCGAGATGTGCTTCGAGCCTTGGGGTGTGTTACTTCGAGACATAAGAGGGACCGCTTGGAGGTATGGGCTAGTGAAGTGGAGGAAACCCAAACTTTGACTAAGTCAGGGATTGGTACCGATCCATGGGCATCGACCGGTATTGTCATGCGATTAATGTGAAATGGTCAAGGGGTGGAGCATGACTTAGTGGTGTGAAATGTAGGATCGGGATAGGCATGGACTGGTAGCGATGGTTTGGGGTAGAGGATACTATTGCTTTGAGCTATTTAGATGACCCTTCGAGTTTCCACATGATTGCTTCAAGACGTGATGAGGTTTGACTTGAGTTTTGGGGTTTGCTCAAGTTCGTGGCATGACAAATACTTAGCCAAATATGGCTAAGTATGGGGATCGGTACCGAATCATAGGATTCGGTGGCATTTTCCGATGATGACGATCTGCGATTCGATAAGGATGATTCCATGATTGGAAGGGATGTCTTTGATGATGAATAGATGTACATTGAGATGCAAAGTTAAGGACTATAAGTTGGACTGAGGAACTATTGGATGATGGCTGCGAGACGTATGATGGTATTCTACGATTGATGATGACTGTAGAGAATCGTCCCTACCACGATGACTTCATGACGGAAGTCGTATTATCAATTCCAGGATGAGCTCTGCTATAGATGACGTGTGAGAAGGGATCGTTGATACTCGAAAGTTCGGAGAGTACTTATAAAATAGAGGTAGTATGAGGTACCTACTCAGGCCATGACGAGACCTAATCTCCATGAGGGGCGATCTGATCTCCATGAGGAGTGATCTTTACCCTAGATCAATCATACAGGCGATCTAGTTTCTTGGTATATTAAATGGCATGGATTCGAGTATTGAGGAATCGAGACGTTGAGTAGTCTTTGACCATGACTGGTCGTTCGAGTCATCATGTATCCAATGCACTGAGTGAGTGAACATAAGGATGGATGATGAATTCTATGTTTGTTTGATTATTTATCACCCTAGGGATGTTACCTAATGCCGATTTTATTGATGTATATATTCGAACACCTCTTAGTACTTTGACATATAGTACACCCATGATGACTATGATGTAGGTAGTGTATATTTTTTATATGTGCTAACTCTGCGGATGTAGGGACATGTCAGGTGTGATCCTTTATACCATTTATCCTTTTTTTTATTTATTAGCAAGGCTAGCCAGCTTTTGAGTGGGCCATCCACTTTTATTGGTGAACAATTAAAACAGATGTTCGACATAGGCACCAGAACAACTAAAGAAAAGAAAAAAAGGAGAAAGGAAGAAGCATCTCAACAACTAAATTATAAGGACTACTAATCCCCTCCATCAGTACTGCTGTCATCAGCAAACTCAGACGCCATGACATTCCTAACCATAGCAAAAAAAGAACCGCTAAGTTAGGCATAAAGCGCAAAGAATCAGAAGAGTATAAATATTTTCTATCCCAATTACCATCATGTAATAATAATTTATTTTGCTCACAATCCTTACCATCAATAGACAAGATCAAACCTTCCCCCTCGACATGGTAAACCAAAGAATGCTCTTCTTCCTCTTCTATAACATGCATATGGAAACTGTCAATCAACGACCTATATCTCATTTAAGAATCTTCATGAACCCATAAATACTCACAACTCTGTCAGAAAATAGAATATTTTACATGAGGGACTACTACAAGAAAAGAAGGCATAGAAATGGAATCCGTAGCATCACCAGAAGAAAAGTGATCCACACCAAAGGCAACAACACCTGCAATGAAAAAATTAGTGGGCGTAGGCTTTAGAACCTACTTCTTGACAGGTGGGCGTGGCAAGGGAATCTTCGAAGGGAAAAATTACGTCGTAACAGAAGCACGTAACTCCATGGTGTGACCAAAAGTCTGGCAAATCGTATTCGATTTCCAACTGTATCGAACCTCCACATCCGTATCATGACCCTCAACAATCCCGACCCTAAGTTTAGATGGCAATGGCTTTTCAGGAGTGATTTCATTCGAAGCCTTGGAAAAACAAGTTTTTTCTTTGCAATTGCATTAGCATCAAACCATTTAACCTTACTAATCAGACTGGCCAACCAGTCAAGTCCAATCATGGGTTGCAAAATGGATGAGATATTTGAGAAGTGCACCCAAACGGAGATATACAGAACCTACTCCCTAGTCCTATCAACTGAGGGGCTCCAAGAAGTAATAATGAAAGGCTTTCCCTTAATGAAGTAAAACTCACTAAATTCATTTGTCCTATTTTAGTCGTATATTAATATTTAGAGATTTACTACCGCCCACACCAGAATATTGTCTGACTCGAAGTTTTATGGTTTGCTTCTTATTATTCTGGATACTCTTAAATTAGTAGATTAGGGATATCAGGTCTGGTGAGCACGTGGAGCTGGGCTGGTGGCGAGCAGGAGGTTATACTCTTGTATTACTATATTTACTTATTTTTCTATTCCACTGTACAACATTATGGCGCTTACTAGTGCCTTTATTACCTAGAGACAATTATTATGGAATTATTATTTAATGTGTAACTTTATTTCTTATGTTGTATACTATATGGTTCTATGCACTCTAATTCCGTGATTCATTCAGTTATTTACTATCTCGCCTGTTTCATATTTGAGATATTTACTATTATATTTTATTTGATGCACTATGAGATATATGACAGGTTCTGTGTCGTTTTAGTTTATTTACAACCCTTGACGATTATCCCACATCGACCGGACACTCTACAATGCTCCATACAAGTATATTAGGTGTCGATGGTATAGAGAGAGGTCGTCACATTTGGTATCAAAGCTTAGGCTATGTAGATTAACCTAAGGGATATTGAGATCCAATAGAGATTGGATAGGAGTTCTCTCCCTAGACTGGATTGATAGTGTGTGTATACGAGAGCACATACTTGTATATATTTTTGTTTTCAAAACTATATAGTAGTATATAGTATATAAGTCACAATGCACACACGAGTACCGCTTAAGTGGGATTCCTTATAGAGAGTCTGATCGTCCTTATCACAGATTGAAGGATGAGTCGTCAAATAAGAAATGTCGCTAGGAACTCTATCTCTAGAGTCGAAGAAGGGGCTGGCTCAGGAGCTATTAATCCTGACTTACAGTCCATGTTTAATAACAAAATGTGGAACATGCTGCAAAATGCTCCAAGTAGCTGCTCGAAATGTTGTTGATGGTGATGCTCTAGTGCAGGCGCCCAAAGCAGATTTCACTAAGCTGAACAAAGACTTTGCTAGTCTTAGTGGAAAACCATTCCAAGAAACGGAGTCGGCGATGGAAGTGCAGGATTGGCTTGATACTCGCGAGTGGATCTTCAATGACTTAGAGCTAAATGATGCTATAAAGAGGCGATTGGCTTCCCGAAAGCTTCAAGGGCGAGCCATGAACTAGTGGAATGCTGTGAAGGTTGCTACTCCTAAGGACCAATTCACTGGGACTAATTTAAAGCTAGATTCGAAGAGAAGTTTATACTGGCAGTTCAAAAGTCGGTCTTGTTCCGTAAGTTTGCGGATTTGAAGCAAAGATTATCTCCGTGTATGTTGTTGAGTTTGATGCCCTGTTAAAATATGGTATGTCCCTTATTGACACTTCAATAGGAATGAGAAGTTCATCATCAGCTTGGATGATCACTTGGGAGAGAAGCTCATGTGCCACATTGATGAGACTCTTGAGATGATAGTCGAAAAGGCACTAAGGCATGATAGTCTTTATCTGAAGCCGAGAGCTATTGTTTCCAATGATGAGCCAAAGCCGTAATTGGGGAGGGGAGGCAAGAAGAAGTGGAACAATAAAAGGAGGCAGTTTCAGAACAAAGGTGGCCATATTTCGAACCCCAGAAAGGGAGTTAGGAGGAGTTGTCTAGCTTATCAGCTTGACGCCAAAGTTTTTCAAGTAATATCAGTTCGGGTACAAATTTCTACTCTTATATTACTATAGCAAATTTACCGTAGCACTCCGAAATAGCACTATTCACCAAAAATCAAAATTAATAAATTTTTGTTTTTAAGTTTATTACTGCATCTAGTTATCTACTATTTTGGTATTGTAATTATTAATAATTATCTGAAACACCGATCTTTTATCTTACCTTTGAAACTGGGATTCATCCTTAAGTCGCATAGCGGTGATTAATCTTTGTTAGCTATTTGAGTGTTAAGGCATTTTGAGGTTTAGGTGTAAATTGTTGACAGTGATAAGGAAAGATAATGAATCGATTAACCAGAGCATTGTCATAGACAATAGCGAAAGTAGTCTGGATACTATGGAAATAGAAATTGATAATAAAAACAAAGAAATTGTTATTAATGAAGATTAAGAACAAAATCTAACTAGTTGGAAAATATCGGCTTATTCGCCATCAAAAATTTAAATGAAAATAGGTAGTTTTATTATGAAATCAGATTATATAATCAAAACTATTGAATAAGCTATCCCCCTTACAGAAGGATATAACACTTTTAACTTATTTCCAAAAAAGCTTTTAAATCTACATAAAGAAAAATATAAATATATTCTTATAGGTATGGTTCAAGGTGCGTTAAAACCTGCAACTTGTTTAGGAAAAATACATCAGCTATTATTTGAGTGCGTGATAAGAGACATAACAAATTTCGTGATTATTTAATAGGAATTGTCAAATCAACTTTATGTGATGGACCGATATATTTTCCTAATTTCCATGTTTCTATAATGGACCCAAATGTAAGCCAATCAGTTTATTTAGGTACAAAAAAAGAAGGTTTTAATATGAAACCGGGAACACAGAATGTTATACTTATTTATAGAACATGTTATAAAGCTACGAATATTGTTATAACAGACATTAAAAACATACCAACTAAAAATGAGGGTGCAACTACAATGTTTATAACTGATATAAGTAATAGTAACATTGTAATCCTTAAATCCATCAAATGGAATGAATTAAATTTACCAAAAAGTTGGCTTTTAGAAGAAGCTAATGATCCAATTAAGATAGAAAATAAAACTTTGGAAGAAATTATTGAATATCCAGAAGGTAACGTGGAAATAATATTTTCAAAAAATAGAGTCACACACCTTACAATGGGTACTACCTCTAGAAGAAGCAGTCCTTCATAAGGACCCCACTTCTTTAAAATTAAGAGAAGAAAATGTAATTATTAGAAATATACCAGTTGGAGTAAGCCAACCTGAATATAGAATTGATAAGTCTTCATCCCCAACCCCTTCTGATATGGGTTATGATGAAGACAAGAGTGTATTTGGTTTAAATACTTTAACTCTTAACGAAGAGATAAAATTTCCTTTTTCAGAAATGTAACAACAAAAGTTTTATTCAGTTGAAAATAAAACTAAAATAAAATGGGTTTTTTATGAAAACCCCTGAAATTCAAGAAGAATGGTTTAAAAGATATAAATCATATCTCCAAAAAATAGGAGGTAATTTACCAAAAAATTATGACTTCTTCAAAATGATAGAGGGATACTATAAAATAGAAAAACATAAAGACACTTTTCCTAATTTTGATATTTTTTTAACAGTCGCCAAATACAACATATCAAGAGTTTACAACAAAAAGGGAAAAGTAATAAAGAGTATTCATCCTCCAGAATCCAATTTATTATTTAAAATTGATTATGAAGAATTAACTACAACTCCTTATAGGGAAAATGGTAATATTGAAGCTGTAATTGAACAAAATAACTTTATGAACTCAAAGTTACAATCAATGGGTAAAAAACTCATTAGAATAGAGCAAGAAGTTAGTAAAAATCCAAAACAAGAAGGAAATAAAATTCATAAAGAACGCTCTAGCGTAGATAAGGCCTTATTTAAACCTTTACCTTCCGAAAAATTAAATCTTAACCTTAACATGCCTGGTGAAAATACTAAAATGTTAGAAGAAATCATAAAAAGGTTAAAAAACCTAGGAATGAAAGAAAAGGAGTTGCACCCATTACAGAAAAAAATTATAATCCAAAATCAGCCTCTGATCAAGATTTTAATCAAAATTCAGACGAAGAAGTTAATCAACTTCAAGAAAAAAATTTGTCAGAACAAAAACAAGAAAATTCTTTTGAAATTAATAAAATAAATTATAAAAAATTTCCACATAAAAAACCTTATTATGATAAACCTACTCCATTCGATCTCTTAGTTGAAGAACTAGATCCTTACATGCAAGCACCATATGATGGCTCATCAATCATTGAATGAAATATTGATGGTTGTTCAGGATATCAAATTCAACTTAAACTGCATTATATGGCTATGTATGCTATAGCCAGTAGAGCTAATGACAGTAAAGATGAAGATATAGCAAATGCAATAATTCGAGGATTTACAGGCCAATTAAGACATTGGTGGGAAAATTATATGAGTAGCAAAGCCAGAAATCGTGTAATCAGAGAAGTAAAAGTAGTAAATGATAAAGCAATAGTTGGTGTAGTTAATACGCTTCTTTATACAATAGCCAATCATTTTGTTGGAACAACATCATATATAAACGATAAAACAAGAGAATAATTAATTAAATTAAGATCTAATAATTTAACATAGTTTAAATGGTATAAAGATGTTTATTTCTCTAAAGTATTTATAATGCACGATTGCAATCAAGACTTTTGGAAAGAAAGTTCTTATCAAGATTTGTTCAACCGGCTAACTTACTATCGGATTAGAAAATAGCCAATCAAATTTTAAATTAAAAACTACCGCAAGCGCACGGCATACAATTCTAGTACATGGCGAGTACGGGTTAATCCATAGGGAATTTTATTGATTTTGAAATTTCCACTCAATCAAATTAAACCAAGATTTGAAGTTGTGATTAGCTAAAAATTTCTAGAAACTAACATAAAATAAAAGTGGATAAAATATGAGAGTAAATTTTGAGGTAATTTCCTTCCCATGATCTCTCTTTTGGTCATTAGTGAATTTAGTTGATATGTTTATCATAAGTATGACCTATTTATGCTATTATTTAGCTCAACATAAACCATCAAACTATAACATACCCACTAAACCACTTTTTAACTCCTCATGAAAATGACAATGAACTTGAAAATAAAATCTATTCTAAGCATGATCTATTAACTATTGATTAGAAATATAGACCGTCAAATTTTGATTTTAATATTCACTTCATTACCATAATCATATGTAGATGAAGAGGTAATTTGTGTTTGTGTTTGTTTAAGCATAGCCTATTTGGTGTCAACAACACAGGCTATCAAATTCAAAGCTAAAATAACAAAAAAATTACCCATTCAAACATTGTCATTAAGCATAAAAAGAGATCAAAAATTAGTAAAATGTTGAATCTACATGATTAAGAGAGCTTCATTACCCCTAAATTGAAGAGGTTTAGCCTCTCATATTTGTTATCATTTCAACAAATGTAGCATTCAACATGAAACAAAAACAAGAAGAAAAAGAGAGCTAAATAAAATAAAAGCTAAGCTACTTGCAATAATTAATCTAAGCTACTAGCATAAAAGAAAAGAACATGAAATAAAAAGAGCATGAATTAAAATTGCATAAAAATAAATTACATAAAAGAAGAAAATAGCTAAGTAGGCATGAAATAGAAGAAGAGAGTTTATATTTATTTTTGAGCCTAAAGCTCAACTAACAAAAGAGGAGGCTCAGAGCTTAATTACATGAACATATGGGGTACTTATACAAGCCTAAAACTCTAACGCATATTTTTGGGGACTACCCAAATTGCCCTTGAGGAAGTGTGGCCACCAAGTTATCATTAGCATGAATTAATCCTCCACCTAAATGTTCATGTAGCTTTAATTTCCATTAACATGTGCATTAGCTCTTAATAAGGGATCATGGTAAGTGGGAAGGTGGGGTCCTCCATGTTTTCATGAAACGATTTATTTCCATCTTCATTTACTTGCCTTCCTTTGTGCATGCATATTTTCCATGAAGCCTTCATCATATTTCCATTCAAATTCCTACAAATAAAAATAAAATGCACAAATAAATATTCTCAAAATTAATACATGCACAAAATGACTATTTTACCCCTATTTGAAGATAAATAAACGATGATTTGAAAATAATTTGAATTTTGGTTTAAACATGTTAAAATACCCTATATCCTCATTTATTTAGTTAAATTAGATAAAATATGCAAGTAAAAATATACATATTTACGTGCACATCAGGATTACCACCCTTCTTTGCAGCAAGAGTTGAAGAAAGAATAAAAAATTAAAATGATAGAGTAATTTCTTATGATGAATATTCGTATGGTGAATTAGCATCAGAAATTGTAACTGAAGGAATTAATTTATGTAATAAAATCAAATTATAGAAACAAATACAAAAGGGAAAATTGTATGGTAAACAAGTCTTAGGTGACTTCTGTGACCAAGTAGGAGTTAAAACCATCAGACCTGAAATGAATATAGAAAACCGGAAAACCCATTTAAAAGAAAACCTTTGTAACGAACCGGAATTTTTGAGCCTCGAAAATCGACACTATACAGTGGATGTAACGACCCGGAATTTCAGTCAATTGAAATTAGAATATTTAATTGATTTTAAATATTGAAAAGTTAATGTTATAAGATAAATTAATTTAAATTCAAATGTAAGTGATATTTGAATATTAGAATTAGATAAATAATTGAGTCTGGAATCGAATAGGAATGTAAATGATTGATAAAGTTGATTTAAATGCTATTTGAATTTGAATGAAGTTAACAAACTTTTAAAATTTAATTAAAAGGCGATTAAACTGAAATTGGAAATTTTATAATTTAATTGAACGAGTGGAAAATAGTCATTCGGGACACTGTCTTAGAATTGGACGAAACTAGTTTCATTGGATCCGTAATAGTATATTATTATAGGATTCCAAATTTCGTGTCGATTGGACTTACGGTTTGATCGTGCGAATTAAAAATGCCTAGAAATTGTTTAAGGAAATTTGATTAAAATAATTCGATTTGAGATGTTATCTTCCATATACTTTCGAATTAGCTTTCGATATGTGTTCCATTGCGTTTGGAATAGGGGTATAACATATAGAACGCCAGGAGGTACGCTTTGTTTGGAGTTCGAGATCATTTCGTGTGAATAGTGTTTTTGGTTGTTGCCAATAAATAGAGGACCATAGCCCCATTCTTCAAACCCTAACCCTAATTTCTAGAGCCCAGCCGCCTCTCTTGCACTCTCTCCCCCTTTGATCCCATAGCCAGTGTTCATCGCAACCTCCAGAGGCAAAATCAAGCGACGACTTCAACCGACAAGACGAAGAGCACGACGTTATAACGCTAATCAACGGCTGTGATCAAAAATGGAGGAGCGACGTGGCTAGGATTTAGCTCCGATTAGCAGCAGTTCATGGACCTTTTTCTCAATGACGGAGGAGCTAGGCGAGGCCAGACCTATGTCGATGGGAGGAGAGGAGTGGGGCGCACTTCTAGGCCAGCCGCGACCTGCTGATGTGGCATGAGGAAGCAAGGATTGTCGGTCAAAGCTCGGTGATGAAGCAACCTGGACTTCATTCGAATGTGAAAGGAAGGAACTAGAGGCGCGATTTGGAAATTAAAAAATGGATTAGGGCTTACTAAATACGATGATTAGATGCTAATGATTGTACTAAGTAATTAATTATCTTTATAAAAATCATTAGCTTAAAATGTCATAACTCTATCATACGAGGTCCAAATCGAAAGCGATAAGTCACGTTGCGTTTATCGAAAATACTACGCTATGGAGTTGGATTGGATTGATTTGGAGCTAGTTAAAAATTTGGTTAAAAATTAAACGTCCATTTAATTTTGATTCAAACGGAACGCTTCAACGACTACTAGAATCAAGATGAGTAAAACTCACTCTCTCCGGCCACTTATATTTTATATAAGTGAAAATAATTTTATTTATGTTTTTTTGTTGCCTATGATTGCTATTTTAGTTGTTTACCATATTATTAGTAGTTGGATATGTACCTGCCTATTGGAGCGGATGCGACCCTATAATGTTCCATGTATGAGCGGATGACCCTTTGTATACGATCCAACCTCGAAGCGGTTGATTTTATTTTATGATTATAAACTGCATGTGATTTGTGATGCAGGTGGACAGGTTGGAGGGATCCAACTGGATTCCTCATATTGTTGATTTATTTTTCATATATTGTGATATATTATGTGTTGGAAGCCATATGTGATGAGATGAATATAATTTCCCCTATTTAATGCTATGGTAGCACAGTGCCTCTTTTTAGTATTTTGAAATACTATTAAGTGAAGATTCGATTTTTAAATGGTTTCAAAACTAAATTTGTTTCTAAATTATTTTGAATTATTTAAAGAAGGTATTTATTAAATTTATATAAAAAGTATGATTTTTGGATATAAAATGAATAGTTTACGAAATATTTTAATAAAGATTTTCTAGACTATATTATATAGATTTTTAAAATATTAAATATTAATTCAGTTTTATAATTAAGGAATACCTTTTTAAAAATGAAATTAAATTATTTTGATATAATATTATTTAACTTTTATTTTAAAGCGATATAATTATATATATTAAGAATGGATTTTTAATGTAATATTTTATAAATAAGTAAAAAATTTTAAAAGAAATGATAGATTTATAAAACGATGTTTTCTAAATTAAGGGGAATATTATCATTTGGCAAATTGAAGAGATAAACCTCAATTGTGGATTTATAAATAATATGGGGAATGGTTATTTTAGAAAAGTGGTTTTTCTATTTTTAGGAAAAAAAGAAAGTGAGAATAAACTGAGAGATGTTTGAACAGGGTTTTGTAAAATAGAAATGAGAATTTTAAACCTTGTTTTATAAATATGAAAATGGATTGGTAATCGATATTTATAAATGGATTTAAAAATAAATGAGATTTATAAAGAAATAGATTTATAAACGGGAATTTATAACTAAAGAGATTTTATAAAAAGGAAGTAACTAAATGGAAAAGTTTTATAAATTTGGAAATGATTTATATTAAGAATTAAATATGGATTTTTATAAAGGGAATATATTCACGTTTTAAAGTGAATAATCTTTTGAAAGAAATGGTTTTGAAAGTGATGTTTTTAAAATGGAGCTGAATGATTTTAAAGGCGATTTTAAAATATGTTAAGTGAAGAAAACATAGATTTCAACAGTTATAGTTGTAATAGACATTTTCGTGGAAAATAAGGAAGGCATAAACTATAACACTATTGTTATAGTAGGTGATACCAGAAGGAAGGTTTTGTATAGTATACGAGATTTATGTATATATTCTATATTTGGTGAATCAATATGGGTAACTTCTATCCATTTTGAAGTTAAGAACGTTGTTCAGTCAAGGTCTGAGAGGTAATAATACCCCAACTTGATTGGCTTCATTGTTAACTGATAAAGAATTGAAGTTCGATATCAGAGATTAATATTACGTATAGTAAGTTGAATCCCTATACTAAGTGTTTAGGGTTATCGTAATGATGTTTTACGCAACATTCGTTTTAACCCATTAAAGTGTGTTTTGGAAAATAAAGAGTTTCTCCAAAGGATTTTAAATATACTTATTTTGATTGAAGTATACCGAGATATTTTCTAATTGTATAAAATGAGATGGTTTGTGAACATACTTATACCGTTGAGATAAGTATATGGAAATGTTTTCCAAATATCATAAGCGATAAAGTGATTAGAGAATATATCTTAATAAAGATATTTTGTGATAAATATTGGAAACGTGATTTAATTAATATAAGATTAATTAAAGAGGCTCAGTGTTGCTTTGTGCTTAACCAGTAGTATTTCCATTTGGAAATAAGTCTTTGGATGAATGTTTTTCCTTTGATAGTTAAATAACCGACTATCAAAGTATTAGCCAATTTTAATCTATCGTTGTTAGTTCGAAGAGACCGGGACTGGGTTTATTATCCGAAACCATTTTGAATTGGCATAAGCGTTGCGGATTGGAATATGTTGAAGATAGCCAAAGACGGAGTTAAAGGAAAGGGCTATTTCTCTATTTTCCTAGGGAGGGATTCCCCGTAATATGTGAAATAGAGAATTGTGCCTTCGGTTTCGTTCATTTCCAGAATGAACTTGTATGGACGAATGCTAGTAACGCATTAATGCTTGGAGGGCAATGTTAGCATTCCAAGTTGGCCTTCTGTATAAAAGGTAAATCGTAGCCTCAAGCCTCATCAACCGGGGAATGACTAAAATAGGGCATGCACCAAGGTTAAGTGGGTCACTCCCATTAAGGTATGTCATCATCTTTCTAGATTACCATATTTTGATGGATTTGGTTGTGTATGAGAGATATCGATTATGGTTGGAAGACCAGGATGATGACATATTCTGTACTACTAGTCAAGTGGTAGGCCGGTTCTATGTGGCAGGGTATAATATGTTCTTGTCAGACCTGGGTGCATTGATCTAGAGATGCACCCATCAGAGGTAGTTCCTTACCTGGTCATAGTATGGAATCCATTCCCCAATACATGCCTTTACGGTTTTGATTGTAGAGCCTAGTATGCTTGAATTTAATTAGTGCAACAATTTCGGCTATTTTAATAAGTATTTGTACTTAGACACTATTATAATATCACTGGATTTTCTATAAAACTGTTTTGGTTATCGTAAGTTAAAAACCCGTCATGTTTATGTGTAGTGTGGTCTTACGAGATACCTTCTGATTTCAAAGATTTTCTTATAACTTTAAATCCAATTGGGTGTGTTTTCTCACGTTGGTTTTCCAAACTGACTCCGGTGTTATTTTATTATAATGCTCGGCTCAGACCGAGCATATTACAAATTAGACTGGATGCTTGGAGCTTCAAGAGACGAGTTGGAGGCCCAGAGACGTATTCATGTAGATGGTTATTTTCCGCTGTATTCATTGTTGTGTTTATCAGCAACCGCGAGGACAGACTATTTTAACTGTCCAGGCTGAAATAGGTTAGTATACTCTAATTGATGTTTGTATATAAACATATTACAGTTTTGCTTTGTGAAAGACTTGTGATATATTATAGATTATTCGTTCCGTTGTGAGATTCTATGTTGTTTAGTTTTCTTCTTATCTTCTTTCTTCTTCTTTCCCCCTAACAATCGGGTTTTCCGGTATTCGATTTCCCGGCATAGAATATAATTGATGTATTAGCGTCGATTTTCGAGGGTCGAAAAATCCGGTTCGTTACAACCTTACAGAAATAAGGATTTCCAAAAAAAAGTTGTGAATGCAGAAAAACTACAAACAAAAAATATCACAAAAACAGAAATAAAATGAATAAAGATAAAGAAAATAATAAGAAAATTCCATTATGTTGGAAATGCAAAAAGGCACGACACTATGCAAATAAATGTAAAATGAAGAAGAAAATAAATAATCTTGATATAGATGAATAATTAAAGAATTCACTTAAGAAATTGCTTTTAGAAAGCTCTGATTCAGAAAGTGAGAATTTAAAATTATCTATTATCACATAAGAACATTCGAAACAGAATTAGAAGAAGAATCACTAAATGATGAATCAGAAGTTGATAATGATTATTACAAAGCTTTATCCAATGGATTATTTGCCTTAACAAAAGAAGATAACTTCGTCCTAGACATCGTGAACAAAATATCAGACCCAGAAGAAAAGAAATATATATTAAAAAATTATTTAGAATCTTATCAAGATAAAATCAATGAGAAAAAATTGAAATTAAAACAACCAGAAACTTATAATATAAAAGAAATTTTCGATAAAGTAAGAAATTCAAGGCCTAAAGCAAATTCAGTTAATTAAAGTACCGAAACAATAATTTTAGAATTAAAAAAATGAAATAAAAATACTTAAACAAGAAATTAAAGAGCTAAGGGCTAAAATAATTTTACTTAAAGAAAATATCAAGATGATAGCGATGATGATAATGAAAACGCATTAAAAAAGAAAGAATTAAATAATTTAACATTTTGTAAATATGTTAGATCGTGTTATTACACATAAATAGCATACAAAAGTCACTATAGTAGTATATAAAGAATACATTTTTCAAGCCATTGCAATAATATACTTAGGTGCTAATTTAAATTGCATCAATAAAGGGTTAGTACCTTCAAAATACTTTACTAAAACAACCGAATTGTAAGTGTTGTAGATGGCATAAAATTATTCGTAAATTATAAATTACAAAATTCAGCTATTTGTAACAAAGGAATTTGCCTCGAAATGCCATTTATAATAGTAAAAATTTTATCACATGATGTCATATTAGGAACCATTTTTACATATGTTATACCCAATAACAAAGATATATATATATATAAAGGGTATAAAAAGTGCTGTAAATAATCAAGAATTAACATTCAATTTTGTTTCACAACCAAAATATCATGAAATTGATACTATACAGAAAACTATAAAAAGAAAAGAAAATTTTCTGAATTTCTTATCTTAGGAAATAAATCATAAAAGGATTATAGAAAATTTACCTTTACCTCATTTTCAAAAGAAAATAAAAGATTTGCAAAGTTATATAGAAAAAAAAAATGTTCAGATACTCCTAATGCCTTTTGGGAAAGGAAAAAACATATGTTAAATTTACCTTATGAGCCTGACTTTAATAAAAGTCAAATTCCAACTAAGGCCCATCCCATTGCTATGAGCCCAAGACATCTTGAAATATGTAAAAAAGAAATTGATGAGTTAATGAAAAGGGGGCTTATCAGACCCTCTAAGAGCCCATGGAGCTGCCCAGCATTTTATGTTGAAAATGCAGCAGAATTAGAACGTGGAGTCCCTATATTAGTTATAAATTATAAACCTTGAAATAAAGCTTTAAGATGGATTAGATATCCAATTCCAAATAAAAAAGACTTACTAGCAAGGCTTTATACAACCAAAATAATGTCAAAATTCGATACGAAATCTGGATTTTTGCAAATTGAATTTGCTGAAAAAATAGATATAAAATAGCATTTACAATACCATTTAGACACTGCGAATGGAATGTAATGCCATACAGACTTAAAAATGCCCCTTCAGAATTCCAAAAGATTATGAATGATATTTTTAGCGCTTATACAGCCTTTACAATAGTTTACATTAATGATGTTTTAATATTTTCAAATTCAGTTGAACAACATTTTAAACAGTTAAATAATTTTATAAATATCACCAAAAAAGCTGGCCTAGCTGTGTCAGCCAAGAAAATTAAACTTTTCCAAACAGAAATAAGGTTTTTAGGACATATTATAAAAGATAGAATAATACTTCTAATGGATAGAGCAATTATATTTGCTGACAAATTCCCAAATGAAATTAAAGATAAAAATCGATTACAAAGATTTCTAGGAAGCTTAAACTATGTATCTGATTTCTATAAAAATTTGGCTTATGATGCTAAACCATTTTTTGAAAAATTAAAAAAGAATCCACCAGCATGGTCAGAAAAACATACTAATGCAGTAAAAAAGATAAAAGCCAGAGTTAAAGAAATTCCATGTCTAGCTATTCCTTACCCCGATGCATTCAAAATAGTTAAAACTGTTGCATCAGACATAAGCTATGGAGATATTCTTAAACAAAAAATTAATAATAAAGAAGCCTTAGTAAGTTTACATCTGGGCTATCGCAAGGACCAATAGAAAATTACTCTACAGTAAAAAAAGAAGTATTATCAATTGTATTATGTATACAGAAATTTGAAAGTGATTTATTAAATCAATTTTTTATTAAGAGTAGATTATAAATCTGCTAAAGAAATCTTGCAAAAACTCGTTAAAAATATAGCCTCCAAACATTTGCCAGATGGCAGCCAATTTTATAAGTCTTTGATTTTGATATTGAGTTTATAAAAGGGACTGATAATTCAGCTTCCTCATATGCCAAGGAATATGTATATCCATATGTTCCAACCACTACTATTTGGGTATGCTCCATAGAGAAAAAAAATGGCCATCTAACAGCTGAAGAAGTTACGACCTTTTACTTAAATTTTTTTACGGATCCTTATTTGTATCCAAAGGATTTTCAACTATATCAGGATATATTAACCTATATTGGATCCATACAATTTGAATCCACCTTAAGATCAGGCGGAGATTGGGCTTATTCTAAAGCCGTTATTATTAAAGTAATAACCCCAGAACAATAGGATGGAGACTATTACAAGTCCAAAGATATACCAACAGTGTGACAACCCACAATTCCGTACCCTTTGAGCCGACAATAAACCATACATGTCCAACCTAAATTGAACGAACAGATGGATTATCAAGGGTAATAAAGAAAAATAGACAGAACAGAATCTCACACGAATGGAATAACATATATTATTGAACAATAATTTTTACAGCAGAAAATATTTAAGATACATATATCAGAGTTTAACCTAAATTCAACATAGATAGTTATAAACATCTATCCTTACAAATGCTGACAAACATCAAACAAATGCAGAATAAGCAGCTAATAATAGAATGCATCCATACATATATGAATATCTCCAGCTCTCCTCTGGAAACTCCAACCGTCCTCAACTAAACCTGAAACTACTCGGATCAGACCCGTGTATTGAAAATACCCGGATTTAGCTTAATAAACCAGCATGAGAAAACTCAAATAATAATGACAGTGTCATATATCAGCCATGGAAATAAAATCCTTTTAAAAAGAAAGAGCATCTCATAAGACCACGCCCACACATAAACAAGGATGAGTTTTTCCCTTATGATAACTAAAATATTTATAACAAAACATTTGATATTATTTCTAATGACATTCTTTTGAAAACATTTGCAAACAAACTTATTAATCTTAGCCGAAATTGTTACATTGATTAAATTCCAGCGTATTAGCCACAAAGGGGGTTCCACAATCAAACTCGTAAAGGCTTCTTATTGGAGAACAGATTTCCATACAAATGACCAGGTAAAGGGACCACCTTTCGATCGGTACACCTCAACATGGGTGTCCCGAGGCACAAAACATCAGCCCTCTACCAACACAAGACCGACCTACCTCTGTAACTATATAGTACCGAATATGTCATCCTCCGATCATTACCGACCTTTAACCGAGAGCTCTCTTCGCAT
Source organism: Allium fistulosum (assembly GCA_030737815.1). Lineage (NCBI taxonomy): Eukaryota > Viridiplantae > Streptophyta > Magnoliopsida > Asparagales > Amaryllidaceae > Allium > Allium fistulosum. The sequence goes on along the minus strand of CM060907.1, from coordinate 676,938,136 downwards.
ACATCCACATTAATTTACATCCCGAACGTTATAGCGGGTAGAAATATATCTAGAAGGGGATGATCATACCCTAATGGTTGCAAACCACATAGCCTTGCCACATCTAACTCTGTTTCGGCCATTTCTCGGTTGATGAGGCTTGAGGTAATGATTACCTTTTTCACATAGCACATCTTCTTTCACTTTTAATGCCACATTGTCATTCCATATTCACACGATTGATTTATACAAACGTATAACTTCCTGACCTCGAATGTCTCGGGAAAGGGTGTTAAGCTAAGAGAAGGTGTCTTCTCCGCCATCGACTGATATACATTATATAAAGATCACTCAATGTGATTTAGAATGCAAGGTCATACATTCTTCCATACAAGCTCGTTCTAGGACTGAACGAAACCGAAGGTACTTTCCTACCATATCCTGTTTTGGGAATCACCCCTAGGACCAATAGCGAATAGTCCTTGCATTGGATGTTTCATAAGGAAGAAACCACCGCTACTATAAGTATATTGGGAGTTTATCCCTAAATGATCAATAAACAGTTCTTCACTATGAAAATCCTAATATCAATGTCTTCAACATATTTTACTTCGAAACGTAAATTGGTTCGAAGAAGTTTTCGGATAAGAATCCCCCAAATCCGACCCTGGTTCCGTCGAAATACAATCATCGATGAAGAAGTGAATATGGGTATACAGGATTTATTAAGCCTCTTTTCCCTTTAATTCTTGTGGTTAATTACAAATCCTTTTCTTAAAGTCTTAGAGTAATTCTAAGTTAATTCACTTATTACCTGGGAAAACATTTCACTTATTACTTGGGAAAACATTTCCTATTTTCTTATCATCGATCCGGAATTTCTTAACTTTTAAATGGGTTAAAAACAATGTTATTTAAGACATCGTTTATTGTAAACCCTAAATCAATCTTAGAAAATATTATTGAGTAAATAGGATCATAGAAATCATTCTAATTTTACTCAATATCAATTTCCGTATTCAATAAGTGCTATGGGCGGAATAGCAGTGAGATCACCTTTTAAATTCCACGAATACGACGAGTTCTCTCTTCGAAATTTAATACCAAGTATAAGAAGATTATCTTTATGCATCCAAGTTGTAGTTTATTCATTTTGGAGAATGCTTAAATTTTGTAATACTAATCTTCTTTTATTTTGGAAAAAACTTAATATAATCTTTTTAGAGCATCTGGGCTTTCCTTTCAATCTATTCCACCCCTCGCCTAAGAAGAGAAAATATAGGTCATGTAAGTTCAAGACACTGGTTGCTTTATTCCTAACCTTAGTTAAACACCTTGTTTTATCTTCCCAGATCTCACAACCGGGACAAATGTACTTGTCGTTTCTACATACTCAGTTATTAGCTTTTATTTTGGAATTGATTATAAAGATTCCAAATTATCTTTTAAACGTTTAATTATTCTTTTGAGAACATTCATAATTGATTCTAGGAAAAATCGTTAAGTTTAAACCTTCTTTTTAAAAAGTCGTAGAAACGGCAGCAGAAAAGTGCTGCGGAAAGTGCTTTATAAGCTTATTTGATTTAAACAACTTTATAATATTTGGAAATTCATATTTTTCCATTCTAATCTCTTTTAAACTATTCAAATAGATTTATCAAATTTATTTCATATTTTTAATTATTTAAAAATATCCATTTTAACGAATTTTATGTTTTGGTCATTTTACTGCAAAAAGTGTGATTTTTCTGGAAAATTGTTTTGGACATATTTTAAAATATACAAGATGAAATCTTGATTTTCTTTATTTATTTAAAAGATATGGATATAATAGTACGTAATGTTCTTATTTTGAAGAATCCCGAGCTGTATTCCACTCTGTACACTCGTTTGAACTTTTCGGCACGAAATCGCGAACTACCGTTGCGCGACGCGCCTAATTTTGACTTATTTTTCAGTACTTGAAATAATTCCTTCAAATTGAACTTTATTACTTATAAAATCATTACAAATCATTTTAAATCAATATTTTCACTATTTGAAGTATTTAAAGTTTATTTTAACTATTTCCTTATTATAATATTATTATATTCATATTATTTTATCATTAAATTTCTAAATCCATTTTCTTTTCAATTTCAATTTTGACTTCAAATTAAACTTAATTTCAACTTCAATTTCAAATTTGATTTCTAATCCATCTTTAATTTCAACTCAAATTTCAATTTCAATTTCAAAATCAATTTCAATTTCACTTTCAATTTTAACTTCGATTTCAAATCTAATTTCACTTTTAAATTCATATTCTATTTTACTTTAACTTTAATTTCAATTTCACTTAAAAAGAGACTTATTTTTTCAAAGTATCTCTTGTTTAACAAAGGGGATTACTTAATCAAAATGAGCATAATCAAGTTAACATTTATCACTAACATAATTATGACCCATACATAAGCTAATATGATAAATAATCACATACACACTTGCTACTATTCAAACATAACACAAACATAACCAAACATCCGTAACAACATTTTAAAGGGGTGTATATTTGCATATGTCATAAGATGATTATTGTAGCAAATCAAAATATGATCTTCTAAAAGCGACGAGAATTTCTCACCTTCATTTCCACTCCGTCTAACTTCTCTATGAACTAGCGTGCTTTTCTACAAATGTCACGAACTTTCGCCTTTATTTATTTTTCTTCTTTTCTTTTCTTTTTTTTATATGAAGGGTGGCTTGGCTAGGGGGTGCGTGAGCTTGGAGAGGCTACGACCTTGTATGAGGGAGTGTGGGTCCTTTTTTAGGGGCGAGTGTGGGTGTAGGAAGAGTTTTGAGGTGGGTGTGGGGGTAATAGAGGCTCGGGTTGGCGGGTATGGGTGCGTAAGGAGGTGGAGCTCTCGGGTGTGGGTCCTAGGTGGGGTGTACGGCCGTGTAGGGTAGGGTAGAGCTCGGGTGGAGGTGTGTTTGGCTAAGGTGGAGGTGATTTTGGGTGTTGGTGGAGTTTGCTTAGGGTGGAGGAAGATAATGGAGTGGTGTAGCTTTAGGAAGTGAAGAGAAAGGAAGAAAGTGGAAAATGAGTTTGTGAAAAAATGAAAGGTATGGATGCTTATTTATACTCGACCTTTACAACCAAATGACCATATTACCCTTGTCTACTTTTTTGACTTTTAACCATATTAGAAACTCCTTTCAAATGCATGAAAAGACATGTATTAAATGTGAAATGATGTTAGGCTTTGATTTATGTCCTTATGTAATGATTTTTGCCACTTTTCCATTAATTATAAAATACCAAAATACATTTTGCTCCTTTTCCATGTACGATAAGACTTATGCATTAATGAGATGAGATATGTTAGTCTTTTGTGTAATGATTATAGTTTTGTAAATTAATTTTAATTATAAATTGTCAAATCATGTTACTTTTTAAATTATTTGTTAATTTTGACTTTTCAAAATGAATTTGTATTTACATGATAATCTAAAGTGTGCATAGTTTGTTAATATGCGTTATATAGGTTAATAAAGTGATCATGTTGTCAAAATGTTGCGATAACTTGTTTTGGTTAAAAACATTGTTTTTATCGACATGTTTAATAGTCAAAATTTGATGTTTTTATTAAATTATTTATTTAAGTAAACAAATCTTAAAAATTGATTTTCTATTATATTAAATAAATTAAAACAAGTTTATCTAGGTTAAAATTCCATATCATTAGGGTTAATATCAAAATATTGAATTTTGAAGTTGCATTGACAAAATGTGACAAATTTTGAACATTTCTGTAAAACGATTATAAACCTATTTTTAAATCCTTAAATATACTTCAATTATCTTTATTAAGTGATTTTAGTATAATTTAAATTTTCAAACAAATATCTAAACATATTTATTTAAGCATATATTTATTTTTAACAAAACTTAACTTCTACTTATTGGTTCAAAAATCCAAATTTCATCCTTTTTAATTATTAACTATAAGAATAAATAATTTCTCTATTATTATTTATTATATATAACTTAGTTATTTAAGTTTTAAACCTTTTTTAAATTTTAAAATAAACAAAATCTCTTATTTTCAAAGTAGCAAAATTACGGGTCATTTCATTCTCCCCTACTTAAAAGCATTTTGTCCTCGAAATGAAATTTAGATAAAGGAATCTATCTCATACTCGTATCCTCAAACATTTTGACTTACTTATACTGATGATAGAAAGAAAGTGCTTATATACAAAGAAGGTTGATACCGTACCAACACTAAAACAAATGATACCAAACATACATATAGAGATTCCCCATACTAACCTGAGTACTTATCACGTACTTAAGGTTATATATACATACATCAAGTCAGACTTCTATCCTACCCATCCTAGTGCGTACTGCACACTTAAGATAGTATACACAACTACGAAATAGACTATACTTCCAAAAGCAACCAAACTAATACTATATCAACATAAATGAATACATCCTCATAACCCATCCCCTGACCTGAGCATGTACTACACCTGAGGTCCATATATATATATATATACACACATACGAAAATATAAGTCTAACCCCTATATCTTAGTGCCTACTATGAATTTAAGATAACTATCCAATTACCATGTGGACCGACCCAAAATATCATACAATATGTGATATATTATTCGATCTATTATTCAAATCCACAACTTTATTTCAGAACTAGTATCGATCCCTCGATTTTCTAGTGCGGACTTTAATCAGGCTTCTTGATCACAAACCATTGCTTTCCTTGCATAGCTCTCAACTATGATATAAAACTCAAGTACATAACCATAAACCCTTCAATGTTCACCGTCAAGAATCGAGTGATAAATCCTTTCTCGGATTTGTGTAAACACCTCAAAGTTCTGTACTCTAATCTTAGATCAAAAATTTATGTGCCAAAATGATCTACATATAACTTATGTATTTATTCACATTCATTTTTACCTAATATATTTCTTCAAAATTTCTATTAATCCAAGTTTATTTCACAAACATTTACTTTCTACTAAATCCATTATTACTTAAGCATACAAATATGACTTAAATTTGTATAATATACCTTTACTTCCTAAGAGTATATATACATATCCCCAAACTTCAAACCGTTCTTACTTCAATTAGGGTGTTTAACAAATGTGGAATTTTACTATTATCTCAAATTACTAAGTTATAAAACTTAATCCTTAGTATTTACCTAAGGTTTTAATTTAGCTAATATAATTTGTCTTATCCATATTTTAATAAGAACTTTACTAAGTGTACATCTTTTTCGTACAAATCTTATGATTATCTGCTTAACTTATTTACCTATCCATTTTCCAAATCAAATTTCTTCACCTTAAATCTATCAATTTTGATGGTCATTAAATCGTTATTTCTTAATAACCAAATGTCTATGGGTATATGATTAAAGTTCTAAATTCTAGCTTTCAACTAATTGATTTTATATGGAATATCTTATAGTCAAATTGTGCAATTCTAATCACAAGATATTCATATTTTAGTTTTACTTAAGCTAAATTACAAACAATCCTTAATTCCTAACCAAAAATAATAATATCCCCTTTAATATTTAAAATATAAACCCAAGGTAAAATTATTTCATTTACCAACTTTTTTTAAAACAATATTATTTTTATAAATTAACAAATACGCGCTCATATATAAACTCTCAACTCATTCTAGGGTGTTACTAACCCTATCTTTGATGAGTTACCCATCCTAGGATATTACTAATCCTATCTCTGATGAGTCTTACCCCTATCAGGCTCAGGTGTTCGCTCAACCTAAGCTCTGATACCAAATGTGACGAACGGGTTTTTCGGACCCGCCCCAGTAGGCTTTTCTACCATCCCGCTACCCTTCTGCTTTTCAACATGGGGGCACTCCTGCTTTTCAACATGGAGGTGATTACAAGTGGTACCTCAGATCTGCTTTTACGGCAAGCCTCTCGACTATCAACCAACCCTTCGATACTCAATCTCAGGGACATGTAGGGGTAAGAGTCTAAGCTTCGTCACTCTTTATAAAGTGAGAACCCCTATCATGCACGAACCTCACTAACCAGATCCGATCCCCGTACTTTGACATCCAATCATCGATGAAAAAGTGAATATGAGTATACAGGATTTCTTAAGCCTCTTTTCGCTTTAATTCTTTTGGTTAATTACAAATCCTTTTCTTAAAGTCTTAGAGTAATTCTAAGTTAATTCACTTATTACCTGGGAAAACATTTCCTATTTTCTTATCATCGATCCGGAATTTCTTAACTTTTAAATGGGTCAGAAACAATGTTATTTAAGACATCATTTACTGTAAACCCTAAATTAATCTTAGAAAACATTATTGAGTAAATAGGATCATAGAAATCATTCTAATTTTAACCAATATCAATTTCCGTATCCAACTAGTGCTATGGGCGGAATAACGGTAAGATCACCTTTTAAATTCAACGAATAGGATGAGTTTCCTCTTCGGAATTTAATACCAAGTATAAGAAGATTATCTATATGCAATCCAAGTTGTAGTTTATTCATTTTGGAGATTGTTTAAATTTTGGATAATACGAATCCTCTTTTATTTTGGAAAAAACTTAATATAATCTTTTTAAAGCATCTGGGCTTTCCTTTCGATCCGTTCCACCCCTCGCCTAAGCAGAGAAAATATAGACTAGGTAAGTTTAGAGCACTGGTTGCTCCATTCCTAACCTTAGTTAAACACCTTGTTTTATCTTCCCAGATCTCAAAGGCGGGACAAATGTACTAGTCGTTTCCGCATACTCAGTTATTAGCTTTTATTTTGAAATTGATTATAAAGATTCCAAATTATCTTTTAAACGCTTAATTATCCTTTTAAAAACATTCATAATCGATTTTAGGAAAAATCGTTAAGTTTAAACCTTCTTTTTAAAAAGTCATAGAAACGGCAGTAGAAAAGTGCTGCGGAAAGTGCTTTATAAGCTTATTTGATTTAAACAACTTTATAATATTTGAAAATTCATGTTTTTCCATTCGAATCTCTTTTAAACTATTCAAATAGATTTATCAAATTTATTTCATATTTTTAGTTATTTAAAAATATCCATTTTAAGGAATTTTATGTTTTGGTCATTTTATTGTAAAAACGCTGTTTTTTTGGAAAATTATTTTGGACATATTTTAAAATCTACAACATGAAATCTTGGTTTTCTTTCTTCATTTAAAAGATATAGATATAATAGTCCGGAATTTTCTTATCTCGAAGAATTCTAAGCTGTATTCCACTCTGTACACTCGTTTGAAGTTTTCGGTGCGAAATCGCGAACTACCGTTGCAGGACGCGCCTAATTTTGACTTATTTTTCAATACTTGAAATAATTAATTCAATTTGAACTTTATTACATATAAAATCATTACAAATCATTTTAAATCAATATTTGCAGTATTTGAAGTATTTAAAGTGTATTTTAACTATTTCCTTATTATAATATTATTATATTCATATTATTTTATCATTAAATTTCTAAATCCAATTTCATTTCAATTTCAATTCTAACTTCAAATTAAACTTAATTTCAAATTTAATTTCAAATTTGATTTCAAATCCATCTTTAATTTCAACCCAAATTTCAATTTCAATTTCAAAATCAATTTCACTTTCAATTTTAACTTCGATTTCAAACCAATTTCACTTTTAAATTCAAATCCTATTTTACTTTAACTTTAATTTCAATTTCACTTAAAAAGAGACTTATTTTTCCAAAGTATCTCATATCACCAAAATTGGATCTTGTTTAACAAAGGGATTACTTAATCAAAATTAGCATAATCAAGTTAACATTTATCACTAACATAATTATGGTCCATATATAAGCTAATATGATAAATAATCACAACCATAAACACTTGCTACTATTCAAACATAACACAAACATAACCAAACATCCGTAACAACATTTTAAAGGGGTCTATACTTGCATATGTCATAAGATGATTATTATAGCAAAATCAAAATACAATCTTTTAAAAGCGACGAGAATTTCTCACCTTCATTTCCACTCCGTCTAACTTCTCTATGAACTAGCGTGCTTTTCTACAAACGTCACGAACTTTCGCCTTTATTTATTTTTCTTCTTTTCTTTTCTTTTTTATATATGAAGGGTGGCTTGGTTAGGGGGTGTGTGAGCTTGGAGAGGGTACGACCTTGGGTGAGGGAGTGTGGATCTTTTTTTAGGGGCGAGTGTGGGTGTAGGAAGGCTTGGCCGTGAGTTTTGAGGTGGATGTGGGGGTAATAGGGGCTCGAGTTGGCGGGTATGGGTGCGTAAGGAGGTGGAGCTCTCGGGTGTGGGTCCTAGGTGGGGTGTACGACCGTGTAGGGTAGGGTGTAGCTTGGGTGGAGGTGTGTTTGGCCAAGGTGGAGGTGATTTTGGGTGCTGGTGGAGTTTTCTTGAGGTGGAGGAAGATAATGGAGTGGTGTAGCTTTAGGAAGTGAAGAGAAAGGAAGAAAGTAGAAAATGAGTTTGTGAAAAAATGGAAGGTATGGATGCTTATTTATACTCGAGCTTTACAACCAAATGACCATATTACCCTTGTATACTTTTTTGACTTTTAACCATATTAGAAACTCCTTTCCAATGCATGAAAAGACAGGTATTAAATGTGAAATGATGTTAGGGTTTGATTTATGTCCTTATGTAATGATTTTTGCCACTTTTCCATTAATTATAAAATACCAAAATACATTTTGTTCCTTTTCCATGTAAGATAAGACTTATGCATTAATGAGATGAGATATGTTAGTCTTTTGTGTAATGATTATGGTTTTGTAAATTAATTTTAATTATAAATTGTCAAATCATGTTACTTTTTGAATTATTTGTTAATTTTGACTTTTCAAAATGAATTTGTATTTACATGATAATCTAAAGTGTGAATAGTTTGTTAATATGCATTATATAGGTTAATAAAGTGATAATGTTGTCAAAACGTTGCGATAACTTGTTTTGGTTAAAAACAGTGTTTTTATCGACATGTTTTGCAGTCAAAATTTTATGTTTTTATTAAATTATTTATTTAAGTAAACAAAACTTAAAAATTGATTTCCTATTATATTAAATGAATTAAAACAAGTTTATCTAGGTTAAAATTCCATATCATTAGGGTTAATATCAAAATATTGAATTTTGAAGTTGCATTGACAAAATGTGATAAATTTTGAATATTTTTGTAAAACGATTATAAACCTAATTTCAAATCCTTAAATATACTTCTATTATCTTTATTAAGTGATTTTAGTATAATTTAACTTTTCAAACAAATATTTAAATTTATTTATTTAAGCATTTATTTATTTTTTAACAAAACTTAACTTTTGCTGATTGGTTCAAAAATCCAAATTTCATCCTTTTTAATTATTAACTATAAGAACAAATAATTTCTCTATTATTATTTATTATATATATCTTATTTATTTAAGTTTTTAACCTTTTTTAAATTTTAAAATAAACAAAATCTCTCATTTTCGAAGTAGCGAAATTACAGGTCGTTACAAACAGAATCAAAAAATCCTTACAAAAAATAGACTTTAATTACTTTAATTATATTAAATCTTGGGAAATTGGCCTTTACTATGAAAATAGGCAAAAAAGGCACAGTTCGTTTATACAGTTTAAAGAGCAGAGTTCTTTAATTATCCAAATTGGTTTCTATTTTGGTTCTCAAACTTTGGATTATACCCAATAATTTTACCACAAAAAATTAGAACAATTTACGTTTGTTGAAATCAACCCATCTATGAAAAATCATGGTTTAATGTTCGCAATACTTTATCAGGTATCCTAGATAATGAAATAGGATTTTATAATTACCCCAAGAACACTCCAAAAATTAGGATTGTCTTTTCAAATTCCTTATTTAGGAAGGAATTTTAATTAAATGGTGGGATAAGTACGAATTCTTTAAGGACTCAGTCTTCTCAATTAATGGTTTAATCAATCGTGAACCTCAAACTCATGTGACTCAACCTCCTAGAAGAGATGTTTCAAAAATTCCAAAAGAATTAATGATAAGTTCTTCTAAAAAAGAATTAAAAAATCAGCTTAAAGCAATTCTCGAATCTGACTTTGATGATGATGACCTTATGAGTGTCAATACAGATAAAATTTATGAAGAGAGATAAAAGGAGAGGAATAAAATACGCTAAAATTCAGCATACAAATGTTTATATAAAGAAAAAACTAAATCTTGTCGACCTTATTCTACGGTAATCCTATAGTATCCTGATAGAAGAGGATTAGTAATCGGCACAGTATCAAGCAATATACCTTCATTACCAGATTTTGTAATAGCTCCTCCACCAGGGTTCCCTCCGCTTCTAGTTAGATAATTATCTACAACAGTAATTGAAGACAACTATAAAGTCAATTGAAAAGAAAATACTTATCTACTCACCTATAAAGAAGAAACCAACAATGCCAGCTTAATACTTATCTACTTACCTATTAAAAAGAAACCAGCAATGCTAGCTCAATGCCAGCTCAATGCTTATCCACCAAATCAAGATTCAAAGCAGCTGCAAAGTTTGAAAGCATCGAAACAGTTTGAATCCAGACACTTCACCAAATATTATCTGCATCTATGTACTACTATAAATAAGGGTTGTGTGTTCAGCTATAGGGATGTACAATAATATAAGCTCTGTAATATAAACTTCGAGTATTTAATGGAGATAGCCATCTTGTAACCTCCGTTGTAAATATTTTAGTAGTAATAAAATATAAAGTTTTTAAAAATCGTATGAATTTAAAAGGTGATTTCTCCGTTATTCGACGGATAGTAAAGGTTGAATATGGAAATTGATATTGAGTAAAATTAGTATAATTTCTACAATCCTTTCTACTCAATAATGTTTTCCAATATGAGATTTAAATGAATAATTTGGAAATGGTTTTCCTAAGTAAAAAGTGAAATGATTTAGAATTATTCTAAGATTTAACAAAGTTTTAATTAACCAAAGGATTTGATAAATGAGGATGAATGATTCCATATTTTTTGAAAAAGATGAATAAATTATTCAATGAATATATCTCTAAGAGAAATTTGATTTAAATAAAAGGTTAATTAATTGAATGTTGTGTGATAATCACCTATATAACTAAATTCCTTTTTATCGATGGTTGGTTCAGAGAAACCGCGGTCAGATTTGGGTAATTCCTAACCGAAAACCACTTTGAACCAATGTATACAGTCGGAAGTGAAGTTGTGTTGAAGATGATGATTTTTGAAGACGAAAGACCTTCAAAATGTATAGATTGTTGTCACAAGTCCCAGAGTTTACCCCATATTATCTTTATATGGTATCTGAATTTTGGAATCTTCATTGTATTGAAGACCGAAGATCTTCAAAGCGGAAGGGTTGCTTGTTGACATTCTTTGGGTCGCTCCCAATATAGAGATATTTATTATAGCAGTGATCCTATTGTGTTTTTGAAATCTTCTGCAATGCCAACTCCGACTTGCTACAACTGCTTAAAGAAGGGTCATTATAGTAGAGACTGCAAAGCCGAGGGAAAGAAATGTTACAACTACAACAATCTTGGGCACATTTAGAAGGACTGTCCAGAGCCATTGAAGTAGAAGCAGAAGTGAATGCATATGCTATCAATGCTCCATCGTCGAATGCCCCATCGAGGAAAGAGAAGGGGAAAGGCATCGTTATTCAATGTATGCTGTCCAATTATGATGTTCTTGTATGAGTTTTATTTGATACCTAGGCTTCATATTCCTTCATATCTAGTGACCTAGTAGATAAATTGAGATTAAGAACTGAAATTGTTAATCGACCTTTGATTATGATGAACCCTATTGGCGGCTCCACTAGCCTATGTATGGTTCATCGTGGTTTGGTCTTATCGAGTCATTAATGTTTTTTGATTGTAATTACTTTGTTTTGGGTTTCACTGGGTTTAGTATTATTCTGAGGATGGACTGACTTCATAGATATGGAGTGGTGGTGGATTTTGAGAAGTCATTGGTAACGATAGGGGTAGATGATGGGCGGATGGTAGTGTTAGGCTACCTACGAGATGACGAGGTGATGATTAGCTCTCTATACTCGCTCGATATCCTACATGATGAATTTTCGTGAATGCCTATTGCTAGGAAGAATTCGGACGTATTTGAGGAGGTGACTAGACTTCCGCTACATAGAGAGATCGAGTTTCCTATGATTTAGTTACAGATGCCAGACCGATAGTGATGCCTTTGAGGAGGATGGCTCCTAGAGAACATAGAGAGCTCAAGGTGCAAGTGAATCGCCTATTGTGATGAGGATTTATTCGTAAGAGTATTTTTGAGTGGGGAGCACCCGTAGTATTCGCCAGGAAGGCAGATACTTCCCTTAGATTGTGTGTTGACTACCATGAGCTAAATAAAGTTACAAGGAAGAATAAGTATCCACTCCCATGTATTGATGATTTGTTCAATCAGCTTCATGGTGCTAGATTATTTTTTAGTTGGACCTTGCGAAGAGCTTTCACCAATTGGGAGTAGCGAAGAAGAGTGTTCTGATTATAGCATTTCGTACACCGCATGGTTTCTACGAGTGGTTGGTTATGCCATTCGGGCTAACTAATGTGCCGACATACTTTATTGATCTCATGAACTGTGTTTTTAAGGGTCCATGATATTCTTGTCTACTCACGGACAAAAAAGGGACACAAAACACATTTAAGGATCGTGCTTGAGGTGTTGAGAGAGCATTGATCGAAGGCTTAATTTTCGAAGTGTCACTTTTGGAGGAGGGAAGTAAGATTTTTGGGTGATGTTGTTTCTGAGCATGGCATTACCGTGGATCCTGCAAAATTTGCAACAGTCCAAGATTGGACTAGACTCTAAAACACTACAGATGTGAGAAGTTTCTTGGGGTTGGCTGGATATTATAGACGAATCATCTAGGACTTCTCCAAAGTAACCGCGCCGTTAACTTACTTGACCAAAAAGAATCAGACTTTAACTTGGGATGCCTGATGAAAGTAGGCATTCATGTGTTTAAAGGAAAGGCTGAAGAGTGCACCAGTATGACCTTTCCAAGCGGGAATAAAGAGATGACAGTATACACTAATGCTCGTGGTATTGGATTGGATACGGTATTGATGTAGAGAGGCAAAGTTGTCACATATGCTAGTCGGCAACTTAAGCCACATGAGAAGAAATACCTGATCCATGATTTAGAGTTAGCAGCGATTGTGTTTGCACTAAAGATTTGGAGGCACTATCTTTTAGTAGAGAGGTTCGAGCTGTTCACCAACCATAAATCATTGAAGTACCTCTTTTCGCAAAAGGACCTTAACCTTCGTCAATAGCAATGGGTAGAGTTCCTAACCTCCTATGACTTTGAGATTGCATATTCATTGGGCAAGGTAACGCAGTTGTTGATGCATTGAGTAAGAGATGGCTGGTTTGGGAGCTATGTTCCTAGAGTTCACGTAGCTAGCATATATTGCTGGTTAAGATTTATGATTGAGATGCAAGCTAGAGCCAGAGATGTTGGCAAGCTTCACCATTAGACCTACTTCGATTGAGCGGATCGGTACTACTAAGAGGCATTATGCCAGATTAGATGAGATTATTTCTAAGATTGAAGTTAGAGTAGAGTCTAGATATATGAGATAGTATGGACTTGACCGAGACAGTTGGCTCCGTAAGGATGGAAGATTGTTTTTTCTTGATGTCGATAAGTTGAGGGATGAGGTGCTACGAGAGCATCAACATTCGAGATTGACTATTCATCCCAATGGTAATAAGATATATCGTGACATGAAAGCAGACCTTCTATTAGAAAGGGATGGATAAAGACGTTGGGACATTCATCTCAAAGTGTATGAAATGCCAGTTGATTAAGGCAGAGTAGAAAAAGCCTAGTTACCGCTAGAAGTTCCCGAGTGGAAATGGGAAAAAGTCTTGATGGATTTCATTGATGGACTACCAAAGACTCGAGTAGGGTTGGATCATAATTGATCGATTGACCAAGAGTGCTAGATTTATACCCATTAAATCAGGTAGAATGGCGGCCAAAATGGACGAGTTGTACATGAAGTGGGTAGTATGATTTCTTGGTGTGTTGAAGGGCATTGTAAGTGACCGAGACCCGTTGTTCACTTGTGAATTTTGGAAGAGCTTATGGGAGGCGTTAGGCATAGAGCTACACCTCAGCACAACTTATCACTCTCAAACTGATGGCCAAACTGAAAGAGTGAATCGTATCTTAGAGGATCTCTTGCATGCTCGTATATTCAACTTTGGAGGCTCATTGGATGATCACTTGCATCTCGTTGAATTCGCGTACAAAAACAGTTATCAGTCCAGCATCGGTTGGCACCATTTGAGGCATCATATGGCTGACCATGCAACACTCCTTCTTATTAGTGAGAAGCAGGCGAGAAACCGATACTTGGGCTAGATATGATTAGAGAGACCTCAGAAAATACCGAGACCATTCGACAATGGATGAAAGCTGCTCAAGACAAACAGAAGAGCTACGTTGATAAGATACATAGAGATCTAGAGTTCTCTGTTTGTGATATGGTATTTGTCGAGATCTCTCCATTGAAGAATGTAATTCACTTCGGTAGTAAAGGGAAGTTGGTAGCGAGATTCATTGGTCCTTTTTCGATACTAGAGAGGATTGGGAACCTTTCTTATAGATTTGACTTACCTCAAAGAATGGCAGGAGTGCACAATGTGTTCTACGTTTCCAACTTGTTCATGACCTCGGCATAACTATCGCATTTGATCAACTAGATTATATAGAGATTGAACTAGAGGCTTCGAGACCTCGTAGGCCTATTCGTATCGTTGGACGTAATAAAAATAAACTTAAGAGGAAGACAGTGAAGTTGGTGAAGGTTTAGTAGAGTGAAAGCGAAAGCGATTGCACTTGGGAGACCGAGGAGAGCATGAGGAAATCTTATACAAAGCTATTTACTTAGTGAGATTTTCTATTTTATCGCTTTCACTGGTGATATCATGAAGTATATACCATGGTATAGTATCCTGCATGCTAGGGTTGGTTTTGGGTGTTTCCTTTTCCATTTGTTGTTTTGTATGCACTGGTTTGATGTGTTATGGTTGCCTATGCTTATATATGGTTGTTAGGCATGCGGGATGACCATATGGATTTTGTTTGGGATTTCAAGGGCGAAATTCCTAAAGGGGAAGAGGGAGGAGAATATAACGACTCATATTCTACATATCGGAGGATCTAGAATATTAGCATTATTTGTATACTTGGATGGTTGCTTCGAGTTTCCACATGCTTTCTTCAAGACGTAATGGGGTTTGACTCAAGTTTTGGGTATGTAGTTGGTTAAGCTTGTGGCAAGCCAAATACTTACCAAATATGGCTAAGTATGGGGATCATTGACGAACCATAGGGTTCAATGGTGTTTTTCGAAGACGACGATGCAAGATTCGATGATGATGATTATTACATGATGGGAAGAGACGACTTTGATGATGGATAGTTGAACTTTGAGATGTAGAGTTGAGGACTATGAGTCGGACTAGGGGAACTGTTGGATGATGGTTACGACACGTATAATGTTATTCTATGATTGATGATGACTGTAGAGAATCATCCCTACCGTAGTGACTTCATGATGAAAGTGTATTCCTAGGATGAGCTCTGTTATAAATGATGTATGAAAAATGATCATTGATACTTTAAGGTTCAGACAGTATTCATAAAACAGGGGCAGTATGAGGTACCAATTTAGACTATCACTAGACCGGATCTCCACGATGGCCGATCTGATCTCCAAGATGGGTGATCTTTACCCCAGATCATCCATGACAGGCGATCTAGTTTCCTGGCCTACTAAGTAGCATGGATTCGAGTACTGAGGAACTAAGACGTTGAGTGGTTTTTGGCTATGACAAGTTGTTTGATTTATCACATATCCAACATACTGAGTGAGTGAATATGAGGTTGGATGATGGATGCTATGTTTGTTGATTGTTTATTAGCCTAGGGATGGCACCTGATGCCGATATTATTGATGTACATAATCGAATACCCCTTAGTACTTTGATATATAGTACACCTATGATGACTATGACGTAGAGTAGCGTATATTTTGTATACGTGCTAACTCTATGGATGCATGGACAAATCAGTTATGATCCTTCATATCATTTGTCCTATTTTAGTGGTATATTAGTATTTAGAGATTTTCCTTCTCACACTAGACTGTTGTCTGACCTGAGGTTTTATGTTTTTCTTCATAATATTCCGGGTGCTCTTAAATGAGTAGATTAGGGATATCAGGTCTGGTGAGAATGTGGAGATGGACAGGTGGCAAGTAGGAGGTTATACTCTTATATTACTACATTTACTTATTTTCTATTTCGCTGCACAACACTATGGAGCTTGCTAGTGCCTTTATTATATAGACACAGTTATTTATGAATTATTATTTGATGTATAACCATATTTCTTATGTTGAATATTGTATGGATCCGCAACATATTCTATGGATCCATGCACTCTGATTTTGTGATTTATTCAGTTATTTACTGCCTCGCCTGTTTTATATCATAGATGTTTACTATTATACTTTATTCGAGACACTATGAAATATACGACAGGTTCTGTGCCGTTTTACTTTATTTATAATACTTACGATCATCCCACATCGGCAGGACACCCCTACAACGCTCTATATAGGTATATTGGGTGTCGGTGGTATAGGGCGGTCGTCGCAACCCCATACTTTGCAACTTCAAAGGGGTTGAACTCTTTTGAAACATTTAAGGATCCTGAATATTACATACATTCCAGCGCTCTTGTGACCACATAAGTCCTTAAGATTACATAGCTTTATTAGTCTTAGGTGCCCATTTTCTTATCATTCTCTTGTAATTCCTATAGTTCTAAGAGAAATATATAATAAGAGAAGAGGGCTTTGCTGAACCAATCTATATCTTGTGATATTTACCTTTTAACTGTGTAGTTAACTCCTCATTTTCTCTAATTTTAAGCCTATTGATTAGCAAGTAATCTTTTCTTTACACAATGCACTCATATCATTCTAAGGTTGGCTAGAAACATAGTCAACATTTTTGCGCTAGAAGGAGGGCCTCCCTCTAAAAGCTCTCCCATTCCCATGCCTTTCAACTTCACAAGACCTGATCGAACTCTTTACCATGGACAATCTTCCACTATTCAAAGGTACCAACTCTAACAAGCACCAAACCAATGACAACATTTTTACCAGTGCTACCCAGCCCAATCTTGGTTCCAACGAAGAAATATGGTGCGTTGTACTGCTACAGCTGTCAAACATGGGTCAGCTGGCCCGTGAAGTAAATGGTTTGAGGATGAAGATGGATGCTCAAGCTACTATGAACTTTTTCCTGCCAACTCCTCCATCAGTCGTCCTGTTTTCCTACTCGCAGGCTAATAACTCTCGACGATTACGAACTTCTGAACATTGCCGAGGCCCAAGAGAGGGTGGTGGTAGAGACTTCGTCGATGGACATCCCCATTCATCCTAGAAGGTAACCCCTGCGCATGCCTAGTCAAATTAATCTCACCCTGGACAGGGCTTTGCCTATGATGCCAACCCGGAGTCATCCCTTTTTGGTGGAACGACCGCCAGCTCCTAATCATCCATGAAATTTTGCATTTGACCATCTACCACAATCCCCTTGCCTTAAGCAGGGCATGCATGGATCCTTAAGTGCACTCCTGATCCCATAAGGATGTGGCCAGAAACAAGCAAAGAGGAGAGCGAGCTATGTATTCTAGATCCCTCACAGTGCATAAAAAGATATTTTCAACTCTTCCTCGACGTTCTCCATCTCATCATCGATTTTCTACTCCGCCCCAACACAGCTTGAGCTCTTAGCCTGTGGGTTGCCAAAACATCCTGCAACAGGCCGATGCTAGCCTAAGAGAAGAAATGCATGTCCTATATCAATAGCCCAATAGATTGCAACCCCACAATGCCAGGGTGAGGCATTCTCAGATGAAGAGAATGGGGAACCGTTCTCCAATGAAATCCAAGACACTTACATCCATCGGCGGTATGCCTTACTGCTAGTTGACAAGTATGATAGGAGTGTAGACCCATCTGACCACATCATGGCATTCAACTCCATCACCCATGCCAGACCGCTCTTCGAATCAGCAAAGTGCTTGCTCTTTCCCTCTACCCTTGCTTGACTGGCCTTCTATTGGTTCTTACACATATGATCTGGTAGTATCCACTCTTGGGCCCAATTGTGCATAGACTTCAAGACTCATTTCTTTGTGTCTCATACCCATATCATATTGGCTAGTGAGAGTGGAAATATCAACCAGGGACCTTTTGAAAGCTTTCGGTCATATGTTAGACACTTTAACAAAGAGTTCACCCGGGCTCGGGGTGCGGACCTGGGCAGCTTGGTGTAGCCCAATGCTTAGGGATCAGGTATAAGTCCAGGATGTGGAGACAGCACGAGAAATAGTTGGCTTCAATCCTAATTGACTGCTATCTATAAGCAAATAACATGGTAAGGATGTAAGATGCAGATCTTTCAAATAGTGATAGTAAGGCAAAGAGCCTCACCCAAACCGATCCTCACAACAACAACGATTATCTCAACAACGGTCATCAAGCTGATGCCAAAAGGCATCTAAAGTCTGACCCTCCCTATAGGCCCTGGTATCATAATTAATCACACTTGAATATTGATATTTCCACCATCTATCTCGCCATAGGAACCAAATGCAGTATCAAAAGGGGAAAGAAGGAGGAACCTCGTCTTAATGCTAAGTACTACAAGTTCCATCGAATCAATAGCCACTCCATAATAGACTACCATGTGCTTAAGGATGAGATTAAAAGGCTCATCCGAGAAGGAGTACTCCTAGAAGTTTGACATTAGGTCGTGCAAAGGAAAAACTGAGAAGAAAGAAACGATTGGCCACCTTATCCCAATAATGCCAATGTTCAAGCCGTCACCGAGGTCTTGACCATATGCAGCGGACCACATGTAGCCGACGACAACCAGGTTTACTCATTGGAGTCCTAAGCGTCTAAGGCACCTTGACTAGAATCAGAGTGGTCGATCAACTTCACGACCCAGGATGAGGAAGTAGTGTCCTACCCCCATCACGATCTCATGATCGTTACTTTTTCCTTGGCAAACTCCAATGTGCATCAGGCATTTATGGATGGGGGCAGCTCGGTCGACATATTGTTCAAGAACGACATTGAAACCTCAGGCTTCTAACCTCCAGCCTCACCCCGTGCGCCTTACCCATTTATGGTTTTGGGGGTGTGGGGATTGTCCCAATAGGAACAACCTCACTTATAACAACATTCAGCCAAGAGTACCACATTGTAAAGATCTAGGTAAACTTTAAAGTAACTAATTTCTCATCTGCTTATAACCAATTAATAGGATGACTGGTGATTGCCAAGCTAGAGCCATTGTCTTCTATAACTGCTTCATCATGGAGTTCCCCATCTATGATGGGGTTAGTAAAATCAGGGACAAAAAGAAAAAAGCAGAGGAATGTTAAGGAACTTCCCTCAAGCAAGAAAAGAAGGGTGTTCTCCTACTGCAGCAAGAACATTCTGTGAGAAATGCGGATTACAGATCTTAAGGCTAGAATTAACACTAGTGGGGGGGGTGAATAGTGTTTTAAGGAATTACTAATTCTTTTTGTGTTTATATTAATTTGAACACAAATGTATGCAATATTCAGACACAGATATGATCACAGAATCAAACATAGATGCAAATATAAAGTAAAAGCAATAAAGGAAAGAACACACTAGATCTTATACTGGTTCGGACATCCAGTCCCGCAACATAAGTACGGATTTCCTTTCAAAATCAATTCTAACAATTACACCCTCGATTTCAAGGCCACGAGGTACACCACTCCATATTCACAATCCTCTGGGTAGAGATACTTGATTTTACGGGCAACAAGTTCACCCAATTGATTTCCTAGGCTACAATCACACCTTTTCTCACTTGATTGATTTTCCAAGCTACAATCACACCTTTTCTCGCTCGATTGATTAAAAAGAAGCCTATAACTCCGAATAGCACTAGGATCTTGTTGAGATAGTGATAGAGAATCAAACCAGAGATGATCTAGTTAGATTCAATGGAAATTTCGGTAGAGTAATGGTAAAAATGTATATAAAGAAATGTGGAAGAAGAAGAGAAGTGAAATCAGAAAATTATGAATATAAATTCATTTAAAACATCCCCTATTTATAGTAGAACAATAGCCATGTCCATTCGGGAAAGGATATGACGAATAGACACTTCTTTTGAAATTCAAACTTTTGAAATAAACTGTCATCATGTCGACATGGGTACCTAGGGGTTGTCGACATGCCTAAGATATTTTTGATAATTTGTTTTTCTTTTGAAAATAACTTCTATCTTATATTAAAACTATTTTAAACTTTATAAATATACTTTACTATAGTTAAAATACATAAATAAGTATAGAGAATAATATTTTGATATATATATATATATATATATAAAATTTTACTATAATTTCATATTTAAATCTAAGTATAAATATTAAAAGTTAAATATAGAATAGTTAAAAGATAGTTTAAAATCAAGGATAATTAGATATTGAAAATAAAGATTATTTTGAGGCTAAAAGTATTTAAAACCAGGATAGATGTTTTTGATTTAAAAAGGAAGATTTTGAAATCATTTTGAAAACAGGATATAATTTTGTAAAACATTTGAATAAAAGTTAGTGGATACAAAACGATGTTCCACTAGATTTTTCGTAGGTTCCATCCTACTTAGGGTTCCATCCCTTTAACAGGCTCGAAGTGGATTCCATTCCACGAATAAAGTGGATTTTAAGATGTCAGTGCTTTTCTAGGAGTTTTAACATAATTCTAGACTCAATACTTGTCTTGTACTATTGAAATCTTGAACTCTTGATATCTTGATACTCATGAGTCTTGAATCTTGATGTCTTCAATCTTGAGTCTCTATACTGTACAGTCTTCATTCTCAGTACCTGCATGTTTATATTCTGCATATATATATATCTAAACTATAACATTAGTATTTGTATTTTATAACAAGTCCTAAGGTTGTTGTCATCAAAACCATTCTTTTCAAGGACTAACACATTCCACCATCAATGATGGGTTTATCAACAGATCCAACAGGCTGATCAACACCTTGGTTGTTTCCAAGGCCACTCCCAATCCCGAGGCATTTGCAGCAAACCTTACTCTCTTATAACTGGCCGCCTCATCTAAAAACCAGAGGCATCATAACCTCATGTCACATTCATCTTTACCGATAAGTTCTTCACAATAAAGAGCATAAAAGAAGTACTTTTTCATCTATCTATTCCTTGTAAACAGGTCAAGTATATCCTAACTCACCATCAAGTCGTTGTGTGTAGGCTGCATATAGCCCCCATTACTATTACACAACTCACTTACACTATTGGCTAAGCTAAGCAAATGCACTCTAGTTTAATTCAGGATCAACGGTCGCCTCGCAATAGGCGATGTGTCACCTAGCTTAACTTCACAGCCCTAAGAGCTCGGGTCGTGGGCTCATCCTCCACGCTATGCTAGACCACTTACCGTCCGAGAGAACCTACGAGCAAATTTGCGTTTCAGCTCATGCCGAGCAAACCGCCACTCTACATTTAGCGATTACTTGGCTGCATTAATTATTGTATCCAGCTCGCATTATTATCATACTAATAATTTCTACAGATTAAATACAATGACTATTAAATATTCAATGTATTCCGCTTATCAAGTCGCATAGATTGTAACAACCTACACTTTCTAACACACCGATCCAAAGTTTATAGTGACTTTCGAATTCGCATCATGCTAAGAAATACGAGCTATTAGATTTTTAAACATTATAGATCATGATTGTAAGGGTAAATTCTAAGACATTCTACACTATCAGGTCTCACAATGGAAGAAATTAAAATATAAGTACTGAAAAATAGACATTTCAGAAAAACTATCTTTAAAATACTTGTTTTACATATACACTATTTCTAAAGTACCATATAAGCTTGGAAAACATTTAATACAATATGTAACTACATAAGAACCAATGAAAAATATGAGAACTCTAATGTGAAGCTCCTTTCTCCACGTACTCTGCCCAATCAACTACAACCGTGGTGGTGGAAAATGAAAAAAGGCAGTGCATCATACAAAATTCTATTGAATGAGTACAAGTTTAATATGTGATGATCATGTGCAGTTGACTTTAACTCTACTCTAGATGACATAGGGTATCTATGAGTGTTCATGAATTTCTAAGGGCCCTTACCCAAGGGTTCTTGTCCAATACATATCCACACTACAATTTTGTAGACTGTTCCAAGGATCGAACCTCACAACTAACGACCGGCCATCACTCATAGAGCTACTCAATGTAAACACTACCACTAGGCTATCAAAACTTGAAAACACCGCCATAATGCTACAAAATGTGGAAACACTGCCACAACATTGCTAAATGTTGAAACATTACCATAACACTACTACTCGATGTTGTATACCCACCGCAGAACCTCCTATGAGTGCCATTTGCCTAAATACATCGCCTCCAACTGATTACTCGATCCCAAAATTGGATAAAGAACATTTACCCAACACCGCAATGACCTAGCGTCCTCTCGTAGGGAACTAGCTTCCCTACTATTGCTTACTACACACTTTTCCTTAAAATAGGCTCAAACAATAATTTACGTTTATATAATTTTTATTACAACCTGGGCCTTAGGCCAAGGTTCAGATTTTACATTTTACATGCTTACCGATCGACCGCTAATCCTGACCGATCGACCGCCAGAGGTCATGGTCGATCGGTCGTAGGCTAAAATTAGGGTTTTCGTTATTTTCATTATGGATTGTTGGTCTCAGTTCAATTCATCTTGTTCGCTATTTTCCCTGAACCCTAGTTACTAATGGAGCAGTCTATATTCTTATTTTAATGTCAAATTATCCAACTTAGGGTTTTAAAAATATAGGATTTACCAATTTAGGGTTTTGCAATATAATCATAGGAGAGGTGTACTAGCATCAAATATGATATAACGATTTACAGTGGTTCAATTCTAATCTAGTTTGCATATTTCAATTTAGGGTTTTATATATTTCAAATTAGGGTTTCTAGCATCCTAGATCATACCAGATAGAGTAAATTTAATCGTAGATAATCATCTAACTAAATTTGTTCCCACTCACTCAAGTCTAAGCTCTTCCTATTTGCCTTGTTTGAGAATCGCCCCTCCGTATGCTAGCTCCTCATGCTCCATCTAGATTCAATTGCTTATGTTCTTCTAGGTTGATTTTATTTTGATTTTTGAGAAGTTTCGGGGTTAGAGAAGAGGTTGAATTTTGGCAGAGTTTTGTTATAGTAAAGTAATATATAGCATTTAGGGTTAGGTTAGGCTAGAATTATTGGGATCAGAATTGAATGTAGGCGTTGATTTGGATTAAAGAAAATTTTGCTAAAATCGCACACGCTCATCAAAAACTTGGCCATAAAGGAATGATCGAAGCGTTCAAAGCAACGCTCCAGGTTTTTGCTTTTTCACTCTCCAAGGTCGACCAAAGAAGACCTATGGTCGACCTATACCGGTTGACCATGACATCCCAGGGTCGACCTATGTACGTTTTTTTTCTCTTTTTTGTTTTTAAACTAATTTTATTTCAAATCTTCCTTCATCTGTAACTTCTCCGTATTAACTCTAATTTTGAAGTGTTATATATGACAATCACCCAAAAAATCGCTACAAATGCAATGGTGCAAGATTCATAGCCAAATTTAGATGTCTGTGAAAATTTTCTTTTTAGTCCTTCTTTTATTTTATTTTATTTTATTTTCTTGTTAAATTTCTGTTAAAATTTCAAACTGTTACACTCCTTCCTTAAAAGGATTTCGTCCCTAAAATCTCAATGGACGGAAAAAATGTAACTTACACACACAGCAACCAATAGCTACAACCATCCACTTAACCATCATTTATAGGCAAATCATGGTCCTTAGAAATTTTCTAATGTAGTATGTACATATATATGCAAGATGAAATACACGTAAACCTTTACTGATGCAAAAGGTAGATGGTCTACTGATCCAGTCGACCTTCCATCATGCAAGTGCTCATGCCATACATCCAAAATGTATACAACATCCTAAATAAGTATACTTGCAATTCTATATGTATGCCCAACTGCAACATCCATATGCACGATAAAAAACAATCAAGCATCCATACGTATCACATAAAACAAGCTATAAAATAATAAGGAATAATGTGAATGTATGTGTACTACCTACATGATATATTGTCCTAAACGTGCCATAACAAGCAATCCAAACAATACATCCACTAGCATCCATCATCCATAACACGTCCTATTGATATTTTTACAACCATTCCTTACCATCCAATGGTCTTTACCTAAGCTTGAACCTATTTATAGAAATAATCTCTTTTAGCTAAAATAGAAACGTACTAGAAAAGAGTCCGGGATGGGTGGCTTAGATTTTCTGCTTAAGCTCCCATGCACTCTCAACTAAATCGTCTCCCTACTGGACTCTAACCACTTTAATTATTTCATTATAAAGTCTATGTGTCCTATGCCCAAAAATACAGGTATGTGCGTGGTGAACAAGGGACTTACCTATCCTTTTTAATTTTCCTTCACTGACACAGCTTGACCACGGTAGCTGCATCATATAGACACTTCTACAAGTACCTAATGACGGTTTCATAATATTTTAGTCGTATTTTATCTTGTCTTGGGGTTTTTCTACTTGCCTACTTTCTATTATGGACTAAACTCCATGGACTGTAGTAGACTTAGTTTATTGGACTATTGTGGACATAGCTCTATGGACTACCCTATGTGTCTCATGTTGGTACATGATTTTCTACCTATCTTATGTAGTCTTTGTCATTTTATGTAATAAATCTATCTATATGTTTCAACTGCAGTTTTCATCCTTTACCACTGGCATAAACCTTTAATCCGAATGAATGTGCATAGGTAATTCTCTGCAATCCTTGTACTAACTCAAATGGTGTCGATATGCACTATGTTGAATAACTTAAGTATAAGTATGCTCCCACAAAACCGTAGCCCTATAAAACCCTTAGTGCATAACATACTGCCTTAACTCAACCAATGATATACCTAATCACTTCAACTTCTAAATACCGAGTGAGACAACTTGAATGTCGATGGTGTCCCATTCTATGGTACTTCCTATTTAGCTCTTTGTTATTTCTCGAGGAGACCCCAAAAAAAATCCAAACTTGGTAATTTCTTAAATTGTTGAAAATTGAAAAACTACTTTTCCAATTCGGTTTAAGTTAAGTCATCTCATTTTACTTTTGAATTGTATCTTCAGTTCTTTAAAAATTGCAACGACCCACATTTCGGAAGGTTTAAATCGACAATAATCCATACATGTCCAACTCAAACAATCCGGAACACTAATAATCAATGGAGATAATTAAGAATTAGAAGAAAAGAAGAAAACAAATACAGAATCTTGCAGCGGAATGACAAAATATAATAATCAAATCAACAGTTCAAGAAGCCATTTACTATACATTTGATTATAATTTATACAACATTTATCAGAGTTATATATACAATATAACAATAGAATAATGTAGCGGAACGAACAATGTGGTGAAACAATACTAGTAATATTATACCAAATATTCGTCTTCATCCTCCAGCAAATATGATCTTCAATACGTTGAAAACTCAGGGTTGACCCAAGCGTAATGGAAAGAAAAAACACTCGAGTCAGAACTAAAATATCCTTATGTGAGTCAAATCAATATCACATCTAACGGGAGTGTAATAGCGTCAGAGATGTTTACAGGATTTTACATCTTCTATCCAGTGTATAACGTGCATGCAATAACTCAAGAGAAGTTACAGGATTTTCCATCTCTTAAGGATCCGTCAAAATATTTATATATAGTAGAATACACTATATATGTAATTTCTAATCAGTAAAGTAAATATTTTTCTTAGCATTAAGGCTTTACATTAATCCCCCCTAACGCGTTTTTTAAGCATTGTCATACAGTTTGCATATAACGCCCCAGTAGCACGTCGGGGGATAGGGATGCGTTGTGATACGGCAACACTAAACCAAACTCGTAGTGGTCTTGTATAAGGATAAAAGTATAACAAGGCACGTGAGACAAAGCCCAAGGTAGGATACTACGAGCTCGGGGCACAGGGCTGGTGGTAACGCATCGTAGCCACGATCGCCCACCGCGTCTATCCATCCCATATCGAGTCAAAGTGAGGTTATCCCAAATCAAGGTGCACCAATCGAAACCAACATCAATGGACCAAGTCCATGAAAGAAATCGAAGAACGGATGTTCGCTAGGGGTAGCTAGCCCACTTGGCCCTGTCAAGCCGTCCTGTTTTAGTCATTTCAAATTGGCACAAGTGTCGGGGTCTATCCATCATCGTTCTCTTTCTTCAAATCCAGCAAACTTACGCCAAATCCAACCACTTTGATCTCGAGTCTCCTCCATGTACACATTTGTTAAAGTGGTTCCAATATTGATAGAGAGTATGTCAATAAGAGGCCCTGGTCTCTTTAACAACCAAATGTCGTTTTACACACCGTTGGTACTTTTACATTTCAAGAACGATTCATACTTGATATCAAAATACCATATTCATTTCAAAATATCTTATTTACTTCAAAAATATCATATCTAGTTCGATATGTCATTTTCATTTGAAAATATCATTTCATTCAAATTTCCATTTCGAATTTCAACTTAGGTTATAAATTCATTTTAACCTAATTCGCATTTAAATCCATGGTTTAAATATAAATAGTTCCCACTTTGACCAGTTTGAATTTTTAGAAAATAGTTTGAATAGTTTATAAAGTTAAAAAAGTTTAAATAGTTTAGATATTAAAATAGATTATATATTAAATTATTTGAAAATTTAAATCAATTAGGAATTTATAAAGATAAATTTTAAAACAGTTTATAGTAAAATAATAGTTTATAGTGAAAATAATTTCAAATTCAAAACTGTTTCTTTCTATTTCCCATAAATCTGGACTCGGATCCAAATTTCAACCAAACTAATTCAATTTCAAATCTTCCAATTTAAAATCATCTTCAATCTCAAATCAATTTAAATCGAATCAATTTGGATTTCAAATTAATTTCAGTTCATACTTATATCAGTTTCGATTTTCATTGATTTGATTCAAATAGTTTAAGTCTCAATTCAAGTTCCAATTTTAAACCATTTCAGTTTATATAAAGTTCAAGTTCAATCTTAGAATATCAATTTAAATCATTTAAATCAAATTTAACTTCGATGTTCAATTAAATGTTCAAATCTTTAAAATGATTCAATTCTGAGCCTAAGTTTGAAATATCAATTTATATCACTTTTACTTATATAAATTTCCAAAGTTCGAATAAATTTCAAACCTTTAAAACAATTCAATTTCCATAGTTCAGGCCATATGTCAATTTTAACTTCACATTTCAAATTTAATTCTTTTAACAATTTCCATTAACAATTTTAATTTCAACATTTCAAGCTTGGGTTCGAAAATAATCCAATTCCCATATTTTGATTCAATTTTATTTTATTAAACAAAATCATTTGAATAAGTTCAATCCAAGAATTTAAAATCATTTAATTTAACTAATTCGGTGTCCATATATAATTTTCTATCCTATTGCCAAGTGATCAATTATTTCAATTTTAATTTCAGGGATGGATATTTATCGTTTTAATCCAAATCAAGGTGTTATAGGTATGTATCATTTCAACCAATTTTTTAATTTATTCGAAATAATTCAGATAACAATTTTATATACTTTCAAATAATTTACCGGGTGATAATAGGATATATATAAAATAGATAAACATCCAATCATCCAAAATATCAACCAATAGGCATCCATCACAATCAACATCCAAAACAGCCAATAAATCACAACAATTAACCAGTTATCAATAATCAGGAATTTAACTCAAATCATTAGTTCATTCCATTAATTCATATCATTAACTTTACTTAAGTAAATTTTATTTTATAACTCAAATTCATATTAATAATTTTTTCTTTTTATCACAATCAATTTCATTCAACTTTTATTAAGTTAAAATTTCATTTCATAATTCAAATTTCAACTTTCTTATTTCATTAATCATTTCTTACGTTTATAATCATTTTATACAGACGTACCTTCTTTTACACAATATTATTCAAGTTATAATTGTCTCAGAAAGCTATAACTAAACCTTAAAACATCCTTTGCAAAATTTATTTTATTTTACAAAAATTTTACAAAGATATGATTTAATATATTATTTGTTTGCCTTCTCTTAAGTTCATATCTAAATAGTATTTTCTTTTTACTACTCAAATTATTCATTTAACATTTCTTAGAACATTAACCAAGTGTATAGCATTTCTTATAACAACTTAATTTATTTTAATTTTTTCATAACATTTCTTCAAACACAATTTCAATTTGAAACATTTTTATTACTTAAGTTCAAACTTGTATAATATTCTATTACATATTCATATTTAACATTTTAACTTTTTAAACATTACTGGTAAGTTTAATATATGTTTTTAGAATGTAATTGAGTGTTATACAAATTTATCTTATTCATTTTAGTTAATAAGAATGTTCAATAATTTACACAATTTTAAATTACCATTATCTTGAAATTTAAGAGTTATTATGTAACTTCTCATATTTTATTTAAACACTTAGCTTCAATTTCTTATTTCTCATTTTAGAAGTTTCCAATTATTAGAAAAAAATTCACTTATTCCAATAACCGAAAATCGTTAATTAACTGGAACTTAAGAATTCAAATACCGGATTCATTTCAAATCATTTTGAAATAATATATATACTCATATATTTTTTATATATCAAATCATATTTAGAAATTTTAAATCAAAATCTGTTTATCGAACCAAATGTGTAGCAAAGCTACCGAGTGGCCTCCCCTGTTTGCACCAAAATGGTCACAAACCCCATTGAGCGTGATTGTAGAGAAATGAATGAAGAATGTAAAATTAAAATGAGGATAATATAGCAATTACACTTAACAAATAAATGAACAATAAGAAACACAAGATTTCTAGTGGTTCGGCACTGTTTTGCATATGTCCACTTTGAAGATCAATCTTTTATAGCTTTTTTACTCCAGTACAATGCTTCTGTTAGCTAATGATTGACTATAATTAAATCAGAAATAAAAGTAGCAGCATGTAGAGACCCCAGCCAAAAGTCCCTTTTAGTTGCAATGAAGGTTCTATTTATAGGTATGGAGCTCGAAATATCTGCCTTGGATCTCAGAATACTCTTTCTCAAGCCCAGGTGGGCCCGCATGATTGATCTAGGGTCGTTTGGGATCGGTCCTTCATCGACCTGTAGCATTTCTTATCGATCAAGAAATGCTCCAATCAAGCCGTGATCGATTATGGAGGCTTCTGAAGTGTTATGTAACTTGCTGTGAAAATCTCATTGCATTTGGAGTTGTGGTTGCGCAGTTATTGATCGATCAAGATTGCAAATATGGAGTAGCTGAGGCCCTCGTATCAATCCATATCAATTCCATATCGATAGGAGCACTTGTCATATGATGATGAAACTTGCTGGAGTGGGTCCCTAGAGGCTTAGGAGAATTTTGTGAAAGTTTGAGATCGATCCAGTGAATTTAGCTATCGATCCTCAACGAGATGGGCGTTTTTCGTATCCCTATGATCGATACGAAAATGATCGATATGGAAAATATTTTTCTGTTGAATTTTGGCTTGAGATCGATTGTGAAAGCTTCTTAGAGTGTTCTAAGCATGTCCTCAAAGTTTGGAGTCGTTTGGATATGAAATGAGTGATATATGCCCTGTTTCGTGTCAAAAAACAACATTTTCGTATCCATCAGATCGATACGAAAATGACGGATACGAAGGATTTTTAAACTTCATTGTTTTGACCTGTAATATTGTGGGTGGGCTTCCTACACTATTTTATTGACTTTCTAAAAGTTTCAAGTTGATTGGCTTTGTAGATTTTGAGATATCGATCAATCCTTGCTAATTTGAACAGATTCTAGTATCGATCCTAGATGGAGTACATGAGTGCTTGTCTTGCTTATATCTTGAGCATATGAACATCGATTGACTTAAAATTTGAAATATGACTTCTTGGAGCTCTATAAATCATTCCATACTAATTGCACTCGGATCGGGGCCGGGGTCCTGGCCGACCGTATTTCATTCATAGTCGCGAGTATACCTGTTTTCTGAAACAAGTAAACAACTATAATCAGTCAAATTTCTTGGTATCACGGCCTTGCCAAAAGGCGGGATAACATCCCCCATTTTGAGACTAGAAAATGAATGTTGATAATGCAGCCGTCATCACCGAATTTATTTTCCAACGACAGAAGAGAGGAGTACAAGACTTATTTCCTTTTAAAATCCCTTTTTGAAACACTTTTATTCGTAAATATTTTTAAATAATACTAATTATTATATCACAATCTTAGAAAACAATTTCAAAAGCATCGGGATTTAAGTTCTTAAATTCTCGGCTTTTAAATCCTTTCTATTTATAAGCTATTTTATAAATACACTTATATAATTCAATTACCTTATTATGAAAATATTTCTTTAATTTATATCTTTGTTATTGCAAACAATTCTTATTGTAATTAGATTTCAATACAATTTAATTATCGAACACTTCGTGAAATAGAGTTCACAAATTATTCATTTTAATTTAATTCAAACAATAATGGATGATAACTAAATATTATCATTTCGTAATAAACAACATTCATTAATAATCATATAGGTTTATGAAAGTAATCATTTTATGTATAAAATATAATTTAGGTAAAATTATTTCATTTACTTGATTTTTAAACAATATTATGTCGACTTACCTCGTTTAAGTGTTTAGAAACCCTTATCGATAACATGGCGTCCCACACGCCATCCAGAATTCATAAAAAACTCAATAAACAAGTAAACACAATATAAAACAATTTATAACACTAACACATACGCACTCTCATATATATATATATACACACACACACACGCTCAAACAAAATCATTCTAGGGTATTACTACCCTATCTCTAATGAGTCAAACCCCACAAAGCTAAGGTTATCACCAAACCAAAGCTCTGAAACCAACAGTGATGACCCATATTTCGGAAGGTTTAAATCGACAAGAATCCGCACATGTCCAACTCAAACAATTCGGAACATAGATAATCAATGTGGTTAATTAAGAATTATAAGAAAAGAAGAAAACACATACAGAATCTTGCAGCGGAATGACAAAATATAATAATCAAATAAACAGTTCATGAAGCTGTTTACTATAGATTTGATTATAATTTATACAACATTTATCAGAGTTATATATATAACAGAACAATAGAATAATGCAGCGGAACAAACAATGTGGTGAAATAATACTAGTTATAATAATATACCAAATCTTCGTCTTCATCCTTTAGAAAATATGATCTGCAATATGCTGAAAACTCAGGCCTGACCCATGTGTAATGAAAAGGCAAAACACTCTAGTCAGGACTAAAATATTCTTATGCGAGTCAAATCAATATCACATATAATAGGAGTGTAATAGCGTCAGAGATGTTTACGGCATTTTACATCTCCTATCCAGTGTATAACGTGCGTGTAATAACTCAAGAGATGTTACGGGATTTTCCATTTCTTAAGGATCCGTCAAAATATTTATATATAGTAGAATACGCTATATATGTAATGTCTAATCAGTAAAATAAATATTTTTCTTAGCGTTAAAGCTTTACATTAATCCCCCTTAACGTGTTTTTAAGCATTGTCATACAGTTTGCATATAACGCCCCAGTAGCACGTCGGGGGATAGGGATGCGTCGTGATACGACAACACTATACCAAACTCGTAGTGGTCTCATATAAGGATAAAAGTATGACAAGGCACGTGAGGCAATGCCCAAGGTAGGATACTACCAGTTCGGGTCATAGGACTGGTAAGTAACTCATCATAGCCACGACCGCCCGCCGCGTCCGTCCATCCCATATCGAGTCAAAGGGAGGTTATCCCAGATCAAGGTGCACCAATCGAAACCAACAACAAAAGTAATAGTATGGACCAAGTACATGAAGAAAATTGAAGAACGGATGTCCATTAGGGGTAGCTAGCCCACTTGGCCCTGTCAAGCCGTCCTGTTTCAGTCATTTCAAATTGACATAAGTGCCGGGGTCTATCCATCATCGTTCTCTTTCTTCAAATCCAGCAAACGTACGCCAAATCCAACCACATTATTCTGGAGTCTCCTCCGCGTACACAGTTGTTAACGTGGTTCCAATATTGATAGAGAGTATGCTAATAAGGGATCCCGGTCTCATTAACAACTAAACATCATTTTACATACTGGTTGGTACTTTTACATTTCAAAAATGATTCATATTTGATATCAAAATATCATATTCATTTCAAAATATCATATTTACTTCAAAAATATCATATTCAGTTCGATATGTCATTTTCAATTAAAAATATCATTTCATTCAAATTTCCATTTCGAATTTCAACTTAGGTTATAAATACATTTTAACCCAATTCGCATTTAAATCCATGATTTAAAAATAAATAGTTCCCACTTTGACCGGTTTAAATTTTTAGAAAATAGTTCGAATAGTTTAAAAAGTTAAAATAGTTTAGATATTAAAATAGATTATATATTAAATGATTTGGAAATTTAAATAATTTGGGAATTTAAAAAGATGAATTTTAAACAATTTATAGTAAAATAGTAGTTTATAGTGAAAATAATTTCAAATTCAAAACTGTTTCTTTCCATTTCCCATAAATCTGAACTCAGGTCCAAATTTCAACCAAACTGATTCAATTTCAAATCTTCCAATTTAAAATCATTTTCAATCTCAAATCAATTTAAATCGACTCAATTTCGATTTCAAATTAATTCAGTTTAAATTCAAATTAATCTCAATTTCGATTTTCATTGATTCGATTCAAATAGTTTAAGTTTTAATTCAATTTCCAATTTTGAACCATTTCAGTTTATATAAAGTTTGAGTTCAATTTCAAAATATCAATTTAAATCATTTAAATCAAATTTAACTTCGATGTTCAATTAAATGTTCAAATCTTTAAAATGATTCAATTCCGAGCCTAAGTTTAAAATATCAATTTATGTCACTTTTACTTATATAAATTTCCAAAGTCTGAATAAAGTTCAAACCTTGAAAACAATTCAATTTCCATAGTTCAGGTCATATGTCAATTTTAACTTCACATTTCAAATTTAATTCTTTGAACAATTTCTTTTAACAATTTTAATTTCAACATTTTAAGCTCGAGTTCGAAAATAATCCAATTCCCATATTTCGATTCAATTTATTTTTATTAAACAAAATCATTTGAATAAGTTCAATCTAAGAATTTAAAATCATTTAATTCAATCAATCCCGTGTCCATTAATAATTTTCTATCCTATTGCCAAGTGATCAATTATTTCAATTTTAATTTCAGAGATGGATATTTATCATTTCAATCCAAATCAAGGTGTCATAGGTATGTATCATTTCAACCAATTTCTTAATTTATTCGAAATAATTCAGATAACAATTTTATATACTGTCAAATAATTTACCGAGTGATAATAGGATATATATAAAATAGATAAACATCCAATCATCCAAAATATCAACCAATAGGCATCCATCACAATCAACATCCAAAACAGCCAATAAATCACAACAATTAACCAGTTATCAATAATCAATTCAACTAGCAATTTAATTCCAATTTCATTTTAACTGTTAATTCAAAATTTCTTACATATAAATTTCTACGTCGATTTCCATGTCAGTTAAATTACTAAACAACAATCAATAAAATTAAATCACTTCATGATTTCAATTTAACTAACATAAAAATATTTTAGTGCTTCGTGAGTGGTTTAACACACTCACCTTTATTTGAAACTGAAAATTTCTCGGCTTCAAATAAATTCCACTTTGATTCCATGTCGTAGAAGACTCCTATACGTACCCAACGTGACTCGTTTCGCTCGAATCGGACCACATATGAAAAGGTTATGCAATTTATTAATATAATGATATAATTAAAAACTTAATTGACATAATAATATAATTTAACTTAACCTTAATCACTCCTTCCACACGCGCACAGTACCCAGCCCGCACACCTTATTCCTTCCAGGCAGCAGAACCCAAACAACGCGACCAAGTCATCATCGCGCGCGCCACCACGTTCGACCGGACGTCGATCCAACTGCACCACAATGACCGCCTCAGCCTCCTCAACCATCGCTAGAAGTCCCATCGCCTCCTACGCCGCCGTTCCCATGAATGAGATCCAAAACCGCCGTGACTAAAAACCCAGATCTCATTGAATTCGAGTTGATTCACCACGATCCAACCACATATCATATAGAACTCGTCGTGCTCTACACTTTTCCTTTTGGTGTCGTGCGAATTCGTTGAGTGGATTGAGAGAAATCGAGGAGAGAAGGGAAGTAAAATTTGGCCATTAATCATATATAAGAGGAAACAGCTGTGTTTTCTCGATTAGGGTTTGATTCGCGAAAAAATGAAACGATACGACCTTATATAAATTTCTGACCCGATTCACCCATAAATTTTCCGAACTCCAAACGAAGCGTGCCGCTTGGCGTTCTATATGTTATACCCCTATTCCAAACACAATGGAACTAGTCTCAGGAGCCAATTCCATCATTTTCAGAAGATAGCTTTTCAAAATCAAATTATTTTAATTAAATTCCTTTAATTAATTTCTACGCGGTTCAAGCTCGCACGATCAAACGATAAGTCCGATCACTACGAAACTTGAAATCCTATAACTATTCACTATTACAGATCCGATGAAACTGATTTCGTCAAAATCCGAGACAGTGCCCAAAAATACTATTTTTACACGTTAATTAAAACGAGAAATTTCCAAAAATCAATTTAATCACTTTAAATTAAATTTTAAAAGTTAACAATTTTCATTCTTGTTTAAATAAAATTTAAATCAACTTCCAACATCATTTTCATTTATATTAAATTCAGGATTCAATTATTTAAACAATTTTCAATATTAAATTTAAACAATTTAATTATCTAATAAATTACTATATTTAAATATAAGTTATTTAACTTGTAAAATTTAACTTGTAAAATGAATTGAAATAATAAAACAACTACTTTCATTTTACAATAATTCAATGCTAATGCAATTACTTATAATCTAATATTATTTAATTTACTTTCTAATGTAAGTTATCATCTCTTATTGAATTTTGTTATTCAAAATTTTTATTCAAGTTCATATTAAATAAATTACAAAAATAAAACATAAATTTTTATTTCCAATCATTTTATTCAATAATTATATTAAATTTAATAATTAAAAATAATTAAAAATACGGGTCGTTACAAAAATCATGATACCTAGATATCATGATTAGAGTCTATAGAGACCCATCCTAAATTCTATAAGTGAAAGTTTGGTCTATCTTCCCACTCAACCTTAACACTAAAAGTCCCAAATTAATTGAAGTCATAACTTAGAATAACTCTAGTATGGGTGATAATCTCCTAAGTGGTACTTTGTTCGCGTGCGATTGCAATGTACACAACCATGTATTCTAAGTTAGTCTTCCATGAATTTCCTTAAGTATATAGCCTTCTTTCAATCTGAGGGATGATTGAGAAAAATCCTTTTTTATCCGTTCATTCAAAACTTGCCAAAAATTTCCCAATCTTATTTTCTATGAAAACCACGTTTTCATTCTCAATGCATGCAAATAACGATATCTTCTTCTTGACTGAGACCCAAATCCTTGAATTAACCATACCTTCCACAGTCTTGACTAAAATCTTATCTAAGATACTTTTTGTGGTTTGAACTCCTAAAACTTTACCATATCTTAATTTCCATCCATAAATGGGACCTTTTTACCAAACATAACCTCTTATCACTTTATTGCAATTATTCCATGTTTGGGACAAATCACTATGGAATGATGCCTTGTTATTTTAATCCAATAAACATGATGACCAATGCTTTGGTTTATACTTAAGGATTTCTGTATTTTAATGCATTGGAATTACATCTCTTCCAAAGAAAAGGTTGACAGCATAAATTTCTATGTCTTTTCCCAAAAGGAAATTTCTTTTACTTTTGGAATTGCAAGGAATCTTTTTTACAGTTATTGAAATATATAGTACAAAATACGGTAAGTATCCCTATTATATATATCTCTTTCTTTTTGGGCGTATTCCTTGTCATTTCAAATGATACACTTTTATTTATAAATCTAAACTTGATAACCCATAAGAATTTACATTACAACCCTCTACATTCCAATGAATTAAAATACTACTTGGATCCCATTTCCAATTTATCACCACTTTCAATTTTCTCTACTAACCTATATCAATTATCCAAAAAAATCTGGGATCACCTAAATCCCAACATTTATTGTGATAACTTAATTTACATTTTACTTGCACGCGTCATTCAAATCTACAAATCTGGAACTATCACATTATCTATAAGTTTCAAATACTACTAATACCTAATACTAAATTCGAGGACTACTAATTCCCAACATTTTCCATATTCTAATATGTGCAAATTTCTAAATCTATAATTCCAAGATTGACATAGACATACTTGGAACACATCTACAACGATAGAACTCAATAAGGTAGCACTACTCATAAGCTACCATTGAAACTAATTTTCACTAATATCACCGCATAATACTACTGTGAGAGCTACTCTCGGACTAAAACAACTTCCCACTCATGTCTACCTGGTCTGTTCGTAGCCTACAAGTATCCTACTCTCGCGTATATAGTATCGATCTTGCTACTGTAGCACTGAACTCAACATTCCAAATTAGATTGCCTAATGAAATCAAGGAATTACCCCTTTGTCACTTAACTCACTATATAAAAATTGAAGTAGGCCCTACTTGGCCTGTTTTACACTTCAAACTGAATAACCTCTTGCACTAGCAAAATCCTTTAATAGAATAAAACATCTTAGCTTACTCTTTCTTTATTCGAAAATATATCTTATCTGAATCATACTTTCCAAACTTCCTCATGCAAAGATTCTACGATTCAAACCATACTTGGGCAAAAATTGATACAAGGTGGTACTCACCCTTCACTATTACGAGAAGTTTGACCCAGTACTCTATCCTCCCAATTTAACCATTAAATTAAAAGGTCACTAAATTCTCTTGTTTCATTTTTATCTCTGTCCCAACTGTTTCAAGGCTTCCAAATTCCGTAGTCAAATTCTTTTCTAGTGGGATGTTTAGTCCTATTTATCTAATTCCGATCTTTTCTTTCCTCTTTAAGTTTTAATTGATAGTCATAATATTTTCACCGTTCCTATTTTAAATCAAAACCTTTGATTTTAACTTTATTTCCAAAAAACTAGTAAGTTTTAAAACTGCAAAACTCTCTTTTCATTTTTAACAAGCATTTCCTTCTTACTAAGATCATGATATTATTCTTCTTTAATTGAATTATCAAAAACGGTTGAGCTTATCTTAGCAAAATGTACATACACGCAATTTTAAATTTTCTTTCGTAAATAAGAAATTTAAAAAAAAAAATTAAAAGAAAATGTGGTATTTTAAACTTATTAGTATTACTATTTTATAGTTTGACAAAAACATCGATAAAAGACAATTTCAACTACTAACCATTTTTTTAATTTATAAAAAGAATTCAAAAGTCAGATCTTACATACTTCTCAAATTTTATTTTCCAAAAGTTCTACTGTTAAAAGCAAAGTACACATTGAGGGTAAGCGCAACAATGTGCCTAAAAGAAAAAATAAAAGCTTTTAAAGCAGTTATTGAAAAATCGCTTATTTATCAAATTCTCCACTTTTACTTTTTAAACAATCTCCATAAAGTTTGTCTGATTAGTTTATATAATATCATAAACCAATTTTTTTTTCTATTTAAAATATTTGACTTCTACGGTTTTAAATTTTAGAAAACATTTTCATTAGTTTATCACTTAAATCAGAGTAGACAATAACAACATAATTACCTAAGCCCATTTATACCTAACAATGTGTAAGTGCATAAGGTTTCCATCCTTCTTTTCAAAGATGATTAACTCAAGTTTATTTTCCAATACAGTGTCCAACTACAATATTTAAATTCTCCAACCATACACTTAAGTAAATAGGAGTCCTTGCAACTACTACCAATATGAGCATGTGGTTTCTACTTTAATTAAGGAATCCGCCTTAAATTTATGAAGTCCTCCTTCATGTCCCCCTTATGCTACCTACATTATATTCCTATTAGATAGGTCTCATGGTATTAATCTTCTTCATTTACCCTTAAATCCATAATTTACTTGCTACTGCTAGTTGGTATAGAAAATGTCTACTAGCGTTTCTATAGTCATTCCTCTAAAAGTTGTACTTATTATTACCATCTATGATTGGGAATTATTTTCAACTTTCCCAAAGATAGTATAGGCACGAATAAAGAAAATTATGATATATAGATAAAATCTTTGGAAAGCTTTTTAAAAACTTATATATATATATATATATATATATCTGTGTGTGTGTGTGTTTTGAGAACCCATTTTTGAAAACTTTTTGGAAAACCATTTTTTTCAAACACCTTTCAAGTATGTTCTCTCAATATGTGCCTAAATCCTAGAGGATCTTAAATCTAAGCTCTGATCCAAATGTAATAACCTTTACTTCTCGACACATCTATCCAAATTTTAGAGTGACTTTCAAAAAATACGACCGGTTGGGTTTTTGAACATTACAGAGCATGATTATAAGGGTTAATTATAATACATTCTACACTTTCAGATCTCACCGGAATGAATTAAAATATAAGTGCCGAAAAAAAGACATTTCAGAAACATAGTTTCCAAAATACTTGTTTTACATATACATTGTTTTCAAAGTGCAATATATGCTTGGCAAACATTTAACACAATAGGCAACTACATAAGAACCAATGAAAAATATGAGAACTCCAACATGAAGCTTCTTTCTCCATATACTACACCTAATCAACTGCTAATCTGTCATCCTACGCTGGTGGAAAATGAAAAGAAGGGGGTGAGACAGAAAAAAAATCTGGTGAATGAGTGCAAGTTTAATATGTAATGATCATGTGTAGTTAACTTTAGCTCTACTCTAGATGACATAGAGTACTACAAGTATCCTTGAATTCCTAGGATCTGTTACCTAAGGGTTCTTGTCCAATACATATCTACACTACAATTATGTAGGCTGTTCGAAGGATCAAACCTCACAACTAGCGATCGGCCACCGCTCCTAGAGCCACTCAATGTAAACATTGCCACTAAGCTACCAAAACATGAAAACACCACCACAATGCTACTAAACGTGGAAACACCGCTACAATACTAGTAAACATGGGAACACCGCCCATTTGGCTACTAACTATGAAAACACTACAACTAGAATACTTTGGGAATAAATTCCCATTGCTATCACCACCACTAGGCTATCGGGGAACTTATTCCCCCACACTACTCCTGGAGAGGAAGAACCCGAAATGCCGATTCGCAGGTGTATTTCCTCGTCTGCATCTGCTTCTACCTCTCGATTGTAGTGTTGGCCTCTAATTGCATGCACTAGGGTCCTCCATTTGAAATATATCACGTGCGTTGTAAATCGTACATATTAGGACTCCCGTTATGACGAACCCACTCCATCATGCATCCTATCAGTGTTGTATGCTAACCGTGGAACTTCCTGTTAGTGCCATTTTCGAAAATACATCTCCTCTAGTTGATTACTCGATCCCAAATAGGTAAAGAACATTTACCCAATACCGCAAGACCTAGCGCCCTCTCATAGGGAACTAGCTTCCTTATTATTTCTAGCATACACACCTAGCCCTAAAATAGGCTCAAACAACGATCTACATTTATGCAATTTTCATTTCAACTTATATAATTTTTATTACAACCTGAGCCCTAGGCCAAGGTTCAGATTTTGCATTTTACACGTTTATCGGTCGACCGCTAACCCTAACTGGTCGACGACTACTGGTCAACCATCAGAGATCACGGTCGATTGATCGTAGACAAAAATTAGGGTTTTCATTGTCGATTGTTGGTCTCAGTTCAACTCATCTTTTTCGCTATTTTCGTTGAACCCTAGTTACTAATCGAACAGTTTATATTCTAATTTCAATGTCAAATTATCCAACTTAGATTTCTACAAATTTAGGGTTTACATAGTTAGGGTTTTGCAATATAATCATAGTAGAGGTGTACTAGCATCAAATTAGGTTTAACAATTTATAGTGGTTTAATTCTAATCTATTTTGCATATTCAAATGTAGGGTTTTATATGTTTCAAATTAGGTTTTCTAGCATCCTTGATGGATAGAGTAAATTTAACCATAGATAATCATCTAACTAAATTTATTCCCACTCACCTCAAGCCTAAGATCTTCCTATTTGCCTTGCTTGAGAATCGCCCCTCCATATGCTAGCTCTGTTTGCTCCGTCTAAACTCAATTTCTTGTGTTCTTCTAGGTTGATTTTATTTTGATTTTTGAGAAGATTTGGGGTTAGAGGAGTGGTTGGATTTTGGCAGAGTTTTGTTGCAGTAAAGTAATATGTAGATTTTAAGGTTAGGTTAGGCTAGAATTTATAGGGATCAAAAATGAATTTAGGGAATTGATT
Source organism: Allium fistulosum (assembly GCA_030737815.1). NCBI lineage: Eukaryota > Viridiplantae > Streptophyta > Magnoliopsida > Asparagales > Amaryllidaceae > Allium > Allium fistulosum. The sequence continues at coordinate 676,897,275 of CM060907.1, read as the reverse complement.
TGGCCTCAAGAATATTTTGCTAAGATCGTACATGCTCATCAAAAACTTAGTCAGAAAGTAATGATTGAAGCATTCAAAGCAAAGCCCCAGGTTTTTGCTTTTCACTCTCTAAGGTCGACCTAAGCCATGCTCGACCTCCAGCGACCATGACATTCCCAAGGTCGACCTATGTATGTTTTTTTCTCCTTTTCGTTTTAAATTTTATTTTATTTCAAATCTTCCTTCACCCGTAAATTCTCCGTATTAACTCCGATTTTGAAGTGTTAAATATGAAAATCGCCTAAAAAATCGCTATGAACGCAAGGATGCAAGTTTTGTAGCTAAATTTTGACCTCTGTGAAAAATTTCTTTTTATTCCTTATTTTATTTAATTAATTTTCTTATTAAATTTTCGAGGTGTTACACTCTCCCCCTTAAAAGGGTTTCGTCCTCAAAATCTAGAAGGTGGGAAAATGTAGCTTACACACACAACAACCAATAGCTACTACCATCTACTTATCCATTGTCCATGGGAAAATCATGGTCCTTAGAAATTTTCTAATGCAATATGTGCATATATATATATGCAACATGAAATACACATGAGCTTATACTAATGCAAAAATTAGATGGTCTACTGATCCAGTCGACCTCCCATATTCAAAATTCTCATGCCATGCATCCAAAATGCATGCAAAATCCTAAATTAGTATACTTGCAATTCTACATGTATGTGCAACCATTCCATCCATATTGAACATCCATATGCATGATAAACAAAGTATCCATATGTATCATATAAAACTAGCTAGACAATAATAAGGGATAAAGTGAATGTGTGTGTACTACCTATAGGATATATTGTCCTAAACATGTATAACAAGCAATCCAAACAATACATCCACTAGTATCCATCATCCATAACACATCCTATTGACACATTTACAACCATTCCTTTCCATTTAATGGTCTTTACCTAAGCTAGAACCTATTTACAGGAATAAACTTTTCTAAATAAAATGGAAACATGCCATAAAAGAGTTCAGGATGGGTAGCCTGGATTTTTTCCTCAAGCTCATATGTACTTACAACTAGTCGTCTCTCTACTAGACTATTATAAGTTTAATTATTTCATTATAGAGTCTATTTGTCCCATACCCAAAAATACAGGCATGTGTGCAGCGAACAAGGGACTCGCTTATCCTTTTTAATTTTCCTTAACTGACACAGCTTGACCATGGTAGCTGCATCGCATAGACGCTTCTGCAAGTACCTAAAGACAGCTTCAAAATATTTTAGCTGCATTCTATCTTACCTGGGGGATTTTCTACTTGTCTACTTCTTATTGTGGACTCAACACCATGCATTGTTGAGGACTTAGCTCCTTGGACTATTATGGACTCAGCTCCACAGACTACCTCATGTGTCTCTTGTTTGTGCATGCTTTTCTGCCTATCTTATGTAATCTTTGTCCTTCTATGTAATAAATCTATCCATATTTTTCAACTGCACTTCTCATCCTTTATCACTAGTATAAACCTTTAATCTAAATGTATATGCATAGGTAATTCTCTACAATCCTTGCTACAACTAAAATGATGTTGACATGCACCATGCTAAATAACTTGACCATAAATATGCTCCCACGAAACTGTAGCCCTATGGAATCCTAAATGCATAACATACTGCCTTAACTCATCCAGTGGTATACCTAGTCACTTCAAATTCTAGATACAAAGTGAGATAACTCCAATGTGGACGGTGTCGGCTTCTATGGTACTTCCTATTTAGCTCCTTTGTAAGGACCCGATTCTTCGACTTCCGAATATCGACATCAATACGTCCACTGTATCGACTGCCGAGCCATCGAATGCCGGAAAACCGAATACTTAGGGTTTTAAGAAAGAAGAGGTAGAAGAAAAGATAGAAGAAAAAGAAAGAAGAACAACAGAACAACATCAGAAAACAGAATCAATATCTGAATCTCACATTCGCAGCAGAACAACATATAATAGATAAATGAATAATCTTTAAATCAAAGAACTATATCATTTTATACATTACATCTTCATCAGAGTTTACAACAACAATACAACACTGGACAGTTATATAAACTTGTCCTCATACAAAATACACAACGGAATAAATAATATCATATACAAGTGGTACGTCTCGCCATCCAGCTCGCCACTTAGCTCCACAGCATCTCGAATCCCAAATGACCTAATAACCTAACTCTAGACTACCCGTGTGGAAAATTGTGGGCACCCAGAGTTTAGGAAGGAAACAATAAACTCCAGGTCAGTCATGGTGACTGGTGTGAGAACTAAAACAGTTTATCTCAAAGAAAATAAAACATTTTCGCAATGCTTTTGGAAAATGAAACTACCATAAGGCCTCCCACCACACACACAATGCAAACGCAGAATTGGAGGAGATTTCCCCTTATGATAGTCAAAAATGCTTACTACGCAAAATCAGTTGATATTATTATTAATGTCTAGTGGAAAACATTTCGAAAGTATAATATCAATCTTAGCCAACATACAACCATTGTTGTATGTCTACTATAGCTACTACATTCAGTAGCAGGTTACCGCCACATTCCATAGCAGGTAATACAACTAAAAATCGTACAGGGTTCGTATTGTTTCTTTGGATTTCCAAAAAATGGTCAGGCAAAGGAACTTCCTTACTCCGAAATAGAAACGCCTCTGGAAAGATGCCCCGAGAACCTAACCGGATCTCTGCAAACACAAGGCCGACGCTACCTCACGCTCTAACCGAGCTGTAACTAGGTAACTAACACATGAGCTATGTCATCCCCCGGTCGTCACCGACCTTTATCCAAGGATCCTCAATCACAAAGCAACAACTACAAAGTATAATCAACATAGGTAAAATATCTGGGCTCCATACCATGATATCACCTTTTATCCAGAAGGAAATGACATACCATAGGGGCGCTACCCCTACAAACCTTTGCTGCAACATTCCTGTTTCGACCATTACCGGGTTGTGAGGCTCGACAAAGTCTCGTCCACAAAACTACGCTTTTTCACAAAGCAACGCTTTGATCAAAACAAATGATCAACAGCACTTCGTATGCCACATTACCAAATTGGGAATGCATCACTAGTAACCATCAACTACATAACCTCTGAGCTTGTACGTCTCAGAGAAGGGTGTTAAGCTAAGAGAATAAATTCTCCGCCACCAACAGAAATGTATTTGATAGAAACCAGCTTTACATCTCAAAGTGCAACGTCAGACACACATCCATACAAGTCCGTTCCGGGATCGAACGGAACCGAAGGCACTTCCAAAGAAGTCCTTGCAATCCGGATATGTAACGACCCGCTATTTTGAACTATTCAAATCGACAATAAATCCACACATGTCTGACTTGAATAATTAAAAATATCAGACTGTTAATTTAAATTTGGCAAAACTCAGAATATACAGTAAATAAATCAATCACAGAATCACAGACACAGAGTAATACAATAATACGCAGCGGAATAGATAAAATAGTAGTTCATGAAGCTACTATTTAAACATCAGAGTTAGGAATAAAATACAACAGAATATCTCAAAGGTAGTGAAGTCTCCAGTACAACAGATGACTTCTCTGGACAAATCAACTAGAAGAGCTGAAAGCTGAGGCGATAGTTGGATCTCCAAAGGAAGCTCCAAACTCCAAGGGTGAGTCTCAAATGCTATATCACTCGGTCTGACCCGAGCGTAAAGCAAAACACAAAACACTCGAGTCAGGATTAACATTCTTATATAAATAAATCCAACTCAAGTGAAATATCAACTGAAATACAAGTAACTTAAAGGATGTTTGGGATAACCATTCTCTAAGGATCTTCAGAACTATCTACAAGGTGGAAATATACATTATAACACCGTGGTCATTTCAATTAAATTTATACTTCAAAACCCAAATATCATTTCATTTCAAATATATCTATTTTCCAAAATAGTATATATATATTAAATGATTTAAAAAGTAAATTATTTATAATTTCCTCAAGTCTCACAAATCGATTCAAATCAACTTCAAATTCGAGATTCAAATTTAGTCAAAGTTCAATTCATCAATTCAATTCAGTTCTAAATATACCATTTAAATTTTCAATATATTTCAAAGCTTTAATCTTCAACATTTTCAAAGTTAAATTTAACAGTTTCATATAGCTCTTGATTTAACTTTATTATTATTTAGTCAGGGAATATTCACTTAATAAATTCAATATCACTTAACTCCTTAAATTTCATTTTTACTAAATATCTCCTTAAGTTTTATTTAAACAAGAAATATTCATTAAATTTATAAATCAAACCCAAGTTATAAATCATATCTTACATCTCAATTTCAATAAGTTCCTAATCGGTTTAATTAAATAAAATTCTTTATTGAATACAATTTCAACTAAATTCAAATTATCTTCCCAACCTTAACTTATTCAAATTATTTCTAAAATTATTTTGAAACATAAATTTAAATACTCAACCATACTATATGTATTAAATCAATCTTAATTAAATTAAATATCATTATTAAATCTATATAAATCATTCCCATTTATATATAATAATTTAAGGCTCAACATTTATTAAAACCATATATTTCTTTCCCAAAACCATAGAATTTTATTTCAAAATATTTATATATATGGACCAACGGTGTTTGTATATATTTCTATCATATGGTTAAGTGATACGGATATTTATCATTTCAATCCGTAATTTAAATATATACGGGTAGATATCATTTCGACCCGTAATCCCAATTTCAATTCAAATGAAAATCGCTTGGGTTTATCATTTCAACCCATAACGATTTTCTCCTATTCTAAAGTCCGTTCGGGTATGTATCATTTCAACCCATAGTGAATTCTATACTAACAGGGAACTTGCAGAGTGATAACAGATAATATAAAATACAACAACAGGCATATATCATAAACAACAATATAATATAAACAACAGGATATGGTGTCATATCCCATAGGTGAACAGTTACAGATAATAGCATATATAACAATTTAACAGCAGCATATTTCAATTGTCGTTTCAATTGAAATCAAATTTAATAAATATAAGAACGTTAATCGTGAGTGATTGCTCACCTTTCGAGGCTAGAGAAAAGAACAGAATGGGATGAGTTATGGATCCAAACACGAACTTCAAAACGAAGCTAGATCGGCACGAATTTGATGAACTAGGCTGGTAAATAGAAATTGATAAAACGAATCAGAACCAACTTGATAAATATAGAAAGAAAAAAAATATTTTTTTTTTCAAAAATCAATTTCAGTACATATTTCAAATTGGTAATTTTAACTTTAACACCCGTATATGAAAATAAATATGCAGACATTTGAAATCCAAAAATCATGTGAACTAAAATATATACATTTTAAAACAGTATACTATATCTTAAACTGAAAGTGCAACTCATAACAAATAGTATAGCAAACATACCGTACTCCACACGTATGAATATTATAACTTCTTTATAATAAAAATTACATATGAAACATTTACACGCATGCTATAAATTCAAACTGATATACAACTAACATCATTATAAAGTCTGTAAACTAACATATATATTAACATATTATATAGGTATATATATAGATCGAAACAACTAGGAGTATAAGGTATGCAAACAAAACATAGTTTGTATAGATTTATAAACCAACAGTTTCACAAGCAAAACTAATATATAAAGATTACTTACTTTATATATCTAACAGGCTGTCTACAACTTATATAAATATACTTATGTAAATTGAAAACCAACCATCAATATATATATGGTATATATCAACTCACATAAATTTCCACGCATACCAGAGGAACACGGCAAAGGCAAGGAGAGGACGACAGTGGCTGAGCTTCAACCGAAGGGGGAACGTGGCGATGACGGAGGCGAGTTTCAGGTGGCCTCGAAGGTGCAGACAGAGGAAGGAAGGACGAGGCTGCTCCATGCGTGGGTTTGTGATCACGGCAGGCGAGGTGGCTGCTAACTAAGGAGGAGGGTCGGTGGGTCTGGTCGCAATGGAGAGCGGGGCGGAGAGGTTGGTTGGCCGCGCAGTGAAGAAGATCGGACACAGATGCACGGTGGAAGATGGCGGGTTGGAGGAGAGAGAGCAAGGTGGGTTGTCTGGTGGTTCTCGGCCCGGGCTGGTGTGATGGCCGTGAGGCTTCACGCGGAGGACGGAGGTGATCGAGGCTGTGGTGCGCTGGGTCATGGAGCGGTGGTGGACAGTGCTCGGAAGTAGTGATAGGGAAATAGGGTAGGCTGATGAGACTGGTGATGGGTTGTAGATCTGCGTGCAGTGATGGGAAAGAGGAAGAAAGGCGTTCGGGTTGGCGGTGAACTGAGGGGAAGCGGCCGGATCATCTGATGGCGAGAGAAAATAAGAGTATGGACGAACAGGCACCTCCTTCAAAGGACAGATAGAAGCACACATATAAAAGCCTTTAGGAATAAAAAGAAAATTTACATTTTCATTTCAAAGGACAGAATGATTAGGTAGATAAAGAAATGGAAGGAAAGAGACGAGCAAAATGAAAAGCAAGTTATTAAATAGAAGAATAGTGATGAACAACAGTTTCAGAAATGTGGAGCTGAGGAGTTGCCACACTTGGCTTTATAATATACGAACTTCTATATTAAAATTTTCTCTCAAAAGAAATGACCAAAATGAAAATGAACGGACCAAATTATTAAATTGAACAGGTGGGAATGGCAATGGTCAAAGGTTGAATTTATTAATAGTAGACGGCTATTCGTTTGCACAGAGGAAAAAGAAAGACATAACAAAACCGAAAGGCTCAAATACGGTACTGATACAGTGGACTGTTCAATCGTTTCCGTCGCGTACCGGGCTTCAAAATACAGAGTTGAATATGCCGTAGAGATCAGCGCGGCGTGACGATCAAAACGGTACACAGATATCAATGGTACAGTCATCCGATCAAAAGTCGATAACCAGTACCAGAAATGCTGCTATTCTAACAGAAATAAGATAAACGGAGCAACAGAAGTCCAAATTTGGAAAAACGAAAGATGACATCTCACTCAGAAAAGGATTTAGAAATTTTCTATTGAAAAATATTCAGGTTTTGAAATAAACTTATTATCATCAATTTTTTACTGATTTAAATTGAAATGGAATTACACAAAAAAATAAACTTCAATATTATCAGATGAAAATTTACCAGTTGCTATGTTTAAAGAGGCATATTTCAAATAATAAATTTTTATTTTCAAATTTTATTGTTTAAAATTCCACAAAATTTCAATTAATTCAATAAATAAAACCACTAAAATTTTGGGTCGTTACACTCTCCCTCACTCAAAACTTTTCGTCCCCGAAAAGGAAGGAGGTAGGGGAATAGAACAACTAGAAATAAAGTAGATTTTGAAGTCAAGATTAAACAATTAATTTAAAACTATATAATTTTCTTGAAATATTCATTTGAAAACTTCATCTGCAATTCAATTATTTTTACTACTTTAATACTTTTCAAAACCCATTTGTAAAATTTCTTACTTCCTTTATAAATACCATTTATATGTTTAAATAACACCTTTATAAGTATATGAAAAATATTTGAAAACAATTATTTACATCATTCTTATATTTACAAAGAAGCTATTTGAAAACATTAAATCCATAATTCATAAATTTATTAATAATTTTTTTATTTTCTTATCTAAAGATACTTTTCAAATATTATCAATAATCATTTACTTTAAATATGTTTTATTTAATTAAACTCCTAAAATATTTATAACACTAAAATTTTCTATTAAACCATGTAGTATATAAATAAACAATATTTAAAAAGGATATAGTCAACAAGGAAAGGAAGGTGGATATGGAAAAACAGAACATATGGGTGAATAAATAAAGCTGAACGGATAAGGTAGATTCAAAAGGATAGAATCGGGCATGAATAATTAATTCAAACCATGAGAATTTCAATTTCAAATATTAATACATAATTTCTTTGTTGGAAATACTTTTATAACTCGATGTTTCAACAAGTTTATCCTCCTTCCTGCAGACTCTGGCAGTGCGTTGATCAGGCGCAAAGCTAGAATTCTCCAGGTGCTTAGTAGACTTGTTTCAACACCCAGTGAAAATACTGGAAAACTTTTAAAAACAGATATGGAAAGTACAATCCAAACAAAAAAACAAACAAAACCTTTGTCTAACCATGGTTCGCAGATACACAATGGTTACGCCTGGATCCCCTAGGAAACAATCCATATCCGTAAGCTTTCTCAGCCCTGCGAGTTACGCCATGATGACTAGTAGAATGCATGATACACAATGGTTACGCCTGGATCCCCCAGGAAACAATCCGTACCCCCAGGCAAGACTCAGCCAAGCATTTGCGCTACTATTCGCGACTTACATAGATGCAGGATACACAATGATTACGCCTGGATCCCCCAGGAAACAATCCGTACCCCTAGGCAAGACTCAGCCAGGCAGTTGCGCTATGCAGTCGTGCTCGTAAGACCATGGGTAACGCCATGGAATTCGAAGGACATTCGAGTATCATATCCGGAAAACCAAAAATCAGAGAGAATAATATCGATAGAATGAATCCAAGATGTGGCCACAAATCGGATATCAAGCAGAAGGCACTTTCCATATCTTTACTTCGAAAATATGTATCATATAGTACCCTTTCAAATTACTTTCAAATATCGTACTTATATAAAATCCATTATATATAAGATTAAATTTTCAAATCAAATACTTTTCCAAAATCAAAAGTATATCAAATCACACTTATATAGACTTTAATTATATAAGATTTCACTTTTCAAATTGAGTACCTTTTCAAATCTATAGTTTTCGAATCAATTTCATACTCATACAAATCAATTTTATATAAGTTCGACAACTCCCAAATCAAGTGTTTAGTAACATAAGGTTCTCAAATTTCAAATTTGTTTCAATATCAGTTAATTTCAAAATCATATACAATTTCACCAAATTATTTCTTCTCAAATTAATTATCTTTAGTTTCAAAGTTTCCAAAATAATAGATTTAGAAAATAAATCCAAATTTCCAAATCAATAATTTAAGTCAACCAATTCATTTCCAAAATCAAATGTTTTCAAAATCATCTTATACTTACGTAAGGTCTATCTTATATAAGGATCAAATTTTTCAAAATAAATTTCGCTGTATGAAGAGCCATATGGGATTGAATATCTTTGCTTTTATGGGTTATATATCTTTGTAATTTAAATTGGAAAATTTTCTCTTAGTAAGCAAAGATATTCTAACATGACAGCTTTCAATTTCAGTGTCAAAATATATCAATGATACTAGAATATAAGATGTACATACATCATCATTTCGCAGAATCACATTTGATCGCTCGCTCGATCACAAAGTTCGCTCGCTCGATCACAAAGTTCGCTTTCGAACTAGTATTGTCCATTCGACTTCCCTAATGCGGATTTCGATATGGTTTCTTGACTAGAAGCCATCAGTCTCCTTGCATAGCCATATACTATGATAGAGAATTCTAGAATCGAGCCCAAAATCCATATCAAATATTCGCCATCAAGAATCGAATGAAAAATCCTAACACGAAAATGGTGTAATTCACCTCGAACTTGTGTACTCAAACTTAGATCAAATTAATTATGCGAATAAAACAGCATACGTACAACTTATATATTTATTCCAACTTGTTAAATATATAGTTTCATAAAGATGTTACTAAGTTAAACATTTAAACTAAATTTTATTCCAAATATTTTGAAGACCAAATTCCTTTCAAAACATTTCCAATCTAATTTGATATTAGAAAAATTCAAAACAGCCTTATTCATTTACTTAACAAAACAGTTTCAACTTATTTAAATCATATTACTACATACTTTAAACCTACATACCAAACTTATATACTTTATACTTTTCGAAATTTCTTAGCTTTGAAAAGTTAACCTTGATTTGGAAGTGCTCGAACCTTCAAAATAGTTGAAGAAATCATTTTCAAATTCAGGAGTTGGAAATCAACAACAAATCAGTAAGTCAATTTCAAAAGATAGGTTTATATCAAATTCGAAACACGAGGACTGAACACCGGCTTACTTCAAATCATTTCAAGTATATATATACATATATCTTTCGAATATCAAATCATACTTTGGAATTTGAAATCAAAATCGGTTTCACAAAATCACTCGCATAGCAAAGCTACTGAAGTGGCCTATCCCCCACTCTGAAACTCGAAAATCAATGTCGATGATGCGTGCACTCATCACCGAAATTATTTTCCAGCGACATAAGTGAGTTCTGGACTTCTATTTTCTCAAACTTCTTTTGAAATTTCTTTGAAATCATTCGAAACTTATTTAAATCATTTGAAAAATTTCTTATTCGAAAAAAAACCTTTAAATCATATTATTATATATTATTTCAAAATCTTAAAACCAATTTCAAAACACCGGGGTTCAATTCTCGAATTTCAAATTTAAAATCCTTCAGTTATAAATCATTTTTAGATAAATCAAATTTCTTATATAAATTTTTTCAAAATTACAAATCCTTTCGAAACCTCAAATTCTCATTTTAAAAAGGGTATATAATCTTTATCGAAAACATTTCACTTTTATATATAGAATATAATCATACTTATCAAAATAATAATTTCGGTTTAGAAAACAATTTCTAGAATACAAACAAACCCGATTTTCAAAGGATGATTTAAGAATGGATTTCAAACAAAGATAGAGATTCAAATTAGAGGAACTCTTAATCAAATAGAATTATGATTCGAAGATAAGCTCGAACGAAGATGAGATAATTAAACTTCAAAATAGAAGATGAATATACTTATATAAATCGTGGGCGACCTTAACCGGGTCAACCGTGACTTCAAGGATATAATCGATGCGGAAATCTAAGGCAAATCGACATTCGATCGCCAGAGATAGAATTCGGCATATCAAGAGATAGTAGCATCTAAACCGAGTGATATATAAATCTTCGGTGAATCAATGTCAATTGTAAAGGAGTTCCACCCCATTACAAATCATTCAAAGATTGGCGGGATCGCCTGTTCTTATGGAGATCATTCAAAGTGGAGTTATGGGATACTCCAGAATCAAAAGAATACAAATAGGGAGAGACAAGAATGGATTTTGGAACCGCAAGAAACATTCCAAAGTTCAAAGGAAATCGAGCCAAACGAAAGAGATTCAAACTCGAACGAAAGTGATTCTGTAAATAAATTTACTATATACGCTAAGTTTTGCCTAGAGCCAAAGCTCAGATACCAACTGTAACGACCCGCTATTTTGAACCATTCAAATCGACAATAAATCCACACATGTCTGACTTGAATAATTAAAAATATCAGATTGTTAATTTAAATTTGGCAAAACTCAGAATATACAGTAAATAAATCAATCACAGACACAGAGTAATACAATAATACGCAGCGGAATAGATAAAATAGTAGTTCATGAAGCTATTATATAAACATCAGAGTTAGGAATAAAATACAACAAAATATCTCAAAGGTAGTGAAGTCTCCAGTACAACAGATGACTTCTCTGGACAAATCAACTAGAAGAGCTGAAAGCTGAGGCGATAGTTGGATCTCCAAAGGAAGCTCCAAACTCCAAGGGTGAGTCTCAAATGCTGTATCACTCGGTCTGACCCGAGCGTAAAGCAAAACACAAAACACTCGAGTCAGGATTAACATTCTTATATAAATAAATCCAACTCAAGTGAAATATCAACTGAAATACAAGTAACTTAAAGGATGTTTGGAATAACCATCCTCTAAGGATCTTCAGAACTATCTACAAGGTGGAAATATACATTAAAACACCGTGGTCATTTCAATTAAATTTATACTTCAAAACCCAAATATCGTTTCATTTCAAATATATCTATTTTCCAAAATAGTATATATATATATATATATTAAATGATTTAAAAAGTAAATTATTTATAATTTCCTCAAGTCTCACAAATCGATTCAAATCAACTTCAAATTCGAGATTCAAATTTAGTCAAAGTTCAATTCATCAATTCAATTCAGTTCTAAATATACCATTTAAATTTTCAATATATTTCAAAGCTTTAATCTTCAACATTTTCAAAGTTAAATTTAACAGTTTCATATAGCTCTTGATTTAACTTTATTATTATTTAGTCAGGGAATATTCACTTAATAAATTCAATATCACTTAACTCCTTAAATTTCATTTTTACTAAATATCTCCTTATTTTATTTAAACAAGAAATATTCATTAAATTTATAAATCAAACCCAAGTTATAAATCATATCTTACATCTCAATTTCAATAAGTTCCTAATCGGTTTAATTAAATAAAATTCTTTATTGAATACAATTTCAACTAAATTCAAATTATCTTCCCAACCTTAACTTATTCAAATTATTACTAAAATCTATTTTGAAACATAAATTTAAATACTCAACCATACTATATGTATTAAATCAATCTTAATTAAATTAAATATCATTATTAAATCTATATAAATCATTCCCATTTATATATAATAATTTAAGGCTCAACATTTATTAAAACCATATATTTCTTTCCCAAAACCATAGAATTTTATTTCAAAATATTTATATATATGGACCAACGGTGTTTGTATATATTTCTATCATATGGTTAAGTGATACGGATATTTATCATTTCAATCCGTAATTTAAATATATACGGGTAGATATCATTTCGACCCGTAATCCCAATTTCAATTCAAATGAAAATCGTTTGGGTTTATCATTTCAACCCATAACGATTTTCTCCTATTCTAAAGTCCGTTCGGGTATGTATCATTTCAACCCATAGTGAATTCTATACTAACAGGGAACTTGCAGAGTGATAACAGATAATATAAAATACAACAACAGGCATATATCATAAATAACAATATAATATAAACAACAGGATATGGTGTCATATCCCATAGGTGAACAGTTACAGATAATAGCATATATAACAATTTAACAGCAGCATATTTCAATCGTCGTTTCAATTGAAATCAAATTTAATAAATATAAGAACGTTAATCGTGAGTGATTGCTCACCTTTCGAGGCTAGAGAAAAGAACAGAATGGGATGAGTTATGGATCCAAACACGAACTTCAAAACAAAGCTAGATCGGCATGAATTTGATGAACTAGGCTGGTAAATAGAAATTGATAAAACGAATCAGAACCAACTTGATAAATATAGAAAGAATTTTTTTTTTCAAAAATCAATTTCAATACATATTTCAAATTGGTAATTTTAACTTTAACACCCGTATATGAAAATAAATATGCAGACATTTGAAATCCAAAAATCATGTGAACTAAAATATATACATTTTAAAACAGTATACTATATTTTAAACTGAAAGTGCAACTCATAACAAATAGTATAGCAAACATACCGTACTCCACACGTATGAATATTATAACTTCTTTATAATAAAAATTACATATGAAACATTTACACGCATGCTATAAATTTAAACTGATATACAACTAACATCATTATAAAGTCTGTAAACTAACATATATATTAACATATTATATAGGTATATATATAGATCGAAACAACTAGGAGTATAAGGTATGCAAACAAAACATAGTTTGTATAGATTTATAAACCAACAGTTTCACAAGCAAAACTAATATATAAAGATTACTTACTTTATATATCTAACAGGCTGTCTACAACTTATATAAATATACTTATGTAAATTGAAAACCAACCATCAATATATATATGGTATATATCAACTCACATAAATTTCCACGCATACCAGAGGAACACGGCAAAGGCAAGGAGAGGACGACAGTGGCTGAGCTTCAACCGAAGGGGGAACGTGGCGATGACGGAGGCGAGTTTCAGGTGGCCTCGAAGGTGCGGACAGAGGAAGGAAGGACGAGGCTGCTCCATGCGTGGGTTTGTGATCACGGCAGGCGAGGTGGCTGCTAACTAAGGAGGAGGGTCGGTGGGTCTGGTCGCAATGGAGAGCGGGGCGGAGAGGTTGGTTGGCCGCGCAGTGAAGAAGATCGGACACAGATGCACGGTGGAAGATGGCGGGTTGGAGGAGAGAGAGCAAGGTGGATTGTCTGGTGGTTCTCGGCCCGGGCTGGTGTGATGGCCGTGAGGCTTCACGCGGAGGACGGAGGTGATCGAGGCTGTGGTGCGCTGGGTCATGGAGCGGTGGTGGACAGTGCTCGGAAGTAGTGATAGGGAAATAGGGTAGGCTGATGAGACTGGTGATGGGTTGTAGATCTGCGTGCAGTGATGGGAAAGAGGAAGAAAGGCGTTCGGGTTGGCGGTGAACCGAGGGGAAGGCGGCCGGATCATCTGATGGCGAGAGAAAATAAGAGTATGGACGAGCAGGCACCTCCTTCAAAGGACAGATAGAAGCACACATATAAAAGCCTTTAGGAATAAAAAGAAAATTTACATTTTCATTTCAAAGGACAGAACGATTAGGTAGATATAAAAATGGAAGGAAAGAGACGAGCAAAATGAAAAGCAAGTTATTAAATAGAAGAATAGTGATGAACAACAGTTTCAGAAATGTGGAGCTGAGGAGTTGCCACACTTGGCTTTATAATATACGAACTTCTATATTAAAATTTTCTCTCAAAAGAAATGACCAAAATGAAAATGAACGGACCAAATTATTAAATTGAACAGGTGGGAATGGCAATGGTCAAAGGTTGAATTTATTAATAGTAAACGGCTATTCGTTTGCACAGAGGAAAAAGAAAGACATAAAAAAACCGAAAGGCTCAAATACGGTACTGATACAGTGGACTGTTAAATCGTTTCCGTCGCGTACCGGCTTCAAAATACAGAGTTGAATATGCCGTAGAGATCAGCGCGGCGAGACGATCAAACCGGTACACAGATATCAATGGTACAGTCATCCGATCAAAAGTCGATAACCGGTACTAGAAATGCTGCTATTCTAACAGAAATAAGATAAACGGAGCAACAGAAGTCCAAATTTGGAAAAACGAAAGATGATGTCTCATTCGGAAAAGGATTTAGAAATTTTCTATAGAAAAATATTCAGTTTTTGAAATAAACTTATTATCATCAATTTTTAACTGATTTAAATTGAAATGGAATTACACAAAAAAATAAACTTCAATATTATCAGATGAAAATTTACCAGTTGCTATGTTTAAAGAGGCATATTTCAAATAATAAATTTTTATTTTCAAATTTTATTGTTTAAAATTCCACAAAATTTCAATTAATTCAATAAATAAAATCACTAAAATTTTGGGTCGTTACAGGATAATTTCTAATCACTTCCGGACTTCCCGTCACTAAGGGTGATAAAATCTCTATATCGGAGATCAGCCGATGCAGAGTAACTCGACGGTAATCCTTCCATTTTCAAAATATCCGGTCTTCAACACTGGCCATCAAATGCGATCCATTACGACGTATCACATATTCGGAATGGGTTATACGACCCAAAGGTCCTTTCCCGGCTAACCCGAATAGTGAGCGCTTATTCAAAAATAAGTGTAGCATTCAAATTCAAGCAAATCACAACAAATACCCATTCAAGGGTAAATATGGATAGTCGGTTATTTATCTATCAATAAAGATGCGCAACATCATCATATTCCAAATAATTTTTCAAATTATTTAATTTCCAAAAATATCTTTACAAGATATATAATTTTCCACACTTAACCATTTGAAACAAATTTCAAATATTCACTTTTCAGTTTATCTTTAAAAGATAAAATTTCAAACCTTTCATTTCATATTGGAAAAGCATTTCCATACTTATTTAATAATAAGTAATTCACAAATCTCTTATTTTCAACACTTGGAAAATATCCAATATACTTAAATCAAAATGAAGTATATATTTCATTCTTTAAGGAAATCATTCTTTTTCACAAATTTTATTTGAGTCAAAACGAATGTTACGTAAAACATCGTTACGACGACTCAAAATCACTAGTATAAGGATTCGAAATTTAGATAGATAGGTAAATCCCAATACTGTATAAAACATTTCCTTTCGGAAACCATTTACTATAACAACAGTGTTATAGTCCACCATTTCCTTATTTCTCGAAACGTCTATTTCAACAATGAATGTTGAAATCTATGTATTCGATACATAACACGTTTTAAAACTTCTTTTAAAACAATTACTTCATTTCGTAATATCACTTCTCCAAAACATATCCATTTTATTTAATAATATATTCACTGTCAAAAATCGTAAATATACTTCGTTAACACATTTAACGTTTCTACAAATTTTACTCAAAAGATTATCCACTGTCCAAAATCGTGGATAAAGTTCCCAACCAAACTCTTATTATTACAACATTAACTTAAAGGATAATTCGCTATCCAAAATCACGAATGTATCTCCTTTATTAAACTTCTATGTTTAATTTATCAAATTCAATTGGTTTCGGATTTATAAAACAATGTTTATAAATTCCATTTCTATTTACAAAACTTCAACTTATAAATCTCATTATTAACAAATTCCATTCATATCTCATTTAAATGCCAAAATCCCAATTTAAGCCATTTTACAAATTAATCAACTTTTTATTTCAAAAACTACTTTTCGCTTATATTCCACAAATCTCATAATTTTCATAACACGAAAATTATAACATTTATTTATTTAAAATGAATCAATTCCAAAATTCAATAAAATGTATACTTTCAAAAATCACTTTAAAATCCCTTTAAAAATAATATCGTTATTTTTAAACTTCAAAAATGGATCCGACGATGCAACATCACCCAAAAATCAATCACAACAATCAAACATCATATATCATCATATGATAATCAGCAAATATCACAATATCTGTAATCAAATAAATATTGGTGAGGAATCCAGTTGGATCCCTCCAACCTGCTTCCCTGCATCCACAGATGTTAGCACAATACCAATTCCGCTCCAGTACGAAATATCGTGGTATATGGGTTTAATAAATATTATTCGCTATTATGCGGCGCAATAGGGTCTCATCCGCTATACAATGCGGGAAATCAACTCCAATATATACATATTCCAATATATATATATATTGCTATATACATAAATAATACCAATTCCACTTCAACGTGAAATTATCGCGGTATATGTTTTTAATAAATAACCTCCGCTTACTAATGGCGTATAATGTCTATTTCAATCAACAGATAACAATCATCATTCAAACATACATTCAAGCAATTTTAAATCTAACTATTTAAAATTTAAATCGAACAATTTCGATTGAGTGAGAAGTTCTCACCTTTGCTTTTAAGACGGTTGCAGCGTTTTATTTCGAATAAAATTAAACGCGTGTTTAATTTTACCCAAAATTTTCACTGACTCCAATGGACTCCAAACCAATTCCATAACGTAGTATTCGACGATACGGACGCAACGCAATTCGTTTCATCTGATTCCGACCTCGCATCAACAAGTTATGATATTTAGAAGTTAATACAAATCTTATATACAATTTAATTTCAACTTTATTTATATTTTTCACCCACAACTCACATCTACCGTCCATTTTGTTTTGAAAAATCGTGGCCGTGCACAACATCATCTCCCTCACGTTGAATACCCAGGCCGACACACCCATTGCCGCCCTTTTAGCCCTAATTCACGCAACCTCTACAAGCACTTCCACCACGATCAGCAAGCACCACCTTGAAGAGCATCACCAACTCCATCAACACCCCGAGTATGGAAGAGCTCGGTCATCTCTCCTCCTCCAAAAACGCGAGCAACGGCCAGCACTTCGAGCCCAAATCGTCGTTGATCCAAAACTCCAAATACCATCATACCCGTTGGATATCTAGAACTCACTGGCCTCTGAAATCATCTAGTTGGAAGTTTTTCGATTCGATTAACGGATTTGAAGAAAAGAGAGGGAGAAGATAGGAGATTTTCGGCCATTGGCTATTGCAAGTGGTGGCTGAAGCTATTGGTGAAACCCTAGCCTTTTTCTTTTGCAAAATGAATTTTAAAGGGGGTTTTATAGAAAATTATCTCAACACTATTCATCCCGGACTTTCCGAACTCCGATTTACGCGCGGTGACCGGCATTTCTAGGGTTTACCCTGCGTTCCGGACACAATGGAACATGTTTCGGAAGCTAATTCGATCGTATGTGCGAGATACGGCAATAAACGATCGATTAAAAATTAAATCGGTTAATCAATTTTCTGTGCGTTTTAGCTTGCCCCGGACAAATCGTAAATCCAATTGACACGAAATTTGAAACCATACAATAATATCACATTACGGATCCGATGAAACTAGTTTTGTCGAAATCCGAGCCTTTTTGAAAAATGACGATTTTAACTCGCCAAATTAAAATTAAAACAATTTCGATGCGTTTCGAGCTGCCACGGTCAAACGACAACTCCGATTGCTATGAAAATTGAAATCCGATAATAACAAACTATTACGGATCCAATGGAACTAGTTTCGTCCAATTCTGAGACTGTTCGAAAAATGGCTAATTTCACTAGTCGATTTAAATATTAAAATATTCAATTTTCACAGATTAACTTTTAATTCAATTCTAAAAGTTCTATAACATCATTATAACTTCAGTATGATTTAATATAACTTTATAAATCATTTTCAATCACATTAAACCCAATTTTCAATTATTTCTGGAATTTCAAATATTAAATTATCGATTTAATTATCCAATTAAATCCAAATATTCGAATTTTAAATTACTCGACTTATTAATTTCACTTATTAATATTTAAAATCAATTAAATATTCCAATTTCAAATGTCAGAAATTCTGGGTCGTTACATCCTTGCTATTTCTCCACTCTACCCAAAGATATCCAAACTTAGTGATTTCTTAAATTGTTGAAAATAGCAAAACCACTTTTCCAATTCCATTCAACTTAAGTCATCTCATTTTACTCCTAAATTGTTTCTTCGGTCCTTCAAAAATCATGGTACCTAGATATCACATTTAGAGTCTATAGGGATCCATCTTAAATTCTACAAATGAAAGTTTGGTCTATCTTCCCATTCAACCATAATAATAAAATCCCAAAATAATTGAATTCATAACTTAGAATCACTCTGGTATTGGTGATAATCACCTAAGTGGTACTTTGTTCGCGTGAAATTGCTATACACACAACCACGTATTCTAAGTTAGTCTTCCATGAATTCCTTAAGTAAGTAGTCTTCTTTCAGTCTAAGGATGATTGAGAAGAATCCTTTTTTATTCCTCTATCAAAATTTTACCAAAAAATTTCCCAATCTTATTTTCTATGAAAACCGCCTTTGCATTCTTAATGCATGCAAATAACAATATCCTTTTCTCGACCGAGACCCAAATCCTTGAATTAATCATAGCTTGAACAATCTTGATTGAAATATCATCTAGGATACTTTTTGTGGTTTGAACTCCTAAAACTTTACCATCACTTAATGTCCATCCTTAAATGACACCCTTTTACCAAATATAACCTCTTATGACTTTTATCCAATTATTCCATGGTTGGGACAACTCACAATGGAATGATGTTTTACCATTTTAATCCAATAAGCATGATGACCAATACTTAGGTTTATACTTAGGAATTTTTGTATTTTAATGCATTGAAACTACATCTCTCCTAAAGAAAAGGTTGACAGTGTAATTTTTGGCTTATCCCAAAAGGAAACTTGTGTTACGTTTGGAATTACAAGGAATTATTTTTTCACATTTATAAAAAGAATTCAAAAGTCGGATCTTACATTCTTCTCAATTTTTATTTTTATTTTCCAAAATTTCTACTGTTGAAAGCAACGTGCACATTGAGGATAAGCGCAACAATGTGCCCAAAAGGCAAGACAAAAGCTTTTAAAACAGTTATTGAAAAATTGCTTTTATCGAATTCTCTACTTTTACTTTTTATACAATCTCCATAAAGTTTGTCTGATTAGTTTATGTAATAGCATAAACCAACTTATTTTCTATTCAAAATATCTGACATCTACGGTTTTTTACTTTTAGAAAACATTCTCGTTGGTTAATCAATTAAATCAAAGTTGATAATAGCAAACCTAATTACCTAAGCCTACTTATACCTAATAATGCTTGCATGCATAATGTTTCTGTCCTTCTTTTAAAAGATTGTTAACTCAAGTTTATTTTTCAATACAGCGTCCAACTTGAATATAGAAATACTCTAACCATACCCTTAAGTAAATATGAGTCCTTGCAACTACTGCCTGTATGAGAGTATGGTTTCTACTTAAACTGGGGAATCTGCCTTAAATTTATAAAGTCCTCCTACATGCCCCCTTATGCTATCAACATCATATTCCTCTTGGATAGGTCTTATGGTACTCATATTCTTCATTCACCCTTAAACTCATAATTTACTTGCAACTACTAATTGGTATAGAAAACCTCTACTAGCCTTTCTAGAGCCATTCCCCTAAAACTCGTACTCATTCTTACTATATGTGATTAGGAATTGTTTTCAACTTTCCCAAAGATAGTAGTATAGGCACGAATAATGGGAATTATGATATATAAATAAAACCTTTGGAAAGCTTTTTGAAAACTTTTCTATATATATATGTATGTATGTATGTATGTATGTATATATTCAAGACCCATTTTAAAAAACCTTTTGGAAAATATTTTGAATAACATTTTGAAAAACCATTTTTTTCAAACACCTTTCAAGTATGTACTCTTCATACGTGCCTAATTCCTAAGGGTTCTTAAACCTAAGCTCTGATACCAAAAGTAACAAACCGCACTTCCTGACAAACCGATCCAAAGTTCATAGTGACTTTTAGACTCACGTCATGCTAAGAAATATGAGCTTTTGGGTTTTTAAACATTATAGAGCATGATTATAAGGGTAAATTCTAAGACATTCTATACTTTCAGATCTCATAGCAGAAGAAATTAAAATATAAGTACTAAAAATAGACATTTCAGAAAAAAGTCTCTGATATACTTGTTTTACATATACATTGTTTCCAAAATACAATATAAACTTGGCAACATTTAAGACAATAGTTAACTACACGAGAACTAATGAAAAATATGAGAACTCCAATATGAAGCTCCTTTCTTATTACTATGCAAATCAACTGCTAACATGTCACCTATGGTGGTGGAAAATGAAAAGAAGGGGGTGGGTCAGACAAAAGTTTGGTGAATTAGTGTAAGTTTAATATGTGATGACATGTGTAGTTAACTTTAACTCTACTCTAGATAACATAGAGTATATTACAAGTGTCCGAGAGTTCCTAAGGTCTGTTACTTGAGGGTTCTTGTCCCATACATATCTACACTGCAATTATGTAGGCTGTTCCATGGATCAAACTATGGATCGAACCTAACAACTAACGATCGGCCACTGCTTCTAGAACTACTCAATGTAAAATCGCCACTAGGCTACCAAAACATGAAAAAACCACCACAGCGCTATAAAACGTGGAAATACAGCCACAATGCTACTAAACATGGAAACACCACCCCTTTGGCTACCAACTACGAAAACACTGCTACTAGGCTACTTTGGGAATAAATTCCCACTGCTATCACCGCCACTAAGCTACTTAGGAATCGATTCCCCCTCACTACGCCTAGAAAGGTAGAACCTGAAATTTCAATGTCGACGTGTCTCCCTGTTTGCACCCGCTTCCACCTCTAGATCATAGTGTTGGCCTCTTATTGCACGCTCCAAGATCATCCATTTGAATTGTATCACATGCGTAAAAAATCGTACATGCTAGGACTTCCGTTATGTCGAACCCACTCCATCGGGCATCCTCGTTGGTGCTGCACACCCACCATGGAACCTCCTACGAGTGCTATTTGCACAAATATATCATCTCAAGTTGATTGCTCGATCCCAAATTGGATAAAGAACATTTTGATAGAGTTAGGGGTATGTCCTAAAGGCACTTACATAATTTGTTACATACACCTGACTCAATGACCAATCTTGTTCGAAATCAAAGGTATTTCTTACTATTATATACTTGATACAATGTGATTTTATTAATTAACTCATTTAATTAAAAGTATATTTAATAGAAAATCCATAAATGGTATGTTTCATGATAGTAGTTACAAAGTGTTGCAGCTGTAAATAATTTATCACAATAAAAATAAATATACCATTTTAAGTGTTCTTCGTCAAGATGCATTAAGACTGGATATCGATGTATCTGTTGAGAATAGAGTACGTAACGCCCTCTAAATGTTGGACAGTATTACTCATGGCTACTGGGGGTACCTAGAGGTTATGTACTGATAGTTATTGGATAACTATGGAACGATTCACTCGATAGTTTTCTGTTGGTTAATATAACTAAGGTCAAATAAAAAATATCGATGTGACTTATTTACATAGTTCTCTAAACTTGAGAATACTATGGATCTTCAATATGAAAGCTCAGCTTTTATTATAGTCAAATCATGGCATGACATTCCATCGAGTGACTATGGTTGGGTCGAATGGAAGTATTGGATGTAAAGCACAATTTAAGAGAGGATTCATCTCCTAAGTTATATGGGGTTAGTATCACGGTCAACTCAAGTCAACTCAAAGTCAAAGTCTCTAGCTAGAGCATTTCGATTAATAAAAATTGTTATTATTGAACCAAGGACTTTGTATTTGGGCTATAGAGTTGAATATGGATGATACTTGAATTTTAATCATTACCAAATTCCATAAGTCCAAAGTAATATAGTTTTGATGAAGAGAATTAGTGTAAATAAATGTCACAACCGGATAATGCTTAATAAAGTGAAATTGGATTTTATCGAAACTATGTAAGCGATAAATTTGGACAAAATGTCACATCATCTGCTAAGTGACGTGTAAACATTAATATTCAAATAGTTCGATGTTAATCGCTAACCAAATTCACACCCGAGAGTCACACAACTGAAATGATGAATTCTCTTTAGACCAAATGATTTAATTATTTTATAATTGTTATAAATTAATTAATATGTACAAAATATTAATTATGAAATTTGAATATGATTTAAGGAATAAATATTATTGTATATTTATAATAGTTATAAATATATCGATCAATATGAGATATTGATAAGCAGTTAAATTAGATTTAATTAATAATATTTATTTGGGCGTAAAATGGGTTTAAAGCCTATGAAAGGGGCTGCAAATTTCATCCAAAAAGGATGTAAAGGGGACGCTAAAAAATGTGCTAGGGGTATTTTTTATGGATGGCTCAGATTTGGGGAGAAAGGGCAAGAGATATGATCTACCTTTCTCTCTATTCTTTCCACTATAAAAGGACTCCTAACCCTAATGCAAAATAGGGCATTTTGCTACCTCCTCTATCATCTTATGGTCGAAATTTGTCCCTCTATGTACTCGATCAAAAGTCAAATCAAATCAATTTAAATCAATAGCCATTTGATAGCAAAGGGTCTGCGGTTATAGGTTTAGCAATCTGATGAATCGAGAAGTTTTCTAATGGAGGAGAACTCATTGCAAGGTGGACTTAAAGACATTAGTTTTAGGTAAGCGCTTAGTTTGTATATATGATGTATTACCTCTGTATAAATGTATATTATTCACGTATATACGTATATTGCTATTACTATATTGTTAGTTAGGTGAGATTCATATAGGTATTATTGTCATCACATATTGATTGCTTGTGTGTGTATGTTAAATTAGAATTTTTCCATAAGATTCTAAAACACATAACAAAAATTATTATTTTTAATTATTTATATTTTATTAATAAATACGCACGCACACATAGATTAATATATTAACTTATTTAGTTATATGACTTATATTAAACTATATGACCATGACATATAAATAATTGATCTAATATTTTTAAAACTTACATTTATATTAAACATATTTTTTTGCAACTGAAAATAATTTTATGGAAATTACCTAATATTTTTAATATTGTTCAATCATTATACAAATTTATAAATTCATATAAAATAATTATGTTTCTTAAATTTGTTTTCTATTTTTAAAAATTAATATGATATCTCATAAGCTCTCGATAAAAGAATTATATTTTTAAATCTATTTTAATATTTTTAAAAGTTATTTTTTAATTCGATCGAATAACATTTAATTAATCAAAAAATGTTATTTTGATTTAGAAAAATTTTAAAAAAAATTCCTAGGCTACCTAATAGTATTTCTGATTTTCCAAAGTTTGAAAATTAGAAATATTTGTTACATATATGTTTACTGTCTTTTATTTATTGTTGCTTGACTAATAAATTCTTAAAATATATATTAATGATAAAATTATATTTAAATTTTTAATTGATGTGTATTCGATTTGAAATAAAAATTAAATAAATTATCTATTTTATAATTATATAAAATATTCTAAATCATGTTTACATTTAATAATTACATTCATATTTATAAATACATACATATATATACAGATATATTATTTTATTATGTTACTTTAATACATTCAGATGTATGTATGTATATTTATAAAAATAATAATTAAATTGTATATTATATATATACATATACGTTTATTTTCTTTTATATACTATAATATTATATATATATAATATTTTCTAATAATATACACAAACACAAACATTACTTGAGTATTTACATACATATATAATAATTGTAAACATATACACATATTTGGACAACATACAATACACATAAGATGAGCTAACGTGTCTATTGCGATGTAAATCATAACATCTATACGGGCATGTTATACCTTGCACGGTATATCATGTTACATATGCCCATACATATACATATGTATATGATACATATGTATACTTGTATATAAATTGAAAATAAATTAAATAAATTTCTATCAACAATTTATAAATTTAAATTGAATATATGATTTTATTTAAATTAAATTTAGAAATGTTCTAATAAATTAGACTTCATAGGCCCAACTAAGATCTAATAGAGTGATTTTTTTTAAATTCATTCATATTTTCCGCTATGGGCTGGCCTAGTTCCAACAATGGTATTGGAGCCCAATAGTCTATGCGGTCTATATCAGTCATATTAGGGTTAACTATTAAACTCACAACCCAAAAGTTTGTCCCTAATAGAAAAGACCAAATTTGAATTGAGCCTTAGGCTAATTTCAAAATTGTTTTAAAATTGCAAAATAAAAGTTTCAAATTTAAAAAGTTAAATAAGAAAAATATTATAAATGTGATAACATAAATTTTCAAATTTTTTTGAAAATTAAGATATAAGATTTTAAATTTAAGTGTTAAATTTAAAGTAAGATATAAACATATTATAGTAGTTATAATATAATAAAATTTTAAAAATGTTTGTAAGTATATTTATGAATTTCAAAATTTTTTAAATTTATTAATTGAATTAATAAACAATTTAATTAAATAAGTTAATTAATAAAAATATATATGCATGTATTATATATTATGATTGTTATCCCACCTTTTGGCAAAGCTGAGATACCCAAAAATGATTGAAAATCGATAATAACTAGTCATGAATATCCACTATGCATTGCAGGATAACCATGGAAATCGATGAATTTTGTCCGAGTCCGGATCAGGCTACAACTGACAAGACATGACAAGCAAAGCCATGAAAGCCAGCGCTCCAAGTTTTAGGTTAATCGGAGTTCGTATGAGTGAGATATGATCGATACAAGTTAGGTAAAATGTGTTGTTCGTATCCATCAGAAACAACCTGTTCGAATCGATCAGATTCGTATCCATCATGTTTGCGTAGTTCGAATCCATCAGGTTTTCTCGTGTCCATATGTTCGAATCGATGACTTTCGCATCGATCAATCCACGCCGCTTCGCATCCATCGGTGCACCCTACTTCGAGTCGGTCGGTCTCGTACCCATAAGCCTTAGTTCGTATCGAATCCATAAGAGGAAGGGGGCTTGGTCGAATCCATCGGGAAGCCTTGATTTCGTATCCATCAGATGTTCTCATCTTCGTAGCCAACTGACATCGATGGATTCGGGCAACGTCTCTAATATGAGTAAGGCGAAGTTTAAGGGGAGACGCGGTCGACTCGGAGTAAAGGGTGGATCAACGCGAGGGATGCACGCCACGTCGCTACGGAACCACGTATTTTATCGATGCGGAGGCCATCGATATGAAACCCCGGGTTCGAACAGAGCAGTACTCGGAGGAACGTCACCTCATATCGATCATATCTCGTAAACCGTTGATCCAAATGCAATGAAATTTTCACAGCAGCATGCATACAAGGTAAAGAACAATCCTAACAAGTTTCAGCTCGATTGGATCATTTCTTGATGGATACGAAATTGCTTCATATCGATCGCAGATCGAGTTGGAACTCGGTGGGGTCGGTCGTGTGGGCCCCCTCACGTTCCAGAAGGAGTCTCCCAAAGTTTGAGCGCGATATCAGCCTCTTACGCCTATAAATAGCCCCTAAAGCCTACAGAAAAGGGGATCTTTTAGCCATTCAACGTCCAGACTCTACCGGATTCAATTCTATACCTTACCATTGCTGTTATAATCAAAATTCATTCATTGTATCTGCTGTAATCATCTGTAACCAGCAAGGATAATCAATAAAAGATAAAACTTTGAAGTGGACATTGGCCGGAGATAGCCGAACTACTATAAATTATGTGTTTCTGTTCATTATTTCTGGATTGCTGTTTGTTGTTTGCTTAGATATGTGATTTGTGTTTGGAATATTGCTGGTCTACATTCATAACTTGGTGCTTTCATGATATTTGGGGTTTGTGACCATTTTTGGCGAAAACACTTTGGTGCTTTCACTAAGAAGAACTAACACCTGTTACACCAGATTCAAAATTTAGATTTGAAAGTTTGAAGGATTTAGATTGACTCGACTGTGACTCGACAAACAAGACAAAGAGCTGAGAGAAGCCATCAGGGAGGAAGTCAAGAGGCATCCTCTGGTGCTGGAGAAGGACAAGCTTCGATTTACATCACCAGAGATGAAATGGAAGCTATCGCAAATTCATTGCAAGAGAGGATGATGAAGACTCAGCAAGAGATGCTGCAGAATTTCTTTGAACATATGGGAGCAGCAAATATGCAGAACCTTGGACCAACTACAGCAACTGCAAGTGCTGAACAGGGAGTTGGGATTGCAGAAACTAACAGAGATCAAGCTCAAGGTCAGAATGCGGGACCAGAAGGCGATCAACAAGGACTTGGGGGCAGACCCTCTGGGTCCGATACTGGAAGACCGATGGTAGGGGCTCAACAGGCTAGAGCCAATGCTAATGACAACGGGCCACACGAAGAGTACGTACCAGAATACCCTTCAAGGCCAAGAGAGCAACCTCGGGATGGAGATGAAAAGATGGCTTGATTAGTGCGACGACTCATGAGAGGAGGATTGTCTAGCAGAGGGTTGGAAGAAGTCAGTCGGAGTCTATTCACTCCGAATATCAGGAATGTAAGGAACCCTCCAATGTTCAAACTTCCTATGCAGGATCCTTATGACGGGAAGTCAGACCCAACGATGCATATTACTCGATACATCAGGCACATGGAAGTGTTGGGGGCATCCGAGGAAGTGATGGCTTGATGCTTCCCTCTATACTTGTCAGATTTGGCTGTACTTTGGTTCAGGCAATTAGAAACTGGATCGATCAGAACATGGGGTGAGCTTGTAGATTTCTTCATGAGACAGTTTAGGGTCCACATGACACGACCCAAGAGTGTGATGACTTTGGCATCGATAAAACAAAGGACCCGAGAGCCCATAAAAGGTTTTCTGCTACGATTTAATGCAACGGTGGCTTCTATAGATCACTCGGATCCATCGATGATTTTGATGGCGGTAGTGGCAGGAGTTGGAGAAGGCACCGAATTCAAAGATTCTTTAACGAGAGACCCACCGCAAGATCTTGGAGAGTTTTACCATGAAGCTGAAAGATTCATTCGATTAGAAGAATCATGAGCCGAGAGGCAGGAAATAAACGTTGTACAAGGCGAAGGAATCACCAGGGAACAGCCCAGGGAGGACAAAGGAAAGAGAAAGCAGGATGACGCACATGATGGTCCTGATAAACGGAAGAAATTCCGAGAGCCCAGATTCAGGCAATACACAGATTTGGTGGCAAGCCTGGAACGAATTTACACTGAAACTCGGGGGCAACTCCCCTATCGAAAACCACCCAGGAGAAATCCCACAGAGCGAGAGCGTAGAACTGGAAAATATTGCCTATTCCATGAGCTGGATGGGCACACAACCGACGAATGCCGCTACCTAAAGGATGAGGTGGAAGAACATGCCAGGAGTGGTAGATTGCCACAATATGTCAGAGAACGGGCAGCGGCGGTAAGGCCTGAACAACTACCGCCTCCACCTAACAGAAACGATCCTGGATCGGGATCACGACTCGTCATCAACTGATTAAGATGGCAAGGGCCAAGTTTAGGATTTGAACTTCGGTCAAATAGTTTCTGAAGATTTGTTTTCAGAATAAACGGGTACTCCACTTACTCATGTACGAGAACCAGAGTGATCCCTAGGCATGCTCTGAGATGGAGATAGACCGATCTGCCCGGAGAGGCAATGTTTAGTTTTTTTCCTGATGTTTGAGATTGAACATCTAGGACCTGAATTTAATAAATAAACTTGAATTTCTTGAAATAAACCTTTGACCGGAGAGTTAAAGCATGAATATTAAATTCCAATATAAAAATGATCGCTTTATGACCCAACCCGAAGAGACGGGGTCCGGAGTGCAAGAAGAGAGTCGCTTCGCCAGAGAGCGACAGGATCGACTCACTTAACGCTGTTTCCCCTTCACTGGAGAGTGACAGGATGGGATCCAGCAGGAGCCCGGAGAGGCTACGATCGATCCAAAACGACCAAGACATCGCTTTACGCCCTAACTGGGGCCAGAGTGCAAGGGGTAGAAAGCAACGCCGGAGTGCAATAGGATCTTTCTATTCAATCGCCAAGTCTGGGATGGGCTTAGCAAGGGTCCGGAGTAACCGTTGATTGTCCGGAGAGACTACGGAGTTTCATTCTTAACTTCCACAGGAAGAAGTGGATAATGATTTGGCTTCGAACAACCATGAACTCGATTGAAAATACCATAAGATTTGAATAAAACATGAACTCACTACATTCAATTTGAGACTGAACAAAACACACCTTTTACCAAAAGGCATGTTTTGGGGGGCAAAGTGTTATCCCACCTTTTGGCAACGCTGAGATACCCAAAAATGACTGAAAATCGATAATAACTAGTCATTAATATCCACTATGCATTGCAGGATAACCATGGAAATCGATGAATTTTGTCCGAGTCCGGATCGGGCTACAACTGACAAGACATGACAAGCAAATCCATGAAAGCCAGTGCTCCAAGTTTCAGGTTAATCGTAGTTCGTATGAGTGAGATATGATCGATGCAAGTTAGGTAAAATGTGTTGTTCGTATCCATCAGAAACAACCTGTTCGAATCGATCAGATTTGTATCCATCATGTTTGCGTAGTTCGAATCCATCAAGTTTTCTCGTGTCCATATGTTCGAATCGATGATGTTCGCATCGATCAATCCACGCCGCTTCGCATCCATCGGTGCACCCTACTTCGAGTCAGTCGGTCTCGTACCCATAAGCCTTAGTTCGTATCGAATCCATAAGAGGAAGGGGGCTTGGTCGAATCCTTCGGGAAGCCTTGATTTCGTATCCATCAGATGTTCTCATCTTCGTAGCCAACTGACATCGATGGATTCGGGCAACGTCTCTAATACGAGTAAGGCAAAGTTTAATGGGAGACGCGGTCGACTCAGAGTAAAGGGTGGATCAACGCGAGGGATGCGCGCCACATCGCTACGAAACCACGTGCTTTATCGATGCGGAGGCCATCGATATGAAACCCCGGGTTCGAACAGAGCAGTACTCGGAGGAACGTCACCTCGTATCGATCATATCTCACAAACCGTTGATCCAAATGCAATGAAATTTTCACAGCAGCTTGCATACAAGGTAAAGAACAATCCTACCAAGTTTCAGCTCGATTGGATCATTTCTTGATGGATACGAAATTGCTTCGTATCGATCGCAGATCGAGTCGAAACTCGTTGGGGTCGGTCGCGTGGGCCCCCTCACGTGCCAGAAGGAGTCTCCCAAAGTTTGAGCGCGATATCAGCCTCCTACACCTATAAATAGCCCCCTGAAGCCTACAGTAAAAGGGATCTTTTGGCCATTGAACGTCCAGACTCTGCCGGATTCAATTATATACCTTACCATTGCTGTTATATTCAAAATTCATTCATTGTATCTGCTGTAATCATCTGTAACCAGCAAGGATAATCAATAAAAGATAAAACTTTGAAGTGGACGTAGGCCGAAGATAACCGAACCACTATAAATTGTGTGTTTCTGTTCATTATTTCTAGATTGCTGTTTGTTGCTTGCTTAGATTTGTGATTTGTGTTAGGAATATTGCTGGTCTACATTCATAACTTGGTGCTTTCACGATATTTGGGGTTTGTGACCATTTTTGGCGCAAACAATGATGTATCTTATGATATTTTGAAATGCTTAAAATAACATAAGTATACATGTATGTATATGAATTGAATTTTAAAATTAATATAATTTAATTAAAATTGTTTAATTAAATAAATTAATTCAAGGTTAAGTAGGTAAATAAAATGACTTAAAGGTTAATTAAATAAATAAATAAATAAAAGGTTAATTAATTAAATGAATATACACATGTATAAGATATGTGTGTAATACTATAAAGGTTATAATATGTCATAAATATTTAACATAATATAATATTATACATAAGACTATTATATAAGTAGTATGAAATATAAAAGTTATATGATAATGAAACTTATATAATATGAATGTATAAACTAAATGTGTAACATTAAAGAAACCCTAAATAGACTTAAAAGATAAATACATACGTATTGTGCGTATACCATGGTTTCAGATGTGTCCGACACTTAAATCACGAGGGCATTTCATAAGAATTACATTATTCCATAAGTCGAGATCACTCAATATAATATATTGAAGACTATTAATATTTAATATAATGTTGTCTCTACCATATATATATATATTAATAAATTACTTGCATACTCCTTAGTTGTTGATCAAACTCAAGCTAGGGATCTTATGTGTAGTATTATTGATATATTGAATAAACGAGGTAAGGTAACTATATGTATTCGTTGGGCAAACTCAAGGTACATATACTATACTTAGGTCGTCGCGATATGTTAGGTACGAAAGAATAATCTCTTTTGGTTTGTTAAGCAAACTCAAGGTCGAAATGAGATTAGGACAAGGAACCATGGGTTAGGAGTTGTATGTAATACAACATATAAGGAGTTATCTATCGTCCATGGAGCTATGACTTATTGAGCAAACTCAAAGCTAGAATTTTAAGACGGATGAGTCCTAACACCCACTAGTGAAGTCAGAAGACTTTTATGTTTTGCTTAGAGTTTGGTGAAACATAAAAGACTAGTGAGAGCCTTATTAGAAAAATGAAATGATAACGTTTAACCTTTCTAATATTGTAAGAACATATGCTATATAATGTTATAATAATCTACATTGATAAATTTGTGCACTTAATAGAACTGATAAAATGTATATCAATTAAGATATACAAATGAATTGAAGATTGAAAAATAGAAATATAATATATATACTTACCAATAAATCCTTATTTCATGTTAACATTTCAACACCCATGCAAGTGCCTGATTTTACAACTACTAAATACATTCGTAGTTTGGTCACTTACACGTTTATTGACCGAGACCATGTTTTGCATCCTATGAGTTTTGAACTCCAAAAGCAATACAAGATTATGGATATTTGATCCATATACAGTCACATACAAATGTTATATAGTGATTGGTCAAAGTTTGTAATGTATAATATTTCGATGAAATTAGTTCATCCGAAAAACCAAATAAATCTTAGTGCGAGATCGAGTATTCAATTGATTGATTAATTTATGCAAAGAGCAACATATTTGATGTCCTTAAATGTTAAGGTAATCGAATGCGCTTTTGTAAAGAGTTTGTTAGGATATTGTAGCAAGGTTTTCTTTTGATTGGTTTGACCATTTAGAAATAATAACAAATGTACAAGAATAGATGTAATTTAAGGTATAATTAGGATGAAGAGAATGAATAGTCATTTTTGCTTCATAAAGAAACATCAGGAATGAGAATTGTAATAAATTGATACTTAATATTGGAATAAGAAATATGATTTCTATTCTGAATTGTATTTTCATATTGAAAATTGTTTTTTACGAGATTTATTTCTTTGAGTTTAAGATATTTGATCAAAGAACCCACCACTGTAAACTAGTTACAGTATATGAAATAAATAATTTATATTAAGTGAACGATGAACCTCCAAATTTAGTATGCTATTATAGTAATGGCAAAAATAGTGGGATTATGCTATATAGTACTTATTGTTTGCATCAAGTTACGAAAAATGTTTTCGTAATACATACCGAACATTATTTATGAAATAATGACCATTTTTAGTGTCGGTTGAAAAATAGACATAGTTGCATTTCAATGTGAATATTATGAATATTCGTATGAAATAAAACTATAATGTGGTTTTAAAATGGGGATAGTTTGGCTCACATCCCTAACAAGTTTTAAAATAGATAAAACATCCTTCACAACCAACATTTATGTTTCCGCTCCCTATTTTCAAATTCACGCACGCAAAAATACACAAATACCCTTTATGTTTTAAACTTTTCAAACGTGTATAACTTTATTTACAAAAACCTGATCAACATACCGTTTTAACCAAAAAATCACAAATTTTATGATCTTTAAAATGAGATCCATTGTTGATACCAAAAATTTATATTTGTATTAAAGGTGCAATTATTTCAAATATTTGCAGACAATTCAGCAAATATTTAATAGTTCGATTTTTTTCAAATTTATAAAAATTGCACAAAATTGCAGATATTTCTGCAACTATATGGTATAGTTGCAGAAATGTCTGCAACTATTGGGTATAGTTGCAGAAATGTCTGCAACTATTGCGTATAGTTGCAGAAATATCTGCAACTATTGCATATAGTTGCAGACATTTCTGCAACTATTGCAAATAGTTGCATAAATGTCTGCAACTATTGCGTATAGTTGCAGAAATTTCTGCAACTATTGCTTATAGTTGCAGAAATAACTGCAACTATTGCGTATAGTTGCAGACATTTCTGCAACTATTGCAAATAGTTGCAGAAATGCAACTATTACAAATAATTGCAGAATTATCTGCAACTATTTGCAATAGTTGCAGAAATTTCTGCAACTATTGCGTATAATTGCAGACATTTCTGCAACTATTGCATATAGTTGCACAAATGCAACTATTGCGTATAGTTGCAGAAATGTCTGCCACTATTGCGTATAGTTGCAGAAATTTCTGCAACTATCGTATATATTTGCAGAAATTTGTTGCGATTATTTATAACTGCAAATATTAAGAATATCATATTTCATAAAAAAAACTTGATTCGTCTTCAATTTAATTACAGTTTTTCATTTAAATCGAAAAATAAGAAGAAGAATTAGAGCTCGCAGTGAAACGCAGGGGTAATTTGGGGAATAAATTAGCGGAAAACAGAAACAGGGACGTAGAATATATATTCTTTATGATAGGGACCCGCTTTGAAATTAAGTTCCGTTTTAAGGATGCGTGACTAATTTTCACTTTAAAATGATGCAATTAAAAATACAGAAGTATCTAAATTATTTACATTTATTTTGGAATTATAGATTAAGCTATAGTTTTGAGAAATAATTTTATTATATGATTATGAATCATATTTTATTGGTTAATTATATCTCTAACAATAAAGGACTATACACCCATTTAGTGGGAGCATCATAAGAGTTGATGAACCCTTTGGATTGATACAAATAGATGTATGCAATTGTAGGTCTATTAATACCAAAATGGTTTCACGTACTTCATTATATTCACTGATGAGTTAACACCGACATTGAGATATGTATTTGATGCATATATAGTATGCCCATGTAAACTCATAAAAAATACAACGGAAGTAAATAATGTAACATGCAATAGGAATGATTCGATTTGATCGAATGGGTGAGTATTTTGGAAAAGGTTCCGAACGTACCTAAAAATGAATAAAGATTTGATATCAAAAGTTACTTCTCCTTATGGTACATAATGACGTATCGATAAGGAGTAATTGAGCTTTGTTGGACAAAGTACGATTAATTATGAGTAAGTTTGAGTTAATTTCTTTCTATAAGGTCATGTACTTAAAAGTAGTACACAAGGTTAATTTTATTACATCTAAATAATAACTAACAAAATCATACAAGATAAGGGTTTATAAGAAACCCCAACATATCCTAGGCCAAGGAGTTGGCAGGTTCTTTGAGTCGAAAGTCTGCACGTAATAATTATTCATGGGGGATCTTGTATGAATCTTCCCAGAAGGATTTTGGGAAAGTTTGTCATTGGATGAAATATTTATGTTTTGAATATAAGTTTTGTAAACTAAAAAAAAACTAAATCAGTTTTATATAAAAGGCAATTCATAAAGTGCATATGAATATCTATTCCGTTGCACTAAGAATAATTGTTGTTTCAAGAAATACCAACTTCATTGTGAACGAATTTTTTTAAGAAATTATAGGTAGTAAAATGAAATTGAATACGATCCTAAGATAAAACTGATTGCATGACATGAAATGAAATTAACTAACCTAAATGAACACATCGCTTTAGAGTGTCTAATAAAGTATTCTTGCACATTGAAGAGAAAATATGAGTTTCTTATTAATGCTGAAAATATACAATCCTCAGTTTTTTAGTTAAACTATTAAGAGTGTTGACTCTATAATATGATTTAATGCAAAGATCCAAAAAAAATTCCAAGTACATTATCATAATATGATCTTAGTAGTCGTAACCGAAGGGATGTGATCCATCAGTCATGATTGTGTCTTTATGAGCAAGACTAATGCAGTTGGAATTAAATGAGCAATGTTGATAAAAATAATCTCATAAATTTCAAATGTTGAAATTAGCGTAATAGATTCATCATTCAATGTGATAAAGTTATTTTGGATTTACTCACAAAATTATCGCTTTGTAAGACTTTGTGATTTGGTACATATATGTTGAAATGGAAAAGTTCTAAATAATGATTCAAAATAGATTGTTTGCACATAACAACCAAAGTATCTCGAAGTTAGTGGGAGCGATGTTTAGGTTTGTGAGTGTTTGGATTTGATCCAAGAACAAATACAAAAGTGTTGACGCCAAAAATATGCATCAACGCCCATAGAATCTCATGGAGATTAAAGAAAAATTGAATTGAAAACAAAGCAAAAGAAATAAACGAACACACAGATTTTTATAGTGGTTCGGCAACCTTGGCCTACGTCCACTTCATATTTTTATTGATATTCCACTCGATTATCATTACAAGACTGTTTGGATCAGCCGGAATCTATTAGTACAAAAGCGAAGAATAAAAAATGGCAGAGCTTCCGTAGAAAAAGTAGTCCCAAAAAGAGAGATCTAAAAAATAGCCCCCTACCCAGTATTTATAGATGAAGGTAGCCTACGACTTGACTGACATCTCATGGCTTGGACCCCCTGACCACTTGGGCCCACCCTAAGAAAAGCTCAGTCCAATCATACTATGCCGACCGAAACTATCATGCTGATCCGATCCATAATGTGCCAACTCGATGGTATTCGTACCTTATGCTGATCCATCTTGACATGTCGACCTACCTTGGCATGCCGAACCATTATCTCCAAATCCTATCTCGATCCTACCACCACATGCTATGCCGACCCGACCAGTGTTATATACTATGCCGACCCGACCAGTGTTATATACTATGCCGACCCGACCACTGTTATATACTATGCAGACCCGACCGGTGTTATATACTATGCCGATCCGACCAGTGTTATACACTCTTTAACTTGTCAAACATCTATGCCGACCACTATTCCACCAAGCAAATCTCCATGATTCCGACGTCCTGTATCATCTATCCATCGACCTTATTTACTCTGGGCCGGATATAACTGTTCGGATATCAGAATCTGGTCATATTGATGTCATCTCGTGGCCAACTTTCCCATCAAATAGTCAAGTCTGGTCCTCGTAATCACCTTTGTCTAGCCTGGCCAAGGTACCGAGTAACACTTGCCCTCCAAAGTACGTCTTATTGTGTACATGACGTGCTTTGAATTGAAGCAAGTTAGAGTCTCTAAAAAGAAATCCTTCCAGTTTCCTGAATAGTCATTATCCTTCCATTTCATCCCCCCAAAGTGTTGTATCCCTCTTTGATCGTCATGATGATTGGTCGATTCCAAATAGTATAAATTCATGATTGTATTCCATCAGCGGCTATCTGTGTTCGGTTCTACAGGACTAGTAAGCTTTGGCTATCTGATCTAGTCTTTTCTTTAATAACTCCAAGTGAAAAGTCAATTTCTACCGATTTCAAGAAGTCGAATTTTTTGAATATACACATGCACGTTCAGGTACACGTTCTTGTCATAGCTCCTAGATGTGTTTCATACGCTCATGAGTCATTGCCAATTCCTTCTAGTTTTATTGCAATTCCTTATGTATATATTATTTTATAATGAAATAGGGGCTGTAAAAGGTCACTCGATGAGAGGGGACTTCAAGCTCTGCAGGGGATGACGGCCTCGGAGCCATAGGCAAGGGTGAATGGAGTATAGCCAATCGTGGACTTGTGGGTAGTTCTGTATGCCCATAATGCTGTTGGGAGCTCATTCACCCATTTACCTCTAGCCTTTTCCAAATGTCTCTTCAGGATGGACTTTATGATTTTGTTCACGACTTCAACTTGTCCATTTACTTGAGGGAGAGTAACTACCGCAAATCTCTTTTCAATATGATGCTGAAGGCAGAAGTCTTTAAGTTTAGCCGAATTGGGTTTCATTACCAGTTATAATGGTTCGTTGAAGGTCATAATGATAGATGTTGTTCCAGACAATGAAGTTGATTATTTTCTTCGTCTTGGTCATGGTTAAAAGTTCTGCTTCTGCCCATTTAGTGAAGTAATCAACTGCTATGATGGCGTATTTCGCACCACCTATAGGTTCGGAAAGAAGACGATGATACCAATACCCCCAAGTGGCAAACGGCTATGAACTAGCCATTTGAGTAATTTCCATCGGCGGGTCTCTCAGAATTTTTGCAAACATCTTGCACTCGTCGCATTGTCTATTGTGATCAGCTGCAACTTGATTGATAGTTGTCTAGTAATACCCGTAGCAGAGTATTTTCTTTGTTAGGGTTTTCACCCTGGTGTAATCGCTACATTCTTCTTCATAAACTTCACCCAAGACTTGTTTGATATCATCATGGGTGATACACCAAAGCATGGGAATAGATAAACTCCTTTCTATACATGACTTCTTCTTGGATGATTCAACGTGAAGCTTTGAGGAGGATCTGTTATTTTCCATTCCTCCGTTCAGGAAGAATTCCTCATTGTAGATAGTCTTTGATAAGTTTCATCCATGACCCCTTTTCTGGCTCCGTCTCCAAGATCTAGCCGATCTCTATCTGTAAATTCTTGGAATATTAAGTACTTCAACCGACACAAAGTATGTTCGTTGCACGTCCCCAAAACTGGCCAGCTTGGCTAGTGACTTGACTTTTTTCATTTTGTTCGCTGAGGATGTCTGTAATGATGTAATACACAAAGTCGACTAGTAGTTCTTGACCCGGCCGAGATAAGGAGCAAGACGATGCCCCCTAGCAAGATTAACTTCCCTAACTTTGCATACTACTAATCAGGAATCACAAAAGATATGTAAAGTTTCCACTCCAAGTTCTCTAGCAAGTTTGAGGCTGGAGATCAAGGCTTCATACTTAGCTTCGTTGTTTGTTGCAAGAAAGTTGAGTTTCAGGGCATAGTAGATCGATCTTTCCTCAGGAGTCATTAACATAACTTCTACGCCAGAACCTTGATCATTGGATGCTCCATCCATGTACATTTTCCATCTGTTGGTTGGTTCTCCACTGCTCTTCGAGTAGTCATCTGATGCGATGAACTCAGATATGAGGTCTTCTAATTTTCATTCTTGGATAGCTCTTCGAGGGAAATAAGTGATATCAAATTGGCTTAGTTCGATATTCCATTTGAGTAGTCTTCCAAACATCTCAGGTTGTTGTATGACCTGTCGTAACGGCTGGTAGGCATAGATGTTAATGGGGTGAGCATGAAAGTAAGAGCGGAGCTTTCGTGATGAAATCAATAGGTATTATGCTGACTTTTGTAGCTTCGAGTTGTCTTCTCTTAGTACCTATCAATCGCTTGGTTACATAATATACCGGTATTTAGATCTGGGTCTCTTCACATAGCATAGCGGCGCTTATGGCGTGTACCAACATGGCTAAATTGATGTATAAATCTGTATGATCTACTGGCTTTGACAAGATGGGAGGTCTCTTTAAGTGGTTTGGAATGCGTCTTTACAATCCAATGTCCATTCGAAATTCCTTTTCCATCTCCTGATTAGGTCGAAGAAGATAGTACACTTGTCGGCGGCTCTGGAGGTAAATCGGCTTAGGGCGATGACCTACCATTTAGACTTTATACCTGCTTGATTAACTCCGATACCTAGATGTCTTTTATTGCCTGAATCTTCTTAGGGTTGGCTTCAATTCTTTGAATAGAACTGAACATCTTCACTAAGTCGACGATGTGGTCGTTTGATCGTCGTGACTTCACAATCGCATCATCCACATATACTTCCGTCTATTGCCTGATCTGGTCTTTGAGCATCCTGTTGACCAGTCTCTGGTGAGTAGCTTCATCATTATAAAGTTCAAATGGAATCACAACATAATGATATAATCCTGGATCTATAATGAAGTTGGTGTGCTCCTGGTCGAGGATGTGCACCAGGATCTGGTTGTACTTGAAGTACACATCCATATATAAAAGTAGTTCATATCCAGCGGTTGAGTATACCAGCTGGTCGATCCTCGAAAGTGGATAGCTGTCTTTTGGGAATGCCTTGTTCAGGTCTAAGTAGTTGATGAATGACTGCTACTTTCCATTAGATTTTCTCATAAGAACTGGATTTGATACCCATTTCGAGCAGAGGGTGTCGCGAGTAAACCTATTGTTTTTGAGTTTATCCACCTCCTCTTTAAGTGCAGCGAATCTTTCCTGATCCATGACGCGTTACTTTTGTTTCACTGGGACATGCCTCGGGTCGATATTCAATGCATGGCTCGCGATAGCCGGTGAAATCACACGCATGTTAGAATGGGTCCAAGCGAGCACATCAAGATTCATTCATAGAAAACCAGCTAATTCCTTCATCATCGTGGCACTGAGCTGTGATTCAACCTTCAGTACCAGTGAAGGATCGCCATGGCTGACTGTAATGTCGACTGTCAGCTTAACGGGTGCAGTCTTGGATTCTTTGAGTTTAAATGTGACTATTTCATGTAACAATCATTGTGAAATCTGGTTGGGACGGTCAATGATGATGGTTACTCCAGTCGAATCCTAGAGTCTTTTAATGAGTTATTAAGTCTGATAGTGAAGGGCTCTAAATGCTTTGAGTGATCATCTGCAAATGGCCAAAGGTCAGGCTTAGAAGCACGTTGAAGAAAATGTCAAGTAGGGGTCGGCCTCGAGTTGTGTGCAGCTGCATAGTTGGCTCTTGTTTTGAGTTTAAATCTGCTTGTATATATGAGTAACACGCTTTCCATTCAACGTATTCATGATCCGTTACCCGTCGTTCGGGTTGGAATGATAGTAGTTGCCCATGAGCTTGGGCATCGATTCGATCATTCTATCTCTAGGCATCCTTTTGGTTGTAGCCT
The DNA here is from genome assembly GCA_030737815.1 of Allium fistulosum. Classification (NCBI taxonomy): domain Eukaryota; kingdom Viridiplantae; phylum Streptophyta; class Magnoliopsida; order Asparagales; family Amaryllidaceae; genus Allium; species Allium fistulosum. The sequence goes on along the minus strand of CM060907.1, from coordinate 676,857,322 downwards.
CGAGTCGTTGTAAACACTATATATAAGTTTCAATATTGAGCTATCGTAGCCAGTCTTTGGATGATCATGCTTCTGCTCCCAGTCTCGGGTAAATGTACTGCATGGACGGTCGAGTCTCGTCATAGCTATGTTTATACTTCCACCTAAGCTCCAAAGACACAGAGTTGATCGATGAATAGTCGGTTCACATTCATCTTATTTCTCGCTTGTGCCCTCAAGCCTGGGGAATACATCGATAAGTAGAAAGGCAAGCCATGTCCATTTTAGCTTTACACTCTTTCCCGTTGAATCGTGGGATCAGGTTAGTTGATGGAAGGCTAAGTCTAGCCTATCTTGAATTGTATACTGGTTTTCCTTCCAGGGGAAATACTTCGATGCTTTGTCAGATTCCAGGCATAAGTTGGGTAGTGGGCGGTCAACCACGTCCACTTTGATTCATATTCTATATTCAGATCTATGGGTAAAATCGGTTCAAGTGTAGTCGGGTCATGCTCATCCAGTTTCATATTCCTCCTGACGTATCGAAAGAGGGTGCTGGAGAATTAATGATCAAGTCTTTGTGGTTTATTCTCCTTTCCACACTTTGGTGGTCATAGGTTTTCGAGGAACATTCGGGTCACATTTGTTTGTGTTTGGTACGGATCGATATTGACCCTCGATCTAATGGTACGATATAGTCGGCCACCCGTAACTTTGGATGTTGTTTCGATTGGTTTTGTATTGAGGCCTCCTTGTATACGTTGCCTTAAGTTGTAAAGAACACCAAGCTGGAGCTATAATCAGTTGTCGTATTCAACTTTCAATAGTTTGTACTCCTGCCCCAGTCTTGGGTTAGCTGATTTAGTTCGTGGATGGTGGAATTCAATCCATAGTGAGTTTATACTCCTCTTATCGAGTCCAAGCGGGGGTTTATGAAATAGTGATTGGTCGAACCACACTCGTCTATTTGTTTATATTCATTTTCGCACTCTAGGGATAAGAGTTTGTTGGCGGGTGGTCGAATCGCATACAATTTGTATTTATACTCCAGTCTGCACTGCGGGGACTTAGAGTTTTCTTGTGAGCAGTCATTTTTTCCGCTGAATGTTTATACACTAGTCCACAGTCAGGGACTTAGAGTACTCTAGTCCGCGGTCGGGGACATAGAGGTTTTTGTTAAATCATTTATACTCTAGTCCGCGCTCTGGGGACCTAGATTACTCTAGTCCGCGCTTCGGGGACCTAGATTACTCTAGTCCGCGCTCCGTGGACTTAGAGATTTTTGTTGAATAATTTATACTCTAGCCCACGCTCCGGGGACTAAGAGTACTCTAGTCCGTGCTCCGGGGACTTAGAGATTTTTGTTGAATCGTTTATACTCTAGCCCGTGCTCCAGGGACTTAGAGTACTCTAGTCCGCGCTCCAGGGACTTAGAGATTTTTGTTGAATCATTTATACTCCAGTCCGCATTCCGGGGACTTAAAGTACTATAGTCTGCGCTCTGGGACTTAGAGATTTTTTTTGAATCATTTATACTCTAGTCCGCGCTCTGGGGACTTAGAGTACTCTAGTCCACTTCAGGGACTTAGAGTACTCTAGTCCCCTTCAAGGACTTAGAGATTTTTTCCAAGTTGTTTATACTCTAGTCCGCTTTTGGGACTTAGAGTACTCTAGTACTCTTAGGGACTTAGAGATTTTTGTCAAGTTGTTTATACTCTAGCCCGCTTCAAGGACATAGAGATTTTACTCTAGTCCGCTTTAGGGACTTAGAGTACTCTAGTCCGCTTCAGGGACTTAGAGATTTTTGTTAAGTTGTTTATACTCTAATCCGCTTCAGGGACATAGAGATTTTTGTTTAGGGAAGTCGTATTTCCACCCGTTTGATTTGTACTTCATTTACCATGTTGAGGCAAAAGTTTTCGAATGATTGGTCAAACCACGTTTGCTCATGGAATGGGATTCTACCCCCAGCATTCAGGATGAAACTTGGCAATCAAATGGTCGATTCTTTTCCACTTGGTAGTTGTGGCCCTTCCTATTAAGTCGAGGAAAAAAGAAGGCGATGAAAGATTGGATCATGTCCATGCTGGGGTCGGATGATCGAGTCTTGCACAATTTTCTTCGTATTTCTTTCTAGCAAACGAGGATAATGGATTATTGAGCAGACAAATTAAGTTGCATACATTTCAGGATGCAGTCGTGTCCATGTATTGAGAGTGGTGGTTGACGAGTAGGCAAACCATCACAACTACTTCAAGTCGGGCTTTCAAACTGCCTCTTGTGTTCAGGGTAGGAGTTGATGTGTAGATGATCAAATCACGTCCACTCTAGTTAGATCCCGGCATCACTGAGCTTCAGGAGAGGCATATGTATTTTGTCGAACTTTATTTTATGACTCAAGGAGTGGATAATCGGGCCACATTCGTTCCAAGCCTTGCTTAGGTCTCCAAGTCGAATATGGAAGTTGATGAATGAACGATCACTCATGTCCGCTTTGTATTGGGTTCTGACCATATGAGCTTTTCCATCTTTAGTCCTTGGCCCCAAGTCAGAGGCACATGGTAGCTGATGCGAGGTCGAATCACGCTCATCTTGATGAAACTCTAAAGGTCCGATCATTGTCTCCTGGGGTTGAATAACGGCCAACTCTGAGTACTTGGTCACCTGCATCGTTTTGGAAGTAGTTTAGTTCAAATTGGTCGTAGTTCACACCATAACTGAAATTAAAATTAAAATAAACTAATTAAAAGAAGATCAGAATAAATCTCATTAATAAGCGAAGCAGTGTCTTGTGCTCGCCTTTATACTTTGCCTCTAGCTCCTTTCAACGGGATGTCGACCATCAGCGGTCCAATTGATAATCGGAGTTCTTTATTGATAGACATCGCATGTTCCCTGCCCGCCCTACTACAGGGATTGCATATACCCTTGAAGCTTTCCTTTCTGATTTAGCTTTCCGATCACATATCGGAAGTGTTTGTAATCGCCAACGTTAGGACCGTGTGCATCTTGGAATATACTACATTCCCGAGATTTTCTCTGGGCTTCCGTGGACTCTCTCGAGGCTAGTTTTTGATACTACTCTGAGTCCTGAGTCTCCAAGTAGATGTTATCGATTGAATCGTTCAAAAGAGCATATGAGTCGAATTTTGAGATCTTGGTTCGTCTATTGGAATCTGAGTCCTTAGCCAACCTGCCTGTATTGTTCTTTCTCCTAGTCTGCTCTACTCCTCCTCGCATTGGTTCTGATTCACTTTGTAATAGAAACGATCCAAGGTCATAAGAGGCTCTCTAGCTAACTAGCTGCAAAAATATATCTAGGGGTCGATTCCCCTCAAACGCAATCAGTATGATATCCTTGCTAGCATTTGGAATAAATTGGATAATGGCATCACATCCTTAGTGTGAGTCGCATGCATTCTGAACTGCTCGACAAACTTCTGATCCGGTTGATTGAATGAGGAGATGGATTTGGACAATAATCGCATAAATCGCATGATCGATACACCTTCAAGGAATATAGGAAAGCGTTTGCATTTGATGGCACTATAACTATGGCGGAATTCATATGCCAATCGAATTTCATGAAATGTAGTCCAGGGTTTGTGCTTCCAGAACACACTGGCATAGTTGGCATATTGAATTTCCTTGGATATTCTACACACTGAAAGACTTTACTGAATAGGCGCCGACTGGGGGAGATGATTCAGTCATTGTCGATCTGGTTTGTTTTTAGGTTATAACTACCTGTTATGCTTGTGAATGATGTACGCATGCCCGAGATATGAGCAAAGCAAGATGGACCGGTATTGACGGATCAGTGGTAAGCTACTTGGAGTCGCACCCGAGAAAATCTGCTAATTGCTTGGAGTCAATTGTTGGTTTGCTTGGAGTCACTTTGGCGTTTGCTTGGGGAAAACCATGGTTTTACCCGAGTCTGGCTTTGGGCCAAAGTTTCCTGCGTTTTCTTAGAGTCATATCATCTATGTTCTCCAACCTTTGGGAGTATTGTTTGAGTAGCGGTTGCTTGCCCGTTCCCTGGTTGCCATTCAGAAGCTGCCTCTTGATCCTCTATATCTTGGTCGGTCACAGGACGTAAGGGATGCCCTGTGTTTAAGTAGAGTTCCGAATCCAAAATGCGGGGGCACCCGAAAAAGAATTTTTTTTTAAAATGCATCGTACATGATCCTTATTTTTTTGGGTATAGGGATTGGTCAGATAGGGCTTTTGAGGGAGGGATCAGTATTGAGCGACTATCAGCTTGAGGGGTCGGTATATATACTATGAGGAGGGATCGGTATATATACACTGAAGAGGGGTCGGTATATATACTATGAGGAGGGATCGGTATATATACACTAAAGAGGGGTCGGTATATATATATATATATATGAGGAGGGATCGATATATATACACTGAAGAGGGGTCGGTATATATACTACGAGGAGGGATCGGTATATACAGTGAAGAGGGGTCGGTATATATACTATGAGGAGGGATCAATATATAAAGACTAAAGAGGGGTTGGTATATATACTATGAGGAGGGATCGGTATATATACATTGAAGAGGGATCAGTATATAAACTATAAGGAGGGATCGGCCAACATGGCTTTGAGAGAGGGATCAGCCCTTCGCTAACTTGAGTGTAAACTTCAACATTTAATCCTAAGAACTTGCATACAAGAGTGGATCTGATTCCTTCCAAATGGACATGAACACATGAACAACTCCAAACAAGAACATTAGCATAATCAAATCCTCCAAAACACGGGATGTAGACTTACTTCCTATAACCATGGCTATCAACTTCCTTTAAATCTTCTTCAAATCTGAGTAGAATAAGAAGTTTATCGTTTGAAAGCTGGATCTATCTCGTGAATATGGAATCCAAAAGTAGATGATGAGATCCAATCAAGCCGAGAATTCATTTCTCAGTGAAAGCACCAAAATGTTGACGCCAAAAACAGGCATCAACACCCAAAGAATCTCATGGAGATTAAACAAAAAATGGATAGAAGAAGTAAATGAACACACAGATTTTTATAGTGGTTCGGCAATCTTGGACTACGTCCACTTCATATTTTTATTGATATTCCACTCGATTATCATTACAAGACTATTTGGATCAGCTGGAATCCATTAGTACAAAAGTGAAGAATAAAAATGGCAGAGCTTCCATAGAAAAAGTAGTCCTAAAAAGAGAGATCCAAAAAATGGCCCACTGTCCCTGATTTATAGATGAAGGCAGTCTTCAACCTGACTGACATCTCAAGGCCTGGATCCCCCTGACCACTTGGGCCCACCATAAGAAAAGCTTGGTCCAATCATACTATGCCGACCGAAACTATCATGTCGATTCGATCCATAATGTGCCAACCCGATGGTCTTCGTACCTTATGCTGATCCATCTTGACATGTCGACCTACCTTGGTATGCCAAACCATTATCTCCAAATCCTATGCCAATCCTACCAGCACATGCTATGCCGACCCGACCAGTGTTATATACTATGCCGACCCGACCAGTGTTATATACTATGCCGACCCGACTAGTGTTATATACTATGCCGACCCGACCAGTGTTATATACTCTTTAACTTGTCAAACATCTATGCCGACCCTTATTCCATCAAGCAAATCTCCATAATTCTGACCTCCTGTATCATCTATCCGTCGACCATATTTACCTTGGGCTGGATATAACTGTTCGGATATCATACTCTAGTCATATTGATGTCGTCTCGTGGCCATCTTTCCCATCAATAGTCAAGTCTGGTCCTCGTAATCACCTTTGTGTAGTCGGGCCAAGGTACCGGGTAACAAAAAGTATCACTCGACAAGCATCAAAACTGAACAAGTGTTTTAATAGAAATATTAAAGAGTTTGATTGTCAACCAAATGCAGAGGAAGCGTGTGGTCATAAGAAAGAACTTTAAAAGGAACATTGATATTTATAAACTGTAAGTAGACAACACATTACTGATTTTAATGATGTACTTGTTTTAATACTCAATGTTGGATTTGTATATGATGTCTTTTATAGTAAGCATGAAAGGTATAGGGAATGTCCCAAAATGATATGCAAGGACACCTTATTAAAATGTTTGATAGGGAACATATAAGATGGATTCCTTTTGTATTGGTAATAGGAATTATTATACATGTTATATTGTCTACGATATCGTGTTTTTTTTATGTATTTGATACATTAAATAAATATCAAATCCAAATAGATTTCACTAAATTGTTGATTGAGGTGTTCTCGTGTATTTATGAAATGTTGGAGAATGATTTACAGAAACAACGAACTCCTTATGAAGGAGTGTTCGAACTCAAATTTCATAAGTGATATTGAGTATAAAATGTCAATAATATATAAAGAATCATTAAGTTGGAAATGTTTCAAATAGAAGAGATTGTAGCTAATTCATTGACTTGAATAGTGCCATGATAAAAGCAATGTACACAATTATAAATGCACAAATTTATAACTGAGCCGAGGGTGGTTCCAAATGTTTAGAATCTCATAGATTGTTATATGATAACAATGTCATGATATAGCTGGTAATAGAACTTAGAGCTCACTAGAAGTCAAGAGACATACTCCAAATTGTTCCACATGGTAAAAGTAGTTTATTAACGTCGGAGAGAGTTAATTGACAGAGTAGATGACTGAAACATAATAGCATACCCGTTCTCTAAGGAACTGACGCAGTTGGTTTTAAGAAAACCGATTAAAGAAGTTGGAATAAGATTCCATAATTGATTCCAAGTGCAAGTAGAAGATTGATAGAGTTAGGAGTATGCCCTAGGGGCAATTATGTAATTTGTTACATACCAATCTTGTAATCAAAGGTATTTTCTTTCTATTATATACTTGATATAATGTGGTTATAGTAATTAATTAATTTAATTAAAAGTATATTTAATAGAAAATTCATAAATTGTATGTTTTGTGATAGTAGTTACAAAGTGTTGTAACCGCGAGTAATTTATCACAACAAAAATGAATATATCATTTTAAATGTTTCTAGTCAAGATGCATTAAGACTGGATATCGATGCATCCATTGAGACTAGAGTCCATAATACTATTCAAATGTTGGCCAGTGTATTACTCATAGCTGCTGGAGGAACCTACAGGTTATGTATTGATAGATATTGGATAACTATGAAACTATTCACATGATAGTTTTTTGTTGGTTAATATAACTAAGATCAAATAGAAAATATTGATGTAATGGATTTACACAGTTCTCTTAAGTTGAGAATACTGTGGTTCTTCGATATGAAAGCTCGGATTTGATTATAGTCAAATCAGGGCATGGCATTCCATTGAGCGACTATGGTTGGGTCGAGTGGAAGTATTGGAAGTGAAGCACTATTCAAGAGAGGATTCGTCTCCTTAGTTATATGGGGTTAGTATCACGATCAACTCAAGTCAACTCAAAGTCAAAGTCTCTAGCCAGAGCATTTCGGTTAATAATAATTGTTATTATTGAGCCAATGACTTTATGTTTGGACTATAGAGTTGAATATGGATGATACTGGAATTTTGACCATTACCAAATTCCATAAGTCCATAGTGATATAGTCTTGATGAAGAGAATTGGTGTAAATAAACGTTACAACTGGGTGATGCTTAATAAAGTGAAATTGGATTTTATCGAAACTAAGTAAGCGATAAATTTGGCTAAAATTTAACACCTCCTTCTAAGTAATGTGTGAACGCTAACATTTAAATAGTTCGATGTTAATCGCTGACCAAATTTACACCCGAGAGTCACACAACAGAAATAATGAATTCTCTTCAGACCAAATGATTTGATTAGTTCATAATTGTCATAAATTAATTAAATTAATTAATATGTATGAAATATTAGTTATGAAATTTGGATATGATTTGAGGAATAAATATTGTTGTACATTTATAATAGTTATAAAAATATCGATTGATATGCGATATCGATGAGCAGTTAAAGTAGATTTAATTAATAATATTTATTTGGATGTAAAACGGATTTAAAGCCGATGAAAGTGGCTGCAAATTTCTACCAAAATGGATGTAAGGGGAGGCTAAAAAATGGGCTAGGGGTATCATTAGATGGATGGCTTAGATTTGGGGAGAAAGGATAAGAGATATGATCCACCTTTATCTCTATTGCTTCCACTATAAAAGGACTCCTTCCTTAATGCAAAATAGGGCTTTTTGCTGCCTCTTTTATCATCTTATGGTCGAAATTTATCCCTCTATATACTCCATCAACACTCAAATCAATTCAAATCAAAAGCTTTTTGATATTAAAGGGTCTGCGATTCTAGGATTAGCAGTCTGACAAATGGAGAAGTTTTCTAAGGGAGGAGAACTCATCATTGCAAGGTGGACTTGAGGGCATTAGTTTTAGGTAAGTTTTTAGTTTGTATAAATGATGTATTATGTAACGACTCGAAATTTTACTACTTTGTTATGTGAATATTTAATTAGTTTTAAATATTCAAATAATATATTTTATAACTAAAATAAAACTCTTTTAAATAATAAATAATGATGGTGAATAGTTTTTCAAATTTGTTTACAAAAATAATTAGTTCGAAGAAAAATCGGAAATGTGACCGGAATTCGTTTTTTGAATTTTCAACTTTTCGTCATCTAAAAGTTATCGAAAATGTTGTAAACCCTAGATTATAAATATAGATACATTTTCAAACAAGTTATAATTATATTATACACGTATATACATATATACATAAGCCTACAAGGTGATGTGACAATTTATGGAAAACAAAATATAATTAAAAAAATGTTTAAGCAGAAATGACATATTGGAAAATTAAGTACAAAACATATTTAAACATGTTGTCTCATGGAGTTTTAGGGCATAAAGCTTGAGTTTTAGGGGTGTAAAGCTTGTGGGCATGAGGTACATGATGAAGGGGGTCTTGGTGAGGTGGCAAAAGGAGGTGGAGGGTAAAGGACCAAGGGCATTAAGGTAATTTACTTTGTTTCTTGCTTATAAATACCTCTTTCATTTCTTCAATTTTTCCTCCTCTTCCTTCTACCATATCTTATCCAAATGGAGGTTTTCATTTTTTAAACCGTATAAAATTCTAGTAGCTACAACTTTCATGTGTACCATTTTTCCAAATTTTAAGCTTAGCCATGTCCAAATCTTATTTATTTCAGACTCATTTTCGGACCCAGATTTTCAAGTCCGAAAAAACCTCTTCTTTTTTTGACCATATCTCCCTCTAAATAGACCCAAATTAAGTGATTCTTTTAATAAAATTGTAGAGAAAAGAATTTCCAAGAACTTTTCCTTAACCTTTTCAAATTCCATGAGTAACTTGTCCAAAAATCAGTTGGAAGATGACCCATTTTCATGTTGATTTTTGTGAATTTGATGATAATTCGAAGTCCCTCCACCTTTCTAGGACAAGCTCCATACTTCATGGCCTAGCCCATTTCCAAGTTTTAAAGGCCAAATTCAAGTTTTTCCAAAGCTATGCAAGATCTAGGTCTTATTTTCAAATTAGAAAAGATTTTGGAAACTTTTGGTGAGAAACTAACTCCTTTTATTTAAAGTTTCTAACTTTAAATTATGTTGTATATTTTGGTTGCTAAGTCATAGCTTTATTGGTTGATTATGATGTTGAATTGTATGTGTTTATATATGCTTGGATGTATGCTGGTTATGACTTCGTTTAAGTATGAAACTATGAAATGGATCTGATGTAATTTCAACTTGAATCTATGAGTTAAATGTTAATAAGGTGAAAGCTAGAATCGTGACTTATTGGATGTTGTGATAACATGTATATAATTCTGCGATCTTGCTTAGGATGCGCTAAGCTAAGGTAGTTAGAGTTTAAAGTGGTTCGTCGCGACTTCGAAATCCTTTGCCAACTTGCTTTTTAGAAATGTTTTATAACATTTTAAATCTTGTCTTTACTTTTTAAAATCTTATATTAAGATATAAATGTGTTTGTATGTGAAATCTAAGAAGTTTAAAGTCAATTGTTATATTAAACAAGTTTTGAAAATTACAGGTCGTATAGAGATAATCCTATAAATGCAGTTCGTGAAAGACGAACTCTTTTTGAATTTAAAATATTTTAACTTAAGTATTTTTTGAAAGGTGTTTCCAACCATATTTTAAATATTTAAAAGCAAATATTATTTAATTAATTAACTGATTATTTTTATTTAATAATTATTTAATTAATAAATTAAGTTAGGGTAATTAGTACTTAATCATTAATTAAGTTAGGGTAATTGGTACTTAATTATTTTTAAGTAAGTTAATTATAATTTGTTAATTAATAAAGATTTAAATATTATTTAATTAACTATTTAGAAATTAATTATTATTTAATTAGGATTAATTAAATTATCTAATTAAGAAGGGTTTAATTATTAATTAATTATTAATCAAATAAAATTTAAGTTAAGATTTAATTAAAACCTAATTATGATTTCATTATTTTAAATAAAGGTTTAATTTATTGTTTAAGTTTTAATTAAAGATTATTTAACTAATTAATTGAGACTAAATAATATTTAATTATTATTTAATAGTTTAAATTATTATTTGATAATTAATTTAAGATTTATTAATTTAATTATTTATTTAAAGATTAACTATTATTTAATTATTTATGTAAAGGATAATTATTATTTAATTATTTATTTAATAGTTAATTAGGGTTTAATTATTAATTAAAGGATGAACAATTTTAAATAAAGAGTTTGAATGTTATTTAATTATTAAATTAAGTTTTAAAAGTTCAAACCACTTTATTTCTAAAGATTGGTTTTGTTTTATTGGTTTTGTTTTCAAAAAGCAACTCTCTTTAAAACAAAGATTTTAATCCAAGGAATTTCTTTGTTGACTACCCTTAAGTAACCCCAATCGAATATGTAACCCAACGACATCTTTTAGATGTATAATCACCGTTCTGCTAATTAAATTATATTGACATCTGTTTAGAAAAATAAATCACCTTTCTGCTATAATTCACCAAGTAAATCATGTTGACATCTATTAGGCAAAATAGAAACTCATTCTACCATTATATTAACTTAGACGTGTATTTAGCAGAACAAATCCCCGTCTGCTATTTTGGTAACTTGGACATTTACCTATATGTTGATTGATTGTTATTGGTTGATTCCCTTTTACATATCTACTTGTTATGTAAATACCTATGTTATAACTAGAAAGTTAAACTGAATTAAATAAGAACCATTATGGTCTCTAAGCCTCCTTTTGATTTTGTGAAATTAATCATTTTAAACATATTTTTAGTAATGGTTTTAAATTAAAGTTTTTACTTATTTATAATACTTAAAGTCTATTACCATTTTAAATATGATATTTAAAGAATAATTAAGCAATTATTTTATTAAAGATATTTTGAAGTAAATTAATACTTTTTAAATGATTGTTTAAAATTCATTATTTTGTTAATATGGTTTCAAGATAATTAAATGAATAATGTTTTAAATAATAATTTGTTTATGTAAAAGTTTTTTAAATAATTGCTTTGTTTATAAAGGAACTCTTATAAATGATTTTGAATATTTATAAAGGAAGTTTTATAAATGATTTTGGATATTTATAAAGGAAGTCTTATAAATGATTTTGGATATTTATAAAAGAGTTTTAGAAATAAACTTGGAGATTTATATAATGTTTTATAAATGGATTTGGAATTTTAGTAAAAGAGATTTCATAAATAAAAGAGATTTATTAAAAGAATAAATAAAAGTAAATTAAAAAAGAATTTGTGATGGGATTTCCCTTAATTGACCTTCCTAATCAAGGTGGTATGGAACATCCATTCCACACTTAACACCGAAGGAATAGTGTTTGGGGTTATCCTTATCTCTATTGTAAATAACACTTGTTTTGATCCTTTTAAAATGATTTTGAAATAACAGATCTTCTATAGTGTTTTTTGAATACACTTATGCCAACGAGATAAGTATATGAATATTTTGATAAATATTTTGGGAAGCAATTTAAATAAATGAAATTTTTTTGAAAGGCTTAGTGGTTGCTATGGGTAATTAAATCTCTGAATTGTTGCATGTTTGTTTATTTGATAATTAAATAACCGACTATCAAATCTGGATCAAAATATAACTCTGGAAATATCTAGGAGAAACACGTGAGTTATATGGCACAGTCATCTTATAAATCTTGTTTTATTTTCCTAGGACAAATGATAGGGAAATCCATCCACTTAAACGGTTAGGGGGTGAACCATGCTCCTATGTATTGTCTAATCATTTCCAAAAGAATCGGGGTTGAGTTTGACGGAACTATCGAAAGTTGTTTTGAAGAGATCGGGACCGGATAATTATAAATTTATCCGAAAACCACTTCGATCCAACTTAGGTGTTTCGAACTGAAGATATCTTGAAGATGATTGAAGATGGAGCTTTTGAAGTGCAAGCTTTACTGCTACCAATCCCGAGGGTGATTCCAAAATGGATGTAGTAGAGGTAGTGCCTTCGGATTCGTTCGGACCCAAAACGAACTTGTGTGGATGAATGTTGGCATTGCATTTCTGTTTGGAGGGCAGTGTTAGCATTCCAAGATGGTTTTCTATATAAAAGTTAATCATCGCCTCAAGCCTAATCAACCAGGAAAATGACTAAAGCATGAACATGCAGCAGGGCTATGGGGGTCGCTCCTATTAGGGTATGATCATCCAAAGATTTAGTGTCGATATCTCTATGTATGCTATGGGGCCCATTATGGTTATTCGATCGCAATCAAGGGGTGATCATATTTGGCACTATCCAATAAGGGTAAGGCCAGTTCTGAGTAGAAGAGGTGCAACATGTTGTAGCCTCCGTATATTTTATCTAAAGGTGTACGGATTCGGTGGGTAGACCATTACCCTTTATAGTTGGAATCCATTCTCCAATAAGTTCCTTCGGACTTGATTGTATACCTATTATGCTGGAACTTAATTAATGTAACAATTTAGGCTATGATTAATATGTATTCTAGAAATTATCATAATATCACCGAATTTTATATAAAAATGATTTGGTTATCGTAAGATAAAAACTCATCCATGTTTATGTGCAGCGTGATCTTACGAGATACCTTTGATTTTAAAGGATTTTATAAGTTATAATAAATAAAATTCCTTGTGATTTGAGTTTCTCATGCTGGTTTTACCAGACTGATCCATACGTTATTTTTCTTATAATGCTCAGGTCAGCCCGACCATATTTTCCAGATTGAGCTGGATGCTTTGGAGCTTTCAGGAGACGAGCTGGATTCTCCAAGGCATAATCACCTATCTTATGTTCTTCCACTGTAAGTTGTCCTTGATGTTTGTTTGTTGTATATATATCAATAATTATAAAGACAGGTTGTTATAACCATCTAGGCTGATGATAGGTTAATGTACTCTAATGTGGTGCATAATAAAGATGATTTCTTTTTGTAAAGACTTGTTCATATTATATATTCCTCGTCACGTTTGTGAGATACTGTTCTTCCTTTTTCTTTCATTCACCCCAAACGACCTGTCTTTCGGACACTTAAATGATCGAAACACGAATATCAATGATGTATTAAGTATTATCTTTAGGCATAAGAAAGGCGGATCGTTACATATTACTTCTGTATAAATGTACATTGTTCATGTATATACATATATTGCTATTACTATATTGTTAGTTAGGTTAGATTACTATAGGCATTGTTGTTGTCAAATATTAACTACTTATGTAAAATAAAATAAATTATAATTTTTTCATAAGGATCTAATACACACAGCCGAAATTATTATTTTTAATTATTTATATTTTATTAATTAATACATATATATACATAGATTAATATATTAACTGATTTAGTTATATGACTTATATTAAACTATATGGCTACATCATATAAATGATTACTCGAATATTTTTAAAATGTTTATTTATATTGAACATAATTTCTAGTAATCGAAAATATTTTTTGGTAATTATCTAATATTTTTATTATTATTTAAACATTATACGGATTAGTAAATTCATATAAAATAAATTATGTTTCAAAAATTCATTTTTATATTTTAAAAAATAATATGATATCTCATAAGCTCTCGATCAAAAAATAATTTTTTTTTAAATCCTTTAATATTTTTAAAAATTACTTTTTATTTCGACCGAATAACATTTAATTATTAAAAAAATATTATTTTGACTTAGAAAAATCAAAAATAATTTCTTATGCTATTTAATAGTATTCTTGATTTTCCAAAGTTTTAAATTAGAAATATTTGTTACATATATATTTTCTATCTTTTATTTATTGTTGTTTTTCTTATAAATACCTAAAATATATACATTAATATAATCAAATTATAATTAAATTTTTAGTACTATGTATTCGATCCGGAATGAAAATTAAAAAAATATTTATTTAAAATGTTATAATTATATAAAATATTCTAAATCATATTTACATTTAATAATCATATTTATATTTATATATACATATTTATATTTATATATAATTATGTTACTTTAATACATTTAGATATATGTATGTATATTTATTAAAAAAATTATGTAAATTGTACATTATATACATATTTATTTTCTATTTTATACTATAATATTATATATAATATTTTCTAATAATATATATACACTTACTTGAATATTTATATACAGATATAATAATTGTAAACATATACACATCTTTGGACAACATCTAATACATATAGGATGAGCTAACATGTCCGTTGCGATGTAAATCCCAACATCTATATACGAGCATATTATACCTTGCATGGCATATCATGTTACACATGCATACAAATATATATATATATATATATATATATATGTATGTATGTATGTATGTATGTATGTATGTATGTATATGTATGTATGTATGTATATGTATGTATATGATACATATGTATACTTGTATATAAATTGAAAATAAATAAAATAAATTTCTAACAACAATTTATAAATTTAAATGAAATAAATGATTTTATTTAAATTAAATTTAGAACTGTTCTAAATAAATTAGACTTTATAGGCCCAATTAAGATCCAATAAAGTATTTTTTTTTGAAATTTACTCATATCTTTTGCTGCGGGCTAGACCAGTTCCTACACAATTACCCAACACCACAATGATATAACGTCCTCTCATATGGACCTAGCTTCTCTACTATTTCTAGCACACACACCTAGCTTTAAAATAGGCTCAAACAACAATTTACAGTTATATAATTTTCATTTCAAGTTATATAATTTTTATTACAACCTGGCCCTTAGGCCGAGGTTCAAGATCGATGTCTGACCACCATCTGAACCTTGGTTAGCTATTAAGGGTCTAAGCCAAGTAGCAAGGCATAGTCTTCCCCAAGCAAAAGTTTCCAACCAATGGTTTGGGCTGCAATCAACAAGATGCAGTTCAAGCACCAAAGAGATTTCTCCTTTCTCAGCATCCTAAATAAATTTGATAAAAAGACATGCATGAAAAAGAGTTTGGAAAGAAAATAGATGATGAAACTAGTGGCTTTTTATCAGTAAAGAATGTTCAATGATTCACAAGCTTTGCAATTTTTCCATGAAGAGTGATTTTATAGGCTTAGGGAAGAAGAAGAAGGGTTATTTATATTCCCATGCCTCCAATCGCATGCATCGAATTCAAAGGGCAAAAGGAATCTTAGCCATTAAAAGAGATCAGTATTACGTCAAGTCACGCATGTGAGGAGACGTGATATGCCTCCTGCCATGTTTGAATAAAGAACCATAACAGCCAATTGTACAAAGCCTTTTGAAAAGCAAAATAAAGGTATTGTAGAGCCGTCAATTGGAAAGATTTGAATAATTTTTCAAGCCCCCTCCTGAAAGT
Organism: Allium fistulosum; assembly: GCA_030737815.1. Lineage (NCBI taxonomy): Eukaryota > Viridiplantae > Streptophyta > Magnoliopsida > Asparagales > Amaryllidaceae > Allium > Allium fistulosum. Next base: position 676,841,450 of record CM060907.1, on the reverse strand, counting down.
GGATACAAATTTAAGAGGCAAAATGTTTCTTAAATTTCTCGTAAGTAGTTAGTAGGCCAATTGAAGATTGTTGGCCCAAATAAAGCCAGCCCAATTATTCTGCCATCCGCTCGCAAGGACCGGTCCAAGCCCATGTTAGTCTCAAACTAACCCTTTTACTCAGCAAAGCGCTAAGATGAGGTCCAACCATCTCATCCCAAAGCAAACTTCAAACTTAGACATGATATGGGCTAGATTTTGTTGGTCCTAATCGGTTCTCCTATATTGAACTTCCAACAGTAGCTAAAACCCAACACGATTCGCTCGACATCACATCAGCCGATGGCGGCTCGGATCCAAGCCCACCCTAGTGGATAGCACATCAGGCAAGAATGGCCCTAGCATGACCTGTCTTTAGCATGGCCAACTCTAACTAGCATCAGGCCTCCCTTCCAGCTGCTTCACGGCTGGTCATTAACCGTCTTACCCACATGATCCTCAACAAGATTCCAAGTCTCTTCCCTATTGCTGGCAGCTAGTTGGCCAGCTCAGCCATATAGACATTCAAGTGAACGACAAAGCTATCCGTCCATCCATCTGAAGTACCATGGTTGGATGACTGAACTGATGTGGCATACCATCAGCATTAAATGCGCATTTAATGCAAGCCCAAGCTTGGTACAAAGTGACAATGAGTGTGGATGAGGTGATTATAGGTGTGATAACCTAATTTATACTAAACAGAATGGATCTTAAGGCTATTTTAAATTAGAGGAGGGGGTTAATAGTGTATTTAAACCTTTTTATCAATATACATACAAATTTCAAACTTTATCACAGAAAATTCAAATATAGGTAATAATTTAATCATGGAACATTCAAGTAATAGTAAGTAAATGCATTAAAAGTAAAAGTAAAGAAGACATCAATAATTTTATACTAGTTTGGTTTCCTAATCCTACATCCAGTCCTGTACCTTGTACAGAATTTCACTAATCATGTCATGACTTTGAATCAGATAGCAAGAATAACCTTTACAGCTCTTGACTTTGACTTAGGTGGCAATGACACATACTGGAATTTGACTCGGGTAACTAACACAACCTTTGGTATTTGACTCAGGTAACCAGAATATCTATCCTATCTTTGACTCGGGAGGCAGGACAACACCCTCTAGGATTTAACTCAAGTAACCAGAACATCTATCCTGTCTTTGACTCAAAAGACATGATAACTCTCTTTAAAAACTCGTCTTAACTTTCACTCAAGTGGTTAGGATCACCCTTTTATAAGTAGTAGACTGCAAAAAATCTATACTTTTGATCACAATTCCAAGTAGTTTGTTGATACAATTTCATATAGACCTTCGGTAGTTGATTATCTTTGCTTTTGAGTAGAATTGAGTGAACATCAGAGAGTTAATGGTGTAGAATAGAAGAGAATCTTCTTTGACCTTTTATATGAAGGTGGAGAAAGAGAATTGATGTAGAATTCAGCACCACTTCATTGAAATCTTAAAAAGAATGAGAGAGAAGAGAGTGATGAAGAAAGCAGTTAGAATTTTTGTTAAAAATTCAAAATTCAAAGGCCTTTAAATAGAGTTTGAAGAGTTGAATCCATTCGTGAAAGGATGACGACAAAAGTTGCTTCTTTTACAAATTTATAAAACACTTCAACGGTCAATATGTCGACATACAAAGTTCTTATGTCGATGTTTAGAACCACTTTGAAAATGTTTTAAACTATATTTCTTTATAAAAACTCTATTAAAATTAATTTTATAAATAAATTAAATATTATTCTTTTATAAAAATATTTTGAGTGGAAAATAATTTTCGAAGTGAAGATTATCAAAGATTTGATACTACTCAGGTCTTTAACATTTAACCCTAAGGCTCAATAAAATACTGACACAAATGTCTTGAGCTCTTCGTGCTTCGATTCTTGAATTCTTCAAAGCTCATGAGTCTTCAAATATTCCTTGGATTCAATCATCACTTGTATTAAATCTCGATCAACTCTTGATCACTATTGTAAAAATCATTTTAGGCCTTCGCCTAGTCCCTGTAACATCCCCATACTTGGAGGCCCAAAACTAACGGCTACAAATGTTGTAGTCATCCATAGTTATTAATCTTTGGCGACCAAATACGGCAATGTTAGATACATTGATACATAGAAACACAAGAATATGGAAAAAAAATTAAAACAACAAACTAAGTCCACATTCCATTTCAACATATTTCAAGTTCATTACATAATCCCACTGCGCAGACCACATTCAGACAAAATATACTTATTAAAAAATACGCCCAAGAGTGACATATGAAGATGCCCCCTTGGATGATCAGAGTATATAATATGGAAATAAAAAAAGTCTGCCTTTACAACCAAACACACCGGAAATAAAAGAACTCTAAGTAGCTAGCATGCCTCCTGCAAGTCACCGGAAGCTTTATACGTCTAGAAGAACACCTGAAAACCTTAATCCACAAACTACTCAAAATCAATTGAGTACCCGAGAGTTTAAGAGGAAAACAAAAACTTCGAGTCAGACATAAAGCCTGGTATGAATAGTATTCTACCATCTCAAACCATTTAGATATCTAGTGAGACCAAAACGCTTAGCAGAATGGGTTTTCCCCTCACTGTTGTCTTAAAAACTTTATAAAACCATATAATGTGCTCATGCATACACAATGGTTAAAGAATTCATAATAATATGATGATATGCAAACAAGTAAGTCTAGATTACCCATCCCCATTTATTCTGAAAATCTGTCTCAATTATAGTTTCAAGGATTACTATTAACCTATTAGTTTTCATGGGCCGACTATTAACTAGAAAAATGATTATGGACTCCCTGTCCAGTTACATTGTTTTCATGGGATCACTAAGAACCTATTGGTAACTCCAATATCATTACTCTTATCCTAGTTTTCATAAGTTGACTAGGAACCTATTGGTAACCTCAATATCTTTTCCCTTATCCTAGTTTTCATGGGCTGGCTAGGAACCTACTGACTAACTGTCAATATCTTAATCCAGATATAGTTTTCATGGGCTAACTATAAACCTATTGGCCCCTGCCAATATCAAATCATAGTTTTCATGGGCTGACTATGAACCTATTGGCTCCTGCCAATATCAAATCATAGTTTTCATGGGCTGACTATGAACCTATTGGCTCCTGCCAATATCAAATCATAGTTTTCATGGGCTGACTATGAACCTATTGGCCCTTGCTAATATCGTTTCCTTTATACAGTTTTCATGGGCATATTTTGAACCTATTGGCCCCTGCCAATATCTTTAATTAAAATTTTAACATTTCTTAAGTTATATTCGCTACTGGGTCAACCTAGTTGGTTATTCTTCCCTTTCCCAAAGCACCGTTATGGGTTGATTACAATGTGAATAATTATATGAAGAAGCAATCATAAAAACAAAATAATACCAACACATGTGGTTTAATATCCTTGAAATCATTTTATATAAAACTTGGTTAATCCTTTCAACCTGTTATTCAAGGAAAACTTATTCAAAAACTTCATTTCGAAGCTCTTTATTGATGCCATGATTTTTCCTTTAAAATGACATTGGGTTTATTTGTTTTGAAAACCTTAAAAAATCGCTTTCAGAACCCCTGGATAACCTCCTTCTAAAGCAAAGAAAGTTCCTTTTCAAAACACTATAAATATACCTTTCGAAACCCTTATTAAATAATCTCTTTTGAAACCAAATACCTTTCGATGGTATCAAAACATTACTCTAAATCTTTAGAAACATAGCTTCAAAACAAGCTAAGGTGCCCCTTTCAAAGTATTGGGTTTTACTTTTAAAAACATCTTTTGGGTCAAAGTGAATATAGGCGTAAGTATCTCCTTCGAAACCATTGATAAAATTGTTCTGGGGAAAATTTTGATGGTGTCAGAACCATATATTCGAAAGCTTAGAACCTTTGAGTAAAACTTAGAAGGATCAAAACCCCCTTTCGACACCATTGCCTTCGAAACCCATGACCCCCTTTCGAAATCATTTAGGAAGTGGCTTAACATAAGTTTAAAACAAAAATGCCCTTTGAAAGTATTGATGACTTTAATATAGTCGATAGGTAAAAGAAAAGTGGCTGGATTTCGACTGGGTCGAAACCACTACTTTCGAATGCATTCTTTTAAAATAAAATAACTCCTTCAAAAGCCTATACCTTTAAAACATATATTGGCAACCTCCTTTGAAATCTATTTAGAAAAACCCCTTTCGAAAACATATGTTTCGACTGCGTCGAAAGCATTAATTAAAACAAAGCATGCGCTTAACATTTAAAAACAAAACTAAAGTTTTGACCCCATTGGAAGCATTGCTTTCGACACCATGGCTTTTGCCTTTCCTCCAATCCACTACGTACCATCTAAGTGATACCTTGTGTATTGGTTTCGACTAGGTGGGTTTCGACTGGGTTGCAGTGGAAGCATTAGAGTCGAAAGGCACTACTATAGGAGGCGAAACCAACTTTTTTGAATAAAGGCTAAAATTATGCTATTTTTAATAATTGCTTTATAACTACCTGCCTATTTGTAATCCTTTGATTGGTTGCCTTAAAACTTTTCAAATACTTTACAAAATAACTGTCGCCCTTATCAGATCTAAATCAAGGAAAAAGTAACGTTTAAGCCCTTTCATTAAGCAAAACCAATATTGCAAATAAGTCCTTCTTTTAAATAAATTATTTTTCATAGCAAATCAATTAGGAAAAATCCCCAAAAATCACAGGAATTCACTTTCGTCGTGTTGTCAAACATATTAAAATTTCAGACCCAATTTCTTCTTGAAATAATCGAAATAAATTTTATACCCAAATATATCATATTTTCCTTTGGAAATTCATAATAAATTTTCCATAGCTTTGAAAATTATGAAAATTTAAACCCATCTCTAAAACCATGTTTTATCTAACATATAATTTTTCCATGGCATTCTAAAATCAATAACAATCGGTTTCGCCCTAAAACCGTGCAAATTCATATGTAAATGAATTGGTTTAAATCAAACATATAATAATTTAAGCATATCATCATCCAAAACATCATAAAAATGAATTAGATCTTAAATCCGTAAACATATGATTATAAGAACAAAATAGAGATGGAATGAATTATTATTCACCTTAAATATGATAAGGAATTTGAGATTTGTTGAAGATTAATTCCTCCTAGCTTTAATCCTTAGCTTTGAATAAAATTTTCCCTTTTTTCTTCTTTGTATTGGCCGACTTCTATTTTAGGTTTTTGATTTGCATTTGTGAAAATGAAGAATGAACGTGAGAAATGAAAAGGTATCTGAATAATAGGTGCGGCTATTCACTTATAAGGCCTTATGTAAATTAATCAGCTTATAACCATTTTAGCCCATTTAATTAACTCTAAGCACAGACTTCTTATGGTTTATTCAAATCTCAATCTCCTTATCACTCTAATTCTTACATTATTCTATTTAATTTATCTAATTAAATTTCTTGAATAATGTTATCAGAAATTAGGGATGTTACAGGCTTCCCCCCTTAAAGAATTTCGTCCTTGAAATTCAGTAAGGACTAAATGTTAAACATAGCAATCATCTCTAACAAATCCTAATAACTGTACTAGAATATCTAACTAGCAATTATCTATATAAATTTAATATAGACATACCCTCACAGCAGATCAGTATAAGTATCTCTAATCATGTCTTCTGTCTCCCAAGTACAGTCCCTCTTGTTGTCGCTCAACTGAACCTTCACTAACCTGACAGTCTTGTTCCTCAATCTTTTCTCATCCCTCGCTACAACCCGAACTAGTTGTCTAACAAAATTCAAATTATACTCTACTACCAAGTCTTCCAACTCAGTCAGAGGAATAGTTAGTCTCTAGATCATGCACATACTTACGAAGATGAGACACATGAAATACCTTATGGACACTTGCCATACTGCTCGGTAACTCTACTCTGTATGTGAGTTTCTCGATCCTCTCTAAAATCTGGAATGGACCAACATACCTTGGGGCTAACTTCCCTAACTTTCCAAATCGTACCACACCCTTCATCGGTGATACCTTATTGAAAACCTTATCTCCAACTGAGAACTCTAGGTCTTTACGCCTCTGTGTAACTCTTCTGTCTGGACTGAGCTTCCTTCATCCTTCCCCGGATCAAGTCAATCTTTTCTAATGCCTCCCTAACCAAATCCAGATCTAAGACTAGTCTGTCTCTAGTCTCCAACCAACATGAGGGTGATTTGCATGGCCTTCCATACAAAACTTCAAAAGGCACCGTTCATATACTAGTCTGGTAACTATTATTATAGGAAAACTCAACCAAATGTAGGCGATCTTCCCAAGATCCACCAAAGTCTAATACACAAGTTCTCAATAAATCCTTGAGTACCTTGTTGACTCTCTCTGTCTGTCCATCCGTCTGAGGGTGATATGCAGTACTCATATTAAGCTTGGTACCTAATACTTCCTATAGAATTTTCCAGAATTCGCTAGTGAACAAAGCATCTTTGTCACTTACTATACTACTAGGAACTCCATGTAGTCCAACTATGTACTTCATGAACAATTTAGCTAAAACAAGTGTCGTCCTAGTTGACTTAACTGGAATGAAATGGGTACTCTTGGTCAGTTGTCCACTATAGCCCATATGATTTCATTTCCTCTATTTGACCTTGGCAACCCATCTATAAAATCCATGGATATCAATCCTATTTCCAAACTGGAATCTCTAAAGGTTGAAGCAAGCCACTCGGCTTCTGATGTTCAACTTTCACTTGTAGACAGTTTGCACACTGCCTAACCCACAAGCCAACATCCATTTTTGTACCTTCCCAATAGAAGCTCATCTTCATATCCCGATATATTTTGGTTCCTCCAAGATGAATCGTAAACTTGGACTGATGACATTCTCCCAGAACTTCTTTCCTCAAGTTCTCCACATTCGAAACACACAACCATCCCTTCTTTCTCAACCATCCTCTTTGGTCAAGGCTAAAGTCTTTTAGATCACCGATTTCAATTCCACCCTCAAGCCTTCTTATCCTCTCGGTTAACACTGGATCCTCTTTTTGCTTAGAAGCAATCCTTTCGATCATCACTAGTCGAACTTCTAAACAGGACAACATGGCGGTACTCTGACTGGAACTAGTAGTCGATCTTAATTGCACACCACAACTGGCCAAAGTTTCTAAATCCTTCCACTTTGCCAATATAGCTAACACCACATTCTGATGTCTTCTGCTAAGAGCATCTGCAACCTTATTTTCCTTCCCTGGTGTATATTCTATACCAAAATCATAAGCAGCCAAAAACTCCAACCACCTCTGTTGTTTCATATTCAACTCCTTCTGAGAAAATAAATACCGTAAAGACTTATGATCGGTATAAAGCTCAAACCTCTCCCATAAAATATAATGTCTCCAAATCTTCAATGCAAAGATTACCACAACCAACTCGAAATCATGAGTAGGATACCTCACTTCATGCGGTCTAAGCTGTCTGGATGTGTAGGCAATAACTTTACCCTTCTGCATCAACACTGCTCCCAATCCAGTCCCACATGCATCGGTATACACCACTAACCCTTGGTTTCCGTCTAGAACTACTAACATCGGTGCATCGGTCTATAAATGCTTTAACTTAAGGAATGCTTCCTCATATTTGGCTGACAAAACAAACTTCACCTCCTTCCTGGTTAACTTAGTCAAAGGTGCTGCTATCCACGAGAAATCCTTGATGAATCTCCAGGTAATAGCCAACAAGTCCAAGAAAACTCCTAATCTCAGTCACCGTCTCTGGTCTCTTACAATTATTCACAGCTTTCATCTTATCTAGATTGACTAGCAAGCCTTTCTCTGAAACCACGTGACTAAGAAACTTAACATCTTTCTTTCAAAAATGACACTTGGTAAACTTCGCCTTTAGTTGATTCTGCCACAACGTCTCAAGTACCACTCTAAGATGAACTTCATGCTCTCTCTCTCTCATCCTTTGAGTATACTAAAATGTCATCTATAAACACTAGCACAAACCTATCCAAGTACTCTCAAAAAACTCAGTTCATCAAAACCACAAAGAAAGTAGGTGCATCCGTTAAACCAAATGGCATCACTAACCACTCATACGAAGCATACCTAGTCCGAAATATAGTCAAAGGAATACTATCCTCTGCCACTCTTGACTGATGGAAATGTGTCGCTAAATCCATCTGGGAAAATACTCTGGCTCCACTCAACTGATCTAACAGATCATCTAGTCTTGGCAAAAGATACTTATTCTTAATCGTTCTTTCATTCAACTTACGATAGTTGATACACATCCTCAACGACTCATCTGGTTTTTTCACGAACACTGCGGCCGCTTCCCAAGGCGAACTGCTTGGCCTAATAGAATTCCTTCCTTCTAGATCCACTAGTTGCATCTTCAATTCCTTTATCTTAGTCGGTGTCATCCTGCTAGGTGGTCTACTCGCAGGTTCAGCTCCGGGCACAAGATCTATACGAAACTCAACTGCTCGTTTTGGTGGTAGTCATGTGACTAGCTCAAAGACATCTGCAAACTCTCTTGCTACTCGAACTCGACTTAATTCATCTCCTATCTCCATAGCACTAAGTGAAGTACTAACACTTAAGGTCAGAATTCTCCACTAAAAATATTACTCTATTATGACTATCAGGATGTCTCGGTGATATCTCCCTATCCTGGCAAAATATTCTAGCCTCATACCTACCCAACCAATCCATACCCAAAATGATCTCGAAATCTACAAAATCAATAACATACAAGCTGCATGCAAACTTATGACCTAAAAAATCAAGTTCTAACTGGTCACATCTCAACCCTAGAGTTTCATACCCTCTTATTGGATTCGCAACCCTTAAGGAAGTAACAAGGTAGGTGGGTTCTAAGCATAATCTATCAACCAAACACTGAGATATAAATGAATGTGATGCACCAGTATCAAAAAGTACCCTAACTAGAATACTCCGAATCAAAAACATACCTTCCATCATAGCCTTCTCTTTATCAGCTGCAGTAGGCCTAGTTGGTCCAATAGCGAAAACCTTTTCTTTGTCTGCCGTGACTGGATCTGGACACTGATTCTTGTAATGTCCAACTTGATCATAGTTGAAGCACTTCACATTCTTGTTATTTGTAGCCTTCTTCCCATTACTTGACTGGCACTCATTCGCATAATGACCCCTCTTGTCACACTTAAAAAAACTAACTCAGCCTTCGCCTTCTTGGCAGTATCTCCCTTCTGGGCTCCCTTCTTCTTAAAGAACTTTCTCTTCTTCCCCTGAGAACCTTGAATTTCCACTGGCTTCTCTCTAGTGCAACTAGCAAGCATTTCCTCATGGCAAATGGCCATCTCCATAACTAAATTACTAGAATCACGAAGATGTGGCAGGATCGCCCTAGCAATTTCGGGCCTCAATCCCCTAATGAACTTCTCGTTCCTTCTTATGACGGTGTCTATAGTATTATGTCCATAATGGGACAACTCCTCGAACTTAGTGGCATACTCAACAACCGACACCTCTCCCTGCTCCAGATCCATAAACTTCCTCATCGGCTCTGACTAAGAAAACTCAGACACAAACTCCTACTCAAATCTCTTTCTAAAATCTACCCAAGTCAACTGCTCCTCTAGAACTCTAGTAGTAACACTGTTCCACCAATGAAGCGCTAACCCTTGTAACTGCCTAGAGGCCAACCTTCTCTTTTTCCCATCATCTAAACCCAAATCAGCGAAGATACGCTCACAATGCAACAACTAATTCTCTACCTCAGTAGCATTCTCCGTCCCTATGAATGGCTTCCCACCAAGACTGGTGTAGTCTCTACCCAGCTTAGCATAATTATTCCCAACTGGAACTACAGGATTAGCTCCTCCTACATTTCCAGCAACACCAACAGCAACTCCTACTTGCATCATATTGACGAAGAACTGATACATCGCCCCCATATCTACTGGTTGATTTCCAGCACCCATATTGGCATCAGCATTTTGGTTATTATCATTAGCCGGTCGACCCGGGATCCTCCTGGTGGTGGATTGTGCATTTCTATTGGTTGTGGTGCTTCCTCCACCGAGATTTCCTCTTCCATTTCCTGCTTCCATATCTCCTTTCTCGTAAATCTACATACGAGCCTTAGTAAGATACAGAAGAACGGTCTAAGAGAGTGTGGAATACGTGCTTATATATATAACTATATATCAAATACAAGTATGTTACTATAACGTTAACCCAAACCCCAGTCTTGCTATATGATTCATTGTATTATGCTTGAAAAATCTTTTAGGTTTAAGTTTCTTTTAAAGTTTCATAAACTTATGCTTTGATACTAACTTGTAACATCCCCCTACTTGGAGGCCCAAAACTAACGGCTACGGATGCTGCAGTCATCCATAATTATTAATCCTCAACGACCAAATACGGCAATGTTAGATACATTGATACACAGAAACACAAGAATATGGAAAAAAATTAAAACAACAAACAAAGTCAACATTCCATTTCAACATATTTCAACTTCTTTACATAATCCCAGTGCCCAGACCACGTTTAGACAAAATATACTTGTTATAAAATACGCCAAGAGTGACATTTGAAGGTGCCCCCTTGGATGATCAGAGTATATAATAAGGCAATAATACAAGTTTGCCTTTACAACAAAACACAGCAGAAATAAAAGAACTCTAAGTAACTAGCATGCCTCATGCACGTCACCGGAAGCTTTATTCGTCTAAAAGAACACCTAAAAACCCGAAACCTCAAACTACTCAAAATCAATTGAGTACCCGAGAGTTTAAGGGAAAAACAAAAACTTCAAGTCAGATATAAAGCCTAGTATGAATAATAATCTACCATCTCAAACCATTTAGATATCTAGTGAGACCATGCCGCTTAGCGGAACGGGTTTCCCCTTACTAGTGTCTTAAAAACTTTATAAAACCATATATTGTGCTCCTGCATCCCCAATGGTTAAAACAATTCAATATAATATGATGATATGCAAACAAGTAATTCTGGATTACCCATCCCCATTTATTTTGATTATTTGTCTCGGTTATAGTTTCAAGGATTACTATTAACCTATTAGTTGTGGGCTAACTATTAACCGGCAAAATAATTATGGACTCCCTGTCTAGTTACATAGTTTTCATGGGATCACTAAGAACCTATTGGTAACTCCAATATCCTTACTCTTATCCTAGTTTTCATGGGCTGACTAGGAACCTATTGGTAACTCCAATATATTTTCCCTTATCCTAGTTTTCATGGGCTGACTAGGAACCTATTGACTAACTGTCAATATCTTAATCCAGATATAGTTTTCAAGGGCTAACTACAAACCTATTGGCGCCTGCCAATATCAAATCATAGTTTTCATAGGCTGACTATGAACCTATTGGCCTCTACCAATATCTTTTCCTTTATACAGTTTTCATTGGCTTACTGTGAACCTATTAGCCCCTGCCAGTATCTTTAATTAAAATTTTAACATTTCTTAAGTTATATTCACAACTGGGTCAACCTAGTTGGTTATTCTGCCCTTCCCAAAAGCACCGTTATAGGTTGATTACGATGTGAATAATTATATGAAGAAGCAATCATAACAACAAAATAATACCAACACATGTGGTTTAATATCCTTGAAATCATTTTATATAAAACTTGGTTAATCCCTTCAACTTGTTATTCAAGGAAAACTTCTTCAAAAACTTCATTTCAAAGCTTTTTATTTATGCCATGATTTTTCCTTTAAAATGAGATTGGGTTTATTTGTTCTAAAAACTTTAAAACATCTCTTTCAAAACCCCTGGATAACCTCCTTCGAAAGCAAAGAAATTTCCTTTTCAAAACATTATAAATACACCTTTCGAAGCCCTTGTAAATAATCTCTTTCGAAACCAATACCTTTGGATGGTATCAAAATATTACTCTAAATCTTTAGAAACATAGCTTCAAAACAAGTGAAAGTGCCCCTTCCGAAAGTATTGGGTTTTACTTTTAAAAATATCTTTTGGGTCAAAGTGAATATAGTCCTAAATATCTCGTTCGAGACCATTGATAAAATTGTTTTGGGGAAAATTTTGATGGTGTTGAAACCATCTATTCGAAAGCTCAGAACCTTTGAGTAAAACTAAGAACGATAGCATCGAAACCCCCTTTCGACACCATTTCCTTCGAAACCCATGACCCCCTTTCAAAAACATTTAGAAAGTAGCTTAACATAAATTAAAAAAAAACGCACTTCGAAAGTATTGATGACTTCAATATACTCGAAGGGTAAAATAAAGTGGCTGGGTTTCGACTGGGTCAGAACCACTACTTTCGAAAGCATTCTTTTAAAATAAAGTAACACCTTCGAAAGCTTGTACCTTAAAAACATAAAATGGCAACCTCATTTGAAAGCTATTTAGAAAAACCCCTTTCGAAAACATATGCTTCGACTACGTCGAAAGCATTAATTAAAACAAAGCAGGCACTTAACATTTGAAAACAAAACTAAGGTTTTGACCCCATAGGAAGCTATTCTTTCGACGCTATGGCCTTTCCTCCAACCACTACGTACCATATAAGTGATACCTTGTGTATTGTTTCCGACTAGGTGGGTTTTGATTGGGTTGGAGCGGAAGCATTGGAGTCTAAAGGCACTACTATAGGAGGTGGGACCAACTTTTTTGAATAAAGGTTGAAATTATGATATTTTTAATAATTTCTTTATAACTACCTGCCTATTTGTAATCCTTTGATTGGTTGCCTTAAAACTTTTTAAATACTTTACAAAATAACCGCTGCATTTATCAAATCTAAATCAAGCAAAAAGTAACGTTTAAGCCATTAAGAAAAACTAATATTGCAAATAAGTCTTTCTTTAAAAATAATTTATTTTCCATGCAAATCAATTAGGAAAAATTCCAAAAAATCAAAGAAATTCACTTTTGTCATGTTTTCAAACATATTAAAATTTCAGACCCAATTTCTTCCTGAAATAATCGAAATAAATTTTAAACTCAAATATATCATATTTTCCTTTAGAAATTCATAATAAATTTTCCATAGCTTGGAAAATTATGAAAATTTAAACCCATCTTTAAAATCATGTTTTATCTAACATATAATTTTTCCATGGCATTCTAAAATCAATAACATTGGGTTTTACCCTAAAACCGTGCAAATTCATATGTAAATGAATTGGTTTAAATCAAACGTATAATAATTCAAGCATATTATCATCCAAAATATCATAAAAACGAATTAGATCTTAAATCCAAAAACACATGATTATAAGAACAAAATAGAGATGGAATGAATTATTATTTACCTTAAATATGATAAGGACTTTGAGATTTGTTGAAGATTAATTCCCCCTAGCTTTAACCCTTAGCTTTGAATAAAAATTTCCCCTTTTTCTTCTTTGTAATGGCAGGCTTCTATTTTAGGTTTTTGATTTGCGTTTTTGAAAATGAAGAATGAACGTGTGAAATGAAAAGGTACGTGAATAATAGGTACTAATAAGGCCTTATGTAAATTAATTAGCTTATAACCATTTTAGCCCATTTAATTAACTCTAAGCACGACCTTCTAATGGTTTATTCAAATCTCAATCTCCTTATCACTCTAATTCTTGCATTACTCTATTTAATTTATCTAATTAAATTTCCTGAATAGTGTGATAAAAAATTAGGGATGTTACAGTCCCCGCCTAAGCGCTAGACTAGGCTTACCGCTTACGATTTGCCTAGGCCCGCCTAGTCAAGGTTTACCACCTTATGCAAAAATCAAAACATGTATTTAGGCACTTGTTAGGCATTATTTAAGGTTCAGTGCCACATATAAGCATGAACGTGCTTATTTTAGGTCGTTTTGCCTCCTTAACTACTCTTAAGCACATTCAAAATTCCAAAATTCTAATTTTTATCAATCGACACTAAACTAAACACTAAAACTTCATCCAAAATACACGAGTTATCCAAAATTCCTAGGTTTGATTAATCCTCTATTAATCCCTGCCTAAACATTAATCCCTAATTCGTACTAACCACCTAGCGTCCGCCTAGCAATTTTTACAACCTTGCTCTTTATTTATTGTGACGACCCAGAATTTTTAACAATTTAAAATGGAATAATTAATTGATTTTAAAATATTATAAAGTTAATTTAACTTGAATTCGAGATATCAATATTTACTTGATAATTAAACCATTGAATTATATAGTTTAAATATTGAATTTAATAATTGAAATTGGGTAAATTGTTGAATCTGGAATTTCTAAGCCTGTTAAAAATAATTTGAAGGCTTGTAAAATTTATAGTGACGATACTGATGATAATAGAATGGTTGAAATTTAATTTAAAGGTGATTTGTTCAGTTTTGAAAATATACCGTTTAAATCGATATTTAAAAATAGCCTTCCGAGGCACAGTCTCGGAATTTGACGAAACCAGTTCCATTGGATCCGTAATAGTTAGTTATTATCGAATTTCAATTTTTGTAGCAATCGGAGTTGTCGTTTGACTTTAGCAGCTCAAAACACTTTGAATTATTTTCATCGATTTAATTTAAAATTTGATTGTTTACGTCCGTAACACGCGCATACAATCAAATTAGCTTCCGAAACACGCCCCATTTTGTTCGGAATACGGGTAAAACCTTATAAACATCTGTCGGCATGTCTGATTCGGGGTTCGGAATTTCACTGTATGCAGCACGAGACATTTTCAATATTCTATTATAATAATCAAGCGTACTCAAGAAGCCATCCCCAAAAATATCTATTCTATCACCGTCCTCTCTTTAATCCAACAACAGAAATCAAAACGATTCTTTATCCTCCTTTCTTTGTGGTTACGAGACCCATTCCCTTTTCTGTAGAAATTCAGATGCTCAAACTTAAAAAAAAGGAAATGGCAGACAAATGATCGCGAGCTCCTTTTTCTCGTTTTCCCTTCTATTCGAAACCCTTTCGAATCAAAATAAAATCAAAGTTTAGGAAATAATAATGGCCGCAATCAATTGCGGTATCTCCTCGTTCGAAATAAAATCCCTTCTCACCTCCCAAGGATCGATTTTTGCAACCGTTCGATTTCTCAAAGCTCGAGTACACAGAGGCAATTGTGAAGGAAAGCGAGCACGATGCAGGTTGTCAAGGAGGGCATGGCGTCTTCAATTCGCTCGCCTGGGAGGAGCAAGCGACTGTACGCATACGAAGGGTTGGAGGTTTGGTGAGTTGGTGATGCTCGCGTGATGCTGGCCGTGGGATTTCGCGAGTTGGAAATTGTGGCATACGAGTTCGACTTGAACTCGAGAGAGAAGAGGGTCGCGTGAAGCTCAGCAAGGTGCCGTGCTTGGTAGCTGGAGGAGGGTGGCAGTGAGGTATAGCTTTGATAATTTTATTCATCTCTATGTTTATCAGAAGAAAGCAAATTTTATAAATTCTTTTACAGTAAAGGCAAATTTATATATATATATTTATTTATGAATACGATTTTCGAATAGGAGAGAATTTATAAAAGTTAAGTTTTTGAAATTTATAAATTATTTTTATAAGTGTATAAGTAGTTTCAAGAGGAAAATTTCTAGTTTAAATTTTAATCATTAATTTAATTAATAAGTGGAAATTTACTGTTTGCTGGTTTCAAATATTAATAAATTATATAATGTTTATACAAGGTCTAAATCTGAAGGAAACAAATCGAGATCGAATTTGGATTGCATAATCAAAGGTGAGTAAATCTCACGCTTTTGATTCCTATTTAAATTTAAATGGGTAAATATAAATGATTGGTTAAATGATTGGTTTGTTTGATGTGTTATGTTATATATATTGGGTGATTGATATTCTGTGATGGATAGTATTGGTAATTGGAAGTTGGATGACGTGGTGTGCTTGAATATTTCGGTATCCTGGGTTATCGAAATATATAAAAATTGGATTTTTGAAAAGATATATAAGAGTGAAATTTTGAAAGTGAAATAATTATAAAATAAAATAAGAATGAATTGGAAAGAAATAAAAGTGATATATTAAAACTGGAGTTTAATTGTAAGTAGAGATTTAAAACAAGTTCTAAATCAAGGTTAAATCTAACAAATAAAGTTTTTAAATATTAAGTGTTTAACAACCTAGATGTTAAAGTGTAATTGTAAATTGACTTGAATTTAAAAATGAATTTGGTTGTTAAATTCCTTTAAACTTCCATTATAAAAAGAGTAATTAAATTAGATTAGAATGAATTGAAATGTAATGAGAAATCTTTAATTTATATAATCAATGATGTACACAGAGACTGATTAGTTAAGGAAATAAATCAATATAAGTGACTGATGAGAAGTTAATTAATATAGGAAATTAAGGATTTATGTAATTAATTTCGTGAATAATTTTTTTGAAGTAATTAGAATTACTTATTGATTTGTGTTGAGGATAATTAATAACATAAAATTAATTAAAGATAATTACTTGAATTTAATTGAAAAATAATTAATCCAAAGTGATTAATTAAGATGAATAATGATGCCTTGACTAATCAATTGATTTGGAATTAATTAATGTTAATGAAGGAATCTAAGTGATTAAGGTTTGAATTTCAATTAGAATCAATTGAATTGATTTGTGTGATTAAGCTTTGCTTATGGATGATTGAATAGTATTGGATATTTTGGATGAGTTAATATCGCCGATATGAAATGTTGTGTATTCCATTTGAATAACTTGGATTATGAATGACATGAGACTCGAAGAGACCGGGGTCGGGTATTAGGAAATACCCGAAACCACTTCGAATTTTTATAAGTTGATTTGTGAAATCAATAAGCTGGAATGAAATGATTTTAGTATATTGAGTTATTTTAACTAAATATAGTACTTAGAAATTGAGGTGTGGTGTAAGTGTGTTGTCTATAGCAAATCGTGAATTTGTTAAATTGATATAAGTTACCCCGGGTTTATATGAGTTGTATCTTTGTATTCCATGATTAGTCGAGTTTACTCACGCTGGTTTCCAGCCTGACCCGGGTGTTACTTTGATGTAATGCTCGGGTCAGACCGAGTATTACAGATTTTCAGGTAAGGACGTTCTGGAGCTCAGGAGACGAGCTAGATGGCAAGTACGTGTGGAGTATTTCCGCTGCAGTATATTATTGTATTACTGAGACATGATTACTGTATATATTCAGTGACTGTGTATATGTAAAACTCTGATGTATAAAAATGTAATCAACAGATATAATATTCTTGTAAACTGTATTTATTTATTATTATATTTTATCCGCTGCGTATGTGAGATGTTTGGTGTTCTCTTCTTCTTCTTCTTCTATCTCTTTCTTCTTTTCATAACCATCTGGAATTTTCGGCTTCGAAAATTTCGGGTCGTTACATTTGGTATCAGAGCTGAAAAGTTAAGCGAGAACCTTGGCTCTGGTGGGAATTACTCATTTAATAGAGTCTGTAGTACTCTAGAATGAGTTGAATATATTTATATGAGAGCGTACTTGTTATTTTCTTATATAAAGGTTTTGAATGATTTTATATAAAAATATATTTTGAGATATAAAGCAATATTTCCTTCCAATAAATATTTAGGTGATTGGTTGTTAAATTGAAATTAAATTAAGAAGTAATATAAAATATAACCTAATTGAAAACTTGAAATTGAAATTAAATTAAGTGGTAACAGAAAATACAACCAAATTAAAATTCAAATTGATTAAAATGGAATTCTAGAATTAGAACTCAAAAAAAAAAAATTTGTTTAAAACTTTGAATGAACAAGGTTAATTTGGTTTAAAAAGTTAAACCAATCTTTGAGAATTTAACTTGAATTTATATAATTCGAGATGGTTAAAATTTGAAGTTGGAATTGAATTCATTTAAATTGAATTCGGTTGGAATTAATTGGATTTGTGATTGAAGATGGATAAGTTTAAAAATTCAAATGGACAATTTGAATTGGATTAAATTGAAGTGATTGGAACTGAAGTGGGTGGTATCAGTCCAAATTGATTGGAATTTGAAATATAGATAGTAAATGTAATTTATAAATTGAAATAAATGGGATTATAATTTGAAATAGAATTCCAGAGAATATTTGAAAATAAAGTAAGATGAAAATTCCGGAGTAATGTTTAAATATGAATTGGATGGATTGGGGATTTGAAGATTTTGGGAAAATTTAAAATTCCTTGGATTGAAGGTGGTTTCCAAAGGTTTGGAGAAATAATAGTATTATTTCAAAAATATTTTTGTGTTGAATTTGCAATCTGGGAGATTTGAAATTAAAAATATTTGGAAATGTTTTAATGAGATAAAAGCATTGAACTCTTTTGGTCACTGGAAAATAACGTCGGTGATGACTGCAGCATCATCGATGTTCATTTTCGAGTTTCTAGAAGAGAAATTGCTAACAAATTGTTTTAAATTGGAATTGTTTGTGAACTGGGTTTGGTTTTGAAATTCAAAGGTATAATTGAATTTGCCAAAGAATTTTGGATATAGTTGAATTCTAAGGTGATACTGAAATTTTGGAAATTTGTTTAAACTCTGGAATCTTGATTAAAATGTTTAAGGAATAATAAAAATATATTGGCAATAAAATGTATAATTCCGAGTTAAAAGTAAAATGTGAATGAAATTGATTATAAATAGAAGTGGTAAAATTGAAGTTATAAATAAAGTCGAGTAAGTAAAAAAATCAAATGGAATTTGATTTGAAATTTGAAAGAAATTTGAGAATTAATTAAAGTTGAATTGGGAATGAATCAAGTCCAATGGAAATTGGAGTATTTAAATTGGAATTGGGTCAATTTAAATGGAAGTGGAAATTTAAATTGAATTGTTGGGAAAGTGAACAGTTTTGACTCTGGACTATTTTCAATATAAATTGTTTCGATATAAACTTATTTTTCCAAGCTATTAAATATATACAACCTTTCCTTTTAAAGCCAAATTATTTTATATTTGTTTTATAAATATTTTTGGAGCTATTTAACCATTTTTCAACTGTTTTCTAAACTGGTTACTGTTTTTCAACGAAGTTTCGAATTAATTACTATTTTACAACTATTTTGCAATTATCTAAAATTTCTATAGCTATTTTCCAACTATTTCACAAATTAGTTAACTACTTTACAGCTATTTTGCAAACTAATAATTTATTTTCAACTACTTATCTGTTTTTAAAATTTTCAAGCTATTTTCCAAATATAAACCGGTCGGAGTTCAAACTGTTATTGGTTAAATACTCAATTGAGATAAGGATTGAAGTGATAATCCCATGAAATTGAAGCAATTGTGATTATGTGAATGAAAATTTAAGTGAATGTAAATAGAAAAGGATTTTTGAAAGTGTTTGAAGTATAAAAGGAGTTTTATACAAGTTGGAATGATCCAAAGTTTTAAAAATTATATATATATAAAGGATCTTATGAGAATTTTGGAAAAGGATTTGGGAACCTGTGAATTTGAAAGGCTTTTGATTTTTGGGTAAAATCAATATTGGAATTTGGAAAAGCCTGATTTGTGAATTATCGATTTTGGGAATCGATTTTGTGTAAAGGTACCTATGTGAAATTCATACTAGGTGTATGATTTGAAAATACTATATGTGTATAGTATAAAGTGTTTTGAGATTGGCTCTGGGGAAAAAGGCGCTCCCTTGAAATGAGCTTCTCAGGAGTGCCACTGGGTGGCACTGCCTTGAGCCTCTAAGGGGGAGGTTCTAAAGTTGATCCTGTGAGGAGTCCGGACAAAACTAGTTCCTGAGGATTATGAGTAGTGTACCATAGCGAAAGTCATGTGTGCCGCTGAGAGCCAGCAGTCTGCGTTTGATTTTATATCGGTAGACTGTGACACTATGGTAACATAGCGAAAGTCGTGTGTGCCGCTGAGAGCCAACAGTCTATGTTTGATTTTACATCGGTAGACTGCGACCTATGTAGGAGTGGAGAAGTTTCATTTCGACAGTGTAATCGTGAGGCCGCTGAGAGCCTGCAGTTACATGGACTTTTGCTGCAACGGCAACGTAACCCTGGATGTAACTGCGATCTGTCGTGGGTTCTATGGTGTAATCAGTTACATGGACTTTTGCTGCGACGACAACGTAACCCTGAATGTAACTGTGACCATAGATGGGTGTGATGATTTCCAGAGCATTCTCACCAAAGATATTTTCAGTAAACTGTTTTCAAGAACTATTTTCGATATTTTCAAGTAAAATTACTTTCGAAGTATTTTCACTAGATGTCGAAAATGAGTCTGCTAAGTACTTATAGATTTTCAGTCCTACGCCTGATCAACGTATGACTGAATTTCTGTGAGAACAAGGATGGACTGGTTGAGACATCGAGTTATAAAAAGTATTTTTTATAAAAAGCTATTTTAATAATATTATTTGAATTCAAAAACATTTCTAAATTTTAAAATAAAAGTGTTGGATTTTTGGGAAATGAAAGAAACTTCAAATTTGAATTATAAAAACAAATTTGAACTCCGGGAAATTTAATGAAGTAATTTCCTTTGTAATGAAAATTGGAAGTAAGCTAATTAACTAAATAATCAATGGGAAGAGTATGTTGAGTTAATAATGGAGTTTGAAAATAACTTCGAATGGTAAATAAAATTCGACTTAGATTTGATAATAAATTATAATATAAATGGTTTGAATTGCAAACAAAGCCAAATAAATGGAAATAAATAGAAATAAATTGAGAATGGCTTTGTATAAATAAAATGAATTCGCGAATGAATTGAGAAGTGAATTAAAACAAAATTTAAGCGGATGGGCTGATTAAATTTAATGAGATTTGATTAAATGAGAATCAATAGAAGTAAACTTAAGATTGATGTTGGAATAAATTAAAGTAAATTAACTTAAGTTTACAATTTATGATAGCTTGGCTTCGAATAAGGGTAAAGGCCATTAAATAAAAGCTTGGATTGAATTAATTTGGGAATAACTAGTAGTATTCAAGAATGGAATGTGGTGAGCTAAATAAAATGGTTGTGAATAAATTAAAATGGAATGGAATTAAATAAATTAAGTCGGAATCAATTTAAATGGGTTATAACACTTAAGTAATTATTTATTCACATGGATATCATAAATTTGCGTAAAAATGAGCGTCATTTGTTATAAACGAGATTTAATTAAATTCTATGAATTAGTGGATGCAAATATGATTAATTTTTGAATCGTTTGAAGTGAATGTGAGCTTGTTTGGATTAAAAATCAATGGAATATAAGAAATGGAGTTGTAAAACAATTAAACTGGGAAAAATGGTATATAGATTGGGGGTAAGCAATTGAATTAGGTTTGAAAACGTATAAATTGCTCATGTGAATTAATTTGAATGCATTTCTTTTAGTATTAAAGTGTTATAGTTGTTTAAGTATGGGTTATGTTATAAACTTTATATGTATATGGTGCTTATATGTTTAAATTGAGATAGTACAGGTACTGGAAGGCCGTTTGGCTGGATTTGGATGCGATAATTGCTAAATATAAGCCACTTGCTTTAAAAATGCTAAAAAAAAGGTACGCCTACACAAAAGAATTCAAAATAGGAGATATGAACTGCATATATTGATATGTATTGTGATTTCCGGCCTGAGGCCGATATATATATATTTATGCATCCTGCGATATCGCAGAAGCTCCTCCGTACAAAGGAGACTTTGCCAAAATTTTCTGAAAATTTTGGGAGTTAGAAATTTTTGGAAAAATTTATGTTAATGACAGATTAGAATTAAATAGATTAGTAAATGAAACTAATATGAATTAGATATCAATGGAGGATAAAATTCAATATTTAGAATTGAGGACAAATTGAAATCATATGGAAACGGGAGAAACAAGTTGATAGAAGTAGATACGAAAACTCTTGTAAGGAATGGTATAAAATGATTTGTAAAGTTACAATTGGATATTGTTGCTAAGTGGGATATGCAGGTATTAAAGGGAAAAGAAATTGGATTTGATTCCAAAAGATAAATTTGAATTGCCCGACTAAAAGGTTAGTATTTAATTTCTGTATGAAATTGGATTGGGTTTTTGAGCTAGCCACTTAGCTTTTTGTTTTCTTTTTGAGAATTTGGGAGCCTGTAGAGGCCTTTTGTAGTTGTACCGAGCTAGCCGCGCAAAGGAGACGCTGGCAAAAATTTTCGGAAATTTAGAGAGTTAGAATTTTTTTTGAGAGAATTTTGATAATTCAAAAATTGGTTTTAAATTGAAATTTGAATAATTGAGTATAAGTGGTATTGTCTCCAAATTGTGGGCGGGTTTGAGAAGTTAATAAGAATGATAATGGGGTTTTGTATAAAAGATAATTGATAAAATGTTGAACTGTAGGGTTGGGGGAAAAAGTGGAAGGGTTTGGACCATTCTTCCTAACTAGTAATTTCGGGGACGAATTTATTCTAAGGGGGGAGGAATGTGACGACCCAGAATTTTTAACAATTTAAAATGGAATAATTAATTGATTTTAAAATATTATAAAGTTAATTTAACTTGAATTCGAGATATCAATATTTACTTGATAATTAAACCATTGAATTATATAGTTTAAATATTGAATTTAATAATTGAAATTGGGTAAATTGTTGAATCTGGAATTTCTAAGCCTGTTAAAAATAATTTGAAGGCTTGTAAAATTTATAGTGACGATACTGATGATAATAGAATGGTTGAAATTTAATTTAAAGGTGATTTGTTCAGTTTTGAAAATATACCGTTTAAATCGATATTTAAAAATAGCCTTCCGAGGCACAGTCTCGGAATTTGACGAAACCAGTTCCATTGGATCCGTAATAGTTAGTTATTATCGAATTTCAATTTTTGTAGCAATCGGAGTTGTCGTTTGACTTTAGCAGCTCAAAACACTTTGAATTATTTTCATCGATTTAATTTAAAATTTGATTGTTTACGTCCGTAACACGCGCATACAATCAAATTAGCTTCCGAAACACGCCCCATTTTGTTCGGAATACGGGTAAAACCTTATAAACATCTGTCGGCATGTCTGATTCGGGGTTCGGAATTTCACTGTATGCAGCACGAGACATTTTCAATATTCTATTATAATAATCAAGCGTACTCAAGAAGCCATCCCCAAAAATATCTATTCTATCACCGTCCTCTCTTTAATCCAACAACAGAAATCAAAACGATTCTTTATCCTCCTTTCTTTGTGGTTACGAGACCCATTCCCTTTTCTGTAGAAATTCAGATGCTCAAACTTAAAAAAAAGGGAAATGGCAGACAAATGATCGCGAGCTCCTTTTTCTCGTTTTCCCTTCTATTCGAAACCCTTTCGAATCAAAATAAAATCAAAGTTTAGGAAATAATAATGGCCGCAATCAATTGCGGTATCTCCTCGTTCGAAATAAAATCCCTTCTCACCTCCCAAGGATCGATTTTTGCAACCGTTCGATTTCTCAAAGCTCGAGTACACAGAGGCAATTGTGAAGGAAAGCGAGCACGATGCAGGTTGTCAAGGAGGGCATGGCGTCTTCAATTCGCTCGCCTGGGAGGAGCAAGCGACTGTACGCATACGAAGGGTTGGAGGTTTGGTGAGTTGGTGATGCTCGCGTGATGCTGGCCGTGGGATTTCGCGAGTTGGAAATTGTGGCATACGAGTTCGACTTGAACTCGAGAGAGAAGAGGGTCGCGTGAAGCTCAGCAAGGTGCCGTGCTTGGTAGCTGGAGGAGGGTGGCAGTGAGGTATAGCTTTGATAATTTTATTCATCTCTATGTTTATCAGAAGAAAGCAAATTTTATAAATTCTTTTACAGTAAAGGCAAATTTATATATATATATTTATTTATGAATACGATTTTCGAATAGGAGAGAATTTATAAAAGTTAAGTTTTTGAAATTTATAAATTATTTTTATAAGTGTATAAGTAGTTTCAAGAGGAAAATTTCTAGTTTAAATTTTAATCATTAATTTAATTAATAAGTGGAAATTTACTGTTTGCTGGTTTCAAATATTAATAAATTATATAATGTTTATACAAGGTCTAAATCTGAAGGAAACAAATCGAGATCGAATTTGGATTGCATAATCAAAGGTGAGTAAATCTCACGCTTTTGATTCCTATTTAAATTTAAATGGGTAAATATAAATGATTGGTTAAATGATTGGTTTGTTTGATGTGTTATGTTATATATATTGGGTGATTGATATTCTGTGATGGATAGTATTGGTAATTGGAAGTTGGATGACGTGGTGTGCTTGAATATTTCGGTATCCTGGGTTATCGAAATATATAAAAATTGGATTTTTGAAAAGATATATAAGAGTGAAATTTTGAAAGTGAAATAATTATAAAATAAAATAAGAATGAATTGGAAAGAAATAAAAGTGATATATTAAAACTGGAGTTTAATTGTAAGTAGAGATTTAAAACAAGTTCTAAATCAAGGTTAAATCTAACAAATAAAGTTTTTAAATATTAAGTGTTTAACAACCTAGATGTTAAAGTGTAATTGTAAATTGACTTGAATTTAAAAATGAATTTGGTTGTTAAATTCCTTTAAACTTCCATTATAAAAAGAGTAATTAAATTAGATTAGAATGAATTGAAATGTAATGAGAAATCTTTAATTTATATAATCAATGATGTACACAGAGACTGATTAGTTAAGGAAATAAATCAATATAAGTGACTGATGAGAAGTTAATTAATATAGGAAATTAAGGATTTATGTAATTAATTTCGTGAATAATTTTTTTGAAGTAATTAGAATTACTTATTGATTTGTGTTGCGGATAATTAATAACATAAAATTAATTAAAGATAATTACTTGAATTTAATTGAAAAATAATTAATCCAAAGTGATTAATTAAGATGAATAATGATGCCTTGACTAATCAATTGATTTGGAATTAATTAATGTTAATGAAGGAATCTAAGTGATTAAGGTTTGAATTTCAATTAGAATCAATTGAATTGATTTGTGTGATTAAGCTTTGTTTATGGATGATTGAATAGTATTGGATATTTTGGATGAGTTAATATCGCCGATATGAAATGTTGTGTATTCCATTTGAATAACTTGGATTATGAATGACATGAGACTCGAAGAGACCGGGGTCGGGTATTAGGAAATACCCGAAACCACTTCGAATTTTTATAAGTTGATTTGTGAAATCAATAAGCTGGAATGAAATGATTTTAGTATATTGAGTTATTTTAACTAAATATAGTACTTAGAAATTGAGGTGTGGTGTAAGTGTGTTGTCTATAGCAAATCGTGAATTTGTTAAATTGATATAAGTTACCCCGGGTTTATATGAGTTGTATCTTTGTATTCCATGATTAGTCGAGTTTACTCACGCTGGTTTCCAGCCTGACCCGGGTGTTACTTTGATGTAATGCTCGGGTCAGACCGAGTATTACAGATTTTCAGGTAAGGACGTTCTGGAGCTCAGGAGACGAGCTAGATGGCAAGTACGTGTGGAGTATTTCCGCTGCAGTATATTATTGTATTACTGAGACATGATTACTGTATATATTCAGTGACTGTGTATATGTAAAACTCTGATGTATAAAAATGTAATCAACAGATATAATATTCTTGTAAACTGTATTTATTTATTATTATATTTTATCCGCTGCGTATGTGAGATGTTTGGTGTTCTCTTCTTCTTCTTCTTCTTCTATCTCTTTCTTCTTTTCATAACCATCTGGAATTTTCGGCTTCGAAAATTTCGGGTCGTTACATTTATACTAGTAAGTTCTTTAAGCTTTTATTCAATCATCACTTGTATATACTTTTTTAAATATTCCCGATATCCTATACAATATACTGTATAACTCGAGAAAACATTAGCAACAATATTTATATAGTTGTTATCAATAAAATAAATACCTTGGGTATTAGTAATCTTCTCCTTTTTGATGATGACAACCATTAAATATTATGTTATAAAATATAATAATGGTTAAGTAAAAATTTCCTTAACTCCCCCTGAATATATGCTATACAACTCCCCTTATATTTGTGCTTATTATATTTTATACAACTTATCCCCCTTTGTCATCAATAAAAATGGGTGTATAAGTTGTGTTAATGAATTATATAAGAAGTTATAATATATCTACTCTAGAATATTATATGATTATTATAGATTATATATATTGGGAGTTAATAATTTTTCATTGTATTAGTGAAGTAATATTGAAGAGTCATCAAAAATCAATAGAAAACTACTTTTCATTAATATATTTACATATGTACATATGTATATTTACAATAAACATTTCGCTTTATTAAAAAACATAACAGAAATCAACACAACATAAAATAATACAAGAAAAAATACCTAAACAATTATTCCGTTGAATTCATAGTTTCTTTGATGGAACTTTAACCCATCATTCGTCTGGATTAAAAATTCATTTCAACAGGTTTTCATTCCAGTCTTTGAGATTCTCCATGTTAACTTCCATGTCTTCATCATCGATCTTCTTATAGCCAGTCTTTTAGGAACATAAAACTTTTGTTCCCTTAAGACATAACATATAAAGCATCAAAGTGATGCGAGATGCATTTCAAGTCCATCAATCATTTGTTTCTAATTCATTTCCAAATGTTTTTTATTTCTCAAAATCACATGGAAAGTGTTATGCCCAAAATTCCAAGAAGCAGATTGATAAACAAGAAAGCCACCATGTGCAATTTAAGGGGATAGTATGTTAAAGCTTTTCTGTATATATAATAGTCATCGTGTATAATTCGAAATCATCAGGTAAAGAGCGGTGGTTATCATGAAGAGTTCTATAAGGAAGCTATCCCGAATAGTTCAATATGGCGGTTATCGTGTGGAGTTCTGTGAAGCCATTTCTAAAAGTTCTGTAGAGCCATCGTATCATGGGGTTATCGTGAAGAGGTTTTATGAAGCCAGATCAAGGTTATCGCAAAGAATTTTTATTGTGCTATCGAGAAGTATTTTTCAGATAACAAGTCAATGCCATTATGAGAGGTTTGGTTAAGCAATCATGTATCATCTCTAAATGACAAATCAGGGCAGTTGTAAGAAGTTCCAAAGAGCTATCGTAGGATACGCGTATAATCCTGTCATCATGTGCAATTGTGAGAAGTCTTATCATGATACGACATGCAATCTTTGGGTGACAAATCAAGGTTATCATAAGGAGTTTGATGATGCCATCAAGTGGTAGATCGAAGCTTTCGTGAGAAGATCCAAAGAGCAACTATAGGCTATTATAGGTAACCTTGAAGTAATTTATGATGTTGTGAAGAGTTCCTAAAAGCCATTGTGGGGAGTCCTACATAGTCATCGTGAGGAGACTATCAAAGCCATCAAAACCATCGCGCAATGATGAAATTCAAGCAATAGCCTGTACAAAGAGGTAGTAGGTTAATGTGAAGGGAAGTACATGTAACAAATCTCTAAAGCACTCTTATACAACTATGCCACCTTTGTTAATACCATGGCTAAGATAGCAATCCGCGCGAACAACTATAATATTGAGATAATGATAAGTGACATCATCAAGACCATCCATCTTGCCAAGTCACTAGTCTGCGTCAAATTTAATCAACCAATCCAAGCAAGTAATGCCACTCTCCAACCTCTATAAATAAAGACCTACCCCTACCTAAGAAAGGGCTCTTCTCTCATTCTCTCTCTTAACACAAATCATAATTTGGGATTGGATGTTAGTAAGCTCCCTTGAGAGCTTAATATTTCCTTTAATGGCCGATAAGAAGAAGATGACTTGATATTTTTGATGTGAGGACCTTTAGAAATATGAATTTTCATATATTCTACTTTCTTGATTTTTGAATTAGAACAATGGAAGATGACTTGTATTTTATGCATATTAGCCATCAAATAAAGAAGATTAAATATATTTTCGAATTTTATATTTACTGCAATTTTATCTGAATTTATATATTTCAAAAAATATTTTAATGTTAGGCTAAAATTTGAACTGATATTTTTTGATGCTTTCATTGAGAGCTAAAATCAGGGCTTTTGAATTTCAAAAAATGACCAAAATATCCTTAATTTTGAAAAAAATTCAAAATAATTTTAAAATATAATACTTATTTTGTGAACACGTTAGTCGAAGAATCTTTTAAATCGGAATAATTTTGAAGGAAGATTTGAATTTTGAAAGTTATAGAAGTTTCAAATTTTTTAAGCATGAACTATCGCATATAATATTTGTGCAGGTAAATATCCTTCTTCCGTTGCTTCCAACTCACCACGATAGCTTCCAAACTCATCGCGATGACCTTAATTTTAACTCACCATGATAGCTTCTGAACTCACCATGATCACCTCAATTTCAACTAATCGATAGCTTCCAAACTAATCACGATAGCTTCCAAAATCATTACGATGACATCAATTTCAACTCACCACAATAGCTACCAAACTCATCATGATTACCTCAATTTCAACTAATCACGGTAGCTTCCAAACTCATCATGATGACCTCAATTTCAGGTCACTGCGATAGCTTCCCCACCCAGCTTGATGACCTCAACTCATCAACTAACCATGAATGCTTATATTTCAACATTACTTTAATCACGAGGATTCTAATTGGTAGCCAGAAATTGATCACGATGGAGATCTTCCAAGATTGGAGTTCAAGTGATAGCGTTCACCTCAAATTGAACATAACTGTAAGTTGGAATCATCGTGATGGCTTAGATTCATCAACAATTCACCTCGGATTGAATGCAACTATTAACCGGGTTTTTAACCCAGCAGAATTCGGAAGGAGTTAGAACATTCAAACTGAGCCAGAATCACTCGAAACTTGACCGGAAGACCTAAAAGTACATAACAAAGAAACCCAGGGAGTTAGAACCAGTAATGCGCCATTTGGATCGGCATCGATCCAATCCAATTGGATCGATATTGTAACGACCCCGGATTTTATAAATATTTAAATTGATAATTAATTGAGGAATAATTAATTAAAGCAATTAATTAAAGATAATTAATTAAATGGTGAATTAAATAATTAAAGGTTAATTATTTAATAATTAAAGATTGATTAATTAATAATTAAAGGTTTAATTCCTTGAAATAATTAATTAGGAGGTTAGTTAATTATGTAAATGGATTAGAGGTTAATCTAATTAATGGGATTAATTAGAATAATTTATTAATTAATAATAACTAATTAAAGTGTTTGATAAATTAATTTATATCAAATGATTTGGAATTAATAAATCAGGATTGGATAACTAATTTCACAAGTTATTAATTAAATGGAAATAAATGGAATTAATTAGAATTTAACAATTAATTAATCCTGCCTATAAATGATTATTGAATGCTTGTTATGAATGATTGTATTGTATGAGATGCCTTGAATTGATTGTCCTATCTGATCTATGATATTTTGTTCTGTGGATTTAGTTGTGTGTAATTTATTCATTTACTTATGATACGTCTGTATATATCTGTGATCTGTGAATGAGTGATAAGCATTATAGTTTATATCGCTTATCAACCATATTTCTGTATTTTGATCTGTGATGATTGAATGATGTTGCACTACTGTGTGAACCCCTTGGACTACATCATACACACACAAATATGGATTTCACGTGGAAATCGGTTAAGTCACAGATGATTTAAATTTAATATTTTTAAAATTGAAATTTAATTTCAATTGATTTTGGAAATGGATTTGGGTTAAATGTTAAAGCTTTTGAAATAGGGTTTCTAAGATAAACGTTATTTTGAATAACTTGATTAAGTTTTGAAATTTAAATAATTTAATTTGAATTTGAATTCAAATTTGGAATTGAATTCCATAATTGGAAATTATGGTTAAAAATGTGTTTATATAAACCATTTTTAAAGTATTGTTTGAGAAGTTGGATTTAACCCAAGAACCTTAACTCGTATAAATGAATCAGATTTCCAAAAATGAAAACTATTTGTTTTCAAGTGATAAAAAGATTTCAGATAAGAAATGAAATTCCAGTTTAATTAAAGGAATTTCAAGTTTGAATTGAAAAATGGTTTTCCAAGTTATGAATGAATTCTATTTTTGATAGCTATGAATTAAATCTGTTTATTTTTAACAGATTTAAAATGATGGTTTGTTTAAACCATTTGAAATGGAATTGTTTTTGAAAGCTATAAGTTAAATCTTTGATTTAAAGATTTAACGAGTTAATCAATTGAAATGGAAATTGATTTGGAAAATCTGTGAATGAATCTTTTGTTTAAAAGATTAAAGTGTGGAAATTGTTTAAACCGTTGAAGGTTGTTAAAATGAATCTTTTTATTTAAAGATTTGAAAATGGTAATTTGTTAAACCATTTGAAAAGAAAGTTTGGGTTTAAGTTGTGACTTAATTGAAATCCCAATATCCATATGTTTTTAAATATTGCGCTCACTATTCGGTTTAGCCAGGAGAGGACCTTTGTGTCACATAACCCATTCCGAATAATGATACGTCGTATATGGATCGCATTTGAAGACCGGGTGTTTGCGAGAACGTTAGGATGACCTATCGATTGTCTCTGCACTGAGTTGCTCCGGTATAGAGATTTCCTAAGTGATGGGAAGTCCGATCGGGATTGTGAATACCCGGATTGCAAGGGCTTCTTCGGAAGTGCCTTCGGTTCTGTTCGAACCCGGAACAAACTTGTATGGTTACATGTCTGACATTACGCTTTGAGATATAAAGCAGATTTCTTTCAAATACATTTCTGTTGGTGGGGAAGAATTTATTCTTTTAGCTTAACACCCTTCTCTGAGACGTACGAGCTCGGAGGTTATGTAGTTGAAGGTTATCAGCGATATACTCCCAATTTGGTAATGTGACACGCTGAGTGTTGCTGTGTGATGATCATTGTTTGATCATTTGTGATATGATCATTTGTTTGATCGTTTAACTTTGTGATCATTAATTTGATCATCTGTTGACCCAAAGCATGGATTTGTGCCAAAGCGTAGCTTTATGGACGAGACTTCGTCAGGGCCTCACAACCCGGAAATGGTGGAAACAGGAATGTTGCGGCAAGGTTATGAGGGTCGCGCCCTTTAGGGTATGTCATTTCCTTCTGGAAAGGGGTGGTATCATGGTATGGAGCCCAGATACTTACTCATGTGGACACACCTTATTTATTATGTGTGATTTTGGTTACCGAGCGCTCGGATAAAGGTCCCAAAGGACCGGGGGATGGCATATTCGTGAGTTACCTAGTTACATGGGTAACCCGGCCTTGTTGGCAGAGTGCGGTTTGTCTCTCGGAGCGTCCAGCCAGAGGCATTTCCTACGTGGCATAGGAAGTTCCTTAGCCTGACCATTTGTTGGAAAATCCAAAGAAACAATACGAACCTTGTACGGTTTTAGTTGTATAACCTGCTATGGAATGTGGCGGTAACCTGCTATTGAACATAGTAGCTATAGTAGGCATAACGTGAAATGCCTATGATGGCTAAGATTGATATTATACTTTCAAAATGTTTTCTGCACTATGCACTAGTAATAATATCCAATGATTTGTTTTGCGTAGTAAGCATCTTTGACTATCATAAGGAGAAATCTCCTCCGATTCTGCGTTTGCATTGTGTGTGTGTGCGGGAGGCCTTATGGTATTTTCATTTTCCAAAAGCATTGCGGATTTCAATGTTTAAAATTCCTTTGTTGTTGTTGTTTTAAAGATAAACTGTTTTTGTTGCTCACACCAGTCCCATGACTGACCTGGAGTTTATTGTTCCTTTTCTAAACTCTGGGTGCCCACCATTTTCCACACGGGCAGTCTAGAGTTGGGTTTCTCAGATATTCAGGTTGAGTAGATTATCTGGAGCTAGTCAGTCCTTGGACGACTGACCTTGCTTTCCGCTAGCTATGGATTGGAGCATTCTATTGGAGATATTCTATCTGCTGCTGGTGTTAGCTATTTTCTTTCCACTGCTATTTCTTGTATCACATATCTGATGTATATTGATATCTGTTGTACCATTCTGTTGTATCATATTGTCTTAGATTTTGTATCTGTCATTGTATCAATGTTATTTATATATTGATATATTCTTTTTCTTTTGCTGTGTTGTTATACTTAATGTTGTTATAAGCTCCGGAGAACCAGATTCGGCGTTTGAATCTACGGCATTTTGAGTACAAGTGAAGTACGGGTGCCAATTTTCGAAGGCCGACTTCAGGGTCTTCACATTTGGTATCAGAGCCGAGGGTAAAACTTTAGCTCAGGAGTATAACACATTAAGTAGCTCGTTAGAGATAGGATGAAGTATACCCTAGAATGAGTAACTCTCAGATATCCGTCCGTACGCCTCAGTAAATTCTCTTGCTATTCACTGATAGTAAGTATGAGTGCAAGAAGAGGATGAGATAGGGGACTGGGAAATACGACTACGAATGGTTAATACCCTGAAACAGTGGAAACAAATTTTCTCTATCAATTTCTTTTGTTCAACATCTTTTCTCTATTCTTCGATAATTTCTGGTAGATCCAGGAATAAATTCGATATATTAAAATGGGACATAAACTCCAAATAGGCCAAAACTGTTTGTTTGGATGTATTGGTTGCATTAATTGTTATGGTTAATAGGTATACTTTAGTTCTAAACTAAAAGTTCTAAAATTGTATCCACATATCTATCTATTCTTTGGGTCCCGATATGTTCTACGAGTGGTTAGTTATCCCTTTGAACTAATCGATGCCATTGTATATTTCGTAGATCTGGATAACCCGAGTATCTTGTGAAGTGTTAAAACAGATTCGTTCTTGTATCTATTATTGATATTCTGATTTGGTAAGCCAAATGCAGAATAAATATTCAGTTTGATTTGATGAAATATTCTTCATCTATCCTTTTGTCTCCATGGCAATTTCGAGGACGAAATTCTTTTAAGAGGGGAAGTTTGTAACGACCCCGGATTTTATAAATATTTAAATTGATAATTAATTGAGGAATAATTAATTAAAGCAATTAATTAAATATAATTAATTAAATAGTGAATTAAATAATTAAAGGTTAATTATTTAATAATTAAAGATTGATTAATTAATAATTAAAGGTTGATTAATTAATAATTAAAGGTTTAATTCCTTGAAATAATTAATTAGGAGGTTAGTTAATTATGTAAATGGATTAGTGGTTAATCTAATTAATTGGATTAATTAGAATAATTTATTAATTAAGAATAATTAATTAAAGTGTTTGATAAATTAATTTATATCAAATGATTTGGAATTAATAAATCAGGATTGGATAACTAATTTAATAAGTTATTAATTAACTGGAAATAAATGGAATTAATTAGAATTTAACAATTAATTAATCCTTCCTATAAATGATTATTGAATGCTTGTTATGAATGATTGTATTGTATGAGATGCCTTGAATTGATTGTCCTATCTGATCTATGATATTTTGTTCTGTGGATTTAGTTGTGTGTAATTTATTCATTTACTTATGATACATCTGTATATATCTGTGATCTGTGAATGAGTGATAAGCATTATAGTTTATATCGCTTATCAACTATATTTCTGTATTTTGATCTGTGATGATTGAATGATGTTGCATTACTGTGTGAAACCCCTGGACTACATCATACACACACAAATATGGATTTCACGTGGAAATCAGTTAAGTCACAGATGATTTAAATTTAATATTTTTAAAATTGAAATTTAATTTCAATTGATTTTGGAAATGGATTTGGGTTAAATGTTAAAGCTTTTGAAATGGGGTTTCTAAGACAAACGTTATTTTGAATAACTTGATTAAGTTTTGAAATTTAAATAATTTAATTTGAATTTGAATTCAAATTTGGAATTGAATTCCATAATTGGAAATTATGGTTAAAAATGTTAAAAATGTGTTTATATAAACCATTTTTAAAGTATTGTTTGAGAAGTTGGATTTAACCTAAGAACCTTAACTCGTATAAATGAATCAGATTTCCAAAAATGAAAACTATTTGTTTTCAAGTGATAAAAAGCTTTCAGATAAGAAATGAAATTCCAGTTTAATTAAAGGAATTTCAAGTTTGAATTGAAAAATGGTTTTCCAAGTTATGAATGAATTCTGTTTTTGAAAGCTATGAATTAAATCTGTTTATTTTTAACAGATTTAAAATGATGGTTTGTTTAAACCATTTGAAATGGAATTGTTTTTTAAAGCTATAAGTTAAATCTTTGATTTAAAGATTTAACGAGTTAATCAATTGAAATGGAAATTGGTTTGGAAAATTTGTGAATGAATCTTTTGTTTAAAAGATTAAAGTGTGGAAATTGTTTAAACTGTTGAAGGTTGTTAAAATGAATCTTTTTATTTAAAGATTTGAAAATGGTAAATTGTTAAACCATTTGAAAAGAAAGTTTGGGTTTAAGTTGTGACTTAATTGAAATCCCAATATCCATATGTTTTTAAATATTGCGCTCACTATTCGGTTTAGCCGGGAGAGGACCTTTGTGTCACATAACCCATTCCGAATAATGATACGTCGTATATGGATCGCATTTGAAGACCGGTGTTGAAGACCGGGTGTTTGCGAGAACGTTAGGATGACATATCGATTGTCTCTGCACTGAGTTGCTCCGGTATAGAGATTTCCTAAGTGATGGGAAGTCCGATCGGGATTGTGAATACTCGGATTGCAAGGGCTTCTTCGGAAGTGCCTTCGGTTCTGTTCGAACCCGGAACAGACTTGTATGGTTACATGTCTGACATTACGCTTTGAGATATAAAGCAGATTTATTTCAAATACATTTTTGTTGGTGGCGGAGAATTTATTCTTTTAGCTTAACACCCTTCTCTGAGACGTACGAGCTCAGAGGTTATGTAGTTGAAGGTTATCAGCGATATACTTCCAATTTGGTAATGTGACATGCTGAGTGTTGCTGTGTGAAGATCATTGTTTGATCATTTGTGATATGATCATTTGTTTGATCGTTTATCTTTGTGATCATTACTTTGATCATCTGTTGACCCAAAGCATGGATTTGTGCCAGAGCGTAGCTTTGTGGAAGAGACTTCGTCAGGGCCTCACAACCCGGAAATGGTCGAAACAGGAATGTTGCGGCAAGGTTATGAGGGTCGCGCCCTTTAGGGTATGTCATTTCTTTCTGGAAAGGGGTGGTATCATGGTATGGAGCCCAAATACTTACTCATGTGGACACACCTTATTTATTATGTGTGATGTTGGTTACCGAGCGCTCGGATAAAGGTCCCAAAGGACCGGGGGATGGCATATTCGTGAGTTACCTAGTTACAGGGGTAACCCGGCCTTGTTGGCAGAGAGTAGTTTGTCTCTCGGAGCGTCCAGCCAGAGGTGTTTCCTACGTGGCATAGGAAGTTCCTTAGCCTGACCATTTGTTGGAAAATCCAAAGAAACAATACGAACCTTGTACGGTTTTAGTTGTATAACCTGCTATGGAATGTGGCGGTAACCTGCTATTGAACATAGTAGCTATAGTAGGCATAACGTGAAATGCCTATGTTGGCTAAGATTGATATTATACTTTCAAAATGTTTTCTGCACTATGCACTAGTAATAATATCCAATGATTTGTTTTGCGTAGTAAGCATCTTTGACTATCATAAGGAGAAATCTCCTCCGATTCTGCGTTTGCATTGTGTGTGTGTGCGGGAGGCCTTATGGTAGTTTAATTTTCCAAAAGCATTGCGGATTTCAATGTTTAAAATTTCTTTGTTGTTCTTGTTTTAAAGATAAACTGTTTTTGTTGCTCACACCAGTCCCATGACTAACCTAGAGTTTATTGTTCCTTTTCTAAACTCTGGGTGCCCACCATTTTCCACACGGGCAGTCTAGAGTTGGGTTTCTCAGATATTCAGGTTGAGTAGATTATCTGGAGCTAGTCAGTCCTTGGACGACTGACCTTACTTTCCGCTAGCTATGGATTGGAGCATTCTATTGGAGATATTCTATCTGCTGCTGGTGTTAGCTATTTTCTTTCCGCTGCTATTTCTTGTATCACATCTCTGATGTATATTGATATCTGTTGTACCATTCTGTTGTATCATATTTTCTCAGATTTTGTATCTGTCATTGTATCAATGTTATATATTATTGATATATTCTTTTTCTTTCGTTGTGTTGTTATACTTAATGTTGTTATAAGCTCTGGAGAACCAGATTCGGCGTTTGAATCTACGGCATTTTGAGTACGAGTGAAGTACGGGTGCCGATTTTCGAAGGCCGACTTCAGGGTCTTCGCAGAAACCAATCCAAAATACTAACTTGTGGATTCTCCAATCCACATGCATTATGTTTCTACATCTCTCCTAAACTTATCTATAAAGTTTGATAACATTTCGAGCATCCGAGTTGAAGAAATCAAGACTTATCCAATTCAGATTACTGTTCAACCTAATTTACAGGTGAACCATCGTCAAGACAAGTCAACAAGCTATGAAATCATATGGGGAACCTCGCGTGCAAGAAAGGAAGCCAATGAAGTAGGAGTTGTGCAAAATTGCACAATATTTCGGATCAGTACTGATCCGATCCAAAAAGTTAGTCCAAATTACCCCAAATTTCACGTGCCTCCACCTATGGATAACCACAGGCTTCTGGTACTCTAGTTCCGATCCAAGTGCTATCTAAGTCCTATAAATACCATCCTGTCTTCAATAGAAAGGGGGCTGGCTGCTCTGATCACTGGGGAAACTCTGCTACTAAGATTCTTTAACCTTTTTCCTACTCACAATAGCTGCCATGGGGGACAATTGAGATCCTTCCTTTTGTCTTCATCAATGGTGGTCTGATCTTTCTTCATTCAATTATTAGAATTGTAAACAACTTGTACTTGTGATACACAGTCAATCCATCAATAAAATCTATAAAGTGGATGTAGGCTTCGTTAACAGCCCAAGCACTATAAAAATCTTGTGTTTCTCAACTTTATTCTGTCTTTTCTGCAATTTGGAGAGTGTTTTGCTCTACACTATTTGTCCTGATAAACTGGGTTGGTGCTTTCATAATCATACTAGAGCGTTGATCCTTTTTTTGGGTTAACGTTTTGGTGCTTTCAGCGAGAACACTAAATCCCGGCTTAGGTCTAGTCGTCTACTTTGGATCAGATACGTTTAGCAGTTAGATCCTCAATCTCTGCTCAGAAGACCTGCTGTTGAGAATCAATGGCACCAAGAAGAATGAGAACTGCTTTCGAAAGATCCATAGGAGCTGTAATTGCTAGAGAAGAGAACGGTCCTCAACAAATTGAAGTTAATGGCGCCAACACAGGAGATCATGTGTCGGGATCCTCTATTCAGCATGAAGTTTTCACTAGAGATGAATTAAATAAAATGGCTGATGAAATTACTCAAAAGATGGAAAATAGCCAAAGAGCTCTTATGGATAAATTGAATGCCCTATTAACCTTAAAGTCACATGCTTCTCTAAGAACCATGACAGAGCCCGCGGCTGCTATTGAACAAGAAAATTCTTCCGCCTTTGGCCTATGCAGGAGAAACAAAAAGCAGCGGCAGAAAGGAGTGATAGGTGGAACCGTAGGAATTAATATAGAAGGAAATGCAAGCACTCCACCAACTGCGAGGCAACCAGCTACAAACTTGAATGATGGGACGAAAACCTCATGGGAAGATATAGCAATAGATCTCTCCGACTGAGAAGATAGTGAGCGACTTGACAACGACAAGTTAGAAGGAAATAACAATGCATTCAATAACGCCAGGGAGATCCAAGCTGGCTTTCCAAACCAACCACAAGCCAATGGAACTCCAAGGGAGTGGCTCTCCTGAAGAAAGGAGAGCTTAGGCTTCAGTCCACTTACCAAGATCGTTTGCAAAATCAGATACTTGGTGTAGTCACTAACAGCCAACCCACGGATTACTAAACATCCATGGCATATATCGTGGATATGGTCAAGAGACTAATGGATGAAAGTAAGGATAAAAGGGATGATGAATGGGGATCTGCTCCAAGTCGGACTCCCTTCACCGATAACATTTTGAATGAGCGGTACACTGAAAAGTTCACTATGCCAACTATTCCGTCTTACGATGGAATGAGAGACCCAAAATCCCACTTGTATAAGTACTGTCGGTACATGGACGGAGCAAATGCTTCAAATGCCGTTCGATGTATTTTCCTGACTTTCCTGCAGGGAATTGCTTCCATGTGGTTCACCAGGCTCCCACCAAGATCCATCTCCACCTTCAATCAACTAGCAACAAGATTCCTTGATCAATTTATGCTTCACACGGCACAACCTAAAGATGTGATGTCCTTATTTGGCCTATTCCAGGAATGGAATGAATCTCTGAAGTCCTTTTGAATTAGTTCAACACTGCGGTGACTAAAGTAAGTAATCCAAACGAGGATATGGTTTTCATGGCCTTGATTCGCGCTATCCACCCCGAAACTGAATTTGAAAAATGGATCAAAGTGAAATAACCTACTAGGAAGGACTTCAACCAAAAGACGAGCCAGTATTTGAGATTGGAAGAGGAATTAGAAAGGAAGTCTACTAACTTACAACTGACCAACATTGGGCAGAGTGGTATGGCGACGAACCAATACATTAATACCTCCAGGACCGCTAAAGGAAATGCATGAAAAGATGGAAATGAGAAAAGGAAGAACCATAATTCCAATAAGCAAAACGGAAGTAACAAGTGACTTTAAGATTTGAGGCTCGAAGAATACACCCCGATCAAAAATACTCCAGAAAACATCTATCTCACGACCCAGGAGACGGAAGAGTACAAGAAGCCACCGAAAAAGGAAGTAACTGAAAAGCAAAAGCATTCCAAAAAGTACTTCCGCTTCCATGAAACACATGGCCACAACACGAACAAGGTTGTCACTTGAAGAACTTGATTGGGGAACTGATTCGGGAAAAATAAGCTTCAGTAGTATGTGAGGAAACCACATAATCCTGAACAAACTGCAGCGCCCCAAGCTCCTAGAGATTGAGGGAATCAAGATAGAACCAGTGAAGAGGGACCTAGACGGACGGACCAGAGACTTATCATTGGAACAATATCTGGAGAACCCCATCCTGCACAGAAGAGTTGGGGAGAAATGGAGCAGTATGCAAGCTCATTAAAGCACGCTTCGAAAGATTCATTCTTTGCGATTGAAGATGGAACCCCTGCCAAGCAGTAGAGAACCTTGAATGATGACAGTAGTATTCCAGAATCAAGACACTGAAGGGATAGAAGCTCCACCTCTCAATCCCATGGTCGTGACAGTAGGAGTCGGACCCGCTATCGTCCGACGAGTATTGGTAGACAGTGGAAGTTCTGTGAATACCCTTTTCAAATGCACCTTTGATCAGATGATTAAGATCAGTATGAAAGATTTATCCGCTTGCCGAACAAAGATCCAGGGATTCACCGTGAACCCAAACAACCTGCTGGAACAATTAATTTACCCATAGAACTCGAGGATAGCGACCGAAGAGTTACCCTCATCTAAACCTTTGTGATCGTAGATGAAATTTCCGCCTACAATGCCTTCCTAGCTAGGGCGGTCCGCCTTAGTGGATTTCAGAATTGCTTTAGCTCAATGGAGTCTAACTATGAAATTTCTGACAGAGAATGGAGTCGGGGTGATCAAAGGGGACCAAAGCGCCACTAGAGAATGCTATATCGTGGAACTACGTGAGTCTAAAAAAAGGGAAAAGGGGAAGAATGTGGGGAGAACTCTCCATATTCGTGAACCTACCGAATAGTAACTACAGAGCGCCACTGGCTTGGGGACTATAGCCAATTCGACAAGGCTTTGGACCCTAGAAAGAAGAGTTTGGGGGAGGACCGGGCAGCTCCGGTAGAATTGATGGTGTCTGTCCCTATCGGTATGGATGACCCGACATGGGTCCTAAAAATTGGATCGCATCTTGGAAACAAGACGCGATTGGAACTCATCAAATTTCTTCGCACCAACCTAGACGTATTTTCTTTGATGCATTCCAATATGTGCGGGGTGTCGCTGGAGATTGCATGCCATGCACTCAAGATTGATCCCAAGTATACACCAGTAAAGCAGAAGAGGCACATCCTAAGACCCGAACGGTCCCAAGCGCTATGAGAAGAAGTAGACAAGCTAATGGCGAATGGTTTTATCCATGATGCAACCTACCCCAAATGGGTATCTAACCCGGTCTTGGTCAAGGAGTCCAATGGGAAATGGCGAACCTGTATCGACTACTCGGATCTAAACAAAGCTTGCCCGAAGGACAGCTTTCTCCCACCCAGAATCGATCAGCTTGTGGATGGGACGACTAGACATGAATTGCTATCATTTATGGACGCATACTCAGGATACAACCAGATCATGATGCACGAACCTGATCAGGAAAACACCAGTTTCATTACCGATCTGGGGTTATACTATTATAAAGTGATGTCATTCGGCTTAAAGAATGCTGGGGCAACCTACCAACGACTAGTGAACGCCATGTTCAAGCATCAGATTGGGAAAACTATGGAAGTCTATATGGATGACATGTTAGTTAAATCGCGTATAGTCGCAAATCACTTGGATAATCTAGTCGAAATGTTTGAAATACTCCGCAAATATGAAATGAAACTCAATCCACTTAAATGTCACTTCGGAGTAGCCTTTGGAAAGTTCGTGGGATTCATCATAAGCGCTAGAGGCATCGAAGGAAATCCAGAAAAAATTACTGCATTACGAGAAGTCGAGGCCCCAAAGAAAAAGGAGGAGTTACAAAGTTTGAATGGAAAAGTTGCAGCACTAAGCCGGTTCATTTCAAAAGCAACCGATAAATGTATACCGTTCTTTGACGCACTAAAGAAGGGAAAGAAGAACTTTGAATGGAATCAAGCTTGTCAAACTGCGTTCGAAGAGCTACTGCAACACATGGAAACACCGCCAATCCTATCTAAGCCGGTAGACAAAGAAGATTTGTACATCTACTTAACAGTCTTGCCCCATGCATTGACTGTCGCGCTCGTACGAGAAGAAGCTAAGATTCAGCGACCCGTATATTACATCAGTAAGTGGTTCATTTTAGTAGAAAAGGACTATCCAAAACTGGAAAAACTAGCATATTGCCTCTTGATCACATCCAGAAAGTTACGACCGTACTTCCAGGCACACCTTATTAGAGTGCTGATAGATCAACCTTTGAAATAAGGGTTATACTTCCCCGAGACCTCTGGATGGCTTATTAAATGGAACATCGAATTAAGTCAGTAAGAAATCACATACCATCCTTGAAAGGCGATCAACGAGCAGGCGCTGGCAGATTTCATTATAGAATTTACAATACGAGATAACAAGAAAGAAATGACTCTAGAAGTGGAGACACGTTGGAAGCTGTTCGTCGATGGTGCATCTAACAACTTCTGCTCGGGAGCATGGGTAGTGCTTGAGACTCCTAAAGGACAATCCGTTTTCCATGCCTTGCGCTTGGAATTCCCTATAACAAATAACGAGGCAGAATACGAAGTATCGGGCTAAAGATTGTGAAGGAA
Source organism: Allium fistulosum (assembly GCA_030737815.1). NCBI lineage: Eukaryota > Viridiplantae > Streptophyta > Magnoliopsida > Asparagales > Amaryllidaceae > Allium > Allium fistulosum. Next base: position 676,799,948 of record CM060907.1, on the reverse strand, counting down.
ATCGAGATAAAATCCATACACATCTATAACGACTCTCAACTAGTCGTCTTCCAGGTGAAAGGCAAGTACCAGCACTACGCCATAAATGACCTTCTGCAACATTTTTGCAAGGTGTTGCCAGCTAAAATGTTGCGATAGATATAAAGTTTTGGTCCTACTGCAACGTTGTATTTATGGTGTTACCTTAGCCATAAAAATGTGTTGCTCTAGCTAAAAAAGTGTAACACGATGCAACATTTTTATATAGTGTTGCTATAGATGTATTCAGATTAAAAAATTAATAAAATTAGCAATCCGCGTGAATACGATCCAACGGTCTACATTTAATCCGATTGTTAAACTGGATCACCACTACAATTTGCTCCAAATTTTCGTTCTCCCGCTTTACTTTTCATATCATTTTCGTTCTCACCCCCAATTTCCAAATCCCTAATTTTCAAATCATATTTTCGTTTCTTTTTTTTCTTCCAAAAACAAAATCTCGTCCTTTTTTCAAAGGTTGGTAGTGATCTCAGACAAGCTTCGTTCCCCATTTCGTTCTCACCTCCAATTTCGCTGCTGTTTGCCTACATGTCGAGCCCCGTTTGCTTTGTTGTCGAGATCTGGAAATGTCTGTTCGGCTTGTGAATCGGCGATTGTTGTTGGAGTTAGGTCATGATTGGACTGGGTTACGGTAGTGGGTGATTGCGATTGAAATTTCAAGCGATGGAGGTGAGGCCAATGGTGATTTAAGGTAGTTCTGGTCGATGGGTTGCTGAAATTGCGGTTGGTGAATTTGATATGGGAGGCGCTGGTGGGTTCACGATTTGGAGGAGTTTTTAACAGGTTGGTTTTCAGTTTGATTGGTGAGGAAGTTAGGGTGTAGGGGTAGTTCGAGTTGTCAGAGAAGGCAGGTAGGTGTTTGTTGTGATGGTGAAGGCATAGGGTTAGTGAGGAGATGCGAATTGGTTGTGACAGATTTTAGAGGAAGGGATTTGTTGTGCTATGTGCAGAAATGGTTCGAGTTCGTTAGGTGATAGGGGCAGGAGTTTGTGGCTGATTGTAGCTGGATGGTGAATCTGGTTGTCGCAGTTTGCAGAAGTTGGATATGAAGGTGTGATGGAGGTTGAAGTATATGAAGTGATAGGTTAGAGCTTTGTTTGTTGTTGCGCGTTTGGGATGTTTTGGTTGTGAGATGGTAGTTTGGAAGAAAATGCAGTTTGCTGGTAGGGGTTTGGATAATGAAGTATGCAGTGGTTGCTTGAGAAGGTTGTTGTTGCTTGAAATGTAGCAGGGAGAAGTTTGGGTTAAGGCAGTTTGGATTGGTGAAAGAAAGTTGGTGGTGGAATGGTAGGTTGCTGTTATTGTTTTGTGGAAGGAAGGAATGGGTGGTTATACCAGCGATTGTGATTAGGTGATTAGGCAACATGTTCGATGAAGGGTAATGTATTACTTATTAACACGCAACATGTTCGATGAAATGTCAATTTTTATTTATCATGGTTTCAGGTCTTTTACCAAGGCAGAGCTAAGAATGATGGCTGGAAAAAGGTCGGATGATTCAGAAGAAGCCATGAAAGAGTTGCAAAAGTCAATCATCGAGGAGGTGTTCAAATTCGCAGGAGGTGTTCATTTGTGCATCATTTTACATCATTTGTGCAAAAGTCAATCATCGAGGACTGCGGTGCCCCGGACCCCCGCCGGCGCTGCGCCCGGACCCGCTTCTCGCCTCGCCTTCGGCTCGGCACTCGGCTCGCCTTCGGCTCGGCATTCGGCTCGTCATATATTTGTCAGTGTCGGTGTCTGTATAAATTGAAACTGCATATGTAATGAGTGAACTGAGTGATGTAGTGAGGAATATCTGTATATGTGAATATCAGTGTTATATATCATTGAATTGTAAAATAGTGGAGTCAGGAATTTGTACTATTTCAAATGTTGAAATAAAATATTTATTTAAATAAATTACTGTTTGAATATCAAATTCTATGCAAATAGCATTTTATTAAATAAATATTTATTTCTATTAAAAAATCAAATGTGCTCTACATTGTGGGCCCCACAAATTCAGAAAGTTAATATCTATAGCAACATTTTTGAATGTTGCTACAGGCACCTATGGGTGTTGCCATAGACCCAAATAGGGTTCTATTGCAACAATATTACTTATGTTGCCTTAGATAGTCAAAATGTTGCCTTTGAGGTCTAAGGCAACGGCAAAAATTGCATCACCCTAAAAGTGTTGCCATAGACCTATGGCAACATTTTTCGGGCCTGAGCCAACATTTTTTTTGTGTTGTAGTAGGCCATTTATGGCGTAGTGCAGGCACTAAGATATTGACCACTCCAAGCATAAGTGAAAATGGATATCGACCGAATTTTTGAGACAACCAAAGAACCAAAAACATGGATAACGCCAATCAAGAACTACCTGCTCACGGGAACTCTCCCCATAGGCAGGAATCAGTAGAAAAAAATTCTTCTAAAGGCACCATGATTCATAATACAGGATGGGATACTCTACCGAAGGTGGTTCTTTACCCCCTTGCTCGGATGTGTGACCAACGACATAGCTCGAAGGATCCTGAGAGAAGTTCATGAAGGCGAATGCGGAGATTATACCGAGGGGCAAACCCTTGCAAAGAAAGTTCTTTGATATGGGTACTTTTGACTAACAGTAAACCGCGATGCAGCAAATTATGCCAGACGGTGCAACCAATGCCAAAGATTCAGCAAGATCAAAAGAACTCCTTCGATGGAGCTAACACAGATAGTCAGCCTATGGCCATTCGCTATAGGAAATTGATCTGGTTGATGTATTACCAATGACTAAAGGAGGAGTCAAATATGCTATTGTTGATGTTGACTATTTCACCAAATGGGCCGAGGTGAAACCGCTGGCCATTATTACCACAAAGAAAGTTATTAACTTTGTTACTAAAAACATTATTTGCAGGTTTGGTGTGCCATAGAAAATCATCATGGATATCGGGACTCAATTCGAAAGCGCTGATTTCAAAGACTTTTGCAAACGCCTCCGAATCCAAAAAAGCTTTTACGTTGTCGCACATCCACAAGCAAATAGGAAAGTAGAAGCAATAAACAAGATCATCAAGTCCACCATCAAAAAAGCGACTAACTAAAATGAAAGGAAATTGGGTCAATGAACTTCCACTCGCACTATGGGCGTATAGGAAAATGCACAAATCTACAACTGGGCACTCTCCGTTTGCCCTGGCATATGGTTCAAAAGCAATGATCCCAGTTGAGCTAGAAGTCCCTTCTCATCGGAGGCAAAACTTCGATCAAAGGCAGAACGAACAGCTCCTACTCGAGTCGCTTAATATGGTCGATGAGAAGAGGGAAGAAGCCGAATTAAGGACTGCCACTCACTAGAAAAGTCGCACCGTACTTCAACTCCAAAGTTCATAACCACACCTTCGAAGTGGAAGACCTTGCCATCAAGAGGGTATACCCTATACCAGGAGCGTTCGGACCAAACTGGGAAGGACCCTATGTGATCGGTCAGAAGCTAGGGGATGGCACACTCAAGCTAATAACCGTTCATGGAGCCCAAATTCCCCGAGCATGGAACAGTGAATCACTGCGCGTTACTTTATCTAAGACTATCTTATGTATTTCCCATTTCTTGCAAATAAGCCATCCCAGAATACAGGGGGCATTGTAAATAGGCAAAACTTGCATTTTTAAATCGCTTTTCTTTCTGAACCAATAAAACCGTGTTCATAAAAATAACCTACTGAGTCGATGGTGTCAAATCGCCTCAAAACTGTCCAATCACTGCTTGAGATAGTGGAACCATGCTCAAGTACACCCCACCTACCCGCCGGGTCGACGGAAGCAAATAGACTCAAAACATTGGATCGGTGGAACTCGGTCCCTGCCTTCTAAGAACCGTTGTTGCACCGACGACACTGGGAAGGCCTAAATAAAAGCTGCGCATTTCGTAATCCATGCATTGTTTCTTGGATTGTGGAATCACATCCAAGCAAGCACAACCACCAAAGCTGCGCATCCCCCATAAGCCGCGCATTACTTCTTGAGCCATGGAACCACACTCTTGAAACACGAACTCCTCACGTTACCCGAAGATTGGTAACATTGAGAAATTCCAAACCATTCCGGATCGACGAGTCATATCGATCCCAAAAGCCGCGCACACTCCATAAAGCCGCGCATCTCATAAGCTGCGCACACTCTTAAAAGCCATGCATTTCATAAGCCACGCATACTCTTAAGTACCGGTATTGTCCCGACAATGCCGGGAAACTCATCTATTGCAAGACTGACAAGAATCAACCCACTCCCACTATCAGAAGAAATGGACATGAATCCAACAATGTCACACAACTACGAATCAACAAAGAATTCCGATCATTGATCGACAAAATCTCTGGAACTGAGATGCTCGAATCACAAGTTCTCGAAGATAAGAATCGCAAAATAGACTCAGTTTAGACATTCAAGGAATCGCATGGATCACCCAGTCTCATGTCAAATGTTTGAAGTAAACAACCCCGTGAACTGGGGGGGCACACACCAATACTCAACCAAAAAACCAAAAACTTCACAGTCCTATTACTCCAAACAAAGAATTTAGGTGGTGATTACACGACTAAATAGGGATAAATAAATTAGCATAAGTGAATGAAACGTAGATAAGTAGACAAATAAAGTCACAATCAAAATGTCAACATTTTATTACTTATAACGTTTTCAATGTACAACAACAAATAGTGGGTGTCGTGCCAACACAATATCGGCCAAAAATAGAAAAATACAAAATATCGCTGTGACAATAATAAGAAAAGTGCTAAGTTCTGAATCTGCACTTGTACAAAAGGTGATCAAAAAACAACAAAAGGAGGAAAAGACAAATCAAGATGTCTTCTCATCACTTCCCCGGTTGCCTTTCTCGCCTCTAATTTGCAATTTCTCGGGCTTATCCTTTCCTAAGGCAATCTCATTGTAACAACCCATATATTTGGACCATTTAAATTGACAATAATCCACACATGTCAACTTAAATAGTACAAAACACGAATCATTAATGGAGTATATGTATATAAATGAGAATCATCACAGAATCACAAAAAATATAACATAACAGAATAGTGCAGCGGAATTACAACATAGTCATAGAGTAGTTCATGAAGCTACCCATAAATACAACAATGTATCAAATAAAATGAAATAGAACAACATAGATGTCCAATAGTGTCCAAATAGAAAGAACAATACTGATAAGATAAATATGATGATAGTCTTCGGTCTTCAACTCCAAATAGAACAGCAACAGCAATCCTCAATCTGATCTGAGCATAAGCACAAACAAACACTCGAATCATGACATATATTCTTATACAGATAATATGATTCAGAATTTGAAATAACAATAACTCAAAGATGAATGGAATAAACATCTTTCAGGATCCGTTAAACTATTTATACATAGTAGTGTACGATAAGTATATAATGTCTAACAGTAAAGTAAAATATCAAGTTAGTGTTAAGGCGTCACCATTATTCCCCTTAACACATTTTATGTAAGCATCATAGTCTATACAGCACTGTAAACTCCACCGTAAACTAGTGGGCTATCAGGGAGTACTCCATCGGTATAATACGAAACAAATTTGTAGTGGTCGCGTATAGGGATACAAGTAGACAAGGCACATGAGGAAATACCCAAGGTAGTGAAACTACCGTTTGCCTGATCCGGACTGGTGAGAACGCATCGCCGCAACGATCGCAACACCACGAAACAACACTCCCAATTCAAGGGTGCGCACCAATCAATAACAAGTAATGAGTAGTTTATGAAGAAGTGTGTTCGCTCAAGGTAGCTAACCCCATTTGGCCCGGCATGGCTCCTGTTTTAGTCATTTCCAATTTGACATAAGTGTTAAGGTCATCCATTATCGTACTTTCTTCAGTCATCAACGTACATCATTCCAACCACTTCATTTTGAATCACACTCCGCGTATAGTTATTAAAGTGGTATTCGGTTTAGACAGTGAGTATGTCCCTAACCGATTCCGGTCTCTTTAATAACTTCGTAATTATTATACCGATTGATCATTTAATAAATTTCAAAACCAAATCAATTTCAATTTCACTTAACATTTGAAAGTCAACATTTCATTTACCTTTCAATATCAATTTCCAAAATTTACGTTTCAAATTTCTAAATTTCAATTTCCAAATTTTGTAATTCAATTTCAATTTTAATTTAAACCGTTTCAAATATTGATTTGAATTCATATATAGGTTTCATTCCATAATCGTTTAAATTTAGTTAATTATCATCCAAAACCCTTTAAGTTCATTGATGGATTCATTCAGTAATCATTAAATAATTTTATCATTTCAAAATAATTTCAATTAAATTTCCCATTCATTCAATCGATCACTTAACTCTACCTCAATTATCAAAACTTATAAATTTAATTATATTATATTATATTCGTCAAATTAAATTCTTTAAATTTCAAGTATCATATTAATTTCCATAAATCACATTTATTTCTTATTAACGAAACTCGATTTCACTTATTTGCTTCTTTAATTTTAAACAAATTCCAAAACTTAATTAATAAAGAAACCCAATTTCACTTATTAAAGAAATTAAATTTTTACTTATTAAAGAATTCAAATTTTTATTTATTAAATAAGTCAATCTTATCCAATTATCAAGTAATTCCAAAACTTAATTATTAATAGTTTCAAAACTTAATTATTTATCAATCCCAAATTTAATTATTAATAATTCCAAATTTAATTATTAATTTATAAATATTTCTTTTTTTTCTTTTCCACAATGTTCTTTCATCAAGATTTAAATTCTAGTTTATTTCAAAACTTTATTTTCATTCAAATAAAATCCTTATTTTATTTCAAATCAAATTATTGACCAATCGGGTTTTAGTAAATTTCTATCCAAAGTCAAGTTTATTTGGGTATTTATCATTTCAACCCGATTCCATTTCAATTCAAAAAATCAAAGCATAACAAAGGGAACTTGCAGTGTGATAGCTGGGATGGTGTCAAAGTAAATAAACAAGCAATAGCAACCATACATAACAATTCAACAATTTATTTAAATAATCCCGAAATAATCGTATTAATTTACATTTGTTATTTATGCAAATTAATATAATTATTCCTAGAATCTACACTATCATTTCATGTAGATTAAAGATTTTTATATTACGGTTTTTCACTTGTCGTTCAATTTCAATTTTTATACTACAACCATTAATCCAATATACGTTCAAAGGTTCAAAGTGTAGTTTATCAAATTCCACGTGCCAATTAACTGAACAATTAAAAGGGGTCATATTTAACTAATCAATAATCATCATATAAAGGGGTCAAGTTTAGCAAACAAAATTTGACATATATAATCCATTTTAAGTTGTTGACTATCCTATATCAACTTCAACTTGCATATTATTTATCACTTAACAATAACAATTAACATCAAATTTTATCATCACATAGCAATCATTCATCAACCAAACTTGTATAAGAATATAGTCGTGAAAATTAATTCACCTTCCGTGGTTAGAGAAAATGAACGACGAAGCGCGAAGGGGCACGAATAGACTTGATTTAACGCAACACAACACGAACAGTTGAACAAGCTACAACCATCGACAAGAGAAAAATGGTATTAATTTCAATATGGACGTTCATATATATATATATATATATATAAATTCATATATATACACTTACCAAACAATGAAGAAAGAAGAAAAGCTACAAGAGAAGGCTGCTGCAAGGCGGATGACTTTAGGTAGTTGTTGTACAACAACAGAGAAGGAAAAATATCTATTACTACTCTTTCACATACTTCAACATATATACATAACTGTATATATATGCAACAACAAGCAAAGATATGGGTTTTATGAAAGCACGGTAAAACATTTTTTTTATAAAACTATTTCCAAAATATGTACATATATAGCCCATATATATGCATGCATTTCACCAAACATTCTCGGCATGGAATAGGGGTACATGCTCGGTTGGCACTGGGGTGTCTCGGGTTTGATGGCGTCGACAGGTGATTGGAGGGGGACTGGGCGCAGGCGGGGCTGGGCGCAGGCGAAACTGAGTGCAGGCTGGGCTGGCGGGACTGGTCGCAGGGCTGGGCACAGGCGGGCTGGGTGCTGGCTGGGCTGGCGGGACTGGTCGCAGGACTGGGCATAGGTGGGCTGGGCGCAGGCGCAGGTCTGGGTGCAGGCGCAGGCTGGGGAACTGGGCGCAGGCTGGAAAACATGGCGCAGGCTGGGGAAACAGGCGCAGGCTGGGGAACAGGGCGCAGGCGGGGGATAGGGCGCAGGTGTGGACTGGGCGCAGGACTGGCGCAGGTAGACTGGGCAGGCGGGGCAGGCGGGACTGTGCGTGGGCAAAAGTGGAGGGCTTGATGCTAGGAAAGGAGGGATGGTGAAGGATGGGCATGCAAGTAGGACTTTATAGTGAAGAATATGAAAAAGAACAGAGAAGGAACAAAGGAGGAGAAGAGAAGAGTTGGAGAGTTCGTACCTGGCAGAGCTGATGAAATGAGATGTTTGTTTGTTTTTTTTATATAAATTGGAGCAATTATGTTATTTTGAATTCCTAAACGTCACACCTACTCCCAAGTACCATCTCCCATCTTCCAACTGCCGCATTGAATGCAACTTAGCCAAATTCGATTTCAAATTCTTGAATCGATACTGGCTGAATATGGTTTAAACGGTCCGCCCGGAACGGTAAAATTAGCGCAACGCTTAACGTCGAACTTCGATTTGTACAAATAAATATACCATTTTGATCAGCGTGATGAGACGCTCCCAACGGTACACAGATAATTGTGGTACGATTGAATTTTAAAAATACGAATTTTATACTATCGGGAAAATGTAGGAAAAACGCCAAAAAATAAGATCGACGGAGCTAAAGAAGTCCAAATTTGGGAAAACAAAAAATAACGCCTCGCTCAGAAGATGGTTTAGAATTTTTCTATGTAAAAATATTCAGGTTCGAAAAATGAAAATTTTCACACTTTAAAATGAACTGATATTCAATAAAACGCGAACGAAATTTACTGCGGTATTTTACGATGAAACTTTACCCATATCCATAACTAACTATACGCATTTTATAAACGAAGTTTGGGAGTTAATCGAGGTCGTATATAAATTTCACATTTTATATTAAAATAATGGATAATTTTTTTTTAAATTGGGTCGGAAATTCAGGATCGTTACACTCATTCTCCGAAGCATGGCTGATGACGAACCCTCCATTCCTTTTATACTTGCGGGATTGGTGAGAGCTCTTCGATGACCTTTTTTGTGCTTCAACCTTCTCCTTTTTCACCACGATCATCTGTTGCTTGGACTTTGGCTGCTCAGCCTCTACTCTGTCTGGTTGGCTGCCTTGGTTTGTTGCTCTCGTGTATCACCAACTGCCAAGCTCTCCTCTGTCTGGTTGGTTTCCTTGGTCGTCCAAACCAAGCAGCGCCGCAATTTGCTCAAAAGGCGAACCGGGCTGTGAGCTAGAAGCAGAGACGATGGTTGACACTGTTAAAATAGCGACGGACCCGACATTGTGATTAGAAGGCAATTCAATGGGAAGAGAAGGCAATTCAATGGGAAGAGAAGGTTGATCTACAATATTAGAATAAAGGGCGGTTATCTCGGCAATTTCATCAGGCGTGAATTGAAAATCTTCAAGCACGGGAGAGATAAGAAAGTTACATACCGTGGGGGTTTGTTCATATGCAACGACTTCGAAGCCTTCCCCATTGCCTTCCTCTGACGGTTGCACGACTACAAGAGAAGTGGAAAGTATCCCCTCGTCGGTATGAAGATGCGAAGATGGCTCGCCCGTGTTCAAAGGAAAATGTTCAGTAGCAGCCTCAGTGGTGGTCAGGACATCAATGGTTTCACGCTCCCTCTCCAGCTTAAAGATTTTTTGACCTTCCACTAGAGCTAGGAGGGATTCTTCATTTAAGTAGGCTTGATCGGCTCCTCTTTGGTGTAACCGTCGCCCATGTCTTGAAACTGGGCAGAACTTCTTCCTAAACTACAGCGAGCGTGCGAGGGAAAATTGGACCCAAGTAACTGAGGCTACCCTAATAAAGCATGGAATTAACGTAGAAGCTAAAAATGGTAGCATCCGGGCCTTCCATTTTCTTTGAGAAAGTACCTTGTAGCTCTGAAAAGCTAGCATCCATGGTAGCCTTCTCTCTTGCCAATTGATTTTTCTCAGCATCCAAAGTCAAAATTTGCACACGTATAGAGGCAATTTCTTGGGATTATTCGACGACAACATCCTTCTTCGCCTCGACCATTGTCTCACTTACCTTCAGTTTTTCTTTCAGAGCCACCTCATCGGCGTGGCACTTCTTTATTTCGTCTCTGAATATGAGTGCATCTCGGTCGGTAGACTCCTTCAGCTCCTTGAATAAAGAAGCACTCTTACTTTCTCTCATCAGGGCGTCATCCCTCTCCTTCTTCAATCTCTCAATCTCTAAGTCACGGTCTGCAAGCTACTTATCATATTCATCTTTTTCAGACTCAAATGAGAGAATCTTCTGGTAATTATTTCAATTAATGGTAGAAAGTTGCATGCATAATTTCTCTCAGCCCTCGGCTTGCTCTAAGCCGCTCTAAATGTAGCGACCCACAGTTCCGTACCCTTCGAGTTGATAATAATTCACCCTTGTTCAACACAAAATGGTACGAAAGAGCGAATAACTATGGTAAAGAAGAAGAAAGAGATAGAAAAAAATAAACAACAACATAGAATCTCACAATTGTAGCGGAACAAAACATAATATATAATAATAGATTTTTATACAAAAGAATCTGTAATAGTTTATATACTTACAATCATCAGAGTACAACAACCCATACATCAATCTGGACAGCTATTGTAACTTGTCCTCATACAGTGGAAATATAAACTATGTACGGAGATACGTCTCTGTCATCCACCTCGTCTCCTAGGCTCCATATCATCCTATCCTGAATCTGTAATACTCGGTCTGACCCGAGTATTATAATAAAATAACACCTGAGTCAGTCTGGAAAACCAGCGTGAGAAAGCACACTCAATTTGAATTATTGGAGTTATCACAATCCTTTGAAAAAAATAAGGTACCTCGTAAGACCGCGTCACACATAAACACGATGGGTTTTTCCCTTACGATAACCAAAATATTTTATAAAAAAATCCAGTGATATTATAATAGTGTCTAAATACAAATACTTATTCAAATAGCCAAAATTGTTACATTAATTAAATTCCAGCATACTAGGCTCTACAAACAAAACCGTAAAGGCTCATATTGGAGAATGGATCCCACACAATGACTGGGCCACTAGGATACCGCCCATCATAGTACACCTCTAGAAAAATGTACCGAGGACCTCGCCGGGATCCCCTGCTACACAAGACCGTCCTACCCCTAACCTGGATAGACCGAATATGTTATCACCTCAGGTGTTCCCACCCTTAAACAAAATCGAGCGCTCCCTTTTTCATGCACAACCATATCCATAATATATATTTCCGAGGATATCTAGAAAAGTGATAACATACCCTAATTGGATGCAAACCACTTAGCCTTGCTTCATCTCCCATGTTTTAGTCATTCCCGGTTGATGAGGCTTGAGGCTACGATTACCTTTCAAGAATAATCCTACTTAGAATGCTCATCGTCCTCCAATGACGCTGTTTTGATAGCATTCGTCCATACAAGTTGTCCTAGGTCTGGAAAAACCGAATCACCGTCTTCATCATCTTCACGGTATTCATTCGTAACATTCAAATCGAATCGAAGTGGTTTTCGGATAATTAAATCTAATCTCGGTCACTTCGAAACGATTAACGAAATTGGCCAATATTGATAGTCGGTTATTTAACTATCAATAAAACATCCATAAGCAGTCACTAGGACTTATTATAAATTTTTCCGAAATATTTATTTTCAAAATATCATTATAAGATATATCAATCCCTTCCAACATTTGAAAACAATTTCAAATACTTAAATCCGTAACAGGATATTTCCAAACCATCTCAACACTTAGAAATATTTCCAAATTTCCATTTTTATACTTAGGAAAATATTATAAGTCTTATTCCAAAATCTTTTCAAATATCAACACTTAAGAGAATATTTCGTAACTTATCTCATAAGTCTTCGGAATCACTAACAAATTCTCATTTTCAATTTCCAAAACCCAGTGTACTTATTTATAACCCCATTCAACAATTTATAACTTCTTTTATGAATTCAGATTTCATTTTTTCGAAATTTCCATATTCAACATTTTGAAATTCCATTTCCTCTAAATCCCTTATTAAATTCCTCTCCTCAAAATCATATCCATTTATAAGCCTCATGTAACGACCCGCCATTTTTGACAGTTCATGTCGACAATAATCCACACATGTCCAACTCAAACCGTTCAAAAAGGCAGATGGTTATTGGGGTTAAATAAGAAAAGGAAAGAAAGAACAGAAGCAAACTCAGAATCTTGCAGCGGAAGGAACAAGATATAATAATAAAATAACAGTTCATGAAGCTGTTAAATAAATAAATTTGATTATTATTATACATCATAAATCAGAGTTACATACATATCAGAGATAATACAATAATGCAGCGGAAAAATAATATGGTAGTAGAATACAAATGATGTAATACCAAACTCCGTCTTCGTCCTCCAAAATAGATCTTCAACCTTATCTGAAACGCTCAGGCTGACCCGAGCGTAATGAAAAGACAAAACACTCGAGTCAGAACTAAAATATCTCATGTAAGTCAAATCGAATAAGAAAATATGAGTTTGACGGCGTCAGAGATGTTTACGGGGTTTGACATCTCCTATCCAGTGTCAACGTGAGTGCAATAACTTAAGAGATGTTACGGGATTTTCCATCTCTCAAGGATCCGTTAAACTATCTACTATGTAGTACAATACGCTATTATAATATGTCTACATTAAAGTAAAAGTATTAAAATAGCGTTAAGCCATGGCCCATTCCACCCTTAACACAGTTTATATTCCCAAGAGCATATACAAGACCGTAGTTTCCCCAAAACCGGAAGTCACCAGAGGGCAATACATATACTAAAGGTACAAACCAAAACGTAGTGGTCGCGAATAGGATAATCAGTATGACAAGGTACATGAGGCGATACCAACTAGGATACTAGTAGTTGCCTGATCCGGACTGATGTTGGGCATAGCAGCTACTACCCCAACACCGCGAAACAACACTCCCAAATCGCGGGGTGCACCCAAATCGAATCACAAAAGTAATAGACATGGTATCGAAGGAGTGTGTCCGCTAGAGATGGCGATCCTCAATGGCCCGGCGCGGCTCCTGTTTTAGTCATGTCAGGGGTCATCCAAAATCGTTCTCTTTCTTCAGTCAACACGTTCATCAAACCATCCACTTCATTCTGGATCAACACTCCACGAATATAGTTATTAAAGTGGTTTTCGGTATCGACAGAGAGTATGTCCATATCCGATCCTGGTCTCTTTAATAACTACGTTATATTTTTCACACCGGTTGGATCTTTTACATTTCAAATCGATTCATAATTGATATCAAAATATCATATTCGCTTCAGAATCAAATCCATTTCAAAATCATCATATCTACTCAAAGTATACAATTTCATTTCAAAAATCATTTTCGCCTCAATACCTCATTTCGATTTCAAAATCATTTTTCGCCTCAATATCTCATTTCGATTTCAAAATCATTTTCGCCTCAATATCTCATTTCAATTTCAAAATCATTTTCGCCTCAAATTCCACAAAACGATTCACATAAACTCGAATTCCAAAATTTAAAATTTAATCAAATCTCAAATCATCAATTTCAACTCGATTCAGCTTCTCAATAAACCATTTCAAATTATCAATTTCAAATACATATTTGAACCACAAAATAAACAATTTCACTTCCAATATATTTCAAAACTTTAAATATTTCACATTTCAAAACAGTTCATATATTTATATAAGAATATAAGATTCGCTTTAAAACCATTTCGTATTCAAATTAGAATATATTTCAAATTAAACATCTGTATTAAGTAGTTTACTTAATTTTTGGAACAATTCCAATTCAATAAACCAAGATTAACATTCGGATTTCAAGAATTCATTTAAGTATTACATTCCAAATCAATTTCAGTTCAAATCCTATTCAAATCAATTTTATCTTCAAATTTAATTCAATAGTTTCAATTTAGTCCAATTCACAAATTTCTTTGAATTTCAATTAAATTCCAAATTACTTAAATCTCAATTTCAAATAAATTTTCAATTCCAAACTCAAACTTGAAATATCATTTCATATAAATTTTCTTAGAAATATTCAAAGTTCGATTAAAAGTCCAATCCTTTAAAACAAATCAACTTTCGAAAATTTACACCGTATTTCAATTTTTCCTTAAAATCTAAACTTCGAATAATTAAACAATTTCATTTACCAATTTTAAATTCCAACATCTCGAGCTTCAATTCAAAATATTTCAATTTCCATAAATTGGATTTTATTCATAACTTTTAAATCAAATCATTTAAATAAATTTCAAATCAACGATTTTAAAATTATTAATTTAACCAATCCGGTGTCCGTATGTAATTTTCTATCCTATGGCCAAGTGATTATTTATTTCAATTACCTGTCAGGGATGAATATATATTACTTAAACCAATCACGGTGTCATATGCATGTATAACAGGATATATATATATAAGCAAATAAACATCCAAACATTTAAATATCAACCAAAAGCATCCATCGAAATAAATCATCCAATAGTCAATACAATTCACGGCAATTTCATAGTTATCAATATCAGGAAATTTGATTTTGATTAAATCCTAATTTCAATTTACTATCAATTTAATTTTTCAACGGTGAATTCACGTGGCAATCTATATGACAATTAAATTTTTATCAAACAACGACAAATAAATTCATATCACTTCATAATGTCAAATTTAACTACCATAAAGATATTCAGTACGTTGTGAGCGTTATAAAACACTCACCTTGATTTTTCCGTTGTCGTCGAGACGTTCCGGTTTGGAACTGAAACTGGACGACGCCCAACTTTAGCCCAAATTTCCACCGTCTCCAAATCCATCCAAACCAGTTTCATTTCGAAGCTCTCGTCATTACGATCGCAACGCAAAAAGTTTCGTTCTAATCGGACCTCGTATGAAAAAGTTATGCATTTTTAAAGTTTGCACGAATTTAAATAAACAATTTCAGCTTTTAATTAAAATCTCAAACCCTACTTTCAATCTCGGCCCTCCATTTTCTCTTGCTTCAGATCTGGCCACCCCCTTCTTCTTCCTTACCATCGTTCAAACCCATGAATATCAAACCCATAGCCGCCATCTTTCATCCAATTATCACCACCACCTCGGTCCACTTGAAGACGATCAACTACATTCACTTCGAAGCCCTCGCCAAGAGCTACCTCCAGCCTCCACCACCTGAAGCTCGGCCCCCCTTCACATTGAAAAACGTGCACAACAGCCCCATGAACGCGGCCCCCTAGCTCTCCTCACGTCGCTCCAATTTTGATCATCTCCGTATGGATTGAAAGCTCTCGACGAGTGCTACAACTTTGTAGTTGAACACTTCTTCTAATTCTTCACTGATTGGAAGTAATTAAAGGGAAAAGAAGATGAATTTCTGGCCTTTGAAACTGATGGTGGTGGCTAACCCTATCATCCGAAATTGATGGAGGGGCTTTTATAGAAAAATACGCGACACTATTCATCCGAAATTTTCCGAACTCCAAACGAAGCGTGCCGGCTGGCGTTTCTAAGGTTTACCCCACGTTCCGAACGCAATGGAACATGTTTCGGAGGCTAATTCGGTCATCTGGGCGAGTTACGGAGAAAACGATAAGTTTTAAATTAAACCGATTTAAACCGATTTCGATGCGTTTTGGCTTGCCCCGGACAAACGGTACATCCAATTGACATGAAATTTGAAACCATACAATAATATCACATTACGGATCCGATGAAACTGGTTTCATCAAAATTCGAGACTTTTTGAAAAATGACTATTTTAACTCGCCGAATTAAAATTAAAAACAATTCGATGCGTTTCGGGCTGCCACGGTCAAACGATAACTCTGATTGCTACGAAAATTGAAATCCGACAATAACAAACTATTACGGATCCAATGGAACTAGTTTCGTTCAATTCTGAGACTGTTCAAAAAATGGCTATTTTTCAGTCGATAATTAAATATTAAAATATTCAATTTTCACAAATTAACTTTTAAATTCAATTTTAAAAGTTCTATAACATTACTATAACTCCAATATGATAAGATAAAATTTTACAAATCATTTTCAATCATATTCAACTCGATTTTCAATTATTTCTGAAATTTAACTTATTAAATTATCGATTCAATTGTCTAACTAAATCCAATATTCGAAAAATAAATTATTCGACTGTTTAATTTCAATATAAAATTCCCAATTTAAATTATTAACTTTTAAATCCAATTTCAATTGTTCACAAATCCCATTTTTAATTTCACAGTAATTAACAATCTTTTACAATGCAGTTTCCATTATAAATCCAATATAAAAGATTATATTAGATTCAGCGTTCAATTATATTGTAATTCAAATTCAAGTTATTTAATTCCAAATGAATTCTTTTATTTTGATTTACACTTTCATTATTGAATCAACCATTTACTTATACATTATTATCAATAGTTTATAATTCATTTACTTTCATTTTCTTCAGCTATCATCTTATTTAAATTCACAGTAATATTAAATTACATTCATTTACGTTGGTTTCCATATTATAACTTCAATATTAAATGTAACATTTTATTTATTTCGTTGTTTACAATCAAATTCAATTCAATTCAATTACTTGTTACATTCAAATTTAAATCTTTACTTACGTTCAATTACAAGTTAACATCTTTATCGAATTACAGTTTCAGTTATTATCTGCTTTCAATCAACTGTAATATTAAGTTACATTTATTTATATTAGTTTCAATAACATAAACTTCCATTATTAAATCTACCATTTTATTTATTCTTTGTTTACAATCATAACCAATTTGGTTTACAATCAAATTCAATTCATTATTTACATTCAATACAAGTTAACATCCATATTTAATTTACAAATAAGTTATTTCAGAATTCAGTTTTGTATTTTAACTTGTAATTCACATTTAACAACACAAAATTTTATTTCTTTCGGATTTTTATCCAAAATTTTCATTTTAATTCGTATTTTTAAAGTGTTAAAAATACGGGTCGTTACACCTCATTTACGAATCTCGAGAGAATTTATAAATAAAAATTTTCAATCACTTCAAAACTCTCTCTATATATATATAATAAGTATTTAAGAAGAATAATAATTTATTCTTAAAACATGTTCAAGTAATTATTTAAAATATCAAAGAAACTTTTATAAACATTAATAACTCATTTTTAGATAAACAAATAGATTTTCAAAGCTGATTTTAAAAGTTAGAATTTCCTAAAATAAATACTTAATATTTGAAAATCTACTTACCGAAGTATTTCAATCCTAACTAGTTTAAAATTCCATAGTTTTAAAAAAAAATTTCCTTTTTTAAAAACAAACTTAACTTCTTAGAATAAAAAAATATTTTTAAAACCTCAATAACCAATTCAATTTTATAAATTCCTCTTGAATCACATCACATCACTTCCACTCTGATCTCCTTAACCATTTTTTTCACTTTTCGAAAATAGTATCCACTATTTTTCTCACCCTATTTCCATATTCTAATATAAATCCTCCCTATAAATTTATATTCCCAATCTATCATCTGATATCGATTTCCCTTATTTATAAACAACGTTTATAAATTTTATAACTCCTTTGAGTTTCACTTTTTATAAAACTAAACTCATTAATAAAATTCTATTTATTTTTATAAAATTCATTCTTTAAAATCTCCATTTAATAATTCACAAAAGTTAATTATATCCAAAAATCAAATATATCTTTCTAACTCAATTTCTTTAGAATAACCCCAATAATAAATATTTTTATATCAAAAATTCCCTTTTATTCCTTCAATTTTTAAAATATGTTTATGGTATTTAAAATATCAAAATTCAGGCCAGTGCTACAATAGCATCCAATAATTCCAATCACTACAATAATCTATAATAGATTATTCTACACGATCCATATATCACAATATATGAAATTAAATTCAACATTTTGAGGAATCCAGTTGGATCCCTCCGATCTGTTTCCTTGCATCCATAGATGTTAATACAACATAAAAATACCAATCCCACTTCGAGGGGGATATCGCGGTATATAGGGTCATCCGCTATAATGTGCGGGAATATCACTCCAAATACTAGTATATATATACTATATATAATATAATATCATTCAATAGAAAATCAATTTAACCAAACAACCAAAATTAAATTTTAACTATTTAAAATTAAAATCTAGCAATCCAAAAAGAGTGATTTACTCATCTTGATTTATTTTTGCAATCCATTCCAATTTTTAATTCCATCGCGTAGAATTTGCAACTACGAATCCATCGTGATTTATTCCTTGATTTGGACCTCGCATTCAAAAAGTCATTCGATTTTAAACTTTTGATTTTAATAACTAATTCATCATAAAAAAAATTCTTAACCTATATATGCCTTTATAAATTTTTATTGGTTATCACAATATCAAATTCTCAGTTTTTAAATAACTAACTATATAATTTAATTTAATTAAAATCAATTACCTTGCAAAAATCTGGACTGTTTAATCCACCATCAGAGGATCCCACGCGTTCATTCTCTGGAAGAAAAATACGCGTTCGACGGTACCCTTAAGGATGCGTCCAAAAAACGCGACCTTGTCTTCCGCGTTCTGCTCGCCTGCGCCTCTGTCAAGGCTCACGAACGACACGCCACCCACTATCATTCCTAACATCGCCTCGACCAGCACTGCCGCAACATCGTCGAGCACCTCCAGGCGCTCGCCTACGCCTACGTACGTGACCTCCACGTCAATGCCATCGCGTCGCCTTTTGCCTCCCTTCTCTTTTTTTCGAGAATGGAATCATCGCGCCACCGCCAGTCTCGCGCGAAGCCCTAAAGGTCACCGCCATCGCCTACCTCACACGCACACCTCACCCCCAAGCGCTCGCCCACACGTTTGCCTCCAACCCCCATCGACCACGCGTGTGCCGCCATCGCCATTTGAGCCCATGCGATTCGAGATTGAATCCTCTCTTTTTTTCGAATGTATTTCATGATCGACTTCGATTTTTTTTCCTGTATATACGAACTTGCGATTTCGTATTTGGGAAGAGGAAAGATGTACGCGATTTAAAAGTGAAGGTAGCGTGATTCCTTTCATTCGATTTCGAGTTCCTTTTTCTATATATCGAATGAGAATTATTTTTTCGTTCTTTTTTTTAATTCGAATGCCTCGATTTTTTTCGGTTGTATTAAAATGAAGAAGGAGAAAAACGTATACAAGAAGGAATAGGTCAGATCACTACATCATAGGAGGCTGATGGTAAGTTAGAAGGACAGCTGAAAAGAAATTGACTTGACAATATTTTAATTTATTCTCAAAATGTCTTGATTTACGAAACTCAAAATTTTGAATCCTTATCGAGGCATGCCGCTAGGCGTTCATAATGTTATACCCCTATTCCGAACGCAATGGAAAAGGTTTCGAGTCCTAATTCGATCGTTGGAGAAGATAGCTTTTTGGACCCAATTTTTATATTAAATTTCAATATTAATTTCAACGCGTTTCTATCCCGTACGATCAAACGATAATTCCAAACACTACAAAATCTGAAACCTAATAATAATACACCATTATGGATCCAATGGAACTAGTTTCGTCGAATTCTGAGACTGTGCCCCGGATCGCTATTTTAACGCGTCGATAAAATCGACGATTTCCAAAATTTATGAAATCGCTTAAATTTTCAGTTTTAAAAACTTACTAACTAAATTATAATCCCAAAACCAATATTTAAAACCATTTAAATATTCAAAATCGAACGACGAAAAATCCGGGTCGTCACACTGAATCGCATGGAGATGAGGCGAATAAGTTTCTACGCGAACCGACTTCAATTTGTGTTTATCGATAACAACCACCTTAAGAACAAGTTGGGAAATGCATCCTACAAGAGGGGCGGGCTAGCAAGGAGAATGTAAGGGGCTTGCCTTGAAATTAGGAGAGAAGCGGCCACATCAGCGTGAGTGGAGGAGGACACGACTCTAGAAGCAGGAATGGCGATTCCAGTAGAAGTAGGAAGTTGTACGGTGGGTACATGTTCTTGATCTTTCTTCCGCTTCTTTGATGGGTCTTCCCATTCAATTGGGCTTTTCCTTTTCTCGTGGTCGCTTCCTTTGTCGCGGTCTTGATCCTTCTTAACTCGGTGGCGCTCTTCTCCCTCTTTATCTTTTCTTCTCCTTTTCTCTTCGTCAGTTTCATGGGAGAAGTAGTATCTGGATGAATGCCTTTATGAATGATGAGACTCAAGTACTCGGTTAAGATCGTTGTAGAAGCCACGAGACATGATCCCTGCAGCAAATAACAAAACTACTTCAGAAAAAGGCATTTGATGGATTAAATTATCCTAAGAGAATAACGGTGAAATGCGTGATCCTAGTGAAGTGTGTGCTATAGTTTAATGACCCCAGCAGAATACACAAACCGGGTCAATCGCCAACTAACGTCAAGACATTCATTTTTGTAGGAATGATTTGGGTAGGCTGGAAAGGCAACCCTTCCAAAGTGAAGTCACCCATTAAGTCACCCATATTTACAAAAATGTCGCTCGCATATCCCAAGTCAAAATTGGCGCCCTCCAGCAAAGGGCTAGGAACAGGTTCGTTCTTTGGAGAAGCTTCTTCAAAATATTCTTTCGAGGGAGGTAACGGAGTATGTTCAGGACTCAACTCCAGGGCCTTACCACCTAAATTGACATCGCCTTCGTTGGCATCTGTATCCCAATCTATTCCTTCTTCGATTAAAGGGAGCTCTCACCGATCTCTCCTTCCTCCTTTCCCTCAATCAACGGAGCTTTGCCCATCCGATGAACAAACTTTTCTTCTTTCTCCTTTGGGATGAAAGGCATCTTAGGTGGACTATCAACCCCTACATAAACATGGGCCTCTTCAGAAGTTTTCTCTGACCCCCCGGATGAGTCATTTTCTTCCTTCTCATCATCATCGTCGTCACCTTTATCAGAATCAAGGGAAGAGGAAACTGTGTGAGTCCGGATTTTGGAGCGAGAAGGGGCACTAACGAATCCAACAAACCTCCCAGGATGTAAGAGCCCATGCTGATGAAGATTTTCATCTATAAGCAAAAACCTGATCGTGCGCTCTCGAGCATCGACCGCCTTCAGGGCACTGAGAACAAGTCCGAGCGTCGAATCTTTGTTAATCTTCGGGAGAACTGCAATAGAATAGACGATCGTTCAGAATACTTTTTAGCAGCTAGAGGATATTCCATGTTGGTCAAAGAAACTTACTCCGCGTGGTCCATAGACGAGTGAATCCCTTTAGGGACTTGGCAAAAAAGATTTGATATTTGAATGAGGGAACATTGCTAGGAAGATCAAGCATAAGCTTTTGGTTGTGTTGCCCCTTAATGTAAACGAGGGACAGGTTTGCCCTTTTTTAAATAACAGGAGATACTGCAGCTTGGCAAAGCTCGGGGCGCGGTTAAGTGTCCGCATGAATAGAATATACATGTAAGTTAGCATGGTGAAACATTCAGGAGTATTTGGAATGGAGCCAACATCATGTTTTGAAGAGTCGCCATAAGAAAGTGATTAAACGGGGACACCACACCATACACACATGTAGCGATGGAAAGCCACGTATCCGGAAGGTGGCATATGAGCGAATTCTCCTTTTGATGGCAGAAGCACATCGTCCTCTAGGATGTCGTATTACGAGCAAATGCTTCGTAATGCCCTGTGTGTAAGGAGTGAAGAGGCTTTCTCTGGAGGATCAAGTAAAACCTTGAAGTTGGTGGGAGTACGGTTGACGACGGGGCCAACTGGGATCAAAAGGCCATATTGCCCTGAAGGTATGGACGTAGCAGGTCCAGCCGGGATCAATGAAGACTCCACTTCATAAATAGTTGAGCTTCCTCCAACCGACTTGCACCGGGAGAATTTGCGCATCATTCTATATAAGAAAGCTTGTGTTCAAAACGGTCAGGTGCACCAAATACTTAAACTATAAACACCTAACATGGTCGATTCTTATAATTCGGAAGGTAATTGATGTGTACCAATCACCGATCGGATTCCAAATATTAACCACGAGTGTGTGTGACGTGTAATCTATGTGAAAACGGGCTCAACGTCTTGAACGCTGTAAACAGACCATTTCTTGTAGATGGTTCACTCACAATGGATAAAGCGATCTGTATCAGTTGTTAATGTCTTTTCTTCTACACTTACCCGTTATTGATCAACGATCGATAACAGATCCATTGTCCGAAGCATCACGGAAAGCTCTTCATATTCCAGATACACCGACTGTGCAATGAAAAGATCAAATCAATGTGATCAATTATAGACTGATGAATCCAAACCAGGAAGAAAATTATCGACATAAGTCGATTTTAGTTTCCTTAAAAGTGATAAAAACCTAAGCTGCATGCAAGACGCTATCCTAAGTTTTTATCGTGAGGAATGCAGAATATGGATCTTAAGGCTAGAATGAACACTAGAGGGGGGTGAATAGTAATTATAAGAAATTACTAAATCTTTTTGAGTTATTGTTGATTTGTACACAAATGTATGCAATATTCAGACACAGATATAATCACAGAATCAAACACAGATGCAGAAATAAAGTAAATGCAGTAAAGGAAAGAACACACCGGATTTTATACTAGTTTGGAGTTACCCTACATCTAGTCCCGCACAACTAAGTACGGATTTCCTTTCAAAAGCAATTGTACAATTACACCCTCGGTTTCAAGGCTACGAGGTACACCCTTCAGAATCACAATCCTTTGGGTAGAGATACTTGATTTCTGGGGCACCAAGTTCACCCAATTGATTTCTAAGGCTACAATCACACTTTTTCTCGCTTGATTGATTTCCAAGGCTACAATCACACCTTTTCTCGCTAGATAGATTACAAAGAAGCCTATAACTCTGAATAGCACTGGGATCTTGTTGAGATAGTGATAGAGAATCAAACCAGAGATGATCTAGTTAGATTCAATGTTGATTTCGGTAGAGTGATGATAGGATTTTGAATAAGAAAATGTGGAAGAAGAAGAGAAGTGAAAAACCAGAAAATTTGATATAAAATTCGTTGAAACCAACCCCTATTTATAGAAGAACAACAGCCATGTCTATTCATGAAAGGTTATGGCGAATAGACACTTCTTTTGAAATTCAAATTTTTGGTCCTAACTGACACTATGTCGACATGGGGTACTAGGGCATGTCGACATCCCAAAGGAAATTTTGATGTTTTGTTTTTCTTTGAAAATAACCTTTATCTTATATTAAAACTATTTTAAACTTTATTAATATACTTGACTATAGATAAAATACATAGATAAATATAGAGAATAATATATATAAAATTTTACTATAATTTTATATTTAAATCTAAGTAAATATTAAAAGTTAAATATATTAAAAGATAGTTTAAAACAAGAATTTATTTAAGAACAAAATCAAAGGATATTTTTTAAGGCTAAAACATCTTTTTGAAAATCATTTGAAAAGATAATTTTTAAGGCTAAAACATTTTGAAAAGCAGTTTTGAAAATCATTTTGAAGTAGTTTTGCAAGCTTCTTCCTGCAGAATATCTCATCACAACAGGACTCGAGAACTTGTACAATACCAGGATGTTCGTGGGTTTGTAAGCCACTTGTCGTAGGTTTGTAAGCTACTTGTCATGGGTTTGTAAGCCACTAAAAAGGTAGAAATGGGTTCCATACCAAATGAAAATACAGAATGAAGATTTCAGTGCTATTGTGAAGTTTTAACATAATTCTAGACTCAATACTTATCTTGAAATCTTGAACTCTTGATAATCTTGATATTCTTGATACTCATGAGTCTTCAATCTTGATATCTTGAATCTCTATACGGTGCAGTCTTCATTCTTGGTACATGCATGGTTAAATCCTTCATATACATATATATCTAAACAATAGTGTTAGTATTTATATTTTATAATCTTATTCTAAGGTTGTTGTCATCAAAACCATCAACTCATGGACTAACAATCTCCCCCTTTTTGATGATGACAACCGTTTTTTTTATAAAATATTACTTCTATCCTAATAACTCCCCCTAAAACTGATAACTCCCCCTTAATCTATGCCTAACTCTTCTATTTTATATTTCTCCCCCTTTGTCATCAGCAAAAACAAACTAACTCTAAACTATATAACTCATAGTCTAATATCCTATATGATGATAGTGTTATCATACATAATCAATACTTACTTGTAAACCTAAAACTTAGTCTTAAACCACTAACATTCCTAACCAAGTACCTATATAATACTTATATATAACATATATAGGAATCATATATAAGAACACACAATATTTATTTTTATATATATATGTTTATATTTACATTTTCGTACAACGTGACAAATATACACATAACGATGAAAAACGAAAAAGAAGAAACTACTGAGTATCTTTGACAATTGGAGATCTATGGATCGAACAATTTGGATAATGGAAACAGAAATTTCCATGTTGTTCAACCAAGTTTCCGTACTTGTCAAAACATACTTCGCCAACGCAAATGACTTTGTCGTTGTCTTCCGCATGCTCTTCTTCCATTGGTTCTTCTTCTTCTTCACTTTCCTCTTGTTCATGATCTCCTGAAGAGTCCTCGTCAATCAAGATTGGATTAGCATGATTGTCCATTAGAAATTTTTGCAAATTTCTAAGGATTTTCCCTTGCCTTTTCTGTTCTTTTTCCATTCGGAGTTGCACTATATGAATTTCAGTCATTAACTGAATTGCATCCTTCAGAGAATCCGCCATTTTTGTCACTCGGGCGAGCGTAGTACGTTGGAACGGACCAGAGGTAGGAGAAGGGAACAAAAAGGTTGATTTTATGTTTGATTTGGAAGAGGAGGCCATTAATAAATTGATTTCAAAAGATAGAACAGAAAGAGAACAGAGAGAATGAAGAAAATTTCGAAAATAAGAAGAATATATAACCAATTATTTGAATTTTGGTGGGAAAAAACTTTTAAATTTTTTTTTTAAAAAATCGTTATATGTCGACATGGGTATAAGGGGGATGTCGACATGGTTCTCAATATTTTTACTATTTGATTTATTTTGATTTAATTTTTAATTATACTTTGTTATTTATATTTTATATTTCAGTTAATGAACAAATACCTAATTCTCTTCTTAATTTAGTAAATGTAGATTCATTTAAGGGTTTTGTTAAGATATCAGCAATTTGATTTTCAGAATTGATATAGTCGAGAGTAATTACTTCTCTACTTATATTATCTCTGAGAAAATGGTGTCTGATATCAATATGTTTAGTTCGAGCATGTTGAGTAGTATTTTTGGATAAATTTATTACACTAGTATTATCACAATAAATTGGTGATTTTGAGATATTTAAACCAAAATCTTTTAAAGTTTGTTGCATATATATTACTTGAGAACAAGCCAAAGCAGCAGAAATATACTCTGCTTCAGTTGTTGATAGAGAAACTGTGTTTTGCTTTTTACTAAACCAGGAAATCAGAGAATGCCCTAAAAAGTGACAAGTTCCACTTGTACCTTTTCGGTCTGATTTACAACCAGCATAATCAGCATCACAGTAAGATATTAAGTCAAACGAACCATTTTAGGATAAAATAAGCCATAATCAAAGGTGTGTTTAACATATCTTATAATTCGTTTTACAGCTTTTAAGTGAGTTTCTTTAGGTTGGGATTAATACCTTGCACAGAGACAGACACTGTGCATGATATCAGGTCTACTCGCAGTGATATAGAGTAGTGATCCAATCATTCCTCTATATAATTTTTGATCTACATCTTTCGAGAGATCTTCTTTACTAAGGTACTCATTGGTTGCCATGGGAGTGGGTTTTCCACTCGCAGTAGTCAAACCAAATTTACTAACTAGGTCTTTAGCATATTTTCTTGACTAATAAAGATAACATTATCTAATTTCTTTATTTGTAATCGTAAAAAGAAGTTTAATTCGCCCATATGACTCATCTCAAACTCTTTTGTCATTATTTCAGAAATTTCTTTATTCATTTCAAAATTAGTTGATCCAAAAATGATATCATCTACGTAGACTTGTACTAGTTGAATATCATTTTAATTTCTTTTAATAAAAAGAGTATTATCTACTTTACCTATTTCAAAATTTGATTGTAACAAGTAAGATCTTAGTCTATCATACCAGGCTCTAGGAGCTTGCTTTAGACCATATAGAGCTTTCTTAAGTTTGTAAACATGATTTGGAAATTATCATTTTCAAAAAGTGGTGGTTGTTCAACAAATACTTCTTCTTTTACAAAACCATTTAAAAATGCACTTTTAACATCCATTCGAAATAATTTGAAATTATTATGATTTACGAAAGCAAGTAGAATCCTAATGACTTCTAATCTTGCTACGGGGGCAAAGGTTTCATCAAAATCTATTCCTTCTTCTTAACAATAACCTTGAGCGACTAACCGGGCTTTATTTCTAACAACCTCTCCTTGTTCATTCATTTTATTTTTATAAACCCATTTAGTTCCAATTATTGTTTTATTTTCAGGTCTAGGAACAAGTTCCCAAACATCATTTCTAGTGAATTGATTTAATTCTTCTTGCATAGCCAAAATCCATGAATCATCAGTTGATGTTTCTTCTGGATTTTTGGGTTCAATAGTTGATATAAAAGCTACATTACTCATTTGACTTAGTTGGTTTCTAGTTTTAACAACATATTTCATATCTCCAAGTATATTTTCTATAGGGTGATCTTTTAAAAGTTTAATCCTTTTATTAGGATGATTTAATTCATTATTAGTTTCAGTTGACTCTTGGTTTTGAGTGATTAAATCCTCTTCATCATTTATTTCTTCAAATTTTTTGAAATTTTCATCAAATTAAACATGCATTGTTTCTTCGATGGTATTAGTTCTTAAATTAAATACTATGTATGCTTTACTTCTATTAGAGTATCCGATAAAGATACCTTTGTCGGATTTAGGATCAAATTTATCTAAGTTATCTTTTGTATTTAAAATAAAACATTTACTTCCAAAAATTCTAAAATAAGATATCTTAGGTTTCTTTGAGTAAATAAGTTCATAAGATGTCTTATCAGTTAAAGGTCTAATTAAAATTCTATTTAAAATATAACAGGCGGTAGCAACTGCTTCTGCCCAAAAGTACTTTGGTAAATTACTATCAGAAAGCATAGTTCTCGCACACTCTTGAATCGTCCTATTTTTACGTTCTACTACTCCGTTTTGTTATGGAGTTCTTGGAAATGAAAAATTGTGAATTATTCCCTTTTTATTGCAGAATTCTTCAAACTTTTCATTTTCAAATTCACCACCGTGATCACTACGGATGGTTATAATTTTTTGAGAAAGTTGATTTTGAACCCTTTTTGAAAAATTCTTAAAATATTCAAAAGTATCACTTTTATGTTTTAAAAATATTGTCCATGTAAATCTAGAATAATCATCTACAATTACAAAAACATATTTACTATTATTTATTGATGGAATTTGAGATGGACCAAATAGATCAATATGAAGTAATTCAAGAGGTTTTGAAGTGGAAATTATATTTTTTAATTTAAAGGAGCTTTTTCTAAGTTTTCCTAGTTGACATGCATCACATAGACTATCTACTTTAAAATTCATTTTAGGGAGGCCTCTTACTAGATCAAGTTTTGACAGTCTAGATAAGAGTTTGAAATTCAAATGCCCAAATCTCTTATGCCAAATCCAAGGTCACTTGCATTTGCCAAAAGACACAAGTTATCATTTGAAATTTTCATACTAAGAATATAAATATTCTTTTTCCTAATTCCCTCAAATATTATGGTTGAATTATTATCTTCAATGTGACACTTATCTTTTTCAAATTTAATTTTATATCCTTTATCGCATAGTTGACTTATACTTAGCAGATTGTGTTTCAGATTCTTAACTAGCAAAACATTAGTAATAATAGGAGTTTCAGAGTTACCGACTTTGCCGATGCCGATCACATAACCTTTTGAATTGTCTCCAAAGTTAACCAGTCCTCCGTCTTTGTATATTATATCATTCAGCATATCTGGATTCCATGTCATGTGTCTAGAACATCCACTATCGAGTATCCATTTGTTCTTTTTGACCTGCACAGTTTGTTTGTTCTGGATTGATTCCTCAACTCCCATAAAGCATGATTCCTGCACATCAAACAATCTTAGTAGACAACTTGTATTTGAATATTGATTATATGCAACTCAAGAGACAATGATGATCTGAATATTTCTAAACATGCATTAACAAATTTCTTAAACATAGCCATTTAAAAAAAATTCAAAAATCAGATTATGAAACTTTTGAAAACCTTGCTCCGATACCAAATGTGAGGAATGCAGAATATGGATCTTAAGGC
The DNA here is from genome assembly GCA_030737815.1 of Allium fistulosum. Lineage (NCBI taxonomy): Eukaryota > Viridiplantae > Streptophyta > Magnoliopsida > Asparagales > Amaryllidaceae > Allium > Allium fistulosum. The sequence goes on along the minus strand of CM060907.1, from coordinate 676,771,212 downwards.
TAGAATGAACACTAGAGAGGGGGGGGGGTGAATAGTGTTTATAAGAAATTACTAAATCTTTGAGTCATTATTGATCTGTACACAAATGTATGCAATATTCAGACATAGATATAATCACAGAATCAAACAAAGATGCAGAAATAAAGTAAATGCAGTAAAGGAAAGAACACACCGGATTTTATACTGGTTCGGAGTTACCCTACATCCAGTCCCGCACAACTAAGTACAGATTTCCTTTCAAAAGCAATTGTACAATTACACCCTTGGTTTCAAGGCTACGAGGTATACCCTCCAGAATCACAATCCTCTGGGTAGAGATACTTGATTTCCGGGGCAACAAGTTCACCCAATTGATTTCCAAAGCTACAATCACACCTTTTCTCGCTTGATTGATTTCCAAGGCTACAATCACACCTTTTCTCGCTAGATAGATTACAAAGAAGCCTATAACTCTGAATAGCACTGGGATCTTATTGAGATAGTGATAGAGAATCAAACCAGAGATGATCTAGTTAGATTCAATGTTGATATCGGCAGAGTGATGATAGGATTTTGAATAAGAAAATGTGGAAGAAGAAGAGAAGTGAAAAACCAGAAAATCTAATATAAAATTCGTTGAAACCAACCCCTATTTATAGAAGAACAACAACCATGTCTATTCATGAAAGGTTATGGCGAATAGACACTTCTTTTGAAATTCAAATTTTTGGTCCTAACTGACACTATGTCGACATGGGGTACTAGGGCATGTCGACATCCCAAAGGAAATTTTGATGTTTTGTTTTTCTTTGAAAATAACCTTTATCTTATATTAAAACTATTTTAAACTTTATTAATATACTTGACTATAGATAAAATACATAGATAAATATAGAGAATAATATATATATAATTTTACTATAATTTTATATTTAAATCTAAGTAAATATTAAAAGTTAAATATATCAAAAGATAGTTTAAAACAAACGAAGTTTAAAACAAGAATTTATTTAAGAACAAAATCAAAGAATATTTTTTAAGGTTAAACCATCTTTTTGAAAATCATTTGAAAATATAATTTTTAAGGCTAAAACATTTTGAAAAGCAGTTTTGAAAATCATTTTGAAGTAGTTTTGCAAGCTTTTTCCTGTAGAATATCTCATCACATCAGGACTCGAGAACTTGTACAAAATCAGGATGTTCGTGGGTTTGTAAGCCACTTGTCGTAGGTTTGTAAGCTACTTGTCGTGGGTTTGTAAGCCACTAAAAAGGTAGAAATGGGTTCCATCCCAAATGAAAATACGGAATAAGATTTCAGTGCTATTGTGAAGTTTTAACATAATTCTAGACTCAATACTTATCTTGAAATCTTGAACTCTTGATAATCTTGATATTCTTGATACTCATGAGTCTTCAATCTTGATATCTTGAATCTCTATACTGTACAGTCTTCATTCTTGGTACCTGCATGGTTAAATCCTGCATATACATATATATTTAAACTATAATGTTAGTATTTATATTTTATAATCTTATTCTAAGGTTGTTGCCATCAAAACCATCAACTCATGGACTAACAGTATTCACCTCCTAGAAAAACAAAAATCAATCCGAAATCCACAATATGTAATGACGGAATCGACTGTGAAACTTGGTACAAGTTAATTCTGATTCTATGAATGAAGATAGCAAAACATGTCGAGCATCGGGGCAAAACCCTAAATTTGAACTTCGAAATCGATTTACTATCTTCTTCCACAAAATCACAATTAGCTCGAATCTTCCACTGCATCACTCATCAACATAACCTCACCATTGATCGATAATGTAATATCATGTCAAAATCCACTTCACCGAACTTAGAAATTGAGAAAAACGACGAGGTCTTCAATTCAAGATAGCTCGAACTAGAGTGCTTTTGGATTGGTAGCGCCTCAATCATGCAAAATCACGCAGCAGGTGGCGCTAGGAGTGGGGATCGACGGCGGCAGCGCTCCGGTGATGGCAGAAGGTGGATTGGCGAAGGTTCGGTTTCCTTTGGATCGGCTAGGCTCGAAAATGTGAAATAAGAGAATAAAGATCTGATCCCACTTATAAAAAGAAGAGAAATGTAGAAAATTTTCCTATGTACTCGGATTGGTGCCGATGCGATCCAATATATTTCCCTAAAATGACCTCAAACTTTCCTTGTTTGCCCAACTCGATGTTTGTATTCATTTTGGAAGTTATCAAGTCAAGATTACTCCGTAATTACGACTAATGAAGATTTCCACTAAGGACTGGATAGTTAGCCGGAACGTCGTAGGCAGCTACTCAAGGAAGCTAGATACGACCAATAAAGCTCCATGAAATGAAACTGGAAGATAAATAATTCCAGAGCATGCCTTGTTTCCAACGAAAGCGTGCTCTGGGGGGAAAATGTTAACAGGGTTTCTAACCTAGTAGAATTCATAAGAAGTTAGAACATTCAAACTGAGCCACAACGACTCAAAACTTGACCGAAAGGCCTAAAAGTACATGACAAAGAAACTCCGGGAGTTTGAACCAAAAATACGCCAAGTATTTGAATCGGCACAGATTCGATCCAATTGAATCGGTACCGATCCAAAATACTGACTTGTGCATTCTCCAACCCACATGCATTATGTTCCTACATCTCTCCTAAACTTATCTACAAAGTTTGATAACATTGCGAGCATCCGAGTTGAAGAAGTCAAGACTTATCCGGTTCGGATTACAGTTCAATCTAATTTACAAGTGAACAATCGTCAAAACATGTCAACAAACTATGAAATCACATGTGGAACCTCGCATGCAAGAAAGGAAGCCAACAATGTAGGAGTTGTACAAATATTGTACAACATTTCGGATCGGTACCGATCCGATCCAATTGGATCTGCACCGATCCAAAAAGTTAATCCAAAACTACACCAAATTTCACTTGCCTCCTCCTATGGATAACTATAGGCATTTGGTACTCTGGTTTCAATCCAAGTGCTATCTAAATCCTATAAATATCATCCTATCTTCAACAGAAAGGGGGCTGCTACTTTGATCACTAGGGAGACTCTGCTACTAATATTCTTCAACCTTCTTCCTCCTCACAATGGTTGCCACGGGACAATTGAGATCCTTCCTTTTGTCTCCATAAATGGTGGTTTGATCTTTCTTCATACAATTATTAGAATTGTAAAGAACTTGTACTCGTGATCAACAGTCAATCCATCAATAAAATCTATAAAGTGGACTTAGACTTCGTTAACAACCGAATCACTATAAAAATCTTGTATTTCTCTATTTTATTCTGTCTTTTTCTACAATTTGGAGAGTGTTTTGCTTTATTTTATTTGTTCTAATAAACAGGACTGGTGCTTTCCCAATCGTACCACGGTGTTTGGTTTACGGGTGGCTCTAAGTTGGAATATCGTGATGGCTTTGGTTCATCAGCGGTTCACCTCAAATTGAACAGGACTTTAAGTTGGAATCATCGCGATGGCTTTGGTACATTAATAGTTCACCTCAGATAGAACGCAACTGTAGGTTGGAATCATCACGATGGCTTTTATCTCCTTACGATGAATTCAATAACTCCAATTCATCACGATGACTCAACACGCCAAAGCTAAGTAAATCTTAGCTAAAATTTCATACTTCGATTTTCAAGGCACTTAATTTTAAAATCAGGTTTCTTAGTTTCATTCTAGGTCATTGTGATTTTTAAATCAGCATTAACAGATTTGTCCTTACACTTCAAAATGATATTGTGAAATATTAGGGTACCGTGGATACTGTTGTTTATTAATGGTTTCCCAACTATTATTTTCTACCTTTGTTCAAGAAGAGATGGATGTTTACTGTGTTTTCTGCATCTTTTATCCAAAATATAATGTGAGTTACCCAGGACTTGCTAAATATGAGAATTAAGTGTTTGTCAAAATTACCTAGTTGGTTTTGAAGCCTAGTACTAAAAGATATAATGTATATTGGTACTAAAATATTCAGTTTACCGAGTAGAAAGGAGTAAAATGAAAGGAATGCATTGCAAAACCGTAGAAAATGCCCATCAGTTACTAATTTGAGGCATAAGAAAATAAGATACTTCCATGTATGTTCATAGCTGCACAACAATAGTAACGGTTGGATTGGTTCTCATGCCTTTCAAACAATTGTCACTTGTAATTTTCTGCTGGCCTAGCATCAACTATCTGACCATCTATATTCTCAGATATTTCTGTAGTGAACTGGGTAAAAGACCGATAAACTGTGATTCTGCTAGGGTGTATCCAAAGCTTAGTTGTATATATTCTATTAGCTTTTGTACATTCTTAGTAGAACAGTTGGCAAGTATGAAGATTTCATAGGTGTTGTTTTCCTACTTCTTGTACTGAAAACTATAGCTTGAATTGATTTCATATCATTAACCTATACTAGTTAACTCAATGTTTATAACTGTTAATAAAATTTAAACATAGACCTTTAATGTTGGTTTCTAATGCCGGTGGAGTTGCATTAGAAGCTTTCCAGTTTAATGGGATAAATAATTTAACGTTGTACTAACCCTGGTAAACTTGCAAGCCTGCTAGTTGGTGCTACATTTATGTAGTTCTATAGGAACGATTATAAGGTTGGTACACGGTGTTTTCGCTGTTTTGAGTGCCGTTACTGGTAGTATATACATAGTTGTTTGTTTCATGTAATATGCATGTTTCGGCAACTTGATTACATTCTTGTTATGTTATCACTTAATTTGTAAAATTAACTCGTCTGATTTATGAAAAAAGAATTTTGCACCTAATCAATTCATGGAAGCATTCTTTCATTTTCAACTTAAAATCTTGTAATGTTTGTGATTATAGAATTTTAGTGTTAGCCAATTTCAACTTACCCTTGCAAGGCATCATCACCATGCCTGCCTTACTGGCTCTTGTGTATTTGTGGTCTGACAATTATTGAGAGCCTAATCTTGTTTTGCCATGGAATTACCGCTCTTTCTTCATATTGTTTTAATTTGCAGAATACCTCCAAGTATCTGACTTTTATTCTTCAGATACTTATGCTTTGTGTTAAAGTCTTCCTTTTTCTTTTCCTTTTTGTTATTAGGTAAAATTTGAAGTATACCAGTAGGAACTTCATGGTATAAACCACAGAACATGGAGCCATATAAAATAAACACTATCTACAACAACTGTGAATTGTTCTTATTACGAAACGTGCTTAGTAAAGTGCATATATTTAAGATGAGTTTTGGGTTTAAAATAGTAATTAAACAGATCCCGAGTTCAATAATTAAAACCAATTTACGTGAATGTAAGATGTTTTTCCGCTAGGTACTTGACAGTTATAAGTGGGCATACTTGCAAGCCATATAATGTGAGCATTTGATATGAGCAATTTTAAGCAACAATGCATTAGTCGTTGTTTTCCTAAACTTAATTTTATCATTCTCTACTAAGTGTATGAAATTCCTGTTTGAGCATGATTTGAATTGGTGAAGTTATCTTACTCTGTTAGTGGAGTGGTTGTTTATAAAACTTGGTTATTAAACCACATGTTCACAGAAACTGAATTTGACAGTGCCTGAATAAAAATCATGCTTTGTTTGAATGTCTGAAGCAATGCAGAAGCATAACGTTGTACTCAAGGCTAGTTAAGAAAATGCAAATATATTGCAGCAGGCATTTGAAGATCTTGAAGAGATAAGAATCAGCAAAAAGTTCAAGCATTCAGTACCAAGGAAGGAAAAGAAGCCTCAAAACTACAACTAGCTTCAATCCTAATCAATTCTCTAATACCATCCACTTATCCTATTCATTCATTTACTGAAAAATTGAATTCAATCAGAAACAAGCCTGAAAAGCTAAAGTCAATTCTAACCTCATGTACCATCAATCCAAATTCCTTCTGTTCATGTAAAGCAGATTTTCATACAAAGGCAGAAAACCATGTATTTTCCAGTCTTTATATTCAGAAGTCTTACTGATGTCCTCAACTTCTAATTCGATAGGATCATTTCCCATACTTTCTTAACTAGAACATCAGACTTTTCATGATGTGATAGGCAGTAGAAGAAGGAATCTGGAGATTCCGGACTCAACAAATTTTCTTTTATACATAGCTCCAATAACAGTCGTATTGTTACTTCTAGTAAGTCTCATTATGGAAGGGAATGTAACTGCCATCACAATTGCATCAGCGAAGGATGAGCTCAACTTTTTATCCAATTGAAGCTCGGATTTGAATTCTCTTCAATACGATGTTATTATCTTCAGCACCAGGCGAATTCCTAAAAAGCTTAAAGTAGGGATTCTTTCCTATAAGAAGATGGATTTTTATACTATCCCAACTTCTGGATTTCTTGTTATTATTATCCAATGACAGAGCTTTCTTTGGTGAGGGGTTTTCTTTTTATTCACGGTTGATGAAATTCTCGAGATGAGACGTTATTATGATTTCCCATATCAGACGGATTCTTAAAAAACTTGAATAAGGGCTCTCTTCTACATGACAATGAATTTCTTTTTTGTATGGGCTTATGGCTTTCCTATCATTTTATCTGGGAAATAAAACTCCAACTATTGAAAATTCTTTATGGACTTTCGGGTTTCTTTTTATTATTATCTGGATGACAAAGCTCTCTTTGTTGAAGTATTTTCTTCCTATTCATGATTGACGAGATTCTTGAGATAAGATATTATTATGATTTCTAACATTAGACGAATTCTATAGAACCCGAATTTGAATTTCTTCATATATCACAATGGATTTCTTTACCATGCAGACTTTTGGTTTTCTTATCATTATTATCTAGAAAATAAAACTTCTATTGTTGAAAAATGCCACATCTTTACCACGATAATGGGATTTTCGAGATCGGAATTATCAGAATCTCCTAATTCAGACGAATCCTTAAAAATGGTTTCTCAAAGACCTTTCTTAGCAGCAAAGCCGAGAAGAGATATTTTGCAAAAATTCAAATTTCCAAGAAATCTTTTCGACTCGTTGGCACAAAACCAAACAAAAATTGATTTATAAAGGAAAATGGATTATTGGAAAATTCTTCTTGGTTTATTAAAGACAATATTGAGAAGATATTTTGATATTTATCAAAGAAATTCCTTAGTTTATGAGGTAAGGATTGCCCATCACAAAGAGTCATATACCTTGCTATCAAAATGGTGAATCTATAAAGTTCCAAATTATCTCATAAAGCATTTATCATTGTTTGGTAATGAAGCTTCGAATATCATCCTCTAGGCCGTCGATCCGAATAAAGTCTCAATTTATGATTACAGAATAGAAGCTTAAGTTTCCTATTAAGCAGTGGCGAATCTCCTTATCGAATAGGTTTTTGAAGATTATTTATAAAACCTTGGATGACAAAACTCTTACTAACAAAATGCATACGACCAAGCTTATAAACCAATGGAATTTATAGAATATTAATATGACCTCTTATTTCAAGAAATCTCCTAGAAATATGAAGAAGTATAACTCACAATTTACAAGTCCCATCATTAGAGTCTGAATACTCATCATGAATGAATTAGTATTTAAACCCTTGGGTTAACCAATTATTATAAGAGTCACCAATGAGATTCACATGCTTCATTAAAGGAGATTCCATAAATTATTGGGTTCTTTTACTAAAAATAAACCACTACTCAACAATGATACTCAAGGTGCAACACTTAGATTATGATAGTGGTTATTAGGGGGGGAAATAATTCATCTTCGCATGACCTATATGGTTATAAGGTCTACCTACCACACATGGCTACTTATCTAATAATGAAGTTGTTAACCGGGTTTTTTCCCAATAGAATTCAATGGCAGTTAGAACATTCAGATTAAACCATAACGACTCGAAACTTGATCGGAAGGCCCAAAAATACAAGACAAGAGATCCCAAGAAGTTTGGGCCATTTTTATGCAAACGTTTCGGATCGGTACCGATTTGATCCAATTGTATCGATACCGATCCAAAATGTTGCTTTATTGGATCTTCGATTCACTGGTTTTACACTCTTATGTCTCCACTAAGTCTACCAAGTTTGATTACATTCTAAACATCCGAGTTCAAGAAGTGGAGGTTCATCTAATTCAGAATACAGTTCAATCTAACCCACAGGTGAATCATCATCAAAACAAGTCAACAAGCTACGAAATTACACGAAGGACATCACTATGAAGTAAGAAGCTTAACCAAACAAATCAGAGCCAAAAATTTGCTGAGGAGTACCGATCCAATTGGGTCAGATCGGTATCGATCCATAAAGATGGCCAATTTTGGCTCCAAACTTTCTGAGCTCTCTACATGGCGACTATAAGCTTCTGACAAAGCGATTCTTGACCCAAGAGCTTTCCAACCCCTATAAATACCATCTCATCTGCAACAGAAAGAGGATTTGCTCTGCGCTCTGTTGAAACTCTGCCATTATTTCTTCACTGTTCTTCTCCCTCACAATAGCCATTAAAGGGCAACTGAGATCCTCCCGGTTGTCTCTAGCAATGGTGGCCTGATCTAACTTAGGAAAGAAGAGTCATATTGTAATCCAAACTCCTTTGTAACAGCAATTGATCAATAAAAGTTATGAAGTGGACGTAGGCTTCGTTAATAGTCGAACCACTATAAATCTCTCGTATCTTTACTTTTTCTAAGATTTACTATTGCTTTTTCTATTTTATTTGCCTTGATAAACAGGGCTGGTGCTTTCACACTCAAAAAGGGTGTTGATCCATTTTTTGGTTAACATTTTGGTGCTTTCACTGAAAACCCAACTTAGGCTTAGATCTAGCTATCTACTTTGGATCAGATAGGTTTAGATTTTAGATCCTCAATCTCTGCTTAAAAGATTTGCCATTGAGAATCAATGGCACCGAGAAGAAAGAGAGCTGCTTCTGAAAGATCCATAGGAGCTGTAATAGCTGGAGAAGAGACTAATCCTCAGCAAGTTGAGGTCAACTACGCCAATAAGCCATTAATCAGAGCAAATTCTGGAGCCAACACAGGAGATCAAGTGCCAGGACCTTCTATCCAACATGAAGTCGGCACTAAAGGCAAATTGAATAAGATGGTTGACGAAATCAATCAAAAGCTGGAGAACAACCATAAAGCTTTTGTGGACAAATTAAATGACCTCCTGATCTTGCAATCACTAGCAGCTTCAAGAACCATGCCAGAACCTACGGTTGCCACGGAGCAGGAAAACTCTTCCGTTTCTGGCCTAAACAGGAGAAATGGAAGGCAGAAGCAAAAAGGAGCAGTCGGTGGAGCTGAAGGAATCACTATAGAAGGAAACGCAAGCACTCTACCAACTGCAAAGTAGCCCGCCATGAACTTGTATCTATGGGCGAAAACCCCACGGGAAAATATAGTAGTGGATCTCTCCGACTCTAAAGATGATGAGCAACTTGACGACAAAGAGTTGGAAGAAAACACTAATGCACTCAATACCGACAGGGAGGTCCAAACTGTCCCTACCCGACCAACCGCAAGCTAACGGAACTCCGAGGGAGTGGCTCTCTCGAAGACAGGAGAGCCAGGCTTCAGCCCACTTGCCAAGATCGTTTGCAAGATCAAACACTTGGTGTAGTCACTGACAGCCAACCCATGGACTACGGGACATCAGAGGCATATGTTGCGAATATGATCATTCGCTTGATAGATGAAAGTAAGAATAGGAGAGATGATGAATGGGGATCCGCTCCAAGCCGGACTCCCTTCACTGATGACATTCTGAATAAACGCACTACAACAAAAACACCCTTTAATAGCGTTTAAAAAATGCTATTAGGAGCTGTTATAGCGTTTTTTCATACGCTGTATATTAACATGTTGTAATAGGTCAGTGACCTACAACAGCAACATACAAAACGCTATAAGAGACGCTATGGACAAGGACATTTCATAGCGTTTTACCAGTGATGTAAACATGACTTTTAATAGCCTTGGAAAGTCGCTATGAAGTGAAACTATAGCGTTTTAATGTCTGCTATGTAAAAACAGGTTGGTACACATATGAAATATACAACAGCGTCTATAGACGCTATAGAACACAATATTTTACAGCATTATCTGCTGCAATAGTACATTGTATGTATAAGTACAGCTACTTTCTATAGCGGTTTGCTGTCTTTTATTGCGTTGTTTTTTCGTTATGAAAATTGTTTATAGCACTATCATAATGCTGTAGTATATAAAACTGAAAAAAACAACCTTTCCATAGCACAGTTAAAACGCTATAAATTTTTATCCCTGCGGTTTTTTTACTAGGTACATCCAAGCTTACAATTCTACTAATATATTATAAAATTTCAAAAAACACAATTATCACATAATGATGTACGTAATCAAATGAAGACATAAGCCAAACCTCAATATATATTTAAATATATATCCATAATATTTCGTACACGAAGTTTCAAATATTTGTGATCTTAAAAAAAACAATACATACAACCATAGCTGACCAAAACGATACATACTAAAAGCAAAGATATATGAACGTCAATACAAAATACGTTAACCCAAGCATGACCGATTTGAAAGAGAATGAATGCAGCAAAATAATTTTTCCTTCCTTCCAGCTTGTAGTAACCCTGGTATCATCATACAGCACCTGTCAAAACGAAGCACATAAGTTATTTTTCAAATCCAAACATCATCCGCAAGTTATATAACTTTTCATAACAAAAAAGATAAAGACTGTTAGTACATCATTTTAACTAAATAGACTGCTAGTACATCAGTTCCCCCCTCTGTAACAACTCACCAAGCCTACATATCACATTCTACAGCCACCATCCAAACAGACTGCTCATATCGCTATAGCCACCATTCAAACGGCCCTGCACAACCGTCAAACTGCTCCCTATTGCAAACATCTGATTCTACTACAAACTCTCCACTACATATCCTCCTCGGCCATTCAAACCCCCACTCCCCCTTAACCAACATCATCAAGAAATACATACTCGATTTCATCTATACCATTCAACCCGGCAACTTACCACTGCTCTGATATCACTGCCCCTTTCCTCCACTGTACCTACACACCCACATTAACCAACATCATTCAAAAATTGCCTGCTATTACAACATCGACCTTGCATACAACTGAACTACCAATACATTCATCAACTCCTACAACACACTGCTGCATCCTACAACAAGTATTTCACCGAGCCTGCCTCTTTCCAAAACCCAGACATCCCATATACTTCATCAACCTACATAGTGCAACAATCCATCTGCCTCACAACAACATCTTCCACCACCCTCTGACTAACATCCCATATTACAACTACATAAACAAACAAACTATCCCAAATATCCCCTGCATCATCCTGCCAGCACTGCCCCTTTCATCTTCATTCACTACAAACTGCTGCCATAACTTCCCCGCTGTAGTGCACACGCCAAACTACTCCCGTCTACACACTACTGGCCACCGAACATCAAAAAACACTCCAATCACAACACAGCAAATACCCTCCGCCACGACTTCCTCAATCTCTCACTGCCTTCACCAAAACAGAAAAAAAATATACTACAAAGAAACTCACAACTGCATCACCAATCGACTTCGCCCTATATCCACTTAACCAACTCCGCAACCACCTCCTTGCAAACAACCGCCCTTTCAATCTCGCACTCGAACATCACCACTCCAATTCGCATATACCGCCAGAGAAGTTACTGCACTTAACCAACATCTTCACCACTCTCTATTGCTGCTTACACCCTTCTCTGTCCACATTTCAATTTGCATAACACAGTCAACCCTTTCTTCTGCCTTGCCATCACTGGCCATACTCAACCATTATACCATCACCTGAGAACTGTCAACTGCATTTCTCCAGTTTCACCGTTCACTCCATCCATTGCTATCAAAACCACCGTTATCGGACCAACAACAACCACCCTGTCACCAAAACTGCTCGCTCTCCTGTCTTTGATCACCCACCAAACCAAACTAACATACTTCCTTCTGTATTAAAAACTACCCTCAACATCATCACATATATACCAGCACTCAGATCGACATCGAACATTGCAACTGCACCTCCCCTTCCTTCAGCAGTACAACCAGCCTTCATATACTCCATCAACCTCACCTCTCCGACCACTTCACTTCTCATTCACTTCACCAAGCTTCCACTTTTGCTTCAACCACCTCTGTCATTATCAACTCCTATCATAAATCCACACCACAACTTCACTGACGACAGTCTCAGCTGATAAAGTTCCCCTGTGCAACTGCACATCACCACATAAAAATCACCTGCACCAAACACTTCATCACGTAAGTGAACAAACACCACAATCAGGCCTGAACCTTTTCTTGCAACTTAATACACTCCATCATCCATATATCACTTCATACAAACTTCCATAGTAACCTCCACTTACCACTGCAGCACTCTCCCATCATAGCAAAACCACCAATCAATTGCCTACAAATACTACATCACATCACCTCCTTTCAACCCACATCAACAACCACCAGAACGCTATAAAACTGTTGCTGCCCTGTACACAACAACCATCCCCTATATACAACCACCACAATGCAAACCATTGTCACGCCACTACAATACCAGGCATTATACAATGCAGAAGAACAAAAACTGCATTTTCAGTTATAAATATGATTTAAACAGCAAAACCCAATCACCCACTTTCTCTCACTGTCGCAAATGCCATATACCAAACTCGAACTTAACCCTCTTAAGGTATCATTAAACTGACATTGATGCCTTTTTATGTTTCAAATTTGGCACATGAACTGAAAAATAAATTAAAGAAGTTATACTTACTAGAATTTGATTCCATTATAACGTTCGCAATAGGCCAAGCTATCGTAGTGCCAAGAGCATCTTCAATGACTTCTAATTCGGATGTTGTTCTCCATAGACGTGCTTTTGGAATTTTTACAATATCTACCCAAACTTTAATTGCATTTTCCCCAAAGGAACACAATGAACCGTTGAAGTTGGATCGGTTGAAGACACGCATCCTACTGCAACATATAGAGGTTGGTGTTCTTAGAGGAAAAATAATAAGCAGGTTTTACCTAGTGTATCATGTACAAAAATTATGTACTACTGTATCCATTTTGTAGACAATATCTTTAGGTGTAGTACTCACCAGTTGCATTTGGAAGGAACAATTAATTATTTGTGTATTTGGAAGAAAATTTTTATTAATAAGCAGGTAATAACTTGAAAGCATGAAGGCAATAGGAAGTATAAATATTGGAACAGCTAACAAATGAACAACAAAGACCTATAAAGGACGAAACAAGGATCAAGGCAATAAAGCTACAATGGCCAAGCTCATGCATTTTAACAAAATGAATGCATCAGGATATAATATGCATTCAACTTTATGGCAGGGAGATGTAAATAAATAAAACAATTTCAAAGTGTATTCGAGCTTTGAAGCAAACTAAACAGCGAATAGAACAGACTGCATAGCTATTTTTATAAACAAAAGGACGGGCTATTAATATGTATATTTAAACACGGAAAGTATTAAATAGTTAAGACATATAACTTATACCATAAAACATGAACAGTCATACGTCTTTTTTTTGCATCTAATAAATGTTAGATTCATGAATACATGTATCAGGTCAAGCAACTCCTATATATTCATTTATATACCAATCCCATGCTCATAAGGGTATAAGTTTAATGTCTTTTTATTTTTAAACTAAGTCAAAAACTGAATCTTAATCAAATATTCTTCAAATATTATATTTGATCCTATTGACTCTGTGTTTATTTCTTTTAACAAAAATTACAAAAGTTTATCATCGGGTAAAAATCAAGGCATATGAAAATGTACAAAATGAAGGCTAGCTATATGTTTACCAATTTCAAAACAAAAGAAAGTACAATGGACGAAATCAAAATAGAGATTCAGGTAACAAACAATTATATACTCACGCAACACCGATAATCATATACTCACGCATAAAACCATAATTTGCACAAATAATTGTTAAATAAGCACATACAGTCAGTACTCGAACATAATTTGTCAACGAAAATAGCTGCTTCCAATATATTTGACTATATAAAAGATTGGCATGATAAATAACTCACCTTTTTTCTTCGTCTGTAATTTGATTGCTTTGTTTCTTAATTTAGGGTTTTTGGAGATTACGGGATTTGAGGAAGAAGAAACAGGCTGCTGCGTTACAGGATAGAGTAAAGAGGGAAGAAAATGAAATTAAGAAAAGAAAGTGGGAGCATGAAAATTAAGACCGCCAAACTTTGGATGGTTAAAATGCAAACGCTGTAGGAAGTGATAGTAGTACGTGGCTGCATAAAATTACAGCAAGTACCAGTACGTAGCTGTCTTTTGTTGCAATTAATAATAGATTTTTTGTAGTGTGTACCCTAAAAAGTCCACTATGCCGACTATTCCATCTTACGATGGAACTAGAGACCCGAAACCTCACTTGTACAAATACAGTTGGTACATGGACGGAGCGAATGCTTCAAATGTTGTTCGATGTAGACGTTTTCCAATCTTTCTAAAGGGAATTGCTTCTATGTGGTTCACCAGGCTCCCACCAAAATCCATCTCCACTTTCAATGAATTAGCAACAAAATTCCTTGATCAATTTGGGCTTCACACAACATAACCAAAAGACGTGATGCCTTATCTGGCCTATTCCAGAGACAAAATGAATCTTTGAAATCCTTCACGAGTCGGTTCAACATCGTGGTGACTAAAGTAAGTAACCCAAACAAAGATATGGTCTTCATGGCCTTGGTCCGCGCTATCCATCCCGACACTGAATTCGGAAAATGGATCAAAATGAAACAACCTACCAATAGGAAGGACTTTAACCGAAATGCAAGCTAGTACTTGAGATTGGAAGAGGCATAGGAGTTAGAAGGAAAACTTGCTAACCTACAACCAACCAACGCTGGCCAAAATAGTATGACAGCTAACCAAGATGCAAATACCATCGGGACCACTGCAGGAAACGCAAGGAAGGATGAGAACCAGAAAAGGAAGAACTAGAATTCCAATAAGCGAAACAGAGGTAATAAGCGACTTAAAGGCTTGAGGCCTGAAGATTACAACCCGATCAATGATACTCCAGAAGACATCTACCTTCCGATACAGGGGATGGAGGAGTACAAGAAGCCTCCTAAAAAGAAAGCAACCGAACATCAAAAGCATTCCGAAAAGTACTGTCGCTTCCATGAAATACATGGTCATTACACGAATGAGTGTCATCACCTGAAGAACCTGATTGAAGAGTCGATTAGGGAAAACAACCTTCAGCGGTATGTGAGGAAACCACTAAATCCCGACCAGCTTGCAGCACCCTAAGCTCCTAGAAACCGGGGAAACCAACCAGGAACCGGCGAAGAGGGATCCAAACGGACCGACCAGAGACTCGTCATCAGAACAATATCTGAAGGACCTCATCCCGTGCAAAAGAGTTAGGGAGAAATGGAGCGATATGTAAGCTCACTAAGACACGCTCCGAAAGATTCGTTCTTTACGATCGAAGACGGAACTCCTATCAAGCAGCAAAGAACCCTGAAGGATGACATAGTATTCCAGAATCAAGATACTGAAGGAATAGAAGCTTCGACCCTCGACCCCATGGTAGTGATGGCAGGAATCAGACCAGCAATGGTCCAATGAGTATTTTATTGGTGGAAAGTGGTAGCTTTGTGAATATCCTGTTCAAACACATGTTTGATCAGATGAAGATCAGTATGAAAGACATATCTGTTTGTCGAACGAAGATGCAGGGATTCACGGTGAACCTAAGCAACCAGTCGAAACAATTGATTTACCCGTAGAACTTGGGGAAGGCGAACGAAGAGTTATCCTCATCCAGACCTTTGTGATTGTAGATGAAATATCTGCCTATAATGCTTTTTAGGTTGGCCCGCTTTGGTAGATTTTAGGATTGCTTTAGCTCAATGGTATCTAACCATGAAATTTCTGACAGACAATGGAGTTAGGGTAATCAAAGGAGACCAAAGTGTCGCTAGAGAATGCTACATCGCAGAACTATGCGAGTCTAGAAGAAAAGAAAAAGGGAAGAATGTGGGGAGAACTATTCACATTCGTGAACCTACCGAATAGAAACTACAGAGCCACCCCTGACTTGGGGATCATAGCCACTTCGATAAGGCTTTGTGCCCTAGAAAGAAAAGTTTAGTGGAGGATCGGGCAGCACCGACATAATTGATGGTGCATGTCCCAATCGATATGGATGATCCAACTCGGGTCCTGAAAATTGGATCACATCTTGGAAAAAGATGCAACATGAACCAATCTTCGTGCCAACCTAGACGTATTTGCTTGGACATATTCCGATATGTGCAGGGTGTCACCAGAGATCGCATGCCACACACTTAATATTGATCCCAAGTATACACCAGTAAAGTAGAAGAGGCATAGCCTATGACCCGAATGGTCCAAAGTGCTGAGAGAAGAAGTGGATAAGTTAATGGCGAATAGCTTTATCTGCGATCCAACCTACCCCGAATGGGTATCCAACTCGGTCTTGGTCAAGAAGTCCAATGGAAAATGGTGAACTTGTAACGACTACTCAGAACTAACAAAGCTTGTCCAAAAGATAGCTTTTCTCTGCCTAGAATCGACCAGCTTGTGGATGGGACAGCTGGACACGAATTGCTATCATTTATGGATGCCTACTCAGGATACAACCAGATCATGATGCACGAACCTGACCAGGAAAACATCGGTTTCATCACTAATCTGGGATTATACTGCTACAAAGTGATGGCATTCGGTTTAAAGAATGCTGGGGCAACCTACCAACGACTAGTGAACACCATGTTCAAACATCAGATCGGAAAAACTATGGAAGTCTGTGTGGACGATATGTTGGTTAAATTGCGCATAGCCGCAAATCATTTGGATAACCTCGTTGAAATGTTTAAAATACTCCGCAAATATAGAATGAGACTCAATCCACTTAAATGTCACTTTGGGGTAGCCTCTAGAAAGTTCTTGGGATTCATTGTAAGCGCCAGAGGCATTAAAGCAAATCCCCAACAAATTACTGCTTTACGGGAAGACGACTCCCTAAGGAACAAGAAAGAGTTACAAAGCTTGAACGGAAAGGTTGCAGCACTATGCCGGTTCATATCAAAAGCAACTGACAAATGTATACCATTCTTTGACACACTAAAGAAGAGAAAGAAGAACTTCGAATGGAATCAGGCTTGTCAGACTGCCTTCGAAGAGCTGCTGTAGCATATGGAAACTCCGCCAATCCTATCCAAGCTGGTAGACGGAGAAGACTTGTTCATCTACTTAGTAGTTTCACCCCACGCATTAAGTGCTACGCTCGTACGAGAAGAAGCTAAGGTCCAGTGATCCGTATATTACATCAGTAAAGGATTCACTAGAGCCGAGAAGAACTATCCGAAACTGGAAAAACTTGCAAATCGCCTCTTGATCGCATCCAAAAAGTTACACCCATACTTCCAAGCACACCCGATCAAAGTACTAACATATCAACCTTTAAAGCAAGTGTTACACCGTCCCAAGACCTCTGGACGACTTATCAAATGGAACATCAAATTAAGTCAATATGAAATCACTTACCATCCTCAAAAGGCGATCAACGGGCATGCGTTGGTAGACCGCATTGTCGAGTTTGCAATACAAGATAACGAGGAAGAAATTACTCTAGAAGTAGAGACATGCTGGAAGTTGTTTGTCAATGGTGCATCTAACAACTTCTGCTCAGGGGTAGGAGTCGTGCTCAAAACTCCCGAAGGACGATCCATTTTCTATGCTTTACGCTTGCAATTCCCTGTAACAAACAATGAAGCAGAATATGAAGCATTAATAGCCGGGCTGAAGGTTGTGAAGGAACTCGGGATAAAATCCGTACACATCTATAGGACTCTCAACTAGTCGTCTATCAGGTGAAAGGCGAATATCAAGCCCAGGGAGAGAGCCTCGTCCCTTATAGGAATTGCTGAATAACATCGAACATTACACCATAACTCATACCCCGAGGGAATAAAACACGAAAGCGGATTATCTAGCCAAACTGGCCAGTTTCGGAGAAGCTCGGTCATTGGGATTAGTCCTAGTGAAACTCTGACCGCTCCATGCATGGGTGAGGTGGATATCGACTGGATTTTGAAACAACTAAAGAACCATAAACGTGGATGACACTGATCAAGGACTACCTGCTCAGAGGGACACTCCCCCTAGACAAGAATCAACGGAAAAAGCTCCTTCGAAAGGAACCACGATTCATAGTATAGGATGGGATACTCTACCGAAGGGGATTCCCTACCCCTTGCTCAGGTATGTGACCAACGACGAAGCTCGAAGAATCCTTAAGGAATTTCATGAAGGCGACTGCGGAGATCACATCGGGGGTAGACCCTTGCAAAGAAAGTCCTCCTATATGGATATTTTTGGCCAATGGTAAACCGCGATGCAGCAGATTATGCCAAACGGTGCGACCAATGCCAAAGATTCGGCAAGATCAAAAGAACTCCTTCAACAGGGCTAACACAGATGGTCAGCAAGTGGCCATTAGTAATCTGGGGAATCGATTTGATTGGTGTATTGCTAATAGCTAATGGAAGAGCCAAATACACTATCGTTGCAATTGACTACTTCACCAAATGGGCCGAAGCAGAACCATTGGCTACTATTACGACAAAGAAAGTTATTAACTTTGTTACTAAAAACATTATTTGTAGGTTTGGAGTGCCACAAAAAGTCTTCATAGATAACGGGACTCAATTCGAAAGTGTTGAGTTCAAATACTTTTGCAAGCGCTTTCGAATCGAGAAAAGCTTTTCGCTGTTGCACATCCATAGGCAAATGAACAAGTGGAAGCAGTGAACAAGATCATCAAGTCCACCATCAAAAGCAGCCAACTAGCTAAAGGAAATTGGGTTGATGAACTTTCACTCGCACTATAGGCTCACATGACAATGCATAAATCTACAACCGAGCACTCACCGTTTGCCCTGGCATATGGTTCAGAAGCAATGATCCCAATCGAACTAGAAGTCCCTTCTCATCGAAGGCAAAACTTCAATCAAAGGCAGAACGAGCAGCTCCTGCTCGAGTTGCTCTATATGATCGATGAGAAGAGGGAAGAAGTCGAGTTACGGACTGCTGCTCACTAGAAAAGGGTGGACACGATATTTCAACTCCAAGGTCCGTAACTGTACTTTCAAAGTAGGAGACCTTGTCCTCAAACGGGTCTACCATATACAAGGAAAATTCGGACCAAATTGGGAAGGCCCTGTGCAATCGGCCAGAAGCTAGGGGATGTTAGTTCAAGCTAACAACCATTGATGGAACCCAAATTCCCCAAGCTTGGAACAGCGAATCGCTATGTCGTTACTTTATCTTAGACTGTCTTATGTATTTTCTATTTCCCACAAATAAGCCACCCCGGAATATCGGAGACATTGTAAGTAGGCAGAACTTGCCCAACTTTTATTAATGAAATTGCTTTGCTTTCTGAACCAACAAAACTATGTTCACAAAAGTAACCTGCCGAGTCGACGGGGTCAAATCGACTCAAAACCATCCAATCGCTGCTTGAGATAGTGGACCATACTCAAGTACACCCCAGCTACCCGCCGAGTCGATGGAAGCAAATTGACTCAAACCATTGGATTGACGGAACTCGATCCCTGCCTTCTAAGGACCGGTGTTACTCCGCGACACCAGGAAGGCCCAAATCAAAGCCGCACATTTAGTAAGCCATGCACCGCCTCTTGGATTGTAGAATCACATCCAAGAGAACACAATTACCTAAGTCGCGCATCTTGTAAGCCGCGCATCCCTTCTTGGTTCGCAAAACTGCGACCATGCAAGCCTCAATCCCACTGTGCGCATTTTGTAAGTCGCACACTACTACTTGGGTCAGCAAAATTGCATCCAAAGACGAGGAACTCTCATATTTCAAAAAAATCACATACCACCCTCGGAGCCAAGAAAATAGCACCCCAAGGAGCGATACGTGTGTACGAGAGCCAAAAAAATCACATACCAGTCAGTCTTCCGGTTCTTCCTGTCCCATTTATCGGTAGAGTTGAAAGAGTCTATGCGGTAGGATCGTATAATATGGAATAGTAAAATGCTCTAGGTAGGTAGTAATAAGTAGTAAGTAAAGTAGACACCAAGACTTTATACTGGTTCGGACCTCTTGTCCTACGTCCAGTCCCTAAGCTCCTCTTAGGAATTCAACTAACCAACAATCCTCACTTAAACCGGAGGAATAGGTTTACAACTTACCCGAACAACCGAACGGGATTTCTTGCCTCAACTACCGAAGAGGACTTCAACTTGGATACAAAAAGTATTTCTGACTTGTTAGTGTTATCAAGAACACAACAAGTCAGAAATACTTTTTGTATCCAAGTTGAAGTCCTCTTCGGTAGTTGAGGCAAGAAATCCCGTTCGGTTGTTCGGGTAAGTTGTAAACCTATTCCTCCGGGTTAAGTGAGGGTTGTTGGTTAGTTGAATTCCTAAGAGGAGCTTAGGGACTGGACGTAGGACAAGAGGTCCGAACCAGTATAAAGTCTTGGTGTCTACTTTACTTACTACTTATTACTATCTACCTAGAGCATTTTACTATTCCATATTATACGATCCTACCGCATAGACTCTTTCAAGAGTGTAACCGTTGCTTGTTCCTGCTTGGGCCAACCAAAAAAGAAAAGAAAGAAGGTATTCCGTAACAAAATTTCAAGTAATCAATGTTGCTCCGGCATCACCAATCACTTAAGTACGTAAATCACTTGAGTGCATAAATTACTCGCCGTATGGCCGCTAAAGAGCTTCGCAGGTATCTCAAGTCAAAAGCTCCCAAAGATAGTTGTAGTATAGACTTGACTAGGGCATCCTGTAGGCTACCAGGGCCACCCAGTCCGTATCAAGTGTTCGGAGTAAACATTCCCGTGAACTAGGGGGCACACACACCAACACTCAACTAAAGTAGCAAATACTTCGCAGTTCTGTTACTCCAAACAAAGAATTTTGGTAGTGATTACGGGACTAAATAAAACAGTCATGAAAAAACAGAGTGGCATAAAAAGGCAACACTACATGGAACATGGATAAGTAGACAAGTGAAGTTACAATCAAATTTCAACAGTTTTATAACTTATAATGTTTTTTATGTACAACAACAAACAGTGGGGTTGTGCCCGCACACTATCGGTCAAGAATAGAAAAATACAAACACCATTTTTACAACAACAAAAAAAAGTGCTAAGTGCAGACTCTGCACTTGTACAAAAAGGAACCAAAAAAGCAAAAGACAGATCATGACTTCTTGTCACTGCTTCCCCTATCACATTTTCCGCCTCCGATCGACAACTTCTCAGGCTTCTCGCCTCTCGGGGTGACCTCGCTCTCTGAAACATGGCCACTGACAGACCCTCCTTTGCCTTTGTTCTTGTGGGATCTATGAGAACTCTTTGAAGACCTTTTTTGCTCTTCAACCTTCTCCTTCTTCATCGCTATCATCTGTTGCTCGGTCATCGGTTGCTCGGCCTCTGCTTTGTCTGCTTGGCTAGCATGATCCGCTTGTTCCCGTGTATCAGTAGATGCCAAGCCTACCTCTTGAGATGCAGTGGGGTCATCCAAAGCATGCAGAGCTTCAATTTGCTCGGAGTGCGAACTGGCTGCGAGCTAGATGCAGAGACGACAATTGATACGGTCAGAATGGTAGCAGATTCAACATCGTGATAATGAGGTAACTCGACAGGAAGAGAGGGTTGATCGATAATATCAGAATAAAGGGCGGTTATCTCGGCAATTTCATTAGATGTAAATTGGAAGCCTTCAAGCACAGAAGAGATAACAAAATTACCTACTGTGGGGGTCTGTTCATGCACCACAACTTCGAAGCCTTCGCCGCTACCCTCCTTTGATGGCCGCACAATTACGGGAGAAGTAGAAACGATCCCTTTATCGGCACAAAGATGCGAAGATGGCTCACCAGAGCCTAAAGAAAAATGCCCAGTTACATCCTTAGCGGTAGCCACGGCATCAATAGCTTCCTGTTCCCTCTATCGTCTCAAGATTTCCTGGCCATCCACTAAAGCTTGGCGGGGTTCTTCATTCAGATATACCCAAACCAACACTTCTTCGGTATAACTGCCACCCATGTCTTGAAATCAGGCCAGAATCTCTTCTCAGACTACGGCAAGCATACGAGAGAACAATGGACCCAAGTAGCTGAGACTCTCCCGGTGCAGCACGGAGTTAACATAAAAGCCCAGAATAGTGGCATCCAAGCCTTCCATCTTCTTTGTGAAGGTATCTTGGAGTTCTAAAAGGCTGGCATCCGTGTTAGCCTTCTCTGCTGCCACCTGCTTTTTCTCAGCATCTAAAGTCAAAACTTGTTCGCGAAGAGAGCCAATTTCTTAAGCCTGTTCGGTGATGGTTTACTTCTACATCTCAAACATCATCTTGCTTATTTTTAATTTTTCTTTTAAAGTCGCCTCATTAGTGTGGCACTTCTTTATTTCATCTCTAAATATGAGCGCGACCCGGTTGGTGGATTCTTTCAGCTCCTTAAACAAAGAACTTTTGCTTCCTCTTGAGGGCATCATCCCTCTCTTTCTTCAGCCTCTCAATCTCTACATCACGATCTGCAGGATGCTTTTCGTACTCATCCTTTTCAGACTCGAACGAGAGAATTTCTTGGTAGTTTTTTCGACTAACAGTGGACAGCTGCATGTATAATTTTTCCCACCCCTCGGCTTGCTCCAAACCGCTCTGAATCACATGGAGATGGGGTGAATAAGATTCGACATGAACTGACTTCAAATTCGGCTTATGAAAAAAAACCCTTAAGAACAAGTTAGGGAATGCAGCTTGCAGATGTGAGGGACCAGTGGGGAGAATGTAAAGCGCATGCCTAGAAATTGGGAGAGAGGCGGTCATAGCAGCGTGAGTGGAGGAGGACACGACACCGGAAGCAAGAACGTCTATCCCAGTGGAAGCAGAAAGCCGTGAAGCGTGTTCTCGCTCTAGTTCTCTTTTCGGCCTCTTTGACGGATCTTCCCGATCAGTCAAGCTCTTCCTCTTCTTATACCCACTTCCTCTATCACGGCCTTGATTTTTCTCGGCACGACGACGCTCTTTCGCCTCTCTATCCTTCCTCCTTTTCCTCTACTCATCAATCTTCTAGGGAGCAATGGACCTGGAAGAGTGTCTCTGCAAATGTTGAGACTCCAATACTCGATCAAGATCACTGTAAAAGCTACAAGACATGATTCCTGCAGCAAATGATAAAACAGCTTCAGGAAAGATGCATTTAATGAACTAAAACATCCTCAAAAATAATAGTAATATAAAATGTGTAATCCTAGTGAAGTGTATGCTGCAGTTTAACGACCCCGGCAGAATACGCAAACCAGATCGATCACGGACTAATGTCAGGACATTGATTCATGCAAGGATGATCTGAGTAAGCTGGGAAGGCAACCCTTCCGAAGTGAATTCATCCATCAAGTCACCTATATTCACAAAAATGCCGCTCGCATCTCCCAAGTCAATATCGGTACCTTCTAGCAAAGAGCTGGATACAGGTTCATTCTTAGTAGAAGCTCCTTCAATGGGCTCTTTCAAAGGAGGTGAGGGAGCATGTCCAGGGCATAACCCCAAGGCATTGTCGCCTAAGTTGACGTCACCTTCGTCAGTGTCCCAACCTATTTCTTCCTCATTTAGAAGATGCTCCTCACTGATCTCTCCTTCTTCATTCCCTTCAATCAACAGAGCCTTGCCCTTCCGTTGAATAAACCCTTCTTCTTTCTCTTGTGGGATCAATGGCATTTTGAGCAGACTGTCGACCCCGACTTGAATTTGAATCTCCTCATGGGTCTTCTCTGACCCATCAGATAGGTCACTTTCTTCTTCCTCGTCATTATCTTCATCTTCACCAGAGTCATGGAAAGAGGAAACAGAATGGGTCCGAGCTCTGGAGTGGGAAGGAGCGCTGATGAATCCAACGGACCTCCCAGGGTGTAAAAGCCCACATCGACGAAGATTTTCATCTATGAGCAACAACCTAATTGTGCGCTCCTAAGCATCGACTGCTTTCAGGGAGCTAAGAACATGCTGAGTGCCGGATCCTTTTTAATCTTTGGAAGAACTACAAGGAATATACGATCGCTCAGAAGACTTGTACAAATTAAAGGAAATTCCAAGCATGATGAAAGAGACTTACCCCCCATGGTCCATAAACGGGTGAATCCCTCTGGACATTTAGCGAAAAAGAACTGATTCTTGAATGAAGGAACTTTGTTGGGAAGATCCAGTATAAGTTTCCGGCTACATTGCGTCTCAATATAGACAAGTATGGGTCAGCCTCTCTCTTTTCGAATAATAGAAGATAATGCAACTCAGCGAAACTCGAGGCACGATTGAGCGTCCACATGAACAAAATATATAAGCATATTGGCATGGCATATCCATTTGGAAGAATCTAGAATGGGGCCAACCCAATGTTCTGAAATGTTGTCATTAAGAAGTGATTGAATGGGGGCACTGCACCATACATACAGATATACCGGTTGCAAGCCATGTATCCAGGATGTGACCTATGAGCAAATTCTCCTCTCGATGGCAGAAGCACGTCGTCCTCTGGGATACCGTATTGCGAGCAAATGCTTCGCAACATCCCATGTGTAAGGATTGCAAGAGCTTTCTTCAGAGGATCAAGCAAGATTCTAAAGTTAGGAGGAGTGCGATCGACGATGGGGCCGACTGGAATTAGGTGACCATATTGACCTAAAGTTATGGAAGCGGTAGATCCAGCTGGGATCGATGATGACTTCGCTTCAAAAAGAGGTGAGTTCCTCTCAACTGATTTGCAACGAGAAGATTTGCGCATCATTTTATATAAGAAAGCTTGTGTTTAAAACGGTCTGGTACGCCTAATCTCTAAATTATAAACTCTAGCGTAGTTGATACTTGAAATCTAGAAGATAATTGACGTATACCAACCACCGATCGGATTCCAAGTATTAACCGGGGGTGTGTGATGTGTAATCTAAGTGAGAATGGGTTTGGTATCCTGAAGGTTGTGAACAGACCACTTCGTGAAGATGGCTCACTAAAACTGGAAAGAGTGATCTGTATTACTTGTTAATTTCTTTTCTTCTATACTTACCTATTATCGATCGATAATGGATCCGCTATCTGAAGC
Source organism: Allium fistulosum (assembly GCA_030737815.1). Taxonomy (NCBI): domain Eukaryota; kingdom Viridiplantae; phylum Streptophyta; class Magnoliopsida; order Asparagales; family Amaryllidaceae; genus Allium; species Allium fistulosum. The sequence goes on along the minus strand of CM060907.1, from coordinate 676,746,007 downwards.
GACATGGAAAGCCCATCCTATTTTAGGTACACAGATTGTGCAATGATAGGAACAATCCAAAGCGAGCAACTATAGATCGATGGGTCTGAATCAAGTAGAGAATTCTTAGCATAAGTCGATTTTAGTTCTTGGGAAAGTTATAACGGCACGAGTTGCATACAAGACGGTACCCTAAGCTATTATTACCTTCCAGAAAAACCAAAATCAATCCGCAAGACGCTGTGCCGGGATCAACTGTGTAACTCGGTGCAAGATAATTCTGACTCTGTGGATGAAGCTAGCAAAACTTGTCGAGCACCTGGGCAAAACCCTAGCTTCGTTTCGTGAAGAATTCAAGACTCAATTTACTATCTTCTTCCACAAAGTCACAATTAGCTCGAATCTTCCACTATATCCGTCGCTAACACAACTTCATCACTAATCGTTAATGTAGCAATACGCAAAAATCCATATCACCAACCTTCAAAATGGAGAGAAGTGATTTGATCACTGATTCAAGACAACCCAAACTAGGTTATTGGATGGATCGGATCGACAACGCCTCAAAACGGAGGAGATCACGACAGTGGGACCTTTTTAGAACGACGGCGATAGCTCTAGGAAGCGGCGGTTGATGGCATTGGTGGGGGAGATCGATGGCGACAACTCCTAAATGGACGGAGAGCTTGGATCGGCAGGCTAGGGCTTGAAGAGATCGGATCGGCTAGAGGACATAGGCTTGGATCAAATGGAAATGAAGTGAAGTAGGGTGTCGGCTCATATATATAAAAAGAAAGGGAATTTTTTTTGTTAAGTACTTGGATCGGTACCGATCCGATCCAAATTTACTCCTCCAAATGGTCTCGAATTTTCCCTGTTTGACCTACTCAATGTTCGTATTCATTCTAGGAATTATCAAGTCAAGATCACTACATAATTACAAATAATGGAATTCACACTAGGGACTGGACAGTTAGCCGATACGTCATAGGTAGCCTTTCAAGATGGCCAGGTATGACCAATGAAACTCCTTAAAACAGAAACCTATAGATAAACAATTCCCGAGCACACCTTGTTTTTAACGAAAGCGTACTATATGCGGAAAATGTTAACCGAGTTTTTATCCCAGCAGAATTCAATGGGAGTTAGAACATTCAGGTTAAACCAGAACGACTCTAAACTTGATTCAATTGGATCGATACCGATCCAAAATGTTGCTATATTGGATCTCTGATTCACTGGTTTTACACTCTTATGTCTCCACTAAGCTTGTCTACCAAGTTTGATTACATTCCAAGCATCCGAGTTCAAGAAGTGGAGGTTCATCTGATTCAGAATACAGTTCAATCTAACCCACAGGTGAATCATCATTAAAACAAGTGAACAAACTACAAAATTACATGAAGGGCATCACTATGAAGTAAGAAGCTTGACCAAACAAATTGAAGCCAAAAATTGGCTAAGGATTTGGGTCGGTATCGATCCAATTGGGTCGGGTTGGTACCGATCCAAAAAGGTGACCAATTTTGGCTCCAAACTTTCTGAGATCTCTCTGCATGATGACTATAAGCTTCTGAAAAAGCGATTCTTGGCCCAAGAGCTTTCCAACCCCTATAAATACCATCTCATCTGCAACAAAAGGGGATCTGCTCTGATCTCTGCTGAAACTCTGCCATTATTTCTTCACTCTTCTTCTCCCTCACAACAGCCATTAAAGGGCAACTGAGATCCTTTCGGTTGTCTCTAATAATGGTGGCTTGATCTAACTTAGGAAAGAAGAGTCATATTGTAATCCAAACTCCTTTGTAACATCAGTTGATCAATAAAAGCTATAAAGTGGAGGTAGGTTTCGTTAACAGTCGAACCACTATAAAAATCTCTTGTCTCTTTACTTTTTCTACGATTTACTATTGCTTTTTCTATTTTATTTTCCTTGATAAACAGGGCTGGTGCTTTCACACTCAAAACCAGGGTGTTGACCCATTTTTTTGGTTAACAGACGTTTAGAAAGTGTCAAAATTGATCATCAACAAGAAGTATTAGTTCAAATATCTGACCTTCTATTTTGAGAAAACCAAATTTAAGTCACACATTGCAATGATTATCACCTAAATGGAAAACTCTATTATAAAGGCATGCCACCCGTAGACTATGATTTAGCAAAATTTGTTAGGAATTTTTTTTTGGTTTCTCTTCTACGGATAGTCTTCTAACTCAAATATGAAGATAAGATAGAATTTCAACCACTGTTTCATATGTACCTTCGAAAATAAGTGGCCGCCAATATTAGCATATGGGAAATTGGATAAGTATTGAAATGTTCTTAAAAGATGTCGGACTCACCAACAAAAAGAAGTAACTATTTTATTAAATGGGAAGAGGTCGAGACATTGTCTGCTAAAAGGTCTTGGGATTTATAGACAACCAAAGCCACGAATAAAATGCTCAAGGATACCCTAAAAGAACATTTTGGTCAGAAATTCAAGCAATATAACTATTCCTAATTATGGTCATCTGAAACTCGAACAAAAGAGAGCCACTAGGCATGTAGTTCTTTTACCAACATAAGAATTTAAAGTAATGCTACCAAACAAATTAAGGATTCTGCCACATCAGGAAATTGAATATACCTGAGAACCAAACTAAAAAGCCTACGAAGAAACCGTTGAGTTTAGCTAAAACCATATCGTGAGCCATGAAACATCAAGAAGAAAAATATAAAGTACCTCGGTCCAAGAAAACTCACAAAAGGAATGATTCAACATTTAAATGGCAAAAACAAGATTCAAAAGCAAGGAAAGTAATTTCCAAAATCGACATCAAAAAGAATCTCTACTGCTAAACTCCTAATGGTCAGGCAGACCTAATAAAGATGCAATATCAAGGATATGAAACTCCAACAATATGAGACAACATATAATGGATTTCAAACGAATCATCTTAACAATAAGGCCCCTATACTGAGATGCGATATGTTTGACTTAGCTCCTAACCTGACGAGGTTGGCGAGATTAGTTAAGCAGAGGTACAACTCATACTCGGAAGAGGTCAACTAAGCCATTGATCCCACCGTTGGGACTGGTCAATGCATCTGTCCAAGGGAGATGGACAAAAAAGCCTTTGGTCTCGGCTTTGCGCCTGGCCAAAGCAACTATCCAAAGAGCGATGATCAATTAAGCCTTTGATCCCGCCGCTAGGCCTTGTCAAAGCACTTATCCAAAGGAGATGAACGAAAAGCCTTTGGTCCCACCTTCAGGCCTGGTTAAAGCAACCATCTAAAGAGTAATGGTTAATTATGTCTTTGATCTCGCCGTCTAGCCTGGTCAAAGTATCAATCCAATGGAGATGGAAGAAAAGCCTTTGGTCCCGTCTTTGGGCCTGGCCAAAGCAACCATCCAAAGAGTGATGATCAATTAAGCCTTTGATCCTGCCGCTAGGCCTTGTCAAAGCACCTATCTAAGGGAGATGGACGAAAAGCCTTTGGTCCCGCCTTTAGGCCTGGCCAAAGCAACCATCCAAAGAGCGATGGTCAATTAAGTCTTTGATCTCGCCGTCGGGCCTGCTCAAAGTTTCAATTCATGGGAGATAGAAGAAAAGCCTTTAGTCCCACCTTTGGGCCTAGCCAAAGCAACCATCTAAAGAGTGATGGTCAATTAAGCCTTTGATCCCACCGTCGGGCCTTGTCAAAGCAACCATCCAAGGGGGATGGACAAAAAGCCTTTGGTCCTGTCTTCGGGCCTTGCCAAAACAACTATCCAAAGAGTGATAGTCAGTTAAGCCTATGATCTCGAAGCCGGGCCTGGTCAAATCACCCTTACAAGGGAGATAAACAATGGAAACTTTGATAATCAAGAAAGTTCTATGAAAGAACCATTCAAAGAAGGACAATCGATTGAATACTTGAGTCGATAAATAACCAAACTAAGAATAGGCAAAAGGAAAAATGCATTCCTCGAAACTTTAGAAGTTTCAATCTTATCACGACATTAATTCTTTCTAATAAAAGCTACTCTCAAAAGGTTTCAAGTAGATTTCCTTACTTTCTAAAAATTCATTCTTCGAAAATCATACTTTAATAAGTACATATATTTGATTTTCACATCAAATGGTTTTCAAATAAAGCTATGAAATCTCTTATAAGGATATCTTCGAATAAATTTGTGAGAAATTCTTCATCATAAAGAAAATATTTTCAAGAACGATCATTACAGACAAAAAATATTTCTAAAGGATTACAAAACCCATAAATCTTGGAAAACCTCTTTATAAAAAGTCACAGTGCTAAGGAATAAAAGTTATGGCAAGACAAAGTAGCACAAACAATCAATGATGAAGATAAAGTACCTTCGGAATGATAAATTGAGAAGAAAAAGGAACAATTCAAGAATAGAATTTTACTTAAGATAAAACATAAAAAAATCTTATACGAGGGGGGGGGGCAAGTGTTACATCCAAAATTCCAAAAAGCAGATTGATAAATAAGAAAGCCATCATGTGCAATTTAAGGGGATAGTATGTCGAAACTTTTCTATATAGATGAGAGCCATCGTGCATAATTTGAAATCATCAAGTAAAGAGAGGTGGTTATTGAGAAGAGTTCTATAAGGCAGTTATCACAAAGAGTTCTATAAGGTAGTTATCGCGAAGAGTTCTATAAGGTGGTTAGCATGTGTAGTTTTATAAAGCAATCATGCGAAGTTTCGTGAAGCCATCACTATGAGTTCTATAGAGCCATCTTGTCCTTGTCAACTTTAATCAACCAATCCAAGCAAGCAATGCCACTTCCAACCTCTATAAACAGTGACCCACGGCTACCTAAGAAGTGGCTCCTCTCTTCATTCTCTCTTAACACAAATCATAATTTAGGGTTAGAAAATTTTAAGCTCTCTTGAGAGTTTGGGATCTCCTTTAATGGCCAATGAAGAAGATCTTTTTAATTTGAGGACCTTTAGAAATATAAATTTGCATGTCTATTCCTTTCTTGATTTTTGCATTAGAACGATAAGAGTTGACTTTTATTTCTTGCATATCGGCCATTGAATAAAGAAGATTACATATGTTTTCGAATTTTATATTTGTTGTAATTTTATTTGAATTTTATATATTTCAAAAATATTTCAATGTTAGGCTAAAATTTGGACCAATGGAAAGCCTTCTTGAAAGATTGTAATGTCTTTTCATGTTGTCGCTTAAATTTTCTTTATAAACACTCTTTTCTAAATCCATTTCTTTGAAAATAAATTAGAATTTTTTAGAGAATCTGTGTTTAAATGTGTATTTTATAGAAGAAATATCTAGTTAATTGACTGGTCCCTCTTTGAAATAACTAAATTTAAATTGAAAATTTTGACCATCATATGTCGACATATATTTATTGTATGTCAACATACATGTTTTTCTTTAAATAGTTTTGAATTTTAGTTTGGTTAAATATTTAATTATTTTATCATTTTTATAGTAATTTTTAGTTCTAGAAGGAAAATTAGCATCAATATTTTTATTTGTTATATATATTATTAACAATATGTTATGGTATGGACATTTTTATAACCAAATCTAAAAGTACTAGTTATACAAGGCACATATTTAAATATCACATAAAAAAATGTAATTACGAACTTCTAACAGTTACATTTACAAACATACATACAAATGTAAACAAATATCATATTTGCGTTCCTTGATGATTAGAGATTTGTAAATGCTACAATTTGGATAGTGGAAACAAAAGTTCCTTTTTGTTACATAAGCATCAAAAGTTACTTCTCCAATACATCAAACAGCATTTTCGCCGACAACTTCCATTTCTACTTCCTCCTACTTATCCTCCTCTTCTTCTTCATCTTCAGATTCACTTCCCATATTAACGGGGTTATCGACAGGCAAATTTTTAGATTCTTTCCCATCTTTTATAATAGGGTCCATTTGATTGTTCAGAATATGGTCTCGAAGATGCCTTATAATTCCTCCTTGCCTCTCCTGTTCATTCATCATTCGGATTTTATATACTTGAATTTCAGTAAGCATGTTGATAACATGCTTCATTTCTTTCTCAATTATCCTTAGTTTCAAGAACGTGAAGTCATCGAAAGGAGAATTTCTATCAATTGGGTGTTTGGATCCATTAATGGTTTGTGTTTTTAATTTTTACAAAGAATAAATGAGAGAAAATGGGTTCAGAGACAAAATAGTTTAGTTATATATGTAGATTTTATTTTTAAAAATTAAATTAAGGAGGAAAATCTATTTCAAGATTCCATGTGTCGACATATGAAATTTCTATATGTCAACGACATATCCATTTTTCATGATATATTCCATTATTTATTAATTTAAATTATATATATAAATATGTAATATATTTTAGAAAATAAGCATATTCTTAGTTTTCTTCATAGTTTAATTAATTTATTAATGTTTTTGTTAATATATTGTCCATTAAGTTTTCAAGTTTTATAAATATTAAATTAATTGCTTTATGGTTTTTGAATTAGTTAGAAAAGATATATTTAATATTTTAAAATAAATTACTATAAAAAATTTCTTCTCACCAAATTAAACTATTTCATGAATATTTATTGTTAATAAGTAACATAAAAGTACTTATTTTTATAATATAGTTTCATATTTTTATTAATTAGTATTTGTAATATAATATCTTTTGGTTTATTATTTTAAAATACATAATTATATATATATATATATATATATATATATATATCTGTGTGTGTATGAGTGTATGTATGTATATTTCATAATTTTATTATTTGTAAATTTTTATTTCTTATTTATACATGTTATTTTACATAATATATAATATTCTGAAATATTGTTTTTTCAGTTTATATGAATTTTGCATTTAATTATAAAGAATATTAATTTAAAACGATATTTTACTATTTCAAACAATGTTTCTAAAAGAAATAATGAAATCTAAAATACATATTATCTATCTATGAAAGTCTAATCATCTACACTAATGAATAAATAAATTAAATTAAAATTATCAACTTTTTGGGTTACTCCAAGTTTTCTTTAAAGTTCGTGGCATTTGTTTTGTAATCAACCGGTGTCTGTTCATCTTCTGTTAGCAAGCACAAATCTGCATTTTCTGTCTCTGAGTCACCGCTGCTTATGTGGAGTTTGAATCATCCTATGTTGCATTGTAAGCCTGTTTCCTCTTTTTGTTAAAGGAGTTTGTATTGGGAAAGAAATTTGATTTCTTTTGGGTCAAACAGTCTCACCAAAAGCGTCTAGTTTTGTTGCATCCAAAGCATTTGACAGTATCTTCGCTCTCTAATTTGTTTGGGTTTCCATTAGCCATTCTGAATTTGTTTCTTTTTTGATACTTTAGAAATTTTCTGAAATTCCTAGTCATAAATGCCATTTTCTCGTTGTTATATGATCTTTCATCTCCACGAGTAGCGTTAAATGCCAGTGTTTTCTTCTCACCTGACACGCTTTTCTTTCTACCCTACAATTGAACTTTATATGACATTAAATTACCTATTAATTCTTCTACTTTATCATACTGATATCATTGGCTTCCTCTATGGCCAGAGTCTTCTGATTCCATTCACTTGTAAGTGAATTAAGAATCTTTCGGACTTGGTCCTCTTCAGTGTATTCTTTTCTAATGAAATTAAAGCAAGCAATATATCTTGAAATCAAGAATACATCTTAGAAATAGACTCATTTGGTTTCATTTTAAATAACTGAAATGGTTAGTTAACATAGAAATCTTTGTTTGTTTAATCTTACTAGTGCCTTCGTGTGTAACTTGAGGTGTTCTCTATATTTCATATGCAGACTTACATATAGAAACTCTATTAAATTCATTTTTATCTAGCGAACAGAACAATATGTTTATAGCTTTTGACTTACTAAGTGCTTGTGCCTTCTGCTCGTTTGTCCACTGAGCATATGCAGTCTTGGGTTCCCTGTATTCACTTTGGGTAATAATTTCATTGGATTGTAAATAAATTTTCATTCTACATGACCAGTATGTATAATTATTACCATTAAAACATAGGGTTTAGCAATTGATTAGACTTCTATAAAAGTGTTAAAGAGTGTGTTGCTATTGTTAGCAGGCATTAAAATTTTCAAAAATTAGATTATGAGTTTTTGAAATCTGTATGCTCTGATACTAATTGCGAATGAGGTGATGATGGGTGTGATAACCTAATTTATACTATAGCGGAATGGATCTTAAGACTATTTTACACTAGAGAGGGTGAATAGTGTATTTAAACTTTTTATCAATATATTTGCGAATTTCAGAGTTTATCATAGAAAATTCAAACACATGTAATAATGTGATCATAGAACAATTATATAACAGAAAGTAAATGTAGTAGAAGTAAAGGTAACAAAGACGTGAAGAATTTTATATTGGTTCGGATTCCCAATCCTACATCCAGTCTTGTATCCTGTATAGAATTTCACTAATCACATCTTGATTTTGAATCTGGTGGCAAGAACACCCTTAACACCATTTGAATTTGACTCAAGTGGCAAGAACACCTATTGGAATTTGACTTGGGTAACCAGCACACTCTTTAGAATTTGACTCAAGTAACCAGAACACTTCTCCTGTCTTTGACTCACGAGGTAAGACAACACCCTTTGGAATTTGACTTAGGTAACCAGAACACCTATTTAGTATTTGACTCGGGAGGCAGGATAACTTTCTTTACAAACGCATCTTAACTTTCACCCAGGAGGTTAAGATCACCATTTTATAAGTAGTAGTAGTAGTGGACTACAAGAAATCAATACTTTTTACCACAATTCCAAGTAGTTTGTTGATACAATTTCCTATAAACCTTCAGTAGTTGAATATCTTTGTTTTTAAGTAGAATTGAGTGAAGATCAAAGAGTTAATGGTGTAAAATATAATGAATCTTCTCTAATCTTTTGTATAAATGTAGAGAAAGAGAATTGATGTAGAATTCAGCAGCATTTCATTGAAATCTTAAAGAGAATGAGAGATAAAGAAAGTAGTCATAATTGTTGTTAAAAATTCGAAATTAGAGGCCTTTAAATAAACATGAGTCTTCAAATATTCCTTCTATTCAATCATCACTTATATTAAATCTTGATCAACTCTTAATTTATACTGATCATTTCTTAAGTTTTTATTCAATCATCACTTATATAGACTTTTTTAAATATTCTCGATATCCTGCACAATATACTATATAGCTATCTACCTCTACCTCTGCATTTAGATTAACGGTCAAACACATTTCCCACCGGCTCTACAACATGATCTCAACCATCCACCTTCCACTTCAGTTACTATTAATACCCTTATTTTGCAACTTAAAAGAGGTTGAACCCTGGTTCAAACATTCACGAATCTGAATGCTACACACAATTCAGCACTTTTATGACCATGTCAGTCCTTAAGATTACATAGCTTTGTTAGTCTTAAGTGCCCCCTTTTCTTATTATTCACTTATAATTCCTTATACTTGTAAGAGAAATATATAGTAAGAGAACTTCACAGTGGACGTAGGCTTTGTTGAACCACTTTATATCTTATGTTATTTACATTTCAACTGCGTATTTAACTCCTTATTTTCTCTCTTTTTAAGCCTAGTGATTAGCAAGTAACCTTCTCTTTTTACAATGCACTTGTATCATTTCGAGGTTGGCTAGAAAACTAGTCAACAATAATGTCGCTGAAAGTATTCTAGAGAATGGAGAGTGGAGACTAGATAGATTGAGTTTCTTAAATCATGTAAGAGATGATATAATCAAGACGAGAAAAATTATAGACAAAGAAGAGATTGTTGAGTGTGGCTAGCAAATAAAAATGAAAAATACACATTCAATGATGTATGGGCTTTAGTCAAAAAGCAATTTACTAAAGTCGCATGGTGCACATTTATGTGGGATAAAGTTCATACTCCCAAAATGTCAATGTGTTTGCTCAAGAAATTATTTAATCTACCTACAACCAATGATAGATTGAATCAAAGAAACATGGGGGTTGACCCTTTATGTGTTTTTTGTAAACAAGAGAATGAAAGTGTGGGGAATTTAAACTTTGAATGTAATTTTCTACCCACATTTGGAAATGATATCGCATAAAACTAAGGTGTCCAGTAGGCCAAATAGAAACACTAACTTTACATACTAAAACCAACTTCATATCAAACAAGTTTAAACACTTTTGTTAAGCGGATACATTGCTAAATTTCCTTATCAATGTGTGTGTGGTTAGTGTGGAAAGAGAGAAATGATATAATTTTTAAACAATTTAAATTATTCAGAAGAAAGAAGTGTGTGCAAACTACTTAAGAGTTTATTTGCTATACGGGGTGGAAAATTCGAACACTAGCATTGCATTAATCGAACAAATGAAAAAATTTACATAGAATGGTGCTAAGCTTACCTTAATTACCCATCCTTCCATTATCCATACGTTTAAATTAATATTTCAGTTGATAGTAACTGCTGAAAGGACTAAAAATATTCTTAAGCGCGGTACTTACTATAGTTGCCTTTGTCAATTCTAACTCTCTTTTGTAGCTGCTAAATGTTCTCACTGTAACAATATCATAAATGAACATTATTAGTCTTTATATATGCATATAATATCAAATTTATCTTACCACTTATCTGCAAAAAATAATTCAACCATGTTGCAAAAGTTTACAAAGTCCCTACTTGTTTTCATCATTGTTGTTACAGCCAGTTAAGTGATAGACCTAACATGAAAGATCACAAAGCTGATAATTTTGAGGATTTGCGAGGAAAGCTACTTTGATTTTCAGTGTGGTTGCAACAAAATAGGAAAAAAACCATTTGCACTATTAATGATATCCTGATAGAGTTAAGGGTGTGCTCTGGGGTCATTTACGTAATTTATCATGTAACTTGACTCTTATAAAAGATCTTATTTGAAATGATATATGCATCCTGTTTATTTTCTTTTATATATGTTGTAATATAGTGATATAAATAATAAATTAAACAGATTAAACATGTATAAGTAGAAAATCTTTAGGAGAAGTATTTTATCGACTGTAGTTACGAATTTGTTCGTACCTATGATAATTGAATTAATACATATATACTGATATATATATATATATGAACACTTACTCCTTAAATATTCCTAGTTAAGATGTATCGAGAAAATGATATCGATACATCTATTGTGACTAATGTACATAACCATCTCCATATAATGGACGGTAATTTAGTTATGACCGTTGGGTTCCAAGGGGTTATGTACTTATTGTTGTTTGGAATAATCATAGAACGACCCGATGAGAGTCTTCTATAGGTTAATATAACTAAGTCAAAATAAAAGATCCTAAGGTAATGACGTTTACTAGTCTTCAAACTTGATGGTACTATTGATATTAAGTAACTAGGTTATACTTTGATTATGAATAAATAATTGCATGGAAACCTTGTTTCGACAAAAGTTGGGTATGCATTAAACTACTTAAGGTGAAACATTGCCTTAGAGAAGATTCATCTCCTTCGGTGTAGAAGGTCGGTATACAATGATTGGTAGTAAACTTAAAGTCAAGATCTCTGGCTGGAGTAAAATGGTCAATAAATAAATGTTATTAGATGAACCAAGGACTTTAAGGTAGCATTCACAATTAAATACAGATATTAACAGAGTTTTCGATCTTAGACCAAATTCTAAATATCTAAGTGATACAGTGATGACGAAAAGAATACTTATGCAAAAAGCTGTTAGTATGTAAGCTTATTTTAGATTGGAAATTGGATTTCATTTAAATGATCTGTAAACTTAGCTCGATACCATGATTCAGCAAAATCCGTACATGCTTCAGTATTTAAATTGTTTAAATATCGACCGAGGACCGAATTCACGTTAAAGAGTCAACACAATCATGTTTTTAAATATTTCCAAATTCGACCAATTGAAAATTTTATTTATGATCGTTATAATCAATAATCAATGAATGTTAATGTTGTACTAGTATTTCATGGCATTTTTTGAAGTTTAAAATCAGTTAGAACAATGTATAAAAGTTGTATGTCGGTTTATTCTGTTAAAGGCTAGAATTAAATACTTAAAAAATATATTTAAAGAGGATCGAAGAGGTTATTGACAATGCTAAGTCAATGCCTTGGCCGGTCATATTATTCAAAGTGGAAGACGAGGTTCGATCTTTTAGGCCTCCACTCCTTTTTCCACACACTTTCCGAAAGAGCTCTAGCCCATTAGCCCCTAGTAGTGAACCCAAGGTGTTAGCCTTGCAAACTGACACTAAGGAGGAGAACATAAGGCTTAAGGAGGAAATACTAGAAAACAACATGTTTGGCTTACGACAAGACATCGACGATGAATGGTATTATCTTTGATTCAATAATCTAATCATATATATGTATAGACATTCTTGTTCCCTTCATCGTATATTTTTCGGCCATGGCAAAATTTATATAATGCATTATATATATAATATTATTTTAATATTTAATTACTAAACAAAGTGTTTTCAAATACATATATATATATATAATATTATATAATTTTTATTTTTGAAAAAATATTATTATTGATCTGGTTTATCAGCATATAAATTTATATATATGAAAAAAAGCCTTCATTCATTTAAATGGATTTTGGCTTTAAAACTAAAATAAAAAATTGTTTACTATTTCGATTCCATGAATAAAATAATTTATTTTTAAATATATATATATAGACACTTTAAAAATTTCCCATATAGAAACTTATTTTTTTTAAAAATTAACGCATTCATTTTCAGTAGTAATTATTTTATATTTATATTTTAAAAGTTAAACAAGTATGAAATTTAAATTGTTTTGAAATTTTCAATTACTTTCAAATAGGATCAGATTTAAATAAATAAATAAAATAAAATAATTACATGTTTTTTTCGGTTGCAATAATAAAATATTAATATATGTATGTATGTTTATTGAAATGTAAATTACTTTAAAATTTAAAATTTTAATTTTTAAGTATTTTTTTAAATTTGAAATTAATCATATCATAATTAAATTTTAAATGATTTTTCTATATAAAGGATGTATAATCCAAGGATCATACATCCATACCAAGCATGCATATATATATATATATAATAAAAGGTACAGAACCAAGGAAAGAAGTCCACACCCTATAATAACGGCCAACATGCATGACCGGTAGTAATATCAACAAGTAAGCACAGCAGAACCGACCATGCCCAACCACGACAAACAAAATGGAAAATGCCAATAATAATATAATATACCACTTAAAATATAATCATAGAGATGACAGAACTAAATTTCCACACATCGACGGAACCAACTAATGAGCTTTGGGCAATAAACAGGAGTGTGTGGTGAGAATTTATATTTCTAGTCCCAGTCCGGAGCAGCTAGAATATCTTCGTTGTTGGCACCGAATTCACTATCATTGTAGTAGGACAATCTCACCATCTATCAGCCTATAATAGAGAACCTGCTCATCCTTCTCATCGTCTGAATTTCACATAGAGAAAACCTTCCAACTTGAGTGGAAGCACAAACCACTAACCTTGCGGGACTAAGTCACAGTCTCATTGTTCCATACTAGTTGCATACCTTCGGCCAATTTTTCAGACAGCTCTAGAGCAATGCTTTATGCACTTGGAGGATCAGAAATGATAGCATCAATAAATTTCTTCTTAAGAGTATTAATAGAGGAATTGCATGGAGGAATAAGGTTGGCTAAGGGGCGCAAACAGGAGGATCAGGTGAAGGAGAAGTCGGACTATCGGGTGGAGCGGAAGTGGGGGCGGAATGGGGAGGATCTAGAGATTTGGGTCGAGATGGGAGGGGAACTCTGACCTTCCAATGCTTAGAGGGAGGTTTCGGGAGGGGATTCTTAGGAGGAAGGATGTCGAAGTTGGCGATCGAATGTGGGAAAGCCGAGTTAACATGGCCAAAGGACCGACAAAGATTGCAAATAGGCGGCTTCCACTGATAAGTGACATAAATATAGGCTACCCCACCCTCGGCAAGGGAAACAGGAATACGAGAAGGTAATTACCTAAAAGGGGAGATCTCAATAAGTGCTTTGGCATAACAGAAAATTTGCAAAGGCTCACTGGAAATGTCAAAGAAAATCAACTAACCAATATGATTTGCCAACTAGTTTACCCCCCAAGAGATTGGAAGATTGAAGGAATTTTCGAAAAATGAGCACAGATGGGAATGTAGAGAACTCTCTCACGAACAAGGTCAACTGACCGACTCCACTGGGTAATTATAAACACTTCACCTTTAATAATAATAGGATCTGATTTCAAAATATAGGTTCTTTCTTGAGGGGACGAGGATTTAAAAAAAATACAACGAATTATCACACCTGACATTGACCGAACCTGTTTCCTGGAGATTTGACCAGGCAACTAGTGCTCGGCATCAGGTAGCACTCGGCATCAGAGAGTGACCGACATCCAGGAGTGTTCGGCGAAGCACACGGCATCCAGTGGGACTCGGCATCCATAGCGTTCGGCATCCGTAATGCTCGGCGACCAGGAGACTCGACGTCAAGTAGTGTTCGGCGTCAACTGGCACTCGGCGACAACCAACGCTCAGCATCCCTGGCGTTCGGCATCATTAGAACTCGGTGATAGGAGAACTCGGCAACAAGAGCGCTCGGCATCCCTTGGTACTCGGCATAGTACTCGGCAACAAGAGCGCTCGGCATCCCTTGGTACTCGGCGTAGTACTCGGCAGCGAGAGTACTCGGCACTCCAAGGTACTCGGCGTAGTACTCGGCAACGAGAGTACTCGGCATCCAAAAGACATTCAGTATGCACAACTACTCAAGGTGACAATGTTGTTCGGCCAGCGTGCACTTTTCGTTCAAGAGCTTCGGATAGAGACACGTTCGGCCTCAACTGACAATCATCCTGCACTTCCCACACATCCAGCGTACCGTTCGGCATAGAAGGACTGTTCGGCATTAGAGCATTCGGCATACTAGGTTCGGCATGCAGCGGCCACTGTACTGGGGCTAGAGTGTTCGGCCATCCAGCCCATTTGGGAAGTCCAGCCCATATTTGCCTATAAATAGAGGGGCAGGGTCACAGTGAAAGGGATCCTTTTTTTGGAGAGAGAACACTGGGGAGACTCTGCCATTTTCGAGACTCATCTTCTCTACTTAAACAACTTCATTCAAGCATTAGATTCACGAATTGTATTTGTAATCAACTCTAAAGAAGATCAATAAAGTTTAACCTCAAAGTGGACGTAGGCAATTACGCTGAACCACTATAAATTTGGTGTTCTTACTTTCTGCAATTAAATTAGCATTGTCTTCTCTGTTTAATTTACTTTCATCACTTATATCTCTACACAATCTTTCTCTACGAGGTTAGTGACCAATTTTGGTGCTAACACTTTGGTGCTTTCACTGAGAGTTGAATTCTCAGACCTCAAGGATCTGCTTTGAAGCTACTGGATTGAACAAATACCCCAAGGAAGATCCGACTCACTGATAGGACATCCATTGATTCTACTCAGAGTTCATACCGATAACTCTACAATGGCAGGACCACGTACCAGGTCAGCTTCTCATAATGTGGATGCCCGCGAGACTGCTAGCATGCAACAAGCAGGACCTAGCAATCAACCAGTGATTCCGAGTGCAGGAATTGCCGCTCAAGAACAAACTCCAGTTGTCACCAGAATAGAGTTCAATGACTTAATGAGAGAACTCAGGGAAAGCAGGAGACAACTAGGAGAGCAGATGCAAGCTAACGCCAACCTGATGGCACATCTCACTCAATAGCAGCAACAGAATGCTGGGGGCAATCCCGCTCCTTACTCTTCATCTGACAGCTCAACGTCCTCTGATGAACCTCCCAGGCGCAGACGCCGCAAGACTGACGCTGCACGAGCAGAAGCTGCTGCTCAAACAACTGGAGACCGTGACCAAGCAAGAGCTGGAAACTCCAGGACCTGGGTACAGACGGAGGATAGAGGCCCGGATCATCAAAATGCTAGCGATGTCGAACCTCAAGACGCACGATTAGCAGACCGCCAGGAGAGGAGGCACCAGCATGGACAGGCACGTAGAACAGACACTAACCTTCCGCCTTCCATACAGACACCAGATCTGACAGCCATGATCAGGTAGTTGATGAAGGAAAATCAGGGGTTATCGAATGATGATTGGGGAGTGTCAAGAAGTCATACTCCGTTCACGGATGTTGTGTTGCAAGCGGCGTACCCCAGGAAGTTTAGTATGCCTACTATCCCTGCGTATGAAGGGAGGACTGACCCCAAACAACACGTCATGAGGTACGAATGGATGATGGATTCAGCTAGAGCGAATGATGCCACCAAGTGTAGGTGCTTTCCGATTACTCTATCTGGGATCGCTACTATGTGGTTCACCCGACTTCCTCCGCGATCCGTATCAAATTTCGAGGAGTTGGCAAAGAAGTTTATTGAGCAGTTCAGGATACACACTACGCGCCCAAAGGACGTGTGCCTCTGTCAAGTGTAATCCAAAATCCCGGGGAGTCGTTGAAGGAATATTTGCAAAGATTCCACGTTGCAGCAACTGAAGTCAGTAATCCCAACGACCATGCAATTCTAATGGCTATAATGAGAGGTGTGGATCCAGACTCTGAGTTTGGAGACTGGCTGGCAGGAAAACCTCCGGCTACGCTAGAGCATTTCTACTCAAAGGCACACTAGTTCATAAAAAGAGAGGAAGCTAGGTGGGTACGACGGGATAAGGCGCCAGGACCTGTCCAAGAATCGATAAAGAGCAACATTGCTGTGAAGCAGTCTGGAGACAGCTCGGGAAAGGTCCAAGTCAATGTCCAGAACAAGCCTGGGCAACCCAAGGAGTCCGGAGGAAGGAGTCAAGGGAAAAGGAAAGAAGCGGGGAAGTGGAAGTCGAGAATTCCAAGCTAGAACGAGTATACTCCGCTGAACGCGCCACTTGAGAACATTTACCTATCCACCTGCAATACTTTTCAATACAGAAAGCCACGACCGAAAGAATCAACCGAGGAACAGAAGCGGATCAGGAAATATTCTCGCTTCCATGAGACTTATAGGCACAACACGGAGGAGTGCAGACACATGCATGACGCTATCGAGAAGTTGATCAGGCAGAAGAAGTTGCAAGAATTTGTGAAGGACCCACAGGAAGGAGGACAGGGAACGTCCAACCCAGGTCGTGCACCAGCTCCGCGTCATCCCGAGGAGCCTGCCCGAACCGTAGGTAGACTAGTCATAAATACAATTATCGGCGGACCTCACCCCGCAGATAAGAATTGGCAAGAGATGGAGCGATATGCAAGTTCCCTGAAGCATGCAGATTTTGAGTGCTGTTCGAACATGGAGGACGGAGCCCCTGCCAAGCAGCAGCGCGTAATGACAGACGATATTGTGTTCAGAAGTAGAGATGCTGATCAGGTAGAGGCTCCGACCATCGACCCCATGGTCATATCTGCAACGATCGGACCAGCATATGTTAAAAGAATTCTGATTGATTGTGGAAGTTCAGTCAACATCATCTTCAAGAAGGCTTACGATCAAATGAAACTAGAAACGAAGGACCTGAAACTGTCCAAGGCTCGTATACACGGCTTTAACGGCGCAGCGACCGATGCCGTGGGGTATGTTGAGTTACCAGTTGAACTGGGACAGGGCGAGCGTCGGAGGGTGCGAATTCTACCCTTCGTAGTTCTGGATGTGGATTCTCCATATAACGTTTTCTTGGGCCGGCCGGCCCTGGCCGAGTTTAGGGCAGCGTTAGCCCCATGGTGTTTAACTTTGAAGTTCCCGACTGATAAAGGAGTAGGTATTGTTCATGGCGATCAAGCAGCTGGTCGTTCCTGTTATGTGGCTGAGCTCCGAGAAGCCCATCGGAGGGAGAAGGAAAAGGTTGCGGACAATCCTGTCCGCATCCTTCATGCGGATAATTGACAAGTAGTGCTTGATCCCTGGCTCGGGCATAGTTCTCGGATCTTCGGAGATATAGATCCGAGAGACGACGATGAGAAACCCAGGGAAGAGAAGGCGGCACCGGCTGAATTAACAATTGACATTTCAGTTAGCCGTGACGACCCTTCGCGAATACTGAAGGTCGGATCACAGCTTGGCCCCGCGATGACCGAAGACCTTAGCGACTTCCTCCGGGCGAATCTTGATGTTTTCGCC
Source organism: Allium fistulosum (assembly GCA_030737815.1). NCBI lineage: Eukaryota > Viridiplantae > Streptophyta > Magnoliopsida > Asparagales > Amaryllidaceae > Allium > Allium fistulosum. Next base: position 676,727,845 of record CM060907.1, on the reverse strand, counting down.
TGGACGCATTCTGATATGTGTGGGATTTCTCCCGCCATTACGAGTCATATGTTGAACATAGACCCGAAATACATCCCAGTTAAACAAAAAAGGAGAGGAATGGATCCGGAGAGATCCGCCGCTCTTGGAGAGGAGGTGGACAAACTCAAAGCAAATGGGTTCGTCCGCGACGCCCTCTACCCTGAATGGGTATCCAACCCCGTGCTAGTAAAAAAGGCGAATGGGAAATGGAGGACTTGCGTAGATTATTCCGACTTGAACAAAGCATGCCCTAAGGACAGTTTCCCGTTGCCTAGGATCGATCAGTTGGTCGACTCCACCGCAGGACACAAGCTGCTGTCATTCATGGACGCGTACTCAGGGTACAACCAAATCCCGATGCATATTCCGGACCAAGAACACACCAGCTTCGTTACAAATGTCGGGCTGTATTGCTATGTAGTGATGCCCTTTGGATTGAAAAATGCAGGAGCAACTTACCAGCATTTAGTGAATCGAATGTTCAAGGACCAGCTGGGTAGAACGATGGAAGTCTATGTGGATGACATGCTCGTGAAGTCACGACGGTCAAACGACCACATTCGAGACTTGGACATACTCAGGTTTTACGGGATGAAGATCAACCCTCTGAAGTATTCATTCGGCGTTGCCTCAGGGAAGTTTTTGGGATTCATCGTCAATGCTAGGGGAATCGAAGCCAACCCAGAAAAAATCCAAGCTATTCGAGATGTGCAAGCGCCCAGGACTATAAAACAAGTACATAGCTTGAACGGAAAAGTAGCTGCGCTAAGTCGATTTATATCTAGGGTAACTGACAAGTGCATCCCATTCTTCGATATCATAAAGAAAGGGAAGAGAAATTTTGAATGGACGTCTAGTTGTGAGGAAGCATTCCGGAATCTGGTGAGGCATCTGGAGAGCCCACCAATGCTAGCAAAACCAGTTGACCACGAGATGTTGTACGTATACTTGGCTGTATCCCCGCATGCGATAAGTGCGGCTTTGGTTCGTGAGGAGGATCGAGTCCAGAAGCCGGTGTATTATGTTAGCAAGCGTTTGACAGGGGCAGAGAGGAATTACCCTAAAATCGAGAAATTGGCTTATTGCTTGGTGATTGCATCACGCAAGCTGCGCCCATACTTTCAAGCACATTCAATCGGTGTTTATACCGATCAACCCCTGAGGCAGGTACTCCAACGGCCGGAAACCTCTGGGAGATTGCTAAGATGGAACATCGAGTTGAGCCAATTCGATATCGCATACTTACCGCGGAGAGCCATCCGAGGTCAAGCATTAGCAGATTTCATCGCTGAGTTTACCATACCCATCAAACCGGATGACCACGACATCATTCCCCCTGTTCGATGGAAATTATACACTGACGGTGCATCAAACGACCGTTGCTCCGGCGCGGGCGTAGTTCTTATAACTCCGGAAAACCGATCAATCTGTTATGCCCTGAAGCTCGATTTCTCGGCTACAAATAACGAAGCCGAATATGAAGCACTGATCGCTGGCTTAAAGCTCATCAGAGAACTCGGGATCGAATCAGTCAAAATCTTTTGTGACTCACAATTGGTGGTTTACCAAGTACGGGAAGACTACCAAGCAAAGGGGCGAAAGCTTGCTCCGTACCTCGTTCAGGTCCAAGAACTACTATCAAATCTTGAGCGTTATGACATTTCACATATCCCGCGCGAACAGAACAAAGAAGCCGACTTATTGGCTAAGTTTGCAAGTACTGGTGATGCGCAGCAAATGGGATTGTATCCCGTCGAAGTCTCGCATGCCCCGAGCATAGACGAGATGAAAGTCGATCGCGTGTTGGAAACAGAAATCGATAAGGAATCGTGGATAACCCCATTCAAACAATACCTAACGACCGGGGCTTTACCAGAAAAAAGAAGCGAAAGACGGCAGGTCCTTCGAAAGGCCGCATGATACGTAATGCAGGATGGATCAATGTATCGAAAAGGATTCTCAGTCCCATTATTACGATGCAACGCTCATGATGAAACAAAGCGGGTCTTGAGAGAGGTTCACGAAGGGGAATGTGGCGACCATACTGGGGGGCAAACGCTAGCAAAGAAGATCCTCCGCTATGGATATTACTGGCCCACCGTAAACCGGGACGCCGCGGACTACGCAAGAAAATGTGACAAGTGTCAAAGATATGCAAAAATCCCGAGGGCTCCATCAATGGAACTCACACAAATGATTAGTCCCTGGCCATTTGCGATCTGGGGAATCGACATAATCGGCTCTTTGCCTATATCCAAAGGTGGAGCGAAATATGCGATAGTTGCAGTCGACTATTTCACGAAATGGGCTGAGGCAGAACCTTTGGCCACAATCACCTCTAAGAAGGTCGCTAACTTCATTGTACGAAACATTATATGCTGCTTTGGCCTTCCTCGCACCATCATCACGGACAACGGGACGCAATTTGAAAGCAGAGAGTTCAAAGAGTTCTGTTTAAAGTATGGCATCGAGAAGAAGTTTGCCGCCGTGGCACACCCGAAAGCTAACGGACAAGTCGAGGCCGTTAACAAAATAATCAAGTCCATACTGAAGAAGCGTCCGGAGAAGGTTGGAGGCAAGTGGGTAGATGAACTCCCGACAGCATTATGGGCATATAGAACTACCCACAAGTCCGCGACCGGCCACACTCCATTCGCCTTGGCATACGGCTCTGAAGCCGTTATACCCGTGGAGCTTGAAGTTCCATCGCACCGAGTGACATACTATGATCCCAAGACAAACCAAAATCTCTTGTTGGAATCCCTGGACTGCATCGATGAAAAGCGTGAAGAAGCTGAATTAAGGGCGGCAGCGCATAGACACCGAGTTAAGCGTTACTACGACGGCAGAGTCCGTCCAAGGATCTTTGATGTGGGTGATCTCGTTCTGAAACGAGTTTTCCTGGTACCATCGCGTATGAATCCCAGCTGGGAAGGTCCATACGCCATTGAACGGAAGCTTGGAGAGGGAACATTCAAGCTAGCGACCGTTGATGGCACGACACTCCCCCGAGCATGGAACAGTGAACATCTGCGGCACTATTACATTTAGCATGTTTCTTTTCTTATTTTAGGCACTGTTATTTCCTGCATGTTTCCGTTCAGTCATAACGTAGTTTCTTTTTAAAGTTGTAATCAAGCAGTCTAGTTGATTTTCATTAATAAAGGCTTGAAGCCGTATTTTCCATGAATCACTAACGTTTCTATATCTCATAATTGGGTGACAAATTACATTATCCTGTACGACGCACAGACTCGTGCAAACGATTTCAAATCTCCGAATCCCCAGAGTGCGGAGCGGAGTACTCTAAGTCCCCAGAGCGCGGACTAGAGTATAAACGATTCCGAATCTACGAATCCCCAGAGCGCGGAGCGGAGTACTCTAAGTCCCAGAAGCGCGGACTAGAGTATAAACGACTTCAAATCTCCGAACCCCCAGAGTGCGGAGCGGAGTACTCTAAGTCCCCAGAGCGCGGGCTAGAGTATAAACGATTTCAAATCTCTGAATCCCCGGAGTGCGGAGCGGAGTACTCTAAGTCCCCAGAGCGCGGACTAGAGTATAAACGATTTCAAATCTCCGAGTTCTCGGAGCACAGAGTCAGCGAAAAGTCCAAGTACTCGAGAGATGTGGTACGAGAAGCACGCCATGTCTAAAAATGTCTGAACGACACTAGAATGGATCGGGAGATAGTGCAACTCATAAGAACTTGAGTTATGGCTACAATCAGTCAGCGAACCAAAGAAAGACAAGAGAATCATTCAAACGAAAAAGAAACTAAAAACTTTATTCGATAAGTCCAAAATGGGGATACATGATCACTCTTACAAAATTCAGACCTCTCTATACAAACTACAAGTTGTGGAAGGTAAAAGCAATTACAAGACTTAAGCAAGAAACTCGTTGAACGAGTGTATCGATTATTTCTTCGACTTCTTCTTCTTGTCTTCCTTCGTTGTTTCCGACGACTCCTCTCCCTCACGCTTTTTCTTGGACTTTTTGCTTGCTAAAGAAATGGAGTCAAGAATAGGAGACGGAACATCCAGCGGTTTGAACTTGCCTGGGAGAATGATTTTCAAAGGTCGGTTCCATGGGTCGGTTACTTCCAGTATTCCAGGTTCAGCTTTGACCTCAACCTTTTTCTTCTCCTCTTCGGCAAGGCGGTCCTTCATGCTTGTCTGTGAAGTATGCTCAGAGGCGCCGGTGATTTCAATTTCATCATCCCCTTCGGCAGGAGATGAAGTGTCGAGCTTATCATCATCTAGCGCCCCGATCACCTGAGCATCGGGACCAGGGAGTACTCCCGCGTGGACAGCATCGCTTGTTTTCCCTGCCTCCTCCTTGGCGTCATCGCTCCTCGGAGTTTGCTCGGCGTCAGAACAACCTGCACGAAAACATAAAGAATGAGCGTTAGAACGAGTAGCCACTGCTAAAAAAGACGGGATCTTTCGACTTCTAGAGAAAGAAGAATTTCCCACCAGGTTCCGGTTGGCTATCAGTGGCGCGTGGGATTTCACCCTCCAGGATAGGTGATAGCACATGAGCACCGAGCCCAGGGTCTTCGGGGTCATAACCAACATGCTGCTCGAATGGATCAAGTGTCGGCCTACCGGCCGATTGGGCAGCAGATTGAGCAGCAGTATGAAGAGCAGTAATATTAACCCCAGATGGGCCAGCTTCACCATCTTTCTTTTTTGGAAGGGGAGAGCCTTTGCTGTAAAGTGCCAAAGCTGCGGATAAATCCGATGACTCATTCCCCCTAAGGAACTCCTTCACCAGGGCCTCCTCATCGACCTCTTCGGAGCCTGACTCAATCTTCCTAATCCTTATCAAAGTTTCCCAGGCCTCGGCTAGGGACTCTAGGTAGCCGTCACCCAAGAATGTTAAGTCACGATGCATGAGGACGCGGGCTCCGTACTCAGCAATCAACGAGTCAAACATGCTTTTGACCTCTTCCCTGCCGGCTTCCGCGGCCGCCTCGAGGCGAGAGTCAATCTCCTCTGCAGCCTTTCTTTTGCCCTCCTCACGGGCCTCATCCTTCATTTTCTCAACCCCAGCGAGTTCGTCATCGAGCTTTGTTTTCAGGAGTCGGGTAGCAACGATCTCATCATAGTATCGTTGTGATTCTTCTTGAGCAGCTACCTTATCCTCCTTCTCCTTGGAGAGTAATTCTTTCAGCTCTTTGACTTGGGTGGCGAGCGCGTCCTTTTCTTTTTGGACAGAGTCTTTTTCTAGGGCGAGGGCACCGTTGCGCTGGACTGCTTCGTCAAGCTCTTTTTTGTGAGCCGCCTCTAAACGAGTAACTGCCTCAGCAGTATCTTTTGCGCTTTGTTCAGCGGCTTCCAACTTCGACTTATACGAAGCAAGCTCTTCGTCTTGGAGTTTGATGATTTTCTTATCGCTGCCAGCCTCCAGATTCAGACGATCAATCTCGTGTTGACGCTCAACGGATACTTCCGAGATCTTCTCCACCTAGTGCACAAACGCGTCATGTTGAACATAGACGTCGTTATTGCAGGCAATGGCACTCTGCTTCACATGCCCGGGAATATGATGAATGGCCGGGAGGAACTTCAGACCATCGAAGCAAATTTTTGGAAACTTAGCCTTAAGATCGACCATCTTTTCCGCAACAGTTGGGTCCACCGCAGGAGTAGGAGGAGGAGGCTTTGAGAATTCCGCTCTTTTCCGTTGCTCTCTAACTTGCCTTGTACTCGATGAACTGGAATGTTGTTCTCGAGGAGCATCAGATTGATAACCCTTCTGTAAAGACTTCTCCCTATCCGGCTCAGTTGGAGGAGGAAGATCACAGGACTGGGAAGATTGAGAATGTGCCTTCTTGCGGTGAGACGACTCGCGGGGACGATTGTCCCTATCTTCATAATCGCCTTTGTCCCTACGTCTGCCTAAACCAGAATCCCGTCCAGAGTGATGAAATACAGAAGAGCCCTGAAGACGATCGAGTCCGTGAGAACACCCCATATCACCTGCAAAGAATGGAGATAACAACGAGTTAAGAAAAGTCCGTGAGATGAGAAAAAACTTGAAGTGTATGATGGAATGCATATGTGCGTGTGTGTCCTAGTGTTCCCCCCGACGGACCAGTTCGTTTATCTTTACTAATCGGGGTGTTGTCTCCTTGGACCGCGAGTTGAACTCCCGCATTGCCTCTAGCGGGCGAAGGAAATTTGAGAGCTTCAGGATCATCGAACCCGTAATTAAGTAAATCATCGGGAATGGACAGGTTTGACAGACCCCTCAGAGAACTTTCCAGATGCTGTGAGGAAGCCTCTTTCTCAGGCGGGATAGGCGTAACTTTTGAAGTGCCACCAACTTTCTCCTCTTGAACTGTATAGTTTAACTTCTTCTTTCCCTTCGAAGGGGAGGATGACGTCCCGATATCCTGAACTTCGATTGCCGGATTCCAAGCGGGACCCACGTTCTCGCCCTGAGTCTCAGGAGCTTCGTCTTCTTTGCGCTCACCTTCTCCGTGCGTATCGGGAGTGCGGCGCGACGACGATCCAGCCTGTTTTTTCCCTTTACCAGACAGAGGTTTGGGAATGGTGACACCTTCTGGAAGGCTGATCCGACGACCAGGGGCTAGCAAGCCAAACCCCGACAGTGATTCATTTGAAATGATAGTCCGGAGGTCTCGATCCTCAGCTGGAAGAGCTCTAATGGCTTCAACAGCCTCAGAATATCCTCGGCCTTCCGGACGCGGGTTGATACCTGAAAAGATGAAATGAAGAGTTAGGAAAAGCATGACTCCGATCAAATACGAATAGTGACTCAACAGAGAGACTTACTGCCTTCAACCCATCTCCTAGCGAAACCAGAAGGGCAGCGCACATAGAACCATTCCTGTTTGTACAGGGCGAATTTACTACATGCCCCTGTCAAGATCTGGCATTTGTGGTATGGCTCGAGGAACATGAAGGAAGGACTGTCTTTCCGTCTCTTGAACATATAAATGTATCTGATATCACCGGCGGTTGGAGGTCTGGAGAAGACGGCCATGAAAAGTAAGTAAGTCCCATATAGAAATGCATGGCCGTTCGGGTGCAGCTGCGACGGAGCTATGTCTATGTACTGCAGTACATCCCGGAGAAATAAATTGAATGGAGGCACGCTGCCCATCCAACACATGAACTTGTTGCTGGTAGTGTACCCGACTAGGGGCAGATGAGGACGATCGTGTCTCGAAGGAACTAACACGTCGGCAAAAGGAATCCCATGAATGGAGCATATCCGTCGTAGAACAGCTTCGTTGATCTTCGAGGCTTGTGAATCGATCGGATTGTCTAGTAGGATGGTTGCCTCCAGAGCATCAGGTGCCAAGTTATGAGCAGGAGAAGTCGACGGATTAGAAGTATCAGCGGCTCCTTGCCTTGATGACGACCCAGGCCTGTCGGATATGGTGGCAGAGCTAGATTTTCTCGACATCCCCAATAAATAACGAACTTGGCTAAGTGCTTGAGAAAACTATACTTAAAAAACGTTGAACATTAGAATTAGTGACACGAGTTTTCCCTCCACGTGGTGTGTGAACTAGTGCAAGCAATTGTGTACAAGCGATAAGAATCTAAAGATTTTAAAGATATAAAAATTAGCTTCGAATCGTCGCCTTCGAAGACCGTCATCGCTGACCGTCTCAAAGAGCCCGCCTGGTGGTGATTACAGTTCCAGATTCAGAAAACATATGATTTATAAAGTAACCGGCCTAAGTGTAGTTTGACATTTATACTGTTCGGCATTTAAATGTTGTTCGGCAATTGTATTGTTCGGCATGCCACAGTGTTCGGCTAAGGGCCTTGTTCGGCTAAAGGCCTCGTTCGGTTAAGTCATTGTCCAATTAAAGGTTCTGTTCGGCATTCAGAATGTTCGGCCTAAGTACAATGTTCGGTTTTGTTTTGCTCGGTCTAAGTTCTGTTCGGCAATTGTATTGTTCGGCATAAACATGGTTCGGCATGTCACGTGCTCAATATTTATGACGTTCGGCATTGATACAGTTCGGCGTCTAAGTGTGTTCGACAACCAGAGTTCGATTCGGCTAAATTATTGTTCGACATTTGTGTTTGGCTTTGGTTTGTTTGGCTAAGTTATCGTTCGGCATTCAAATGAAATACTGTTCGGCAGCCTCCACCATTCGGCGCATGACAACACACGCCGGACCAGAGCTGTGCCATCCAACACCCTTACCACCTCCAACGTTTTCCTTTTCCTTTTTCAACTATAGTTCGGCACGATGAAGCTAAATACGACGCCCATATGTGCAAACACCCCGAATCCTTCCTCCTCGCCTCGCATTATCGTTCGGCAATATACTCGAAAGCTTCCTACGTGACACACTTCCATCTCGATTGAAACCTATTCGAGTTATGCGAGGAATAGTACCTAGTTTGCAGAGTTGGAGATTATGAAGGAAATCCGATCGTCTAGCGAAAATTGCTAATCTTTGAAGAGTGGCAGAAGTGAAAAGGTGAAAAAGAGAAGACGGGGAGGACCTGGTTATATAGGGGGAAGGTAGAAGGTGAAAAGGCTATACCCGGTAGAACCGGTCAATACCGGAGTGTTCGGCATCATAGCAAAGTGACGTTTGTCACACGAGGATTGTTCGGCTTCGAACGTATCGTTCGGCATCCAGGCCACGCTCGCCACACACCTCCATTGCAGGCATCCTCGAGAAGGCATCGTCAAGTAAAGTTGAACCAGATTCAAAGCGCATCACGTTCGGCCACGCGATACACTTTGGGGGACAAGTGTTTCCTGGAGATTTGACCAGGCAACTAGTGCTCGGCATCAGGTAGCACTCGGCATCAGAGAGTGACCGACATCCAGGAGTGTTCGGCGAAGCACACAGCATCCAGTGGGACTCGGCATCCATAGCGCTCGGCATCCGTAATGCTCGGCGACTAGGAGACTCGACGTCAAGTAGTGTTCGGCGTCAACTGGCACTCGGCGACAACCAACGCTCAGCATCCCTGGCGTTCGACATCATTAGAACTCGGTGATAGGAGAACTCGGCAACAAGAGCGCTCGGCATCCCTTGGTACTCGGCATAGTACTCGGCAACAAGAGCGCTCGGCATCCCTTGGTACTCGGCGTAGTACTCGGCAGCGAGAGTACTCGGCACTCCAAGGTACTCGGCGTAGTACTCGGCAACGAGAGTACTCGGCATCCAGAAGACATTCAGTATGCACAACTACTCAAGGTGACAATGTTGTTCGGCCAGCGTGCACTTTTCGTTCAAGAGCTTCGGATAGAGACACGTTCGGCCTCAACTGACAATCATCCTGCACTTCCCACACATCCAGCGTACCGTTCGGCATAGAAGGACTGTTCGGCATTAGAGCGTTCGGCATACTAGGTTCGGCATGCAGCGGCCACTGTACTGGGGCTAGAGTGTTCGGCCATCCAGCCCATTTGGGAAGTCCAGCCCATATTTGCCTATAAATAGAGGGGCAGGGTCACAGTGAAAGGGATCCTTTTTTTTGGAGAGAGAACACTGGGGAGACTCTGCCATTTTCGAGACTCATCTTCTCTACTTAAACAACTTCATTCAAGCATTTGATTCACGAATTGTATTTGTAATCAACTCTAAAGAAGATCAATAAAGTTTAACCTCAAAGTGGACGTAGGCAATTACGCTGAACCACTATAAATTTGGTGTTCTTACTTTCTGCAATTAAATTAGCATTGTCTTCTCTGTTTAATTTACTTTCATCACTTATATCTCTACACAATCTTTCTCTACGAGGTTAGTGACCAATTTTGGTGCTAACAGAACCCTTTAGACGACAAACACTAAGAACATGGTTTTTTACAACTGAGAAGCGGGAAGCCTCATCTAAAAAGAAGCCAACTAAGTAGTCTTTCCAAAACATAATACCCGCGTTAATTTCCTTCAGCAGAGGGATGGGCTTGTCGGAAAAATCAACAACGTATTATTTAGGGGCATATGAACTAGCAATTCCCGGCCTTTTCTTAAATAAGGACGACCAACGACCAACAGACTCAGAATTATTAACACCAATCTTGGAAAAGGGGATGGAACTAGGCAAAGAATTAAGGATTGCCTATGAAGGAGATGATGGGGCTTGAAGCCTAGATTTTGGACCATAATCCAAAACACCACCAGCACTTGTGTCGAAGCCACCTGGGACCAAAGAAACAGTCGATTGAGATCCGATAGTATCGGAAATTTGAGCACCAACAGCGGATCCACCGACACCAGTAACCAGCCCAGAACAACCAACAGGCTTATAGTAACCTAGCAGTGAAGGTCAGACAAAACCGAAGTGAGAACTTTGGAAGACGTCGCAGAACCCAAATCGACTCCAACATCAACCGCAACCCTCAAATAAACCTCCCGAATTCAGCCAGCAACATCAGCAGATCAATTCAAATTGAAATCGCCAGCGGCTTTCTCACGAGATCCAGGCACTTTGCTTGAAATAGAAGGCAGGTGGGGGAAAGGATTGACGTCATAGAGCGTGGACGGTGGACGGACATGAGGGAGCGATCGTAATAGGAGGTTACGAGAGGGGAGAGAAACGAGCTAGGGCTAAAATTCAAAATCGCCTAATTTCAAAAGGGAGGATGCCATTTCCAAAAATATATTTCAAATCTGCACTACTATTTTTATATTTATAAAGTTAAACTTGTATATGCTACAATTTATACTTTAAATAAAGTTATATATATACATATACATACATACATACATATATATATATATTTGTTTTACATATGTACATTAGCTATAATCAACTTACATTGGCCAAAAAACCTAATTCATCTTAATGTAAGTATGTAGTAAATTTCTAACGTATGTCCTTTACCCCTTTTGACATTTATTCATCACAATGACACTTGTTGACCGTATGACACAACGGTCATTTCCCCTTATGCCCCTCGGTTAGTTTATAAATTATATTGTTGAGATATTTGTATTTTGAATATGAATATTTCAAAACTTTAAATATTAAAATAAAATAAAATAAACTATTTAATTTTAAATTAATTTTAAAATAAAATATAATTTTAAACATTAACAAATAATTTTTTTAAATAAATTTAATTAACTAGAACATCACTCAAACACTTTATTAACAAATGCTAAATTTGATTTATTATTAATTAATTCTATTCGCATAAATTGAAAATAAGATCTTGTGAATTAGAGAAAGGATATTTTAATATTCACCATTTTACCACACTGTTAATGCATCTAATCCAACAATGGTATAAGAGCCCATGTAACGACCCGCTATTTCGAACCATTCAAATCGACAATCATCCACTCATGTCAGACTTGAATTGCTCAAAACAACAGATTGTTAATTTATATTTGACAAAACTCATCATATACAGTAAATAAAATCAATCATAGAATCACAGACACAGAGTAATACAACAATAAGCAGCGGAATAGATAAATAGTAGTTTATGAAGCTACTATATAAACATCAGAGTTAAAACAAAATACAACAGATATCTCGAATACAAAGAAGTTACTAATACAAATGCCAATGACAAGTCTGAACAAACAACTGGAATAAACTGAAGTAACTGGAAGGCTGAATAGACAAAGGCAGATCTTCAAACAAAGCTCCAAACTCCAAAGGTGTGTCAAATGCTGTGACACTCAGTCTGACCCGAGTATAAAGCAAAACACAAAGCACTCGAGTCAAGATTAGTATTCTTATATCAGTAAATTCAACTCAAGTGAAATGTCAAATGAAATACAAATAACTTAAAGGATGTTTGGGATATTCATCCTCTAAGGATCCGTTAAACCATCTACATACATAGTACAATACGTTACATATTGTTGAAACTTCATGTTTATGGTATTTCGTAAATACGATATTTTGACTATGACAACTATACAATCATTTATATACTAACTTGTTTTTGCAGGGATTAATCTATGACAAGATTCGACTATGTATAATTTTATATATAAGGTTGTTTCGAGTCCTTGTCTAGAAGTTAAAATATGTTAAAATCTCTCCTATATGATATATACCGCATCTCATTATCATTTCATATGCATATATTTGGTTTAAAGGAAAATTCTCATTTTTATGTTACATTCAGACGTCTGAATGATCCAATCTAGACGTCTGAATATGGAAATATGAATATTGTAGAATACAATATTCAGACGTCTGAATTGGATAGTTCAGACGTCTGAATCTGGTAATTTTTTGCCTATTTACTTTCTGATTTGATTTCGTTGCATTTCAGAAGTCTGAATTTTTAATTTCAGAAGTCTGAATTTTTAATTTCAGAAGTCTGAATATTTACAACAGCTAGTTTTTTGAAAAGGCACTTCCATTCGTGAAGAGTTGCAATCTTTAATCCAACAGATATGATCATAACTCTTGATGATAACTCTTCACGAACAATTGCAACTATTTATTATCTATATAAACACAATAGAATCAAGTTTTTCAACAACAATTCAATTAATTATTATTCTACTCTCAAAATTCTTGATTCTAATACACTTGTGCTTTCAACATCATTCAAATTCACTTTCTTACTTCCTTATTCTTCACGCATTCACATGTATATCATAAAGGAGAAGATTATAGGAAGGGTGTACTATAATTGACAAATTCGTGTTACTCAAGAACACATAGTGTCAAGAAATATTGTTTTGTAAAAGTCCCGTTCTGTTGCTCGGGCAAAGTGAAGTCCTCTTCGGCTGTTGAGGCAAAATCCTATTCTGTTGCTCAGGTCCCTGTTCGGCTGCTCAAGGGTTGTAAACCTGTTCCTCCGGGTTAAGTGAGGATTGTTGTTAGTGAAATTCCAGAAAGGAGTCTGGGACTGGACGTAGAACGAGAAGTTCGAACCAGTATAAAAATCCTGGTGTGCTCATTTATTATTTACTATTATATGCTAATTGTTCTATTATTCCGCACTGCTTTTATACTATTCCATATTACTCGATCCTATAGTCACTTTCATTTGGTATCAGAGCAAGGCATCTTACAACCGTTACAAAGTTATCTGATACTTTGCTAATATGGAAAATAACACCAGCACTAGCACTAACACCAGTTTTATTGAAGGTCAATCTACTGCACGACCTCCACTATTCAATGGCATGAATTACCACTATTGGGCTACACGAATGCGTATTTATATGCAAGCAAATAGTTTTGATTCATGGAATGTTACACAAACATAATACACTACACCCACTACTGCTTATGCAGAATGGACTACTGCTCAAAAGACAAAAGCCACTGCTAATGCTAAAGCCATGAACATGCTATTTTGTGCCTTAGATAGAAATGAATATAATAGAGTTAGTATGTGCACAACTGCTTATGAAATTTGGAGAACTCTTAAAGTCACACATGAAGGCACTAACAAAGTCAAGCAAAGTAAAATATCCATGCTCAAAAGTCAGTTTCAAAATTTCATAATGAAGCAGGATGAGTCCATAAATGATATGTACTCTAGATTTCAAGATATCTATCATTCATTACTAGGACTAGGACAAACATTTACGAATTTTGATATTGTCTCAAAACTATTAAACTCTTTAACTGATGATTGGGAAAGAAAGGTCTTAGCTATTGAAGAAGCCAATGATCTTTCCACCATGAAACCATAAGAGTTAATAGGAAATTTAATGTCCTATGAAGTTAATATGCATGCTAAAAGTGTACAGGCTCAAGACAAAAAGAATGTGGTTTCCCATGCTGAAAAGGAAGAAGAACCAGACTCAGATGAAGAAGACTTAGCTTTTATAGCCAAAACTTTAAAAAGTTTTTGAAATGCAGAAAAGGGAACAAGAATAATAACAAACGGTTTTTCAACAAGCCGTCAACTTCTGTATTAGAATGCTATAACTTCCATAAGAAGGGTCACATTCAAAAAGATTGTCCAGATCAGAAAAAATCATACAATAACAAAAATAAGAAGGACAAATTCAAGAAAAGGGCTTTCTCAGTTATATGGGATAATTCAGATTCTTCATCTTCTGATAGTAGCAGTGACAGTGAGAATGAGCAAGCAAATGTATGCTTTATGGCAAAGGAGAATGAGGTTAGTGATCTAACTTTTGATGATATGATTGAAATTAATTCTGAACTTTTGACGCTTTAAAAAATCTCAAAAGAAAATATAAAGAAACTTTAGAAAATCAAAATAGAGCAGAATTTGAAAGAGATAAGTTAAAATATGAAAAGAAAATATTAGAAGAAGAACTTGAGAAAATTCAAGAATCATCTTCTGATAATTCTCAATTTGCTCTATTAAGTCAAGAAATAGAAACTCAGAAAGTTAAGAATGATACTCTAGCCTTTGAAAATCATGAGCTTAAAACAAAAATCAAAATGATAGAGTTAGAGACCACCAGTCTTAGAACTAAGCTAGACAATATCACCAAGAATGTTTCAAATTTCAATAATGGTAGAGAAAACTTGTCTAAGATTATTGAAAGTTCTCAACCGGCATCTAATAAAAATGGATTAGGTTATGTTAAGAAATCATGAGCTCCACCTACAAAGGAAAATAAAAAGAGAAATGTTTCTAAAACTATACCTTCCATGGAACATTCAAAGAGGAACACCAACGTAAAAACCATAAAAATATGGATTCCTAAAACAAACAATAGTTTGATTAGGAAGAGATATATAAATTCCTTCTTTGAATATGTGCATAAAAATAAAAACTATATTTATAGAGGGAATACTGAACCCTTTTGGGTTTGGTTTCCTAAGATCTAACTCTTAGGACCCTAATAAAAAGGTGGGTACCAATGTCTTCACTTATATTTTTTGCAGGTACCACCAAACAAAAGAGGAAAATGGATACTAGACAGTGGATGCTCAAAACATATGACAGGAAAAAAGGAAATGCTAACAAATATCATCTACTCAAATGGAGGTTCTGTCACCTTTGGAGATAATTCTAAGGGATACATCATCGGCAAAGGAGATGTGAGCAATGTCGGTACATCTAATTTACCTCTTATTTCTAATGTTTTATTAGTTAAGAATTTAAAACATAATCTATTAAGTATTAGCCAATTGTGTGACAAGGGATTTAAAATCAATTTTTTTGAAGATAAATGTAGCATTTCTGATCACAATAACAATCTTATTTTTGAAGGTTTTAGAGATAAAAATAATTATGTTTTAAACATGAATATAAATTATAATATAAATATGTGCTTATTAGCCAAAGAAAATGATCCTTGGTTATGGCACAAAAGATTTTGTCATATTAATTTTAGAGCCATATCTAAATTATCTAAAAATGATTTAGTAAGGGGCTTACCAAAAATGAATTTTAAAGTAGATAATCTTTGTGATGCTTGTCAACTTGGGAAATTATCAAAATCATCCTTTAAATCTAAGAAAATTATTTCTACAATGCAACCATTGGAGTTATTACACTTGGATCTATTTGGTCCAACTCAGGTTCAATCTATTAATCACAATAGATATGTGTTTGTAATTGTAGATGATTTTTCAAGATATACCTGGACTATATTTTTGAAAAATAAAAATGATACTTTTTAAAATTTCAAATTTTTTGCAAAAAGAATTCAAAAACTTAAGGATTTAAAAATTAAAGCTAATAGAAGTAATCATGGAGGTGAGTTCGACAATAAAGCTTTTGAACAATATTGTGATAAAAAGGGTATTTATCATAATTTTTCTTTCCCTAGAACACCACAACAAAATGGTGTTGTAGAAAGAAAGAATAGAATGTTACAAGAATGTGCAAGAACTTTATTAAATGGTAGCACGTTACCAAAACAATTCTGGGCAGAAGCTGTAGCAACTGCTTGTTATGTTTTGAATCGTGTTTCCATCCGACCACTAACAAAGCACACCTCATATGAACTTCTAAATGGTAGAAAACCAAATTTTCTTATTTTAGAACGTTTGGTTCAAAAGGTTTTATTTTAAATACTAAAGATCGGCTTGGCAAATTTGATTCCAAATCCGACGAAGGAATATTCTTATGATACTCGGAACGAAGCAAAGCTTATCGAATTTTCAATAAAAGATCAAAAATTATTGAAGAAACTCTTCACGTATCTTTTGATGAAAATTTTATGTCTAAATATTCTTTTGATGATGATGAGATAACCCCGAAAACAAGCATCAAATCTTCTTCTGATGATGATGAAAAAATTGTTCATAACATAAATCAAGTTGATAATTTGATTCAACATGAAAACATTGTTCATAATGAAATAAGATCTCCACCAAGAGTTTTGAGGGATCATCCTGTTTAAAACATTATTGGAGAAATTGATTCAAATGTTAGAACAAGAAGTAATGGGTCATATAGCTTTTCTCTCTTCAATAGAACCTAAAAATATTAAGGAAGCCTCAACTGATGATTATTGGATCATTGCTATGCAAGAAGAACTAAATCAATTCGAACGAAATGATGTTTGGGATTTAGTTCCAAGGCCTAGTGACCAATCAGTCATTGGTACTAAATGGGTTTTCAGAAATAAAGCTGATGAATACGGAAATATTACTAGGAATAAAGCTAGATTAGTAGCACAAGGATATAATCAAGAAGAGGGAATTGACTATGAAGAAACGTTTGCACTAGTCGCTAGACTAGAAGCAATACGAATCTTACTGGCCTTTGCATGTTTTCATAACATCAAACTATATCAAATGGATGTCAAAAGTGCTTTTCTAAATGGTTATATAAAAGAAAATGTTTATGTTGAAAAACCTCCTCTATTTGCTCATGAAAAATTTCCAAACCATGTCTATAAACTCAAGAAAGCTTTATACGGTTTGAAACAAGCACCTCGTGCTTGGTATGATCGTCTTAAAAGATATCTTATAGACTCTGGTTTTGACATTGGAAAGGTTGATCAAACTCTTTTTATTAAAAGAACTAAACAAGATATTTTAGTCATTCAAATATATGTTGATGATATTATTTTTGGATCTACTAATGAAAAATTATGTAAAGAATTTTCAAATATTATGACAAAAGAATTTGAAATGTCACATATGGGCAAACTATCATATTTTCTTGGTTTACAAATTAAACAATTACCAAATGGTATATTTATTAATCAAGAAAAATATTGTAGTAATTAATCAAACGCTTCGGAATGGAAAATACTTCTGCCAAGCCAATTCCTATGAGTACAACTACCCATCTTGAGAGAGATGAAAATGGCAAGAGTGTTGACCAAAAATTATATCGAAGTATGATTGGATCATTACTATATTTAATAGCTAGTCGTCCAGATATTATGATGAGTGTCTGTTTGTGTGCTCGATTTCAAGCTAATCCAAAAGAATCTCACTTAAGAGTAGTCAAACGTATATTACGTTATCTTAGTCATACCAAGGACTTTGGTTTATTCTATCCAAAAGAGTGTTCGTTCGAGTTAGTATCATATAGTGATGCTGATTTTGGTGGATCTCGAACAGATAGAAAAAGTACTAGCGGTACGTGCCATTTTATTGGAAAATCGTTAGTATCTTGGTTTAGTAAGAAACAAAACCGTGTTTCACTCTCTACTTGTGAAGCAGAATATATTTCTGCTGCATTAGCTTGTGCTCAAGAAATTTACATGCAACAGACACTTAGAGATTTTGATATAAATCTTTCAAATTCAATAATATATTGTGATAATTCAAGTGCTATTAATTTATCAAAAAATCCTATCAATCATTCACGAACAAAACATATTGATATACGTCATCATTTTCTTCGTGATTGTATTGAAAAAGGTTTGATAAATTTAGATTTTGTATCGTCTGAAAATCAATTGGCTGATATCTTCACAAAACCACTACTTGAAAATGTGTTTATCAAATTAAGACGAGAACTCGGTATCGTCTCTTTTAAAGATTTATAGTTAATTTTTCCGAAACTTGTATTCATACCATTTTCTATGAATTATGTTATCTACTTCTGTTAAAGTTTGCATTTGTTTTGGTTATATTATAACTTATCTGTTTTTCAACCAGGGTGGTTTGTTGCTGTCTCCTTTTTGTCGATGTCAAAGGAGGAGATATATTTTTGAAATATTTTCTATCGACAGGGGGAGTTTATATTAAGGGGGAGTATTTGTATTTCCTGCTTCTATATGATCATGTTGTATACTATAATTTTATATAGTTGTCATCGTCAAAAAGGGGGAGAATGTTGAAACTTCGTGTTTACGGTATTTCGTAAATACGATATTTTTACTATGACAACTATACAATCATTTATATACTAACTTGTTTTTGCAGGGATTAATCTATGACAAGATTCGACTATGTATAATTATATATATAAGGTTGTTTCGAGTCCTTGTCTAGAAGTTAAAATATGTTAAAATCTCTCCTATATGATATATACTGCATCTCATATCATTTCATATGCATATATTTGGTTTAAAGGAAAAATCTCATTTTTATGTTACGTTCAGACGTCTGAATGTAACAATCCAGACGTCTGAATCTGGAAATATGAATATTGTAGAATACAATATTCAGACGTCTGAATTGGATAGATCAGACGTCTGAATCTAGCAATTTTTTTCCTATTTACTTTCTGGTTTGATTTCGTTGCATTTTAGAAGTCTGAAATTTTAATTTCAGAAGTCTGAATATTTACAACGGCTAGTTTTCTGAAAAGGCACTTCCATTCGTGAAGAGTTGCAATCTTTAATCCAACATATTTGATCATAACTCTTGATGATAACTCTTCACGAACAATTGCAACTATTTATTATCAATATAAACACATTAGAATAAAGTTTTTCAACAATAATTCAATTGATTATTATTCTACTCTCAAAATTCTTGATTCTAATACACTTGTGCTTTCAACATCATTCAAATTCACTTTCTTACTTCCTTATTCTTCACGCATTCACATATATATCATAAAGGAGAAGATTATAGGAAGGGTGTACTATAATTGACAAATTCGTGTTACTCAAGAACACATAGTGTCAAGAAATATTGTTTTGTAAAAGTCTCGTTCTGCTGCTCGGGCAAAATGAAGTCCTGTTCGGCAGTTGAGACGAAATCCTGTTCTGTTGCTCAGGTCCCTGTTCGGCTGCTCAGGGGTTGTAAACCTGTTCCTCAGGGTTAAGTGAGGATTGTTATTAGTGAAATTTCAGAAAGGAGTCTGGCACTGGACGTAGAACGGGAAGTTCGAACCAGTATAAAAATCCTAGTGTGCTCGTTTATTATTTACTATTATCTGCTAATTGTTCTATTATTCCGCACTGCTTTTATACTATTCCATATTACTCGATCCTATAGTCACTTTCACATATATAATGTCTATAGTAAAGTAAACTATTAAAATAGAGTTAAGGCGTTACCCATATCGCCCTTAACACATTTTATATAATGTCGTAGTCTATATAGTACTATAAACTCCACCAAACCGGTGGGCTATTAGGGAGCACTCCATAGGTACGACACAAACCAAACTCGTAGAAGGCGCGATAAGGCATGTGACAAGGCATGCGAAGTAATGCCTAGGGTAGGATTTTACCGTTTTGCGGATCCGGACTGGTGGTAATGCACAACAGCTACTACCGCCCACCTCGAGACACACTCCAAAATCAAAGGTGCACCCAATCAAATCACAAAGTAATAGAATGGAATCGACGAAATGTGCCCGATAGGGCTCACTTGGCCCGGCGTAGCTCCTGTTTTAGCCACATCAAGCTGACTCGCGGGAGTCAGGGCTGCGTTAACACCTCAAACAGAATCATCGCCAAACCATCCTACTTCATTCTGGATTCTGCACCATGTACACAGTTGTTAAAGTGGTTTTCGGTATTGGCAGAGAGTATGACAATATCCGATCTCGGTCTCTTTTAACAACCAAACGCTTATTTCACAACGTGATCATTTTATATTTCAAATAGTTTATACTTCACATCAAAATATCATATTCTTTCAAAAATCATATCGCTTTCGAAATCATATTCACAAAAATAGTTTAAATATTGAAAATAGTTTATATATAAAATTGTTTCTTCCAATTTCACAAATCAATTCAAATCGACTTAAGTCCCAAAATTTATATTTAAATTAGTCTTAGTTCAACGATTTCAAATTAAATTCTAATTCTTAATAAAACCATTTTTAACCTATATCGATTTCTAATCCAGGTTTGAACTAAAATCAAACCATTCCAATTCAATAGATTTCACAGTTTTAAATATTAAAAGGAATATACAATAACTCAATTTGATAAATTTCATTTATATTTCAAAAATTTAATTTTATTTCTATTTAAATTTGAAATATTCACTTAATCAATAAAATCTCAGGTTACCAATTTAATCAATATGCAATATTAAATTTCAATTATATTTAATTTGAACTTATTCACTTAATCACCTTTTATAAATATTTAAATAAGATCTCAAATTACAATTTACATCGAAATTAAATATTCAATTACTATTTTATTTAAATTCTAATATTCATTTAAATCAGCTTTTATAAATATCAAATTATCAATTAAAAATATATCTTTAGAATCTAAAAATCAATATTTGCAAATCAACCCTTATTTATATTCAATTCTAAAATAAATAATATTTCAAATCAATTTTAATTTATCTTTCCAACCATACTTTGTTAAATTTATTACAAAATCTATTTTAAAATATTAATATAAATTATAAATAAATATTTAAAACATATTATATATATTATTTAAATTAAATTATTATTAAATATTATTATATTAATATTACTAAATTAATTCTTATTATTATAAAATCTATTTTAAATCTTATTTTATATAATTTAAAACTAATAAATTTATAAGTAAAAATTTTATAATTTACATTTTTAAAACTTAACTTATAAATTTAAAATTTCAAAACATATAATTTAAAATCTAAATTTGACACATATTAAAATAAATCTTTATTGAAACCCATATATTTCCTTTCAAAACTTTGGAAATCATTTCAAAATAGACCAACGGTGTCCGTATATAGTTTTCTAAACTATGGTCAAGTGATACAGATATTTATCATTTCAGTCCGCAATTTAAATTTAATATTTACGGGTATACATCATTTCAACCCAAAATCCCAAAATTCAAAATCAATAAAATCGCTTGGATATATCATTTCAACCCATAACGATTTTCCCCTAATCTATAATATCGTTCGGGTATGTATCAATTCAACCCATAGGGAATTCTAATTAACAGGAACATGCAGTGAGAATATATAATAACATAAAATCACATATATCAATGACAAGCATATATACTTCTAAATAACCATTTAAATGAAATATATATAGAGGTTATGATGTCGTATGTCAATTTATATAGGTAAACAATTGCAAACAATGGCATATCATATTTAACAATTAAATAACTAACAATCCAAATTTAATAGCATATTTCAATTGTCATTTCATGTGAAATCAATTTACTAAATATAAGAATGTTGATCGTGAGTGATTGCTCACTTTTCGAGGCTAGAGAAAACAGGACAAGCACACAGATATGGACACGACACGAACAAAAGACGGCTGCGACAAGCTAGGGCAGCGGAGAACAAAGCAAAGCTAATAGCTACACGAATCCAATGAAAACAAATCAAAAATAGCCTGATATAAACGGAAACAAAATATATTTTATATTTTTCCTAAAATCAATATTCAATTTAAAATACATATTTAAAATAAAATCTTTATATATATATTTCTTTAATCAATATTTAATTTAAACACATATTAAATTAATATATATATATATATTAAATCATTATTTCATAAACACTAATATTCAAAACCAAAATACATACATATTATTTTTTATTTTATTTAAAAAAAAATCAATATTTAAAAATCCATTCTCTTTTTTTTCACATCAATACTTAATAAAACTCAGATATTTCATTCAAACCTTTTCAAATAAGTTTTTAAACATAATATATTTATATTGAATTTATTACGAAAATCAAATTTAAAATATAATCATAAATTTAAATAAACATTTGTAAAACATATTATATATATACACCCTTAAAACAGATTATATAACTCTGAACATACAATATATACCTTATGATAAAAGAGGATGTGATCGGCAAAGGCTGTCAGAGGATGAAGTGATGAAGGCTGAATTTGAGTGGGCTGCAGCAGGAGATGATGCTGATGTGATTTGGAGGAAGCTCGGATCGGAGGATGAGCACAGTTAGGTTTGGAGCGGCTGTTACCGCTCAAGCACAGATAGAGGCAAGTGGAAAACTACTCATTTAGGTAGATGAGTTTGGGTCTGTGGCGATCGGTGATGGAGATAGGCGGCACCATAAAGGGACGAGCAGAGGTTGTGGGCAGTTTGAAGGGGAAGGCGGTCGGATAGCGTTCGGTGATGAAGAAAATGGCTAAGGCTACATGAATAAATGCAAACTTTCATATATAATTTTTTTATTTAACAAGCAAGGAGGCTCACGGCTATTGGGTTTGAAGGCTATCAGGTGGAAGTGGAGAATGGACGTGGAGGGTGTGGTACTCGGTGTGGCTACGTTTGCCAATGGTGGCAAGCCGAAGTTGTTGGAGAAGGATGACGTTCGGTGATAAAGCATATAAAGGAAGGGGTTGTGCTGTCAGTGGGTGGCCGTGGGTTTGGTCGGTCGGATCTGAGTAAGGAGAGGACTTCGGTGGTCGAGCATATGGGTGGAAGGTCAGGTGGCGGTGACGTTTGAGTTTAAGGGTGCTTTGTTGCTCGTTCTCGTAGAGGTGGGCTGTCATAGGATAGCCGAAGTTGGAGCTTGGAGGAGATGCGGGTTTGGGTGGCCAAGCAGTGCGATGGGCTGTCGGCAGAAGCTACTGTGGGGTGGGTGAGTTGTCAGCGCGTGAAGGTGGTGGAAGATGTTCGAAGGCGGCCGTGACAATCGGCCTTCAGGGAGATGAACGAATGCACAATATATATTATTATTATTATTAAGGCATGGCTGAGAAAGCAAAAAGTTGAGAGAAAGAAAAGGTGACAAACGAGCAGATGCGTGGATAGGTAACAAAATAAAACGATGAAGCCTTTCTTTTTTCTTTTTTCAAAGAGTGGAAGAGTACATGAATAGTGATAAGGTTATATTATAATAAACAATAGTGCCAAATAAATAAATGAACAGTTGGAGTTGAATAGGCTTGACTGAATTAATTTTGATTTATGTTACACGATGTCAGCAATTAATTTCTAGGACTATAAAGGGATAATGGCTATTCATTTCATGAAAGGACACATAACACCAAAAGGTTCCAACCGGTTACCGATACGGCAACCCATTATGCAGATTTCATCGTGCACCGGACGCTGAAATTGGAAAATGAATATACCGCGGAGATTGGCACGACGAGCCGAACAAAAGATAAACGGGGCTAGAGCAATCCAAATTTGGCAAAATGAAATATGACGTCTCACTTAGAAAATCATTCACAATTTTATTACATAAAATATTTAGATTTTGTAAACATTTTATTTTCAGCAATTTCAACTGATTTTAAATTTTAAATTGAAATTACATAGCAAAACAATTTATATATATCTGATGAAAATTTGATACTTGCTACGTGTAAATTGACATACCAAATATCAAATTTTCATTTCTAAAATTTAATTGTTTATTTTCATGAAATTTTTTAGTTAACTACGTTATTAAAATCGTTAAAAATTTATGGGTCATTACACTCTCCCTCACTCAAAACTTTTCGTCCCCGAAAAGGAACGAGATAGGAGAATAGAAGCAACAGAAAGGAAAGATAGATTCAGAATACATAGCACCAGATAAAACATTTGATTCAAAATCCATATAAATTTCATTAGTTTAAATTGATTAATATTCAACAAGTTTGGTTTCAATCTATTTTATTCAATCAATAAATAGTCATTGTATTCACATTTGGTTTATTTCAATTTAATGTATTTTCATTCAATTGATTTGATTTCGATTTATTAACGTTTGTTACAAAATTTCCTTTAAAAACAAAATTTATTTTATTTAACTCATTTATTTATTCCATTTGACTTCACTTAAGTTAATTCTACTGATAATTCAATTTCAACTATTCCTAAGTTCATATTTATTTAATTAAATAGCATTCTTTATTTATTATTCAATTTATTTCACTTACATATCTTATAACATAGATTAAGTGTATAACATTTATTATACCAACTCAATTTTTATTTATAAATTCCCTTAACAAATTTCATTTTTTTGAACATCTTATTATTTACATTTTATATTGTATAATATTCAATTCCATTCTCATTACGTTTTTAACTTTTTGAGTAATTCAGGTAAGTTATATATGTTTTAGAATGCAATTGAGTATTATACAAATAAATTTTATCCTAGTTTTTTTTTCAAGTTAATTCAAATTCTATTTCTCATTTTAGACACTCCAATTATTCAAAAGTTTGTTTTATTTCAATAATTAAAAACTATCACTTGACATAAAATTTAAGAGTTAGATTTTCGGTTTCACTTCAAACCATTTTGAAATAAATATATACATATATAATTTATACATCAAATCATACTCAAGAAATTCTAATCAAATCCATTTTCCAAAACAAAGTGTAGCAAAGCTACTAAGTGGTCTCCCCACTTTGACTCTCGAAAATGAATGTCGATGATTGTCATCACCGAAATTATTTTCCAACGACAAAAGAGGAGAATACTGATTTACTTCTTTTTAAAAAAATTTGGAAACTATTTCCATTCGAAAATACTTTCAAATAATATAATAATTTTTCAAAACTTTAAAAACCAATTTTGAAATGTACCAAAAATTAAATTTTCAAATCCTTCATTTAAATTCATTTCATTTGTAAATCAGATTTATAAATCATGTTTTAAAATTTTATCTTTTTATATACAACAATAGTTAATGGTTTTAGGAATGTTGATAGTACAATAAATGATAATCTAATATTATCATTTCTAACAACCAATTCATTTAACTATCTCAAACTCAGAAAATTTTACCATTTTATATATAAAATATAGTCATGCATAAAATTATTTCATTTACCAACTTCAAAAATAATATTATGTCAGTTTGCTATATTCAAGCGTTTTGGAATTTCTATCGATAGAGTTGGCCGAACGAATCGATCGAAACCCCAAATCAAACTTAACAATTCAAACAACACAATATAAGACATTTTATATTAATTACAAATATGTTCTCTCACAAGATGGTTCAAGAATGGATTTTAGAACAAGGATAGAGATTCAAATTTAGAGGGACTCTAATCAAAGAGAATACTGACCAAAAGATAGACTCGAACGAATAAGATAATTAAATTACAAAAGAGGAAAGATGGATAGACCTATTTTAATCACGGGTGACCTTAACCGAGTCAACCGAGACTTATAAAAGACGAGAACATCATTAACGGAAACCAGGACAACTTGTTGAGAACATCGTGGGAAACACGATTCAAAGATCGACGAAGAAGGCATGAGCATTGGTTAATACGAAGGGCAAGACTAACCATTCATGAAAACCATTCGTCCAAGAGGAAGGACAACAGGTCAAATTACAGGAATAAGGTCAAAGTGGAATTCAATTTCCCGCTTGGGAGGAAGTGGGGTGACTTTACCACAGACATCCGAAAATAGTCGGACAATAGGGGTGGAGTCAAGATCACTAGACGATAGATAAACTTCCTGCAAAATCCTAAGGCAATCTACATTCGATCAGAAGAGAATTACCCAGGTCGTCTACTAGAGAAATGGTTCGGGCTTTGCAAGAGATAACATCACCGAAACCGAGGACGTAGAAATCTCCAGTGAATCGACACCTATTCTAAAAGAGTTTCACCCCTTTACAAATCATATAGAGGTTGGCGGGACCGGCGATGTGATTAGACACACACAAGGACGAAGTTGCCAATTAAGGTTGAAGCTATGGAATGGTCCAATCAAGAAGAACACAAACAGGAAAACAAGAATGGATTCCAGAATAAAGTGATAGTTCTAAAATCCGAAAGAAATCCTAATCTATGAGGATCCTAACGAAGAATTTCAAGCTCGAACGAATATGATTCTATTCTCCACTCATTCTAAGGTATTACTACCCGATCTCTAATGATTTTTCACTCCATATGCCAAGTTTTTCCAAAACCAGAGCTTTGATACCACTTGTAACAACCCACTATTTCAAACCATTCAAATTGACAATCATCCACTCATGTCGGACTTGAATTGCTCAAAACAACAGATTGTTAATTTATATTTGGCAAAACTCAGCATATACAGTAAATAAAATCAATCACAGAATCACAGACACAGAATAATACAACAATAAGCAGCGGAATAGATAAATAGTAGTTCATGAAGCTACTATATAAACATCAGAGTTAAAACAAAATACAACAGATATTTCGAATACACAGAAGTTACTATTACAAATGCCAACGACAAGTCTGAACAAACAACTGGAATAAACTGAAGTAACTGGAAAGCTGAATAGACAAAGGCAGATCTTCAAACAACGCTCCAAACTCCAAAGGTGAGTCAAATGCTGTGACACTCAGTCTGACCCGAGCTTAAAGAAAAACACAAAACACTCGAGTCAGGATTAACATTCTTATATCAGTAAATTCAACTCAAATGAAATGTCAACTGAAATAAAAATACTTAAAGGATGTTTGGGATATCCATCCTCTAAGGATCTGTTAATCTATCTACATACATAGTACAATACGCTACATATATATAATGTCTATAGTAAAGTAAACTATTAAAATAGCGTTAAGGCGTTACCAATATCCCCCTTAACACATTTTATATAATGCGGTAGTCTATACAGTACTGTAAACTCCACCAAACCGGTGGGCTATCAGGGAGCACTTCATAAGTATGACACAAACCAAACTCGTAGAAGGCATGATAAGGCATGTGACAAGGCATGCGAGGCAATGTTTAGGGTAGGATTCTACCATTTTGTGGATCCGGACTGGTAGTAACACATAGCAGCTACTATCGCCTACCTCGAGACACACTCCCAAATCAAAGGTGCACTCAATCAAATCATAAAGTAATAGAATGGGATCGAAGAAATGTGCCCGATAGGAGGAATGACCTCACTTGGCCCGGTGTGGCTCCTGTTTTAGCCACATCAAGCTGACTTGCGGGAGTCAGGTCTGCGTTAATACCTCAAACAGAATCGTCGCCAAACCATCCTACTTCGTTTTGGATTATCCACCACATTCACAGTTGTTAAAGTGGTTTTCGGTATTGGCAGAGAGTATGACCATATCCGATCTCGGTCCTTTTAACAACCAAACGCTTATTTCACACCGTGGTCATTTTATATTTCAAAAAGTTTATACGTCATATCAAAATATCATATTCTTTCAAAAATCATATCGCTTTCGAAATCATATTCACAAAAATAGTTTAAATATTGAAAATTGTTTATATATAAAATTGTTTCTTCCAATTTCACAAATCAATTCAAATCGACTTAAGTCCCAAAATTTATATTTAAAGCAGTCTCAGTTCAACGATTTCAAATTAAATTACAATTCTCAATATAACCATTTTTAATCTGTATCGATTTCAAATCCAGGTTTGAACTAAAATCAAACCATTCCAATTCAATAAATTTCACAGTTTTAAATTATCAAAGGAATATACAATAACTCAATTTGATAAATTTCGTTTATATTTCAAAAATTCAATTTTATTTCTATTTAAATCTAAAATATTCAGTTAATCAATAAAATCTCAAGTTACCAATTTAATCAATATGCAATATTCAATTTCAATTATATTTAATTTGAACTTATTCACTTAATCACTTTTTATAAATATTTAAATAAGATCTCAAATTACAATTTACATCGAAATTAAATATTCAATTACTATTTTATTTAAATTCTAAATATTCATTTAAATCACCTTTTATAAATATTAAATTATCAATTAAAAAAAATATCTTTAGAATCTAAAAATCAATAAGTTGCAAATCAACTCTTATTTATATCCGTTCTTAAACAAATAATATTTCAAATCAATTTCAATTTATCTTTCCAACCATACTTTATTAAAATTATTACAAAATCTATTTTAAAATATTAATATAAATTGCAAATAAATATTTAAAACATATTATATATATTATTAAAATTAAATTCTTATTAAATATTATTATATTAATATTACTAAATTAAATCTTATTATTATAAAATCTATTTTAAATATTATTTTATATAATTTAAAAATAATAAAGTTATAAGTAAAATTTTATAATTTACATTTTTAAAACTTAACTTATAAATTTAAAATTTCCAAACATATAATTTAAAATCTAAATTTGACACATATTAAAATAAAGTCTTTATATTATATTTAAAAATAAATCTTTATTAAAACCAATATATTTCCTTTCAAAACTTTGGAAATCATTTCAAAATAGACCAACGGTGTCCATATATAGTTTTCTAACCTATGGTCAAGTGATACAGATATTTATCATTTCAATCCGCAATTTAAATTTAATATTTACGGTATATATCATTTCAACCCAAAATCCCAAAATTCAAAATCAATAAAATCGCTTGGGTCTATCATTTCAACCCATAACGATTTTCCCCTAATTTATAATATCGTTCGGGTATGTATTATTTCAACCCATAGGGAATTCTAACTAACAGGAACTTGCGGTGAGAATATATAATAACATAAAATTACATATATCAATGACATGCATATATACTTCTAAATAACCATTTAAATGAAATATATATATATATATAGGTTATTGTGAGAAATGCGGATTATGGATCTTAAGGCTAGAATTAACACTAGAGGGGGAGGGTGAAAAGTGTTTTAAGGAATTACTAATTCTTTTTGATCTTATCTTAATTTGAACACAAATGTTTGCAATATTCAGACACAGATATGATCACAGAATCAAACACAGATGCAGATATAAAGTAAAAGCAATAAAGGAAAGAACACACCGGATTTTATACTGGTTCGGAGTTACCCTACATCCAGTCCCGCAACACAAGTAAGGATTTCCTTCAAAATCAATTCTTACAATTACACCCTCGATTTCAAGGCCACGAGGTACACCGCTCTAGATTCACAATCCTCTGGGTAAAGATACTTGATTTTACGGGCAACAAGTTCACCCGATTGATTTTCCAGGCTACAATCACACCTTTTCTCGCTCGATTGAATACAAAGAAGTCTATAACTCTGAATAGCACTGGGATCTTGTTGAGATAGTGATAGAGAATCAAACCAGAGATGATCTAGTTAGATTCAATGGTGATTTCGGCAGAGTAATGGTAAAAATGTATATAAAGAAATGTGGAAGAAGAAGAGGAGTGAAATCAGAGGAAATATGATTATAAATTCATTTAAAACAGCCCCTATTTATAGTAGAACAACAGCCATGTCCATTTGTGAAAGGATATGACGAATAGACACTTCCTTTGAAATTCAAACTTTTGAAATAAACTGTCACCTTGTCGACAAGGGTTCCTTAGGGTTGTCGACATGCCTAAGTTATTTTTGGTAATTTGTTTTTCTTTGAAAATAACTTCTATCTTGTATTAAAACTAATTTAAACTTTATAAATATACTTAACTATAGTTAAAATACATAAATAAGTATATAGAATAATATTTTGGTATATATAAAATTTTACTATAATTTTATATTTAAATCTAAGTATAAATATTAAAAGTTAAATATATTATAACTAAAAGATAGTTTAAAACCAAGGATAATTTGATATTGAAAATAAAGATTATTTTGAGGCTAAAAGTATTTTAAAACCAGGATAGATGTTTTTGATTTAAAAAGGAAGATTTTGAAATCATTTTGAAAACAAGATATAATTTTGTAAAACATTTGAATAAAAGTTAGTGGATATAAAACAATGTTCCACTAGATTTTTCTTAGGTTCCATCCTACTTAGGGTTCCATCCCTTTAACGGGCTCAAAGTGGATTCCATTCCACGAATAAAATGGATTTTAAGATGTCAATGCTTTTCTAGGAGTTTTAACAAAATTCCTAACTAAACTACTTATCTTGAAATCTTGAACTCTTGATAATCTTGATACTCATGAGTCTTGAATCTTGATATCTTCAATCTTGAGTTCATCAGTTCTTGAATCTCTATACTGTACAGTCTTCATTCTTTGGTACCTATATATATATATCCTACATATACATATATATCTAAACAATAATGTTAGTATTTATATTTTATAATCTTATTCTAAGGTTGTTGTCATCTAAACCAACTTCTCAGGGACTAACAATCTCCCCCTTTTTGATGATGACAACCTTTGTTTATAAAATACTACTTCTATCCTAATAACTCCCCCTAAAACAAATAACTCCCCCTTAATCTATGCCTAACTATCCTATTTTATACTTCTCCCCCTTTGTCATCAACAAAAACAAAGTTTAAATCTATACAACTCCCCCTTAATCTAATATTATATTACATGTGATTATAATGATAGTGTTATCATAAATAATCAACACTTAATTCTGAAACTAAAACTTAGCCCTTAATAACTAACTCTCCTAACTAAGAATCCATATATGATAATATTTATAATAATGATAATGTGAGAATTCAAATATGAGAACACAAATCATTTATTATATAATGTTATATTTACATTTGCGTAGAAAACGTAAGTAAGATCATATACAAATAACGATAAGAAAGAGAGAAAAGAAACTAATGTGTATCCTTGACAATGGGAGATCTATGAAGCGAGCAATTTGGATAGTGGAAACAGAAATTTCCACGTTGTTTGACTAGATTTCCATCCTTGTCAAAGCACACTTGGCCAACACAAACAACTTTGTCGTCATCTTCAGCGTGCTCTTCTTCCATGGGGGCTTCTTCTTCTTCTTCCTCGCTATCCTCTTGCACATGAACACTTGAGGATTCTTCACCGATCAAGATGGGATTGGCGTGATTGTCCATTAGAAACTTTTGCAACTTTCTAAGGATTTTGCCTTGCCGTTCTTGTTCTTTGGCCATTCTGATTTGCACCACTTGAATTTCAGTCATTAGTTGCAGTGCATCCTTCAAGGAAACCTCCATTTTCATCACTCGTGCAAGCGTAATTCGTTGAAATGGTCCGGTAGAAGGAGAAGAGAATGAAAAAGTTGAATTTTTGTTTGATTTGGAGGAGGAGGCCATTGTTTTATTGTTTTCAGAAGTTAGAACAGAGAAAGAACAAAAAGAATGAACAAAATTTTGAAATAAGAAGAATATATAACCACCCATTTGAATTTTGGTGGGAAAACTTCCAAAAAAAAATTCGTTATATGTCGACAGGGGTAAAGGAGGGTTGTCGACAAGGTACTTATATTTTTGCTATTTGATTTATTTTAATTTAATTTTAATTATACTTGTTATATATTTATATTCTATATTTCAATTATTGAACAAATACCTGATTCTCTTCTTAATTTAGTAAATATAGATTCATTTAAGGGTTTTGTTAAGATATCAGCAATTTGATTTTCGGAATTGATATAATCGAGAGTAATTACTTCCTTACTTATATTATCTTTGAGAAAATGATGTCTGATATCAATATGTTTAGTTCGAGCATGATGAGTAGAATTTTTGGATAAATTTATTGCATTAGTATTATCACAATAAATTGGTGATTTTGAGATATTTAAACCAAAATCTTTTAAAGTTTGTTGCATATAAATTACTTGAGAACAAGCCAAAGTAGCAGAAATATACTTTGCTTCGGTTGTTGATAAAGAAACTGTGTTTTACTTTTTACTAAACCAAGAAACCAGAGAATGCCCCAAAAAGTGACAAGTTCCACTTGTACTTTTTCGGTCTAATTTACAGCCAGCATAGTCAGCATCATAGTAAGATATTAATTCAAAAGAATCATTTTTAGGATAAAATAAGCCATAATCAAAGGTGTGTTTAACATATCTTATGATACGTTTTACAGCTTTTAAGTGGGTCTCTTTAGGTTGGAATTGATATCTTGCACAGAGACAAACACTATGCATGATATCAGGTCTACTAGCAGTGATATAGAGTAGTGATCCAATCATTCCTCTATATAATTTTTGATCTACATCTTCCGAGAGATCTTCTTTACTTAGGTACTCATTGGTTGCCATTGGAGTGGGTTTTCCACTTGCAGTAGTCAAACCAAATTTACTAACTAGGTCTTTAGCATATTTTTATTGACTGATAAAGATTCCATTATCTAATTGTTTTATTTGCAGTCCTAGAAAGAAGTTTAATTCACCCATATGACTCATCTCAAACTCTTTTGTCATTATTTCAGAAAATTCTTTATTCATTTCAAAATTAGTTGATCCGAAAATGATATCATCTATGTAAACTTGTACTAGTTGAATATCATTTTTATTTCTTTTAGTAAAAAGAGTATTATCTACTTTACCAATTTCAAAGTTTGATTGTAATAAGTAAGATCTTAGTCTATCATACCAGGCTCTAGGAGCTTGTTTTAGACCATATAGAGCTTTCTTAAGTTTGTAAACATGATTTGGTAATTTTTCATCTTCAAAAAGTTGTGGTTGTTCAACATATACTTCCTCTTTTACAAATCCATTTAAAAAGGCACTTTTAACATCCATTTGAAATAATTTGAAATTATTATGATTTGCGAAAGCAAGTAGAATCCTA
The DNA here is from genome assembly GCA_030737815.1 of Allium fistulosum. NCBI lineage: Eukaryota > Viridiplantae > Streptophyta > Magnoliopsida > Asparagales > Amaryllidaceae > Allium > Allium fistulosum. The sequence goes on along the minus strand of CM060907.1, from coordinate 676,695,136 downwards.
ATGGCTTCTAATCTTGCTACGGGAGCAAAGGTTTCATCGCAATCTATTCCTTCTTCTTGACAATAACCTTGAGCGACTAACCGAGCTTTATTTCTAACGACCTCACCTTGTTCATTCATTTTATTTTTTAAACCCATTTAGTTCCAATTATAGTTTTATTTTTAGGTCTAGGAACAAGTTCCCAAACATCATTTCTAGTGAATTATTTTAGTTCTTCTTGCATAGCCAAAATCCATGAATCATCAGTTGATGCTTCTTTTGGATTTTTGGGTTCAATAGTTGATATAAAGGCTATATTGCTCATTTTACTTAGTTGATTTCTAGTTGTAACAACAGATTGCTTATCTCCTAGTATATTTTCTATAGGATGATCTTTTAAAAGTTTAATCTTTTTATTAGGATGATTAATTTCATTATTAGTTTCAGTTGACTCCTGATTTTGAGTAATTAAATCCTCTTCAACATTTGTATCTTCAAAATTTTTGAGATTTTCATCGAATGAAACATGCATTGTTTCTTCGATGGTGTTAGTTCTTAAATTAAACACTCTGTATGCTTTACTTCTATTAGAATATCCGATAAAGATACCTTTGTCGGATTTAGGATCAAATTTATCTAAGTTATCTTTTGTATTTAAAATAAAACATTTACTTCCAAAAATTCTAAAATAAGATACCTTAGGTTTCTTTTAGTGAAGAAGTTCATAAGATGTCTTATCAGTTAAAGGTCTAATTAAAATTCTATTTAAAATATAACACGCGGTAGCAACTTCTTCTGCCCAAAAATGTTTTGGTAATTTACTATCTGAAAGCATAGTTCTCGCACACTCTTGAATCGTCTTATTTTTATGTTCTACTACTCCGTTTTATTGTGGAGTTCTTGGAAATGAAAAATTGTGAGTTATTCCCTTTTTATTGCAGAATTCCTCAAACTTTTCATTTTCAAATTCACCACCGTGATAACTACGGATGGTTATAATTTTTACAGAAAGTTGATCTTGAATCCTTTTTGTAAAGTTCTTAAAACTTTCAAAAGTATCACTTTTATGTTTCAAAAATATTGTCCATGTAAATCTAGAATAATCATCTACAATTACAAAAACATATTTACTGTGATTTATTGACTGAATTTGAGATGAACCAAATAGATCAAGATGAAGTAATTCAAGAGGCTTTAAAGTTGAAATCATATCTTTCAATTTAAAGGAAATTTTTCTAAGTTTTCCTAATTGACATGCATCACATAAACTATCTACTTTAAAATTCATTTTAGGGAGAGCTCTTACTAGATCATGTTTTGATAGTCTAGATAAGAGTTTGAAATTCAAATGCCCAAATCTCTTATGCCAAATCCAAGGGTCACTTGTATTTGCCAAAAGACACAGGTTATCATTTGAAACTTTCATACTAAGAATATAAATATTCTTTTTCCTAATTCCCCTAAATATTATGGTTGAATTATTATCTTCAATGTGACACTTATCTTTTTCAAATTTAATTTTATATCCTTTATCGCAAAGTTGACTAATACTTAGCAGATTATGTTTCAAATTCTTAACTAGCAAAACATTAGTAATAATAGGAGTTTCATAGTTACCGACATTGCCGATGCCAATCACATATCCTTTTGAGTTATCTCCAAAGTTAACCAGTCCTCCGTCTTTTTATATTATATCATTCAGCATATCCGGATTACCAGTCATGTGTCTAGAGCATCCACTATCGAGTATCCATTTATCCTTTTTGATCTGCACAATTTGTCCATTGTGGATTGATTCCTCAACACCCATAAAACATGTTTCCTGCACATTATACAATTTTGGTAGACAACTTGAATTTGAATATCGATTATATGCAGACTCATGAGACAGTGATGATCTGAATATTTCTAAACTAGTATTAACAAGTTTTTCAAACATAGCCATTTTAAAATCTTTTTCAAAATTCATATTATGAAACTTTGAAAACCTTGCTCTGATACCAAATGTGAGAAATGCAGATTACGGATCTTAAGGCTAGAATTAACACTAGAGGGAGGGGGGTGAAAAGTGTTTTAAGGAATTACTAATTCTTTTTGATCTTATCTTAATTTGAACACAAATGTATGCAATATTCATACACAGATATGATCACAGAATCAAACACAGATGCAGATATAAAGTAAAAGCAATAAAGGAAAGAACACACCGGATTTTATACTGGTTCGGAGTTACCCTACATCCAGTCCCGCAACACAAGTACGGATTTCCTTTCAAAATCAATTCTTACAATTACACCCTCGATTTCAAGGCCACGAGGTACACGCTCCAGATTCACAATCCTCTGGGTAGAGATACTTGATTTTACGGGCAACAAGTTCACCCGATTGATTTTCCAGGCTACAATCACACCTTTTCTCGCTCGATTGAATACAAAGAAGTCTATAACTCTAAATAGTACTGGGATCTTGTTGAGATAGTGATAGAGAATCAAACCAAAGATGATCTAGTTAGATTCAATAGTGATTTCGGCAGAGTAATGGTAAAAATATATATAAAGAAACGTGGAAGAAGAAGAAGAGTGAAATCAGAGAAAATATGATTATAAATTCGTTTAAAACAGCCCTTATTTATAGTAGAACAACAGCCATGTCCATTCGTGAAAGAATATGACGAATAGACACTTCCTTTGAAATTCAAACTTTTGAAATAAACTGTCACCTTGTCGACAAGGGTTCCTTGGGGTTGTCGACAGGCCTAAGTTATTTTTGGTAATTTGTTTTTCTTTGAAAATAACTTCTATCTTGTATTAAAACTAATTTAAACTTTATAAATATACTTAACTATAGTTAAAATACATAAATAAGCATAGAGAATAATATTTTGGTATATATAAAATTTTATATTTAAATCTAAGTATAAATATTAAAAGTTAAATATATTATAGCTAAAAGATAGTTTAAAACCAAGGATAATTTGATATTGAAAATAAAGATTATTTTGAGGCTAAAAGTATTTTAAAACCAGGATAGATGTTTTTGATTTAAAAAGTAAGATTTTGAAATCATTTTGAAAACAAGATATAATTTTGTAAAACATTTGAATAAAAGTTAGTGGATACAAAACAATGTTCCACTAGATTTTTCGTAGGTTCCATCCTACTTAGGGTTCCATCCCTTTAACGGGCTCGAAGTGGATTCCATTCCCCGAATAAAATGGATTTTAAGATGTCAGTGCTTTTCTAGGAGTTTTAACAAAATTCCTAACTAAACTACTTACCTTGAAATCTTGAACTCTTGATAATCTTGATACTCATGAGTCTTGAATCTTGATATCTTCAATCTTGAGTTCATCAGTTCTTGAATCTCTATACTATACAGTCTTCATTCTTTGGTACCTATATATATATATATCCTACATATACATATATATCTAAACAATAATGTTAGTATTTATATTTTATAATCTTATTCTAAGGTTGTTGTCATCTAAACCAACTTCTCAAGGACTAACAGTTATAATGTCATATGTCAATTTATATAGGTAAACAATTGCAAATAATAGCATATCATTTTAACAATTAAATAACCAACAATTCAAATATAACTGCATATTTCAATTGTGATTTCATGTGAAATCAATTTACTAAATATAAGAATGTTAATCGTGAGTGATTGCTCACCTTTCGAGGCTAGAGAAAACAGGACAAGCACACGGATATGGACACGAGACGAACAAAAGACGGTTGTGACAAGCTAGGGCAACAGAGAACAAAGCAAAGCCAATCACTACACGAATCCAATGAAAACAAATCAAAAATAGCTTGATATAAATGGAATCGAAATATATTTTATATTTTTCTTAAAATCAATATTCAATTTAAAATACATATTTAGAATAAAATCTTTATATATATATTTCTTTAATCAATATTTAATTTAAACACATATTAAATTAATATATATATATATATAATCATTATTTCTTAAACACTTATATTCAAAACCAAAATACATACATATTATTTTTTATTTTATTTTAAAAAAAATCAATATTTAAAAATCCATTCTCTTTTTTTTCACATCAATACTTAATAAAACTCAGATATTTCATTCAAAACTTTTCAAAGTTTTTAAACGTAATATATATATATTAAAGTTATTATGAAAATCAAATTTAAAATATAATCATAAATTTAAATAAACAATTGTAAAACATTTTTTTTTTCAAAACCATAATATAATAATAGAATGGAGAAACAAGCCTTTCTCCAACGGCTCACAAAATACAGCAAGACTTACAGAGTATGCGACCCACATACCCGATAAACAAAGTATCAGGAGAAAGACGAAAAAGCTAAGCTTACAGAAGCAACATAATACAAAGCTAAAAGGACTAAATAAGCAGCCGCTCAACCAACAATCCCGCTACACCCAAAGGTATAGGCCAGTCCACCTCGAAGAAAACCACCCACCGACATAGAGTGCAAGAACCATAGAGAACCAAAAAGCTGGCCTCAAACAAACCCAACCAGCGAAACAGCAATACCAGATGAGCTCTGGGTACCAACATCCGACTAGAATAATAGAAAGCTGAAGTGCAACCAATGGAATCAATCCTAGGAGAAAATAAAACTCCCAACAAAACCTGGACCTGAAAAACTAGCGACCACATCAAATCAAACAATAAGGGGGGGGAGGGAGAGTCAGGAACGTTGGATGTAGACCTTACGTTTATTGTAAAACATATTATATATATATACACCTTTAAAACAGATTATATAACTCTGAACATATAATATGCACCTTACAATAAAAGGGGATGTGGTCGGCAAAGGCTGTCAGAGGACGAAGTGAAGAAGGCTAAATTCGAATGGGCTGCAGCAGGAGATGAGGCTGATGTGATTTGGAGGAAGCTCGGATCGAAGGACGAGCACAGTTGGGTTTGGAGCGGCTGTTACTGCTCGAGCACAGACAGAGGGAAGTGAAAAACTACTCATTTAGGTAGCTGAGTTCGGGTCTATGGGGATCGGTGATGGAGATAGGTGGCACCATGAAGGGACGAGCAGAGGTTGTGGGCAGTTTGAAGGGGAAGGCGGTCGTGGAGTGTTCGGTGATGAAGAAAATGGCTAAAGCTACAGGAATAAATGCAAACTTTCATATATAATTCTTTTTATATTTAACAAGCAAGGAGGCTCACGGCTATTGGGTTCGAAGGCTATCAGGTGGAAGTGGCGAATGGACGTGGAGGGTGTTGTACTCGGGGTGGCTACATTTGGCAATGGTGGCAGGGCGAAGTTGCTGGGGAAGGAGAACGTTCGGTGACAAGGCATATAAAGGAAGGGGCCGTACTGTTAGTGGGTGGCTGTGGGTTTGGTTGGTCGGATCTGAGCAAGGAGAGGACTTCGGTGGTCGAGCATATGGGTGGAAGGTCAGGTGGCAGTGATGTTTGAGTTTAAGGGTGCTTTGTTGCTCGTTCTCGTAGGGGTGGGTTGTCATGGGATGGTCAGAGTTGCAGCCTAGAGGAGATGCGGGTTTGGGTGGCCAAGTAGTCCGATGGGCCGTCGGCAGAAGCTCCTATGGAGTGGGTGAGTTGTCAGCGCGTGAAGGTGGTGGAAGATGTTCGAAGGAGGCCGTGACAATCGGCCTTTAGGGAGATGAACGAATGCACAATATATATATATATATATATATATATATATATATATATATATATTAAGGCATGACTGAGAAAGCAAAAGGTTGAGAGAAAGAGAAGGTGACAAACAAGCAGGTGCGTGGATAGGTAACATAATAAAATGATGAACCCTTTCTTTTTTCTTTTTTCAAAGAGTGGAAGCGTACAGGAATAGTGATAAGGTTATATTATAATAAACAATAGTGCCAAATGAATAAATGAACAGTTGGAGTTTAATAGGCTTGACTGAATTAATTTTGATTTATGTTACACGATGTCAGCAATTAATTTCTAGGAATATAAAGGGCTAATGGCCATTCATTTCATGAAAAGACATAGAACACCAAAAGGTTTCAAACGGTTACCGATACGGCAACCCGTTATGAAGATTTCATCGTGCACCGGACGTTGAAATTGGCAAATGAATATACTGCGGAGATCGGCACGACGAGACGAACATAATGATACACATATATCAATGATATGACCATCCTATCAAAAGTCGATATTCGCTGCCAAACTACTGCTAAAACGTCGAAAATAAGAAAAACGAGGCTAGAGCAATCCAAATTTGACGAAACGAAATATGACGTCTCACTCAGAAAATCATTTACAATTTTATTACGTAAAAATATTTAGATTTTGAAAACATTTTTATTTTCATCAATTTCAACTAAATTTAAAATTGAAATTACACAACAAAACAACTTATATATATCTGCTGAAAATCTGATACTTGCTACGTTTAAATAGACGTACCAAATATCAAATTTTCATTTCTAAAATTTAATTTTTTATTTTCATGAAATTTTTTAGTTAACTACATTATTAAAATCGTTAAAAATTTACGGGTCATTATAGTCCACATTTTGTTTATGTGAACAATCAACCAACACATAGGGAATTATTTTGGAAATAGTCAAAGTAGATGGGTATCTATGAAAAAGGTGCTTAAACCAAGTAGAAAGTTACTCTAAATAAGTGTGTTTGAATATTATAGAACTAATTTAAATTATTTTAAGTTAAGTAATTAAATTTTTTTATAAAGAGTTATAAAATGATTTTTTTTTTTAATTTAAATAAATGTAAATGTTACATTTATAGATTAATTAAAGATTTTAATTAATAAAGGAATACATATGAATATATATAACTTAAAAATTATGAATGTTATGATAATTATATATATATATATGTATGTATGTATGTATGTATGTATGTATGTGTGTGTGTGTATGTATATTTATAAAAAAAGCGGGAGGTTAAAATAAGTAAAACACATGAGACTTTAGGGAGTATACATTGGATGTATATATATTATAAAAGATATATGATATCATGATTTATACTCGTTATACTCATCTCCCTTAGATAGTCGATAATACTCTACAAAATTATTTTTTAATTATAAATTTAAAATAATAATGCTCTCCATCATTTGTAGTATAAATAGGGTACCTTACATACCCGTGGTTGTTAAGCGAACTCAAGCCATAAAATATCTAAGGTGATTTCTATATTATCCATAGATAAGTAAGAATGTTATGTAATTTTGTTAAGTATAAACTCAAGGGTTACAATAAATCCCCTTAAGATATCACGAAATGATCACTATACCATAACAGCTATTTTGTAACACATATTTTATTCAATTGACAACTGTTATTTGCGTTGGAGATTAATCACAACAATAAGCGTTGCTAAGCAAAAAATATGTGACCAAAAATACAAATTTACAGTTTTTAATTGCCAACACATATTTGCGTTGGTAGATTTGGCTGAATTGAAATTTAATGAATGTTGTTGGGCGCAATAAGTAAATTAGCATCCTCTTTGTCATCGGTAGCATCTCAACTTCTCAACGGTCTTTTTTTTCACGGCCACTAAAAGTAAAACATTTTTCCTTCGGCGATTCGATTTCTGCCTCCTCGTTCAAGCGAATCGGCCTCTTTTCCAGGCGAGGACTCGACGTCGACCTCAGGCGATTTGATTTTCTTGACTTCAGGCGATTTGATTTCCTTGATTTCAGGCGATTTGATTTCCTTGACTTCAGGCGATTCCTTGACTTGGCATCATGAGGTAGGCCACAATGGTTGCAAGGATGACGGCGACTTCTCTAGGCGGCGCAGTGGCCTCAGGTTGGACCAAAAATTTGTTATGTACTGAATTTGAAATTTCTCCAAAATCTTCAAACTCGGTAGTCTCTTGGTTATTTTTTCAATGGAACTGTTTTCTTAGTTTACAATAGGAATTTTCTCTTTAGTTAATGAATTTGGTAGTATAGATATTTGATTATCGATAATAAAAATAAGCTTTTATTCGAATTTGATTAATTATCAATATTCAAATGATTATTTTCTTTTTTTTGTTCATACTTACAATTTTTATCATAATTGTGCATATTGTTAAGTTATGTTATTAAAATAAACCTTTGATCAACATATGCTTTTTATCGTTACAGCTTTGTTTTTGTCAATCTGTTTTCATTAACATTAACTTTTTTAGCTTCTTATAAATGTGTGCACTGTATTTTCATGCGACTATTCTTATCAAGTTAATTCTAATTTACTTATTATCATTTTGCAAAAATGAAGCTGGGTAAATGAGTAATCTTCCATAAACAAATGGATAATTTGTATCTGAGGCAATTATTTGATGTCAACACCTTTGAGTTCTACAGCCTAAATTCCTTGTGATGTGTTCTCTAATTGTGAAATTTGGGAAAAGGGCAAAGAAATGAAATGATGGGTTGTTTAGTTTCCCAATTGGCTTGATAGTCAGTATGATGGCTACTTTGTATTAGCTCTAAATGATTATTCTTTTGCCCCGCACAGTTTGGTAGTCTTACTTTGATTCGTTTTTAATTCGGTTAAATCGGATAACCAACCAAACTAATCAAATTTAATTTGGTTGGTTTCATTTCCTTTTTTTCTTTTCTTTTTAGGTTAGGTTTAACAATGTCATTGTCGGACAAACCAATCCAACCAAACGCTCACCACTACCAGCAACATGTTGGATGTAGAAGAGACTCTCCTTTAAGGATAACCTTACATGATATTTTTCAACTCATTTTCTATGTCATAAATGACATTTCTATAGAAATGTAGAATTGATCATAATCTGAGTAATTCATGCTAAAAACTTATTTCTAATACATGCAGTTTAATCATCTATACTCTGCACAAGTAATTGAAGATATTTTAATATTTTATTTCACTTTCTCCAACACTTTTTCACCTCCCATTCCAACTTTTGGACTTCAAAAAATCACAACCATCGTAATATTGAAATAAATGAAGATAAAGCATATGACATTGCTTTTTTTCTGAAGACCTCCATTTCTTTTTCTTTTTTAAATATGTCGGGTACATATAAAGCACATAATAATACCATTGAGCCTAATAAACAACCTATAAGGTGCTCCTTCAAAATTCTATGTATGGTGGATCAGCATCAGCCATGTCATCACATTAATCAACATATAATTTACTTTCAATTAGCTAATGTTTAAATTATGTTTACAACATATAGATCTGGCAGCAATAAGCCAATGACTTCAATATAGAAATACAGTCCAATGGAAATATGACAAAGAATCAGCAGCATCCATTATATTTTTTGAGGTTTAAAATGCTCCATGATCATATTAAAAGTAGAAGCATTTTGTTTGCCCTGCATCAATCATTGACATAGCTTCTTGCACTCTTAGAATCACACTTTTCATTTTCTGCATTATTTCATGTGAACTTACGTAAATACATCATTTAACTCATAGGTAAAGGCAACACTATCACTAGAAGTAATGCTCTGTTACATACTTGTGTTAAATATGAGCTTCAACAATAGATTAAGTAAAATTTTGACATATGTTCCTATGATTATAAAAAGTTAGCATTAGATCCCTCCCATTTTTCTTTTATAAATTACATTCTTAGTTTCAAAAAAAAAAGCGAAATTCAAGGAAGTACTTAGATAATTTACCAACATTAACATGTACTCTTAGGGTATATGTCCATAACACATAACCGCTGCAATATACGTCGTAGTAGCCACTTTTGAACTTGAAAGCGGAAGAAAAAAGAAGAAAATTCAAAAAAAATGTAGAAAATATTTTCTAAAAGCAAGAGATGTAAAACAAAAAAGCTTAGGAAAGAGAGATGTGTCCCTAATTTCCATATAGATTAATCTATCTGATGAGGGAAATAAATAATCTGATAACCAAACAACTACGATTATGGGTAGCCAAGAATTTTGACTTGATAATAAATCAAATTTTTTTACATAGATTAGTCTATCATTTATAACTTTAGTGCTTGACAACACGGTAGAGCAAAGAAATAAACACAATTAAAAAAGAAATAAAATTGGTATACAGACAAAATTTAGGATAATGTTAAAGCTATAACCTGGAATAAGTATTCTTTTATCAGAAATTATTCTTTTCTTGCTTCAAGTTTCCAAGTTTCCTTAAATATTAAAGAAAAGATTGACAAATCCAGTTATATAAATGAATATAAAAGGAGAAAATGGATTGGATGTTTGTAACAGCCCGCATCTCACTACATAGATATTGTCCCCAACTTAGTCACCTCCGTCTCATGGGCCAAGCCAAGGTGTTATCCCGCCTTTTGGCAAGGCCGTGACACCAAGGAATTGACTAGTAACCAATGACGGCCCGTCCTAGAGATCAGTTGAACATAGGCTCGCTATGGATATCGACGAATTTTGTCCGAGTCCGGATCGAGCCAAAATTGGTAGGACATGACAAGCTAAGCCATGAGAGTCAACGTTCCAAATTTCAGGTCAACCCGAGTTCGTACGCTCAAGTTACGATCGATGCAAAATTGATTAAAAACAGCCTTCTACGACTCGCTCAGTTCGCATCCCTCAGAAAAACCTACTTCAACTCGCTCTGCTTGCCTACTTCGACTCACTCCGCTTGCCTACTTCGACTCGCTCCGCTTGCCTACTTCGACTCGCTCCGCTTCGAGCCACACTTCAACTCGCTCATCTTCGACTCCATCAGAGAGCCACGCTCCGACTCGATCTACTTCACAACCACATAACAGAGCACGGCAATCGATGCGAACGAAAGCTAGGTCATCGATACGAACAAAGGGACTCGCATCGATGCGAACTGGGCTAATTCGTAACCGAGTCGAGACAGAAGCGAGTCGAACCAAACAACAGCCGAGAATCTCATTTCGAATCCATCATATCTCCTAATCTACAAGTCCAAATGTTATGAAATTTTCACAGAAGACTACGTGCATGCTAAAGAATGTCCACGCCAAATTTCGACTCCATTGGATGAAATCTTGATCGATACGAAATCAGTTTGTATCGATCGCGGATCGGACCGAAACTTCACGAGCTTGGGCGCACGGGCCTTGTCACGTGCCAGAGAGGGTCTCCCGAGATCTGAGCGAAATATCAGCCTCCTACACCTATAAATAGACCCCCAAAGCCAACAAAAAAGGGGTTCTTCTTCTGCTCTCTGATCTCCAACGCGAAGACTTTGCCAGATCCAGATCTGAACTCCATTGCTGCTGCTACTGACTACATTCACTGATGTAAATCATCATTATTGACTGTAATCTGCTGTAATCAACTGAAATCATCAAGTGAACATCAATAAAATCATCAACTTCAAAGTGGACGTAGGCAAGATCGCCGAACCACTATAAACCTTGTGTCTCTGTCTATTTCTTCCCTCTTTAAGTTTATTATTCTTCACTTTTTATCCTCTACATTACTTAGATCTGTGATCTGTGATTATATACTGCTGATTTGTGTTCATACACTGGTGCTTTCACGTTATTTGGGGTTTGTGGCCATTTTTGGTGCAAACACTTTGGTGCTTTCACTGAGAACTGAACTCAGGATTCTATCATTTGGAAATTGAATTTGAAGGCTTAGAGAATTCAGATCTGAAAAGCTATGACAAGACAATCAAATCGAAGACAAAGGCTAGAGAGAGGTCAGCATGAAGGGAGTCAAGAGACTTCCTCAGGAGCAAATCAGACATCAATCTTCATCACCAGGGATGCGATAGAGACAATGATGAAAAGACAAGAGGAAATGATCCAGAGCTTGCTTCTTCAGATTGGGCAACTTGGAGCACAAAATCAAGAAGCAACCAGAGTTTAGAACGGAGCAGGACCATCTGGCACAGCCTCAGAACTAGGGGGCAATAACCCAGAGCATGTTGGCCCAATCCCGGGCGGAGTATCAGGTGGAACTGCGTAATGCGGCATTGACAGAGAAATGAATGCTCAACCAGGAGAGCAGATCCAGGAATCCCTTGCGAACTCGGGGGGCAAATTGGAAACAACGAACAAGGACTACAACTTGGAGATAGTGACAAATTAGTGGAGATGGTCAGACGAGCCATGAGAGGCGGACTAGTGAATAGAGATCTGGAGGATTTGAACAGGAGTCCTTTTGCTCCTACGATCAGGCAAGCCAGGAATCCACCAGAATTCAAGTTGCCAACATTGGACATGTACAATGGGAGGACGGATCCTGCGGTTCACCTAACGAAGTACATGAGGCACATGGAAGTGCTGGGGGCATCAAAGGAGGTCATGGCCCGGTGCTTCCCAGTGTATTTGACAGACATTGCAGCGTTATGGTTTATACAGTTAGAGAGTGATTCCATAGAAACATGGACCGATCTGACTGAGAGGTTTATGAGGCAATTCAGAGTTCACATTTCGAGACCTAAGAATGTGATGAGTTTGGCAGCAATGATGCAAAGATCCAGGGAGTCTTTGAGGACCTTTCTGACGTGATTCAATGCAGCGGCAGCATCAGTGGATCGACCCGATCCATCCATGGTTTTGATGGCAGCTGTATCTGGCATAGCTGATGGCACATTGTTTAAGAATTCGTTAACAAGAGATCTCCCTATGGATCTAGGAGAATTTTATCATGAGGCTGAAGGATTTTTGCGTTTAGAGGATGCAAGTGCTGAAAGAGAGGAAGGAGAAGGAGTTGATGTTTATGCAGTCAAGGGTGAAAATCCTCCTAAAACAGACTCAGGAACCGACAGAGGGAAACGAAAGGCCCAGGACAATGATGATGGACCAACGCGACCACGAAAGAAACCAAGATCCACCTCTTATACGGAGTTGAATGAGACTTTGGAACGAATCTACCAGGATACTAGGGGGCAGATTCCCTATCAAAGGCCGATGAGAAGGGATCCGACCAACAATGAAAGAAGGTCAGACAAGTACTGCTTATTCCACAAGCTGAATGGTCATAGCACGAATGATTGCCGACACTTGAAGGATGAGGTTGAGGGACATATCCGAAATGGTCTGCTATCGTAGTATGTAAGAAGGGGAACAACAACGGTAGAACGGGAGCGACCACCTGCACCTACCGGGGACGGCTCAGGATCGAGGCGTCAGCTTGTCATCAATTGATTGGGATAATGACGAATAAGTAGCAAATTCCACACCAACGCGGTTAAGTCATTTACACATGTATAGGACCGCGAACGATCCTCAGGCATGCTTTGATGCGACTCACAATCGCAACGGTGTAGGTGTTTGCACTTTGACGTCCCTGTTTTACTTTTATTTTCCATTTTCTGATGTTTGAATTTGATTTTGTTGGACAATTCTGTTGAAAAACTCATTTTGAATAAAAGTATGCCATTTGTGATGCCATGACAGCTAAGCCACTTACACATGTAAGGGATCGCGAACGGTCCCCAGGCATGCTCTGAAACGGCGATAAACCGCCACCACAAACAGTTCAGAAACTCACTCGAACGTGAAATTTGACATTGATAATACTAAGTCCCCCTGGGCACACAAAAATCGCCTCGAACGGCACCCCGACCGCGAACGGTCACAATTCGCCTCGAACGGCACCCGACCGTGAATGGTCACAACTCGCCTCGAACGGCATCCGATCTCGAACGATCACAAATCGCCTTGAACTGCACCTCGACCGCGAACGGTCACCATTCGCCGCGAACGACATCTGACCCCGAACGGTCACATACTACCTCGAATGACATACAATCCCGAACGATCTTCATTCGCGGTCAGATGAAACTATCATTTCCTTTGCAGGTCCTCAATAGGATATGAACATCCAGCTCATAGCATTACAAAACAACAACTTTCATCGAAGAGACGATAACTATTCAAAGTAAAGATTGCAGCATTTCAAAGCACATCATGTTTCCACAAGACGTACTTTGGGGGGCAAATGTTATCCCGCCTTTTGGCAAGGCCGTGACACCAAGGAATTGACTAGTAACCAATGACGGCCCGTCTTAGAGATCAGTTGTACATAGGCTCGTTATGGAAATCGACGAATTTTGTCCGAGTCCGGATCGACCCAAAATTGGTAGGACATGACAAGCTAAGTCATGAGAGTCAACGTTCCAAATTTCAGGTCAATCCGAATTCGTACGCTCAAGTTACGATCGATGCAAAATTGATTAAAAACAGCCTTCTTCGACTCGCTCAGTTCGCATCCCTCAGAAAAACCTACTTCGACTCGCTCTGTTTGCCTACTTCGACTCGCTCCGCTTCGAGCCACACTTCAACTCGCTCATCTTCGACTCCATCAGAGAGCCACGCTCCGACTCGATCTACTTCACAACCACATAACAGACCACGACAATCGATGCGAACGAAAGCTGGGTCATCGATACGAACAGAGGGACTCGCATCGATGCGAACTGGGCTAATTCGTAACCGAGTCGAGACAGAAGCGAGTCGAACCAAACAGCAGCCGAGAATCTCATTTCGTATCGATCATATCTCCTAATATACAAGTCCAAATGTTATGAAATTTTCATAGAAGACTACGTGCATGCTAAAGAATGTCCACGCCAAATTTCGACTCCATTGGACGAAATCTTGATCGATACGAAATCTATTCGTATCGATAGCGGATTGGACCGAAACTTCACGGGCTTGGGCGCACGGGCCTGATCACGCGCCAAAGAGGGTCTCTCGAGATCTGAGCGAAATATCAGCCTCCTACACCTATAAATAGACCCCCAAAGCCAACAAAAAAGGGGTTCTTCTTCTGCTCTGAGATCTCCAACGCGAAGACTTTGCCAGATCCAGATCTGAACTCCATTGCTGCTGCTACTGACTACATTCACTTCTGTAAATCATCATTATTGACTGTAATCTACTGTAATCAACTGAAATCATCAAGTGAACATCAATAAAATCATCAACCTCAAAGTGGACGTAGGCAAGATCGCCGAACCAATATAAACCTTGTGTCTCTGTCTATTTCTTCCCTCTTTAAGTTTATTATTCTTCACTTTTTATCCTCTACATTACTTAGATCTGTGATCTGTGATTATATACTGCTGATTTGTGTTCATACACTGGTGCTTTCACGTTATTTGGGGTTTGTAGCCATTTTTGGCGCAAACACAAAGTGTGGGGTTTTGTTCCTCAAAAGGCCTCGACGTTGTTATGAGGTGAAGGCTTTGGTATATAAGCACCTACTTTATAGTGTTTTTCCACAGTATGGCACTATTATTTCCATTTTGAAGGGGTGTTACAATGTTCATTACATGTAAGGAAAGACAAATTGCACGGCATCCACAAAATACGTTATTGCATTAGTTTCATAGATGCATGTCAACATATTTTTGTGCTTAGTTAGTATGGAAGATAGTTTTCATCAATCTGAACTTTATTCAGGAGTGCCTGTTATGATTTTCTCCAATCAAACTTTCCTGAGTTTTCCAATTACTAATGTCAGAGGGAGTTTTCTCTTATCATGCTGGAAAAGCATGACATTTAAAATTGATTGCTAAATGGCAATTTATAATAAGCACTGTTTGATAGCAGAATTTTACATTCCATAATCTACTTTTTCCTTTGCATATGGCAATATTTTGTGGCGATTAACTTGTTTAAAACTTTAATTTATGTTTAAGCTTAGAATTTTTTCCCTCCCTGTACAGATTTAAGAATAATAAGGTAGTTTAGCAATTATATAGATGGACTTAATAAAATCAGCAGTTTTTACTATAAGTGATTTTTTTTCATATTAGTTTATTTCCATTTTCATTGTGGTTTCTACATGTAAAAAATTAGGAATATTTATGTACCTAATGGAATTTGAGTCTGGTAGGACTAATGAAAAATGATAACACTAAAAATCAATGAGTAAGAGGAAATTGAGATGCAATACAAGGTAATATATGCTAGCGTTGCAAAAAGGTCGGTGTGACATTAAATGTTTTACTTTCATCATGGCTTTTAAGCTGCATTAGTATGTTATTTAGTTATCATATGATGGGGGTTATTTTCATAATTTGTATCAAGATAAGTGATTATTTGCTTCTGTCACTTATTTACCTTATACCTTAAGGAAATAATCAGGTGGTATTATCAGAAAAGGGATTATTATTTTCGTATATTAAGATAAGTGATTATTCGATAAGTAAATACAGGTGCTATTTGTGGAAGGTATAAGAATCGAGAATTATTTGCATAAAGTAATTTTGATTTCTTGATAGAAGCAACGATAAAGTAATATTGTTAAAAGAAAAAATATGGTTAGTTTAAATGTGTTTGATTGCAATTTGGATAGTTCTATTTTCCAGTTTGGGACTTGTTGAAGCATATTGAAAAATTAGGTGTTGTAAAATGTAAAATTAACGTATGACATTATGTTATTCCAATTTGGCTAATTATCTAGTTTACCTTAGTTTAGTAATTTAATTTTGGATTAGCCCAAGTTATTAATTCAAATTTAGCACATAGTAAATAACTTTGTCATTTATTGAAAAGATAAATAATAGTTTATTTATCTCCATAACGATTGATATTAGGTGTATAAAATTAGATACATTTACTATGAAATAAACGTTCTAATTAATGTTCTTTTTCTTATTTGCCTACTTATACTTGTTTTTGTATTTTGTGCAAAAATACTGCTATATAATACAGTGAGAACTAAAGCATATTAACTAAAACTCAAAATTTACCGTAGTTGTGTTTATATTTAACCACTAACAATGTTGTGCCTTAATTATTAATTGTTATGCATATTCACATGAACATTTATGCAAAAAAATTAACATTAATGTACATGTTTGAATCGATTTTTTTTAAATGACTCTCATGTCATATATTAGGTTATTTTCTTGATACACTTAGATTCTATGTAATTTATGTGTTTGAATTGATTTTTATTTAGTTTCTATGTATAATTTACATGATTGAACTGATTTTTTTTAAATGACTCGTGTCTTTATGTTTGTTTGTTACACTTATTCAGAGGTTGTATATAAATATAAAAGTGGTACGACGACTTAGTGATATAATATTTTTAACATATTTATGTGTTACGTTAATGAGTTTGACTTGTCTCTATTTTCCTTGTTAAATGTCGTCGTTAAATCTATTTGTTAACAAATCAAAAGCTTTTATTGGAAACTTAATGACTTGGGATGGAAAGAAATTAAAATTGGCGAAGGATATGGTAAATTAAGATTCACACTTAAGATTTTACTATATATGAAAACATTGTAATATTTTCCCTTGTTACATGATACATTAATACACATTTATTTCAAATTCAGTGCTAACTTTTTTTTTCATATTTCTAGATAGACTTGATTCATTCTTCCAACAATTTTTCCTTATAAATATCTTGCACATTTTTAGAATTAACTGTATATGGTTTCACCACTTATAGTGCATACAGTTTCTATTGATAGCACATTGTCTGTTTTGGTTTCCCTGTTATGACATGATTCACATGTCTGATTTAATAGCCATCAGAATAAAACTAAATTTAGCAATATAAAAAGATTTTTTGTTTATTTATAGGGTTGGATACTATAAATTCTTTGACATACGATCAGTTAGTCCTTTCAGCCAAAGGCTTAGAAACCAGTTTGCTGATAAGCGCCATGTTGTTGGAATTCCTGCCAGGTTCTTCCCGAGTACCCTGTTCCTACCAGGTATGTATCTTTCTTTTATCTTATATATAAAGCAAATACCTGGTCAATACAGTCAAACTGAAGCCTTTTTCGGACTCTCAAAAATGCCCATACAAATAATTAACTAATCAAGTAGGAGGAGGATACTTTTGCCATTTTGTTACCCACTTATTCCATCTCTTGCCCACGTTTATTTTAACCGAGGAAGCACGTCATTTATTCTTCTTTCCAATACATGTTTAAACTCAAAACTCCTCAAATTAATTAATGGCGTTAGTTCTTTTTTTGCTTATTTCAGTCAATAATTTTAACTTTTCGTAATTATATAGGGAAAAGAAAATTCAGAGTTTGAGATCAGATCCAATAATCACTTTGGCAAAGAAAAATTGGACAATGATTCGTTCAGATAGACATTTTAGCTTTGAAAAGGTTTGAGTGTCGTGAGTTCTTTATGCATTTTGATATTTTTATATTTTTTCTGATGATGACTGTTACTCAACTTCATTGTACATGCCTTAAGTTATGCAAAAGTGATGTTTAGTTTTTGTAGTCCAACCGTTTGATGAATGGCTAAAGAACGAGCTGAGCATGCAATGGATCATGAGTTCCCAGATGAACCTGCATTCAAAAAGTGCAAAGCAACTTTAGATCCCTCAGCAAAGCTTGAATCAATGGTAATTATATACGTATTCCACTCTCTCATATTTTTAAGTAAAGCAATACATAGCAACATTACCTTTTATTTTTGGTTATAAAAGGAAAGTTCTGTAGCATGGGAACCCCCACATGGCCATTTTAGGCACTTCTTCTACCCATGGGTAGAATACATCAAAGTTGGGGCACTGCTCCGACATTGTGCTTATGAACTACTGGCTTTGAATGGTTGCTTGCATTCAGAGATACATGAAACAATATATTCTTTATTACCTACAAATTCTCTTAATATGAATATTTCTACTTAGTTACAAAATTAGAAAGTGAAATTCAATGATTTTCATTCAGGCACTATATAACTTGAGGTATGCTTTCTAATTGGAGATTTCTCAAGCACTATATAACTTGAGGTATGCTTTCTAATTGGAGATTTTAGAAGCCATGAAAGATGCAGCAAAACTCATTTGTAGCTTAGCAGATGATATAAGCAACATAAAACACACGTTAATAAAATAAGTTCATAACTCAACCGAACACCTTCAACAATCCATTGAGATTCACTCCTGCTTGCTCAGCTCAACATCTCATCACGTTAATTCTTTGAACCACGGTAATATTGATAGTAGCAGTAAGCTATCAAGTGCCACTTCATTGAACCTCAAAGAATTGACAACAATGAATGGTACACCATTGTTAGAAGTGGCTGAAGAGGA
This sequence comes from Allium fistulosum, assembly GCA_030737815.1. NCBI lineage: Eukaryota > Viridiplantae > Streptophyta > Magnoliopsida > Asparagales > Amaryllidaceae > Allium > Allium fistulosum. The sequence continues at coordinate 676,676,166 of CM060907.1, read as the reverse complement.
GTCATACCGTAAGAGAATGAAGAAGTAGCAAAGAAGGTTATATTCATGGACAAGGGAGGTAGATTACGAGTTCGAGTAAGGGGGTGGAGGAGGAGTAGGTGATGTTAATGAGTTATTTAATGTTCCAAAGATGAAGACACTTAAAAGCACCACTGCCCTTTCACTCACCACTTTCACGTCACTTCTAATTGCATTACTAGCAATGATATGCCCAATTAAGTTGTTACTGTTTTTCAATAATTAATGTCATGCTTCATTGTTTCCAGTGAGTAGCATACTATGAAGTGATGGATGAATAAAGTCAATTTGGTATTTCAGTCTGAGGTCACATAAACTCAGATCTATAGCCAATATCTTCTTTCGAACCAGCCATGGCGACACTGTATGCCAATCTGCCCCCAGCTCCATTACTCTAGCGCTACCTCATATTCACTTTTCTAGAAATATCCAAATTAATAAATGCATCAATTAATGCTCGAATTTGGTTTCTCAATACAGTTTCCTCATGCTTTACTTGAGATCCATGTCAAAGAAGGTGATATGGTTTGTTCTAAAACTAGGAGGAAGTTTCATCATGCTATACTTGAGATCCATGTCGAAGAAGGATATTTGCTTTGTCGAAGAGGCTTGGCTATAAGGTGCAGAGGAGTGGAAGCTAGGGGTTGTGTCGGCTCTTGGTTTGAAGGCTGACGAGCATAAGAGGTTTGGGTACAATGTGCGGAGGAAGGAAAGCAGGCAGTCGTGTCGGTGCTTGGCTTCAAGGTGGACGACCATAACAGGTTTGGCTATAAGTTGAGGGGGAAGGGAAGGAGGTGGGTGTGTCGACGCTGGGTTTGGCGGCGGAGGAACAAACTGGGCAGTATGCATGAGTTCTCTACCTGTTCTTTAGCTGTTTGTTGGATATATTTCATCCGGTCTCCTCGAACCAAACAAGCCGGACCACCCAACATACTTCTCACCGAACCAGACCCTTCCCAATTCCCACCGAACCACCTCCTGCCGAACCAACTCCTCTCCCACACCTCACCGAACCAGACCCTTCCCAATTCCCACCGAACCACCTCCTGCCGAACCAACTCCTCTTCCACACCTCACCGGACCAACCTTCCTCCACAGAACCACCGAACCAACTCCATAACCGGACCAGCCCATGCCGAACCATCTCCACACCGGACCAACCTCACCATCCTACCACCGGTCCAAGCAACTACCGGTCCATTCTACACTCCAACCACCTCCGAACCAAGCAATGACGAACCAAGACGTACCAGGCCAGATCACATCAGCCCAGGCCCATCAGCAACTATACACATCTTGAGCCCCTACCCCTAGCCTCACTCTATAAATAGAGGGGCAGGGGTACAACAATGGGGACAAGTTTGAGAGCTCAAGCACGGAAGGAACTTTCAAACAAACAACTTTCTTTTACTTGTATCAAAGCTTTGTACTTGTAATCAAAAGAAGAGAAGAGAAATAACATATAAAGTGGACGTAGGCACATTCTGGCTGAACCACTATAAATTTGTGTGTCTTTTTACAGTTTAGCCCCTGCTTTTCATATATTTGCATAAATCACTCAAATCGATAAGAACAACATAAGATCTACTAAATCATACAACTTTGAGGTGTTTGTCCATTTTTTGTGCAAACATTTTTGGTGCTTTCACTGAGAAGGGTAGAAGCTCGAAGCTTCAGCTTCATCCGCTTAACAAGTTTTCCTAAATAGCATCGTCCGCCACTTGGAAAACATGCCTCCCAAACAGAGAAAAGATGTTAACAAAGGAAAAAACATCGCATCCAGCAGTCTTCCAAATCCAGCTGTCACGAATCAAGTAAATCGTCCTCCTCCAGCAACAGTAACAAATGAAGAACAGGCTAACCCAACTACTCCTGCCACAGAACAGCCTGCAGCAATTACTAGAGCAGATCTGGACAGAGTTGTGGTTGAAGTAACTAACCGCTTCACGTCCCAGCAGGAAGCCTTGGTGGACCATCTCATGTCACGCTTAAGGGACGCTGAAGAATCCAACCGCAACACTGAATCATGGGGCGAGTCCCAGTCTGGAGGATCTCAGAGACAACAAAGATCTTCCTTCTTCGAAGGAGCTAACGGCAGAAGTAGCCGTGGTAGGAGCCGAGACCGAGCACAGCCCGAAGTTAGGCCTGAGGAAACGTTTGGTACCAAACCCAACGGGGAAGGTACCGGGCGAAGGTCAACTGTAGCTGAGCCTGTCATGCCGCCTAACCATAGAAACGCCAGTGAACGGGGCCGAGCTAGAGTCCAGCCCAAAGTTGGACCCGAGGAAGTGCTTAGATCAGAACCCAACAGGGGGAGATCAAGGCAAGGGCCAACTGTAGCTGACCCAAGCATGCTCCCAGAAGATCAAAGGCAGCCACCGGAAAATATGAGAAATGATAGACGATACCATCCCTACAGGTCATCTGGACGGAATCAACCCCACAGAACAGAACCAAACTCATTTCTATCTGCTCCAAGTTCTGATGAAAGGATGGCACGCTTATTCAGAGAGTGTGTCCAACGGGAGCAAAGAGATCGAGGGATAGGCGCTAGGGTAACCAGCCCTTTCGCCCGCAACATCGAAATTGCTATCACCCCCCGAGAATGGAAGATGCCAACAATGGAACCCTACAAAGGAACCTCTGATCCCGTTGTACACTTACAGAGGTACACGCAGCATATGCTCATGAGTGGAGCGACAGAGGGAGTACTATGCAAATGCTTTCCGCTCTTCTTAGCATATCTTGCTACCTCCTGGTTCTGTCATCTACCCCAAGGATCCATCAGCTCGTGGGAAATGTTGAAAGAAAAATTTATCAGTCAGTTCCGCTTTCATGTGGAGCAACCTAAGGACGCTTATTCCTTATCCAGCGTCAAATAGAAACCTGGAGAAAAGCTGCAGCAATACCTAACCAGATTCAACGCCGCAGCAGCCGCAGTCCAAGATGCCGATGAGAAGCTTATCCTAATGGCCCTCTGCAGTGGTGTGCATCCGGACACTAAATTTGCTAGAAGGTTGACAAAAGAAAAACCAGCTACTTTACCCGATTTCTTCCATGAAGCCGGGAAATACATGAGGCTTGAGGATGGTGCCGTTGAGGGGCAGTCAGGACAGCAAAATAAGACAACCCATGGCAACGCCCCTGCTGTGGCAAGGGACGTTCGAAGAAATGATTCCAGAGACAATGCTAGGGGCAAGAAGGGAGAAAAGCGCCTATATCGGCCAGGACCAAGATTCGACACTTACACTCCTTTGAACGAGACCGTCGAAAATATCTTCCTTACCACCCAAGGCGAAGTTAGATACAAACGCCCACCATACAAGAAGGAATCAGATAACGCACAGAAGTCTGGAAAGTTCTGCCGCTTCCACGAATCTCACGGGCATGATACCAACGAATGCCATCATCTCCGAGATCTGATTGAGGAACACATCAGAAGAAAGAAACTGGAACGTTATGTAAAAGGTCAGGACAGGACCCCAGCTCCTGCCAATGAAAACCCAAGGCTACCCTCACCAGGGGCCGACAGAGGAAACCGCAACGCTAGCAGCTATAGTCAAGAAAAGATAGTGGTCCATACCATCTCAGGAGGGCCACACATCACAGACAGAAGCTGGAGAGAGATGGAAAGGTATGGAAAGTCGCTTAGAGACAAGAAAGATTATGTCAATTCGGTTATAGAAGAACGCCACCCGAAGCGGAAAGAAAGTGATGACATCACATTCGGTAAGCGTGACCTAGAAGGAAGGCAGTACCCTCACATAGATCCCATGGTTATCTCTGCCCGACTCGGTCCCGCCGAAGTTTACCGAATCCTGGTAGATACTGGAAGCTCAGTAAACATCCTGTTCAAACACGCATTCGACAAGATGAAGCTATCAATGAAGAATGTATCTCCCTGCTATAAGCCACTACACGGTTTCACTGGAGACGCGAAGATGCCTCTCGGGCAGCTGGACCTCTTTGTTGAGATTGGTAGCCACCCCAGCTCCATTGTACGGAAACAGACATTTGTGCTAATAGAAAACCATTCGGCCTACAACGCTTTCTTAGGGAGGCCAGCCTTGACTGACTTCCAAATTGTCCTAGCCCCATGGTGTCTGAAGATGAAATTTCCAACGGACAATGGAGTAGGGGAAGTAGAAGGAGACTAAGACGTTGCTCGAGACTGCTATGTGACTGAACTTCGCAACAACCACAGGAAAAATAAAGGGAAGGGTGTAGAGATTGCCCTCTGCACGAAAAATCTAGAAGCATAGCAACTAAAGAAAGCCCCTCCTCTTCGATATACCAGCGACCCTTTCAATGAATTAGACCCTAGGGACAAAGAGGAGGAGGCCACCGCCGAGCCTGCAGAGGCTATGGAGTTTATATCTGTAGACAAGCACGACTCAAGTAGACTATTGAAAATTGGGTCCCAACTAAAAGCCGAATTGAAGGAACAACTCATCGATTTTCTCCACCACAACTTGGATGTATTCGCTTGGTCTCACGCTGACATGACCGGAATCTCCCCCGACATAGCATGCCACGTACTAAACATTGATCCTACCAAGGCGCCTGTAAAACAAAAAAAGAGAAGTATGGGGGCAGAGCGATCAGCAGCCCTCGATGAAGAAGTAAAGAATCTACTCGCCAATGACTTCATACGAGAAGCTGTTTACCCGGAATGGATCGCCAACCCGGTACTAGTAAAGAAGGCTAATGGGAAGTGGCGGACCTGCATCGACTTCTCCAACCTAAACGACGCTTGCCCAAAGGATTGCTTCCCACTTCCCAGAATCGACCAACTTGTAGACAGCACAGCCGGGCACGAGCTCCTATCTTTTATGGTCGCATACTCAGGATATAACCAAATTCCTATGCATGCTCCCGACCAAGACCACACTAGTTTCATCACCGACCGGGGTTTGTACTGCTATAAGGTAATGCCTTTCGGACTTAAAAATTCAGGAGCCACCTACCAGCGCCTCGTCAACAAGATGTTTGCGGGGCTAATAGGACAAACTATGGAAGTATATGTGGACGACATGCTAGTGAAATCACGGAAAGCCAAAGATCACGTAAGCCACCTAGGCGAAATGTTCCAGGTACTTCGACAGTATGGAATGAAGTTGAATCCACTAAAGTGCTCCTTTGGAGTATCATCGGGAAAATTCTTAGGGTTCATCGTCCATGCCCGAGGAATTGAAGCAAACCCTGAACAAGTCCGAGCGCTAAGGGATATCAAGATACCTTCCACCCGAAAGGAAATGCAAAGCCTAAATGGAAAAGTGGCCGCCCTAAGCCGATTCATCTCAAAGGCAACGGACAAGTGCGTCCCCTTTTTCGAAGCTCTAAAGAAAGATAAAGGAAAGTTCGAATGGACGGACGAATGCTTAACCGCTTTCCTTAACCTAATCGAACACCTCCAGAAACCACCGGTACTCTCGACTCCAGGCGAAGGCGAAGAATTATACCTATACCTTGCTGTGTCATCTCACGCTCTAAGCACTGCCTTGGTAAGGGAAGACAACCGCACGCAACGACCAGTTTACTTCGTCAGCAAAAGGTTTACTGGGGCAGAAGTCAGATATCCTAAACTTGAGAAGTTAGCATACTGTTTACTAATCACATCACGGAAATTGCGTCACTACTTCCAGTCCCATTCCATCAAAGTTCTGACCGATCAACCGCTGAGGCAGGTAATCCATCGTCCCGACACTTCTGGGCGATTACTCAAATGGTGCATTGAACTGAGTCAGTATGATATCACCTATCACCCTCGCACCGCCATCAAGGGACAGGCCATGGCTGATTTCATTGCAGAGTTCACTACCAACGAAGATCAGGAACAATTGGAAATAACAGAAGATATCAAGTGGAATCTCTTTGTGGATGGTGCATCAAACGAACAAGGCTCGGGGGCAGGTGTGGTAATAATCACTCCCAGGGGAAACAAACTGCACTATGCTATAAGGTTGGAGTTCGCTGCCACCAACAACGATGCAGAATATGAAGCAGTGATAGCTGGACTAGAAATTGCCATAGAAATCGGGGCCAATTCCTTGTGTCTTCACAGCGATTCTCAACTTATTGTTAATCAAATACTAGGAGAATTCCAAGCTCGAGAAGAACGACTCATAGCATATCTAAAGAAGACCAAGTTACTTCTCAGCCGATTGGACCACTACTTAGTCAAACACATCCCTCGGGAGGAGAACCGAGAGGCCGACGAATTAGCAAAGCAAGCAAGTGTGAGAGATATCACCATCTTCGGGGCAGTAACCATCTCAAAGCAACTGGCCCCAAGTTTTGAGCAAGTGAATCTGATAGCTGCAACCGAAGAAGCAACTTGGATGACTCCCATCCGAGACTACCTACGAAGTGGCACTCTACCCAATGGGCGTAACGAAGTCAAGAAAATCTTGAGGAAAGCATCCCGCTATACAATACAAGAAGACATCCTCTATCGGCGCGGATTCTCTAACCCGTTATTAAGGTGTGTCGCTGGGAGAGAAGCCAAGGAAATCTTGTCCAACATCCATCAGGGAAGCTGCGGAGATCACACCGGAGGGCAAACGTTAGCAAAAAAGATACTCCGATACGGATATTTCTGGCCCACCTTAAGCAAGGACGCCTTAGATTTCGTCAAGAAGTGTGACAGATGCCAAAAATTTGCTAAGATTCCTCGACTACCAACAACCAAGATTACTCAAATGACCAGCCCTTGGCCCTTCGCAATATGGGGAATTGACTTAATCGGCGAGCTACCGATGGGCCGAGGCGGGGCCAAATATGCTATAGTGGCGGTTGATTATTTCACCAAATGGGTGGAAGCGGAACCTCTGAACAAAGTATCTTCAGCAAAAGTTATTAACTTCTTAATCAAAAATGTTCTATGCAGGTACGGAGTCCCACTCAAAATCATACCAGACAATGGACTTCAGTTTGACAGCGAGGAATTCGCCAACTGGTGCCGAGAACACGGAATTCATAAATGCTTCTCATCCGTAGCATATCCCCAGGCAAACGGACAAGTCGAAGCAGTCAACAAAATTCTGAAAACCCTGATAAAAAAGAAGCTCGAAAAGTCAAAGGGCGCTTGGGTGGATGAACTCCCTACGGCACTATGGGCCTACCGCACATCTTTCAGAACATCAACAGGGCACACTCCTTTCTCTTTGGCATATGGATCGGAGGCTATGCTCCCAGTTGAAACCATTGTGCCTTCCCACCGTAGGATCCACTATAACCCAGAAGAGAATGAAGAACTCCTCCACATGTATTTGGATCTAGTTGAGGAGAGAAGGAATGATGCAGTCCTTAAAGCAGCGGCCCACAAGCAGAAAGTGGCAGCACAATACAACTCCAAAGTCAAGCATCGTACCTTACAAGAAGGGGATCTTGTCCTCAAGCGAATCTTCCCTCGCGTCGGAGCACAAGACCCAATCTGGGATGGACCATATGTAATTCATAAAGATCTCCACAACGGAGCCTATATTTTGTCAACAGTGGACGGAGAGGTGTTCCAGAGGGCATGGAACATCCAACACCTCCGTCGATACTTTTCTTAACTTGTATTGCCCATATGAAGTGAATTAACAAAGAGAATCAGTGGACGTAGGCCTTTTCATGCCGAACCACTTTAAAAAACCTTGTCTCTTTTTTAACTTGTTCCTTTATATCTTGGCTACTTGTTAACTTTATCCTTTTCTATTGAACAAAATCCTATGCGTATAGCATTTCTACTCAAAGCACTCCACGGCGCAACTTCGCCTGGGCAAAACCTAACAGGTACTATGCGAATCTATGCCCTCGCCAATGAGACACCTTTGCTCCAGCATCCCTCTGCTGTGGGTTAACTCATTGCTCGCGACGGCCCTTAAAGCCAACTGTAATGAGCCGATTATAAGCCACCGAGAAGGCCGACTATAGCCGAGGCAGCTCATTACGGCGTTAGGCTCGCCGGCAACTGTGAACCGACTATAAGCCCCAACATAAGGTGTGGCCAGCCAGGGGCAGTTCACAGTTGACGATCGGCACCCACGCTAGTCGGCCACAGTAAATCGAATAATACCCATGATTACGGGCCATAATGGCCCGGGTAGTTACTGTGCACGATCTCGGCTCCGATGTGTCTTAAGTGCGGCTGTGGTAAAAAAGAATTAACTCCCCGTGGAGGCGTAAGATGGGTGACAAATGTCTCCAAGACCCATAGCTAGGGAAAGTGACTACAAAACCCGTTTGCCACGAACTTAAGCACATTGAAGGCCTTCCGTGATTGGAAGTTTTACTTTTTCACATATTCCAATTTTACTTGAGAAACTTTTCTCCTATCCTCTGTAACAATTCTTGAAGTACAGGACACAGGACAGGAGACACTCACTAATAGAAGCGGATATTCGCAGCAAGATATTGGAACGCATCCTTTAACCAATCACACAGGATATTCAAAGCTGCCACCTACAAGCAATATATAAAGGGCAGTACTTCTTTCTTTCATATGTAAACACGTGACTGTAATTTATTCACACCTCACGCTAACATTGCAAGTCATAAAATTATGTTTCAAACCAGAACCTGACATCAAACACAATATAATTACAAGAATAGGCATAGCTACATTTCTCATACAACATGTCAAAGTAACAAAAACATTCAAAAGACGACAGAATCAGCTTAAGTTAAAAAATTACACGTCAAGAATAATGTTGATTATTACAAATAGCAAGAATTACAACTTAAAAGTTACTCTACTATTTTAAGACTAACATATACAACCCTGTCAAGTCCACAAAAAGAGTTTTTCCAGGTCTAATCAAGGGGCCGGCTGCGTTGGAGTTTAATCCTTGTCCTGTTGACTACCTGTCCAGTCAAAGAAAGGATTCATTAGTGATAAGCAAATAAGTTATTGGAGAGACTAAAAAAGGAAGACTTACCAGCACCTGCTCCTTGACTATCCTGGTCGTCATCCTCTACCTGCACACCTACCTCCTCAGCGGCAAGCAACCGCATACCTTCCTTCACCACCACCTTATCCTCCTTGGCAAACTGAGCAGTGACCGCATCCATGCTGAAGACCACGCCATCATCTTTATCCGCATCGGCCTTGGCCTCCTCCAAAGCCCGAAGATAGATCTTAGCCATGACCCTAGGATAATCATCCATCCAGGATAGGTTGCCCTGCTTCCAAGTTCGGAAGTACATGTCCTGAAGCATTTCATCCATCATCCCCTCATTCTCCTCAAACTCCCTCATCCGGGCCTCGGAAGCCGACAACCTTCCAACAGCAGCTTCTCTCTCCAAGCGGTATCTCGAGCAGTCAGCCTGAAGGGATTTCCGCATCACCTCCATCTCCTCCTTCAGCCTAACCTGAGAAAGCTCTGCGGCTTCAAGCTTCCCCGACAGCTCCTCTACCCGCTCAAGATCCGCCCTCCGAACCTCATCCACTGTCGAGATGGCCATATTTATCTGCTCCTTGCAGGCAGCTTCCATCTTCCGCAGTTCCGTCTTACTAGCCTCCTCCATAGCCTTCCTCAACCGCCCGGAGGCAGCCTCATGCTGAGAAATCTGAATGGCCTGATCAGCGAGCTATTTGGCCTGGTCCGAAACCATCAATCTTAGTCGGATGTTGGCACTCCCAATCTCCTCTCCAGCCTTAACCAGCCGGGCATGATGCCCCATCAGCTTCCTAGTCTCCTCCGCCACCCGATCGATATTAGCCTTGGCCTCGTCTCCCATGGTAACTATCCGAGTGGTAAGTAGATCAAGATCTAAGGACTTAGCCTCATCAAGCACCCGTACCATGGGATTGCGGGGAAGAAGGTGCTCACCAGTAACCTCGTCAAAGGTAATGTCGTGGGGACTTGGATCCAGATAAGGATGACCCGCAAATGGATTACGAGCCAAGTCAGGATGGTCGATATGAATAACGGAAGGGTTTCCGGACGGGTGCGGAGAGGGTGCAAACTCGCTATCCTCCTCCGTGATATCATGAAGAGGCTGAGCCGGGAGCTGAGGACCGGGCGAAGGTTCGGATAAAGGATGACTCCTCTTTCTCTGCTGAATACCCTCTTCGATAACCCCGAGAAGAGGACGGTAGCCGACTACATCCCCGGAGCGGTGGGTCGAATGCTTCGGCTTGACAGAAGTTTTGGAAAGCTTGTACTGTTCAAGCCTGTGCCGAAGATCTGAGGCCTTGGCCGTTTTACCTGCTCCTGATATGAAGAAAAAGTGTCACAAGCATATATTGATCTATAATTCGAGAAAACACGGCAAATTAAAAGATAATAAGAAAGGAAACACATCTGTGGTTGTACAAACCCTGGGGAGGAGTAGGATACTGCAATAAGTCCTGGATTTCATTCCAGGACGGGAGCGGGTCATAAAATATTCCTAAGTCCCTATCATAAATGGAGCCCGCAGGAATCAAAAGTTCACCTTGAGACGTCGGAGCCACCTTGGCTGGAATAGTCTGAGGAGGCTCGCTTGCGCCAGTTCCAGCCTTGTCAGCTTTCCCAGTTCTCTCTACCAAAGTCGGATCTTCGTCCAGCCCCTCGAAAGCCTGGTGGAACGCATCATCCATCCACTCCTGAATCTCGCCCGCCTGCCCAGGAAGCAAGGCCCCGATGCCATCGCCACCTTTACCACCTTCCCGACCGTCTCCACCCTCACCTCTTTCCTCCTCTATGTCTTCCTCCTCCTGGGTAAGTGGACAATTGCTGGGGGAGGGACCATCCGACTTCTTGAGTTTCTTACCTCCGACGGCTGGAGGTTTTGTGAAAGGTTTCCTTTTGCTACTCTCTACCGTAACACCTCCCTTAGTCTGAACAGCCGCCCTCTCCTCCGCAGTTTCCCTCAGCTTGACTACTGACTGCTGTGGAAGGATTAAGTTATACTCCAGAAGGATCGCATTTCTGATCAGGAAGGCAGATGATCTATATTTCCCGAGAATAGCCTCTATCTCAGCCGCCGTCTGAACCAGGCGGTCAGTCTCCACAACCGCAAAGCCACCTGTCGCTAGCAAAAATGAGAAAGTATGAGAAGAAGCATCGCAATCGTAATGGAAATTATAAGTAAAAGCATCAACTTACATCCAGAAGTAAAGCGCCGAATTGAAACGGAGTCGTCCCTGACAAAGAACCATTCCTTCTTGAACATGCTAAATTTGGAGTACAGATCCAAGACCGGCTTGAAGGTCACAGCTGACTCCAAGCTAATGTATGGGGACCCCTTCTTATAGCCCCTCGGATTATATAGATAACGGATCTCTCGGTTGGAAGGAGCACGACCATACTTCCTCTGCAAGATGACGAAGAGGCTCACCAGTATAGCATAGGAGTTGGGTTGAAGCTGGAATGGGGCCACCTTTAGATATGTGAGGAAGCTGGCTATCCAAGCATTAAGAGGAGGAATGGCACCACACATGCAGTGGTATCTGCTGTAGGCGAAGTACCCTTCAGGAGGGTCATACGGCATAACGTCTCTCCCAGGCAATAGCAAGTGCGCCCTATCGATTCCAAAGGATCGGGAAATGACATCAAGCTGCTCCTCCTTGAGGGAGCTAGGAAAGCAATCGGGCGGGGAGTTCAGAAGTTCCTGAGGGCCGTACCCGTCCACTAACGATCTCGGGGTTGGTCCGTGACGTTCTTGATTCGGCTGAGTTGGGGGCACGGCAGAGGAACCTCCTTCGCCCCCGGACTTCTTCTTGTCTGATCGAGTTTCCGCTTTACGAGACATTATCTGCAAACACAAAGAAGAATGTCGTTAGACTAAAGGAAGTAAAGAAGCGAGTGTGTGCAGTTTAGAGTTTCACTCATAAATGCTCAAATTCCCATTGTCATTCGGTAAGGTGAAGGTTAAAAGTTCATTCGGCTTTCACGTCATTCGTGTTCATTCGGCATTCACGTCACTCGTGTTCATTCGGCATTTGAACATACCTGGATCGGTAATCAGGTTGGCTCAGTAATCAAGTTAGTTCGGCTGTCTCAAAACGATGAAGAATGATAGTAACCTAATGCCTCTATTTATAAGCAAAACAAGCCGGACCACCCAACATGCTTCCCACCGAACCAGATCCTTCCTAACACCCAAGACCGAACGAAGCCATCCCAGCCACAAGAAAACAAAGCGCGGCACCTATAAGCACGTACCCCACTTTGGGGGGGCAAGTGTTGGATATATTTCATCCGGTCTCCTCGAACCAAACAAGCCGGACCACCCAACATACTTCTCACCGAACCAGACCCTTCCCAATTCCCACCGAACCACCTCCTGCCGAACCAACTCCTCTCCCACACCTCACCGAACCAGACCCTTCCCAATTCCCACCGAACCAACTCCTCTTCCACACCTCACCGGACCAACCTTCCTCCACAGAACCACCGAACCAACTCCATAACCGGACCAGCCCATGCCGAACCATCTCCACACCGGACCAACCTCACCATCCTACCACGGTCCAAGCAACTACCGGTCCATTCTACACTCCAACCACCTCCGAACCAAGCAATGACGAACCAAGACATACCAGGCCAGATCACATCAGCCCAGGCCCATCAGCAACTATACACATCTTGAGCCCCTACCCCTAGCCTCACTCTATAAATAGAGGGGCAGGGGTACAACAATGGGGACAAGTTTGAGAGCTCAAGCACGGAAGGAACTTTCAAACAAACAACTTTCTTTTACTTGTATCAAAGCTTTGTACTTGTAATCAAAAGAAGAGAAGAGAAATAACATATAAAGTGGACGTAGGCACATTCTGGCTGAACCACTATAAATTTGCGTGTCTTTTTACAGTTTAGCCCCTGCTTTTCATATATTTGCATAAATCACTCAAATCGCTAAGAACAACATAAGATCTACTAAATCATACAACATTGAGGTGTTTGTCCATTTTTTGTGCAAACACTGTTAATGTTTTTTTACAGTTTCATTATGTTTTGTTTACCTATTGTATAAGTTTCATGTGACCAAAGAATCGTAATATAGTCTTTTCATACAAATAATATTATTTGGAAGACCCGTATTCTAGCAGCCACATAATGAAACTATAAAAACAACTTTAGAAAAGAATTGCAACTACAAATAAAAATTTCGTACAAGAGTATTGGAAAATAGAGTTGAACATAAAACATTGAATAATCTATAAAATATAGATCCATCACTGTGTTCATATTTATTTTTTATTTATTATTTCATCTCAGGTTTAATTATATCCTGAAGTGTTAGATTTACTATATTTGGCATGATACAGTATTAACCTTCAATTGTAATTTTTCCTTCCTCAGAGTTGTTTGTTTCATTTAAGATTTATCCAGATTGTTTGCATATGATATTGTCTGATTTTTAATATTTATATTCCATTATAAGATATTAGTTACCGTGCATCAGTAGTGAAAAGCACGGACAATTCCTTAATCTTAAGCAGCACTAACAAAAGCATTTTGTTATAAAACAGAAAACTCTATGAACAAACATCATAAAAATATTAAATTGTTCGACACAAAATCAAACACTGAATTTAGGAATCTGGATAAGTCCTTATAGATAAAACCACTTTGTTCATATCTACTTCTTCCGTTGTCACAAGTGCATCAAGATTCATGTTGAATTTCAAACGACAATATGTATGTTTTGCTTATTGAATTGCCACTCGACAGTATAAAGTAAACAAAACATACAATTGCTTCATTTTTATGCACGAAGCAAAACCATTCAAAACGTACACTACTAGAATACTTTAAAATGGGGACGGAGCCTAGAGACGGTCGGAGTCGGCTCCGTCTCCATTATGGAGTCGGCTGGGGACGGCGCAAAATTCTATTGATTTTTGCGTCGGCTGGGGACGGTTCAAGTCGGCTAGCGTCGGCTATTTAATTATTTTCCCAACATAATTCTTATATACATCTATTTCGTTTGAAAAAATAAAAAACACTACTAAAATGGCCAAAAAAATAAAATTGACATGTATGATTATTAATATTCACCCAATGATGGGTCGTGATAGGTTAAATTGGTATTTTCGATGATATATGTTCGTGTAATTCGAAAAGTTAACGTTGTTGAAAATTGACACAGCCTACAGGATCACACAACTCACGAATTGATGAATTCGCGGAAAATGAATCGATGAAACAAGATGAATCGATGAATTGAAGATACCCAAGTGCCCAAATCCGTTGATCTCTCGAGATATCAGATTCTATCTAACTTCAACACGTTGATCGCGCACGATACCGCGTTAGAAGATCTACGATTTTTCGACGTTGATCTCGCGCACGAGATTCCGTGAATCGGATTCAAGTTCGTTGATTCGAGCGCACTCGAATATCCGAAGATGGAGAAATGAGATAACACTCAACTTCCAATTTTAATGGTGGCACAAAGCACAAACCAATTTTTATTCAAAAATTAACAACCTTTACAAATGACCATACACTCCTATTTATAGGAAATTACAACTCAACACACGTTACAACACTTTATATGACTTAAGAAAAATTACATCACAAACGGTACAAACGACTTCCAAAAACACACAGTCGACTTAAAGATACAACGCACGCAACTTAAAAATCAAATAGCAACGACCTGAACAATACGACCTATCAACATACAGGAGTTCATGACTTAAAATCAACATACGACTTATGTATATACGACATAAGAAAACAGAATACAAACGACTTAACAAACAATGCGACTTAAGAAATAACGACATAAGAAGTTCAGCGACCTAAGCTTCAGCGACCTAAGCTTCACGACGTAACTGGAATGTCGTTCGCGACATAAGGAACTTCAGTAGCTTCGCGACTTAAGGATCTGGAGCGACCTATGGTTCGCCGCGACTTAAGGTGAAGGAGGAGCGACTTTGGAAATCTGGAGCGACATAAGGATCTCGCGACCTACTGGATTCTCGTTCGCGACTTAAGGAATCTCGCGACCTATTGGATTTCGTGACGTAGGAAACTCGCGACATACGGTTGGAGCGATCTAGGGTTTCTCCGCCGCGATTTAAGGAGGGATTCGCGACATCTCTGGTATGCACCGCATCATCCTCCCTTGGTTGGAAAGAATTCGACCCCGAATTCACACTTTCCTCTTCTTCGACAAGTTTCTCCCCATAATACGGAATTAAGTGTTTGACATTGAAAACATCAGAAGTATGAACATTTTCCGACAACCTTAACTGATACGCATTATCATTGATCTTCTTCAAGATTTCTACTGGACCAATCTTTCGAGCTTTCAACTTGTTGTAAGTTCCAACTGGAAAACGATCTTTCGTCAATACTACGTAAACAAAATCACCCTCTTTGAAGTCCACACTCCTTCGCTTCTTATCTGCCAATTGCTTATACTTCTCATTTGACTTAAGCAATCGTTCATGAACAATCTTGTGACACTCCTGCAACTCATTCACGAAATCAAAAGCTCGTTTAACAACCCCTTTCTGAAGTGGAACTGTCGACAAATCCAACGGTCCCTTCGGAATTGCTGAATATACCACTTGAAATGGACTGAATCCAGTACTTCGATTAACGGCATGATTATGTGCGAATTCTGCCTGACATAATTTCACATCCCAACTCTTCAAATTGTCCTTCACAAGACATCTCAACAAGTTTCCCAAAGATCCGTTCACCACTTCCGTTTGCCCATCTGTTTGTGGATGATAGGCGCTACTAAAATTCAGCTTAGTCCCAACCATCTTCCACAGACTCAACCAAAAATGACTTAGAAATCGAGTATCCCGGTCAGAAACAATAGACTCAGGCAGTCCATGTAGTCGATAAACCTCTTTAAAGAACATTTGAGCAACACGGACTGCATCAGCGGTCTTCTTACAAGCTATGAAATGTGTCATCTTCGAAAATCTATCCACCACAACATATATAGAATCATTCCCTCGTTGAGTTCTTGGCAAACCCAAAACGAAATCCATGCTAACATCAACCCATGGTCTAGTAGGCACAGGCAATGGCATATACAATCCTGCATTCGTAGCTGTTCCTTTGGAAACTTGACATATGTGACATCTCTGCACAAATCTTTCAACTTCTTTCCTCATGGAAGGCCAAAAATATGATTGAGAAATCAAATGCAAGGTACGATCTCTTCCCACATGACCTTCTTCATGCAATTCCTTCACAATCTTCATTCGCAAACTGCACTTTGGTATACACAACCGATTTCCCTTAAATAGAAAACCTTCTACCAAAACATACTCATCCGTCCTCCCTTTCTCGACTTCATCTACAATCTTAGCAAAGTAAGGATCCTCAACAAACAAATCTGGAAGTACATCAAACCCCGTCACTTCAACTCTCATCGTAGTCAACAAATGATTTCTTCTACTCAATGCGTCTGCCATACGATTTGTAACTCCCGACTTATGCTTTACAATAAATGTAAACTGTTGCAAGTATGCGATCCATGAAGCATGCCTGGCTGCAATCTTATCCTGTCCCTGCAAATGGTTCAATGCTTCATGGTCAGTATACAAAACAAATTCTTTGTGGAACAAGTAATGTCTCCAATGCTTCACGGCCTACACAATAGCATAAAACTCCACATCATAAGTACTGTATCTCATCTTTGCTCCAGAAAGCTTTTCACTGAAATAGGCAATTGAACGACCCTTCTGACTCAACACTCCTCCAATTCCAACTTTGGATGCATCTGTATGTAACTCAAATAGTAACTGAAAGTCCGGGTATCTAAGAATCGGTGTTGTAGTCAAGAGTTTCTTGATCTGTTGGAAAGCAGAATCAGCCTCTTCAGTCCACACAAATTGCTTTCCTTTCATACAATCTGTCATTGGTGCCATCACGCTACTGAAATGTGGAATAAACCTTCGGTAGAATGATGCTAAACCATGGAAACTTCTCACTTCAGTTACAGTCCTGGGTTGTGGCCAATCCTTGATTGCTTCAACTTTACTTTGATCCACTTGGATACCTTCCTTGGACAATACATACCCCAAGAACAAAACACTGTGCGTCATGAACACGCATTTCTTCGTTGTCGCGTAAAATTGCTCTTGACGAAGTATCAACAACACTTCCCGCAAGTGTTGTAGATGCTCTTCTATGCTTCCACTGTATATCAATATATCATCAAAGTATACCACCACGAAATTTCCAATAAACGGTCGAAAGATCTTATTCATCACTCGCATAAAAGTACTAGGTGCATTCGAAAGACCAAATGACATGACCAGCCATTCATACAACCCCTCCCGTGTCTTGAAGGCTGTCTTCCATTCATCCCCTGGTCGGATTCGAATCTGATGATACCCACTCTTCAGATCAATCTTTGAAAAGATAGCAGCTCCACTCAACTGATCTAACAAGTCGTCCAATCTTGGCATCGGGAATCTGTACCTCACCGCAATCTTGTTTAGTGCTCGACTATCTGTATACATTCTCCAAGTTCCATCCTTCTTTGGCACTAACAAGGCTGGTACTTCACAAGGACTTAAACTTTCTTGTACGCGCCCTTGTTCAAGTAACTCTTCCACCTGCCTTCTCAACTCTTCGTGCTCCTTTGGACTCATTCTATAATGTGGTCTATGTGGTAACACAGCTCCCGGAACAAGATCAATCTGGTGTTGTATGTCTCTCAACGGTGGTAACTCTTTTGGTAATTCTTCAGGAAACACATCTTCAAATTCCTTCAACACTGGCTTAACTTCCTCAGGAATTTCAACCGCTTCACTACTTTCACGTCCAATCAACAGAAATACTTCAGGGCTATCCTCTACTTCTTTGACAAATTCCTTCAAAGATAACAGAGTCTTTAGTTCCTCGATTTCCTCCAACTTGCTTTCACTTTGTTGTCGCCTTTTAGGAACTAAAGTGATTCTAGTGCCATCGAACATGAAACTATAGCAGTTAGCCCTACCATCGTGTTGCACGGCTCTATCGAACTGCCACGGTCTTCCCAACAACAAATGACATACATCCATATCCACCACGTTACACCAAATTTCATCCTTATACTTCTTTCCGATGGAAAAAGTTACACAAGCTCTTCGACCAACCTTCACTTCCCCACCTTTCCTCAGCCAAGCCAATTTGTAGGGTTTGGGATGCTTCTCTGTCTTTAACGCCAACTTCTTTACGGCTTCTGTAGAGATGATGTTGTCACAACTCCCTGCATCGATAACAAACTTACAAACTTTTCCCAAAATAGTGCATGTCGACTGAAAAATATTACTCCTCAACTAACTAGTCTCCTCTTTCTGCTTTGGCATCAAGCAAGATCTCCTCATCATTAAAGAATATCCCTCGTCTACCGTCAATAATTCTTCTTCCTCCTCAACCTGTGGTGAATTGGAACATTCTACTTCTGCATCCTCATCCTCAACCTCAGCAACCATCGCTCGCTTCTTAGGCTTCGGGCATTCATTGCTCTTATGACCAAACTCCTGACAGTTATAACACTTGAAATTATTATTGACCTTGGTCTTAGCAGCTTCATTGACAACCGGTTTACTAACAGCCTTGGAAACATTAGTATTGCTACTAGCCCCCTTCACCTGATTGCTCGAACATGTAAACGCACCACCTCCTCTTCTACCTTGCTTCTCCCAAGCTAGAGCCTACTGGTGTGCTTCAGCAACGGATCTCGGATCAAACATATTTACCATATCCTGAATTTGCATTCTCAATCCTCCAACAAATCTGGATGTCAACTGTTCCTCCGTTTCCATGATATCGTTTCTAGCAATCAGTTGATAAAACTCATCTGCATAATCATTTACCGACTTTGTCCCTTGTCTCAAATTCTGTAAGCGCTGATACATAAGAGACTGATAATTATAAGGCAAGAAAGTAGCCTTCATCAACTTCTTCATCTTTTCCCATGAAACAATCTTCGACTTTCCCATTCTTTCCCGTGTAAGTTTAGTTTGTTGCCACCATGCCATAGCTCTTCCCCTCAATCGTGTAGCAACCAACTTAACTCTAGAATGCTCGGGTACTTCCTTGAAGTCAAAAATTTCTTCAACATTTGATAACCAATCCAGAAACTCTTCCGCTAGCATTCCCCCTTTGAATTCTGGAATCTCTGTTTTCATTCCCAACTCCTGTAACAACTCGGGATTTGCATTACCGAAAAAAAAGAAAAAAAGAAATGAGCCGAAGTATTATTTTGGAACAATTAAAAGTTAATGGGAAATTTAAGAAGGGGATTTGGTTAAGTATGAGTTTTCATGGCTATGTTAACACTTAAACAATTTTTATACATGTTTAGAGCCACTCTCTCTTAAGGGGTCCATTAGCCTAACCCAGATCCACTTACCATTCTATAAATCATCTCAAACTCCTAACCCTCATTCATTCCGACCCAAATCAAATTCCTAAAACCCTAAACCTAAAAATGGCCTCCATGCTTAGGAAAGCTCCATCCTCTCTTATATTGGCTTAAGCTAGTTAAAGTAAGGGAAGGTAATGCGAAAACCCTCTTGTAATCCGTTTCTAACTCTCTTTAATTTCTGGAATTAGCCTAGTAACACTTGATTTGTTGTGTTGCATGAATATCAAAGCTTGTTGATTATCATTTCTTCCATTTGGACATTGCACACAAGTTGCTTGCTATATTGTTTGTGAGGTAATGCTAGCTATATCCTCATCACTTTCATGCTATGGCTAGATATATATTTATGGTATGATTAGATAATTGTTAATGGTCATTACTAAATCATTTGAGCAAGAAAAATTGAATTAATTAGCTCATTTCTCTATGTTTTGAAAAATTCTAAAACTGATTCTGCTGCAACTTTGACAATGAATATCTCTTCCAATATCTGATGAAAACATGCCAAATTACTTCCTAGTGATAGCTAGTATTGCCACCTATAACCCCTCCAAATTTCGTAGCATTCGGTGATCATTTGAATGGTGAAATCCGAGCTCAAAAACGGACCTGAATGCAGTTTTTACTGCTGGTTTCTGAGCATTTGCATACGATACTCCATGTTTCCAGTTTTGAAACTGAAACTTTGTGACACTGCCACGGTCACATCCGTGGTCGGAATCCAACGTTTTCGGACTCATTGGAAAGCTGGAGTTTCGAACTCCATCTTTAGAAAGTTTGATTAGTATCCGAGTTCATTTGAATCTTCGAAATTGCTATCGAAGAGGGACCCGGATCTCAGCCTGAAACAGTGTATTCTCTGTTTCCGGGTCTGACTTTGGAGCGTCGCTGCGACTTCGTTTCAAGTCGGAATCGAGTAATTCTTTTTGCGTTTTGAAGTAGGAATGTCGGACTACGTTCCTACTAATTTTCATGCCATTCGGATTCATTCTGGTGGTCCGAATAATTTTCCGAACTTGAGTTCGCGTCAGTTTTAGACTATTTTCCAACAGTTAGAATATTTTCAGTGATTTTCTGGTTTTATATATTTCTTACTCCCTGTTTCCAGTTTTGAAACTGAAACTTTGTGATACTGCCACGGTCACATCCTTGGTCGGAATCTAACGTTTACGGACTCGTTGGAAAGCTGGAGTTCCGAACTCCATCTCTAGAAAGTTTGATTAGTATCCGAGTTCATTTGACTCTTCGAAATTGCTGTCGAAGAGGGACCCGGATCTCAGCCTGAAACAGTGTATTCTCTGTTTCCGGGTCCGACTTTGGAGCGTCGCTGCGACTTCGTTTCAAGTCGGAATCGAGTAATTCTTTTTGCATTCTGAAGTAGGAATGTCGGACTACGTTCCTGCCAATTTTCATGCCATTCGGATTCAGTCTGCTGGTCCGAATAATTTTCCGAACTTGGGTTTGCGTCAGTTTTAGACTATTTTCCAAAATATTTTCAGTGATTTTCTGGTTTTATCGATTTCTTACTCCCTGTTTCCAGTTTTGAAACTGAAACTTTGTGACACTGCCACGGTCACATCCATGGTCGGAATCCAACGTTTTCGGACTCGTTGGAAAGCTGGAGTTCCGAACTCCATCTCTAGAAAGTTTGATTAGTATCCGAGTTCATTTGACTCTTCGAAATTGCTGTCGAAGAGGGACCCGGATCTTAGACTGAAACAGTGTATTCTCTGTTTTCGGGTCCGACTTTGGAGCGTCGCTCCGACTTCGTTTCAAGTCGGAATCGAGTAATTCTTTTTGCGCTCTGAAGTAGGAATGTCGCACTACGTTCCTACTAATTTTCATGCCATTCGGATTCAGTCTGCTGGTCCGAATAATTTTCCGAACTTGGGTTCGCGTCAGTTTTGACTATTTTCCAACACTTGGAATATTTTCAGTGATTTTCTAGTTTTATCGATTTCTTTGAGATTTGTCTCTGGATTTCGTACACGGGCCTTATAAAAAGGTTTTAAATGGATTTTTCGCTCCGAAATGGCTTTAGAAATTATTATATAATATTATTTTTAATTATTAAATTAATCACTCCATAATAGGAGAGTTTTCAAAGGCCGTTTTAAAGTGATTTCAAACCAATTATAAATCTGTTTTCCGTAATTATTTTCAATAATAAAAATCCCACACTCATACTTTAGCACTTTGAGCGATGTGGAAAGGTGCTTAAATGGTTGGGAAAAACTCCGGCCTATGAAACCGTGTGTATTTCCTTTCCGGTTAATCCCCGACCTATTCGATTGATCGTTTTGGCCTTTCGGCCTAGTTTACCGATGACATGAGGTGAACTTTGTACTGTTTTCAGTGTGGAAGCTTACGATTGGTTAGTAAACCTTTTAGTGCGAACGTGGGGTATGGGACTCACGTTAACACTTTACGGGTTCCTTGCTAAAAGTTCGTGACACACTCCTTGTATTACCTTTGGGATAGTGTCTTCAGACTGTCTCCCTTAGAGGTATCGTTTTGGCATCTCTACTTAGATGGCCGTTATACATCTCTACATAGATGTATCGTTTTTGGCATCTCTACTTAGATGGCCGTTATACATCTCTACATAGATGTATCGTTTTTGGCATCTCTACTTAGAAGGCCTGTTATACATCTCTACTTAGATGTATCGATTTTTTTTGACATCTCTACTTAGATGTTTTTGTTTTGGCATTTGTGCTTACGTTATGCCGATGATATGAGGCTTATTATACATCTCTACTTAGATGTTTTTGTTTTTGGCATTTGTGCTTACGTTATGCCGATGATATGAGGCTTATTATACATCTCTACTTAGATGTTTTTGTTTTTGGCATTTGTGCTTACGTTATGCCGATGATATGAGGCTTATTATACATCTCTACTTAGATGTTTTGTTTAGATATTTGTGACTATGTTATGCCCATGATACAAGGCTTGCTATACATCTCTACTTAGATGTTTATTTCTTCTCTATGTGAGAGTTTGTGGTCTATAGTACTATGTTTTATATCGCCTCATTATCTATCATGTTTATCTCAGTTTATTAACTGATTGTTTAGTTAGCCTGACCCGAGTGTTTTTCGCTCGGGTCAGACCAAGTAGTTTCAGGTTATGTCTCTGGACTTAGCTTTCCGTGCTTCCGCTTGGACATTATCTGCTTTGCTGATAGATAGCTCTTTATATTTGTCCACTATTTTGATACTCTGATTATTCAGTCTCTTATGTACATATTTTTGACTCACTTGTGTGAGTGGTGGCTTTGTACCCACCTTATGATATATTTGGATCTGTATTGACGATGTACTGTTCTGAGACTCTGTGCTGTTATGTGATACTATTCTGTGATGCTATTTCATTATGTTATTATGCTTTGTTCTGATAGATCTTTAGCCATTTGTAAATTCGTTATAAGTATTTATCGAATATGTCGAACCACCTGATTGGAAAAAAAAATTAAATAGATTCCACCTTTCGACGTATTCGGTAGATAATTATAGCATAGTTACATTTGGTCGCTCCTATTATACTCTATTCTCCGCATTAGCAGACAGAATCACCTCCGTGATTCTCTTTGCTAATGAGGGTCTTGGAGTGGGGCGTTACATCTTGGTATCCGAGCCATGTTCAGAATTAAGCATAACAAACACAGAACAGACACGTAGTACAATACGTTATAATACGATCCAAATTGAACATATCCACCTTTAGATAAATAAGTTAGGAATATGTGTAGGAATCTATTATATTCCGTAATATTCCTTAATGAATTATCTATCTTTGAATCATGCTTAACTAAATCTTACCTTATCTTTCAGTACGGTTGGGAGAGGTAGGAACCTCCGTTCTGCTGATGCTGGACAGTCCAGCAACCCTCACCCAGAGGGCATATACATGACCACGGACCAGATCATGGAGCTGGTTCATAACTCTCAGTCGCACTCTCAGTCTCCTGCACCAGTTTCTGATGCACCCACTACACCAGAATCCTCATTTCGCAACCGCTTTAAGCCGTTGCAAAATTATTTCGCAACGGCTTTGAGCCGTTGCGAAATGGGCAGTGGTAAAAATTTCGCAATGGCTCTTGTCCGTTGCGAAATATACTTTTGCAATGGCTAAGGGCCGTTGCAGAATCTTATTTAGCAACGGCTCATAGCCGTTCCGGATTTAATTTCGCAACGGCTTAAATCCGTTGTTAAATGTAGACGTATAACTGTTGTTTTACCTATTAGCAACGGCTTTAATCCGTTACTAATTACTAATTTTTTTTTAAAAAAATCGAAATTTTTTCTCTATACCAGTGACAGTCATTTCATTATCATAATTAATAAAAAAATTGCAAATTTAACACTATCACAAAAGAAAGATTATTAAACCAAACATTTTTCATACATTCATCACAAACCAAACATAACAAATGTTTGAATTATAATGTTCAACATCAACACATACCACTATATAGTACAACAGCGAAATCATTACATAATACTACATTGCAATCTTATGTTTAACCTGCCTTGGTTGATTAGTCTTATGTCACACAAATACAAATTATGAGTTCTCGCACAAATACAAATAGAAATATTAACCTCTTCACTAAGTGAGCACATAACCTCTTCAACTACAAGTGCTGGAAAACCAATATCATCTGCACATAACAAAAATCAACCAGAAGGATATTAATATGAAACAGGAGTGGTTTGAATACAGATAGTAAATCAGATATGTCATATGAGGTGTACCACTCTGTTGTACGCATGTGGCTTAGACAAAAAATAAAAATGTGTTTTGCATTTGTTGTTATTGGTGAGGAGCTGTGATAGTGGACCATAGCTGAAAGTAATATAATTTTATACTTGCGTTATTTTTTTATAAAAAAAGAAGAAGAAAAATGTGTTTTGCATTTGTTGTTGCACTTTGTGTTTTATAACCAAATTTTATGAAGTAAAAATGGATTGATATTGAATCCATGAAAGAAAAGTAAAAAAGAACTAATTAAGCACTTTAAGGGGAAAAAAGGACAAAATGGCATGTTATACAATATAAACATTGAATTATTTCAATATAAAAGATGGTTTACTTAGAAAGCTATGTATAAAAATCTTAAATTTAAAAATTGAACCATTTAAAGGAGATTTTTTAACGGGTAATATGCAGCTAAGCTAAAAATAAATTCTTTAAAAAAATTAATAGGAATTGTTCTTCCCTAAGACATAGTAAGTAATACATGACACATAGCATACAATTTAAACACTAACACACATGAGATTATGAACAAACCTTAACTAGAAAGAACCGATCCTATATAGTTAGATCGATCTTGATAGAAAACTAACCTTACTTAACTAAAAAGGAATTACACACATTTTATTTATCATTTCTACTTTTGATGTAAGATATATAAGAGGAAGTTGGTTGTGCAGAGTCAACAATTATATATATATATATATATATATATATATATATATATATATATATATAAGACAGCCAAACTGTGTAAGCTACTGTAAAGGCTTTTAAACTTTCTCCCTGAAGTCAAAAGCAACTTTAGGTTCATTTTTGTTCCATTTTTTTCATAGCTTAATATGTATATTTTAAATTTGACTCTAATAAGATTGAATTTAAATTTTAAGATATTGAAGCATGCGATTTCAATATAATTTTACTAATATAAGCTAATATTGTGTTAATTTTATAAATAGAAACAACGATATCAACTCTGTCCTCGTAAAGAAGATAATCACTGTATGTAATCTGTTACCATAAGCATACCTGCTGAAGTTTCATGTTCAATATAGATTCAGCCTTCTGTTTGAGCATATATTCATTGTCTTTTTCAAAAGTAATCACGGTCTCAGTTGCATGGTTGTCCCTTACCATCAATTCCATGTGGAACCTGCATGTATTTTAATAAAAAATACAAAATGATGATGAAAGGATGGAGTGCAAGTTAAGTTGGGTTTCGTAAATAGATGAACAATACCTGTAGATTGGGTATTCTATGTCCATGTTGCATTTTTTCGCTCAATGGTTGGCACTTGAGTTGCTGATGCTGGACTTGCATATGTTGCATGATAGATAGCTCCATCCAGCGTCAAGATCGATGTCAATTATCTCACCATTGAAGGAAAAAGTCCTTTTGGCAGCAGCCATTTGAACTGAAATTTAATGTCTGGGCTCGAATTTATTTTTGTTGCAAAATACATTGATTTACCTCAAATTTCTTGTGCAGGCCTGCAATCAATATTTCAGCTAGAGTTTTTTCCTCCACTACAGCAAATCGGTAACCACGCTTCACCACGTCTTCGTTAAGAGCACTTATTTTTCTTTTTTCACATTTGCTATTTACCTGCTTTATGTCATGGTACTGTAGTAGTTCTATTTGTACAAGAAGTAGAATCTAGATTCGCAAGGACCAAATATCTTGACTTGCAATTTATTGTTAAAGTGATTATATACAGTCTGAAGTGACAGCAATTAATATAGCCCTGTATCTCAATAGTCCTCAACTTCATAAACCAAAATTGTAGATGCACAGGAAAGGTGACTGCTATCGAAATAAGAGGTCATACAGACTGCGATTTAGCATATCTTAGATACGCTCATACACGCAAGTGTAAATAGCCAGTAAGCTCTGAATATAGCACAAATATCACTCTTTACGACTAGTGATAAAATAGCAAACAATAAGCTAACATGATTCAACTATAAGAGAAAGAAGACAAGCTTAGTTAATCAACTGCATCGGTATAGTTAATACTTCATTCAAGAGAGCATAAACATAAATTCTCAAATGAAATTACTTGCATCGATTAAGTTATGTATGATGCCATCTTGAAGTGTGGGCATTTCAAAGTATAGTGCGCTACAATTAGGTAGCTAGATAAGACTAATTTGTCTTTCATACATACGAAAATCATTTGTAGGACAGATAAAATGTATGATTTTAAGCCTATTAGCTAGGGTTGGTCTAAGTTAGGCATTTGGCTCCTCTTTCCTATACAATTAAAATGGTAGCGACATCTTTAATTAGTGGTGTAAATTGTCCCACACTATAAAGAGAGATTTTTATTTTTTTTGGGACCTTTGTTGTGCCTTTAGTCTAACCTGCTATGATAGTAATTTGATTTTTATTGAAAGATAAATCTAAAGGAACTAAAAAGGTTAAAACAAGATATAGTTTGATGATCCAAAATATCTAAGGGAAAAGAAATTTTAAGTAAGAACATAAAAGATGGGCACTACATACCTGTGATGTGCATACTCCAAAGCTCAATCGTTATGCCAGTTCATAGTCTGTAAATTCAGCTAATATAGAGATAAAGGTTAGGTCTACAGATAACAAGTAACTAAGATTAATCATAACATGTCATAAATATGTACAAAGTCAAAAATAACAAAGTGAAAAATAACAGTGTGAACCTACAGCCAGGAATGTCAAGTATGTTGCAACATTTTGTACAGTGAACAATGTAAAAATAGTACATAATGACACAAATGTTACACCTAACAAAACAATTCATAGTATATTAGAAGCAACACCTAAAATATATGTGAAAAAATATTTATAGAAAGATGAAGTTCAAGTAATAGATGTGTATGTTCCAAGATACTCATGTGCACATGCTAGACACAGTTGTAAATATTAAGCTGAGTCACCTGTAAAATTCAAGGGCTCCAAGTCAAGTTAGCAAGAAATAATGTCATCCCAGGAATAGGCCTGAATTGGCCAAGTGAAATAATGCTTGATGTTCAGCAGAAGTGAAATCTGATGTTTGATATCGAAGGTACGTTTTAATTTAAACAAAGGGAGATACATATCGAAAGTGCCTTTTAATCAAAAAAAATTCATTGGCTAAGTCCAGATTTTTGTAGATGATCGCTGCAACGGTCGAGCTAAGATTTGGTTTATTTGAAGAAAGCCTCCTTGAAACTAAACTAACAGGCTGCCAAGTTTTTTTTATCACCAGTTGTTATTTGACAACTAAATTTAACAAAACAATGTAGCCACAACATGTTGAATGAAACAACAAAACAAAGATACATGAAAGCACATTTGAACATATCATCCAACTCTAAAACAGAATAGAGTTTGACATTACTGGATACGACAGTGCAACTATAAGTCTAAACAATTACAACTTAGCAATGATACAAATTCAGGTCATTTTTTCTTTAAAGCATTTTACCTTAGTAGCAAGGGCCTTTGAAGTTATCGTCCTCCACTATACCAATATGAATGTTAAGGAAGGAAGACCATCAGCATTTATCTTATGTCCTAGGAAATGTCACATAATACTTTACTGGAAATTATTATGTTTGTCTCCTACCATTTATACTCAACCAAATTTAGTAGTGGCATGATTAATATTTTATCAGAAGGTAAGGCATAAATAAAATCTTGTTTGTGAGTGTTGAAGCCTAAATATTACGAAAGCAACAATCAAAACTGTTGAAACTTTTGTGAATATCATGAAATCTATCATATCACCTGTACAAATGTTATTTATAATAAAACTAAATATGAGAATATGAATTTAGTTGACTAAATATTGCTTTAGCAAAATTAGAGCAAACATGTAATTTGTAAAATATTAATCCTTGTTAGTGGTGTTTAGCTGAATGTAGTCAAAATTACAACTTTAATGAACTAACATTGCCAAATTTGACATGAATTTTATAATATCCAAAAAGGATCAAAATTTTAATATATTAGTACAAATATGGTTTGAAGACTTTGTCCATGCCTGCAAGTATTTAGTAGGTTTGTTATTTTATCAACATCAAATAGACTATGGTTATTTCCTAATTTGACTGTGTATTATCATTTATCGTACAAACTGGGCATAAAAAGTAATATCACATGATATTTATACAGCATATATGATAAATTACAGAACAAAAGATTACCCTACCTATAGAAAAACGCACAAAATCGAGCTGGTAGATTAATTTACAATAGGTAATGGAGCATGCATGAACAACACTAACATTATGACATCAATAAACGCCCATCACTAAAATCAACAACACTTAAAATTAGTACAAAACACAGCTTACCATTCCAATTTCTCAATCCTTCAAGGTAAAATTCAAAAGCGGGCTATTAAATAACCCGAGATCGATTGTGTGAGAATTCATTCAGTTTTACTTTTCAATTCAACGGCTAAAATTATCACTTCAACCAAAAACATCAAACCAGAAAACCCAATATAATTCTCAAACAAAATAAATGCAAAACCTCATTTTAATCTACTGTAAAGCTGAGTTACAAGATTCTGTTGAGATTTAAATGGAGTTGAGATGATTACCTACAGCTTATTAGCTTCGTAAGATGTGGTATAAGCTAAAGTTCGTGCTAATCCACAAGGCAACAGGCGCGAATTTGATTCCAGCACTAGGGTTTAGTATTGGGGAGGAGGAAGGTAGCGATGAAGATAAGTGGAAAGAACGTGGAGCTAGGGTTTTGTGGGATTTGGGGAAATCGCCCGATTGCCAGAAGAAAATAGGAAGGAGGCGCGGGAGAAAAAAAATTGAAGGATACGGGGCGTTGTTTTGAGGGCGTGCTATTATTCGAAGACCACACGTATAAAGCCCTAACCCGTTCTAATATAGCAACGGCTCAAAGCCGTTGCCAAAGGGTTCGCAACGGATCAAAGCCGTTGGAATATTGCAACGGCCTAAGACCGTTGTGAATTTGCCACACTATGGTGTTGCGAAATTGCTTATATGGTGTAGTGACCGCACAAGACTGCTTTTGCGCGTCTATGCAACGACTTTATTCATCTCGGAGGGAAGCCGTTCAGTGGCTCCGAGACTATTCTAGAGGTCCAGGCTTGGATCAGAGTTTGCGAGCGTAACTTTACTCGCATGGCTATCCCCGACCACGACAGAGTTCTTGTTGCTTCTAGCCATCTTGAGGGTCGTGCCTTGGATTGGTACGAGCTGCTTGTATCCGAGACCAATGAGGCCTCACTCACTTGTTACCAGTTCCGAGAGCGTTTCTTGCTCAAGTTTGTCCCCGAGTCCGAGAAGATAACCCTTGCACGCTGCTTTATTGACCTTAAGCAAGGGAAGGCCTCTGTTACAGACTATTCATCATCTTTCGAGGCCTTGTCCAAGTATGGCCTCGAGTTCATTAGCTCTCCTTATAAGAAGAATCTCAAGTTTGTAGAAGGACTGAAGAAATATTTGAAGAAACAGCTTATGCTCCAGCTTAAGCTCCCTTTTGATGAGCTAGTTGACGCAGCGCTTCACCTTGAAGCGGTTGAGCGTGAGAGAGACAGTGATGGGGATGGTGAGGGCTCCAAAAATCCCAATCAGAAGCGGGGTCCATTTCAGAAGTCCAAGTCTTGGCATAAGAAGAAGACAGGCAGTTCTACTTCTCAAACTCAGCCTCAGTCTATTGCTCAGCTTAGTGGAACACCTTCCATTCGGAAGTGTTTCAACTGTGGATCTACCGATCATATGGTTAAAGTGTGTCCCAAGCCTCTTTTCTGCCGCTATTGTAAGGAGGGTCATCTTAATTCCACTTGTCCCACAGCACCTCCTAGATCTGGCAAGCTTAATGCTGTCAAGGCTCCTACATCTTTAGCTCAGCCTCGAGGTATGCATCCTTCCGTTCTCGAAGGTTCTATTTTATTTCATGGTAGATCTTGTAGAGTTCTCTTTGATACGGGTGCCTCTCACTCATTCGTATCAAAGGAACTAGTTGATACTTTTTCTTTGTATGTTACTTGTTTGGTTTCTTCACTAAGGATTGTGAATCCCATTGGCGGATCCACGACCCTTAGCTTGCTTTGTGAGGATATAGATATCGATCTTTGTGGATTTTCTTTCCGTGCGAATCTGCACATTATGGAGTATTTGGGCTTTGACATGATTCTTGGCATGGATTGGCTCGCTCAGTACGACGCCAAAATCATTTGTTCGAAGCGGTTATTATTTCTTCGTTATCCTGACTCGTCCACTCCGTTAGCTATTGCTCTTCAGGATGTTAGGATTTCTGATATTACTTTATTTGCTCTTGATTCACGAGATGAGAATGTGGACATATCCCGTATTCCTATTGTTCGGGATTTCCCCGATATATTCAAGCCAGTATCAGGCCTGCCGCCAAAGCGGGCCATTGAGTTCCACATCGATCTCATTCCAGGCTCCCACCCAGTTGGGCGTCCTCCCACGAGGATGTCTACTAAAGAGAATGAGGAACTCGGGAAGCAGTTAGTAGAGTTTGAGGCGAAGCAGTTCATTCGGTCCAGTTCTTCTCCATGGGGTGCTGCTGTGGTCTTCGTTAAGAAGCCCGATGGCTCTCTTAGGCTTTGCATTGACTATCGCAAGCTTAATGAGTTGACCATCAGAAATCGTTATCCATTGCCACGGATAGACGATATGTTTGATCAGTTGAGCGGTGCGAAGGTCTTTTCCCAGCTCGACCTTGCCACCGGATTTCCTCAGCTCCGAGTTGCGGAAGATAACATTCCTCTTACCGCTTTCCGCACTCGTTATGGTTCTTTTGAGTGGTTGGTAATACCATTCGGCTAGACGAACGCACCGGCTTTCTTTGTCGATCTTATGAATCGAGTATTCCGGGAATACATCGATAGATTCGTTCTGGTTTTCATCGACGATATTCTTATTTATTCTAGATCCGAGGTAGATCATGCTCATCATTTGCGGATCGTCTTGAATACTCTTCGTCAGCATCAGCTTAAGGCCAAGCTCTCCAAGTGCCATTTTTGGGAGAGCAAGGTCAAGTTCTTGGGCCATATTGCATCATCTGAGGGGATTTCTGTCGATCCTGCCAAGATCAAAGCTATTCAGAATTGGAAGCAGCCCGAGAACGTTCATGATATTCGCAGCTTCCTTGGTTTGGCAGGTTATTACCGTCGGTTTATCAAGGATTTCTCTCGAGTTGCACTTCCCCTTACGACGCTGACTTGTAAGGGTGTTCACTTTATTTGGTCTGATAAGTGTGAAGCTTCCTTTCAGCGACTGAAGGAACTTCTCACTCATGCTCCTATTCTAGTGGTTCCAGAGAGTAACCATGATCTTGTTGTTTACACCGATGCTTGTAGTAGCGGGCTAGGTGCTGTGCTTATGTAGAAGGATCGGGTAGTTGCTTATGCTTCCAGGCAACTGCGTCCGAATGAGGTTTGCTATCCTACTCATGATCTTGAGTTAGCAGCTATCGCCTTTGCCTTGAAGACTTGGCGTCACTTTCTATTAGGCGAACGCTTCATTCTGTACACCGATCACAAGTCGCTGAAGTATCTATTCAGTCAGAGGGATCTCAATATGAGGCAGCAACGATGGCTTGAGTTTCTCGCTTCATATGATTTAGATATTCAGTATACCCCTGGCAAGGGTAATCGTGTTGTAGATGCGCTCAGTCGCAAGAACTCGGCGGTAGTTTCTACGATGATTACCGAGTGGGATATTCTTGAGATCATATCTTTGTGTGATATTAGAGATCGAGCTCCATCTTCTGATTCTTCGATCTTATTATTCAGCTTGGAAGCTCATCCTATCTTATTGGATCGCATTGCCCATGCTCAGCAGTAGGATCCAGACTTATTGCATCTTATTCATCTTCTCGAGTCGGGATCCAGTGATGAGACATTGCTGGATTATTCTCTTGATTTTCATCGGTGTCTTCGTAGGAGGAACCGTATTGTTGTACCATCTGATTTATCACTTAGGCATGATGTCTTGGACGAGTGCCATCGCACTAAGTACACTATACATCCCGGTTCGAGTAAGATGTATGCTGATATGTGTCGGCTATATTATTGGGAGGGTTTGAAGAGAGATGTTGCAAGTTATGTGAGCGGTTGCATGACTTGTCAACAGATCAAGGCCGAGCATCAGCGTCCATCTGGTCTTCTTCAGCCTCTAGAGATTCCATTATGGAAATGGGATCAGATATCCATGGATTTCATTGACGGTCTGCCTCGATCGAGGTCAGGCCATACTTCTATCTGGGTTATTGTTGATCGCTTGACCAAATCGGCTCATTTCATTCCAATTAAGTCCACTCGGACTCCACCTGTAATAACCCGAGTTTTTCTAACACGAAAAACCGGACCATTTGGGTAAAAAGAAGAGGTAGAAGAAGAAGAAAAATAGATAGAAGAAGAAAGAACTAAACAAAATCAGAACCTCACAGTCGCAGCGGATAAAATATAATATATAGAACAGATCTTTACACAAAATGAAACTATATCTGTTTATATACAATACATCATCATCAGAGTATATCAATACCATCATCAATATCCAGTCAATCAGTCAATACAACAATCACAGCAGCGGAATAATACAAGTACGAGAAATACGTCTCGAACTCCAGCTCCTCTCCTGAGCTCCATAGCAACCTATCCTGTAAAATACTCGGTCTGACCCGAGCATTATAATAAAATAACACCCGAGTCAGTCTGGAATACCAGCGCATCATAAATACATCCAAACTGATTATTAAAGTTTCAAAAATCCTTTGAAACAAAAGCATCTCGTAAGACCACGCCACAAATAAACATGTCGGGTTTTTACCTTACGATAGCTAAAACACTTTTATATTAAAATCCTCTAATATTATAATAGTGTCTATAGAAAGTAAAATAGAATCTAGCTGAAATGCTTGCATCTCACATTTCAACAATAGTTGGGCACAATCAAAACCGTACAGGCACGTAGGGAGAATGGATTTCCAACGAATAACTAGGCACTGGGGTACCACCTGTCACAGTACGTGGCCTAGATCACAGTACCGAGGAGTACGCCCGCTCCCCTGCAACACAAGGCCGGAACCATCCCTTACTGGATGATCCCGAATAAAATCACCCCACGGTTGGGATCAGCAACCGCACCACTAAGCCGAAATAAAAAGGGACATCTAGACAGGGATGAACTTACCCTCCAGTGGGAGCTACCCACGAAGCCTTGCTGCATAACCCCTGATTTTCAGTCATTCCCGGTTGATGAGGTTCGAGGCTAAACGATACCTTTTAGAGAACATATCCCTTAGAATGCCCATCGTCCGCTGACGATGTTTCACAAGCATTCGTCCATACAAGTCCGTCCTGGGTTTGAACGGAACCGAAGGCACTATTCCTACTACATCCATTTTGGAAATATCCTCAGGATTAGTAGCGACTAGCCCTTGTACTTCACTACTCCATCTTCGACTCCGAAATCGTTTTCGCGAAACGTACAAACCGGATCGAAGTGGTTTTCGAGTCTCCAGACCTAGAATCCCGGTATACGGAAACTCGATCCCGGTCTCTTCGAAACGATCAGCGCATTTGGCCACTATTGATAGTCGGTGATTTAACTATCAATTAATGTTCACAAACATCCATACACATCCATCACACAATAAATAATCTCCATATTATTTATTTTCTTCTAATATCTTTCAAAGATATATTTTCACATTTTCAAAACTCGTTTGAAAACAATTTTCCAAAACTCTTCCTTTACAAGGTAAATCTTTTACCCTTTATTCCCATCGGGAATAACCAAGTATAAAACAATTTGCATTTAAAACAGTTAAAAATACTTTGTACTGAAATATACTTTAAAATATGAAAATTACTTCTATTTATTTACTCAAAATATAAATTTAAAATATGTGAAGAAAACTAGTTATTAACACATAAACTTTGATTTAAAAATAAGGGTTTTAGTTTAACTAAATTCAAAACAGCGTTATACGAAGAAAAATACTAACTTTAACAGCTTAAGCTAAAACCAACTTTTTAAATAAATCCATTTGTAAAATAATTGCTAATATACTCCCAAATTATTACGGTATTAAAAATTATAAATTTATTCCTTTAAAAATAACGATTTCTTAAAAATACTTTTAAAACGATTTAAAACTTAACCTTAGTTAAAATAAAATCTTTTTATAAACATTTACTTGGTTTTCTCAGGGAAACACTTTCCATTTAAACATTTCAAAAACTTCCCATTATATTCAAAATCCCAATTTGGCCCAATCTACATTTTTCTTTTCAAATCTGATTTCAAATTTTATTCTTTGAAATTCTAAATTTAACAATTCATTTTATTTTGTAAAAACACAATTTATCCATTTATAATTAAATTATGTGATTACAATTTATACCACAATGTCACAGAACAACTAAATTTCCAGATTTATCAATCACATCATATAAACAGGTATCACTATCAATTATAAAATAATTGCTATATTGTGAGGAATCCAGTTGGATCCCTCCAACCTGTTTCTCCCTGCATCACAGATATTAGCACATCGCAATATAAATATCAACCAGACTGATAATCACAGATATAATCAACCATTCACATAGATATTTAAATATCAACTATTTATAATGTCTAGCATCCAGATGTGAGTGAGAATAACTCACTTTGAGTTTCGGCGAGCGTTCGAAATTTTGAATTAAACCGGACGACGTCCGATTTAACCCAAATTTCTACTTGCCCAGAATGACTCCAGATCTGCGCCATCACGTAGTACGCGACACTGCGATTCCAACGGTTCCAGTTTCGTCGAATTCTGATATCATATGAACGAGTTATTTAATTTTATAGATTTTGAATATAAATTTAAATTAAATTATATATCAACCTCAAAAACAAATCTCGGCCGTTTATCAAAGTTCAAAATTAAGGCCACAGGATCGTCATCTCCCTCACGCGTGCTAACACAGAAGAGGCCGAACCCATCATCAAGATTTAGGGTTAAAAATCGCGACCACCCCGGCGAACTCGGCGACGATCCAAGACCTCCACCTCGAAGCTCGTTCCACACTCTCCCTTCGGCCCTAGCAGCTCCGAGCTCGGTCGCTCCTTTCAACATGAAGACAAGTTCGAACGGCGACGAACGGTACCTCCTAGCGCCTCCTAACGACAACTTCAAGCCAAATCAACCGTTGGATGTTAAGATCTCGAGCTCCCCTTCACTTTTCCAGTTGAAGATTTCGCCCAAAAGTCGATGGATCTCAAGATATCTAAGGGGAAGCGAAGGAAAATGTCGGCCATTGAAAACAATGGAGACGGCGGCTGGAAGATAATGATGCTAGGGTTTCGAATATGTCTATATATATTATTTAATTAATATAAATTCTCGATAAAATCGTAAATGCAAACGACCTCCAATTTTCATGTTCCGACAGGCTACCCTGGGGTTTTTCCGCGTTCCGGACACAATGGAACAGGTCTCGTAAGCTAATTCGATCGTATGCACGAGATACGGAAATAAACGATCAATTTAAAATTAAATCGGTTAAATCGATTTCTAGGCGTTTCGAGCTGCCAGGGTCAAACGACAACTCCGATTGCTACGAAAATTGAAATCCGATAATAACTAACTATTACGGATCCAATGAAACTGGTTTCGTCGAATTCCGAGACTGTGCCCCGGAAGGCTATTTTAACTCGTCTATTAAATCAGGCGATTTCCAAAATTTACGAAAACGCCTAAAATTTCACTTTTAAAATTTTATCAACTCAATAATAAATCATATAAAATGTATAACCACATTTAAAATCATTCTGGCTCATTCTAGACCAAAATCTGATTAAATTGCATTTTAATAATATTAAATTCATTATTAAATTAATATAAAATCCCAAATAATAATTTATTGACTTTTAAATTCATCTAAAAATCCAACAATATTATTTATAACCAATCGAACCTAAAAATACATTTAAACATCATTTTATAATCAGTTACCCCAAATTCACCCCTTTGTTCCAATTTCGAATATTTAATTATTATTTTCCATTAATCAAATTCAACCAGAATTGCTATAATTAAAATTTATAACTTATTTCATTGATTGAACCCGAATCCATTCATTTCAAAATCAATTAAGGACCCAAATTAACATTTAAAACGAATTAAATGTTCAAATTCAATAGCTTAAAAATACGGGATGTTACACCACCTCGGTTGGCCAAGCTCTATGTGAAGGAAGTCGTATGACTTCATGGCATTCCAAGCTCTATCGTGTGTGATCGAGACACCATTTTCACTAGTCACTTCTGGAAGTGCCTACAGTCAGCTTTGGGCACAAAGGTGAATCACTCTACTGCTTATCACCCTCAGACTGACGGTCAGACTGAGAGGGTGAATCATGTTTTGGAGGATCTTTTGTGCTGTTGTATTCTGGATTTTGGGGGTAGTTGGGAGGATCACTTACCTCTCATAGAGTTCTCCTACAACAACAGGTATCAGTCTAGTATTGGCATGGTACCTTTTGAGGCTCTATACGGAAGGTCATGTCGCTCTCCTACTTGTTGGTTTGAATCTGGCGAGAAGCTCATTCTTGGTCCAGATTCAGTTCGGGAATCTTCTGAGAAGATTGTTCTTATCCGTCAGAGAATGAGAGAGGCACATGACCGCCAGAAATCCTACGCGGACAACCGTAGGAAGCCTCTTGAGTTCTCCATTGGTGATTTTGTCTTTATTCGGATTTCTCCCATGAAGGGGGTTGTGCGTTTCAGCTCTACAGGGAAATTGGCTCCTCGCTATGTTGGACCATTTCCTATCACGGAACGCATCGACCCCGTTGCTTATCGTGTGGCTCTACCTGCTCACTTTTCTGGAATGCATGACATATTCCATGTGTCTCAGCTTCGCAAGTGTGTACGCGATCCTGATTCTATTATTGAGCCACATATCGTGCCTGATTTAAATATCTCACCTGATTTATCATTGGAGCAGCAACCTCTTCGTGTTCTTAATTCGGAGGTCAAACGCCTTCGCAACAAAGAGGTTCAGCTTGTGAAAATTCAATGGCCACCGAATCCTAAGGACTGCACTTGGGAGACCAGAGAATTTATCGAGCGTTCTTATCCTGGCTTTCTTCCATCTTCTAGTACGGGTGAGAATCTCTATTTGATCTTCTATCATTTTTTTGTGGATTAGACGTTATAGACGACGTCCATCTTAAGGAATTGCGGGGACGCAAATTTCTTAAGAGGGGGAGTCTGTAACAACCCGGGATTTGCATTATCGAAAAAAAAATGAAATGAGGTGAAGTATTATTTTGGAATAATTAAAAGTTAATGGGAAATTTAAGAAGGGGATTTGGTTAAGTATGGGTTTTCATGGATATGTTAACACTTAAACAATTTTTATACATGTTTAGAGCCACTCTCTCTTAAGGGGTCCATTGGCCTAACCCAAACCCACTTACCATTCTATAAATCATCTCAAACTCCTAACCCTCATTCATTCATTCCAACCCAATTCAAATTCCTAAAACCCTAAACCTAAAAATGGCCTCCATGCTTAGGAAAGCTCCATCCTCTCTTATATTGGCTTAAGCTAGTTAAAGTAAGGGAAGGTAATGCAAAAACCCTCTTGTAATCCGTTTCTAACTATCTTTAATTTCTGGAATTACCCTAGTAACACTTGATTTGTTGTGTTGCATGAATATCAAAGCTTGTTGATTATCATTTCTTCCATTTGGACATTGCACACAAGTTGCTTGCTATATTGTTTGTGAGGTAATGCTAGCTATATCCTCATCACTTTCATGCTATGGCTAGATATATATTTATGGTATGATTAGATAATTGTTAATGGTCATTACTAAATCATTTGAGCAAGAAAAATTGAATTAATTAGCTCATTTCTCTATGTTTTGCAAAATTCTAAAACTGATTCTGCTGCAACTTTAACCATGAATATCTCCTTCAATATCTGATGAAAACATGCCAAATTACTTCCTAGTGATAGCTAGTATTGCCACCTATAACCTCTCCAAATTTCGTAGCATTCAGTGATCATTTGAATGGTGAAATCCGGGCTCAAAAACGGACCTGAATGCAGTTTTTACTCCTGGTTTCTGAGCATTTGCATACGATACTCCCTGTTTCCAGTTTTGAAACTGAAAATTTGTGACACTGCCATGGTCACATCCGTGGTCGGAATCCAACGTTTTCGGACTCGTTGGAAAGCTGGAGTTCCGAACACCATCTCTAGAAAGTTTGATTAGTATCCAAGTTCATTTGACTCTTCGAAATTGCTGTCGAAGAGGGACCCGGATCTCAGCCTGAAACAGTGTATTCTCTGTTTCCGGGTCCGACTTTGGAGCGTCGCTGCGACTTCGTTTCAAGTCGGAATCAAGTAATTCTTTTTGTGTTCTGAATTAGGAATGTCGGACTACGTTCCTACCAATTTTCATGCCATTCGGATTCAGATTGCTGGTCCGAATAATTTTCCGAACTTGGGTTCGCGTCAGTTTTAGACTATTTTCCAACACTTAGAATATTTTCAGTGATTTTCTGGTTTTATCGATTTCTTACTACCTGTTTCCAGTTTTGAAACTGAAATTTTGTGACACTGCCACGGTCACATCCGTGGTCGGAATCCAACGTTTTCGGACTCGTTGGAAAGCTGGAGTTTCGAACTCCATCTCTAGAAAGTTTGATTAGTATCCAAGTTCATTTAACTCTTCGAAATTGCTATCGAAGAGGGACCCGGATCTCAGCCTGAAACAGTGTATTCTCTGTTTCCGGGTCCGACTTTGGAGCGTCGCTGCGACTTCGTTTCAAGTCGGAATCGAGTAATTCTTTTTGCGTTCTGAAGTAGGAATGTCGGACTACGTTTCTACCGATTTTCATGCCATTCGGATTCAGTCTGCTGGTCCGAATAATTTTCCGAACTTGGGTTCGCGTCAGGTGTTAGACTATTTTCCAACACTAGGAATATTTTCAGTGATTTTCTGGTTTTATCGATTTCTTACTACCTGTTTCCAGTTTTGAAACTGAAATTTTGTGACACTGCCACGGTCACATCCGTGGTCGGAATCCAACGTTTTCGGACTCGTTGGAAAGCTGGAGTTTCGAACTCCATCTCTAGAAAGTTTGATTAGTTTCCAAGTTCATTTGACTCTTCGAAATTGCTATCGAAGAGGGACCCGGATCTCAGCCTAAAACAGTGTATTCTCTGTTTCCGGGTCCGACTTTGGAGCGTCGCTGCGACTTCGTTTCAAGTCGGAATCGAGTAATTCTTTTTGCGTTCTGAAGTAGGAATGTCGGACTACGTTTCTACCGATTTTCATGCCATTCGGATTCAGTCTGCTGGTCCGAATAATTTTCCGAACTTGGGTTCGTGTCAGGTTTTAGACTATTTTCCAACACTAAGAATATTTTCAGTGATTTTCTGGTTTTATCGATTTCTTACTACCTGTTTCCAGTTTTGAAACTGAAATTTTGTGACACTGCCACGGTCACATCCGTGGTCGGAATCCAACGTTTTCGGACTCGTTGGAAAGCTGGAGTTTCGAACTCCATCTCTAGAAAGTTTGATTAGTATCCAAGTTCATTTGACTCTTCGAAATTGCTATCGAAGAGGGACCCGGATCTCAGCCTAAAACAGTGTATTCTCTGTTTCCGGGTCCGACTTTGGAGCGTCGCTGCGACTTCGTTTCAAGTCGGAATCGAGTAATTCTTTTTGCATTCTGAAGTAGGAATGTCGGACTACGTTCCTACCAATTTTCATGCCATTCGGATTCAGTCTGCTGGTCCGAATAATTTTCCGAACTTGGGTTCGCGTCAGTTTTAGACTATTTTCCAACACAGAATATTTTCAGTGATTTTCTGGTTTTATCGATTTCTTACTCCCTGTTTCCAGTTTTGAAACTGAAACTTTGTGACACTGCCACGGTCACATCCGTGGTCGGAATCCGACGTTTTCGGACTCTTTGGAAAGCTGGAGTTCCATACTCCATCTCTAGAAAGTTTGATTAGTATCCAAGTTCATTTGACTCTTCAAAATTGCTGTCGAAGAGGGACCCGGATCTCAGCCTGAAACAGTGTATTCTCTGTTTCCGGGTCCGACTTTGGAGCGTCGCTGCGACTTCGTTTCAAGTCGGAATCGAGTAATTCTTTTTGCGTTCTGAAGTAGGAATGTCGTACTACGTTCCTACTAATTTTCATGCCATTCGGATTCAGTCTGCTGGTCCGAATAATTTTCCGAACTTGGGTTCGCGTCGGTTTTGACTATTTTCCAACACTTAGAATATTTTCAGTGATTTTCTAGTTTTATCGATTTCTTTGAGATTTGTCTCTGGATTTCGTACACGGGCCTTATAAAAAGGTTTTAAAAGGATTTTTCGCTGCGAAATGGCTTTAGAAATTATTATATAATATTATTTTTAATTATTAAATTAATCACTCCATAATAGGAGAGTTTTCAAAGGCCGTTTTAAAGTGATTTCAAACCAATTATAAATCCGTTTTCCATAATTATTTTCTATAATAAAAATCCCACACTCATACTTTAGCACTTCGAGCGATGTGGAAAGGTGCTTAAACGGTTGGGAAAAACTCCGGCCTATGAAACCGTGTGTATTTCCTTTCCGGTTAATCACCGACCTATTCGATTGATCGTTTTGGCCTTTCGGCCTAGTTTACCGATGACATGAGGTGAACTTTGTACTGTTTTCAGTGTGGAAGCTTACGATTGGTTAGTAAACCGTTTAGTGCGAACGTGGGGTATGAGACTCACGTTAACACTTTACGGGTTACTTGCTAAAAATTCGTGACACACTCCTTGTATTACCTTTGGGATAGTGTCTTCAGACTGTCTCCCTTAGAGGTATCGTTTTGGCATCTCTACTTAGATGGCCGTTATACATCTCTACATAGATGTATCGTTTTTGGCATCTCTACTTAGATGGCCGTTATACATCTCTACATAGATGTATCGTTTTTTTTACATCTCTACTTGGATGATTTTGTTTTGGCATTTGTGCTTACGTTATGCCGATGATATGAGGCTTATTGTACATCTCTACTTAGATGTTTTTGTTTTCGGCATTTGTGCTTACGTTATGCCGATGATATGAGGCTTATTATACATCTCTACTTAGATGTTTTTGTTTTTGGCATTTGTACTTACGTTATGCCGATGATATGAGGCTTATTATACATCTCTACTTAGATGTTTTGTTTTGATATTTGTGACTATGTTATGCCCATGATACAAGGCTTCCTATACATCTCTACTTAGATGTTTATTTCTTCTCTATGTGAGAGTTTGTGGTCTATAGTACTGTTATATATCGCCTCATTATCTATCATGTTTATCTCAGTTTATTAACTGATTGTTTAGTTAGCCTGACCCGAGTGTTTTTCGCTCGGGTCAGACCGAGTTGTTTCAGGTTAGGTCTCTGGACTTAGCTTTCTGTGCTTCCGCTTGGACATTATCTGCTTTGCTGATAGATAGCTCTTTATATTGTCCACTATTTTGATACTCTGATTATTCAGTCTCTTATGTACATATTTTTGACTCACTTGTGTGAGTGGTGGCTTTGTACCCACCTTATGATATATTTGGATCTGTATTGACGATGTATTGTTCTGAGACTCTATGCTGTTATGTGATACTATTCTGTGATGCTATTTCATTATGTTATTATGCTTTGTTCTGATAGATCTTTAGCCATTTGTAAATTCGTTATAAGTATTTATCGAATATGTCGAACCACCTGATTGGAAAAAAAATTAAATAGATTCCACCTTTCGACGTATTCGGTAGATAGTTATAGCATAGTTACATTTGGTCGCTCCTATTATACTCTATTCTCCGCATTAGCAGACGGAATCACCTCCGTGATTCTCTTTGCTAATGAGGGTCTTGGAGTGGGGCGTTACAACTCCCATCGACGATCATCTTTGGAATCTTTATTTCGATTTCGCCCTTGGCCATGGTTTCGACAAGTGCTACTACCACTATCACTGGATTCCTCCAAATATGACGTATGTCGATGTCGATTCTGACCATCAACATTTCTGCTACCACGCACGTCTCTTTCTCCCGAAACTGACGGTTCTCTTCTTTCCCGATCCGATGGTGGTGACATTCTTCTCCTCTTGGAATTTGACGGTGAAATTCTATGTCCACCTTGATTTGAACCTGGTGATGCTCTTTGTCGAGTTTGATTAATATCCATCATGAGCCTTTCCAATCTACCAATTCCCTCATCAAACTTCTCTTTGAATTTATCACTAATTCGTTGCTCCATTTGTTCAGCATCTTCTCTTCGATACACATCTGCAACATTCTGATGACGATTAACTCTTCTTGGAGGCATTGTCAAATCTTCAACAAATTCAAACACAAACTTCAAATCTCAAAACTTCACACCCAATGAACTTGGAAAAGTTCGTCTCTTAGCTCTGATACCAAATGACGCAACCTACAGGATCACACAACTCACGAATTGATGAATTCGCGGAAAATGAATCGATGAAACAAGATGAATCCCCAAATCCGTTGATCTCTCGAGATACCAGATTCTAGCTAACTTCAACACGTTGATCGCGCACGATACCGCGTTAGAAGATCTACGATTCTTCGACGTTGATCTCGCGTACGAGATTCCGTGAATCGGCTTCAAGTTCGTTGATTCGAGCGCACTCGAATATCCGAAGATGGAGAAAGGAGATAACACTCAACTTCCAATTTTAATGGTGGCACAAAGCACAAACCAATTTTTATTCAAAAATCAACAACCTTTACAAATGACCATACACTCCTATTTATAGGAAATTACAACTCAACACACGTTACAACACTTCATACGACTTAAGAAAAATTACATCACAAACAGTACAAACGACTTACAAAAACACACAGTCGACTTAAAGAAACAACGCACGGGACTTAAAAATCAAACAGCAACGACCTAAACAATACGACCTATCAACATACAGGAGTTCATGACTTAAAATCAACATACGACTTATGGATATACGACATAAGAAAACAAAATACAAACGACTTAACAAACAATGCGACTTAAGAAATAACGACATAAGAAGTTCAGCGACCTAAGCTTCAGCGACCTAAGCTTCGCGACCTAACTGGAATGTCGTTCGCGACATAAGGATCTGGAGCGACCTATGGTTCGCCGCGACTTAAGGCGGAGGAGGAGCGACTTTGGAAATCTGGAGCGACATATGGATCTCGCGACCTACTGGATTCTCGTTCACGACCTATTGGATTTCGCGACGTAGGAAGCTCGCGACATACGGTTGGAGCGATCTAGGGTTTCGCCGCCGCGATTTAAGGAGGGATTCACGACATCTCTGGTATGCGCTGCATCAAAAATCTAACTCGCACGACCAATCGATGCAACTTTTATTCGATCCGTTATACAAATTCGATAAAGGTGGTTATATGTAACATTTTAAAGAATTAAAATAATTTTTTAAAGCGGTTGGTAATCAATTATGAATTTACAAATGTATTTGGTATAATGGTTTATGGTTTAAAAATACATGAATCTGGGGTGTCGATCTTGAATTTCAAATTTATGGCCGTTCGTGGACTTTTGGACAGAAAACCCTTCGTTCGAAGACCGAACGACCTTCAAACGATCTTGAATTCACAATAATATACATTGTTAAAATGTGTTGATATGTATATTGTTAACGCTAAAAATGTACGCTAACACCCCAGTGTGAGTTGTGATATAGCGAAAGCACCACCCGTTGGTACGGAAACTAAAAGCAAGCAGAAAATAGCAGAAAAAAGTAAAGAGGCAACAATTTTTATAGTGGTTCGGCTCAAAGTCAAGTCTACGTCCATTGTAACGACCCGTAAATTTTAACTGTTTTAATAACGTTATTAATTGAAATTTTGTGGAA
The DNA here is from genome assembly GCA_030737815.1 of Allium fistulosum. NCBI lineage: Eukaryota > Viridiplantae > Streptophyta > Magnoliopsida > Asparagales > Amaryllidaceae > Allium > Allium fistulosum. The sequence continues at coordinate 676,632,156 of CM060907.1, read as the reverse complement.
TTTTAAAAATAAAATTTTGAAATAAAAATTTAATATTTGAAATGCATCTAGTTAAACATAGCAACTGATAAATTTTCATCCAAAAATATGAAAGTTTATTTCGTGAAAATTTTTATTTCAATTTAGTCAGTTAGAAATTGATGAAAATAAAATGTTTTCAAAATCTAAATATTTTTACATGGAAAAATTCTAAATCATCTTCTGAGAAAGACGTCATTTTTCGTTTTTCCAAATTCGGACTTCTTTAGCTCCGTCGATCTTATTTTTCTGCGTTTTTGCTGCATTTTCCGCAGGTAGAAAATTCGAATTTTTATAATTCAATCATACCACTGATATTTGTATACTATTTTGATCGTCTCGTCGTGCTGATCTTCGCAGTATATTCAATTGTCAAATTCCGATGTCCGGTGCACGGCGGAATCTGTGAACGATTTAAGTCGTACCGTATCCGATTTGTGTCTTTTGGTTTCGGTGTGTCTTTCCGATGCCCACGTGAATTGATGAGCTTAATAACTTCAGCCAGCTGTTTGATTAATGACTTTTGCTTTCCCTATCTCTAATTTTTGTTTTGGTTCGTTCAAAATTACCTGTACATTTGAGCATACGTTATATATGAATTATATTTATTTTTAGCTTCTGCCTGCTGTCCTTTTTTTCACCGTTCCCATTCTTCTTTTACCTTTTCCTTGTTCGGCCATGAAACCTCCCTCGCGCAGCTCGGCTCTTCTTCCATCAACCCATCACTTGCGTGCGTGTTTGCCCGTATTACCTCCTTTGTTCCACACGCTCAAGCAGCCGCTTTTGCCTCCGCCCATGCCAAGGCCGACCTGCCCAGTCACCACTTGAGTTTCCCTCATCGGCCGAGCACCGCCTGAACTCCACACGACAAAGCTCACATCCCTGACCCGTACGCCCTTCCACCAGAACCTTCGGCGACACCCACCGCTTCGGCCACCATCTCCATCGTTCCAGTAACCACAGCCTTCCGCGATGCCTAACCGTTTCATCTCCCTTAACCGCGCATTCTTCTTCTCTTTGAAATAGGTATATGTGGGTTTGTATATATTATAAAGTACCTAATATACTTTAAAATGTATAATATTTTGTGATGCTAGTTATATGCATCAAACGTTGATATTCACTTTGTTTGTTCTTTTGAATGACATGTAGAATAGTAATGTTGTAGCACAAATTTCTTTTTGCTAAATGAAAGGTATAATGTTATATTGTAGCACCATCTGTTTGTAAATTATTGAAGTGTATCTACTTTACTGTATTTAGGTTCTGATTCGTTGGCTGTAGGGTGTATTATTTATAGTACTCACTAGGTTCACATACTTCTGCTGCTATTTAAAACCATCGTTCAAATAAAGTTCAGCAATAGAGGTATTTTCGCATGTCCCTAATATATTCCAAGCTTTAGTTGCAAACATTATAAAGTAGCTAATATACTTTTTCGTGGTTACAGCATGTATAGATTGGTTTTATATTATAATAAATTTTGGTTTTAATGTATGTAATTTATATATGAGTCTGGTATTCAAAATATGGATATATGGAGAATTTATTTTATATGTTGTGTTCCGATTAAAATATAGCATGTTTACTTTTTCTGAACAGCAGTTAGACTACATATTCATGATATCATATCTCACTCAAGTTTTATCGGAATGGATTGACTCTATTTTTTAAAAAGAGTCGAAGTTACCTAGTTTATGCATGTCAAATTTCAGCAAAATCCGACATCGTTTGATTAGTGGTCGAGGATCTGGAAGTTAGACCTAGGCAGCTATTCTTTTGTACTTGAAATTATTTTACACTGCTGCAAACACGACCTGAGTTCATGTTTGATGCATCGTATCTCTTCCATCTTACGTCGGAATATAGTGATTCTCTTTTTCTTTAAAAGATAAAGTTTTATACTTTCTATATATAAAATTTTAGCTTCATACGAGGTGGTTCAGTCCTCTGTTTCTTACCTGAAAGTTAGGCCCAGAGGGGTTTTCAGACCTGAACATTTGACAGTCGCAACATGGCCTAAGTCTATGTTCGTGACATCGTAACTTTTTGGTATCTTGTCCAAATCAAGTGATTCTTTTGCAGTTTGAAATACAAGTTTTGATCTTTATTCATACCAAATTTCAGACCATTTCGATCTCGGTAGCACATAGAATTATATTGTTAAACTTTGACGCAGGACATGTTTTTTTTGTTTTGTTGCTATGTTGAATGTTTTGGTTTGATTTCGGCAATTCCTATCTAACAGCTTTGCTCGTCGATTCGTGCCAATCTAGTTTATTTTGGAAGTCGTGCTTGCAATTCGTAACTCAACTTCGTTGTCTATTCCCGATCTCTAGCCTCGAAAGGTGAGCAATCACTCACGATTAACGTTCTTTTATTTATTAAATTTGATTTCAATTGAAATGACAATTGAAATATGCTGCTGCTAGTTATTTACATTGCTATATATATGTCATCATCTGTATCTGTTCACCTATGACATCTGATACCATTATCTGTTATATATATTGCTATACATATGCCATTATCTGTATCTGTTCACCTGTGACGTCTGACACCATTATCTATTATTCATCACTGATGATATATGCCTGTTACTGTTGTTATATTTTATCATATATGTTATCACTCTGCAAGTTCCCTGTTAATATAGAATTCACTATGGGTTGAAATGATACATACCCGAACGATTTGTAGAATATGAGAAAATCGTTATGGGTTGAAATGATAAACCCAAGCGATTTTCAATTGAATTGAATTTGGGATTACGGGTTGAAATGATATATATATATATACACCCGTATATAGTTAAATTACGGATTGAAATGATAAATATCCGTATCACTTGACCATAGGATAGGAAATTTTATACAGACACCGTTGGTCTATATATATAAATATTTGAAATTGATTTCTATGGTTTTGAAAAGAAATAGATGATTTTAATAAATATTGATTTTAAAGATTTATTAAAGTTGATTTATATATAAAGTTGATTTGAATCAATATAAATTATGTTTAAGTATTTATGAAAAAAATATATTTTCAAATATAGAGTTTATAATGTTTCAGGTTGAAAGATAAATTTGAAATTGATTTGGAATTCGTAATTATTTAAGAATTATACTAAAAAAAGTTTGATTTGAAATCTATTAAATTTGAAATTTTAAGATATGTTTTATAACTTGAAGTTGATTAAAAGTGACTTAAATGAATATTTCAAATTTATATAAATTTAAATGGGATATTTTGTTTATTTAAATTTGTGAATTGAAGTTGTATTAGATGTTATTGAAATGTTGAATATTTAAAGCTTTGAAATATATTGAAATTGAAATGGCTTATTTTATGGTTTAAATATGAATTTAAAATCGATAGGTTAAAATGGTTATTTAGAAACTGAATCGAATTGAAATTGATGATTTGAGATTTAATTAAATTAAAATTTTGGAATTCGAGTTAATTTGAATCGATTTGTGAAATTTGAGGAATTTATTTTATTTTATAAAGTAATTTTAAATTATATTTAAAATATTGATATTTTACTTTATAAATTATTTTAATATAACTATTTTAATATAAATCATTTTTAATATAAATTATTTTATTTATAAACTATTATATTATATATACTAATTTTAATATCTAAACTGTTTAAAAGAAAAGTGTTATGATTTCCAAAATGATATGATTTCAAAGCTGTGATTTCTAAAGTGTTTGATTTTTAAAAGACTATGATTTCGGAAGTGTTATAACTTTGGAAAAGTACTATGATTTTGGAAATGGATTTATTTGAAGTGGAAGTGATATCGTATTGATATGGTTTTGAAATGGCAATGATATGTCGGTTTTGAATTATAACTATTTTGAAATTTTATTAAATGACCATTGGTGTACTAATACGTAGTTATTAAAGAGACCAGGATCGGATATGGACATACTCTCTGTCGATACCGAAACCACTTTAATAACTAATATACGCGAAGTGTTGATCCAGAATGAAGTGGATGGTTTGGTGAACGCGTTGACTGAAGGAAGAGAACGATATTGGATGACCCCTGACATGACTAAAACAGGAGCCGCGCCGGGCCATTGAGGTTCGCCACCTCTAGCGGACACACTTTTGTTTTTGGCGAAGCCAGCGGGATTTACTGGTCCCCTACCAGTTTATTGCAACACAATAAAATGACTCAAAACAGACTTTGAATCAGAAAAAGAAAATACTAGGAAAACAAAGAAGACAACAAGGAAAAAACATAGAACAAACATGAATCACCTCCAGCAATCAATCGTGATACCAGGGATATGGCACTCCCTCCTTTTCAGTTGCATGTAAGTTCTATTCTTGACTTCAGACCAAAGAGTACTAAAGCTTTTCCTTTTATTTTCAAAGACTATAGTGTTTCTCTCTTTCCATATCACATCCATATAAATTTTAATGCATATGATCAATACTCTGTTACCACTATTCTTCCACTTCGTAGCCATTAGAATTATATTCCAATCAATTGCTGAAAAGGGAACAGCAACAGTTCTTTGTAGACTACTCACAATCATAACAACCAGAGCAATTAATCTAGGGCAGTCGAAGAAGAGATGTTCAACTGATTCAACATTCTGCTAACAAAATACACATTCAGGGGTACTAATAATCCCATAACTGTTTAAAACATGTCTGGTAAGGTGCGCATTGCTAACAACCTTCCAGAACATTAAGTTTTCTCTCGGGGTGAGTCATTGTTCCAAAGCACAGAGAACCATTTAGCAGCAGGGTAGACATTGACATTACTGAAGGATTTGTAGACACACTTAATACTATGGGGCTTTGTATTCCAAGAAACGATTAATGAATGGTCAGTGCTGAATCTAGTGCTCTGAATAGTGTTCCACAGTTGCCTAACAACTTGGCTACTATTGTAAGGAAGATGGGTTCTTCCTTCATTAAGATACTCACAGACTTTTGCTTCACGATTAACTCCAGATTGGACTATCATAGCATGATCAATATATGAAGATAGTATCAAACCTGGACTAACCCAGGGTTCATCCCAAAAACTTGTACTAGTATTATCGCGAACATGGTACTGGATCATGGGCAATAGCACGTCCCTAAGCTTAAGAATATTCCTCCATGTCCAACTACTGTCTTGAGCTATATCCATCAACCAAAACCTCCTATGCTTGATATTATACGTCCATGTCCATTTGACCCATAAACTGTTTTTCTTAGATATTACATCATGGAAATGTTTACTAAATGCAGCTCTATTCCAATTTTTAGCATTTATAATGCCCAGACCTCCCAACTGAAGCGTAGTTTCACAATTAGCAAATGAACAAGGCAAAAGTTTTTTATTGAACATGCTGCCAGTCCAGAAAAATCTGTTCATGGCTGAGCGGACAAGTTGCAGTAGCTTGCTAGGAAGAATAACAGAGCGAGCCCAATATACCAAGGAAGGGAAAACAACTGATTTAATAAGCACAAGCCTAGCACTTTGGGACATTCTCCGATTTTCCCAAGCATTCATAACAGAAGTAATTTTATTAAATAGGGGCAGACAGTCTGCTATGGATATTCTTTTAGTAATGATGGGAAGGCCTAGGTACCTCATGTCAGCGTGCATACTAGAGAACCCACTATGCTGATACAAGCCAGCTGCTTGTACATCAGAGATTCCTGCAAAAAGCAAGGAGGATTTGGTTATGTTGATGGATAAACCAGTCATAAGGTAAAAGGAATGCAGAGCACACAGGATTTCACTTAAAGAGGATGCTTCCGGTTTTGTAAAAATCATCACATCGTCAGCAAACATGATGGAAGATAGCTTGTGCAGAGAACACTTTGGGTGGTACTTTATGAGTCTTTGAGTGTATTTGTTCTGAAGAATAACATTGAGCACTTCCATAACTAAGAGAAATATGTATGATGAAATTGGGTCACCCTGCCTTATTCCTTTTTGGCAACCAAAGTAGCCAACAGGCCTACCATTAACTATGACAGAGAATGTAGGGGAAGAAATACAAGTATATATCCAAGAAACAAAAATTTTGGGGAAGCCCATCATCGCCATAATCCTCACAATTGATTTCCAGTTTATGGAATCATAAGCTTTTGATATATCGATTTTAAGCGCAGCAGCAGGAGTAGCATTACCTTTTCCATAACTTTTCATCAATTCATGGGCAATAAGTACATTATCAAGAATGTTTCTAGATGGAATGAAAGCAGCTTGATTGTGAGACACAATTGATGGAAGAACACAAACTAGCCTTGTTGCAAGAATTTTTGAAATACATTTGTACAGCACATTGCAACACGATATAGGCCTAAAGGAAGAAACTTTGTCAGGTGGAGTTACCTTAGGGATTAAAGCAATATTCGTTGCATTGATCTCACTCAGCATTTTACACTTGTTGAAAAAATTATGGATAGCTGTACAAAATTCATGTCCAAGCACGGACCAAGTTGCAATAAAGAAAGTAACATTAAGGCCATCAGGACCGGCAGCAGAATGTTGATTCATGGAGAAGAGGGCAGTCTTGATTTCTTCATCAGTAACAGGTTTTATTAATGCTTCTGCTTGAAGAACAGATATGCACGGCAGCGAGAGGGAAGAAATAAGGCTAAGGTCAGGACAGAAGCCTGAAGAATTGGTAAAATTTTTAGTGAAATAATCAACAAAAGCATGATCCACAGTTTCAGGAGTAGAGAATTCATTACCATGTTCATCCATTATATTGTAAATGTTTTCTCTGGCATGCTTGACCCTTAGAGAGTCGTGGAAAAATTTAGTGTTCTTATCACCTTCTTCATACCATTTGTTGCGTAGTTGTTGGCTTTTCATACTTGCCTCCAGCTGCAGGGCTTTATTCACTTCCAAGAATATACGACTTTCTTCATTGGCAGCATTGACATCATCCGGATTATCCATCATGTGTTCCTGTTGTGCCTTGAGTTGTTCAATGAGAATGGTTGAGAACAAACTGCCATGCCTAAAGGTGGAGGAGGCCCATGATTTGAGAGTTTGTTTTATACTTTTCAATTTCCTGCAAAACTTATACATAGGGTTACCAAAACAGAAATAGGAATTGTGAACATTAGTAACTAAATCAAGAAAGTCAGCATGTTTTGCCCAAGCATTAAAAAATTTAAAACTTCTTTTGACTTTTCTTAAATGGGGATCAAGAGAAAGGATTAAGGGAGAGTGGTCCGACATTATAGGGTGAGGAAGGTAAACAGATAAGGAAGGCCATTGATTAAGGAAGGGGATATTACAGAACGCATGATCAATAGTTGTGAAAGTGCGAACACCACTACGGCTGCGATTGTTCCAAGAAAATTTGGCACCAGCTTTGTTAACCAAGATCAAGTCAGAATCGGTAATAGCAAGATTGATAGGAGCAATGTCATTTGGAAGAAGAGGAGATCCTCCCATTTTATCATCAATGCTGTAGCAAGAGTTAAAATCACCGAGAACAACCCAGGGATGAGTGTTCTGACGTAGTGGTGGGAGGGAGTTGAAAAGAGAGTTTCTGGAAAGAGAAGAGTTGTCAGCATATACAATGGTTAAGTAGAAAGAAGTTTGAGTTTGAGAGAGGAGGACATGGTAATGGATAAATTGTCTAAAGGATAAGATTGGGGATAGGGTCAAGACAGTAGGGTCATAAATTACTAGAATTCTACCATAGGATGCTGTTTCAAGATTGTGGTGGTAGTCCCACTGAGGATTTATGTAATTAGCTCCTTTAATAGATAAAGGAAGGTTGAGCTTGGTTTCTAGAATGGCAAAGAGACAAATGTCATACAGGTTAATGAGGCTTTTGACTTGATCAAGTTTCAAGTTCGAATGTGCACCCCTAACATTCCAGGAAGCTAGTTTTTTATACATGGATAGATTAAAGGGATTGAAGAATTTTGTTTCCTCTCTTTGTAGAAAGAGATCTTGTTACTATACCTGAAATGGAAGTATCAGAGGTTTTGGGAAAAATAGTAGGGGAATTAGGTGATGCAAGATGATCAGAAGTGGGGACACTGTCAGGCCAACCTGGAATTTCGATGGAAAAGTTGTAACCAGAGAGAGCAACAGGTGGCTTTTCCACAAATGTTTGGTGCATGCTATGAATGACCTGCTTTATTTGTTGTTCAAAGGACTGACACCACTTTGCATCATTGTCAGATTCACCAGTGTGCACGTGCACAGCTTGATCAGGAGACACAGAAACCACTCCACATTTGCTTGCAGTTTCCTTTGTACCAGTTGGGATATGAATTTCCATCCCATCTTTTGTCTGACATGGTTCAAAATTTGTTCCAGTGTTACTTTCAACCAAGTTTCCATTACACAAAGACAGAGAAACATCAGTAACTAAAGTGCTCTCATCTTTGGTGATCTCTCCTTCCTCAACCTCCACTTGCTCTATTATACCTTGCTCATTTTCAATGTCTTGTAGCAGACTAAACCTATTGTTGTCAGTAAATTGGTTTAATTCTCTGGTACCATCACTGAGAGGCGTGTTAACAACTAAGGAAGAAATGTTCTCTTCCTTATCCAAGTTTGATAATGATATGCCTTTTCCACCAGTCTTGTTCAAAGAATTTGTTTTGTCTTCCACAGTTACATTTCTTTTTTTCCCCTTGATATTGTTCACTTTTTGCCAAACTTGCTTCACTTTACTTTCCTTCTCCATCCTTTTTCCTTTTGTCTCCTTACTCTAAACATGCTCACACTGATTTTGTTCAACATCACTTCCCCTCCTCCTATTTATCCCTTCACTATATATTTCCATTTTATTGCAACCAGATTTCGTATGACCAAACTCCTTACAATTAGTACAGATTGCAGGTCTCCACAAATAGTCAACCTCAACTATTTGTTCAGTGCCATCAAGAAGCTTGATAGCAAAGGTATCAGGTAGTTCAGAATAAGGGGATACTTCAACCATACATTTAGCATACGAGATTCTATCAAATTTTTCAGTCGATGCATCCAAACATAAGAGTTTCCCCACCCTGGATGCAAGCCAATTGATACCCACTGTGGACCATGCAAACAATGGAATGTTGGATAGCTTGATCCACACTGGAACTGCTTTGATGCTACTACAGGAGTTACCAACATTCTCATCCCAGGGTTTAACAATAAATAATTTATTCTTCATAACAATTGGGTCAGACTCAGCAATTCTATTTTTATCTTCTTCATTTGAAAACTTGAATAAAAAAAGAAAGCCGTCAGATTTCACACTAATTGTTCCTTGCAATTTCCATTCTCTCTTAAGATGATAAAGGACAGTAGTGTATGGTAGAGGATTATCAAGAAAGAACCCAACTAGATATTCTTTCCACTTTAAGTTTCCAGCCTGTATAACTTCAGATGGGGGAACAATAGCACCACCATCATACACTAACTTGATAGTATGGGGAACATACTTACCAACATTGTTAGGTCTGGACTTAAACAAGGAGGACCAGGCAAAATGAGGGGAAGGAGGAGGCGGCAAGTTGTGAGACAAGTGAGGAGATGAAGCTACTAAAGGTTGAGTTGATAGGACAGGGGTTAGAACAGTGGACAAGGCTGTCACAGAAGAAGATGGTACAAGAATAGATGGAGAATAGCGTGTGGAAGTTGTAAGTAAGGACGTAGGGTCAGAAGGAAGTAAGGTTGACGATGAAGGAACTACTGGAGAAGGTACTATGATAGGGGAAGAAGGATGGGACTGATAAGAAGTGGATGGATGAGATGGATCTGCAGGAGGAAAACAAGATGGGGGAATGGTCCCCATTAAAGAAGCATCAATTTTTAAAAAGGTTTAAAACTTTGGGGCCATGGATACTCCTGTGATTATGGGAGTGTTGTTTAAACTACTGGAGCGGACACACTTCTTCGTTACCATATCTATTACTTTTGTAATTCGATTTGGGTGCACCCCTCGATTATGGGAGTGTTGTTTCACGGTGTTGGGGTAGTAGCTGCTATGCCCAACATCAGTCCGGATCAGGCAACTACTAGTATCCTAGTTGGTATTGCCTCATGTACCTTGTCATACTGATTATCCTATTCGCGACCACTATGATTTGTTTTGTGTTATACCTATGGGGTACCCTCTGATAACCACTAGTTTACGGTGGGGCTTACGGTGCTGTATAGACTATGACATTATAAAAATGTGTTAAGGGGGATTATGGTAACGCCTTAACACTATTTTGATACTTTATATTACCGATAGGCATTATCTACTTAGCGTACACTACTATATAGTAGATAGTTTAACGGATCCTTAGAGGATGGTTATCCCAACATTCTTTGAGTTACTTATATTTCAGTTGTTATTTCACTTGAGTTGGATTTATTGATACAAGAATGTTAATCCTGACTCGAGTGTTTTGTTTTTCTTTACGCTCGGGTCAGACTGAGTGTACCAGTGTTCGAGACTCACCTTTGGAGTTGGAGCTTCGCTTGGAGATCCAGCTATCTATCGATTCTACTATCAGTTATTCAGTTGATTCCAGTGATGTATTCAGATCTTGTATTTGACTATCGTATTGAGATATCTATGTATTCGAGACTTCTGTTGTATCTTGTTTAACTCTGTTATATATATAGTAGCTTCATGAACTACTATTCTTTTGTTTCCGCTGCATATTGTTATATCACTCTGTGTCTATGATTCTATGATTATTTATTTACGGTATATGCTTAGTTTTGCCAAATTTTAATTAACAATTCGGTATTTTGAATTATTCAAGTCCGACATGTGCGGATGCGAATAGTCCAAAATAGCGGGTCGTTACAATTGGTATCAGAGCTTTGGTAGCTCTAAGCAAAACTTAGCATATAGGGTAAATGTATTTACAGAATCACTCTCATTCGAGTTTCAATCTCTTCTTCTTGACACAATTCCTTTGAATTTTGGAACATTCCCTGCGGTTCCAAATTTCATTCGTGCCCCTCACTGTTCGTCTTCTTTCAAGTCTGGAGCAGCCCATAACTCCACTTTGAATGATCTTTATAATGGATCGGCGGTCTCGCCAATCTTTGAAGTTTCGTAAATGGGTGAAACTCCTTTATAATTGGCATCGATTCACCGGAGATTTCTATATCCTTGGTTTAGATGCTACTATCTCTTGTATGCCCTGATTATATCTTTGGTGCTCGAATGACGATTTACCTCAGAATTCTGCATCAGTCTTATTCGTGAAGTCACGGTCAATCCGGTTAAGGTTGCCCGTAAATTAAATAAGCTTACCCATTCCCCGATTCTGTTATTGAATCATCTTATTTTTCTTTCGAATTTGTCTTCGAATCAGAATTCTCTTTGATACGAGTCCATCAAAATTTGAATCCCTATACTTATTTTGAAATCCATCCTTCTATCGTCGAGCGAGGTAGTGCATTTGTTATTAATATAAAAAATGTTTCTTTATTGTGTTGTTTGAGTTGTTGATGTTGATTTGGGTTTTCGATCGATTCGTTTAATCAACGCTATCGATAGGATTTCCAAAACACTTGAACAGAGCAAACTGACAAAATAGTATTTTTAAAATTTGGTATATATAAGTATAAATTTTTCTGAAATTGAATTGTTAACCAAATTGGTTGTCAGAAAGGTAATATTTGATTTTCACTATTTGTTTTGTAAATCATTGATTATTCCAACATAAAAATAAATGGAATTATAAAAGTTGGTTTATAGATTTATTTAGAAATTTAAATGAATTTAAAGAAAAAATTTGAGAATTTAATTTCCTAAAATTTCAAGCTTCGGTTTTTAAATTTTTTAAAATGTATACTATTGAACGTATTTTCAAATAAAAACCATTTTCAAAGAATTTTAAAATATTGAAATCAGTGCTCTTCTCTTTGTCGCTGGAAAATAATTTCGGTGATGGCAGCCGCATCATCGACATTCATTTTCGAGTTTCGAAGTGGAGAGACCATTATGTAGCTTTGCTATGGTTTTGTTTGGAAAAATATTTTAATTTGAATTTCTTAAGTATGACTTGATTTATATATATATATGGGTATATTATTTTAAATTTAATTTGATTTAATATATATAGTATATACAAAATTTTCTCTAAAGGATTTGGAATTAAACGGAAATTTAATTCTTAAAATTTATGTTAAAGAATGTTTCAATTATAAATAAAGCTAAATCTTGGATAAATATTTAAACTTGAAATAATTGAATTTGAAAATTTTATTTGTATAGTACTAAATTGCATTTCAATATAACTTACCTAAATTATTCAGAAGTTAAAATGTAATTGGATAATATACAATATAAAATGATTTTATAAATAAAAATTTGAGTGTTTATAATAAATATTATACACTTAGATTTTAATTATAAAAAAATGCTAATAAAGATAATAGAATAATAAGTTAATTGAATGAGAGGAATATAATAAATTTTGTTCTGAAAGAATTAACAAATTGAAATCAGATCAACTTATGGAAATACCATAAATTTAAACCAATTATTGAATATAAATTAATTTAAGTTGAAATTTATATGGTTTAAATTAATTTATATGGTTTAAATATATGTGATAGGACATATTAAGTGGAATAAAGTTAATAATAATTTGGAATAAAAGAATTAAATTTGTTGAATAAAATATGAGCATGATAAATGATTATACAAATTGATGATTTAGAAATTGTAAATTGAGGATGACTAGATAATAAGATAATGAATTTAGAAATAAATAGATTGATTTAACTTAGGTGAACTCAAAGGGATTTAACCAAATTGTTAAATATTAATTAATTTAAATTGAAATTTATATGGTTTAAATTAATTGTTTTACTTGTATTCAATCTATTGTCTTTCTGGTTGTTTCTATTCTCTTACCTCCTTCCTTTTCGGGGACGAAAACTTTTGAGTGGGGGATAGTGTAACGACCCGTTAATTTTAACTGTTTTAATAACGTTATTAATTGAAATTTTGTGGAATTTTAAAAATAAAATTTTGAAATAAAAATTTAATATTTGAAATGCATCTAGTTAAACATAGCAACTGATAAATTTTCATCCAAAAATATGAAAGTTTATTTCGTGAAAAATTTTATTTCAATTTAGTCAGTTAGAAATTGATGAAAATAAAATGTTTTCAAAACCTAAATATTTTTACATAGAAAAATTCTAAAACATCTTCTGAGCAAGACGTCATTTTTCGTTTTTCCAAATTTGGACTTCTTTAGCTCCGTCGATCTTATTTTTCTGCGTTTTTGCTGCATTTTCCGCTGGTAGAAAATTCAAATTTTATAATTCAATCATACCACTGATATTTGTATACCATTTTGATCGTCTCGTCGTGCTGATATTCGCAGTATATTCAATTGTCCAATTCTGATGTCCGGTGCACGGCGGAATCTGTGAACGATTTAAGTCGTACCGTATCTGATTTGTGTCTTTTGGTTTCAGTGTGTCTTTCCAATGCCCACGTGAATTGATGAGCTTAATAACTTCAGCCAGCTGTTTGATTAATGACTTTTGCTTTCCCTATCTCTAAATTTTGTTTTGGTTCGTTCAAAATTACCTGTACATTTGAGCATACGTTATATATGAATTATATTTATTTTTAGCTTCTGCCTGCTGTCCTTTTTTTCACCGTTCCCATTCTTCTTTTACCTTTTCCTTGTTCGGCCATGAAACCTCCCTCGCGCAGCTCGGCTCTTCTTCCATCAACCCATCACTTGCGTGCGTGTTTGCCCGTATTACCTCCTTTGTTCCACACGCTCAAGCAGCCGCTTTTGCCTCCGCCCATGCCAAGGCCGACCTGCCCAGTCACCACTTGAGTTTCCCTCATCGACCGAGCACCGCCTGAACTCCACACGACAAAGCTCACATCCCTGACCCGTACGCCCTTCCACCAGAACCTTCGGCGACACCCACAGCTTCGGCCACCATCTCCATCGTTCCAGTAACCACAGCCTTCCGCGATGTCTAGCCGTTTCATCTCCCTTAACCGCACATTCTTCTTCTCTTTGAAATAGGTATATGTGGGTTTGTATATATTATAAAGTACCTAATATACTTTAAAATGTATAATATTTTGTGATGCTAGTTATATGCATCAAACGTTGATATTCACTTTGTTTGTTCATTTGAATGACATGTAGAATAGTAATGTTGTAGCACAAATTTCTTTTTGCTGAATGGAAGGTATAATGTTATATTGCAGCACCATCTGTTTGTAAATTATTGAAGTGTATCTACTTTACTGTATTTAGGTTCTGATTCGTTGGTTGTAGGGTGTATTATTTATAGTACTCACTAGGTTCACATACTTCTGCTGCTATTTAAAACCATAGTTCAAATAAAGTTCAGCAATAGAGGTATTTTCGCATGTCCCTAATATATTCCAAGCTTTAGTTGCAAACATTATAAAGTAGCTAATATACTTTTTTGTGGTTACAGCATGTATAGATTGGTTTTATATTATAATAAATTTTGGTTTTAATGTATGTAATTTATATATGAGTCTGGTATTCAAAATATGGATATATGGAGAATTTATTTTATATGTTGTGTTCCGATTAAAATATAGCATGTTTACTTTTTCTGAACAGCAGTTAGACTACATGTTCATGATATCATATGTCACTCAAGTTTTATCGGAATGGGTTGACTCTATTTTTAAAAAAGAGTCGAAGTTACCTAGTTTATGCATGTCAAATTTCAGCAAAATCTAACATCGTTTGATTAGTGGTCGAGGATCTAGAAGTTAGACCCAGGCAGCTATTCTTTTGTACTTGAAATTATTTTACACTGCTGCAAACACGACCTGAGTTCATGTTTGACGCATCGTATCTCTTCCGTCTTACGTCGGAATACAGTTATAATCTTTTTGTTTAAAAGATAAAGTTTTATACTTTCTGTATATAAAATTTTAGCTTCATACGAGGTGGTTCAGTCCTCTGTTTCTTACCTGAAAGTCAGACCCAGAGGGGTTTTCAGACTTGAACATTTGACAGTCGCAACATACCTGAGTCTATGTTCGTGACATCGTAACTTTTTGGTATCTTGTCCAAATCAAGTGATTCTTTTGCAGTTTGAAATACAAGTTTTGATCTTTATTCATACCAAGTTTCAGACCATTCGATCTCGGTAGCACATAGAATTATATTGTTAAACTTTGACGCAGGACATGTTTTTTTTGTTTTGTTGCTATGTTGAATGTTTTGATTTGATTTCGGCAATTCCTATCTAACAGCTTTGCTCGTCGATTCGTGCCAATCTAGTTTATTTCGGAAGTCGTGCTTGCAATTCGTAAGTCAACTTCGTTGTCTATTCCCGATCTCTAGCCTCGAAAGGTGAGCAATCACTCACGATTAACGTTCTTTTATTTATTAAATTTGATTTCAATTGAAACGACAATTGAAATATGCTGCTGCTAGTTATTTACATTGCTATATATATGTCATCATCTGTATCTGTTCACCTATGACATCTGATACCATTATCTGTTATATATATTGCTATACATATGCCATTATCTGTATCTGTTCACCTGTGACGTCTGACACCATTATTTGTTATTCATCACTGATGATATATGCCTGTTACTGTTGTTATATTTTATCATATATGTTATCATTCTGCAAGTTCCCTGTTAATATAGAATTCACTATGGGTTGAAATGATACATACCCGAACGATTTGTAGAATATGAGAAAATCGTTATGGGTTGAAATGATAAACCCAAGCGATTTTTAATTGAATTGAATTTGGGATTACGGGTTGAAATGATATATATATATATACCCGTATATAGTTAAATTACGGATTGAAATGATAAATATCTGTATCACTTGACCATAGGATAGGAAATTTTATACAGACACCGTTGGTCTATATATATAAATATTTGAAATTGATTTCTATGGTTTGGAAAAGAAATAGATGGTTTTAATAAATATTGATTTTAAAGATTTATTAAAGTTGATTTATAAAGTTAATTTGAATCAATATAAATTATGTTTAAGTATTTATGAAAAATTTATATTTTCAAATATAGAGTTTATAATGTTTCAGGTTGAAAGATAAATTTGAAATTGATTTGGAATTCGTAATTATTTAAGAATTATACTAAAAAAAGTTTGATTTGAAATCTATTAAATTTGAAATTTTAAGATATGTTTTATAACTTGAAGTTGATTAAAAGTGACTTAAATGAATATTTCAAATTTATATAAATTTAAATGGGATATTTTGTTTATTTAAAATTTGTGAATTGAAGTTGTATTAGATGTTATTGAAATGTTGAATATTTAAAGCTTTGAAATATATTGAAATTGAAATGGCTTATTTTATGGTTTAAATATGAATTTAAAATCGATAGATTGAAATGGTTATTTAGAAACTGAATCGAATTGAAATTGATGATTTGAGATTTAATTAAATTAAAATTTTGGAATTCGAGTTAATTTGAATCGATTTGTGAAATTTGAGGAATCTATTTTATTTTATAAAGTAATTTTAAATTATATTTAAAATATTGATATTTTACTTTATAAATTATTTTAATATAACTATTTTAATATAAATCATTTTTAATATAAATTATTTTATTTATAAACTATTTTATTATATATACTAATTTTAATATCTAAACTGTTTAAAAGAAAAGTGTTATGATTTCCAAAATGCTATGATTTCAAAGCTGTGATTTCCAAAGTGTTTGATTTTTAAAAGACTATGATTTCGGAAGCGTTATAACTTTGGAAAAGTACTATGATTTTGGAAATGGATTTATTTGAAGTGGAAGTGATATCGTATTGATATGGTTTTGAAATGGCAATGATATGTCGGTTTTGAATTATAACTATTTTGAAATTTTATTAAATGACCATTGGTATAATAATACGTAGTTATTAAAGAGACCGGGATCGGATATGGACATACTCTCCGTCGATACCGAAACCACTATAATAACTAATATACGCGAAGTGTTGATCCAGAATGAAGTGGATGGTTTGGTGAACGCGTTGACTGAAGGAAGAGAACGATATTGGATGACCCTTGACATGACTAAAACAGGAGCCGCGCCGGGCCATTGAGGTTCGCCACCTCTAGCGGACACACTTCTTCGTTACCATATCTATTACTTTTGTGATTCGATTTGGGTGCACCCCTCGATTATGGGAGTGTTGTTTCGCGGTGTTGGGGTAGTAGCTGCTATGCCCAACATCAGTCCGGATCAGGCAACTACTAGTATCCTAGTTGGTATCGCCTCATGTACCTTGTCATACTGATTATCCTATTCGCGACCACTATGATTTGTTTTGTGTTATACCTATGGGGTACCCTCTGATAACCACTAGTTTACGGTGGGGCTTACGGTGCTGTATAGACTATGACATTATAAAAATGTGTTAAGGGGGATTATGGTAACGCCTTAACACTATTTTGATACTTTATATTACTGATAGGCATTATCTACTTAGCGTACACTACTATATAGTAGATAGTTTAACGGATCCTTAGAGGATGGTTATCCCAACATTCTTTGAGTTACTTATATTTCAGTTGTTATTTCACTTGAGTTGGATTTATTGATACAAGAATGTTAATCCTGACTCGAGTGTTTTGTTTTTCTTTACGCTCGGGTCAGACTGAGTGTACCAGTGTTCGAGACTCACCTTTGGAGTTGGAGCTTCGCTTAGAGATCCAACTATCTATCGATTCTACTATCAGTTATTTAGTTGATTCCAGTGATGTATTCGGATCTTGTATTTGACTTTCGTATTGAGATATCTATGTATTCGAGACTTCTGTTGTATCTTGTTTAACTCTGTTATATATATAGTGGCTTCATGAACTACTACTCTTTTGTTTCCGCTGCATATTGTTATATCACTCTGTGTCTGTGATTCTGTGATTATTTATTTACTGTATATGCTTAGTTTTGCCAAATTTTAATTAACAATTCGGTATTTTGAATTATTCAAGTCCGACATGTGCGGATGCGAATAGTCCAAAATAGTGGGTCGTTACATCCACTTAATCTCTTCTATTACTGATTTGATTACAAGCTTTACAATAATTCTTCAGTTACAACACAATTAAGACCGGTAGTTAGAACTTTGATGCAGAAAAGCTCTTTGAATTCATGTTGAATGAACTTGATCTTTTCCGAAGGTTCTTTGAAGTGTCTTTTGCATTTGAAGTGTTGGAGCAAGTGTAGAAGTAGTGAAAACAGCAAAGTCTTGGCGCTAAAAAAAATCCTCCTCCCTCCCGTGCAGAGTAGGCGGGGTATTTATAGGAGAAGTTGGGCTTAGGTCGGCCATGTCATAGGTCGTGAGCGACCTAGGGAGTTGCGACCTAAGAGTGATCCCGAGGTAGCATAAGTCGTTAGCGACTTAATGGAGCCATCCTGGACGAGATATATGTTGTGAGCGACTTAGCATGTGTAGCACAGGAGTTATCTCGGCTTGCTAAGGTCGTAAGCGACCTAATGGAAGAGGCAGTGCGCATGCGGCTTAACTCTGAAGCTTGCTAGGTCGTTAACCCGTTGAGTCGCAGGAGTCTTTAGGTCGCTAGGTCGCTGAAGCTCCTTAAGTCGTTGAGTCGTGCCATATTGAGCCGCTTTGTGCTTTAGGTCGTTAGGTAGTGCTCTGCTATAGGTCGTTAAGTCGTTTATGCCTTAGATAGTTAAGTCGCTTATTCCCTTAGGTCGTTGAGTCGAATAGGTCGCTAAGTCGTGAATAAGAGAGGTGTTAACACTTGCCCCTCGAAGTATACGCCTAGGGGCTAGGTCGTGTGCTTCGATGCCTCTTAACTCGCGCCATCCTGAGTCGCTAAGTCGTGAGTGACTTATGAGAAAGATAGGTCGTTCGCGCCGATTCGAGTTCCATTGCCCCTATATATATAAGTCGCTTAGGTCGCTCCTTCTTTTCTTCACCTGCTCTAACACTCTAACCCGCCATTGAAGAATCTCTGAGCTCTTGAAGACGAATTCAAACTAACTAGTCGTTGATCATCTTCACCATCACATTACGTAAGTGAATCCGATCATTATCCAACCACGACCATCACCGAATCGTGAATCCCCCATTTTTCAACCCTAATCCGATTTCATGTGCCGCATTTCACCACGAGTCATGTTACGATCGATCTTTGATCGTCATTGGACATGTTATCGTTGTAATTTATGAGAACACAGCAGTGCATCAGATCTATGATGGATCTGAGGCGATTTGAATCGGCCTTGGATGATTTGGCGGTGTGGAGAGATGATGGATTTCATTGTGGAGATGCTAACGGGTTATCGGGTTACGAGTTAACGGGTTAGCGAGTTAGGCGAGTTATTGAATGAAGAGGAGTTAACGGGTTAAGGAGAGTTAGGAAGTGCCCGACTTAGGAGCTTCGAACGACCTAGGGCTTAGTAGTTTGGACATGAATTGCACGACTTAACTTAGTGAACGACTTAATGACTTAACATCAAAACTCTGAATGACATAAGGGACTGCGACTCATATGACTTGCGACTTAACTTGCCAGAATAGCACATGACTTAAAGCAAAACGACTT
The DNA here is from genome assembly GCA_030737815.1 of Allium fistulosum. Taxonomy (NCBI): domain Eukaryota; kingdom Viridiplantae; phylum Streptophyta; class Magnoliopsida; order Asparagales; family Amaryllidaceae; genus Allium; species Allium fistulosum. The sequence goes on along the minus strand of CM060907.1, from coordinate 676,612,594 downwards.
AAAGAATCAGCACGACCTAATTTAACCCGCAACATAGCTTTAACTCGTAGGAACATGACTGGTGAACTCCATAACTCGAGCAGAGCGACTTAGGGAAGCCCGACCTATGTTAAGTCGTTAGGACATGATCTGGACGACCTAAAGAGTCCCGAGCTAACTTAAGTCGTTCCTACGACTTAAGGAATGAACAGGACTTGAACACTTGTAGAATTTGACAGAACTTGATTGAATTTCCAACTTGAACTGCCAGAATGAACTGCTTGAACTTGTTGCACTCTTTCACAGATTGTATTAACTTTTAAGCTAACAACCTGTTAAATACAACATTTGCAGAAAACTAGGATGAATATACTCATCATCGACTGCCCACATCGAGTGATGGATTAGGTCAAAGAGATAAGTAAAATAATATGAATCTAATTAAAAATGAAATGCTATGAATCAACTGACTTAAATGAAGCATCAACGCAAAATTCATATAGTTATAACTGCTTATCGCTGAATATCATCTGCATTGATACTACACTTAATTTTGATCCAATAACAAGCCTTGAATCTTCCTGAATTGACGTGCGCCAACGAGTATTATTTCAGTAGCTTTGCACAACACTTCACACGCTTTTAGGAAACGTGCACCTTCATATTTGAATGTCCAGTTCCTTTTGCAGAATGGCTTCTCAACAAGTGCGAGAAGAGATAGTAGAGCGGGCCGATGAGGTTTTCCCAATTGCTGACCCTTTGGAGAATCCTCCGGAAAGAGTTTCAACTACATTGAACCAACGAGCTTTCAGCCAGCTATGTATTCAATTCGGCATTGCTGAAGCGGATGCTCTGCTTCCTGGGGTAAATGACACTGCCGATAGGCCGCCACCTGGCTTCATTGCAGTTAATCATCAAATGTGTCTGAATGGAGCTATTCCCCCCTTCAATGATTTTCTTAGAACACTCCCCCTTCGACTAACTATTTCTCCATTCCAGTTGTACCCTAATGGCTATGCCATTTTGATGGGGTTATGCGTACTATTTAGGAGGACGCTCAACCGCCTCCCAAGCTTCGAGGAGATCTGCTATTTGTGTTCATTCGGGAGGAACAAAGATCACCCTTCCATTACTCTTGTAAGGAGCGCAAGAAACCGCAAGCTGATTACGGATCTGCCCAAGAGCGCTCACTGGTTTTTAAACCAGTTCTTCTTTGTCTGTTGCCCCCCGGGATTCTACGGTATCTGGAGAGTAGGAAGTAAGACTACCTATCTCCGTTTACTTCATTTCTGAGCCTTTTAAAATTCGAGTCGTCAAGTGCTAACTTCATTCTTTACTTTTGCAGCACTTCCTCCTCCCTCTAAAGATTCTAGTCACAAATCGACTTTCAAAAGATTGACTGTCGTAGCTATCAATGAGAGAAGTATTAAGTTTCTACAGAAGAACGAATTTTTACACCAATTCGGACTCTTGCACTCTTCTCGATCCATTCAGTCTCGTGATGCCCCTAGTTCTCAAGCAGAAGCGTCAGATGCCCCAGCCTCCGCAGAGGAATTCGCACCGAAGGAACCTATTGTAGAGGCTTCATTAGTGAAATGCTCCAGTTCCGCTGACGGTGTGGGGTTATCTGGCAAATCTAAACTTCCCCCAGTTATTGAAGAAGAGGAATTTCCTCAACATTCTGGGAAGGCTACTAGAGAAGCTGATGAGAGAGCTGAGAAAGAAAGTTCCGTTACGAAGAGTGTAAAACGTGCTGAAGAGGGCACTGCTAATATGACCCATTCTGTTGGGCATGATGGTGATGATATCTTTGGAGGACTGAGCGATCTTATGGTGACTTCCCATGAGCTCTTTAAAAATGACACCACCACTTCTAAGCTTGTTTCTCCAGCAATCGAAGCGACATCCGTCCTGCGATCAATTCCATCAACCCAAGAGTTGACTCCTGCTGCAAAAGCCGACATCACTCCTAAGCCAAAGAGTGGTTTGTAGCTTGACGCGCGTAGTTCGCACGCCACACACACACTTATGATTTTTGGCAATTATGCGCACTTATCTTCTTTATTTCGAAGATTTCTAAATTTTGTCTCTTCTTCACTTTCAGGTTATCCCATGGGACGCAGCAGCTCATATTACGATGACTTTCAACGCTATGTGAGGCATGATTCTTATGACCCCAAGTGCTATCTTCCTGCCCCTAGGGGGACTGATGAGGAAAGAGCAACTAGGAAAACTCGCAAAAGGCAGGCTTATGAGGAGCGTTATGGAAGAAGAAACGACCGACATGACTCTTACCAGAGGGATGATGACTCCCATAAGAGAAAGTCTCATGACGATAAAGGGAAGAGTCACGTAGCTGAAGATTCAAGCAAGCGAGCCAAGCTCAGCGAAAAGTCTACATCTGAAATTTCTAAAGTGCCTGCTGCTTCTGTCTCTCTAGACATCCCTTCTAGCTCTTCGGCCCTTAAAAGAGCTGAAATTCAAGCAATCATTAATATGCCTCCTTATCAAGTTGAGAAGCCTCTGTCTGCACTCCAAAGCCGATTTCCGCATTGGTGTTTGAAAGGAGTACATTTCGATCTAGACTTGGTTACAATTGATAAACAGGCCATGTTAAGAAATCTCGACGCTGTCAAGCTTGATATTGAAAGAATGTCCGGCTGGCAAAAACTAGTTGATGAGCTTCAAAGAGTAAATCATTTAAATCTCAAGGCTATGCTGACCATGGAAAGCGATAAGTCTGAGTGGCTAAAAGTTCTTGATCAGCATGATACGGAGATGAAGAGCATCACTGCCTATAACGAGGAACTTGAGGCTGAAATCAAGAAGCTTAAAGATGATCTTTCCACCTCTTCCACTTCTTATACTCAAAAGGAAGAGGTTCTTCAAAAGCAAGTAAGAGATGCCCATGCTACTCAACGAGATGCTGAGGCTAAACTTGAGGCGGAGCGGAAAATCATGAAAATCTACCGCAATGATGCTGCTCAACTGCGGGAAAAGACTAACTCCCAAGATTTGGAGATTACAATGTTAAAGGCCCAGCTTTCTAAGGCTGAAAAGGAGTGTGACGAGGCCATCGCTGGAAAAGCAGCAGCTGAACACTCACATAAGGCGACTAAGGCCAACGTTAGCTCCACTCTATTCGAGTTTTATGCTCTCAGCGTCTTGGGGCGTGGTAGTCTTTCATTTTTGGGCCCAAAGTATGAGGTTAGCCTGGCTGAAGTGTGGGAGGCAGCAGTTGAAATGCTTAGAGACGCTGGCTACGCTGAGGAGGATCTTGAGGCTTATTATTTGGATGATAAGGGTCGTGCCGCCCTTGTCAGAGGGAAAGAACAACTTGCCAAGGAACGAGCCGAAGCGGTGGAAGGAGAGCATCTAGGGAAGGCACCTTTGGCCGACCCAACTCGTCCTTCGGCTTCGGTCGACATCGATATTATTGGCTACAGTTCCCACTCTCCGCCTTCTACCAAGGCCGAAACCGAAACTACAACTGCTCATGTCGAAGACGAGACCCAAGAAGACACCGAAGCCCAAGATTTTGAAATTGAAGTGATAAAGCCAATCTCTCTAGGTAACTTCAACACTGATCCAGCTCAAGTGGACTACTCGTTTGCTTCACATGAGCTTGATGAACTTCTTGCTTATTACTTAAGCCTCGACGTGCCACTATCTCCTCTCTTTGCAAGGAATATTGATGTTTAACTTTTCTTCTTCTGTAGTGAAAACAACAAGTGTTGTACAGGCTTCGCCTCCTCCAGCTGTTGCCCCTCTACCTCTTCAAGATACTCCTTCTTATGCTTCTCAACCGGGGTCGCAAGAAGAACAAATAGGAGCTCTTCAAGGCTTAGATGACCCGGCCGCTTCACAAGAGCAGAAAGCTGAAGAACTTGAGGAGGGTGAGAGGACCCCGGAGAAATTTACTGCCGATGAAACAAAGCTGATTGATCTTATTACTTCGGGCAGCGAATCTTCTTCAAAGAAGAGGGGAAAGCATGGAATTTTGAAGAAAAAGAGGGGCACTTCTGCTAGCAATGAGAAAGCGGAAGGGGACCCAATTGCACCTCTTTCTCCTTCTTCCTCGACTCATTCAGGCCGACTGAAAAAGTTAACCATTAGGCCAGGTGAGGGCTCCAAAGGCGACGGGAAGAAGAAGTAATGAGTCTGGTTTTATCCTTCTTGTTCTGCTTTTTTGCTTTTTGCTTGTATCTAAAGACTTGTATCGACCGGAGATTGTGCGGGTACCGGCCCCCGCTTTTTGAATCCTGCACATGTATACAAATCTTTTATAGTATGGAATAGAATGGCTCTTTTTACTTGTACAATCTTTTGTCTATATTTGTGAATGCATTTATTCCTTATTTTCGCACAAGTTTCTTTATTTTCTTTGTATGATACTGCAGCGAGCTCGTGGTATGCTGCTTGAGCGTTGCTTTTATTAATGTAGCTATATTGCCCCCATACCACGACTTATTGCAATCTTCTCCATTTTGAAAAGACTTGTACTCTTACTCTGGAGAATAATTCTTCCATTTTGAGGAAATATTATTCTGCTCTAGTAGAGTGTGCCTTGTATCGGAGAAGTTTTTTTTTTAGTTTTTACACTTCAACTTTCGGAGATGGTCACTTTTATTTTTGAGAAGTGGATTCCCCTATGCGGTGAAGCGGTCCCCTGAAGAAGGCTTTGATTTGTTTGAGAGAAAGTTATATCTCATCGCTAAGTGGGCCCACGGGACAGGCATCAGCTGCTTTATCGAATATTTGTTTGCACAAACGATCGCGAGCAGTTAGTTGCGGCCTAGAACCCTCTTTTTGAGAAGGTGCCCCTTCGGTGGTTCCATCAACGACTTTTTCAAGAGATAACATTTCATTTTTGGGCGTGCCTCGTTAGAGGGCTTTATTTGGCACTTCAACTTTTTTGGGGAAGAATGTTCTCATTATGGAGAAATTGATTTTCCCTTGAGAGTAGAAGTGTGCCTCCGAAGAGGGCTTTTTTGTTTGCCTGAAAGTTACTTCTCATAGTTAAATGGATCCACGGGGCGGACGCAAGCTACCTAATTGGATGCTCGTTTGTACGAACGATCACAATTTGTTAGCAAGGGCTTGGTGCCTTTATTTTGGGAAGGTGCCCCTTCGGTGGTTCCACCATCCTTTTTGTTTGAGAAAAACTTTTCATTTCGGCGTGCCTCGTTGGAGGGCTTTCTTTGGCACTTCAACTTTTTTGGGGAAGAATGTTCTCATTATGGAGAAATTGATTTTCCCTTGAGAGTACAAGTGTGTCTCCAAAGAGGGCTTTTTTGTTTGTCAGGAAGGTTGCATCTCACAGTTAAGTGGATCCACGGAGCAGACGCAAACTACCTAATTGGATGTTTGTTTGCACAAACGATCACAATTAACTAGCAAGGACCTAGAACCTTCACTTTGGGAAGGTGCCCCTTCGGCGGTCCCACCAACTTTTTTTGTTGAGAGACAAAATTCCATTTTGGCTATTTTAATCTGCTTGCCCATGTCTTTTCACCATCTGTTCCTCAGCAATTCCTCATTATCGCCTCTAAGTACATGTTCCTTTCTTTTGCAGGTTGTTTGATTTTTCCAGAGAAGTGTACTTCATTGTTAAGTGAATCCACGGGGCAGGCGCAAGATACTTAACTGGATGTCTGTTTGCACAAACGATCGCAACCAGTTAGCAAGGGCCTGGAACCTCTACGTTAGGAAGGTGCCCCTTTGGTGGAATCACCAACTATTTGTGAGAAGCACTTCTTATGTAGGAATTGAATCTGGATTTTTTGTGGCTTGACATTTGTTTGTTGAGTGATTTGTAGGAATCGCTTGGCCTTGTGATGTGTTGAAGAGGTAAGTTTTGCTTTGGTAGCCTGCAATATTAAATCAACATTTTAGCAACATATTTAAGATATTTGCACATCGAAATGAGACAGGCATTTTATAGTAGTAGAGAACACAAGATTTATAGTGGTTTGGCCAAGAATTGGGCCTACATCCACTTTATAGTTCTTATTATTGATTCACACTGATTTTACAATGGCTTACAATACAAGAATGATACATCCACAATCATTTTACAAATTTAAGCATAGCTTCTAAGTAAAATATGGACGCAAGTGATTGTTGTTCCAGGCTCTCGGAATTGGATCTCCTTTGACAGTTGTGAGCTTGAAAGTGCCATCAAGAAGTTTTTTGCCTATGACATATGGCCCTTCCCAGTTTGGGCCAAACACTCCTGTTGCTGTCATGACCCTTTTCAAGACTAGATCCCCAATTTCAAAGCTGCGTTCGCGAACTTTAGAATTGAAGTGCCTGGCTATCCTTTGCTGATGAGCTGCAACTCTGAGCTCAGCCTCTTTCCTTCTTTCATCAAGCAAGTCAAGTGCCTCAAGTTGCAGCTTTTCATTTTCAGCTTGGTTGAAATGAATTCTCCTGTGTGAGGGGACCTCTATTTCCACTGGAATCATTGCTTCTGATCCATATGCTAATGAGAATGGAGTGTGCCCAGACGCAGTTTTGTGGGTAGTTCTATATGCCCAAAGTGCTAGTGGCAGCTTATCGACCCAACCACCTTTTGCTTTTTTCAGCTGTTTTTTGATGGTTGATTTGATAATTTTGTTCACTGCTTCCACTTGCCCGATTTCCTGCGGATGAGCCACTGCTGAGAAGCTTTTTTGGATCTTGAATCGCCTGCAAAAGTCCTGGAATTCTTCGCTTTCGAATTGGGTACCATTGTCTGTGATTATCTTCTGAGGCACACCATACCTGCAAATGATATTTTTAATCACAAAGTTTATCATCTTTTTAGAGGTAATAGTAGCCATGGTTCAGCTTCAGCCCATTTAGTGAAATAATCAACAGCAACAATAGCATATTTGATTCTGGACTTGGCAATCGACAAAGGCCCAATGAGATCTATCCCCCAAATGGCGAATGGCCATGGACTGACCATCTGTGTTAGCTCGGTGGAAGGTGCTCTTGTGATTTTTGCAAATCTCTGGCATCTGTCGCACTTTCGGGAGTAGCTAGCAGCATCTCGATTAATATCTGGCCAAAAATACCCATAGCGGAGAATTTTCTTTGCAAGAGTTTGGCCACCTGAATGATCCCCACACTCTCCTCCGTGCACCTCAGCTAAAATTGTCTTAGCCTCTTCCTTGGTTACACATCGGAGTAATGGCATCGAGAATCCTCGTCTGTACAAATGGCCGTCTTGAATTACATATCTCGGGGCTTTTCTTAACAGCTTCTGGCGCTCTTTTGAGTTTTCTGGCAGGGAGCCGTTGAGTAGATGTTCCTTGATCGGGGTCATCCACGACTCCTGCTCTTGAGATACAGCCATAATCCAGTCAATATCCATCTCATCAGTACTTGGAGCTGACAAGACTTCCACAGGAACCAATCCCAGTAATTGAGCTTCGCCAGAGCTTGAATAGTTTGCGAGAGAATCTGCCTTCATGTTCTCTTCCCGGGGTATATGGCTTATTGTATAATGATCAAAATCATCGAGAAGCTCCCAGGCCTTTGACAAGTAAGCAGGCAGATTTCCTCCTTTAGTTTGAAACTCTTTCTTGACTTGGCATACAATAAGCTGGGAATCACTGAAGATTTGCAATACTTTGATGTTCAGTTCTTTAGCAATCTTCAAGCTGGCAACAAGAGCTTCATATTCTGCTTCATTATTTGTCGAAGGAAATTCTAATCTCAATGCATAGCACAATGACCGCCCTTCGGGGGTTTCAAGCACAATCCCAGCTCCAGAACAATAGTCATTTCTTGCACCATCAACATATAATTTCCATTGGATCGGGATGTCATCAGTTACCTCTTCCTCACTGCCACCTTTATCCATGTATTCTGCAATGAAATCTGCTAAAGCTTGTCCATTGATTGCTCTTCGAGGATGGTAGGTGATATCGTAATGGCTGAGTTCAATATTCCACTTCAGAAGATGACCCGAAATATCGTATCAGTGAGGACTTTAATAGGATGAGCCTGGAAATATGACCTCAACTTTCTGGACGCAATCAACAGACAATAGGCGAGCTTTTCCAGCTTTGAATAATTCATCTCTGCCCCAGTGAATCTTTTGCTGATGTAATAAACCGGGTGCTGAACTTTTGCGTCTTCCCGTACCAATGCTGCACTGAGAGCATGAGATGAAACCGCTAAGTATATGAAAAGATCTTCGCCATTGCTGGGCTGAGAAAGTACTGGAGGCATTTCCATGTGACGAATCAGTTCATCAAAAGCTTTCTGACATTCAGGAGTCCATTCAAAGTTTTTCTTTCCTTTCTTCTGAGCGTCAAAGAAGGGAATGCATTTATCAATGACCCTGGAAATAAACCGACCCAAAGCAGCGACTTTCCCGTTGAGGCTTTGCAATTCCTTCTTCGTTCTAGGGGCTTTGACTTCTCTTAAAGCAGTAATCTGAGCAGGATTAGCTTCGATGCCCCTAGCACTCACAATGAATCCAAAGAATTTTCCGGACCCTACCCCGAATGAACATTTCAGAGGATTTAGCTTCATCCCATACTTTCGGAGGACCGCGAACATTTCTGCCAAATGATCCATGTGGTCTACTGCCTTCTTCGATTTCACCAACATATCATCAACATATACTTCCATAGTCTTGCCAATTTGGGGTTTGAACATGGCATTATGATGCATCCCAGCCGGATGTAGTCTTAGGTCGCGAGCGACCTAACGAGCTGTTAAGTCGCGTGCGACCTAAAGGGGTGAAGAATGACGAGATAAGAGGAAAGAAAGATGCAGTACTGAAGGATGATGCGAGTTATGCGAGAAAGAGTGGTTCAGCGACCTATGATAAGTCGCGACCTAGAGCCAACGAGCTATGACCTAACTACTACTGTCCAGGAGATGCGACCTAGAACCAACAAGCTGCGACCTAACTGCTACAATCTAAACTCTACCTTGACATACCTTAGGTCGCTCAACGACCTACTTAAGCCGCGAAGTCTTAAGTCGTTCCAGACTAATTTAATTAGATCGCTCCCGAGTTATGTGATGTGCTACTTGTTTATGCCGCATGTGCTGCTGAAGCTTAGGTCGCTCAAATATAGGATAACTTGTAGGTCGTTTATATGCTGAATGTTATAGCTCGTGTTGAATTTCTTATGTTGTATTTGTTAACTCGCTTGTATATAAGTCGTAGGTCGTGTGGTGTATTCGTGTTATTATGTCGATGTGTTGTAACTAGAGTCGCTGCATTGTTAGAAGTATTATGTAATGAACCTGAAATCGGCCTTCGAAAATCGGCACCCGTACTACACTTGTACTCAAAATACCGCAGATTCAAACGCCGAATCTTGTAACACAGTAAGTATAACAACACAGCGGAAGAAAGAAAACAATGATATCATATACAACTCCAATGAATACAATATCCAGTATGATATACAACAATGATATCAATATGATACAACAATATCAGAGATAAGTAATGATACAGCGGAAAGCAGAAATGATAACTCCAAATGATCAGTCAGAGAGACTGACTCCAACCACTCAAATGTCAAGCTCGAACCACAAAGAGAAGCAAGTGCAGTCCTGAACTCCAAACAACTGAACCAGCTCCAGATAATCTACTAAACCTGAATATCTGAGAAACCCAGCTCTAGACTGCCCGTGTGGAAAATAATGGGCACCCAGAGTTTAGGAAGGAAACAATAAACTCCGGATCAGTCATGGGACTGGTATGAGCAAACCAAAAACAGTTAATCTTTAAACAAACACAAAAGGCTTTTAAACATTGAAACCCGCAATGTTTTTGGAAAATGAAACTACCATAGGACCTCCCGCCACACACACAATGTAAACGCGGAATTGGAGGAGATTTCTTCTTATGATAGTCAAACATGCTTACTACGCAAAATCATTGGATTATTATTATTAGTGCATAGTGTGAAAATCCTTTTGAAAGTTTAATATTAATCTTAGCCAACATACAACCATTATTGTATGCCTACTATAGCTACCATCTAAACAGGGGTGACCACAATAAGTAAATGGCAGGTTCTACAACTTAAACCGCACTAGGTTCGTATTGTTTCTTTGGATTTCCAACAAATGGTCAGGCAAAGGAACTTCCTTACCGAAATGGAAACGCCTCTGGAAAGACGCCCTGAGAGTCAACCTACTCTATGCAAACACAAGGCCGACACTACCTCACGCTGTACAACTGTAACTAGGTAACTAACACACTGACGCTACCTCACGCTGTACAGCTGTAACTAGGTAGCTAACACACGAGCTATGCCATCCCCCGGTCGTTACCGACCTTTATCCGAGGATCCTCAATCACAAAGCAACAGCCACCAAGTATAATAAATCTGCGGCATCAACATAGCTAAAATATCTGGGCTCCATACCATGATATCACCTTTTAACCAGAAGGAAATGGCATACCCTAGGGGCGCTACTCCTACAAACCTTTGCCGCAACATTCCTATTTCAACCATTACCGGGTTGTGAGGCTCGACGAAGTCTCGTCCACAAAGCTACGCTTTTTCACAAAGCCACGCTTTTTCACAAAGCCACGCTTTTTCACAAAGCCACGCTTTTTCACAAAGCCACGCTTTGACCAACAAATGATCAACAGCACTTCGTGTGCCACATTACCAAATTGGGAATGTATCACTAGTAGCCATCAACTACATAACCTCTGAGCTCGTACGTCTCAGAGAAGGGTGTTAAGCTAAGAGAATAAATTCTCCGCCACCAACAGAAATGTATTTGATAGAAACCAGCTTTACATCTCAAAGCGTAACGTAAGACACACATCCATACAAGTCCGTTCTGGGATCGAACGGAACCGAAGGCACTTCCAAAGAAGCCCTTGCAAATCCGGATAATTTCTAATCACGTCCGGACTTCCATCACAAAGGGTGCTAAAATCTCTATATCGGGGCCAGTCGATGCAGAGACATTCGACGAGTTGTCCTTTCATTTTTGGAAACATCCGGTCTTCACCACCGGTCTTCAAATGCTATCCATTTACGTCATATCACTATTCGGAATGGGTTATATGACACAAAGGTCCTTTCCCGGCTAAACCGAATAACGAGCGCAATTAAAAATCATAAGGATACTGGGGTCTCAGTTAAATCACAGCTTAAAGCCCAAAACTTTTCATTCGAATGGTTAAAACAAATTACCATTTCCAATCTTTTAAACAAAAAGATTCATTTCAAAAACCTTCACTGGTTTAAACAATTTCCACACTTTTAATCTTTTAAACAAAAAGATTCACTTCACAAAGTTCACCCCGTTCACAAAGATTCATTCATGGATTTCAAAACAATTTCCATTTCATTTGGATTAACTCGTTAAATCTTTAAGTCAAGATTTAACTTATAACTTTCAAAACTCGTTTCCAAAGATTCATTCATAGTCTTTCAAAAACAATTCCATTTCAAGTTGAATTAACTCGTCCGGTCTTTGAATTATAGACTCATTTCATAGTTTTCAAAACATTTCAACTCCATTTCAAACTTGAAATTCTTTTAACACAATTTGTAAATCCTTTCTTAAAATGAAAAGCTATTATTATTTGAAAACAAGTAGTTTTCGTTTCGGAAAAATCCAGTTATGTTTACACGAGTTAAAACTCTTGAATTAAATTCAAATTCCTAAATCAATACCTTTAAAATGGTCTAACCCATATATAACTTGTACAGCATCTTTAATCCCTTGTTTCAAATCATAGAATTCAATTTCAAACTTGAATTCAAATTTAAATCAAATTATTTAAATTTTCAAAACTCGATTAAGTTATTCAAAATAACTTTTATCTTTGAAATTCCATTTCAAAAGCTTTTCATATTAAACCCCAATTTCCAATTCAAAATCAATTGAAATTAAAATTTCAATTTCAAAAACACTAAATTTAAATCATCTGTGACTTAACCGATTTCCACGTGAAATCCATATTTGCGTGTGTAAAAGTGTGGTCCAGGGGTTTTACACACAATAGTGCAACATTGCAAATCATCACAGATTCAAATACACCAATCTATTTGATAAGCGATATAAACTATAATGCTTATCCTCATTTACAGATTCACAGACAAAGTCAATTTATCAATCACAAGGGTTCATCATTACGATTCGATGTGGGTTTCGGATAACAGCTGGAATCCGACTCCGTGTCGCATCAAAATTCAAGTGCCGTTTTACGGGCCAAAGGGTTTTCATATTCACATAGCAGTATATATCACAAAAACAGAAATCACAGCTCAGCACAAAGTAATTTTATCACAAAGCATCACAATCACAAACTGGGATATCAAACTGTTTAAAGCATTTCAAAAATAATCAATCATCTAACAATTTGATGAATTAATGGTGTGATTATAATCAATCTATCACATAATTATATATATATGTATATATATATATATATTTCTTCAATTAATGATTAATTATTCTTAACTTTAAATTAATTAATCCTTAATTATAAATTAATTAAATCTTATTTTTTTCAATAATTAGCCTTTAATTATTATTATTTTATTTTAGAAAAAAAACTTCAATTAATGAAAAAAATTAATTTAGCCTTTTTTAATTAAAGACAAACCATTAGTCTTAATTACTTTAATTATTATTTAAACCTTTAAAAATCTTGATTTAAAGCTGAAATTCCAAAACTTGTTCAAATTTTAAAATTTTCAAAACTATTTCAACCCAACTTCCCAGACCCGGGTAAAACCATCAAAAACACTGAGACACTTTCGGGTATTCACGCAAATCACCTGCTTCGAGTCGAACGCGATTCTACACGAACAAAACCTGAGCCACTCCTTTCTTCTCCGATTCTGAAGCCACCTAGATACACGAAAATACTCGTGCACGTGCATAGTCGCACTGGCCACCTCTGACCATCACCACGATCATCTCCACATCGTCGACAACCCATACAAGCTTCGCAACCACCCAGTTCGACGAATCTCACCTGAAAATCGAATTTGATAATTCGAGCAATACGAACGATCACCTGAACCAAACCTTATCCAAAAAACCCACTGCGTATCCTCGCTTCCGACCACTGGTGAACTCGTCGCCGGGTCCAAAGCTTTGCCACTCAACCACGTCTCGTTTCCACCCGGTCTGGTCCACCTCGATGCGCCGATGACGACAAGAAAGCCTCGTCAATCACCACGACTAAAACATACTCTTAAACCCTAAATTCATCTCGTACCATCAATCTAATCAACAAAAAAATATCTGAATATTTTTCCAACAATCACCAACACTCAAGCTACCTTCAACGAAAAACTCGAAGCTCATCATTTCCCCGATCATCAAAAATTGCTCTAAACCTATTTTCAGATCAACTGAAAACTGCTCTTTGTATACTCAATGAAAAAATTCCATCTTAGTTTTAAAAATCTTATTTTCGAATGACGATTCAAGTTATATAATTTAATTAATGTCCCATGACATTCAGATTTATCATATAGTTAAGTTTCCCTGTAAAAATATAAAATTTTCAGATGCTATAAAACACTATTTTCTACTGGAAACCATTTTCAGATCCTAAATCAAGTATAAACAACTTGTTTATTTTAAATTCTAGGCCTAATGATGATTACATGAAGTGGTATTAGATTTCTTGTTTAATTTCCCACCCTGTAATCAAAACAGAGAAGAAAAAGGAATGTGTAGCACAGTCATTTGTGTATATATACACAAGGTTGAAACTGAAAGAAAATACTTCAAGCAAAGCACCATATAAATCATGATTCATATACACATATTTCATTTACCTAGATCAAAGAAAAATTTGTTTACTCATAGAAAAAAAAGATTTTGTTTAGAAGTTTGCTCACCTGGTCTAAGAAGAAACAGAGAGAGACAGGCTTGTTTTGGATTTGATTTTGAACTAAATCTTTGCACCTGAATTAGATTAAAGCTGAAATTGTTTGATTAACTTGCATGCTTCAGATTTGAAAACAGCTTATTGTTTTGAAAAGATGCGGGCATTAGAAAATCTCAGGTTGAAGAAGAAGCTTTGCAGGCTTGTTTTGAAACTTGAAAATGGTTGAACGAATATGAAATGAAGTTTACAGGTTGATATGCTGTTATTTGTACAAGAGGATAATATGGGTTTGTACAATTTACAGTGATATTTTTCTTCTTTGTTGGCTGATGAGAACAATTTATAGTGCCACATTAATTGCCTTGCACTATATTTACATATAATTATCTATATACTATATCTTATGTTCATTTCAGTGGCTGATGGAATATTTTTTTATGGGGTTGAAATGATAATGTATAGTGTACTAGAGATTTTTTTTTGTTTGATTAAACAAGATTTCGGCTGATGGAATATGGCATAAATTTGCCATGTACAACATATCTTCATTTGCAAGTCAAAGATATCTTATTTTTCTTTTGTTTATGTTCTCACCACTTGCCTTGCATTGATGATCTTGTACCATATTACCTTATTTTATACATTGCATTTCGGCTGTACAAGTTGAAGAAAATTTGATGTGGCTTCTATGCAAGTTCAAAGATATTTATGTTTTCATACTTATATCTTATTGTCTTCATTTTTGCAAGTGTACATACTTGACTCTATTTTTATCTTTTGTATTCACTTTATATTTTTGTTTCTGATCTTTAGTCTTGTTGCTTTGTAACAAAATTGAATTCTAATTTTAATATGTTGTTATAATTCCTCTAATTTGTCCACTTTATATTTTATATACATGAGTGTATATCTAACTTAAATATTCATTGTCTTGTATTCTTACATATATATTTTTATACTTTATTCTGTAAGTACAGTTTGTTTGTATTTTATTCTACTTATATATTTTCATATTTTTTTAAACCATTTATTTACAATTTAAATTCAAATCAAATATATATACATATATATTATTTCAAATCTACTCATATATGCTCAAATACATATATATTCACATATATACACATATATCCACACATATACACAATATTTAACTTTAAATGATCTAACACATTTTTATTTGATCTCGGGGAAACTCGCTTAAATTTACAATTAATTTCACAAATTTAATTCAAAAATTAAATTAATTATCAATTTTAAATTTGGTTAAAATCCGGGGTCGTTACAGACTTCCCCTCTTAAAAGAATTTCGTCCTCAAAATTTGCCAAGGAGACAAAAAGATATATGAAGAATATTTCATCAAATCAAACTGAACATCTATTTTTCATTTGGCTTACCAAATCAGAATATCAACAATAGATACAAGAACGAATCTGTTTGACACTCCATAAGATACTCGGGTTATCCAGATCTACGAAATATAGAGTGATATCGGTTAGTTCGAAGGGATAACTAACCATTCGTAGAACATATCGGGACCCAAAGAATAGATAGATATATGGATACAATTTCAAAACATTCAGTTTAGAAACTAAAGTATACCTATCAACCATAGCAATCAAAGCAACCAATTCATCCAAACACAATTTTGGCCTATTTGAAGTTTGTTTGTACCAAAAATGGGCACAACACTCTTCGGGAGTTGTTTGAAGAGATAAAGTGAAGATTATAAATGTAAAACAGAGGTTATCTAACAAAAACTCCAACAAACAGGAATGTAGAATGCACAGACAAGCAATTTAGAGTGGTTCGACGTATAGCCTACGTCCACTATGAAGTTTTGATGATTTTATTGATTCTCTTTCAATGATTACAAGCGGTTACAGCAATGAACAGCGGATTACAGATTAGAATTCGAAATTGACAGCAAAAGTAGGATGCAAATCTCAATCCGGCAGAGTCTCGACGCTTCAGAGAAAAAAGATCCTTTTTCCATTGGTTCTGGGTTTCTATTTATAGGCGTAGGAGGTTCATATCGCGCCCAAATCTCGAGAGACTTCTCCAGGCACGTGAGTGGACCCATTCGACTATTTCCAGAAAGTTTCAAGTCGATCTGTGATCGATACGAAGTCATTTCGTATCGATCGAGATTATCTCCAATTGAGCCCTACTTTGGAGGACACGATCCTCAGCATGTATGCGAGCTTCCCTTAAAATTTCATTGGATTTGGATCAGTAGATCACGAGATATGGTCGATACGAACTGAGATTTCTCGAAGGCTGTTTGATTCGTCTCCATGATTTCGACTCGATACCTTCGTGTCGATGTTCGCGCGTGCTCTTGGGATGACGTGGTGCGCGTGCTTCGCCTCGATCCGGTCTTTGCGCCGTATTGACTGCTTCGACTCCATGCATCTCGCCTTTTTTGCATCGATGGATGACACGTCATCGTAGTTGGTTGACTCGATGGATATGAACCAGTCACTGGGCACGTATTCGAAGCAAGGCTTTCTAGTGGATACGAAGTGGACATGGCCTGATGGATACGAAGTAGACATGGACTGATGGATACGAACAACCCTTTCTCTCATGGGTACGAGGCAGACACTGGCTGAAGGATACGAAGCGCTTCAACTGCTGATGTATACGGAGTCCATTGATACGAGCCCGATGGATACGAAGGAAATCGAGTCGAACCTGGGTATCTCGATGGATTCGAAGTTGATTGGTGCGAACCTTGATCGATTCGAACCAGGGCTTCGGTGATGGATACGAAATTGCCCAGAGTGATGGATACGAAATTATCTATAGTGATGGATACGAAATCATCGTTTTTCCCTTCAATTTGAATCATTCATATCTTGGGTGTGTGAACCCGGATTGGCTTGAAACTTGGAACGTTGGCTCTCTTCGTTCTACTAGTCACGTCTCATCAATTGCAGCTTGATTTGAACTCGGACAAAATTCATCGATATCCATGACAAGCGATATTTGGAATCCAATCAATTCCTTGGTGTCCTGGCCTTGCCAAAAGGCGGGATAACATTTGCCCCCCAAAGTACGTCTTGTGAAAACATGATGTGCTTTGAAAAACTGCAACCTCTATTCTGAACAGTCATTGCTCTTTTGTCGGAGATTGCAACTTTGCGTCGCCGTGACGAGTTGTTGTATGATAGTGCTCAGTTATTATATGCTTGCAAGTCGTCGTTAGCTTACTTGTGTCGAATTCCATATCGATCCTCTCTTGGATCGATATAGAAGGTTGAAAGAATCGACTTCGTGTTGATGAATTGGAAATCCATTGTACACAGATTGCTCTTTCGCGCCGATGCTTAGTAATGAAGGAGTAAGGATTTATTGTGTCGTTCGTATCGATGATAATGTCTGTGCTATGATGGATACGAATTTGCTGTTCGTATTGATGTGTAGCAGATGGAGTTGTGAATTTGTAGGCATGAACAAAAGCTTCGAATTGATGGGATTCATCGTTCGATTCGAGGCGATGTAGACTCTGGCCCGTTGGGTTCGAACAAGGCCTTCGACTCGGTTCGGGGCTTGACCGGTTGCGATCGGTTAAGTGAACTGGGAGGCGAAACGACCCGGTTTCACCCAGCCCTTCATATAAATATTCAGGACTTGTCCATTTTTTCACTTTTTACTTTTTTACTGCCGTCTTCAGTTCCTTGCGATCGATCCAGAACTCAGAAAGAGACAACAACTCGGTACTTTCGACTCGATCAACTTCAATCCGCCAGATCTTCGAATCCCAATCTTAAACTAGGTAATTCACCATGAATCTAAACGACGAGATTGTTTCCGATCTACTCTTTCTTCACGAACCATCCATTCCGGCAATTGGTAAAACCAGATCTGGCTCTGAGTTCAGATGGCCATGGCGACATCCTTGTAGATTGGAGAAGAAAGAGTAGGGAAGACAAAAGCGAATTGATCTGGGAGTCTTCGTTCGAATCGACGAAGACAGTGACATTTTTTTATAGACCTCGCATCGATTCTTGGGATAAGTCAATGGGGGAGATCCAGTTCGCATCGATGGATATGGTGATGGATCGTATCGACGCGAAATGATCGATACGAAAAATAGATAATTTAATAATTGCTCCGAAGTCCTTAGCTTTGGATCGATACGAATCTCGTTTTCACGATCGATACGATGAGCATCGATGCGAGCACGATCGATGTCAAGCTAAGGCCTTCCCCGATCGATACGGGCCAGGCAACCAAGGATCGATGCGAAGTACTCTGATCTTTGACGGATTCGAACTTGACTCCTGACGATCGATTTGAAATAGGCCCACAGGCATCGATTCGAACCGGTATCATGATAGTTTCAAACGAGCCTCTTTTGATTGATTTGAACTTCCCGTGTCGGGTGTGAAATTTTGACATTCTTCAGCATAACTCCGACGAGCTTCATTCTTGCATATTTGGACTTGATAATTAAATTGCATATTTGACTACCTCTCGAAGCTCGTCGATGGAACCATAACAATCTTTAATCACTGCATATTTCCTTTAACTCTGCCACATTTGCTCAAGTCATGCTCAATATTTGCACTGCACAACACAATCACACACTTTACACTGGGGAACGCACGGGCTGTTTATCGTCTAATGATAATTTTCTCGTGAGTTAACTAGCCATGGAACCGTCAAGTTTACAGCAGCAAGAAACTCAGAATCTTATCCTTCCGAGACTTGAGATTCCGGACATCGAGGCCGAAGCTATTGGTCCAGCTCCGGATGAGTTGCCCGATGCGTCTTTCATTAATAGTCCACCTGACTCTGTCCCGTCCAACATCTCTGAAGATATGCTAGGGAGAATATGCTTGAGGCATGGCTTATCGTTGGACGATGTAAGGCTACCTGGACCGGACGACAGACCACACAATCCCCCGGAGGGGTATACTGCCTTTAATCGTCATGCATGTGCGGCCGGTACAATCCCTCCGTTCAACGATTATATATGGCTTACCTGGATATCGCTCCGTCTCAACTGCATCCAAATGGATATGCTTCACTCAACGGCTTGTTCATCGCATTTATGGAATACCTTTACCGACCTCCCCGCCCAACCGAGATAAGATACCTCTTCAACTTCAAGAGTCGAACTGACAGCCCATCTTTTACATTCTTGGAGTCTGTGAGAAACTGCCAAGTTGTCACGGGGTCGTGGACTAGGCTGAGCTACTTCAAGTCAGAGTGGTTCTATGTCCGATGTCCACCGGGGTTTGCCAGAAGATGGCTGTTTAGACGTAAGCATTGTCTTTTTCCCAAGTAATCGACGGGGCAATTTTTGAATGAAACTAAACTCATATCTTCTATTCTCTTTCTTTCAGCGATAATCCAGCGACCTGAAGGCGGCTACTATAAAGAGATAGTTTGTGTCCTTCAAGAAGTCCCTAGCGAAGAAAGGAATATCGAGTTGCTACTGACGGGCCAGAACCTTAGAGTTCTTGGGTTGATCGGGCGGAAGCAGAGCATAAGGCTCGACGGTGCATTAAAGACCGTTTCCAAGGAAAAGGTTAAGCGGAAGAAACCCAGGGTCGTGATAATTGAAGAACCCGACTCTGAAAGGACTCATACCGACGAGGAACCGTTGGTCGGACCCGCTAATGCAACCCCGGATTCCGATGCCAAGAGGAAAGGCAAAGCAGCGGCCTCAAAACAGCCTAAGTCCGGGAGACGGAAGTCTGTGGTTTTACACCATCCTTTGCCAGGAGTTAGAATTATGGAAGCACCCTCCCTGCAAGCTGAAAATCAATTCGAGGGGCCTGCTGACCTTCCAATTCCGGACATCGAGCCGGAGCAACACGACGTTGAATTGGGCGGACCGCGACACACCGTCGATGTTAGCGTGTCTCTTCCTGCCAGTGCGATTGACACTTCTGGTTGGTCCGGGGGGTTACACATTCACACACTCTTCATGGCACGACACACTTTCCTAACCGTAAACAACATATTGCAAACGGCTACTGATTTTTCGTGGTTTGCTTTTCAGGTACTATGTCTGGGCAAAGTTCTGTGCTTGGCAGTTTGCGCAGCAAGCACCGTTATCATGAGCCACGCAGGAGAGAGGGCGAGAGGGATTACGACTCCGGACATTCTGGTCAAGAGAGGTCTGATAGAGACAGGGGGTACGTTCACCGATCCCGATCTCGCTCTCCTCCTCCCAGGACCTCTGCACCTCCTACGGTAGCAGTTGTTCTTCCCCCTGAAACTTCACGGCCTAGGCCACCTTCTCAAGCTTCGAGGTCCGATCCTCCACGCAGGACTGAAATAGCCACCTTTTCGGCTACTATACCGGTCCCGACTGAAGCGTCTAGTGAAGGAGCGCTTAAATTGGCACAGATGAGGAAGGAATTTCCCGACATCTGTTTTGATGGTTATGTCTTCCCTCCGCACTTGAGGAGAATTCCGCCAACCGTTGAAACCACTATCCATGATTATGTTGCGGACATCTTTTTCCAGTACAGGGAATGGGGACGGGCCGCGAGGAAAGCATCCAAAGTGGCATTCGATCGGGGCGTCACTATTGAGAAGCTCGAGAAGGAGTTGGGTCACAACGACCGAATCATAAAAGCGCTCAACTCGGAGGCTGAGTCTTCCCGTAAATCTGAAATGGAGGCTCTAAAGAAGGTTGATGAGGTGAACTCCGCCATGTCCAGAATGAAACAGGATCACTATACCGCCATTGAGGACATGGGTCATAGGAACACCACCATTACAGCCGAGAGGGATGCCGCTCTTAAAGAGCTTAATGAGCTGAAATCAAAGTTTTCCGAGATGGCGAAGGAGAAAGACGCAGCTAATGTCTCTGCGCAGGAGGCCTGTGATCAGGCAGTGACGCTCCGAAAGGAGAAGGAAGCGGCTATGCAACAAGCTCGTGAAGCCGAAGCTGGGATTGACGAGAAGGTACGGCAGGCGGAGGCCAGGATTGAGGCCGAGGTGGAAGAGCTACTCGTCACTTATAACGCCAATGTGCTAAGGCACCGAGATTTGACATGGCTCGATGATTACCCCACGCATCTCTACAACGCTTGGAACTTACTGGTTAATGAGGAGAAGTCTGGGCACCCTGATGAAGCCCTTGATGAATTCGAGCTGGAGAACCGCATCCTCAATAATGGCGAAAAAAGGGTTCTCCATGACTCCATGATTTCCCACGATAAGGAGAGGCTTGGTGCCCAGACTCAGGAAGTCGGAGAAAGTTCTGGTGCAGAGCACCATGTCATGAGTTCTGAGATAGTCGTGTCATCTCAATCTGAGCCAACTCCGATGATCGACTCGCAGCACATCCCGACATATGATCCAGATCGACCGCATCTATCTCCTGTTAAGGAGCATTCTTCCGAAGTCGTTCAGACGACCCCGAGCCAAACTGAGGAAGGTACTCTGAACTAACTTCTTGTATATTTGGATTGAAGAGTTTGTGTCGAAGTATACACTAATGACATGTCCCTTTTCTTTGATCAGTGACAGTAGTTGCACCAGCCGCGCCTCTTACCGCCCAAGAATCAGGCCAAGTGCCAGAAGCCATCATTTCTGAGGCGACTTCCGTCGCGGCAATGGCACCAGTCGGAGTAACGCAGGGGAGCTCACTTTCTTTCGATGAACAGATGATAAACGAGCTCCTCGGCCGTCAGAGTGATCCTTTTGCGGACCTGCCGTTTGGCCTGGGTGGATTCCCGTCTACTTCCGACACTTCTACTCATACTATCACAACCCATAGCGAGGCCAGAGCACAACGGGAAGCGGCGATGTTGGCCGAGATTAATGCCGAGATGGCGGCCGCGGCGCACGGCGGCGATGTAGATGGCGGAGCCGCAGCACGGTGCCCTACTCCTCTTATGATTGTGTCTCCTGGGGGCACGCTTACTGATACTAGTGTATCTGCCCCTCCTCCGGCCGCGGATTCTATTCCTCCAACTCCTCCCGCGGGAAGCATTCCCATAGAGTCCAGTTCGGATGAGGACGTCGACATTATGCCTTCAACCGAGGGGAGCCTGCCTAAGGAGAAAGGTTCCAAGCGCAAGGGCACTGGTGGCTCTAGTAGCTCCTCGAGAAAGAAGAAGTTGAGGAAGCAGAAGGATTAGACATTCTTTTTAGGCATACTTTTCTTTTTTGGCAGTTAGGGATTTTGTCACTTTTTCTTTTTTCCCTTTTGTAGGTCGTGTTTAGATGCGGGTTCGGCCCCTGCAAGTAGGAGTATTTTGGAAAGGCTCATGTATGAACCGTAGCTTTTGATTTAGTTGAAAATAAAATTTTGTCTTCTAGTTTCAGCTTATGTTCCTTTCTATGCTTGAATATTGCAGTGTTCGAACTTTGGTCCGGTGTACTTGCATTATCTTATTGTTTCAAGAATAGCTCATTTTACTTGTTAAGTATGGAAATCTCGGACTTGAGTTGTGATAGGAGATCACATCGGAGCTGAGCATCGCATAGTTTCGGGTAATGATTAACATTTGCCTCTGCCCCCAGTTCCAGGGTTAAGTTGTGATGACCAGCTTGTGATTGCATCAAGCGAGGACCGAGTGGTCGAACTACACTTGTTTTCTTATGAATCTTTTCATCCACACTCCGGGGATATATGTCATCTAGTAAGCGGTTGTTCGTACTCTGGGAACACGGAGTTGACTGATGTTTGTACTCCGTTTTGCACTCTGGGAGCACGGAGTTAGTTGTTTATACTCCGTTTCGCACTCTGGGAGCACGGAGTTGAATGTTTATACTCCGCTTCGCACTCTGGGAATACGGAGTTGGTTGTTTATACTCCGTTTCGCACTCTGGGAGCACGGAGTTGAATGTTTATACTCCGCTTCGCACTCTGGGGATACAGAGTTGGATGTTTATACTCCGCTTCGCACTCTGGGAATACGGAGTTGGATGTTTATACTCCGTCTCGCACTCTGGGAGCACGGAGTTGAATGTTTATACTCCGTCTCGCACACTAGGAGCGCGGAGTTAGTGTTTATACTCCGTCTCGCACTCTGGGAATACGGATTCGAAATGTTCATACTCCGTCTCGCACTCTGGGAATACGGAGTCGGATGTTTATACTCCGCTTCGCACTCTGGGAATACGGAGTCGGAATGTTTATACTCCGCTTCGCACTCTGGGAACATGGAGTTAGAAATGTTTATACTCCGCTTCGCACTCAGGGAACACGGAGTTAGAAATGTTTGTACTCCGCTTCACACTCTGGGAATACGGAGTCGAATGCAGGATTGTCGTGTGTCAACCCTATTAATATCGGTGTCATGGCTTGTCCCCGAGCTCGGGTTTCACCTAGTGAGTGGCCGGTCGTATCACAGCCATTCTCCATTTGAATAAGTCCCATTGCATGATGGGATTTAGCTCTTCGTGCATCGTGATGTTGTATATCGTACTTAATGAATCACAGCTCTGGCTCGAAGAAGTGGCATTTTATTGCTGAAATAAGAAAATGCGGCAAAGTCAGTTGCCTTATTACAAAATTCAAATTTCGAAATGCAGAAACAAATTGCTAAATAGAATGAAATAAATAAAGCCTGTCATATGTAATAGCGGCGGAGACTTTCGCTGTTCCAAGCCCTTGGCAAGTCGAGACCGTCAACGGTCGACAGCTTGAACGTGCCATCTCCGAGTTTTCGTGTAATTACATACGATCCTCCCCAGTTCGGCTTCATGTGTGAAGGAACTGGGTAGATTCTTTTGAGCACGAGGTCGCCGAGTTCAAAGGTTCGAGGTCGAACTTTGGTGTTGTACAGCCGGGAGACCCGACTTCGATGTGCGGCTGCTCTCAAATCAGCCTCTTCCCGTTTTTCATCCAATACATCCAAAGTTTCGGCCAGGAGTATAGCGTTTGTTTTCGGATCATAATAAGTCACGCGATGAGAGAAAACTTCTGTCTCGACCGGAATAACAGCCTCTGAGCCATAAGATAGGGAAAACGGAGTGTGTCCGGTCGCGGTTCTGTGGGTCGTTCGATAGGCCCATAACGCCATAGGAAGTTCATCGACCCACTTGCCCCCAGCCTTCTCCAATCGTTTTTTCAGGATCGATTTTATAACTTTATTGATAGCTTCAACCTGTCCATTCGCTTGGGGGTGTGCGACAGACGAGAACTTTTTGCGGATATGAAACCGCTGACAGAAATTCTTGAATTCCGCACTCTCGAATTAGGCTCCGTTATCAGTGATGATAGTATGCGGGAGTCCAAATCGACAGATGATGTTGCGAACCACGAAATTTATCACTTTCTTTGTCGTAATGGTTGCAAGGGCTTCGGCCTCAGCCCACTTTGTGAAGTAGTCAACGGCGACGATGGCGTATTTCGCACCGCCTTTTGCTAAAGGTAGAGCACCGATGATGTCGATGCCCCACATTGCGAATGGCCAAGGACTGACCATTTGGGTTATTTCGGTAGGCGGAGCTCTCGGAATTCGGGCATGTATCTGGCATTTATCGCACTTCCGGGGATAGTTTGCCGCATCTCGGTTCACTGTCGGCCAGTAGTACCCATATCGGAGTATCTTCTTAGCGAGAGCTTGTCCTCCGGTATGATCGCCACACTCTCCTTCGTGCACGTCATGTAACACTCATTTGATTTCCTCGTGGGCGATACATCTGAGGAGAGGAACGGAAAAACTTCTCCTGTACATGATTCCGTTTTGGATGACGAACCGCGAAGCTTTTCGCTGAATTTGTCTCTTCTCATTTCTAGGTTCAGGCAACGCCCCATTCTCAATGTAATTCCGATACGGAGTCATCCAAGATTCTCTACTGGGAGCGGTTTCAAACACAGAGTTCATTTCTATCCGATCGATGCTCGGGGAGGCCAAGGTTTCAACAAGGACAAGTCCCATTTGCTGCGCTTCACCTGTGCTAGCTAACTTTGCCAGTGAATCGGCTTTCTGATTGTGCTCCCGAGGCACATAATAGATGGCATAATAATCAAACTGGTTTAATATTTCCTGAACTCGAGCCAAGTAAGCAGCCAGTCTTCGGTCTCTTGCCTGATATTCTCCTCGTACTTGACATACCACTAACTGTGAATCGTAGTAAATTTCCACAGCGATAATTCTCAAGTCTCTGGCAAGTTTTAAGCCAGTTAGGAGGGCTTCATATTCATCTTCATTATTAGTTGCACGAAAGTCGAATTTAAGAGCATAACATATGGATCGGCCCTCGGGAGTCTTAAGTACAACCCCAGCGCCCGAACACCGGTCGTTTGACGCACCATCAGTATACAGCTTCCAGATGTATTCGGGAGATTTACTGGTCTCGGGCAAGTCTTCTGGAACGGTGAATTCAGCTATGAAATCTGCCATGACTTGTCCTTGAATGGCTCTCCACGGAGCGTATGCGATATCAAATTGGCTTAGCTCAATGTTCCACTTGAGTAATCTACCGGACGTCTCAGGCCGCGTGAGGACCTGTCGTAACGGCTGGTCGGTGTACACAGTAAGCGGATGAGCTTGGAAGTAAGGGCGGAGCTTTCTTGAGGCAATGACCAAGCAATAGGCCAGTTTCTCCAGTCTCGGATAATTTCTTTCAGCTCCTGTTAGCCGCTTACTAACATAGTAGACCGGGTTTTGCACTTTGTCTTCTTCCCGGACTAGAGCAGCACTGATCGCATGTTCTGATACTGCCAGGTAGAGATATAGTTGCTCGTGGTCAACCGGTTTTGATAAGATCGGAGATGTGGAGAGATGTTGAACTAATGATCGGAATGCGCCCTCACACTCCGTGGTCCATTCAAAGTTCCGTTTGCCCTTCCGGATCAGGTCGAAGAAAGGAATGCATTTATCGGTGGACTTTGAAATGAACCTGCTCAATGCTGCGACCTTTCCGTTAAGACTTTGGACTTGCTTTATGGTTCTAGGGGTTTGCAAATTTCTAATAGCCCAGATCTTCTCAGGATTCGCCTCTATTCCTCGAGCGTTGACGATGAACCCAAGGAATTTTCCGGATGCAACGCCAAAGTGACACTTGAGTGGGTTGAGCTTCATTTCGTACTCTCGGAGGATGCCGAACATTGAATTCAAATCTCTGACGTGATCTGTGGAGAATCGGGACTTCACCAGCATGTCATCCACGTAAACCTCCATGGTCTTCCCGATCTGATCAGCGAACATCCGGTTGACTAAGCGTTGGTATGTTGCTCCAGCGTTCTTTAGACCAAACGGCATGACTTTGTAACAATAGAGTCCCAGATCGGTCACGAAGCTGGTATGTTCCAGATCAGGTAAATGCATGGGTATTTGGTTGTAGCCGGAATAAGCGTCCATAAAGGATAGTAGTTCATGTCCGGCCGTTGAATCCACGAGCTGATCGATTCGCGGAAGTGGGAAGCTATCTTTTGGACAGGCCTTGTTTAGGTCAGAGTAATCAACGCAGGTTCTCCACTTCCCGTTTGGTTTCCAAACTAGTACAGGGTTGGACACCCATTCTGGATACAAAGCATCTCGAATGAACCCGTTCGATTGTAGTTTATCAACTTCCTCCTTAAGGGCGGCAGATCTCTCTGGATCCATACCGTGCCTTTTCTGCTTTACTGGGACATGTCGCGGATCTATATTCAGGGAGTGACTTTCAATGCTCGGCGAGATCCCGCACATGTCAGAGTGTGTCCAGGCGAAGACGTCGAGATTCGCCCGAAGAAATTCGACCAATTCCTGCTGTGTCTGCTTGTTCAGTTGAGACCCAACTTTTAGCATTTTCGAATCATCATCCTCACTGATTGGGACGTCCACAGTCAGTTCGGCTGGAGAAGCTTGGCTCTCCGTAGATTCATCTTTATCCTCGTTGTCCCTGGGGTCCAGGTCTTTCAGGAATTGGTCGTGGTGCCCGGGCCGAGGCCCAGGCATCAATTGTCAATTATCGATAGAACGGACGCAGAGAGATTCCTCTACGCCCTTTCCCTTCTCTTTACATTGCGCCCCGCGTAGCTCAGCAACATAATAGGCCCTTCCCGTGGCCTGATCTCCTTGAACAACTCCAATCCCATGATCAGTGGGGAACTTCAAAGTCAGACACCATGGGGCGATGGCCGCCCTAAACTCGGCTAGGGCTGGTCGACCCAGAAACGCATTATATGGTGACTCAATTTCTAGCACAACAAACTGTAACAATCGGACCCTCCGGCGTTCTCCAACGCCTAACTCAACTGGGAGTTCAGTTATTCCGATGGGTATCGTGGCACTTCCGTTGAAACCATGGATTCTGGATAAACAGGGTTTCATATCCTTTGTCTCCATCTTCATTAAATCGTAAGCCCGTTTAAGCAAGATATTCACAGAGCTTCCACTGTCAACTAGGATCCTCTTCATCCAAGCAGGACCTACCTGGGCAGATATGACTAGTGGATCGATAGTAGGGGCTTCGACCTTATCGGCGTCTCGGCTTCTGAACACGATATCATCAGATATTATCTTTTGTTGTTTTGCCGGGGTTCCGTCCTCGCAATTACTACAACATTCGAAGTCCGCATGCCTGATAGAACTAGCATACGACTCCATTTCCCCCCAGCTTCTGTCTGCCGGATGGGGACCACCACTTATTGTGTTAATGACCAATCTCCCGCCCGCACGGGCGGGTTCCTCCTCTCTTTCCTGATTTTTTGAACGATTTTGATTCGAGGGGCCCGCTCCGCCAGACTGCGGCGCCCGTACAAACTGATCTAGCTTCCTCTCTCTAATCAATTTCTCGATGAGGTCCTGTAAGTGCCGACACTCATTGGTATTATGTCCATAGCTCTCATGGAACCTACAGAATTTTCCTGTCTGAACCTGCCTCTCCGACGAGGGCTTCGGAGCAGGCTTCTTATACTGTATAGTGTTACAAGTCTGTAAGTATACGTTTTCCAATGACGTGTTTAGCGGTGTATAACTGTCGAACATCTGAGCCCTACGTCTTGGACCTCGGTTCTCATCTCTCTTCTTATTCTGGCCATTGTTTCCTCTCTGCTGGGTTTGTTTGTTTTGTATATTCAGTTGAACTTTCCCGGAACTCTCACCGGACTGTTTAACTGCTACATTGCTCTGTATTCCCTCAATGCTGGG
Organism: Allium fistulosum; assembly: GCA_030737815.1. Lineage (NCBI taxonomy): Eukaryota > Viridiplantae > Streptophyta > Magnoliopsida > Asparagales > Amaryllidaceae > Allium > Allium fistulosum. Next base: position 676,584,711 of record CM060907.1, on the reverse strand, counting down.
CCTCGCATCGTCCTGCTTCCTAGACTGTTTTGCGTCCTCTTGCCGCAAGAATTGTGCGGCCTTGGAGTAAAAACGGTCCAACGATGCGGGCGGTTTTCCAGCTAGCCAGTTCCCGAATTCAGAATCAGGATCAATTCCCTTGGTCAGAGCCATCAATATTGAATTATCGTTAGGATTGGTGATCTCAACGCATGCCGCGTGGAACCTCTCCAGGTAACGTCTGAGCGTTTCTCCATGAGCTTGAGTGACGCTGGACAGGGTGTTAACGTCTTTCGGCCTAGCAACACGCATACGGAATTGCTCTACAAACTGCTTGGCCAATTGATCGAACGAAGAAATTGATCTAGGTGGTAGGCGTGTAAACCACATTGTCGCGATTCCCCCCAGAGAGATGGGGAAACTTCGACACTTCACTGCATCGTCGGCCCTTGCAGCGCTCATCGACCATTCATATTTCAGAATATGCTGGTTGGGGTCACTATTTCCTTCATACATCGGGAGAGTCGGCATTCTGAATCGCCTAGGGGGTTCAGCATGTAACACTTCGTCTGTGAAAGGGGTATGACTACGGGAAATCCCCCAATCATCATTAGTGAGCCCCTGACTCTCGCGGATCATCTGACGTATCATGGTTGATATATCCGACATGGGCAGGTTTTGAGCTTGATGAGCTAAGGCGTGGTCGGGTTCCACGGTGCGAGTTTGGATCGGGCGCTGTCGACGATCCATATCTCGCCTCCTTGGCTCAGCATCTTCTGGGACATAAGGTTCAGGAGTATGTCCACGCTGTTGATTGATCGGCTCTGATTGATTTTGGGTATCAACCCTTGTTTCTACTGCAGCGGTTGTGGCGCGGTTATCCGTGGTGTACTGTGGGGCAGTAGTGTACTGTGGGGCAGTACTGTCGGGAGTTGTTTGAAGAGATAAAGTGAAGATTATAAATGTAAAACAGAGGTTATCTAACAAAAACTCCAACAAACAGGAATGTAGAATGCACAGACAAGCAATTTAGAGTGGTTCGGCGTATAGCCTACGTCCACTATGAAGTTTTGATGATTTTATTGATTCTCTTTCAATGATTACAAGCGGTTACAGCAATGAACAGCGGATTACAGATTAGAATTCAAAATTGACAGCAAAAGTAGGATGCAAATCTCAATCCGGTAGAGTCTCGACGCTTCAGAGAAAAAAGATCCTTTTTCCGTTGGTTCTGGGTTTCTATTTATAGGCGTAGGAGGTTCAGATCGCGCCCAAATCTCGGGAGACTTCTCCAGGCACGTGAGTGGACCCATTCGACTATTTCCAGAAAGTTTCAAGTCGATCTGTGATCGATACGAAGTCATTTCGTATCGATCGAGATTATCTCCAATTGAGCCCTACTTTGGAGGACACGATCCTCAGCATGTATGCGAGCTTCCCTTAAAATTTCATTGGATTTGGATCAGTAGATCACGAGATATGGTCGATACGAACTGAGATTTCTCGAAGGCTGTTTGATTCGTCTCCATGATTTCGACTCGATACCTTCGTGTCGATGTTCGCGCGTGCTCTTGGGATGACGTGGTGCGCGTGCTTCGCCTCGATCCGGTCTTTGCGCCGTATTGACTGCTTCGACTCCATGCATCTCGCCTTTTTTGCATCGATGGATGACACGTCATCGTAGTTGGTTGACTCGATGGATATGAACCAGTCACTGGGCACGTATTCGAAGCAAGGCTTTCTAGTGGATACGAAGTGGACATGGCCTGATGGATACGAAGTAGACATGGACTGATGGATACGAACAACCCTTTCTCTCATGGGTACGAGGCAGACACTGGCTGAAGGATACGAAGCGCTTCAACTGCTGATGTATACGGAGTCCATTGATACGAGCCCGATGGATACGAAGGAAATCGAGTCGAACCTGGGTATCTCGATGGATTCGAAGTTGATTGGTGCGAACCTTGATCGATTCGAACCAGGGCTTCGGTGATGGATACGAAATTGCCCAGAGTGATGGATACGAAATTATCTATAGTGATGGATACGAAATCATCGTTTTTCCCTTCAATTTGAATCATTCATATCTTGGGTGTGTGAACCCGGATTGGCTTGAAACTTGGAACGTTGGCTCTCTTCGTTCTACTAGTCACGTCTCATCAATTGCAGCTTGATTTGAACTCGGACAAAATTCATCGATATCCATGACAAGCGATATTTGGAATCCAATCAATTCCTTGGTGTCCTGGCCTTGCCAAAAGGCGGGATAACAAAGTTTATGTCCCATACAAATATATCAAATCCTCTTCCTGGATCCACCAGAAACTATCAAAGAATTGAGAAAAGAAATTATGAACAAAGAGATTGATAGAGAAAATATTGTTCCTTGTTGTTATAGGGTATTGACCATTTAGTCGTATTTCCCTGTCCCCTATCTCATCCTCTTCTTGCACTCATACTTACTATCAGTGGATAGTAAGAGAATTTACTGAGGCGTACGGACAGATATCTTAGTGATACTCATTCTAGGGTATACTTCACACTATCTCTAATGAGCTACTTAATGTGTTATACTCCTGAGCTAAAGTTTTACCCTCAGCTCTGATACCAAATGTAATGACCCTGAAATCGGCCTTCGAAAATCGGCATCCGTACTACACTTGTACTCAAAATGCCGCAGATTCAAACGCCGAATCTGGTTCACCTGAGCTTATAACACAGTAAGTATAACAACACAGCGGAAGAAAGAAAACAATGATATCATATACAACTCCAATGAATACAGTATCCAGTATGATATACAAAAATGATATCAATATGATACAACAATATCAGAGACAAGTAATGATACAGCGGAAAGCAAAAATGATAACTCCAAATGATCAGTCAGAGAGACTGACTCCAACCACTCAAATGTCAAGCTCGAACCACAAAGAGAAGCAAGTGCAGTCTTGAACTCCAAACAACTGAACCAGCTCCAGATAATCTACTAAACCTGAATATCTGAGAAACCTAACTCTAGACTGCCCGTGTGGAAAATAATGGGCACCCAGATTTTAGGAAGGGAACAATAAACTCCGGATCAGTCATGGGACTGGTATGAGCAAACCAAAAACAGTTTATCTTTAGACAACCACAAAAGGCTTTTAAACATTGAAACCCGCAATGTTTTTGGAAAATGAAACTACCATAAGACCTCCCGCCACACACACAATGCAAACGCAGAATTGGAGGAGATTTCTTCTTATGATAGTCAAACATGCTTACTACGCAAAATAATTGGATTATTATTATTAGTGCATAATGTGAAAATCCTTTCGAAAGTTTAATATTAATCTTAGCCAACATACAACCATTATTGTATGCCTACTATAGCTACCATCTAAACAGGGGTGACCACCATAAGTAAATGGCAGGTTCAACAACTTAAACCGTACTAGGTTCGTATTGTTTCTTTGGATTTCCAACAAATGGTCAGGCAAAGGAACTTCCTTACCGAAATGGAAACGCCTCTGGAAAGACGCCCTGAGAGTCAACCTACTCTCTGCAAACACAAGGCCGACGCTACCTCACACTGTACAACTGTAACTAGGTAACTAACACACTGACGCTACCTCACGCGGTACAGCTGTAACTAGGTAACTAACACACGAGCTATGCCATCCCCCGGTCGTTACCGACCTTTATCTGAGGATCCTCAATCACAAAGCAACAGCCACCAAGTATAATAAATCTGCGGCATCAACATAGGTAAAATATCTGGGCTCCATACCATGATATCACCTTTTAACCAGAAGGAAATGGCATACCCTAGGAGCGCTACTCCTACAAACCTTTGCCGCAACATTCCTGTTTCGACCATTACCGGGTTGTGAGGCTCGACGAAGTCTCGTCCACAAAGCTACGCTTTTTCACAAAGCCACGCTTTTTCACAAAGCCACGCTTTTTCACAAAGCCACGCTTTTTCACAAAGCCACGCTTTTTCACAAAGCCACGCTTTGACCAACAAATGATCAACAGCACTTCGTGTGCCACATTACCAAATTTGGAATGTATCACTAGTAACCATCAACTACGTAACCTCTGAGCTCGTACGTCTCAGAGAAGGGTGTTAAGTTAAGAGAATAAATTCTCCACCACCAACAGAAATGTATTTGATAGAAACCAGCTTTACATCTCAAAGCGTAATGTAAGACGCACATCCATACAAGTCCGTTCCGGGATCGAAGGAAACCGAAGGCACTTCCAAAGAAGCCCTTGCAAATCCGGATAATTTCTAATCACGTCCGGACTTCCATCACAAAGGGTGCTAAAATCTCTATATCGGGGCCAGTCGATGCAGAGACATTCGATGAGTTGTCCTTTCGTTTTCAAAAACATCCGGTCATCACCACCGGTCTTCAAATGCTATCCATTTACGTCGTATCACTATTCGGAATGGGTTATATGACACAACGGTCCTTTCCCGGCTAAACCGAATAACGAGCGCAATTAAAAATCATAAGGATACTGGGGTCTTAGTTAAATCACAGCTTAAAGCCCAAAACTTTTCGTTCGAATGGTTAAAACAAATTACCATTTCCAATCTTTTAAACAAAAAGATTCATTTCAAAAACCTTCACTGGTTTAAACAATTTCCACACTTTTAATCTTTTAAACAAAAAGATTCACTTCACAAAGTTCACCCCGTTCACAAAGATTCATTCATGGATTTCAAAACAATTTCCATTTCATTTGGATTAACTCGTTAAATCTTTAAGTCAAGATTTAACTTATAGCTTTCAAAACTCGTTTCCAAATATTCATTCATAGTCTTTCAAAAACAATTCCATTTCAAGTTGAATTAACTCGTCCGGTCTTTGAATTAAAGACTCATTTCATAGTTTTCAAAACATTTCAACTCCATTTCAAACTTGAAATACTTTTAACACAATTTGTAAATCCTTTCTTAAAATGAAAGCTATTATTATTTGAAAACAAGTAGTTTTCGTTTCGGAAAAATCCAGTTATGTTTACACGAGTTAAAACTCTTGAATTAAATTCAAATTCCCAAATCAATACCTTTAAAATGGTGTTAACCCATATATAACTTGTACAACATCTTTAATCCCTTGTTTCAAATCATAGAATTCAATTTCAAACTTGAATTCAAATTTAAATCAAATTATTTAAATTTTCAAAACTCGATTAAGTTATTCAAAATAACTTTTATCTTTGAAATTCCATTTCAAAAGCTTTTCATATTAAACCCCAATTTCCAATTCAAAATCAATTGAAATTAAAATTTCAATTTCAAAAACACTAAATTTAAATCATCTGTGACTTAACCGATTTCCACGTGAAATCCATATTTGTGTGTAAAAGTGTGGTCCAGGGGTTTTACACACAATAGTGCAACATTGCAAATCATCACAAATTCAAATACAGCAATCTATTTGATAAGCGATATAAACTATAACGCTTATCCTCATTTACAGATTCACAGACAAAGTCAATTTATCAATCACAAGGGTTCATCATTACGATTCGATGTGGGTTTCGGATAACAGCTGGAATCCGACTCCTTGTCGCATCGAAATTCAAGTGCCATTTTACGGGCCAAAGGGTTTTCATATTCACATAGCAGTATATATCACAAAAACAGAAATCACAGCTCAGCATAAAGTAATTTTATCACAAAGCATCACAATCACAAACAGGGATATCAAACTGCTTAAAGCATTTCAAAATTAATCAATCATCTAACAATTTGATGAATTAATGGTGTGATTATAATCAATCTATCACATAATTATATATATATATATATATATGTATATATATATATATATTTTTCTTCAATAAATGATTAATTATTCTTAACTTTAAATTAATTAATCCTTAATTATAAATTAATTAAATCTTAATTTTTTCAATAATTAGCCTTTAATTATTATTATTTTATTTTAGAAAAAAAAACTTCAATTAATGACAAAAATTAATTTAGCCTTTTTTAATTAAAGACAAACCATTAGTCTAAATTACTTTAATTATTATTTAAACCTTTAAAAATCTTGATTTAAAGCTGAAATTCCAAAACTTGTTCAAATTTTTAAATTTTCAAAACTGTTTCAAACCAACTTCCCAGACCCGAGTAAAACCATCAAAAACACCGAGACACTTTCAGGTATTCACGCAAATCACCTGCTTCGAGTCGAACGCGATTCTACACGAACAAAACCCGAGCCACTCCTTTCTTCTCCGATTCTGAAAACACCCAGATACATGAAAATACTCGTGCACATGCACAGTCGCACTGGCCACCTCCGACCATCACCACGATCATCTCCACATCGTCGACAACCCATACAAGCTTCGCAACCACCCAGTTCGACGAATCTCACCTGAAAATTGAATTTGATAATTCGAGCAATACGAACGATCACCTGAACCAAACCTTATCCAAAAAACCCACCGCGTATCATCGCCTCTGACCACTGGTGAACTCGTCGCCGCGTCCAAAGCTTTGCCACTCAACCACGTCTCGTTTCCACCCGGTTTGGTCCACCTCGATGCGCCGATGACGACAAGAAAGCCTCGTCAATCACCACGACCAAAACATACTCTCAAACCCTAAATTCATCTCGTACCATCAATCTAATCAACAAAAAAATATTTGAATATTTTTCCAACAATCACCAACACTCAAGCTACCTTCAACGAAAAACTCGAAGCTCATCATTTCCTCGATCATCAAAAATTGCTCGAAACCTATTTTCAGATCAACTGAAAACTGCTCTTTGTATACTCAATGAAAAAATTCCATCTTAGTTTTAAAAATCTTATTTTCGAATGACGATTCAAGTTATATAATTTAATTAATGTCCCATGACATTCAGATTTATCATATAGTTAAGTTTCCCTGTAAAAATATAAATTTTTCAGATGCTACAAAACACTATTTTCTACTGGAAACCATTTTCAGATCCTAAATCAAGTATAAACAACTTGTTTATTTTAAATTCTAGGCCTAATGATGATTACATGAAGTGGTATTAGATTTCTTGTTTAATTTCCCACCCTGTAATCAAAACAGAGAAGAAAAAGGAATGTGTAGCACAGTCATTTGTGTATATATACACAAGGTTGAAACTGAAAGAAAATACTTCAAGCAAAGCACCATATAAATCATGATTCATATACACATATTTCATTTACCTAGATCAAAGAAAAATTTGTTTACTCATAGAAAAAAAAGATTTTGTTTAGAAGTTTGCTCACCTGGTCTAAGAAGAAACAGAGAGAGACAGGCTTGTTTTGGATTTGATTTTGAACTAAATCTTTGCACCTGAATCAGATTAAAGCTGAAATTGTTTGATTAACTTGCATGCTTCAGATTTGAAAACAGCTTATTGTTTTGAAAAGATGCTGGCATTAGAAAATCTCAGGTTGAAGAAGAAGCTTTGCAGGCTTGTTTTGAAACTTGAAAATGGTTGAACGAATATGAAATGAAGTTTACAAGTTGATATGCTGTTATTTGTACAAGAGGATAATATGGGTTTGTACAATTTACAATGATATTTTTCTTCTTTGTTGGCTGATGAGAACAATTTGTGGTGCCACATTAATTGCCTTGTACTATATTTACATATAATTATCTATATACTATATCTTATGTTCATTTCGGTGGCTGATGGAATATTTTTTTATGGGGCTGAAATGATATTGTATAGTGTACTAGAGATATATTTTTTTGTTTGATTAAACAAGATTTCGGCTGATGGAATATGGCATAAATTTGCCATGTACAACATATCTTCATTTGCAAGTCAAAGATATCTTATTTTTCTTTTGTTTATGTTCTCACCACTTGCCTTGCATTGATGATCTTGTACCATATTACCTTATTTTATACATTGCATTTCGGCTATACAAGTTGAAGAAAATTTGATGTGGCTTCTATGCAAGTTCAAAGATATTTATGTTTTCATACTTATATCTTATTGTCTTCATTTTTGCAAGTGTACATACTTGACTATATTTTTATCTTTTGTATTCACTTTATATTTTTGTTTCTGGTCTTTAGTCTTGTTGCTTTGTAACAAAATTGAATTCTAATTTTAATATGTTGTTATAATTCCTCTAATTTGTCCACTTTATATTTTATATACATGAGTGTATATCTAACTGAAATATTCATTGTCTTGTATTCTTACATATATATTTTTATACTTTATTCTGTAAGTACAATTTGTTTGTATTTTATTCTACTTATATATTTTCATATTTTTTTAAACCATTTATTTACAATTTAAATTCAAATCAAATATATATACATATATATTATTTCAAATCTACTCATATATGCTCAAATACATATATATTCACATATATACACATATATCCACACATATATACAATATTTAACTTTAAATGATCTAACACATTTTTATTTGATCTCGGGGAAACTTGCTTAAATTTTCAATTAATTTCACAAATTTAATTCAAAAAATAAATTAATTATCAATTTTAAATTGGGTTAAAATCCGGGGTCGTTACATATTAGGTCGTTAACGACCTAAGATAGGTCATGAGTGTTGTGATATAGGTCGCGAATGACCTAGTGCTGGGTGTTGTAAAATCCTATAAATAGGGATGTTGGGTCATTTTATAAAGTTAGTTGATTTTGAATAAAACTTTGTTTGTGTGCTTTGTGCCACTTTGAAATTGGAAGTTGAGTGTGAGCTCCTTTCTCCATCTTCGGTATTCGAGTGCGCTCGAATCAACGGATTTGAAGCCGATTCACGGTATCTCGTGCGCGAGATCAACGTTCGAAGAATCGTAGATCTTTTAACACGGTATCTTGCGCGATCAATGTGTTGGAGATAACTAGAATCCGGTACCTTTGAGATCAACGGATTTGGGCATTCGGTATTTTTCAATCCATCAATTTCTACTTTCATCGTTGTATCCATTTCGTGAATATCCGCTACGTCAGTTTGGTATCAATGCTAGACTTAGCCAATCATAGCTAAGCCGAGTCTTGGAGCCCAGGAGAAGAGTTTGTATTGAAGTGTAGAAGGTCGTGCATCACTTTGTTGTTCAAGGCTGAGAGTTGAGCCGAGCTAAGTTGAAGTGTGAAGTTCAATTTGAAATTGAAGTCGTGCATTGTTTTGTTCAAAGTAAGTCAAGGCTGAGAGTTTAAGTGTTGGATTTGTGAAGATTTTACAATGCCCCCGAGAAGAGTTAATCGCCATCAGAATGTTGAAGCGTTGTATAGAAGAGAAGAAGCTGAGCAAATGGAACAACATATCAATGAGAAATTTGATGAAGGCATCGGGAAGTTAGAGAAACTGATGATTGACATGAATCAATGTCAAAGGAGAAGGTCGCCAGTCTCGAACCATGGAGGAAACATAGTTTCGCCATCGGTTACGGAAGCGAGGAGGGTGTCGCCGCAATCTTACCGAGAAAGAAGAGAATCTTCAGTTTCATTGAGAAGAGAACATCATGAGTATAGAAATGAAGAGAGAAGAACTCCATGTGAGTTTGAACATGAGCCATATCGTGATGTTGAAAGACAAAGTAGAAGGGATATGCGTGATCATAGAGATGTGGATGGTCGAGATCGTTATCGAAGTACATCTGTTTTTGATGAAGATGGTGATAGATGTAGTGTTCATTATCGAGATCGAGACCAAGTACGAAATGCATATCGGGAGGTTGAAGATGATCGTTGATGGGAATCGGGAATGAAAATGGAAATTCCAGAATTCAAGGGTGGAATGGTAGCAGAAGAATTTTTGGATTGGTTATCTAATGTTGAAGAAATTTTTGACTTTAAGGAGGTTCCTGAGCATCGAAGAGTTAAGTTGGTTGCTACTCGTTTGAGAGGAAGAGCTATGGCGTGGTGGCAACAAACTAAACTTACACGGGAGAGAATGGGGAAGTCAAAAATTGCTACATGGGAGAAGATGAAGAAGTTAATGAAGGCTACATTCTTGCCGTATAATTATCAGTCTCTTATGTATCAACGATTGCAGAATCCGAGACAGGGAACAAAGTCAGTGAATGATTATGCGGATGAATTTTATTAATTGATTGCGAGGAATGACATCATGGAGACAGAGGAACAGTTGACCGCTAGATTTGTTGGAGGGTTGAGAATGCAGATTCAAGATATGGTGAATATGTTTGATCCTAGATCTGTTGCTGAAGCACATCAAAAAGCTCTAGCCTGGGAGAAGCAAGGTAGGAGAGGTGGTGGTGTGTTTACAAATTCCAACAATCAAATGAAAGGGGCTAGTAGCAATACGAATGTTTCCAAGGCTGTTGCAAAACCAGTTGTAAGTGAAGTTGCTAAGACCAAAGTCAACAGCAGTATCAAGTGCTTTAATTGTCAAGAGTTTGGCCACAAAAGCAATGAATGTCCGAAGCCAAAGAAGCGAGTGATGGTAGCTAAGGTTGAGGATGAGGATGTAGAAGCTGAATGTTCTAATTCACCACATGTTGAGGAGGAAGAAGAGTTGTCAGGAGATGAGGGTTGTAATTTAATGATGAGGTCTTGTTTAACACCAAAACAAGAGGATGATTCTAGCTGGTTGAGGAGCAACATTTTTCAGTCAACATGCACTATTCTGGGGAAGGTTTGCAAGTTTGTTATTGATGCGGGCAGCTGTGATAACATCATTTCTACCGAGGCTGTGAAGAAGTTGGCATTAAAGACTGAGAAGCATCTGAAACCTTACAAGTTTGCTTGATTGAGGAAAGGTGGGGAGGTGAAGGTTGGACGAAGAGCTTGTGTTAATTTTTCGATTGGGAAGAAATACAAAGATGAAATTTGGTGTGATGTTGTGGATATGGATGTATGCCATTTGTTGTTGGGGAGACCATGGCAGTATGATAGAGCTGTGCAACATGATGGACGTACCAACAGCTATAGTTTCATGTTCGAAGGCACAAAAATCACTTTAGTTCCCAAGAAGCGACAACAAGAAGAAAGCAAGTTGGAGGAGATTGAAGAACTTAAAACTTTGCTATCTTTGAAGGAGTTTGTTAAGGAAGTAGAAGAGGAGCCTGAAGTATTTTTGTTGATTGGACGTGAGAGTAATGAAGTGGTTGAAATTCCTAAAGAAGTAAAGCCAGTGCTGGGAGAATTTTACGATGTATTTCCTGAAGAGCTGCCAACGGAGTTGCCACCATTGAGGGACATACAACACCAAATAGATCTTGTTCCAGGAGCTGTGTTACCACATAAACCACATTACAGAATGAGTCCAAAGGAGCACGAAGAATTGAGAAGGCAGGTGGAAGAGTTGCTTGAAAAAGGGTGTGTACAGGAAAGTTTAAGTCCATGTGCAGTTCCAACCTTGTTAGTGCCGAAGAAGGATGGAACGTGGAGGATGTGTACTGTTCGAAGATCGATTTGAAGAGTGGTTATCATCAAATTCGAATTCGACCAAGGGATGAATGGAAAACAGCATTCAAGACACGGGAGGGGTTGTACGAATGGCTGGTTATGTCATTTGGTCTTTCAAATGCACCTAGTACGTTTATGCGGGTGATGAATCAGATCTTTAGACCATTTATTGGGAAGTTCGTGGTAGTGTATTTTGATGATATACTGATATACAGTGGAAGCACAGAAGAACACTTGCATCATCTGAGAGAAGTGCTGATGATACTGCGACAGGAACAATTTTATGCTGCAACGAAGAAATGCGTGTTCATGACGCAAAGTGTTTTATTTCTGGGATATATCGTATCCAAGGATGGGATACAGGTAGATCAAAGTAAAGTTGAAGAAATCAAGGATTGGCTACAACCCAAGACTATAACTAAAGTGAGAAGTTTCCATGGGTTAGCATCATTCTACCGAAGGTTTATTCCACATTTCAGTAGCGTGATGGCGCCAGTTACTGATTGTATGAAGGGAAAACAATTTTTGTGGACGGAAGAAGTAGGATTAGCTTTTGAGCGGATCAAGGAACTTTTGACGACAGCACCAATTCTAGGATTGCCAGATTTTCAGTTGTTATTTGAGCTACATACTGATGCCTCAAAGGTTGGAATTGGAGGGGTGTTGAGTCAGAAAGGTCGACCAATTGCTTATTTCAGTGAGAAGCTTTCGGGAGCTAAGATGAGATATAATACTTATGATGTGGAGTTCTATGCTATTGTACAAGCTGTGAAGCATTTGAGACATTACTTGTTCCATAAGGAGTTTGTCTTGTATACAGACCATGAGGCGTTGAAGCATTTGCAAGGGCAGGATAAAGTTGCAGCTAGACATGCTTCATGGATCGCATACTTGCAACAGTTTACATTTTTGGTGAAGCATAAGTCGGGAATTACAAACCATGTGGCAGATGCATTGAGTCGAAGGAATCATTTGTTGACTACAATGAAGGTTGAAGTGACGGGGTTTGATGTGTTGCCAGAATTGTTTGTTGATGATCCTTACTTTGCCAAGGTGGTTGATGAAGTCGAGAAGGGGAAGACAGATGAGTATGTGTTGGTGGATGGTTTTCTTTTTAAGGGGAATCGATTGTGTATACCAGGGTGTAGCTTACGAATGAAGATTTTGAAGGAGTTGCATGAGGAAGGTCATGTGGGTAGAGATCGTACTTTGCAGTTGATTTCTGAATCATATTTTTGGTCATCCATGAGGAAAGAAGTTGAAAGATTTGTGCGGAGATGTCATATATGTCAAGTTTCCAAAGGGACAGCTACGAATGCAGGGTTATATATGCCATTACCCATGCCTACTAGACCATGGGTTGATATTAGAATGGATTTTGTTTTGGGTTTGCCGAGAACTCAACGTGGGAATCATTCCATATATGTGGTGGTGGATAGATTTTCCAAGATGGCGCATTTCATAGCTTGTAAAAAGACCGCGGATGTAGTCCGTGTTGCTCAGTTATTCTTTAAGGAAGTGTATCGACTACATGGGCTACCTGAATCCATTGTTTCTGACCGGGATACGCGATTTCTAAGTCATTTTTGGTTGAGTCTGTGGAAGATGGTTGGAATGAAGCTGAATTTTAGTAGCGCCTATCATCCACAATCAGATGGGAAAACGGAAGTGGTGAACAGATCATTGGGAAACTTGTTGCGTTGTCTTGTGCAGGATAATTTGAAGAGTTGGGATATGAAGTTGTGTCAGGCGGAATTTGCACATAATCATGCTGTTAATCAAAGTACTGGATTCAGTCCATTTCAGATTGTATATTCAAACTTGCCAAAAGGGCCGTTGGATTTAACGATAGTGCCACAACCGAAGGGGACAGTTAAATGGGCTGTTGATTTTGTTGATGGGTTGACAGAATGCCATAGAATCGTTCAGGAACGATTCGAGAAGACGAATGAGAAGTATAAAAGATCTGCGGATCTAAAGCGAAGAAGTGTTGAATTTAATGAAGGAGATTTAGTATATGCTGTACTAACGAAGGATCATTTTCCAGTGGGAGCATACAATAAACTTAAAGCTCGAAAGATTGGTCCTGTAAAGATTGTGAAACGGATCAATGAAAACGCTTATAGGTTGAAGCTGCCGGAGGATGTGTACACTAATGACGTGTTTAATGTTAAACATCTTATACCTTATTATGGAGATGAACAATCCAATGGGGAAGAACTTTTAAATTCGAGGACGAATTTTTCCCAACCAGGGGAGGATGATGCAGCCCAGCCTGATGTAGTCTTAGGTCGCGAGCGACCTAACGAGCTGTTAAGTCGCGTGCGACCTAATGGGGTGAAGAATGATGAGATAAGAGGAAAGAAAGATGCAGTACTGAAGGATGATGCGAGTTATGCGAGAAAGAGTGGTTCAGCGACCTATGATAAGTCGCGACCTAGAGCTAACGAGCTACGACCTAACTACTATTGTCCAGGAGATGCGACCAAGAACCAACAAGCTGCGACCTAGCTGCTACAATCTAACCTCTACCGTGACAAACCTTAGGTCGCTCAACGACCTACTTAAGCCACGAAGTCTTAAGTCGTTCCAGACTAATTTACTTAGATCGCTGCCGAGTTATGTAATGTGCTACTTGTTTATGCCGCATGTGCTGTTGAAGCTTAGGTCGCTCAAATATATGATAACTTGTAGGTCGTTTATATGCTGAATGTTATAGCTCGTATTGAATTTCTTATGTTGTATTTGTTAACTCGCTTGTATATAAGTCGTAGGTCGTGTGGTGTATTCGTGTTGTTATGTCGCTGTGTTGTAACTAGAGTCGCTGCATTGTTAGAAGTATTAGGTCGTTAACGACCTAAGATAGGTCGCGAGTGTTGTGATACAGGTCGCGAACGACCTAGTGCTGGGTGTTGTAAAATCCTATAAATAGGGATGTTGGGTCATTTTGTAAAGTTAGTTGATTTTGAATAAAACTTTGTTTGTGTGCTTTGTGCAACTTTGAAATTGGAAGTTGAGTGTGAGCTCCTTTCTCCATCTTCGGTATTCGAGTGCGCTCGAATCAACGGATTTGAAGCCGATTCACGGTATCTCGTGCGCGAGATCAACGTTCGAAGAATCGTAGATCTTTTAACACGGTATCGTGCGCGATCAACGTGTTGGAGATAGCTATAATCCGGTATCTTTCAGATCAACAGATTTGGGCATTCGGTATTTTTCAATCCATCGATTTCTACTTTCATCCTTGTATCCATTTTGTGAATATCCGCTGCGTCACATTAACAAGTCTTTGATAAGTTGCCCCCGCGTTCTTTAGTCCGAAGGGCATGACTTTATAGCAGTAAAGACCAACATCAGTGATGAAGCTCGTGTCCTCCTAATCTGGCTCATGCATCATGATTTCATTATATCCTGAGTAAGCATCCATAAAAGACAATAATTCATGCCCGGCTGTTCCATCCACCAATTGATCAATCCTGGGCAACGGGAAACAGTCTTTGGGGCATGCTTTGTTCAAGTCTGAAAAGTCAATGCATACTCTCCACTTTCCATTTGCTTTTTTAACCAACACCTGATTAGAAACCCAATTTGGATAAGTGGATTGTCTGATGAATCCATTTTCCATGAGCCGATCTACTTCTTCTTTTAATGTTGTCGACCTTTCAGGACCTTGGGTTCTTCTTTTCTGCTTTACGGGTGTGAATTTTGGATCAATATTCAAAGCATGCACTGCGATTTCTGGAGATATTCCACACATGTCGGCATGTCTCCAAGCGAATACATCCAGGTTTGCTTTCAAGAATGATATCAGCATATTCTGAACCATCACACCGAGTTGTGAACCCACATTCAGCACCTTGTTTGGATCATTCAGGTCAACAGGTATTGGCACCGTCACTTCCACCGGCACCACTCTACTCTCCCCTGCACTGGTTTTTCTAGGATCAATCTCTTTTCGTGCATCACTATGCTCACCAGTGCAGGGTCCACCCCGTAATTGCTACAAGGTGGGCTCTTTGATGCGGGACGGAGCTGCCGCACCCTTACCCATTTCTCTTTTCTTTCTTTCCCGTAACTCTATGATATAGCATTCTCGCTCGGCATTTTGGTCCCCCTTCACAACACCGACGCCATTATCAGTGGGGAACTTCATAGCCAGGCACCATGGGGTGAGAATGGCCTTGAATGCGGTAAGAGTCGGTCGACCCAAGAAGGCATTGTAAGCGGAGAATTCATCAACAATCACAAAATTTTGTTTTCGGACCACCTTCTTTTCCCCTTCTCCGAGCTCAACAAATAAGTCAATAGTCCCAATAGGCTGTTTTGGTTCTCCAGTGAACCCAACAATTTTATGTGAGGAAGCTTGGACATCATCCATGGGAATTTTCATCTGATCAAATGTCTTTCTGAAGAGGACATTGCAAGAGGCGCCGCAGTCAACAAGCACCCTTCTTACAATGGCTGATCCGATGCCTGCAGATATCACCAAGGGATCCATGGTGGGAGCCTCAACACCAACAGAGTCTCTAGCCTGAAATATGATGTCATCGTTAAAAGTTCTTTGTTGTTTTAAAGGTGCAGCATCTTCCAAGACAAAAAAAATTTCTTCCGTCGGGGCATATCTCAAAGCGTGAGCATATCTCTCCATCTCACCCCAACTTCTGCCCGTTGGGTGAGGACCCCCTGTGATAACATTAATGACAGGCCTCTAAGATTCCTACGCTGCAGTCCTCTCACTTGAGTCGGATTGATGAGCAGGAACTTGCTGCCTTTGAGTAGATGAGGCCGGGTCACTTCTGTTTCTCTTCACATATTGTTGTAGTTTATTCTGTCTCAACAGCTCTTCAATCAAATTCTTTAAATGGCGACATTCATTAGTGTCATGGCCAGGTTGATTGTGGAACCGACAGAATCTCCAATTATGCACAACATTTTTCACAGGCTTCATCTCAGGTGGTTTGGGGTATTCGACAACATCCTTGGTTGCGAAAAAGATATTTTCTGGAGTATCAGTTAAGGGAGTAAAATCTGAAGGTTTAAAGTAGCGAGTTTTCTTCACATCTTTCTGCTCTTTCCTACCGTCATTCTCCCTCTTTGTAACGACCCGTAAATTTTTAATAATTTTATTTGTTTTATTTATATATTTAATTGAAATTTTGTGAAATTTAAACAATAAAATTTTGAAATATAAATTTGATATTTGGAATGCGTCTAGTTAAATATAGCAACTGGTAAATTTTCATCCGAAAATATGAAGTTTATTTTCGTGCGAAAATTTATTCAATTTAATCGGTTAGGAATTAATGAAAATAAAATGTTTTCCAAACCCAAATATTTTTATATAGAAAAATTCTAAATCATCTTCTGAGCAAGTCGTCATTTTTCGTTTTTCCAAATTCGGACTTCTTTGGCTCCGTCGATCTTATTTTTCTGTGTTTTGCTGCATTTTCCGCTAGTAGAAAATTCGAAATTTTATAATTCAAACATACCACTGATATCTGTATACCGTTGTGATCGTCTCGTCGTGCTGATCTCTACGGTATATTCAATTCTGTGTTTTGAAGTCCGGTACGCGGTGAAATCAGTATAACGGTTTGTCGTATCGGTACCAAATTTGTGTCATTTTGTTTCTTCTCTTCAATTAACAGCTGAGTGGTCCAAACAGCGCTTGCTTTAATTATTTTACTTTGAATTCAAGCGTGCCTTTTCCTTTCCTTTTTGGTAACAGATTCTCTTTGGTTCTTTCATTCCCTTTTGGTTCACTGTTTCATTTGCAATTATAACTAAAGCATATATGTTCCAGTAAGTTAGCGTCCATTTTCTTTTTCATGTATCACCTCCTTCTTCCTCGTTCCCCACCATCTCATCCGAGAGCAAACCCATGGCCGCACGATCACCTAAGTGTCTTGCTCCACCTCATGTCCAGATCTCCATGTCGACCACCGCCCTAGCGCCCGCCACTGCCTCCACCCAAATGGCTGAAACCCGCCTCTAAGCTACTCGTCTGTAGTCTCCATTGTTCTCCGACCTTTTTTTCCTCTCTCACTCGGCATCTGAAGACCGTACACCATCACCGGCTGCCTACCCGACCAAACCCACCTCCGCATGGACCCAGCCTCACCACTCACACCTCCGAGCGCCACCATGGCCGTAGCCATACTCCACTTCCTCCCCACCAACAGCCGACCCAAATTCGCCTCCTCCTTTGCAGCCTCTTCCCGAAGTTTGCTCTACCATGTCGCCTATCTTCGGTTTGATGCCATCAGTCGTATATATTTGGAGTATGCATATATATGGCAAGTTTTCATTTGTTTTTTTTTCTATTTCTTTTTTTTCTTCTTTCTTTCGTACGTATATTTTTGTTATAATATTCCTGACATGTGATATTATATATATATGCTTTAATATATACACATATTTTATAAGTCTATATATATGATGGTAAGTATACATGTCGCATGAATTTGTATGATTAAATAGAGTACAAGTATGTATAGGATGTTTTCAAATTACTATTTATTTATACGTATATAATAGTAATAATATCGAAGTTGTATACTTCTGTTTCCAAAGGTTTGCAAATGGATGTTGTGCAAAATATGGTGTAGGTTAGTACAGCTAGTTATATATATATTTATAATCTGTTAGTTGTATTTAAAGATTATATACTAGTTTATATGTCAGTTTAAAAATATGCAGTATATTTGATTTTAAAAGATGTATGTTATGAATTGCGTTATAGTAGTTGTCTTGTGTCATACATTTTGATATATATTTGTATATATATGTTTCAAAAATTTTGTTTATCAGTGTATAAAAATCTGTTTATATAAATATGTTGCCTACTTTCGAAATTGCTAAAAAAAACTTCCTACACCTGGAAACCTTCTTTTGTTCTATTTGTTTATTTTTGAAAAGTGTATATTATATTATATTACCTTATGTTATATTATAAGTTGTCAGCCAACATGCTATCATTCAAAGGTAATACATATATGTATAATTCAATATGTGAATTTTATATGCATTTTTGCCAACTCATATATATTATAATATACGAGTACCGTATGTTGTGTTATAAAGTAGTATACTTGTATAGTTTATACTTTAAAACGTAGGCTGTTGTTCTATTAGTTGTTATATACAATTTATTGTAAAAAAAAATTAAGTTCTAAGAGGAATATGGCATTGTCGTTTTGAGATAAGTATGGATATTGTTTAAAAATAATATATATTAGTCTATATATTTGTTTATACATTGATATAAAAATATAATATGTACATATGTTTGATTTCAATATACATATGTTAAATTTAAGATTTATTTAAATGTATATGTATTTTTAAATTGAATTTTTAGATTTAAAGAAAATAATAATATAATATGCATCTCGTTTAGATTTTTATATCAAGCTAATTGGATTTGTTCTCATCGATTCTTTTGTCATCTTTTTGACCGTCAAGTTCGTGGCTATATAACTTTGCTTCAGAATTCGTGTTCGGATTCATAGCTCATTTCATCGTCAAATATCTCTATCCTCGAAAGGTGAGCAATCACTCACGATTAACGTTCTTTTATTTATTAAATTTGATTTCAATTGAAACGACAATTGAAACATGCTACTGCTAGTTATTTATATTGCTATATATATGCCATTATCTGTATCTGTTCACCTGTGACATCTGACACCATTATCTGTTATTTATATTGTTATACATATGTCATTATCTGTATCTGTTCACCTGTGACACCTGACACCATTATCTGTTATTTATATTGATGATATATATCTGTTATATTATTATCATATCTGTTATCACTCTACAAGTTCCCTATAAGTATAGAATTTACTATGGGTTGAAATGATACATACCCGAACGATCTGTAGAATATGAGAAAATCGTTATGGGTTGAAATGATAAACCCAAGCGATTTTCATTGAATTAAATTTGGGATTACGGGTTGAAAAGATATATACCCGTATATATTTAAATTGCGGATTGAAATGATAAATATCCGTATCACTTGACCATAGGATAGAAAATTATATATACAGACACCGTTGGTCTATATATAAATATTTTGGAAAATGATTTCTACGATTTTGAAAAGAAATATATGGTATCAATCAATATTGATTTTAAAGATTTATTAAAGTTGATTTAATAAAGTTGATAAATAATATGTTTAAGTATTTATTTGATATCTATATTTTAAAATATAGAGTTTATAATGATTTGATATCGAATTGAAATTGATGATTTGAAATTTATTAAATTTGAAATTTTAAAGCTACGATTTTATAACTTGAATTTGATTAAAAGTTACTTAAATGAATATTTCAAATTTATATAAATTTAAATGGGATATTTTGTTTTATTCAGATTTGTAAATTGAAGCTGTATTTAGATATTATTGAAATGATTAAGTAAATATTTCAAAACTAATAATAGTAAAGTGAATTTGATATATATATATATATATATATAATTATCGAATTTAGTTTTGAAAGGTTGTATATATTGAAATTTGAATGGCTTATTTTATGGTTCAAATATGTATTTGAAAATTGATATTTTAAAATGGTTTATTTAGAAACTGAATCGAATTGAAATTGATGATTTGAGATTTGATAAAATTTGAAGTTTTGGAATTCGAGTTGATTTGAATCGATTTGTGAAATTTGAGGAAGCTATTTTTATATAAAGTATTTTTGAACCATATCTAAAACTATTTATATTTTACTTTATAAATTATTTTAATATAAACTATTTTAATAAATCATTTCAATATAAATTATTTTATTATAAGCTATTTTAACTTATAACTATTTTACATAAACTATTTTATTTTATAAACTATTTTACTATATATACTAATTTTAATATCTAAACTGTTAAAGAGGAAAGTGTTATGGATTCCGAAATGTTATGATTTCAAGCTATGATTTCAAAGCGTTATGAATTTCAAGGTTTTGATTTAAAAGACTTACGATTTCGAAAGCGATGTAACTTTGGAAAGTGATATGATTTTGGAAATGGATTTATTTAAAGTGAAAATGATATCGTATGGATATGGTTTTGAAATGGCAATGATATTTCGGTTTGAAATATAAACTATTTTTGAAAGTTTACTAAATGACCATCGGTGTAATTAATACGTAGTTATTAAAGAGACCGGGATCAGATAAGGACATAATCTCTATCGATACCGAAAACCACTTTAATAACTAAAATACGCGGAGTGTTGATCCAGAACGAAGTGGATGATTTTGATGAACGCGTTGACTGAAGAAAGAGAACGATTTTGGATGACCCCTGACATGACTAAAACAGGAGCCCTGCCGGGCCATTGAGGTTCGCCACCTCTAGCGGACACACTTCTTCGTTACCATATCTATTACTTTTGTGATTCGATTTGGGTGCACCCCTTGATTATGGGAGTGTTGTTTCGTGGTGTTGGGGTAGTAGCTGCTATGCCCAACATCAGTCCGGATGATGCAACTACTAGTATCCTAGTTGGTATCGCCTCATGTACCTTGTCATACTGTTTATCCTATCGCGACCACTACGATTTGTTTTGTGTTATACCTATGGGGTACCCTCTGATAACCACTAGTTTACGGTGGGGCTTACGGTGCTGTATAGACTATGACATGGTAAAAATGTGTTAAGGGTGGAATGGGCCATGACTTAACGCTATTTTGATATCGTACTTTACTGATTAGACATTATCTACTTAGCGTACACTACTACATAGTAGATAGTTTAACGGATCCTTAGAGGATGGTTATCCCAAACATCCTTTGAGTTACTTGTATTTCAGTCGTTATTTCACTTGAGTTGGATTTATTGATATAAGAATGTTAATCCTGACTCGAGTGTTTTGTGTTTTCTTTACGCTCGGGTCAGACTGAGTGATACAGTATTCGAGACTCACCTTTGGAGTTGGAGCTTCGCTTGGAGATCCAGCTATCTATCCAGCTTTCAGATATTCAGTTGATTCCAGTGATGTATTCTGATATTGTATTTGACTATTGTATTCGAGACTTCTGTTGTATCTTGTTTAACTCTGTTATATATATAGTAGCTTCATGAACTACTATTCTTTTGTTTATGCTGCATTATTGTTATATTACTCTGTGTCTGTGATCTGTGATTATTTTATTTACTGTATATGCTGAGTTTTGCCAATTTAAATTAACAATCTATTATTTTGAATTATTCAAGTCCGGCATGTGCGGATTTATTGTCGATTTGAATGGTCCAAAATAGTGGGTCGTTACATGTGGTATCAGAGCTCTGGTTTTAAGAAAAACTCAGCATATGGAGCAGATTTAATTACAGAATCACCTTCATTCAAGCTTGAATTCCTTCTTCTTCGACTCGGTTTTCCTTTGAATTTTGGAACGTTCCCCTCGGTTCCAAAATTCATCCTTGTCTCCCTCTATTCGTGTTTTCTAATTCCGAAGTATCCCATGACTCCACTTCGAATGATTCTATAATAAACCAGCGGTCTTGCCAATCTGAATGATTTGTAAAGGGGTGAATCTCCTTTACAACAAACATTGATTCACCGAAGATTTCTGTATCCTCGGTTTACGATGCTATTTTCCTCTGCTATACCTGAATTCTATCTCTTGAGATCGAAATGTCGATTTACCTCGGAATTTTGTATCAATCTTGTTCTTGAAGTCTCGGTTGACCCGGTTAAAGTTACCCGTGATTTTATATAAGTCTATCCATATTCCTTGTTTGAAAATTTAAACATCTTATCTCCCTATCGAGTCTATCTTCTAGTCTGAGTTCTTTTGATTAGAAACCTCTCTAATTTGAATCTCTATCCCTATTTCGAAACCTATTTTAAAATCATTCGAGTGATGGTGTGTATTTGTAAATTATATTAAAAATGTTTTATATATTGTGTTGTTTGAGTTGTTGATGTTGACTTGGGTCTTCTATCGATTCGTCTAATCAGCGATATCGATAGGATTTCCAAAACACTTGAATAGAGCAGACTGACACAATATTATTTTCAAATTTGTTAAATGAAATAAATTTATATGATTACAATATAAGAATGTAAGTAAAATTTTCTGGAATTTAATAAGTCAATTAAAATGGTTGTTTGAAATGATAATATTTGATTATCATTTATTGTTCTAAATGAATTTATAAATATGGTTTATAAATTGATTTGGAATTTGAAATGAATTTAATTCAGAAATTTGAGAATTTAGTTTCCGGTGATTTCGAACTTTGGTTTAAATTTTTAAAGTATATATTATTGATAGTATTTTCGAATAGAAATCGTTTTCAAGAAATTTTAAAATGTTGAAATCAGTGCTTTCTCTTTGTCGTAGGAAAATAATTTCGATGATGGCGGCCGCATCATCGACATTCATTTTAGAGTTTCGAAGTGTAGAGACTATTATGTAGCATTGCTACGGTTTTGTTAGGAAAAAAATATATTTTGATTTGAATTTCTTCAGTATAATTTGATTTATATATATATATATATATAGGTATCTTATTTTAAAATTTTAATTTGATATGAGAAAAATATATTATATATATCTCTAAATTGTTTGAAGTAAATCGGAAATTTAAATTCTTAAATTTTAGGTTAAAGATGATTTCAATTATAAACTGAAGTCAAAATTTTGGATAAATATTTAAACTTGAAATAATTGAATTTGAAAATTTTATTTGTATAGTACTAAATTGCATCTCAATATAACTTACCTAAATTTTTCAGACGTTAAAAATGTAATTGGATATTGTACAATATAAAATCCTTTTTAAAAAAAAATTGAGTGTTATAATAAATGTTATACACTTAAATTTTATTATAAAGATGTTAATAGGGATAAATAGAATAATAAGTTAATTTAATATTAGATGAGACAAATAAATTGTTTTGAAGGAATTAATAAATTGAAATTAGATCAACTTATGGAAATACCTTGAATTTAAAATCAATTATTGAATATAAATTGATTTAAACTGAAATTTATATGGTTTAAATTAATTTATATGGGTTAAATATATGTGATAGGACATATTAAGTGGAATAAACTTAATAATAATTTGGAATAAAAGAATTAAATTTGTTGAATAAAATATGAGGATAATAAATGATTATACAAATTGATGATTTAGAAATTGTTAATTGAAGATAATTGGATAATAAGATAATGAATTTAGAAATTGATAGATTGATTTAACTTAAGTGAACTCAAAGGGATTTAACCAAATGTTGAATATTAATTAGTTTAATTTGAAATTTATATGGTTTTAAAATCAGTTGTTATTTTGTAATTCAAGTCTATTTTCTTCTGGTTGTTTCTATTCTCCTACCTCCTTCCTTTTCGGGGACGAAAAGTTTTGAGTGGGGGAGAATGTAACGACCCGTAAATTTTTAATAATTTTATTTGTTTTATTTATATATTTAATTGAAATTTGGGAAATTTACAATAAAATTTTGAAATATAAATTTTATATTTGGAATGCGTCTAGTTAAACATAGCAACTGGTAAATTTTCATCCGAAAATATGAAGTTTATTTTCATGCGAAAATTTATTCAATTAATCAGTTAGGAATTGATGAAAATAAAATGTTTTCGAAACCCAAATATTTTTATAAAGAAAAATTCTAAATCATCTTCTGAGCAAGACGTCATTTTTCGTTTTTCCAAATTCAGACTTCTTTGGCTCCGTCGATCTTATTTTTCTGCGTTTTGCTGCATTTTCCGCTAGTAGAAAATTCAAAATTTTATAATTCAAATATACCACTGATATCTGTATACCGTTGTGATTGTCTCGTCGTGCTGATCTCTACGGTATATTCAATTCTGTGTTTTGAAGTCCGGTACGCAGTGAAATCGGTATAACGGTTTGTCGTATCGGTACCAAATTTGTGTCATTTTGTTTCTTCTCTTCAATTAACAGCTGAATAGTCCAAACAGCGCTTGCTTTAATTATTTTACCTTGAATTCAAGCGTGCCTTTTCCTTTCCTTTTTGGTAACAGATTCTCTTTGGTTCTTTCATTTCCCTTTTGGTTCACTGTTTCATTTGCAATTATAACTAAAGCATATATGTTCCAGTAAATTAGCGTCCATTTTCTTTTTCATGTATCACCTCCTTCTTCCCCGTTCACCACCATCTCACCCGAGAGCAAACCCATGGCCGTACGATCACCTAAGTACCTTGCTCCACCTCATGTCCAGATCTCCATGCCGACCACCGCCCTAGCGCCCGCCACTGCCTCCACCAAAATGGCCGAGACCCGCCTCCAAGCTACTCGCCAGCAGTCTCCATTGTTCTCCGACCTTTTTTTTCCTCTCTCACTCGGCATCCGAAGACCATACACCATCACCGGCTGCATACCCGAGCAAACCCACCTCTGCATGGACCCAGCCTCACCACTCACACCTCCGAGCGCCACCATGGCCGTAGCCATACTCCACTTCCTCCCCACCAACAGCCGACCCAAATTTGGCTCCTCCTTTGCAACCTCTTCCCGAAGTTTGCTCTACCCTGTCGCCTATCTTCGGTCTGATGCCATCAGTCGCATATGTATTTGGAGTATGCATATATATGGAAAGTTTTCATTTGTTTTTTTTTCTGTTTCTTTTTTTTCTTCTTTCTTTCGTACGTACATTTTTGTTATAATATTCCTGACATGTGATATTATATATATGCTTTAATATATACATATATTTTATAACTCTATATATATGATGGTAAGTATACATGCCGCATGAATTTGTATGATTAAATAGAGTACAAGTATGTATAGGATGTTTTCAAATTACTATTTATTTATACGTATATAATAGTAATAATATGGAAGTTGTATACTTCTGTTTCCAAAGGTTTGCAAATGGCTGTTGTGCAAAATATGGTGTAGGTTAGTACAGCTAGTTATATATATTTATAATCTATTAGTTGTATTTAAAGATTATATACTAGTTTATTTGTCAGTTTAAAAATATACAGTATATTTGATTTTAAAAGATGTATGTTATAAATTGCGTTATAGTAGTTGTCTTGTGTCGTACATTTTGATATATATTTGTATATATAAGTTTCAAATATTTTGTTTATCAGTGTATAAAAATCTGTTTATATAAATATGTTGCCTACTTTCGAAATTGGTAAAAAAAACTTCCTACACCTGGAAACCTTCTTTTGTTCTGTTCGTTTTTGATAACCCTGATTTTAGTGAAGCAATGATTTAAATTAGTTTATGGTTGTTTTGAAATTACATTGAAAAATAGATAGGAATAAAAACTGTTTTGCAAGTGTATGGTTTAATTATAAATGTGTACACAAGATGATGCACACACTTGCACACATTCTTCTGTGTGATAAAATAGGCAACAGTTAATATATATATGTTAGGATAAATAAATTACAAATACATATGTAGGCAGATATGATCAGGTCTTTAAAAAGTTTGGCATAAAGAAAACAAATATATATATAGGCAGAAATAGTAAATATATGCAGAAAGTATAAGATATTTAAAGTTATTTAAAGAAAGAAAAATAAAAAGACTTAGGCAAAAAT
Source organism: Allium fistulosum (assembly GCA_030737815.1). Taxonomy (NCBI): domain Eukaryota; kingdom Viridiplantae; phylum Streptophyta; class Magnoliopsida; order Asparagales; family Amaryllidaceae; genus Allium; species Allium fistulosum. The sequence goes on along the minus strand of CM060907.1, from coordinate 676,558,756 downwards.
AGGCATACATATGTTATACAAAGACACAGGAAAGCATTGCAAGTGAAAAAAAAATAGAGAAAAACAAAGCTTGTATGGAAATGGTATGAACCCCTAAATAAACACTTTATCCATTTCCAGCAATTCTTTTTACTTAGGAAAAATTAAAAGTCATGCATATAACATGACCCGGGGTAAGATTAAAAGAATGAGGTTTATTTTTTGGAAAAAATATAACAAGGACCACATACCCTTTTCTTGTATATATGAATTAAGGGTATGGCAAATCAGATCATGGGGTAAAACTGACATTGAGTAATTCCATAAAACCCTAGTAACAGTCAGGGTTTATATAAGGAGGCTTAGTGTAGTAAGATCATACACATTTTCTCTTCATAACCAAAAGGAAAAATAGAAAAAAAATATAAGCCAGAGAAAATAAGGAGCACCGGCCATTAGAGTTAGAGGAAGGCAGAGGATCAAAAGAAAAGAAAGGCTTAGGAAAAAGGAATTAATGTGAGTAACCTCACTGAAAACTTTGGCATTAAGTCCTGAATATTGAGGTAGTCTATTTGAATTAATAATTCCCTTTTGCAAGTTATGTTCATTTTATGATTTGATGACTTTGGTTTGTTAATGATATGTTCAAGTGTAAAACCATTCATAGTAATTTAAAAAAATAAGAGTCATGGATTTCATGTTTAAATTGTTTATCTATGCTGTGAATTAACTTTGAGATGGAATGATTTCTTTTTATGGGTTTTCTTCATAAAGTTATTTATTAAATCCCAGGGTTCATGTTGTAGATATATGGCCTGAAAATGGAAGGAAATATGGGGCTGCAACATTGTATTGTTGCTTATGTCTCATGTTAACTGAAACAAAGAAAAATGTAGAAGTGCAATGTTATACATGTGCTGAGCTTCTATGTTTTATAAACTACACAAATCAAAGTATATACTTATGGTTTAGCCAGATCTTCAAGATTAATAAGAATCTGATTGAACCAGAGGTAAGAGAAGATAACTAGTAAACTACTTATGACCATATGTTTATAACTTGATCCATTGAAACCCATAGGCAAAATAATATGCTAAGAAATCACATCTATTTCATGATTAAATGTTGCTTCTGAGAATATGACTTACCAATCTCTGGATGAATACATGTTGGTTGAATTGTTTATTTTTCTCTGATTGAAAAGTGAGATGCAGAGGGGATTAGCATAACTATGAAAAAGGAAATAACACTTAGTAATTTAACTAAGGACTTTGAATCTTAGGGCTACAAAATAAAGCTTGGCAAGGTGAACATTGCAAGCTCACACATGGTATGTTATACCCAGGGGCCTAAGTGTGCTGGGTTAACAGAGAAATGTCCCAGGCAGTGTGTGGTTTAACAAGAGAAAGTAGCTAAAGACCATATGACACTTGATAGTGAGCAATAGAAATAGGTTCAGGTGAGGCTTGGGTGAAGTCCCTGATGGCCAGTAAATTTGTAAGAGGGCTTGATGACTGAATTGATGATTACATTGGTTGGTTTATGATGTTTTATTAGTGAATCTTATGATTGTTTTCTCTGAACTAAAATACTTGGATCATACATAATTTTGTTTTGCACTGATATGAATGCACATGCCTCACAAAAACATGCACAGGGATGATACTGAGTTTCTTAATTCATTCAAAGTATTTGAATATAAATAAAAGTCATATAAAATCATGTTTTCAGGTAGATTACTCATACCAGACATTAGTCTGACCCTTTCGTGTTTATGCACTATTGGGTGTCTCATATTTGTATGAGGCAGTTCATGGTGATTATGCAGGAAAATAGGAATTTCATTGATCAAGCTTTGGATGAGTTAACTGCTTAAGGAATTGGATGCTATATTTAAAGACTTTGCTGAATTTAAATTAGATATTTATGTTGAACTATGTTAAGCTATGTTGTTTAAGTTGATTAGAAAAACCAATGTATTGTTATTCACTGTTTTGTAAGTATTGAATTTAAGTGGGTGTTTCAGCTGAAACTTATGGGATTTATTTTGAAAATGTTTCACTAAGTAATGAAGTTTTTAAGCTTTCTGATTAATTAATTTATAATGATAGGGAACTTGAGCTTGTAAGGATTTATAAACTAAATGAACAACTAGGTATTTGGCATGAGAGATTCATGTTTACAGATGATGGAAAATTTGGCAAATAAGGCTCTGAGTCACTTTAGAAAGGAAATAGTATAACATGTGTTTTGTTATGAAATAGTGAAAACTGAATATGGATAACATAGCCATTTTATTGAGTCTGGGTTAAGCCAGCACTCAAGAACTTTTAAACTAAATTTTCAGTTAGGTTATTTTACAACCCAGATATAGGAGAGACTCAGTCACTTTGGACAACAAGAAGAAATAGAAAATTAAACACTTAAAACTTCCTCTGACACACACATGCACAGGAACATGCACACACACATGCACAAGCAAAAGCACTGTTCATACAGTAATAAAATTATGGAAATACATGTAAAATGCCAAGTCTTTAGACCTGAAACCAATAGTCATGCCATAATCTATGTTTATTTAGAAGACCTGGTTTTTTTGAAACATAGTTGCTATGTAGGGATTATTTCTTTAAAATGATCCCCAAACAGATCTGTTCTTCCAAACTTTTGTACTATGATCTAAGTAGGAAGTGTTAACTCCTTTAGTTCAGCGACCTAAAACTCTGCGACCTAAGAATGCTACGACCTAAGGAAATGCTGCGACCTAAGGAAATCTCGCGACCTAAGAATGCTGCGACCTAAGGAAATGCTGCGACCTAAGAATGCTGCGACCTAAGGAAATGCTGCGACCTAAGGAAATCTCGCGACCTAAGAATGCTGCGACCTAAGGAAATGCTGCGACCTAAGAATGCTGCGACCTAAGGAAATGCTGCGACCTAAGAATGCTGCGACCTAAGAATGCTGCGACCTAAGGAAAAGCTGCGACCTAACTACATAGCGATCTAAACTTATCAAGATAAGAAGTTAGCGACCTAACTTCTTTGCGACCTAAGGTCCAGAAGACCTCGCGACCTAAGGCTGCAGAAGATCTCGCGACCTAAGGAGGCAGAAAGGATTGCGACCTATGGAACTCAACGACCTAAGGTAGCTAGCGACCTAAAGGACTTAACAACCTAAGGTAGTTAGCGACCTAAGGAACTTGACGACTTAAATAGGTTAGCGACCTAACTATTAAAGGGGGTTCAGTGCCCCACGACCTAGAGCTCCCACAGCTATTCTATAACTCGCGTGCGACCTATTACTTGATCAGATGAAGACAAGTGCAGTAACTCCTGAAACAGCAAGGGGATAGCGACCTAGCTTAGGTCGCTTGCGACCTACGACCTAACTAAGGTCGTGCGCGACCTAAGACTTAGGCAAATTTCCTGCCCAGAAATCAGCCTCTATAAATAGGACATCACTTCCAACTTGAGAGGGACTTTTGGCAAATCATTTCTACAGCGTTGTTACTCCGTCGAACTCTTCATTCATTCAGTAATCAAGGATCCTTCAAGCATTCACGACACTACAACAAGCTTCGAGAGAAATTCCTTACATCCGAGATGGATTCATCGAGTTTCACCGTCGAAGATTGAGCTAGTAGTCTAGATTGTTTCTTGTGATCGAATTGTACTGTTTCTTGAGGAGATTTGTATCAACTTGTAACCGAATCAGCAATAAGAGATTATAAAGTGGACGTAGGCTCAATTACGGGCCGAACCACTATAGATCCGTTGTTCATTTACTGCATTTCTGCTATTTTCCTGCTTGATTTCTGTTCCCGTCACACGGGTGGTGCTTTCACGATCTTATTACACACACCGGATGTTATCGTTCATATTTTAACGTTAACATTTTGGTGCTTTCACTAAGAACCCAACTCAGGCTGCAACCCACCATTGCTTCTCAGAAGTTTGCTGAAAGAATTTCCCACAAAGTCAGAAGTTTATCAGACATAATGGCTCCCGGAAGGAAACGAAAGTCTGTCAGAACTGAAGATGACCGTGACAATACTGCCACTTCTCTCTCTCCAAATCAAGCAGCTCCGAGCATCGGTGTTACGCGACAGGAGTTAGATGCTGCTGTATCCGGACTGTACCAGCAGATTGAAACTCAGAATAACCTGATGATGGAAAGGCTGAATGCTCTATTTGGTACGAGTCAAAGACCAGTAAATAATGAGGGAAACTTTGCTAATGCTGCTCCCAATTCCGAGGGAAGAAATATTCCTCACGAGGGATCAGGTGCTGCCGAAGGGGTACCCCTCCAGGCCGAAGGATCTAGGCCGTCACCAGTTCTTCATGAGCATTTACCTGGACAAACTCCTGAAAAGATGGCTGAGGCCTACTCTGCGAAATCTCTGAACAATGAGGAATATCTCTCTGGTATGATCAAGCAAATAATGAAAGAAAGCATGCAAAGAGATGAAGACGAAAGCGAATGGGGATTCGCACCAAGTAGAACTCCGTTTACCGAGAAGATTCTGAAAGCTGAATTTCCTAGAAAGTTTGTTCCCCCCACTATTCCTGCTTATCGGGGGACAAGTGATCCAAATCAGTTCTTGTATAAATACGACTGGCATATGACCGGCGCAAGGGCGACCGACGAGATAAAGTGCCGATATTTCCCAGTTTATTTAGAAGGAGTGGCGCTTCTCTGGTTTACCAAGCTTCCAGTCCGATCTGTAGATCAGTTTTCCGATCTCACCCGAAAATTCAAAGAGCAATTCAGGCTATACGCTTCAAAGGCAAAAGATATAATGTCACTGTCCAGTCTTGAACAGAATCCGGAAGAGCCTATCAAGTCATTCTTGAACCGCTTCAACTTAGCTCTGGCAGAAGTCGATAATGCAGAGCCACGAATGATCTTAACCTATTTGATGCGTGCCGTTGACAAATCGAGCGAATTTGGGAAATGGCTGAAGATGAAAGAGCCAAATTCGCTCGAGAAATTCTACAAAAAGGCTGACGAATTTATACGCCTAGAGAATCTTTCCGCACCAGCTAAAGTTGTGACAACGGTGGCGGAAAATAATGCTACTACTCAGAGCAAGAAAGAACCGGCAGATCAGAAAAGGGAAAGTAATGGTGGGAAAAGGCAGAAAGACTTCAAAAAGCCCCGCTTTCTTAAACCATCAGACTTTACTCCTCTGACCGATACCCCGGAAAATATCTTCATCGCCACTAAGGATGCTGTTGAATTTCCAAAACCACCGGCCGTGAAAGTTGGGAAGAATGCTGTTCAAAGCGGAAGATTTTGCAAGTTTCACAACCAACCAGGGCATGATACCAATGAGTGCCGTCATTTGAAGAGTTTGATTGAAGAATTACTAAGAGAGAATAAGTTGCAGCAATACGTCAAGAGGAATAGAAAGGACCCATCTTCATCCAGCCAAGGGCAGTTACCTCCAACTAATTCATCTGATTCAGGAGAAAGGCCTGCTGGAAAGGAAAGACCTGTTATTAATGTGATCATAGGGGGACCTCACCCGGCTGGCAGAAGTTGGGGTGAAATGGAAAGGTATGCAAAAGCTTTGAAGTATGCACCAACCGAAGAAAGTGTCTTAATCCTGGAAGATGTTTCACCTCTAAAGCAGCAAAAAACTCTCCATGATGATATTATGTTCAGAGCCAGGGATTCTGTTAATGTGGAAGCTCCAACTGAGGACCCTATGGTTGTCTCTGTCGGTATTGGGCCGGCCATCGTCAGAAGAGTGTTAGTTGATAGTGGTGCCTCATGCAACATCCTCTTTAAAAGGACATTTGACCAAATGAAAATTCCAATGACTGATGTACATGCTTCTTCACACAAGATCGCCGGATTTACAGGAGAGCTGAAACAGCCAGTCGGGACAGTGGACTTGTTTGTTGAAATGGGTGAAGGACCCAAGAAATTGGTTCGGAAGCAAACTTTTGTAATCGTGGATGGATTCTCCGGCTATAACGCTTTCTTGGGCCTACCTACTCTTGCTGCTTTCAGGGCCGTCCTCGCTCCTTGGTGCTTAACAATGAAATTCCCTACTGATAATGGGATTGCTGTTATTAAAGGAGATCAAAATGCAGGACGAGAATGTTACCTTGTAGAACTCCGGGAGGCCAGGAGAAAAGAAATGGGGAAAGATGCGGCAGCTCCGCTCCGCATCAAGGAACCGACCCTGTAGCAACTACGGAGCGGCCCCTGTACTGGCGAACACAGCAATGCAAGAAAAGAAATGGATCCCAGGAAAGCCAGTACAGGGGAGAATAGAGTGGTACCCGTGGAGGTAACGGTACCAGTATCTGTAGACCCGAAAGACCCAAATAAAGTACTCAATGTGGGTTCACAGCTAAGTATAACAGTTCAAAATACACTGATATCATTCTTAAAAGCCAATCTAGATGTGTTTGCTTGGTGTCATGCTGATATGTGCGGAATTTCTCCTACAATTGCTGTTCACACCCTGAATGTCGATCCGAAATTCACGCCAGTGAAACAGAAGAGAAGAACTCAAGGTCCAGAAAGGTCAGCAGCTTTAAAGGAAGAGGTAGATCGTCTCCTAGAGAATAATTTCATCAAGGAATCCACTTATCCAAATTGGGTTTCAAATCCAGTACTGGTTAAGAAGGCAAATGGAAAGTGGAGAGTATGCATTGATTTCTCAGATCTGAACAAGGCTTGCCCCAAAGACTGCTTCCCGTTGCCTAGAATCGATCAACTAGTAGATGGGACGGCTGGACATGAGTTGTTATCTTTTATGGATGCCTATTCTGGATACAATCAGATTATGATGAATGAACCAGATTAGGAGGACACAAGCTTTATTACAGATGTGGGACTCTACTGTTACAAAGTCATGCCAATCGGTTTAAAGAATGCTGGGGCAACATACCAAAGACTTGTCAACGCTATGTTCAAGCCTCAGATTGGCAAGACGATGGAAGTCTATGTTGATGATATGTTAGTAAAGTCAAAGAAAGCAGTAGACCACATGGATCACCTAGCAGAAATGTTCTCAATTCTTCGGAAGTACGGAATGAAGCTCAATCCATTGAAATGTTCATTCGGAGTAGAGTCTGGAAAATTCCTGGGTTTCATCGTAAGCGCTAGGGGCATCGATGCCAATCCTGCTCAAATCACAGCTCTAAGAGAGGTTAAAGCCCCTAGAACAAAGAAAGAACTGCAAAGTCTTAATGGAAAGGTTGCCGCTCTTAGTCGCTTCATTTCCAAGGCCACAGACAAATGCATTCCCTTCTTTGATGCTTTAAAGAAAGGGAAGAAAAATTTCGAATGGACTCCTGAATGTCAGAATGCTTTCGATCAACTGATTCATCATATGAGAACTCCTCCGGTCCTTTCCAAGCCTAGTGATGGTGAAGACCTCTTCATCTATCTGGCAATTTCATCCCATGCTTTAAGTGCAGCACTCGTACGAGAAGATATGAAAATACAACGTCCGGTTTACTACATCAGCAAACGGTTCGCTGGGGCTGAAATGAATTATTCAAAGATAGAAAAACTTGCTTATTGTCTGCTAATCGCTTCCAGAAAGTTGAGGCCTTATTTTCAATCTCATCCTATCAGGGTCCTGACTGATCAGCCTTTGAAGCAAGTCCTGTATCGTCCTGAAACTTCGGGTCGTCTCTTGAAGTGGAACATAGAACTCAGCCAATATGACATCACTTACCATCCCCGAAGAGCAATTAACGGACAAGCTTTAGCAGATTTCATTGCAGAGTCCACTGACAAAGGTGACAGTAAGGAAGAAACCACTGATTGCATTCCGATACAATGGAAGTTGTATGTTGATGGCTCAAGAAACGATTATTGTTCTGGGGCAGGAGTTGTGCTCGAAACTCCCGAAGGACGATCACTATGTTATGCATTGAGGTTGGAATTTCCTTTGACGAACAATGAAGTAGAATATGAAGCCCTTATTGCCGGAATGAAAATCGCCAAGGAATTGAATATCAAAGTGATACAGATTTTCAGTGATTCTCAGCTTATTGTCTGCCAGGTGAAGAAGGAATTTCAAGCCAAAGGAGGGAATTTGCCTGCATATTTGACAAAAACTTCCGAACTCCTCAATGATTTAGATCACTACTCGATAAGCCACATACCCCGAGAGGAAAATATGAAGGCGGATTCTTTAGCAAAGTATTCAAGTTCCGGAGAAGCTCAATTACTAGGATTAGTTCCTGTAGAAGTTCTGTCAGCTCCAAGCATTGATGAAATGGATGTTGATTGGATTATGACAACGTCTCAAGAGCATGAATCATGGATGACTCCAATCAAAGAATACTTACTCAGTGGTTCCCTGCCAGAGAATTCTAAGGAACGTCGAAAATTATTAAGAAAAGCATCGAGGTATATAATTCAAGATGGCCGATTATACAGGCGAGGATTTTCAACCCCACTACTCCGATGTGTAACTAAGGAAGAAGCCAAGATAATCTTAACAGAGGTGCACGGAGGAGAATGTGGTGACCATTCAGGTGGTCAGACACTTGCAAAGAAAATTCTCCGATATGGATATTTCTGGCCGGACATCAATCGAGATGCTGCAGCTTTTTCCAGGAAATGTGACAGATGCCAACGATTTGCAAAAATCCCAAGAGCACCTTCCACTGAACTCACACAAATGGTCAGTCCATGGCCATTTGCCATTTGGGGGATAGACCTAATTGGACCATTACCGATCGCCAAATCAGGAATTAAATATGCTATTGTTGCCGTTGATTACTTCACCAAGTGGGCTGAAGCTGAACCTTTGGCCACCATCACTTCTAAAAAGATGATAAATTTTGTAACGAAGAATATCATTTGCAGATATGGTGTGCCACAGAAGATAATCACCGACAATGGCACTCAATTTGAAAGTGAAGAATTCTAGGATTTTTGCAAACGGTTCAGAATTCGAAAAAGCTTCTCAGCAGTGGCTCATCCGCAGGAAAATGGGCAAGTGGAAGCAGTTAACAAGATCATCAAGTCAACTATCAAAAAGCAACTTGAAAAAGCAAAAGGTGGTTGGGTTGATAAGCTTCCATTAGCACTATGGGCGTACAGAACTACTCACAAAACTGCGACTGGGCACACTCCATTTTCACTGGCATATGGATCTGAGGCAATGATTCCAGTAGAAGTAGAGGTTCCTTCACATAGAAGAGTTCATTTCAATGAAATCGAAAATGAAAAACTGCAACTTGAGGCGCTTGATTTTCTTGATGAGAAAAGAGAGGAAGATAGGCTCAGAGTTTCAGCTCATCAGCAGAGAATAGCCAGGTATTTCAATTCCAAAGTTCGCCAACGCAGCTTTGAAGTCGGAGACTTGGTTTTGAAAAGGATCATGACAGCAACTGGTGTGTTTGGGCCAAACTGGGAAGGACCATATGTCATAGGCACTAAACTTCTCGATGGCACTTTCAAACTCATAACTGTTGAAGGAGATCCGACTCCAAGGGCCTGGAACAGCAACCATTTACGTCCTTACTTTACCTGAAAAGAGCTCAGCTCAAAATTGTAAAATGATGATGAATGTATCAGTTGTATTGCGAAACATTGTAAATCAGTGTAAATGAATGAAAGCTATAAAGTGGACGTAGGCCCGATTTTTGGCCGAACCACTATAAATCTTGTGTTCTTTACTATTTCATGATGCCTGTTTTATTTTGATATGTAAATACTTTAAATGTATCGCTAAAATATCAATTCAAAATTGCAGGACATTATAACAAGGCTTGCTCATCACAAAGCTAAGCAACTTCCATAAATCAGCTATTACACGAAAACCAAGCCACAAAAATTTTGTCCAAATTCAAATCCCAAGCAAGGAAAACTTCACATAAAAAGTTGGCGACTCCACTGTGACAAACCTTTGTTCACTAGTTGAGATTGCCGTTATGAATAGACATCCAACTAGATAACTTGCGTTTGTCTCGTGAAGTCATTCAACAGTGAAGTCCACTTCTTCGGATAAAGCAATTTACTTGTAAGAGGAAAAGAAGAAGATGTGCTTGGAAACGATAATAAGAGATCGCTAACAGGCAGATGATGAGAGAAACTTGCCAACAAACCAAAGCCCTCTAACGAGGCACACCAATAAATGGGAGTGCTTTCCTCAACCAAAAAGATCGGTGGGACCACCGAAGGGGCATCTTGTTAATTGGTTGCGGTCGTTTGTACAGACAAACATCCAACCAAGCAACTTACGCCTGCCCCGCGAACCCATCCGACCATGAGAAAGTAACTCCCAGGCACTCAAAAGCCCTCTTCGGAGGCACAAGCCCTCTTCAGAGGCACATGACCTCTTCGGAGGCAAAAGCCCTTTCCCAAGGCACCGCAAGCCCTCTTCGGAGGCACATGACCTCTCCGGAGGCAAAAGCCCTTTCCCAAGGCACCGCAAGCCCTCTTCGGAGGCACATGACCTCTTCGGAGGCAAAAGCCCTTTCCCAAGGCACCGCAAGCCCTCTTCGGAGGCACAAGCCCTCCTCGGAGGCACAAGCCCTTTTCGAAGGCACAAGACCTCTTCGGAGGCATAACTCTTTAAGAGGAGCCCTCTCCGGAGGCATGTCCCAAAATAAAATGCTTGAACAAAAAGCATCGTCCAGAAGCAAAATTCAACTCTCAAAGGAAGGACTAACTTGTTCATCTAGAAAAGTTCCTCCTAAAAAAAAAAGAGGGGGTTGAAAAATGCTACAAAATTCTTTCGGAAAAGCTTATTTCACTTCATAAGGAAATTCACTTCTTGATAAATAAAAGTGATTATCCCCGAAAGTTGAAGCGTTCTTCAGAAAGAAAAAGTAAAAATTCTTCTAAAGACTGGATATACTCTATTAAGAGCAGAATAATTCTCCCCTTAAAAGCGGAATAATTGTCCTCTGAAGTAAGAGTATTAGTCTTAAAAAAAAAACTAGGAATATTGCAATGCACTTACGGCATGGGGGCAATACTGTACAATTCAATTACATTAATAAAAGCAACATGCCACAAGTTCGTTGCAATACCACGGAAAACAGATGTGGAATAAATGCATTCTCAAACGCAGACAGAAAGTTTGCACAAATAAGAAGAATCGTTTGTTCTACACTTAAAATAAAAGATAGATCATTCTCACATACACAAGAGTTTGTACAAGTAAAATAATTGTTTTATTTAGTACTATGAAAATTCTTTACATGTGCAGATATCTCAAAAAGCAAAAGCGAGGACCGGTACCCGCACAATCCCCGGTCAATACATGCAAAGAGCAAAAATAAAAAGTAGAAAATCCAGCTTGATTATTCCTTCTTCTCACCACCCTTGGAACACTTTCCCGGTCTGATGATTAGCTTTTGAAGTCGTTGAGAACGGGCAGGGGCAGAAGGAGAAAGCGGTACAGCCAGATCAACTACTGCTTCCTCTTCAGTGGAAGTCTTCTTCTTTTTCCTTACAGCACGCTTCCCCTTCCTCTTTGAAGAAGACTCACTCCCCGGAGTAGTCAGCAATGTTGAAAGCTTTGTATCGTCGTCAAGAGACCGCTCCGGGGTCTTCTCGATGTCTTCAAACTCCTCCGCCTTCTGTTCCTGAGAAGCAGCCGGATCATCCAAGCCTTGAAGAGCTTCGATTTTCTCTGCCTGTGATCCCGGTTGGGAAGCAGAGGGAGGAGTAATTTGGGAAGACAGAGGAACGGCAATCGAAGGAGTGAAAGCTTGTGTAGTGCTTGGTGCCTCCGCTGTAGAAGAAAAGAAGTTAAAATCAGCATCCCCCGAAAATAAAGAAGGCATCGGTTCATCAAAGTTTAAGTAACAAGTAAGAAGGTCATCGAATTCGGCTAAGTCAAATGACTGGTTCATTAGACCCGAGATGATACCAAGAGTACCTGGAGGAGTTGGCTTTACAAGATCCACCACGAACTTCTCGGCTTCAATATCATCCAGTGCCTCATCTTCAGTAGGAGTAGTTGCAGTCTCCTGGGCAACTTTAGCTAAATGTAGAGAATGAGGGCTGGAATCTAGAATATTAACGTCGGCTGAAGTGGAAGTTTGAACGGGGGCAGTTAAAGGAACTTCTTCTTTTGGAGGCTCTTCTCCCGCTGTTTCAGCTCGTACTTTGGCAAGTAGCTCCTTCCCCTTAACAAGAGCGGCGCGATCCTCATCATTGAGATAGCGCTCCTCAAGTTCCAGCTCATTATAGCCAGCCCCACCAAGCATATCCATCGCGACCTCCCACACTTCAGCCAATGTAATTTCATAATCGGGACCAAGAAAAGAGAGGCTCCCACGACCCAGAACGCTGTGTAAATAAAAGTCAAATAAGGTAGAGCTGACGTCTGCTTTCGTCGCCTCATGTGATTGCTCAGCCGCTTCCTTTTCGGCAACGGCAGCAACCCGGCCAGCGGTAGCCTCATCACGCTCTGCCTCAACTTTAGCAAGTCGAGACTTTAGTAACTCCATCTCTGCGTTCTGAGAGGTGACCTTTTCCCGCAAATCGGCATTTTCTGTGCGGTATTTCTCAGTGATATGCTGTTCAGCGGCAAGCTTCATTTCAACATCTCTCTGTGCAGCATGGGCATCCCGCACTTGTTTTTGAAAGACCTCTTCTTTTTGAATATGAGATGCGGAAGAAGAGGCAAGATCTTCCTTAAGTTTTTTAACCTCGGACTCAAGTTTTGCATAACCATCAGCAATATTTGTCATCTCGAGAGTATGCTGTTTGCAAACTTTGTCCCACTCCGCCTTGTCGTTTTCCATAGTCAGCATTGCCTCAAGGTTTGCACGATTAACCCTTTGGAGTTCATCGACAAGCTTCTGCCACTGCGACATCCTCTCGATATTGAGCCTGACTGCGTCAAGACTGCTAAGCATGTCTGATTTATCAATCGGAACTATGTCCAAGTCAAAGCGCACCCCTTTTAGGCACCAATTCGGAAAACGGCTCTGAAGGGTTGGGGGGCCGTCCTTGACTTGATATTGCGGTCTGTTAATGATAGTCTGAATGTCAGATTTCTTCAGAGGAGGAGAGCTAGCTAGAATATCGGAAGGAATGGGAGCGTCAGTCTTTTCAGAGATTTCAGACGCGTCAATCGGTTTAGATCGTTTGCTCGGTTCGTCGACAATCTGAGTTTTTCCCTTATCATCATAAGACTTCCGCTTATGAGAGTATTCGCTCCTGTGCGAAGAGTCGTATCGTTCGGCATCTTTCCTTCTTTGCCATTGATCGTAATCCCGCTTCTCCTGGGCTTTCCTTCGAGCCCTCTCTTCATCTGTTTCTTTTGGAGTATCAAGGTACTTCCTAAAGTCATAGGTGCCGCGGCCTCCACGGTACTTGAATGAGTCATAATATGAACCTGTACGTCCCATTGGAGAACCTAAAAGCAAAAATGGAGTAAAGTTTAGAAATTTCTAGGAAAAAGAGGATAAATGTTTATAAGTGCTGGAAAATCCTAAGTGTGTGTGGCGTGCAAGCTACATGCGTCAAACTACAGACCACGCTTTAGTGTGGAAACAGAGACGACTGGCGTAGTAGGCGTCTGGGTTTGTTTAAAGGTGGAAGTCGCCTCGACAACGGGAGAAGTTGCTTTTGGATTGTTATCCCCAAAAAGCTCTTGAGAAGTTATCATGATATCACTCAAGCCATCAAAGGCGTCATCTAGGAGTTCAGCAGACTTCTCCTTTTCAACCTCTGTATCAATGGATTTCTCAGGAACTTGAGGATTCTCTTCCTCTTCAGTAATTGGGGTAAGCGCCGACTTGCTGACTAACCCTGCGACATCGATGGATGCGGAACATTTTACCAAGGCAGCCTCCATGACGGGTGCTTCTGATGCAGTTTCTTCTACAGAAGCTGGGGCATTCGAGGCCTCTGCTTGGGAATCTGAAGCAATTAACGTTTCCGCCTCAGAACTAGAAACTTCATGAATCTGAGTCGATCTAGAAGAATGTAAAAGGCCGAACTGGTGCAGAAATTCATCTTTCAACAAGAATTTGGCACTCCTCTCTTCAGCGTCAACAGCACTCAAAGTATCTAAAATCGACTTTCGGCTGGTATCTCGAAGAAGAGAAGGAAGTGCTGCACGGAGAAAGAATGGAATTAAGCATTTGATGGTTCGAATTATGAGAAATTTAGAAAAATGAATTGGTAAGAGGTAATCTTACTTCCGACTCTCCAAATAGCATAAAATCCCGGAGGACAACGAACATAGAAGAATTGAGTCAAGAATCCGTGGGCACTTTCAGGCAAGTCCAGAATTAGTTTGCGATTCCTAGCACTCCTCACAAGTATGATAGAAGGATGGTCCTTGTTCTTCGCAAATGTGCACAAGAAGCGAATTTCATCAAAAGAGGGAAAACGGTTCAACGTTCTCCTGAAAAGCACACACAATCCCAGCAGGATGGAGTATCCGTTAGGGTGTAGTTGAAAGGGAGAAATAGTTAGCCGAAGGAAGAGTTCCCGAAGACAATCATTAAATGGAGGAATGGCTCCACTTGAACACATCTGCCGGTTCACAGCAACGAAACCAAGAGGTGGCCTGTCAGCAGTGTCGCTTGGCCCAGGAAGTAAAGCATCAGCTTCGGCAATGCCGAATTGGATGCACAGTTGTCGGAAGACTTTATGACTTAAAGTAGTAGAAGTCCTTTCCGGAGGGTCGATTAGTGGAGTAGCAATTGGAAAAGCTTCTCCGGCTATTTCCAAGTCTTCTAGTTGAGATTCCATTCTACACAAGGAACTGGACGATCAAATATTAAGGTGCACGTTTCCTAAAAAGAGTGAAGTGTTGTGCAAAACTAATACAATGATGAGAAAATGTAAATGAAATTAAACTAATTGATACTTGTCAATTAAAAAGTTTCGGGGCTTAATGTTTTAAGTCCAGGAATAGTGTTGCGTTAATGCAAATAAATCAGCTTTAGTTGATCACTTCAATTTTGCTTTAATACTTCACTTAGATTTGTTAGTTCACAACATTTCATTCACGAAGTTCATTTAAGTTTGATTTTCTTTGACAACTAATCTGCTGTTGATGTGGGCAATCAATAGCAGCATATTCGTCCCATTTTTTCTGTGAATGTTGCTTCTAAACAGGTTATTAGCATTAAAGTTGAGGCAATCCAAGAAGTGCAAAACCCAAAATAATTCAAGTCCAGGAAGTCAGTCAAAAGCTGTTCAAAGTTCTAAGTGATAGGTCGCTTACAACCTAGCACAGGTTGCAATGTTCTTATGCTATGTTGTTCAGATTGAAAGTTCAAGACTGTGAAAAGTTGCTTAAGTCTTAGGTCGTTCAGCGACCTATCATAAGTCAGGATTTCTGTAGGTCGCGTATTGCAGCTGAATGGATTAAGGTGAGGCAATTCTCTTAAGTCCTAGGTCGAGCACGATTGTTTTTAGGTTGGAGATACTCTAGGTCGCAAATGTCGTCAGGTCGCAAAGGCTAAGGTCGTTAAGTATTCCCACGCGACCTAACTCTTAGGGCGTTCGAATCTGATAGGTTGACGACTTCTTCTCCAAGCAACATCATATTGGGTCCAATAACCCAATACCACCAGTTCAAAAAAGGAATCATCATCCCCTTCATCCTACCTCAACCTACCACCGATTGACTAGAGAATCAATGGCAAACCCTACAGATCCATAGCAAAACCTTCCGTATGATCGTAAATCATCCCAACACGTCAAACGACGAACGAAAGTCGATTGAAACTACCGTACAAAAAAGCCTGATGCATGGAATTGGGCTTAGGTCGAGCGACAACGATTCATGTTCAAAACAGTGACTATGGGCAAGTATAAGCTGATCCACTTACGAATTATGATCGGCGAGGAAGAATCGTTGGCTGATTGAGTCAAATTTGTCTCTGGAAGATCGAAAGAACTGTTAATGGCGATGAAGGCTCAGGACAGTAGGGTAAGAAAGAAGATGCGACCTAACCAATTTATATGGGACTGAAGAAGGGAGGTGAACAGGCGTGCAAGTTTTAAGTCGATTCGCGACCTAGCAAAGTTGAATCGAAGCATACGACCTAGAGTATAGTCATATACTTCGAGGGGCAAATGTTAACTCCTTTAGTTCAGCGACCTAAAACTCTGCGACCTAAGAATGCTACGACCTAAGGAAATGCTGCGACCTAAGGAAATCTCGCGACCTAAGAATGCTGCGACCTAAGGAAATGCTGCGACCTAAGAATGCTGCGACCTAAGGAAATGCTGCGACCTAAGGAAATCTCGCGACCTAAGAATGCTGCGACCTAAGGAAATGCTGCGACCTAAGAATGCTGCGACCTAAGGAAATGCTGCGACCTAAGAATGCTGCGACCTAAGAATGCTGCGACCTAAGGAAAAGCTGCGACCTAACTACATAGCGATCTAAACTTATCAAGATAAGAAGTTAGCGACCTAACTTCTTTGCGACCTAAGGTCCAGAAGACCTCGCGACCTAAGGCTGCAGAAGATCTCGCGACCTAAGGAGGCAGAAAGGATTGCGACCTATGGAACTCAACGACCTAAGGTAGCTAGCGACCTAAAGGACTTAACAACCTAAGGTAGTTAGCGACCTAAGGAACTTGACGACTTAAATAGGTTAGCGACCTAACTATTAAAGGGGGTTCAGCGCCCCACGACCTAGAGCTCCCACAGCTATTCTATAACTCGCGTGCGACCTATTACTTGATCAGATGAAGACAAGTGCAGTAACTCCTGAAACCGCAAGGGGATAGCGACCTAGCTTAGGTCGCTCGCGACCTACGACCTAACTAAGGTCGTGCGCGACCTAAGACTTAGGCAAATTTCCTGCCCAGAAATCAGCCTCTATAAATAGGACATCACTTCCAACTTGAGAGGGACTTTTAGCAAATCATTTCTACAGCGTTGTTACTCCGTCGAACTCTTCATTCATTCAGTAATCAAGGATCCTTCAAGCATTCACGACACTACAACAAGCTTCGAGAGAAATTCCTTACATCCGAGATGGATTCATCGAGTTTCACCGTCGAAGATTGAGCTAGTAGTCTAGATTGTTTCTTGTGATCGAATTGTACTGTTTCTTGAGGAGATTTGTATCAACTTGTAACCGAATCAGCAATAAGAGATTATAAAGTGGACGTAGGCTCAATTACGGGCCGAACCACTATAGATCCGTTGTTCATTTACTGCATTTCTGCTATTTTCCTGCTTGATTTCTGTTCCCGTCACACGGGTGGTGCTTTCACGATCTTATTACACACACCGGATGTTATCGTTCATATTTTAACGTTAACAGGAAGTAGCTTATATATCCTCATATATATAAGTTTAAAATGATTTAAGCAAACCAATATTCTTATTGGCACAAAGATACTGGATAGAAGAAAATTGGAATGAAATATTTTCTTGTTTAAATGGCCACTGTATGTAAAAAAAAAAAATTTAAGTGGGTCATTTCATTTGGTATCAGAGCTATGTTGTTAAATAACATAGGAAAATTTGTATGAACTTGTTTGCATTGGATGTATGGAAGTGTTGATTGCCTTGGATGTTTTGTTTTGGTAGTGCTCATACTATAATATCTAGTATAACTGTATAGGGATAGATTGAAATGAATTAATCAAAAGAGTATTAGGCAAAATGGACTAACCTAAGTGTCATATCCATAGAGCTATGGTAGGACCCAGACATCAGAATGTAGGAACAAGTGAACCACCCCTGGTGAATGTGCAAGAATTCATGAGAGCCATAAGGGATGGAGTAGGCAATAGGCAGGAAAATCCACATGAGGAGCTTTCCAAACTACTCAAGACTTTTACCAATCTTGGAGGCAAAACTTTTGATGGCACAGAAGGAGTTATGAGAGTTCAAAATTGGCTCAGAATTTTGGAAAGAATCTTTGCAGACATGCAAGTTGAAGACCAAAGGAAGAGGCAAATTGCATCCAGGCAATTGAGAGGAGCAGCTTTGGATTGGTGGGAGGTTATCATAGCTGGAAGACCTGAAGGAGAAGTGACATGGGATCAATTTAAAGCAATGTTGGAAGGTAGGTTTGTCCCTGCATCAACTAAGGAGTCTTTGTTGGAGGAATTCATCAAATTAAGGCAAGGGACTATGAGTGTCACTGAGTACACTCAGAAGTTTGAATCATTGGCAAAGTATGGTGCAGTACTCATCACTACTGAGGAGGCTAAGAATGGCAGATATATTCAAGGGCTGAACCTTAGCCTTAGTAGAGCCATGCTACCATACAAGGATAGGACTTTTGATCAAGTTTTGGATTTGACTCTGAGCATTGAACAACATGATAAAGCTAGAGAGAATTTCAGGACATTCGAGAATAACCAAAACAAAAAGGGAAAGGGTAAATTTCACCCTTATGATAAGAAGAAAACAGACATAGCTTCCACCAAGAAACCAGAAGAACTCAGGGCTGCTGAAATTAAGAAGAAGATTACTTGTTATAACTATGGCCAAGAGGGGCATATGAAGAATAGATGCACAAATGTTAGGCCTGCATCCTTCAAATGTCACCATTGTGGGAAGGAAGGTCACATAAAGAGGAATTGTCCAGATTTCAAGCAAGGAAAATTAAGGGCATTGGAAGGAAAAGGCAAGGCAGTTGAGGGATCAAGTGTTGAAAAGCATGGTCAAGTTGAAGGTACTTTGCATATTCACTCAATACCTTTTGCGGTAGTGTATGATACTGGGGCTACACACTCATTGTTCTTACATGATATTGCACAACAATTAAAATTGAATTGTATGATTGTTGATAAGCCACTGTTAATTAGAAGCCCTATAGGTAGTTCATGTGTTCTGGGTATGATATGTATGCAACTGGGATTAAATATAGGAGGACATGTGTTTGAGTCAGACCTATATGTGTTGCAATATCCGGGCATAGGGATTATTTTAGGAGTTGATTAGTTAAGTAGATATAAGGCTATCATAAATGTGGAGACATCCACCATATCATTGAAAGTTTCTGATGGACAAAGAATAATTGTTCTTTGTGAGGCAAACAAGAATAGAAGTATAGCCAACCTTTTTACATTGTCTAATGAAAAACCCATGCCTGCATTAGAAGAAATCCCCATAGTGAATCAATATGTTGATGTGTTTGGTGAAGTGAGAGGAGTTCCAAACCACAGACCAGTTGAGTTTTCAATCAAAATAATTCCAGGAGCTAGCCTAGTAGTTAAAAGACCAACCAGAATGGGGCCTAGGGAGTTGATGGAACTGAAAAAGCAATTGGTTGAACTAGAAGAAAAAGGTTTTATTAGACCCAGTAGCTCATCATGGGGAGCACCAGTAGTCTTTGTTAAAAAACAAGATGGATCCCTTAGGTTATGCATTGACTATAGGGAATTAAATAAAGTCACGGTTAAAAATAAATATCCCCTACCAAGAATTGATGATCTGTTTGATCAATTGAGTGGTGCAAAAATATTTTCTAGGCTTGATTTAGCTTCAGGCTTTCATCAGATGAAAGTAGAAGAGGAAAGCATAAAGTATACAGCCTTTAACACAAGATATGGACTTTATGAATTTTTAGTAATGCCATTTGGCTTGACAAATGCTCCTTCCTATTTTGTTGATTTGATGAATAGTATTTTTAGAGAATACTTGGATAAGTTTGTATTGATATTTATTGATGACATACTAATTTATTCTAAGTCAGTTAGAGAGCATGAAAATAATTTGCATACGGTATTCAAGAAACTGAGGCAGGAAGATTTAAAAGCCAAGTTTTCAAAATGCACTTTTTGGCAAAATGAAGTGAATTTTCTAGTCCACATTATATCAGAAAAAGGAATATCTATAGATCCCAATAAGGTCATTGCAGTGCAAGCTTGGAAAAGACCTACCAATGTCACTGAGGTCAGATCATTCATGGGAATGGCTGGTTACTATAGAAGGTTTATAAAAGATTTTGCAAAAATTTCAATCCCATTAACCAGATTGACTAGGAAAAATCAAGTGTATACTTGGACTGAGGAGTGTGAGAAAGCCTTTGGGAAATTAAAGGAAGCACTAGTACAAGCTCCAATCCTTAAAGTGCTTGAAGGAAATGAAAACTTGGTGGTGTATACTGATGCAAGTGGACAAGGGCTTGGGGCAGTATTGATGCAACAACATCAAGTGATAGCTTATGCTTCTAGGCAGTTGAAACCAAGTGAGGTAAGATATGCTACTCATGACCTTGAATTGGCTGCTATAGTGTATGCTCTTAAGCTGTGGAGACACTACCTGTTAGGGGCAAAATTTGAAGTTTATACAGACCATAAATCACTTAAATATTTGTTTTCACAAAAAGAATTAAATATGAGGCAGCAAAGATGGATTGAACTCCTAGCCTCATATGATTTTGAAATATTATACACCCCTAGTAAGGCTAATAAAGTAGCAGATGCCCTAAGTAGACAACATGCTAACATGGCTAGATTGATGGTAAAAGAGTTTAACATTTTATCATTGTTAATTGATTCAGAAATAGAAAGTGATAATATAGAAAACATGAGCCTATGCAGTGAGAATGTAGAAATGGGAAAATTAAGTTTTATTACTCTGAGGTCAGAATTGAAGAATAAAGTTGTAGAGCTACAAGACCAAGATCCATTTTTGTTTGAAAAGAAAACTCAGATGTTAAATGGTGAAGCAGTGGAAGGTTTTCAGTTGAATGATCAAGGCCATTTGAAGAAAGGAAAAAGAATATGTGTTCCAGCAATTGATGAGTTGAAGCAAGAAATCATAGATGCTTACCACAAAAGCAAATACACTATACACCCAGGAAGCACAAGAATGTATCACAACCTCAAGAGGGATTATTGGTGGAGAGGTATGAAGAATGCAGTGGCAACCTATGTATCTAAATGTATGGTTTGCCAACTGGTGAAGGCTGAGTATCAAAAACCCTCAGGAATGCTTCAACCTTTGCAAATACCACAGTGGAAATGGGAAGACATATCAATGGATTTCATTGATGGTTTGCCTAGAACTAGGAGGGGAAATGATAGTATTTGGGTAGTGGTTGATAGGTTAACCAAGTCAGCCCACTTTATACCAGTAAAATCAGAAAGAAATGCAAGTACACTAGCCCAGTTGTTTATTAAGGAAGTAGTTAGACTACATGGTATACCAAAGACTATAGTAAGTGATAGAGGTACCATCTTCACTTCAAAGTTTTGGCAGAGCTTTCACAAGGCAATGGGGACTGATTTATGCTTAAGCACAGCATACCATCCTCAATCTGATGGCCAAACAGAAATTGTGAACAAATTGCATAAAGACATGTTAAGAGCTAGTGTATTGGATTAGGGAGGAAGTTGGGAGGATCATATCTTTTTAACTGAATTTGCATACAACAATAGCCATCATAGTAGCATAGGCATGGCACCCTTTGAAGCTCTCTATGGGAGACCATGTTTATCACCCTCAAGTTGGCTTGAATCTGGGGAAAAAGTGGTCTTAGGACCAGAAAATGTGAAGGAAACTTCTGAGAAGATAGCTTTAATCAGAAAAAGAATTGCTTCTGCCCAAGATAGGCAAACGAAATATGCAGATCAAAGAAGAAAGGCAGTACAATATGATGTTGGAGATTATGTATTTATCAAGATATCACCCATTAAAAAGGTTCTAAGGTTTGGGAAATAAGGAAAGTTGATTCCTAGATATATAGAGCCATATAAAATTTTAGAAAGAATAGGAACTGTAGCCTATAAGCTAGAGTTGCCAGAAGAAATGAGAGCAATGCATGATGTTTTTCATGTGTCTCAACTAAGAAGATGGGTTTACGATAAGGAGGCAATCCTTGAATCCTCTTAGGATGTGCAGATTGATCCCAGGATGATCTATGAAAAGGAGCCAGTGGGCATAGTTTCTAGAGAAACCAAGAAATTGAGAAACAAAGAAATTAAATTAGTGAAAGTGCAATGGAGTCTTGACCCAAATGATTGCACATGGGAAGTGGAGGATAAAATCAGAAATGATTATCCACAACTGTTTGATTAAATGAAAGGTAAATGTATATATATTGATGAATGATTGAATATGCATTATGATTTTTTTATGCATAGTGTTTAATCAAGTGATTGGCTTGAGAATGGTTTGAGGTCAGAAAATTGATTTTTCTGGAGTAATGATACTTAAGTTAAGCATGAAAGAATTGTGGGACACAATTCTTAAAAGGAGGGGTATATGTGATAACCCTGATTTTAGTGAAGCAATGATTTAAATTAGTTTATGGTTGCATTAAAATTACATTGCAAAATAGATAGGAATAAAAACTGTTTTGCAAGTGTATGGTTTAATTATAAATGCGTAAACAAGATGATGCACACACTGGCACACATTCTTCTATGTGATAAAATAGGCAACAGTTAATATATATATATATATGTTAGGATAAATAAATTAAAAATACATATGTAGGCAGATATGATCAGGTCTTTAAAAAGTTTGGCATAAAGAAAACAAATATATATAGGCAGAAATAGTAAATATATGCAGAAAGTATAAGATATTTAAAGTTATTTAAAGAAAGAAAAATAAAAAGACTTAGGCAAAAATAGGCATATATATGTTATACACAGACACAGGCAAGCATTGCAAGTGAAAAAAAAAGAGAAAAACAAAGCTTGCATGGAAATGGTATGAACCCTTAAATAAACACTTTATCCATTTCCAGCAATTCTTTTTGCTTAGGAAAAATTAAAGTCATGCATAAAACATGACCCGGGGTAAGATTAAAAGAATGAGGTTTATTTTCTAGAAAAAATATAACAAGGACCACATACCATTTTCTTGTATATATGAATTAAGTGTAAGGCAGATCAGATCATGGGGTAAAACTGACATTGAGTAATTCCATAAAACCCTAGTAACAGTCAGGGTTTATATAAGGAGGCTTAGTGTAGTAAGATCATACACATTTGCTCTTCATAACCAAAAGGAAAAATAGAAAAAAAAATATAAGCCAGAGAAAATAAGGAGCATCGGCCATTAGAGTTAGAGGAAGGCAGAGGATCAAAAGAAAAGAAAGGCTTAGGAAAAAGGAATTAATGTGAGTAACCTCACTGAATACTTTGGCATTAAGTCCTGAATATTGAGGCAGCCTATTTGAATTAATAATTCACTTTTGCAAGTTATGTTCATTTTATGATTTGATGACTTTGGTTTGTTAATGATCTGTTCAAGTGTAAAACCCTTCATAGTAATTTATAAAAATAAGTCATGGATTTCTGTTTAGATTGTTTATCTATGCTGTGAATTAACTTTGAGATTGAGTGATTTCTTTTTATGGGTTTTCTTCATAAAGTTATTTATTAAATCCCAGGGTTCATGTTGTAGATATATGGTCTGAAAATGGAAGGAAATATGGGGCTGCAACATTGTGTTGTTGCTTATGTCTCATGTTAACTGAAACAAAGAAAAATGTAGAAGTGCAATGTTATACATGTGCTGAGCTTCTATGTTTTATGAACTACACAAATCAAAGTATATACTTATGGTTTAGCCAGATCTTTAAGATTAATAAGAATCTGATTGAACCATAGGTAAGAGAAGATAACTAGTAAACTACTTATGACCATATGTTTATAACTTGATCCATTGAAACCCATAGGCAAAATAATATGCTAAGAAATCACATCTGTTTTCATGATTAAATGTTGCTTCTGAGAATATGACTTACCAATCTCTGGATGAATACATGTTGGTTGAATTGTTTATTTTTCTCTGATTGAAAAGTGAGATGCAGAGGGGATTAGCATAACTATGAAAAAGGAAATAACACTTAGTAATTTAACTAAGGACTTTGGATCTTAGGGCTACAAAATATAGCTTGGCAAGGTGAACATTGCAAGCTCACACATGGTATGTTATACCCAGGGGCCTAAGTGTGCTGGGTTAACAGAGAAATGTCCCAGGAAGTGTGTGGTTTAACAAGTGAAAGTAGCTAAAGACCATATGACACTTGATAGTGAGCAATAGAAATAGGTTCAGGTGAGGCTTGGGTGAAGTCCCTGATGGCCAGTAAATTTGTAAGAGGGCTTGATGACTGAATTGATGATTGCATTGGTTTGTTTATGATGTTTTATTAGTGAATCTTATGATTGTTTTCTCTGAACTAAAATACTTGGATCATACATAATTTTGTTTTGCACTGATATGAATGCACATGCCTCACAAAAACATGCACAGGGATGATACTGAGTTTCTTAATTCATTCAAAGTATTTGAATATAAATAAAAGTCATATAAAATCATGTTTTCAGGTAGATTACTCATACTAGACATTAGTCTGACCCTTTTGTGTTTAAGCACTATTGGGTGTCTCATATTTGTATGAGGCAGTTCATGGTGATTATGCAGGAAAATAGGAATTTCATTGATCAAGCTTTGGATGAGTTAACTGCTTAAGGAATTGGATGCTATATTTAAAGACTTTGCTGAAGTTAAATTAGATATTTATGTTGAACTATGTTAAGCTATGTTATTTAAGTTGATTAGAAAAACCAATGTATTGTTATTCACTGTTTTGTAAGTATTGAATTTAAGTGGGTGTTTCAGCTGAAACTTATGGGATTTATTTTGAAAATGTTTCACTAAGTAATGAAGTTTTTAAGCTTTCTGATTAATTAATTTATAATGATAGGAAACTTGAGCTTGTAAGGATTTATAAACTAAATGAACAACTAGGTATTTGGCATGAGAGATTCATGTTTACAAATGATGGAAAATTTGGCAAATAAGGCTCTGAGTCACTTTAGAAAGGAAACAGTATAACATGTGTTTTGTTATGAAACAGTGGAAACAGAATATGGCTAACATAGCCATTTTATTGAGTCTGGGTTAAGCCAGCACTCAAGAACTTTTAAACTAAATTTTCAGTTAGGTTATTTTACAACCCAGATATAGGAGAAGTCACTTTGGACAACAAGAAGAAATAGAAAATTAAACACTTAAAACTTCCTCTGACACACACATGCACATGAACATGCACACACACATACACAAGCAAAGCACTGTTCATACAGTAATAAAATTATGGAAATACATGTAAAATGCCAAGTCTTTAGACCTGAAACAAATAGTCATGCAATAATCTATGTATATTTATAAGACCTGGTTTTTTTGAAACATAGTTGCTATGTAGGGATTGTTTCTTTAAAATGATCCCCAAACAGATTTGTCCTTCCAAACTTTTGTACTCTGATTCAAGTAGGAAGTAGCTTATATATCCTCATATATATAAGTTTAAAATGATTTAAGCAAACCTATATTCTTATTGGCATAAAGATCCTGTAAAGAAGAAAATTGGAATGAAATATTTTCTTGTTTAAATGGCCACTGTATGTAAAAAAAAATTTAAGTGGGTCATTTCATCGTTTATTTTTGAAAAGTGTATATTATATTATATTACCTTATGTTATATTATAAGTTGTCAGCCTACATGTTATCATCCAAAGGTAATACATATATGTATATTTCAATATGTGAATTTTATATGCATTTTTGCCAACTCATATATATTATAATATACGAGTACCGTATGTTGTGTTATAAAGTAGTATACTTGTATAGTTTATACTTTAAAACGTAGGTTGTTGTTCTATTAGTTGTTATATACAATTTATTGTAAAAAAAATTAAGTTCTAAGAGGAATATGGCATTGTCATTTTGAGATAAGTATGGATATTGTTTAAAAATATTATATATTAGTCTATATATTTGTTTATACCTTGATATAAAAATATAATATGTACATATGTTTGATTTCAATATACATATGTTTAAATTTAAGATTTATTTAAATGTATATGTATTTTTAAATTGAATTTTTGTATTTAAAGAAAATAATAATATAATATGCATCTCGTTTAGATTTTTATATCAAGCTAATTGGATTTGTTCTCATCGATTCTTTTGTCAGCTTTTTGACCGTCAAGTTCGTGCCTATATAACTTTGCTTCGGAATTCGTGTTCGGATTCATAGCTCATTTCATCGTCAAATATCTCTATACTCGAAAGGTGTGCAATCACTCACGATTAACGTTCTTTTATTTATTAAATTTGATTTCAATTGAAACGACAATTGAAATATGCTACTGCTAGTTATTTATATTGCTATATATACGTCATTATCTGTATTTGTTCACCTGTGACATTTGACACCATTATCTGTTATTTATATTGCTATACATATGTCATTATCTGTATCTGTTCACCTGTGACACCTGACACCATTATCTGTTATTTATATTGATGATATATGTCTGTTATATTATTATCATATCTGTTATCACTCTGCAAGTTCCCTGTTAGTATAGAATTCACTATGGGTTGAAATGATACATACCCAAACGATCTATAGAATATGAGAAAATCGTTATGGGTTGAAATGATATACCCAAGCGATTTTCATTGAATTAAATTTGGGATTACGGGTTGAAAAGATATATACCCGTATATATTTAAATTGCGAATTGAAATGATAAATATCTGTATCACTTGACCATAGAATAGTAAATTATATACAGACATCGTTGGTCTATATATAAATATTTTGGAAAATGATTTCTACGATTTTGAAAAGAAATATATGGTTTCAATCAATATTGATTTTAATGATTTATTAAAGTTGATTTAATAAAGTTGATAAATAATATGTTTAAGTATTTATTTAATATCTATATTTTAAAATATAGAGTTTATAATGATTTGAAATCGAATTGAAATTGATGATTTGAAATTAATTAAATTTGAAATTTTTAAACTACGATTTTATAACTTGAATTTGATTAAAAGTTACTTATATGAATATTTCTAATTTATATAAATTTAAATGGGATATTTTGTTTTATTTAAATTTGTAAATTGAAGCTGTATTTAGATATTATTGAAATGATTAAGTAAATATTTCAAAACTAATAATAGTAAAGTGAATTTGATATATATATAAAAAAATTATAGAATTTAGTTTTGAAAGGTTGTATATATTGAAATTTGAATGGCTTATTTTATGGTTCAAATATGTATTTGAAAATCGATAATTTAAAATGGTTTATTTAGAAACTGAATCAAATTGAATTGATGATTTGAGATTTGATAAAATTTGAAGTTTTGGAATTCGAGTTGATTTGAATCGATTTGTGAAATTTGAGGAAGCTATTTTTATATAAAGTATTTTTAAACCATATCTAAAACTATTTATATTTTACTTTATAAATTATTTTAATATAAACTATTTCAATAAATCATTTCAATATAAATTATTTTATTATAAGCTATTTTAACTTATAACTATTTTACATAAACTATTTTATTTTATAAACTATTTTACTATATATACTAATTTTAATATCTAAACTGTTAAAGAGGAAAGTGATATGGATTCCGAAATGTTATGATTTCAAGCTATGATTTCAAAGTGTTATGAATTTCAAGGTTTTGATTTCCAAAGTGTTTTGATTTAAAAGACTTACGATTTTGAAAGCAATGTAACTTTGGAAAGTGATATGATTTTGGAAATGGATTTATATAAAGTGAATATGATATCGTATGGATATGGTTTTGAAATGGAAATGATATTTCGGTTTGAAATATAAACTATTTTTGAAAGTTTACTAAATGACCATCGGTGTAATTAATACGTAGTTATTAAAGAGACCGGGATCGAATATGGACATACTCTCTGTCGATACCAAAAACCACTTTAATAACTAATATACACGGAGTGTTGATCCAGAACGAAGTGGATGGTTTGATGAACGCGTTGACTGAAGAAAGAGTACGATTTTGGATGACCCCTGACATGACTAAAAGAGGAGCCCTGCCGGGCCATTGAGGTTCGCCACCTCTAGCGGACACACTTCTTCGTTACCATATCTATTACTTTTGTGATTCGATTTGGGTGCACCCCTCGATTATGGGAGTGTTGTTTCGCGGTGTTGGGGTAGTAGCTGCTATGCCCAACATCAGTCCGGATGATGCAACTACTAGTATCCTAGTTGGTATCGCCTCATGTACCTTGTCATACTTTTTATCCTATCGCGACCAATACGATTTGTTTTGTGTTATACCTATGGGGTACCCTCTGATAACCACTAGTTTACGGTGGGGCTTACTGTGCTGTATAGACTATGACATGTTAAAAATGTGTTAAGGGTGGAATAAGCCATGACTTAACGCTATTTTGATATTGTACTTTACTGATTAGACATTATCTACTTAGCGTACACTACTACATAGTAGATAGTTTAACGGATCCTTAGAGGATGGTTATCCCAAACATTCTTTGAGTTACTTGTATTTCAGTCGTTATTTCACTTGAGTTGGATTTATTGATATAAGAATGTTAATCCTGACTCGAGTGTTTTGTGTTTTCTTTACGCTCGGGTCAGACTGAGTGATATAGTATTCAAGACTTACCTTTGGAGTTGGAGCTTCGCTTGGAGATCCAGCTTTCAGATATTCAGTTGATTCCAGTGATGTATTCTGATATTGTATTTGACTATTGTATTCGAGACTTCTGTTGTATCTTGTTTAACTCTGTTATATATATAGTAGCTTCATGAACTACTATTCTTTTGTTTCCGCTGCATTATTGTTATATTACTCTGTGTCTGTGATCTGTGATTATTTTATTTACTGTATATGCTGAGTTTTGCCAATTTAAATTAACAATCTATTATTTTGAATTATTCAAGTCTGGCATGTGCGGATTTATTGTCGATTTGAATGGTCCAAAATAGTGGGTCGTTACACTCTTCTGGCCACCAGATTCCTTTTTGTTAGAAGCAACATTGTTATTCTTAACTTCAGCCACGTCTACTTTTGCTGGCACAGGAAGGCTTTCTAAGCGCATGAATTCATCGGCCTTCTTGTAGAACTTCTCAAGTGAGTTTGGCTCTTTCATCTTTAGCCATTTTCCGAATTCACTTGATTTGTCAATAACTCACATCAAGTAAGTCAGAATCATCCGAGGCTCTGCATTATCAACTTCGGCCAAGGCTATATTGAAGCGGTTTAAGAAAGATTTGATAGACTCTCCGGGGCTTTGTTCGAGGCTGGATAGTGACATTATGTCCTTGTCCTTCGAAGCATATAACCTGAACTGATCTTTGAATTTCCCAGTTAGGTCGGAGAACTGATCCACGGATCGAACTGACAGCTTCGTGAACCAAAGCAGGGCCACTCCCTCCAAGTACACAGGAAAGTATCTGCACTTGATCTCGTCTGTTGCTCTGGCACCTGTCATATGCCAATCATACTTGTATAAGAACTGGTTAGGATCGCTTGTCCCCCGATAAGCCGGAATAGTGGGGGGAACAAACTTCTTCGGAAATTCAGCCTTCAGAATTGTTTCGGTAAAAGGAGTTTTGCTTGGAGCAAACCCCCAGTCACTTTCATCTTCCTCACTTCGCATGCTCTCCTTCATAATTTGTTGAATCATTCCCGAGAGGTACTCCTCATCGTTTAGAGGCCCCGCGGGACAGACGTTAGCTACTTTTTCGGAAGTTTACCTGGACAAACGTTCACGAAGAGTTGGCTGCGGCCTTGAACCTCCAGCTTGGGGAGGTGCCCCTTCGGCGATGCCAACTACCCTCTGAGGAATACTTTTCCCTTGGGAATCATGAACATCCTCAGCAAAGGTTTCTTTATTATTTTCTGGTTGTTGGTTAACTCCAAGCAAAGCATTTAACTTGTCCAACATCAAAAGTGTTCTGGGCTTCCATTTGTTGATACAACCTAGACACTACAGCATCCAATTCCGCCCTTGTGACTCCAACACTAGGAGCCGCTTGATTTGACGTGGGAGAAGTGGCGGTGTTGTTATAAGCATCTCCAGATCTAGTAGATTTACTTTTCCTTCCAGGAGCCATAATTTCGGATAGACTTCTGGTTCTTAGGGAGAGTCTTTCCATAAATCTTTGTGAAGCAATGATGAGAGCACCCCTGAGTTCAGCCCCTCTCAATGAAAGCACCAAAAATGTTAATGCTAAAAATGTACGCTAACACCCCAGTGTGAGTTGTGATATAGCGAAAGCACCACCCGTTGGTACGGGAACAAAAAGCAAGCAGAAAATAGTAAAGAGGCAACAATTTTTATAGTGGTTCGGCTCAAAGTCAAGCCTACGTCCACTTAATCTCTTCTATTACTGATTTGATTACAAACTTTACCATAATTCTTCAATTACAACACAATTAAGACCGGTAGTTAGAACTTTGATGCAGAAAAGCTCTTTGAATTCATGTTGAATGAACTTGATCTTTTCCGAAGGTTCTTTGAAGTGTCTTTTGCATTTGAAGTGTTGGAGCAAGTGTAGAAGTAGTGAAAACAGAAAAATCTTGGCGCTAAAAAAAAATCCTCCTCCCCCCAGTGCAGAGTAGGCGGGGTATTTATAGGAGAAGTTAGGCTTAGGTCGGCCATGTCATAGGTCGTGAGCGACCTAGGGAGTTGCAACCTAAGAGCGATCCCGAGGTAGCATAAGTCGTTAGCGACTTAATGGAGCCATCCTGGACGAGATATATGCTGTGAGCGACTTAGCATGTGTAGCACATGAGTTATCTCGGCTTGCTAAGGTCGTAAGCGACCTAATGGAAGAAGCAGTGCGCATGCGGCTTAACTCTGAAGCTTGCTAGGTCGTTAACCCGTTGAGTCATAGGAGTCTTTAGGTCGCTAGGTCGCTGGAGCTCCTTAAGTCGTTGAGTCGTGCCATATTGAGTCGCTCTATGCTTTAGGTCGTGCCCTGCTATAGGTCGTTAAGTCGTTTATGCCTTGGATAGTTAAGTCGCTTATTCCCTTAGGTCGTTCAGTCGAATAGGTCGCTAAGTCGTGAATAAGAGAGGTGTTAACATATATGGTGTATTGATATGAAAAATACATAAATAAATTAGACAGCAGAACAGAACTATATTAATATGAATATGCTGAAAATACGATACGTTCAATATGGATACATATTATCTTATCAGTTTGAGGCATTAGCAGCCTATGACATGAGTATTTTGTAAGATATATTATTGACATGAAAAAGGAAAGATATTGGACTAGACCTGTATATTATGTTTTTGTGGAAAAGTACTGTTATTATAGACATTTAAAGGGAAACATATACTTTATATCACTACAATGATCCAACAGTCGTAATAAAAATAGACAATTGAAGCCGATAGACCATACTTGATATGCATTAATGCATTATATTGAATCTGATTCACTGTTGGAGGTATATAACAATTTCCAGTACAAATAAAATTCCAAAAAAATAAATAAAATTGTGAGCAAACTTCCTTTTAGTTTCAAAATATTATAAAAAGTCTTAAATTTAGATCTTATTTTTTCTGCATCTTTTGTGTTTTTGTATGCATATTTTGATATTAGATATAGTAAAATTACAACAACCATGCATGTTATATTCTTCTTTATGTGGCATTACTTTAAAAACAACAATTTCACAAAACATTTCGAAAAAAAGTGACAAATTTTAATTTTCCAAAATAATCATAATGCTCAATATTTGTAGATTATGGTGTATCATGCAAAAAAATTGAGATAATGAAAAGTAGGTATATCAGTTTTTTTCTTTTCTTATATGTTCTGGATTGTGTATATATTATTATTATACAACATATCAAAATTCCTTTTCAAACACACTGATATAGCACCGGGTGGCTAAAATATGGCATTTATTACTTTTTTCATTGATATGTTTGTCAATAGTTGTACAGAAAAGAAAATGGTTTAAAACTTAGAGATTGTATGAAGTCACAAGGTGTATGACTTAACTTAGTCACAACACATCATGTCATCACAAAACAATACAACTGTAATCAAGAGTCTCGATTAGGTTACATTGGCAGTACTGAAACAAATACAGAAGACATGTTAGCAGAGGCAGTGAGAACTAATCCGGAATAAGCTTAGTCTTATTGCCAATGAACCATATCACAAATGAACTTTCTGCAATAGCATCAAGAAGAATTAACGGAGGTCCAAGAAAATTAGGAAACAGCGTCAAGAAGAAGCCTATTTCAAATTTTCTACAATAAAGTCTAATGATGTAATTATGCGATAGTTATGGTGGAAAAGAAAATTTCTCTATATATTAATATGATGGTTTATTACTTTTTGAAATAAAGATGATGCAATATTTTAAAGTTCCAAACTACTGAAAACGCTAATTTTAATATTTGTTACATTTATATAAATATTTATGTAATAATTAGTTACTTTCTTTATCCATTTAATTATTTTCTAAAATAACAGTCACATCCAGATATTGATAAATGGTTGATTTATGTATGTGTGCACACACCAAAAATGCAACATTATGTACATGTCGAAGTCATTTTGTAAGATCCAATAAACCATACAAACAATGTTTTATAAAACCAATTCCTCCTACGCACGTGCATCGCACGTGCCAAAGTACTTGTAATATTAAATAGCACTTAATTATCTTTAAATTAACTAACAATTTCTCCTTTGAATTTGTTTGCGCCAAAATTGGTCACAAACCCCGAATATCGTGAAAGCACCAACGTATGAACACAAATTAGTAGTATTCTAACACAAATCTCAGATCCAGACAAAGTAGAGAACAACAGTTGAAAGATAGCAAACAGAAACACAAGATTTATAGTGGTTCGGCAATCTTCGGCCTACGTCCACTTCAGAAGATAATCTTTTATTGCCTTTCCTTGCTGGCTACAGCGGATTATAGTAGTAATTTTCGAGTACAACAATAGAATTCCAGTCTAATGGTGAATCCAACAGAGTCTCGGCGTAGCTAAACCCAAAAGTCCCCTTTAAGTAGGCTCTAGGATGCTATTTATAGGCGCTCCATGCAAATATCTTACTCAAACTTTGGGAGATCCCTTCTGGCACGTGAGCGGGCCCACGCGATCGATCCCAGGCGATTTCGACTCGATCCGTGATCGATACGAACATAATTCGTATCGATCTAGATTTTCTCCAATGGAGTCAAAATTTTGCATGAACCTTCTTCAGCTTGTACGTAAGCTCCTGTCAAAATTTCATAGCATTTGGACTTGTGGATTGTGAGATATGATCTATGCAAACTCAGGTTTTCGATTGGCTGTTTGGTTCGAATCGATCCAG
Organism: Allium fistulosum; assembly: GCA_030737815.1. Taxonomy (NCBI): domain Eukaryota; kingdom Viridiplantae; phylum Streptophyta; class Magnoliopsida; order Asparagales; family Amaryllidaceae; genus Allium; species Allium fistulosum. The sequence goes on along the minus strand of CM060907.1, from coordinate 676,525,698 downwards.
GCACGTGCTAGTGGGTTGATGTGGCGCGCATTCTTCGGATCGATCCACTTTTTATGCCGAGTTGATCGAGTCGTTCCAAGGCATTTGCCTCGTTCGTATCGAAGACCGTTGCATAGTTCGAATCGATGGAGATGGTTTAGTTCGAATCGATGGAGATGGTTCTATTCGTATTGAAGGAAATGCACTACAAAAAAACTACAGTTTACCTACGCCAATATGGCGTAAGCGGGGCGTAGGTAAATACAGCATCTACGTTGCCCCTACGCCAATTCTGTTGTGGGTAAAACCTGCGTAGGTAATAAAACACCTACATCTTACCTACGCCATCCGTGGAGTTGTTTCCTACACCTTTCGTACGCCATAATTTTTCTACACCTTCCCCACGCCATGTTGTTCCTACGGTTTTGTTACGACATTTTTACTTCTTTAGGTACCCACGTCTTTCCTACGTCATTCATTTACCTACGTCTGCCCTACGCCCAGTTTTCCTACGCTTTCCCTACGTCATTCTTATATATTACGTTTCCTACGTCTTTTCTACGTCATCCATTTATCCACGGTTTACCTACGCCTGTGTTTTTAATGTTTTTCCTACGCCGTGCACACGCCTTTTTGCTGCATCAATATTCCATTTACCTACGCCTTCCCTACACCTTCCCTACGTCTTTCCTCAAGCAATTTTAATATATTACTATTGTATTTCATTTCACCACATTAAATAGAAACTAAAATCAACTTATTTTATATATATACACATTCCAACTTATTATTTTTAATATTGCATTTGGAGAGGTGTGTGTATTATTGTTATATTATATGGTGTAGAACAGTTCACTGTGATGATAATGGGAATGGGTGGGTGTGCAGTTGACAGAAGGCTAGTAGGTTGGGGGGTCTGGTGGCAGTAAACAGTGAAACAGTGGTGGTTATTAACGAATTAGGGAAGTGAAGAGGCTGTGTGGCAGGAGTTTAAGGAGTAACAGTGATGAAGTTTTGTGGAGTAAAGATGTATGTATAAGAAGAGGAGGCATAGTGCATAAGTACAAGCACAGTAATGAAGTAACAGTGATGTTCAAAATGAAGTAACAATGAAGCACAGTAATGAAGTAAGAAGTAACAGTGATGAAGTTTTGTGGCAAGAGATGTATGTGTATGAAGATGTATGAAACATACTTCAAACTGTTTGTTAGGCGGCAACTGTTTGTTGTATGAACATAATTGGCAGTGGCATGTTGGGTGGCAACTGTTTGTTGTAAATGATCAAACAACCCAAGTTCTTCTAGGCTATGAAATCTACATACTTCAAACTAATTAACTAAGTACATTTACTTTAGGTGTATGTTATACGCACATATTAAACTATTAACCAGTTATTAAAACCAAGCTATAAGAATCACTTACTGCAAATTCCATCGATGCTTCATCAATCCATCCACTAGTGGTAGATCCGCTGTGTGAAGTGACCTTGTGAATCCTACAATACACTTCCCAAGTAGTTGGCTCCCTATTAAGTTCATCGGTCTAGAAAATAAAGATAAAAATAGAGTAAAAATGTGATAAGCTGATGTAAATTAACGTTAAAACAAGATTTTAGAGATCAAACCAAATCGTTTCGATAATCCGCAAAGGATCTCAAACCACCACAATGTCGCCTTTGGTTTTGAGCCCTAGAGTTTGCAGCTTTTTCTGCCTGAGCTTTTACTTCAGGAAGCTCCCAGTATGCCAAAAATTGCTCATATATCTCCTGGGGTAGGTTCGGATGCTTCTTCCCTGACTCTTTCATACTGTGAATCCAGTCCCGATACTTCAAACTTGCTTTTCTATTCCATATCTACTTCACAATTGCTGGTGAAGCATCATCTGTCCATTGAAATGACTCATGTACATGTAGTGGAAAATGTAATGACCAAAAAAATAGATGTAACACAAATACACTAATATTATTTTACCAGAAACTCCTGAAACATCACTTTCTTAACATCAATGGGTATACTTTTAAAATTGGACCAAAAATCGTTAACCCGTGCTAACAAACCGACTCGAATAGCATAAGATGTAGCCCTGGAAGTGAACTTATATCTGAAACATATAAATGTAAAGCATGAATATACATTACTCAAACTATTTGTATGAGATATATCATTCAAGCACGATAGTGGTTTTTGGCAATGGATACAATTAGATAGTGTCTAGGAAAACAATTTATGTTCTCACCTAGCTTATTTCAAATTAGTCAAAGTAAATTAAACAGAGTTATAGTCATGTTAGAGCAAAAGAATACTTTATTGAATGCTAAACTGTACAAATTGTTTACTTATAATGACATCATTTAATTAATTACCCCAAAACATTATTATCATTTTCTTTATCATCGTTATTATTATAAACAGGTGCCTGGAGGTTGTACAGCTGGTCAAGTGTAGACTACTTAGCATAAAACCCAAAGTTGAAAAATTAGTTGAGGTAGACGTTTAATTGTTTCTTTCATATCAGCAAGAGTATCCATAACATTTGGGAGCAGATATATATCACTCTGGCTTAAAATGTTCAAAATCTTTTATACAGTTATGTTTGTCGCGGATTCACCTTTATTGCATTTTGGTCTGACTATAAAAAGATCCTAAATATTTTCTTTATTGAAATCATTGTTTCAGCTTATATTACTATTTATGAGAGTCTATGGCCAGTAAAAAAATTTATTATCTGGTACTTGTAGATTTTTTTTGAATGAAGAAAATACATGCAAAATAGATTTTAGTCTAGTGAGATAAAATCAATGACTATGAAATTGAAAATTTTCTCTTAGCATTAGAGAAACACGATATTTAAGTCCTAAACAAAAGATCCATATAGTTGATGTAATAATGAGAAAAATGAACCTGTAAATTGGATGAAATTAGAGAACTATAGTATGATAGAAGGTTTGTATATTGACAAATAAGAAAAATACAAATTTCCATTAAAGAGTGGTTATAAGTTGATAAGAGTAAGGAAGAATGAGTAACAAAATTTCCCTAACAATTAAAGGTTTGTTTCCATTGATCATCACCTCTGCCCTTCACCACAAAAGACTGCACACCCCCTGCCTTACTCCTTGTGCTCTGTGTGCACAACTCTACCCTGCAAAACAACTCCAACCGTATCACTGCACATCAAATACAACCCTGTGCACCTGATCAAATACCCCCACATCTACATTTCTGCCTACATATTAGAGTTTGGATGAAGAACACTTTTAGAAAATATCAATCAGTTCATGAGGTTCATTTTGAGAAGAGCTTGGTAAGAAGCGGCAACACCTGGTTCTTTTGACAGATATTGGGTAATGTCAAAACATAAATCTAATATAAATTTCATTGTGTCTGCCTTAAATCTTTTTCATATAGCTCACAAAAGTCAACATCAATTACTTATTTTGCAAGAATTCTTACCCAACATTGGCTTGCCAAAAAAACTCAGACCCTTGTTACGGAGGAGGAGTCTGACACGGATGCATTAGTCGATGGATTGGTAGCATCAACTTCAAGGGAAGTAGGATGAACAATGGGAGACATGATATGCTGCTCTGCTGACTGTGATCTCGATCCATCTTGACCACTAGGAGATGCACTAGGTTGTATTGTGGCAGATGTGTTGTTGCCAGAAAGACGTAGAGCAAGTCTGTAACGACCCTAAAATTTCGACCAAATTTAAAAAATTAAAATTCATCGTTTCAATAAAAATTTTGAAAATTTATAACGATCTCAATTTACGCCCAAACTTTATTTGTGACATACGTCTGGTTAGACCTGGACATAGAAAAAGTTTCGTTGAAAAATATTACAGTAAAGTCCGTTCGCGTTTTACTGTATATCAGTCCATATAAAGCTGCGTAAAATTTATCTTCCGAATCCAAATATTTTTACACAGTCCAATTGTAAAAATTATTCTGATCAAGGTTTTATAATTCGTTCGTCTAAAAACTGTCATCGCCTGCTCCGTTTATATTATTTTGCAAAACGTACAATTCAAGCGGCGTAAATGCAAATTTTATAAAATCATCGTATCGCAATAACCTGTGTACCGTTGGAAGCGCATTGTCGCGCTGATCAAAATGGTATAATTATTCTGACCAATCGGGGTCCGACAAAATCCGGCGCGTTGATTTAATGGTTCCAAACGGACCGGTTAAATAGAAATTGCAGCCCAAATTCTCTACCCACTTACAAAAAGAAACTGAAGGGAAATAAAAGGCCAGCTGCATAAATGCATTTATTGGGGAGATGAAGTGTGAAAGGTTGGGATTTGGGAAAATGAAACGTTGGAAATCGGGGCATTTATTCACGCACTACTTGAAGCAAACAAAACAATTCACTTTCCATTTTCCCCTCACTGCTCATTCGTGCCATCTCAACACTGCAGGTAACATCCCCTCCATTTTTCTCTTCCACCTGAAACTTTGCATGCCACCATCTCATGGCCGTGAGGCCTTTCACCCAGTGCCTCTCTCTAGGCAAGAACCCAGCCCGCCCATACCACGTTCATCACCTCCCGATCTCCAATGACCTCCAGCCAGCTCCGCCATCCCATGCGCCTCCGCCCATCCTCGCCTCCAACCAGCTCGGCAGCCACGACCCACGCCTGCTGCCACTCGCCCAGACCCCCTGGCCCACTTGACCTCGCCCAGACAGTCCCCTTTGCCATTGCCTCGTCCACACCCACGCCCTTCGCCTACCAGCACCCAGACACCCACGCCCTTCGCCTACCAGCACCCAGACACCCACGCCCTTCGCCTACCAGCACCCAGACACCCACGCCCCTCCGCCTACCAGCACCCAGACACCCACGTCCTGCAACCCTCCGAGCCCAGACCTCCTGGCCCGCCTGCTGCCACCACCCAGCCCGTGCCACCTTTCCGCCACTCAGCCTGCTACCGCCAGTCAACCACCTACAGCCCCGTGCCACCCAGTCTGCCGCCAGACCCCACAACCCACCACCGGCCTGACCCAGCCGAGACCCCTCTGCCCCGTTCGCACCACCAGCTGAACCACCAACAGCCACTACCGAACCCACTACCCCACTGGCCATCCGCGTAGTTCGTCAAACGTTGGTCCTCGCCTTGCCCGGTGATAGTGTTGCGTATAGTTTGTTTTTATTTGTCTAGTTATTAATATTCAGCGTTGTCTGAATTTCCAGCTGCTGATCCGGAATCTCAAGACTAGGCCTCATCTATTTTGTCATCATACCCTGCTTCTTTGATCGGTATGAATATATATGTACAATCTATATACATATCTTGTATTGAACAAATTGTAATTGAATTATTATTCGCTTGCAGTTTGTTGTTCGTTGGTGTTGTGTTTGTTCGTGCCTCTTATCTATCGTCTATGTGCTTCGTCGTCAAACTTCTTACCACGCAAGGTGAATAATTTCTATTCATGACTCAAAGATCTATTATACTATGATAATTAGATGTTGGATGTTATGAATGTTAAATTGGACGTTAAATGAATTGAATGTTAAAAATTGAATTGAAGTAGTATGTTAAATAGTATGACACCAAATTTGCTATGTGATATTAAATTTGTTGATATTGTAACTGGTAATAAATTTGAACTGAATTTGATATAGAATAGATATAAAAAAATTTTGAATGACATATGTTAAACTTGACCCCTTATATGATGAATATTGAATAATTAAATTGACCCTTTAAATTGCTTGACACGTAGAATTGATAAATGTCACTTTGGACTATTGAACGTATTGAATTAACCGTTGTAATTGAAATTGAACAACCAAGTGAAACTGAAATGTTATAATCTTTAATCTACATGAAATGATAGTGTAGATTCTAGAAATAGTTATATTAATTGGCGTAAATAACAACCGCGAATTAATACGACTATTTCGGGATTATTTGAATTGTTGAATTGTTGCAAATGGATGCTATTGCTTGTTTATTTACTTTGACACCATCCCTGCTATCACACTGCAAGTTCCCTTTGTATGTTTTGAATTTGAATTTAAATGTAATCGGGTTGAAATGATAAATACCCAATTAAATGAATTGGCCTAGGATAGATAATTAAAATAAGAAACCGAACGGTCAACAAAGAACGTCTTGAAATTTAGACTTATTTGGAATTATGGAATGAACTTAGAAAACTGTATTGTAATTTGGTAACGTAAAAATAAATAAATTTGTTGAAATAAATAAAATGATTTTATTGAATTGAGTAAATAAATTTGTTGAAATAAATAAAATGATTTTATTAAATTGAATAAATAAATTTGTTGAGATAAATAAAATGATTTTATTGAATTGAATAAATAAATTTGTTGAGATAAATAAAATGATTTTATTGAATTGTTTTGAAATAGATAAAATGGATTTTATCAAATTAAATAAATTAGATTTGTGGGAATAAAGAAATGAATTTGATTGAAATAAATGAGAACGAATTAATGTAATGAATTGAAACGGATTTGTAAATTTATTTGATTAAACAAAGTGTTTTGACAAAGTTAATCGAAATGATATTTAAGAAGTAAATAGGATGGAGGATAAAGTGATTTAATTTCGAGTTTTGATAAATAAACAAACGAAGTTTTACAAAGTTAATGTAGTAAATGAAATTGATATAGTAATGAACCTAGGAATGTAAATACGGATTTAAAGAATAAAACTTGATTTAATTAGTTGAACTAAGATTGACTATTTCATGTAATACAAAAATTTGAGTTGATTTAATAAGCGAAATGTTGATTTAACATGAATACTTAAATTTTGATAACTAAAGGGCTTGAACTAGAATTTCTTTTCGGAATATGATTTTATAATTAAAACGAACCGAATTATGAAATATCAAATTTGGAAGTCAAATTTGCAACTTGACCTTTGGACTTGATTTGTTTTAACTTTAATAAAAAGTTGACTGTTGGGTAATTAATACGTAGTTATTAAAGAGTCCGGGATCGGATTATGGACATACTCTCTGTCGATACCGAAAACCACTTTAATAACTAATATACGCGAAGTGTTGATCCAGAATGAAGTGGATGGTTTTGATGAATGCGTTGACTGAAGAAAGAGAACGATTTTGGATGACCCCTGACATGACTAAAACAAGAGCCGCGCCGGGCCATTGAGGTTCGCTACCTCTAGCGGACACACTTCTTCGATACCTTATCTATTACTTTTGTGATTCGATTTGGGTGCACCCCTTGATTTGGGAGTGTTGTTTCGCGGTGTTGGGATAGTAGCTGCTATGCCCAACATCAGTCCGGATCACGCAACTACTAGTATCCTAGTTGGTATCGCCTCATGTACCTTGTCATACTGATTATCCTATTCGAGACCACTACGATTTTGATTTGTACCTTTAGTATATGGATTGCCCTCTGGTGACTTCCGGTTTTGGGGAAACTACGGTCTTGTATATGCTTTTGGGAATAAACAGGTTAAGAGGTGTATGGGCCCTGCTTAACCCTATTTTGGTATCTTACTTTATGGATTAGACATTATCTATTTAGCATATTCTGTAGGTAGTTTATCGATCCCTTAATGATGTTTATATTCACCTTTGAGTTATGGACTTTATTATATGCATTTGATTATCCTGTATAAGATTTTGAGTCCTGACTCGAGTGTTTCTTTTACATATGCTCGGGTCAGTCTGAAGCTACTCCGTTGCTGGTCAAGGTTGGTCGAAGATGCTGAAGGCTTAGCTTTTATCTATATCATTTTATTTTCAGTATTTGATGTACTTATGTATTGGACATCTTGTATCTCTTTTCAGTCGCTTTATGTTGAGACATTGTTGTATTCTCTGTAGTAGCTTCATGAACTACTATTATGACAATGTATTTTCCGCTGCATTATTCTGTGACTGTTCTGAGTCTGTGATGTTGTATTGATTCTCATTTACATTTATGTACTTATAATCCCATAATGTTCTGTGTTTTGTATTATTTAAGTTGACAAGTGTGGATTATTGTCAATTTAAATGGTCCAAATATACGGGATGTTACAGTTGGTATCAGAGCTCTGGTTTTCCCAAAAAAACCTTAGTTCGGGATTATAAAGAAACTCATTAGAGATAGAGTAGCAATACTCTAGAATGAGGAGAATCGATTCAATATCCAAATCCTTTCAAAAAAAAAAAAAAAAAATTCAAGCTCCTTTGATTCGTTGATTAGTTTTCTTAGCATTCTATTATCTTATCTTTGGTTCTAAATCTCTTTTGGTATTTCAGGATGAGTACCAGAAGAAATGTTAGAGGTGGAAGAGGCAACGGTCCTGCCCAGGCTGCACCTGCCGCTCCAGCTCCTGTCAAATTCACTACTCTTAGCAAGGAGTATTCGCAACTGGGAGGTACTAAGTTTTCTGGATCCGAGAACATCATAGAGGCTCAGCAATGGCTTAAGAGTTTGGAGAAGATATTTTCTGGATTGGAAATTACTGATGCTCAGAAGCGTCAGCTTGCTGCTTGGCAACTCCAAGATGCCGCACAAGATTGGTGGGAATCCGTTACTTCTCGTATCGAGGAGGACACCATCACTTGGGCCCAGTTTAGGTATGAATAGTTTGGATTCTAGTGGTTTAAATTCTTCCTTCTATCTTTGAAATGTTATTCATCTTGTCTATCTTTGATTAGGGATACCTTCTCGGCACAATGGATGCCAGCTGCTGGGAAAACCCAACTTTATAGAGCTTTCATGGATCTTAAGCAAGGCAGTATGACTATTTCTGAGTATGAGAGGAAATTTAATGAACTCTCCAAGTTTGGACCGGGTTTGATTGATACACCGCTTTTGAAGAACGAGAAATTCATTTTGGGAGCTAGACCAGAATATTATGACCTGCTTACCGGACACATTCGCTCCACTTTCACAGAGCTTATTGATTTTGCTCTTAGATATGAGGCGAAGCCTAAGGGATCCACTACCAAGGCTGCCCCTACTCAGCCCTCTTCTAGCCAGCCCGGGATGAGGAAGATGAACTTTGATCAACAAAAGAAAGCTTGGCAGAAGACTACAGGATTGGGATATGCTCAGAAAAGCCCTATCGATCTTGCTAATATCACCTGCTTCAAGTGCGATAAGAAGGGCCATTATGCTAATAGCTGTCCATCTACCGGAGCTGCTATCCCACCACCTTCTACGACTAGGAAAGATTTATGCTATGTCTGCCTTCAGCCGGGTCATTTCAAGAAAGAATGCCCAATGTATAAGCGTGGCACACCATCTGGAGTATTTGCTATCACCACTCCTACACCACCTCCACCACCTGCTCAGGATGACCAAGGTACCTTACGAAGTACTTTTTCTTTACATGATTTACCTATTAGGGTATTATTCGATACTGGTGCTTCTCATAGCTTCATATCTATTGATCTCTGTAATAAGCTCAAATTAGAACCTACTCTTGCTACTACTTCCTTATGCGTCTCCAACCCTATTGGAGGACTTGCCAACCTCAGTAGAATTTGTAAAGAGGTCGTGCTCTTATATGGAAGATATCGATTCACTTGGGATTTTTATGTGCTTGGCTTCGCAGCATTTGACATCTTGTTAGGTGCTGATTGGTTAAGAAAATTCGATGCTGTTATTTCTTGCAAAGCTCGTTCCGTTTCTCTAGTCAATGACCAGGGCCTACCGCTTGTCATTGAATGTAAATCACCTCAGAAATATGCCGGAAGCTTCATATTCTCTCTTGATGCTCATCCGGATGATCTTAGTACTACACCTATTGTTCAGAAATTTCCCGATGTATTTGGAGAGGTTAACTCTCTACCGCCCAAGCGGGAAATCGATTTTCGTATTGATCTTATTCCTGGAGCTACTCCCGTAGTTCTCCCACACCGAAGGATGGCTCCTAAAGAAAAAGCTGAACTAAAAACCCAAATTGATGATCTATTTGCTAAAGGTTTGATTAGAAGAAGTTGTTCCGAATGGGGCGCTGCTGTTGTATTTGTCACAAAATCAGATGGATCTCTTCGCATGTGTGTTGATTACTGGCAACTGAACAAACGCACTCTCAAGAATCGTTATCCGATGCCCCGCATCAACGATTTATTCGACCAGCTTCATGGTGCTAAAGTTTTCTCACAACTTGATCTTGCCACTGGGTTCCACCAACTCAGAATAGCGGAAGATAGTATCCATAAGACAGCTTTCCGGACCGAGAATGGATTCTATGAATGGTTGGTTATGCCATTCGGTTTGACCAACGCACCTGCTTACTTCGTCGACTTGATGAATCGAGTCTTCCGTGATGTCCTTAACAAGTTCGTTCTTGTATTCATTGATGATATTCTTGTCTTCTCTAAGGACAAGGAAGAGCATAAGGCACATCTTCGTTATGTCCTTGAAACTCTCAAAAACCATCAGCTTAAAGCCAAGTTTTCTAAATGCCATTTCTGGCGAGGCGAAGTGAGATTCCTTGGCCATATTGTTTCTGAAAATGGCATTTCAGTCGATCCAGCTAAGATTGCCATAATCAATGTAAGTTTTATCATATTCGAAATTCTATTCAAACAATCTTATCTCTCGCTAATTCATATCAATTAATCTACAGGATTGGGAAACCCCCAAAACTCCTACAGATATCCGTAGTTTCTTGGGCCTAGCTGGATATTATCGCAGATTTATTGAGCACTTTGCCCGGATTTCCGCCCCTCTTACTGCTTTGACTCGGAAGGACGTTAAATTCATTTGGAGCGAGAAGTGTGAATCAGCGTTTAATGAGTTGAAGCATCGGTTAACTTCAGCCCCAGTTCTTGCAGTCATCGATGGAAGTGAAGGATTGACTGTTTATACAGATGCTTGCCGAGAAGGTTTAGGCGCTGTTCTTATGCAAAATGGGAAGGTTATTGCTTATGCCGGTCGTCAGTTGAAGACCCATGAATTGAACTATGCCACTCATGATCTTGAGCTTCTTGCTGTTGTATTTGCTTTGAAACTTTGGAGGCATCATCATTTGGGAACAAAGTTCGAACTATTCACTGATCATAAGTCCTTGAGGTATATCTTTTCTCAGAAGGATTTGAACCAGAGGCAAGTCCGATGGCTTGAATTCTTAGCTGCATACGACCTCGACATCACTTATACACCGGGGAAAGCTAATGTTGTAGCGGATGCTTTGAGCCGCAGCAAAGCATTGTCTTGTTGCAATCTTATCGAAGGCATGTTATTCCAGCTTAGTATCTCTTCATCTCTTATGGATCGCATCAAAGCTAAGCAATATGAAGACACTTTGCTCTATCGTATGAAGGAATTAGTTATGGGTAGAGTAAGTAATGCCGACAACAAAGTGGGTGCACAAGTTGATAGTGATGGAGTTTTGAGGATCGACAATCGTATTTGTGTTCCTAATGTCGATGGTCTTAGACAGGAAGTGCTGCGTGAAAATCATAAGTCTTCGCTTTCATTTCATCCCGGTGCTACCAAAATGTACCAGAATATGAAGAAACTATATTGGTGGAGTGGAATGAAGCGCGATATTTCTATCTATGTTAGCAGGTGCACCACTTGCCAACAAGTTAAAGCAGATCACAGAAAGACAGCAGGATTGCTCCAACCACTAGAGATTCCAGGTTGGAAATGGGAGCAAATTTCTATGGATTTTATTGATGGGCTACCAAAGACTAGAAAGGGTAACGAAAGCATATGGGTGATTGTTGACAGACTGACAAAGTCCGCTCACTTTATTCCAGTCAAGACCACTCATACAGCTTCAAGTTTGGCCGAAGTATACATGAGGGAAGTTGTTAAACTTCATGGTGTACCATCTAGTATTGTATGCGATCGAGATCCTATTTTCACCAGTAAATTCTGGAAAGCATTCCAGGATACTTTGGGCACCAAACTGAATCTGAGCACAGCATATCACCCTCAGACAGATGGTCAAACTGAGAGGGTGAACCAGATTTTGGAAGATCTCCTTCGAGCTTGCATTATCGACTTTGGTGGATCCTGGGAAGACCATCTTCACTTGGTTGAATTCACTTATAATAATAGTTACCAGGTAAAGAATTTGAATTTCAAATTTGAATAAGTATATTTGAATTTGAATTAATTATCCTTTAAAAACTAGGCAAGCATTGGTATGGCACCGTTCGAAGCCTTATATGGACGGCCATGCAAATCGCCAGCTTGTTGGATTGAGTCGGGAGATCGATTAGTGCTTGGACCAGAAATGATTATGGAAGCTTCTGAAAAAGTCGAAGAAATCAGAGAGAAGATAAAGACGGCACAGGATAGACAGAAAAGCTATGCTGACAAAAGGAGAAGAAATCTCGAATTCAGTGTTGGGGACAAAGTATTTCTGAAAGTGTCACCTTTGAGGAATATTGTTCGATTTGGAAGGAAGGGGAAATTAGCTCCCAGATTCGTTGGTCCGTTTGAGATTACAGAAAGAGTTGGAACACTGGCATATAGAGTTGCATTACCAGAAAAGTTCGCTGGTGTTCACAACGTATTCCACGTCTCACACCTTCGCAAGGTTGTACACGATCCATCTATGACCATCCCTACTGCTCAGTTGGATGAAATAGTTATTGAGCCTGACTTGACTATTGAGCGAAAGCCACTTCGGATAGTTGATCGTGAGACAAAGCAACTCAGAAGGAAATCAGTAAATCTCGTCAAAGTACAGTGGAGTACGGATGAGCGGGATTGCACGTGGGAAACTGAGGATAGCATTCGGGATTCAAACCCAGAACTATTAATTTCAGGTATTATTCAAATTTCTCGAAATCTAGCTTGACTTTTCTACTTATTTCATTTCTACTTCACTCGTCTCGTTTCTTTTTCGGGGACGAAAAGTTTTGAGTGGGGGAGATTGTAACGACCCTAAAATTTCGACCAAATTTAAAAAATTAAAATTCATCGTTTCAATAAAAATTTTGAAAATTTATAACGATCTCAATTTACGCCCAAACTTTATTTGTGACATACGTCTGGTTAGACCTGGACATAGAAAAAGTTTCGTTGAAAAATATTACAGTAAAGTCCGTTCGCGTTTTACTGTATATCAGTCCATATAAAGCTGCGTAAAATTTATCTTCCGAATCCAAATATTTTTACACAGTCCAATTGTAAAAATTATTCTGATCAAGGTTTTATAATTCGTTCGTCTAAAAACTGTCATCGCCTGCTCCGTTTATATTATTTTGCAAAACGTACAATTCAAGCGGCGTAAATGCAAATTTTATAAAATCATCGTATCGCAATAACCTGTGTACCGTTGGAAGCGCATTGTCGCGCTGATCAAAATGGTATAATTATTCTGACCAATCGGGGTCCGACAAAATCCGGCGCGTTGATTTAATGGTTCCAAACGGACCGGTTAAATAGAAATTGCAGCCCAAATTCTCTACCCACTTACAAAAAGAAACTGAAGGGAAATAAAAGGCCAGCTGCATAAATGCATTTATTGGGGAGATGAAGTGTGAAAGGTTGGGATTTGGGAAAATGAAACGTTGGAAATCGGGGCATTTATTCACGCACTACTTGAAGCAAACAAAACAATTCACTTTCCATTTTCCCCTCACTGCTCATTCGTGCCATCTCAACACTGCAGGTAACATCCCCTCCATTTTTCTCTTCCACCTGAAACTTTGCATGCCACCATCTCATGGCCGTGAGGCCTTTCACCCAGTGCCTCTCTCTAGGCAAGAACCCAGCCCGCCCATACCACGTTCATCACCTCCCGATCTCCAATGACCTCCAGCCAGCTCCGCCATCCCATGCGCCTCCACCCATCCTCGCCTCCAACCAGCTCGGCAGCCACGACCCACGCCTGCTGCCACTCGCCCAGACCCCCTGGCCCACTTGACCTCGCCCAGACAGTCCCCTTTGCCATTGCCTCGTCCACACCCACGCCCTTCGCCTACCAGCACCCAGACACCCACGCCCTTCGCCTACCAGCACCCAGACACCCACGCCCTTCGCCTACCAGCACCCAGACACCCACGCCCCTCCGCCTACCAGCACCCAGACACCCACGTCCTGCAACCCTCCGAGCCCAGACCTCCTGGACCGCCTGCTGCCACCACCCAGCCCGTGCCACCTTTCCGCCACTCAGCCTACTACCGCCAGTCAACCACCTACAGCCCCGTGCCACCCAGTCTGCCGCCAGACCCCACAACCCACCACCGGCCTGACCCAGCCGAGACCCCTCTGCCCCGTTCGCACCACCAGCCGAACCACCAACAGCCACTACCGAACCCACTACCCCACTGGCCATCCGCGTAGTTCGTCAAACGTTGGTCCTCGCCTTGCCCGGTGATAGTGTTGCGTATAGTTTGTTTTTATTTGTCTAGTTATTAATATTCAGCATTGTCTGAATTTCCAGCTGCTGATCCGGAATCTCAAGACTAGGCCTCATCTATTTTGTCATCATACCCTGCTTCTTTGATCGGTATGAATATATATGTACAATCTATATACATATCTTGTATTGAACAAATTGTAATTGAATTATTATTCGCTTGCAGTTTGTTGTTCGTTGGTGTTGTGTTTGTTCGTGCCTCTTATCTATCGTCTACGTGCTTCGTCGTCAAACTTCTTACCACGCAAGGTGAATAATTTCTATTCACGACTCAAAGATCTATTATACTATGATAATTAGATGTTGGATGTTATGAATGTTAAATTGGACGTTAAATGAATTGAATGTTAAAAATTGAATTGAAGTAGTATGTTAAATAGTATGACACCAAATTTGCTATGTGATATTAAATTTGTTGATATTGTAACTGGTAATAAATTTGAACTGAATTTGATATAGAATAGATATAAAAAAATTTTGAATGACATATGTTAAACTTGACCCCTTATATGATGAATATTGAATAATTAAATTGACCCTTTAAATTGCTTGACACGTAGAATTGATAAATGTCACTTTGGACTATTGAACGTATTGAATTAACCGTTGTAATTGAAATTGAACAACCAAGTGAAACTGAAATGTTATAATCTTTAATCTACATGAAATGATAGTGTAGATTCTAGAAATAGTTATATTAATTGGCGTAAATAACAACCGTGAATTAATACGACTATTTCGGGATTATTTGAATTGTTGAATTGTTGCAAATGGATGCTATTGCTTGTTTATTTACTTTGACACCATCCCTGCTATCACACTGCAAGTTCCCTTTGTATGTTTTGAATTTGAATTTAAATGTAATCGGGTTGAAATGATAAATACCCAATTAAATGAATTGGCCTAGGATAGATAATTAAAATAAGAAACCGAACGGTCAACAAAGAACGTCTTGAAATTTAGACTTATTTGGAATTATGGAATGAACTTAGAAAACTGTATTGTAATTTGGTAACGTAAAAATAAATAAATTTGTTGAAATAAATAAAATGATTTTATTGAATTGAGTAAATAAATTTGTTGAAATAAATAAAATGATTTTATTAAATTGAATAAATAAATTTGTTGAGATAAATAAAATGATTTTATTGAATTGAATAAATAAATTTGTTGAGATAAATAAAATGATTTTATTGAATTGTTTTGAAATAGATAAAATGGATTTTATCAAATTAAATAAATTAGATTTGTGGGAATAAAGAAATGAATTTGATTGAAATAAATGAGAACGAATTAATGTAATGAATTGAAACGGATTTGTAAATTTATTTGATTAAACAAAGTGTTTTGACAAAGTTAATCGAAATGATATTTAAGAAGTAAATAGGATGGAGGATAAAGTGATTTAATTTCGAGTTTTGATAAATAAACAAACGAAGTTTTACAAAGTGAATGTAGTAAATGAAATTGATATAGTAATGAACCTAGGAATGTAAATACGGATTTAAAGAATAAAACTTGATTTAATTAGTTGAACTAAGATTGACTATTTCATGTAATACAAAAATTTGAGTTGATTTAATAAGCGAAATGTTGATTTAACATGAATACTTAAATTTTGATAACTAAAGGGCTTGAACTAGAATTTCTTTTCGGAATATGATTTTATAATTAAAACGAACCGAATTATGAAATATCAAATTTGGAAGTCAAATTTGCAACTTGACCTTTGGACTTGATTTGTTTTAACTTTAATAAAAAGTTGACTGTTGGGTAATTAATACGTAGTTATTAAAGAGTCCGGGATCGGATTATGGACATACTCTCTGTCGATACCGAAAACCACTTTAATAACTAATATACGCGAAGTGTTGATCCAGAATGAAGTGGATGGTTTTGATGAACGCGTTGACTGAAGAAAGAGAACGATTTTGGATGACCCCTGACATGACTAAAACAGGAGCCGCGCCGGGCCATTGAGGTTCGCTACCTCTAGCGGACACACTTCTTCGATACCTTATCTATTACTTTTGTGATTCGATTTGGGTGCACCCCTTGATTTGGGAGTGTTGTTTCGCGGTGTTGGGATAGTAGCTGCTATGCCCAACATCAGTCCGGATCACGCAACTACTAGTATCCTAGTTGGTATCGCCTCATGTACCTTGTCATACTGATTATCCTATTCGAGACCACTACGATTTTGATTTGTACCTTTAGTATATGGATTGCCCTCTGGTGACTTCCGGTTTTGGGGAAACTACGGTCTTGTATATGCTTTTGGGAATAAACAGGTTAAGAGGTGTATGGGCCCTGCTTAACCCTATTTTGGTATCTTACTTTATGGATTAGACATTATCTATTTAGCGTATTCTGTAGGTAGTTTATCGATCCCTTAATGATATTTATATTCACCTTTGAGTTATGGACTTTATTATATGCATTTGATTATCCTGTATAAGATTTTGAGTCCTGACTCGAGTGTTTCTTTTACATATGCTCGGGTCAGTCTGAAGCTACTCCGTTGCTGGTCAAGGTTGGTCGAAGATGCTGAAGGCTTAGCTTTTATCTATATCATTTTATTTTCAGTATTTGATGTACTTATGTATTGGACATCTTGTATCTCTTTTCAGTCGCTTTATGTTGAGACATTGTTGTATTCTCTGTAGTAGCTTCATGAACTACTATTATGACGATGTATTTTCCGCTGCATTATTCTGTGACTGTTCTGAGTCTGTGATGTTGTATTGATTCTCATTTACATTTATGTACTTATAATCCCATAATGTTCTGTGTTTTGTATTATTTAAGTTGACAAGTGTGGATTATTGTCAATTTAAATGGTCCAAATATACGGGATGTTACAAAGTCGTTTCATGGAACGACGATGACGATCAGCTCGGGTAGACATGTCTGTTAAATGCAATTACTATAACATAAAGAAATACATATGATTTGAAGAATTAAATAAACAACAAACCAATTAAAACAACATGAACTGAAGACTAAATACCCAAAGATAACTAAGCATACAAGAGTGATTTGAAGTAAATATTCATACTAGTAGAAAAATCAAACAAGTATATTAATGAAAGCATGCTACCAATCAACATTATCATCATAACTTCCATTATTTACACTATCATATTCATCTTCACATTCATCAACTTTGACATTTTCATCAACTTCAATATCATTTTCATCAGCTTCGATCTCATAATCAACTTCGACATAATCGTCAACCTCTACTCCATCAAATACTTCATTATGAAGTGGTCCGATGTCGTCAATGTCTTCAGTGATTTGCAGTAATCCGTTATGGTCCAAATCATTCTGATATGGTTGATCTTCGCTTACGATCATGTTTGAATTGAATGACCATCTTGGCTTTCTTTTAACGACGGCCCACCAATCCGCTTTATTGTTGTTCATAGCAGGATAGGGTACATAATAAACTTGAGTCGCTTGCATCGCTAACACAAATGGATCATAACCTTGATACCCTCTTTTGTGATTTATTTCAATAAGTGGATAATCTTTATGTGCACGACATATTCCTACATCTTTTCTATTGTCGAACCATTCACAATTGAACAAAAAGGTTTTAAGCTCTGGTGCCATCGAGTAAGTAAGTTCAATTATTTCCTGTAACATGCCATAATAATCTTCTAGATCATCATCCCCGTTGCCTCCTTTAACACACACCCCACTGTTGTAAGTTGTTTTATTTGCTCCAAATTCAGTTGTGTGAAATTTATAGTCGTTAACGTACATAATTGGACATTTTCTATACTTCATCATAGGACCAAATGCAAGTTTTGCATAACAAACATCAGTGATTCCATTATCATCAACCTATTAAAATAAATTCACATACATTATAATATTATATAGATTTACGATATAAAACGCGATTAATATATAATAAATCATGCTCACATATTTCTTAAACCATTTCTCAAATCCTTTACTGGGCTCAACATCAGGATTTGCTTCTTCAAATTGACTGTTGGACAATTAAAATTACCAAGGAAAATTTATAATATAAAACATAAATCATTTTAATTGATTGAAGTTGTGCTACATACCAAATAAGATTTGACAGCTCTTCACAATTGAGAAGCACGGTTGATTTAGCTAAAGTAAACCTTTAATTGTCTGAAAACCTCCATCTTTCCATTTACCATTTGGACATCCCCGTTTTTGAAAGATGGATAGAGATATATCAGATGAATCATCCATTTCATCCTCATTACGGTGGCCACTGTTAGAAATCTTGATATGGTCTTCAAAATAGTAATTGAAAAATGTGGATGCTTCTTTAGTAATGTATGCTTGGCAAATTGAACCTTCAACGCGTGCTTTTTGTTTCACCTTTTTTTTAAGGTGACCAAGATACCTTAATATGAATACATGAAATATTAAATATAACATTCTCATAATGATATGATGAAAATATGAAGAAGAAAAATCCACCTTAGTTATATATATATATACCTCTCAAAAGGGTACATCCATCCATATTGTACCGGTCCTTGCATTAAAGCTTCAGTTGGTAGATGTACAGGTAGATGTTCCATGCTATTTAAAACTCCATGAGGAAATATTTTTTCCAATTTACACAATAACTTCGGTACATCCTTCTCTAGTTTCTCCAAATGTGCTTTAATAAGAGTAGTTGAACATAAATCTTTGTACATTAAGCTAAGCTCGGTTATGGGCATCCAAACCTTTTGTGGTAATAGCTCCTTGAAAACTATCGGAAATGGAGTCTCAAGAAATACATGACAATCGTGACTCTTCATTCCTGATAGTTGAAGGTCCTTCATGTCAACACATTGTTTCATATTAGAAGCAATTCTATCTGGTAACTTCAAATTTTCTACCCACTCTAATACTTTTTTACGACAAATATTTTCCAACTCATAACAAGCTAAATGTTTGAAATTTGGACGTCCACTATCAATTTTTAGTTCAGGACGATTACAGTAGAATGCAATATCCTTCCTTGACTTCAAATCATCTTTTGTTTTTCCCTTAACATTCATAATTGTGTTAAAGTAGTTCTCAAACACATTTTTCTCATTATGCATTACGTCCAGATTGTGCCGAAGTTTCAGATTCTTCCAATATGGTACCTCCCAAAATATACTTTGTTTTCACCAATTATGAATTTGTCCTTTACCAGGGATTTTTGGCACTCTTCCTATCTCATGCATTTTAGGATAATCTTGCACGATCTCGTACACTTGTTCACTACTCAGAATGTCAGGTGGCTCTAAAGTAATAGTTGTATTTGCCCTGAAGTTTTTCTTATCAAATCTAAAACAATCGTTTGGATGCAAAAAACGACGATGACGATCCCACCAACACTGTTTGCCGCCATATTTTAATCGAAAGGATTCTATCGAATCCATACAGATAGGATAAGCGAACTTGCTGCTAGTACTCCAGCCAGAAAGCATCCCATATGCTGGAAAATCACTTATTGTCCATAATAAAGAAGCAAACATTCTGAAAAAAAATTCCTTGACACGTCGTAAGTAACAACGCCATCTATCCACAGTTTTTTCAACTCATTAACTAAAGGTTGCAAATATACATCTATTCCGTTTTTGAGATTCTTTGGTCCAGGAACAATCACGGTTAAAAACATGTATGAATTCTTCATACACATCCATGGAGGTAAATTATAAGGTGTTACAATAACTGGCCATGTCGAATAAGGTTTTCCGAACGACGTAAAAGGCGCAAAACCATCCGTACACAAACCAAGTCGGACATTTCATGATTCTTTAGCAAAATCGGGATAAACTTTATCAAAATGTTTCCATGCCTCGCCATCAGAAGGATGACATAAAATCCCTTCCTCTCATTGTCGTTCATTGTGCCATCGCATGTGTTTTGCGGTAGCACAAGATGCATATAACCTTTGTAATCTGGGTGTAAGCGGAAAATAATGCATACGAGTGAAAGGTACACCTTTTCCATTGGTTTTTGTAGACTTATATCTTTTTTTATTGCAGAATTTACAATTCCTAAGGATTTTATCTTCCTTCCAATATATCATGCATCCACCTGGGCATGTGTCAATTTTTCATACGGAAAACCAAATGCAGATACTTCTTTTTTTAATGAATACCAATTACATGCCAACACATTGTCAGGTGGAAGAATTTCTTTACACTAACTTAAAATCGCATTCATCGTGTTTTCTGATGCATTGTATTCAGATTTTATAGTGATTAATCTTGATGTAGCCGACAAGTGTGTTATTGTACAACCTTTATAAAGCGGTCGTTTCGATGCTTCTAACAAATCAAAAAACTTTTTAGCTTCCGATTCAAGTTCTACTACATCAGGTTCATCAGTCCACATACATGGACCAGCAGCATCATGGACCATTTCTGACATTCTATCTCCCATAATATAGTCATCAAAATTAGCATCGATGGTTTCGGTTGCATCTTCAATTACGACTGTCGAATCATGCTTTGTCCCCGATTCACCGTGATATCTCCACACGTAATAATTTGGCATAAAACCATAATTATGCAAATGAAAAGTTATAGTTTCATAATCTTGAAGTTTCATGCAATGACATTTCTTACACGGACATCGAATTTCTTTCATCTTTGTTTTATTACAAGACGCCACTTTTAGAAATGCTTCCACACCATTTCTAAAATGCAATGATATTGATCCTCTTTTCCATCCAGGCTCATACATCCAAGTTCGAATTTTCATATAATCCATCTTTTACTGTATAATGAGAAATAAATTACATTATATTTAATTTTATTGCAATAATTAGAAACTAAAATTATATTTAAAGAAAAGGCAATAGTACCCAATTTTGAAGAAAGAAATCACAGTCAATTCAACACTTAATTGGACAGAGACTGGGTTCCAAAGAAAGTGAAATTGAAAATTCGTAGAAAGTTGCTATTCAACTTTACTTCGTTGCTATCAAACTTGAAGGAACAAATATTAAAACATCGTGCTGATCATTGCCGAAAAAGAGTTAAAATGTGGCATATTAGCTATGAAGTTAGAATGATTAAAGATACATAAACTATGATGAGGGAATACTTTTTGCCTTAATGTATATATTTACAACTACGTGTATGGCAGGGACACAACTTCTACATAAATTTAGATTAAGGTTAATTTTTTGTTATCATTTGAAAATGTACTATTTTTAAACCATGTCGTCAAAATATTTGAGTGTTTTTTGGAATTTCACAATAGGAAAGACAAAAGAATATCCATTAAAATGTAATAAATTAAGTGGCAGATAACCTGTTATAGCGCCATCAGTGATTCTAATGTTATTTTTGTTAAATGTAAAGGTAAACTGGAAGTATGGAATTTGTATTTGAAAAATCATACACACACAAACGTTTCAAATGTATTTTTATGCACATGTTCCAAAGTACTTTTATTGAAACAACATAGTCGTGTGAAAATCAAAATAGCAAATATCATTGAAAAAAATATCTTACATGGATGAAGTAGTAAGATGCCAAACGAGTTGTGGAACGGTCAAACACAATCAATGGTCCATTGCGATCCAGCTTGGCTAAGTAATAAAAAAAGATGATGATGAATAAGAAGAAAAGTAAATCAGTAAAGTGCACATTGTGATCTAAACCATCATGTGCCATGGTCTGATAACTCAACTAATATATAGATCTCATATCATGGCCTTACCCAAGATCCGTTTCGGCATTATTATGATATTCGAAGCTTCACCAGTGCAATACAAATGCAAGTTTTAAAGTATACATTAATGACCCATCCACGCTATATTATCAAAGTTTGGGATCTTGGTTTCGATACCGTTCATTTATTTTCTCTACGTTTTCCATTAATTCAGTTAGTTTCGGCAGTTTCGAGAATGAAAATTTAATTTGAATATAAACAGATAATATGGATGTATAATTATTGATTTACTACATTATTCTATAGTACATCATCTTAAATCTAATATATTTCATTATTGTTCCAAATTGCTTGTTGTACTAGGTTGTTCATGCCTACTGCATAACTAGTATTTGGTACAGTAATACAAGAATACAATGAATACTACTCAAATCTCCAATGTAACAACGATAATTTGATAAAAAAACATAGATGGCTGTGGTTGTTTCTTGCACTACCATTTCTTTTTCTTTTATGATATTACACTACCTTTACTTTTTCAGTTCTTCTGATAACTCTCTTTAATTCTTGAAGAAAAGAAAAAAAACTAAAATTCCCATAATTTTCCAGAAACTGCAAAATATTTTTCCAGCAATTGAGGTTGCTCTGAATAAAATTATAAAAAAAAAATAATTAAACTATTATACATATACTCACATCGTCAAATTCTATTTAGGCAATTAGGTCCTAGGGTTTGGCTGGAAAATTGGATCGACAAGCTCGGCACAGCAGAGGCTAGGGCCGCAGGCAGGCGGAAGGAAGAAGAAGGGTAGCGAGGCGGTTGGTGGCTTGGCGGCGCAGGCAAGTGGTGCTGCAGCTTTGATGTTTTTTTCTCGTTGGTTGTCGCCTGTCGCGATCGACGATTTTAGATTAGGGTTTTTTTCTCTGTTGAATAATTGGGGGTTAGGAGAATACGTACAGGGGAACGTTGGAAATATAGGTTGATGAAAGTTATAAAAAACTATATTTTTGTTGTACTACAAAGGTGTAGGGAAATTTTCTAAGCATTTTCTATCGGTTTGAATTTGTAGAAAAATAACAGATGCGTGTAAATTGCGTAGGAGATTATCTATGTCTTTTCTACGGCATAATTTAGATGTAGGGGAATTCCTACACCTTTCTTACGCCGGTCAGGATTTGTAGAAAATTAACAGAGACGCGGAAATAACGTAGGAGATTATCTACGTCTTTTCTACGTTATAATTTTGGTTTAGGGGATTTCCTACATCTTTCCTACGCCTCGATTATTTTTCTACATATTGAAGTTGGCGTAGGAAAAGAGTAGGAAATTTTCTTACGTTTTTCTTACACCTTTACCTCTTTCTACCTATTTCCTACGCCTTCCCTACACCCCGCCTTTTGGCGTAGGAAAGGCGTAGGAAATTTTGTGTAGGAAATTAAAGTATTTTCCCGTAGTGATGACTTCGTTCGCATCGATTGCTACGGCGTTGTTCGCATCGGTTATTGTAAAGGCGGGGTGTACTGTTCGTAACGATCAATCGTGACTCTGTTTGTATCGATCGATTGTATGATCGATACGAATTAGTGGTTTGATATGGATGCGAATAAAGCCCTCACTTAATCGATACGAACAGTGCAATTCTGGAGGAGTTCGAACAGAACCGTTGCGAACAGGACCGATGCGATCGGTATGGATTCGAACGAATCGATACGAACAAGACTTCACGATCGATACGAACGGCGTGCCTTTCTCAACTTGTATCGATCATATCTTGAATTTACGAACTCCGATCGACTTGAAATTTGAAACGTTGGCTTTCACGGCTTTGCATGTCTTGTCTTGTTAATTGTAGCTCGATCCAGACTCGAACAAAATTCATTGATATCCATAGTAAACCTGCGATGTATTATCGATATTTAGGATGAACAATCATTGATTTTCAGTTAATTTCTTGATATCTCGGCTTTGCCAAAAGGTGGGATAACATTCTGCCCCCCAAAACATGCCTTTTTGGTAAAAGGCGTGTTTTGCATAGCTTCAAATCAAATGCCGTGAGTTTATGTTTTATCCACAGCTATAGTATCGTCAATCAAGTTTATGGCTGTTCGAAGCCGAATCAGTGTCCATTTCCACCTATGGAAGTCGGGAATTAAATTTTACAGCCTTTCCGGACTATCGACGGTCACTTCGGACCATTTCCAAGCCCATTCCAGATTTAACAATCGAATAGAAAGATCCTGTTGCGCTCTGGCGTTGCTTTCTATCCCTTGCACTCTGGCCCCAGCGAGGGCATATAGCGATGTCTTGGTCCTTCTAGACCGATCATAGCCTCTACGGGCTCTTGCCGGATCCCATCCTGTCATTCTCAGGTGAAGGGGAAACAACGTCGAGTGAGCCAATCCTGTCGCTCTCTGGCGAAGCAGCAGCACCCCCTGCACTCCGGTTCAGTGTCCCTGAACATTAAGCGATGTCATGGCCTAAATCCTAGGCCGATCATAGCCACTCCGTGCTCTTATCGAACCCCGATCCAATCACTCTCCGATGAATGGGGAACGACGTTAAGTGAGTCGATCCTGTCGCTCTCCGGCGAAGCAACTCACTTCTTGCACTATAGACCCTATCTCTCTGGGTAGGGTCATAAAGCGATCAGTTTCAAGTTGACTTTCAATATTCATCCTTTAACTCTCCGGTCAAAGGTTTGTCTTATAAAATTCAAGTTCATTTATTAAATTTAAATTCTAAATGTTCAATCTCAAACAACATGAAAAACTAGATATTGCCTCTCCGGGCAGAGCGGTCTACTACCATCTCAGAGCATGCTTGGGGATATCTCCGGTTCCCGTACATGTGTAAGTGGAGTAGCCGTTTTATTTTGAAATCAAATCTAAGGAGTTTAATCGACCAAAGTTCGAATCCTGAACTTGGCCCTTGCCATCATGATCAACTGATGACGATCTATGATCCCGATTGTGACGACCCGGAATTTTTGAGCATTTGAAATAGGAATATTTAATTAATTTTAAATATTCAAAAGATAATTATTAACTTTAATTTCAAATATCATTATTGATTAGACAAGTAATTGTTGAATTTAAATTTTTGAAATTGGTAAATTATTGAATCTGGAGCTTTAAGCCTGTTAAAAATAATTTGAAGACTTATAAAAATTTATATAGATAATACTGGAAATAATAGACGAATTAAAATTGAATTTAACGGTCGTCTGTTCAATTTAAAATTTGCATCGTTTAAATTGTCGTTTAAAATAGCCTTCCGAGGCGCAGTCTCGGGATTCGACGAAACCAGTGCCGTTGGATCCGTAATATTGAATTATTGCCGGATTTCAAATTTCGTAATTTTCGGAGCTACCGTGTGATCGTTCGAGATAGGAATGTCTAGACGAAAATTTAACGTTTAATTTAAAATATCTTCACCAGAACTTTCTCGTCTCCTTACTGTAGCCAGATGAGGATTCTTCCGCAAGCCACCCTACTCTTTGAATTACGCAGACCTATACTTTCCCTTCTCGTTTAAAATCGTGATCTTTCTTTCCTTCTTCCTTAAGCTCTTATCGATTGGGTAGGAACAATAAATACGATAAAAAAATTTAACGTTCCACTTCATAAATTACTTCCTCCCCAAATTTTTAATTCACGAGCCTTATATTCCTTTTCCCTTTCCGTTCCAGGAATTACCCTAGCTTTCACCAAAATTCAAATCGAAATCGAATGATGTCGAATTCTCAAAATGAGGGCTGCGTGCGATTGGAACTTGATTTTGAGACATTCACGACCTCAAAGGGAAATCTCGAGGTGTGCCTGCGTGTGATTTGGCAAGCTTGGGATCGCGAGACGATGTGAAGGCTGGGAAGATCATGGGTTCGTTGCTGCATCAGGAGAGTTTTCGACGAAGCTAGGTTCGCGACTCGAAATCGCGGTGCGTCCGAAGGGGTTGCCATGCCTCGAGGGTTGTTAGTGCGGCGGCAATTCGTGGGTAGGTCTGTTGCAGCTAGGGTTTCAGTTCGCGAGGAGGGGTGTCGCGATGGGAGGCGTTGGTTGCTGGAGGGGCTACTCGTGAGGGAGACTCGCGATTGGGGTTAGGTGGTGGTTCCATCGATCGGCGATGGCGATGTCGAACGTGGTCAAGCACGAGAGAGTGGGCAGTTTATGTTGTAAGGTATTCGATTTTGATTCATTTGTTTATTTATTCATTTCTTTTATTTAAACTGGAAAAAAATATATAAGGGTTTAGACATTGAAGTATCTATATAAAGTTAGTTTAAAATTTAATCTTTAGATAAATTAAATTTTAGTTTGACTTAAAGAAATAGATAGGAATTTATTTCCTGATTTATTTGGAATATTAATAAACTGTAAATGGTCAAATAAGATTTGAGAAATCGTGGAAATAAATTTATTTAGTTAACTTATATATATAATTATTTTATAACGGGAAAATTACCTTATTAAGTAAAATAAAATCTATTAGAGAGAAATTGATTTGTCCAAATTGTTTGAATATTAATGAAATCATATAATATGTATTCAAGGTCTGGCATCGTGAAGAGGACTATTGATTTGGGTTGAATTGCAAAATAGAAGGGGCAAAAGGTGAGTTAATCTCACTCAGTTAGATTTAAATTTAAATAGTTAAATTTAAATAATTGATTGAATGGTTGCATTGATTGAATATGCTATACTATATATAGTAGTATATACCAATATATATATATTGGCATATGTATATATTGGAGTTGTTGATATTCCCGCATTATATAGCGGATGAGACTCTATGCGCCGCATAATAGCGGATGATATTTTATAAACCCATGTACCGCGATATTCCACCTTGAAGTGGAATTGGTATTGTGCTAACGTCTGTGGATGCAGGGAAACAAGTTGGAGGGATCCAACTGGATTCCTCAAAATATTTAATTTTTGTTTAAATATTCTGTGATATGATTGTTGTTATCCTGTGATAATTTATATTGGATAATCTGGTTGGATTGAATTTCCCAGTATAATGAGTTATCAAAAGCAATTGAATTGGATTTTTGGAAAATATAAAAGAGTAAAATTAAGTTAAGTAATTCTAGTGAATTCGAATAAATTAAATATGGAAAAGAGGAATTTTGAATAAATAGAGAAATGTTGAATTTAAAGAAGACTTATGTGATGTTATTTAAAGGGATAAACATTTATTTTAATTCAATGTTTAAATGTAATTAAAAAGAGAAGGAATTTGGGAAATCTGAAACTTGTGTTTCAGTTTAAAGATTTTAAATCATAATGAGAAATAAAATCTGGAAGTTAATGAATTTGGAAATAAATGGATTAAGTAAGAAAATTTA
This sequence comes from Allium fistulosum, assembly GCA_030737815.1. Classification (NCBI taxonomy): domain Eukaryota; kingdom Viridiplantae; phylum Streptophyta; class Magnoliopsida; order Asparagales; family Amaryllidaceae; genus Allium; species Allium fistulosum. Next base: position 676,498,368 of record CM060907.1, on the reverse strand, counting down.
TTTCAAAGTAAAATAAATTGGGAAATCAATTATAAATTGATTTAAATACTTTGGAATTTGAATTTTAAAGAGAAATGAGATTTGGGAGAGATAAACTGGGTTTGTAAAGTAAAATAAAATATCAGAGGATATTTGAAAATAAAATTTCAAAGTGGGAATTTATAAAAGGATATGGTTTGGTTTAAAAATAAATGTTATTTTATTTTTAAAAGATGGGAGTGAGAAGGATATTTCTCTGTATAGCCAAGTACGTTTTCAAAGCAATTTTAATATAAGTTAAAAGTTCTAATTGTATTTTTAAAAGCATATTTTAGAAAATTTATTATTTCTAAATGTTAATTTCCTAAGTAAGTATGTTTTAGGAAACCTATTCTTTTTAAATATTTAAACTTTAAAGTAAGTATTTTTCAAAGATTTATTATTGTAGTAATTATATAAAAGTGATTTGGTATTATATTTTAAAAAGAGAAATTTAGTTTATATTTGTAAAGTGGTTTCATTTTAAATATTTCTTAAGTATATATTTTGTTAAGGTATTAAAGTAGTTTTTTTTAAATTTCAATATTATTAAGTATATTTATAGTAAAGTGTTTTAAGATTATTTTAAAATCTAAGTGTTTTGTACTTGGTGTTTCAGAGGAAATAAATATTTGGAAATGTATTCCGTAAGCGGAAACTGTTTTGAAATTGTTTTCAAATGAGTTTTGAAAATTCGGAATTATATCTTGGAAAGATATTTGGGCAAATAAATAATGTGGGAAATTATTTAATTGTGTGATGGTTGCTTGTGGATGTTAATTGATAGTTAAATAACCGACTATCAATATTGGCCAAATGCGCTGATCGTTTCGAAGAGACCGGGATCGAGTTTCCGTATACCGGGATTCTAGGTCTGGAGACTCGAATACCACTTCGATCCGGTTTGTACGTTTCGTGTAACGATTTCGGAGTCGAAGATGGAGCAGTAAAGTGCAAGGGCTAGTCGCTACTAATCCTGAGGATATTTCCAAAAATGGATGTAGTAGGAGTAGTGCCTTCGGTTCCGTTCAAACCCAGGACGGACTTGTATGGACGAATGCTTGCGAAACATCGTCAGCGGACGATGGGCATTCTAAGGGATATGTTCTCTAAAAGGTATCGTTTAGCCTCGAACCTCATCAACCGGGAATGACTGAAAATCAGGGGTTATGCAGCAAGGCTTCGTGGGTAGCTCCCACTGGACGGTAAGGTCATCCCTATCTAGATGTCCCTTTTTATTTCGGCTTAGTGGTGCGGTTGCTGATCCCAACCGTGGGGTGATTTTATTCGGGATCATCCAGTAAGGGATGGTTCCGGCCTTGTGTTGCAGGGGAGCGGGCGTACTCCTCGGTACTGTGATCTAGGCCACGTACTGTGACAGGTGGTACCCCAGTGCCTAGTCATTCGTTGGAAATCCATTCTCCCTACGTGCTTGTACGGTTTTGATTGTGCCCAACTATTGTTGAAATGTGAGATGCAAGCATTTCAGCTAGATTATATTTTACTTTCTGTAGACACTATTATAATATCAGAGGATTTTGATATAAAGTGTTTTAGCTATCGTAAGGTAAAAACCCGACATGTTTATTTGTGGCGTGGTCTTACGAGATGCTTTTGTTTTCAAAGGATTTTGAAACTTTAATAATCAATTTGAGTGTGATTTTCTCACGCTGGTTTTCCAGACTGACTCGGGTATTGTTTTATATGATGCTCGGGTCAGACCGAGATAAACAGGTTCAGGATATGATGCTGTGGAGCTCAGGAGACGAGCTGGATGTCGATACGTACTCCCGTACTTGTTATTATTTTTCCGCTGTGTATTTAGTTGTATGTTATGGATGTTGATGTACTCTGATGATGTATTCTGATGTATTGTATAAACAGATATAATTTTGATTTGTGTAAAGATCTGTTGATATATTATATTTTATTCCGCTGCGATGGTTAGATTCTGATGTTGTTTTTCTTTTATTTTCTTCTTCTACTCTTCTTCTTTTTACCCAAATGGTCCGGTTTTTCGTGTTAGAAAAACTCGGGTTGTTACAGTGGTATCAGAGCTTAGGCTAGCGATAACCTTGGCTCTGTTGGGAATTTTGAGAGTACTAATAGATATGAGCGCGTATTTGTTAGTGGATATAAAAATGGTTTTATATTGTGTTGGTTGATTTATTGAGTGGCATATGAACCTTCGTCGGCACAGTCTGGACAACTGTATCGAAGGGGTTTCTAAACACTTGAATAGAACAGTTCGACACAATATTGTTTTAAATAGGGTGAATGAAATAATTTTGCCCAAATTATTTTGTATATAAAAGAAATAATTATTCGAAAATTATTATGGTTATATATTTGGATGCTTGGTTGTTAGAAAATGACAATAATGAGTTAGTCTCATTATTGAGTAGAAATTGAAACTTATAACCTAAGTTGAAGAATAAATTTATATAACAAAATGGAATTTGAAATATAGACTAAATGAAATTTATAAATTAAGATAAACTTTATATACAAATGTGAATTACGATTTATAATCAAATGAGATTAATTCATAAACAAATGAAATTTGTAAATGTAAATTGTAAATGTGACTTATAACTTGAAATAAAATGTGATAGAATTCCAGAGTAATGTTTGGATATAAAAATTGGATGGATTTTGAATTTGAAGTTTTGGGAAAGGTTTAAATTCCTTTGGATTTAAAAATAGTTTTTAAAGGTTTTGGGGAAATAATGGTGATATTATTTCATGAATATTTTTTGAAATTGAATTGAAATCTGGTGGGATTTGGGATTTCAAAATGTTTGAAATGTTTTAGAGTGATAAAAGCATTAAATTCTCTTTTGGTCGCTGGAAAATAATTTCGGTGATGACTGCAGCATCATCGATGTCTATTTTCGAGTTTCCAAAGAGAAATTGCTACCAAACTGTTTTAAATTGAAAATGATTGTGAACTGGGTTGGTTTTGAAATTCAAAGGGAAAATTGTTTGGTAAAAGCAGATTGTTTTGGAAATTTGGATTTGATGTGATTTACCAGATGTGTATGAGTTATTTATGGATTCAAAATGGTTTTGAAATAAAACCGGGCAATTGGATTCTGGAAATTCTATTTAAAATTTAAATGTGGAAATTTAAATGAATCAACAATATAAAGTATAGAATGAAGTTGATTGAAATAAGAAAGGAATGAAAGTTAAATTCGGGGATTATAATTATGAGATGAAATTAACTCAATGAGTAATATAAGCTGGTAGATAAAAGAGTTAGAGAACTTGAAGGTGAATAAAATATATTTGAATTTAACTTAAGATGAGTTAAATAAAATTGAGAATTGGAATTGAATTAAATGTAAAATGCTTATAATTGTGTAAAGAAATTCATATTCTTAAGTTCTTAAGTATAATAATTTGAAAAAGTGATTGTAAAGATGAAAATGGACTTAAATGAATAGTCCCAGGTCTTAAGTAAGTAAGTTAAAACTTATGAATAGAAATGAAATTGTAAGTCATAAATGGGAATTCATTTCTTTGAACCATTAAGAGTTATAATTTGAAATTGTAATTATCAAATGGAAACGACTAAGATGAGCAATCTTAATTTTTAAATAAATCCAAACTTGAATTATAAAATATATTGAACTTAAGAAAAATTAAGTGAAGTGATATTTGGAATTAAAAAGCAAGTATTTAATTTTAACCAGCGAAGGAACTAATGAGATAATAAATTAGTTAATGAAATTGGATTAACATAGTGATGGTTTAAATTGCAAATGAATCCAAATAAGTGAAAATAAATTGGAAAGGGCCTGGTTATTAATAAAATAATTCCAGATGAATTGAGTATGGAAATTAAAATTCATAATGATTGAGTGAATGAACCACTTATATTAAATAAATAAATGGATGGAATTTGATTAAATAAGAATCAAATGAAAGATGGAAATAAAACTTTAAAGGGTTGGCTAAATGGAAAATAAACTTAAGTTATTGACTTAAGTAAATGTTGAATGGAAACTGAACTCAACAGAAGAGTGGTTTAAATAAGTTGAGAAATAGTTATTGAATGAATTAACTTGGATTGTTTCCGAGCTAAATAAAATTCAATTTTTGGAAGTTGGAGATGAATTGAATTTAAGGAAAAAAAAAATTTGGAAATGAAGTAGTAAATTGAAATTCATATGGAATTGGGATTCGGTTTGAATATATACACTTCAGTGGTGAAGTAGTAAATAAATACAAGAAAAAAAATTATATTCGACTTAAGAATTGAAGAATGAAATTCTTAAGAAAATTTGTATTGGAAATATACTTGGTAATTTTGGAAAAAAATATATATATATATACTAAGTGAATAGTTGAATGAAGATTAAAATTGAAGTTGTGAAATGTGATAGTTGTGAATAAAGGGATAACAATCAAAAAGAAATGTGAATAAAGGAGAATTGATATAACTGATAATCAATTGGAATTTATACGTAAGATGTACGTATATTATTTTATCCGCATAGCTATTTGGTCCAGATGTCGAACACAGAATTTCGAGATAGTTTTATCAATCCGAATCAGGATTTTTCACTCGATTTTCAACGGCGAGCCTGGATATAGATTGTTGATTGATTCTGGATATTCTCTATCATAGTTTGTGGCTATGCAAGGAGAATGACGGTTTCTGATCAAGGAACCAGATCTGAGTCCGCACTAGGAAGTCGGGTGGACGATACTAGTTCGGAAGTGGAATTGTGTGATCGATTGAGCGATCGAATGTGATATTGCGTACGGATGATATATGTGCATCGTACGGGCTTAAGTAAAGCAAATATTAAAAATTTGTAAAGAAAAGTATAAAATGACTTTGGGATTGTGATTGAATATTATTGCTTAGTAGGATATACAGGTGTATAAAAGCAATGGATAAATTGGGATTTTTGATTTAGAAGATAAAATTTAATGGCCCGACAAAAAGGTATGTATTTGAATTTCTATATGAAATTTTGATTGGGTTTTGGATCCAGCCACTTGGCTTTTTGTTTTCTTTTGAGATTGGGAGGCCGTAGAGCCATTTTGTAGTAGTACCGAGCTAGCCGCGCAAAGGAGACGCTGGCGAAATTTTTCGGAAATTTAGGGAGTTAGAAAAATTTTGATAATTCAAAATTTGAATTCAAATTTAAATTTGAATTGATAAGTAGGTGATATGGGTTGAACTTATGAATAAGTTTGGAAAGTTAAAGATGATTAGTGTATCATTGACAAAAGATTGTTTGGGTCTTGTTAAAACTGTTTGAATTTGGAAAATAGCTAACTTGGGAAATAGCTAACGGGATATGGGACATTCTTCTTAACTGGTAATTTCGGGGACGAAATTCTTTTAAGGGGGGAGGAATGTGACGACCCGGAATTTTTGAGCATTTGAAATAGGAATATTTAATTAATTTTAAATATTCAAAAGATAATTATTAACTTTAATTTCAAATATCATTATTGATTAGACAAGTAATTGTTGAATTAAAATTTTTGAAATTGGTAAATTATTGAATCTGGAGCTTTAAGACTGTTAAAAATAATTTGAAGACTTATAAAAATTTATATAGATAATACTGGAAATAATAGACGAATTAAAATTGAATTTAACGGTCGTCTGTTCAATTTAAAATTTGCATCGTTTAAATTGTCGTTTAAAATAGCCTTCCGAGGCGCAGTCTCGGGATTCGACGAAACCAGTGCCGTTGGATCCGTAATATTGAATTATTGCCGGATTTCAAATTTCGTAATTTTCGGAGCTACCGTGTGATCGTTCGAGATAGGAATGTCTAGACGAAAATTTAACGTTTAATTTAAAATATCTTCACCAGAACTTTCTCGTCTCCTTACTGTAGCCAGATGAGGATTCTTCCGCAAGCCACCCTACTCTTTGAATTACGCAGACCTATACTTTCCCTTCTCGTTTAAAATCGTGATCTTTCTTTCCTTCTTCCTTAACCTCTTATCGATTGGGTAGGAACAATAAATACGATAAAAAAATTTAACGTTCCACTTCATAAATTACTTCCTCCCCAAATTTTTAATTCACGAGCCTTATATTCCTTTTCCCTTTCCGTTCCAGGAATTACCCTAGCTTTCACCAAAATTCAAATCGAAATCGAATGATGTCGAATTCTCAAAATGAGGGCTGCGTGCGATTGGAACTTGATTTTGAGACATTCACGACCTCGAAAGGAAATCTCGAGGTGTGCCTGCGTGTGATTTGGCAAGCTTGGGATCGCGAGACGATGTGAAGGCTGGGAAGATCATGGGTTCGTTGCTGCATCAGGAGAGTTTTCGACGAAGCTAGGTTCGCGACTCGAAATCGCGGTGCGTCCGAAGGGGTTGCCATGCCTCGAGGGTTGTTAGTGCGGCGGCAATTCGTGGGTAGGGCTGTTGCAGCTAGGGTTTCAGTTCACGAGGAGGGGTGTCGCGATGGGAGGCGTTGGTTGCTGGAGGGGCTACTCGCGAGGGAGACTCGTGATTGGGGTTAGGTGGTGGTTCCATCGATCGGCGATGGCGATGTCGAACGTGGTCAAGCACGAGAGAGTGGGCAGTTTATGTTGTAAGGTATTCGATTTTGATTCATTTGTTTATTTATTCATTTCTTTTATTTAAACTGGAAAAAAATATATAAGGGTTTAGACATTGAAGTATCTATATAAAGTTAGTTTAAAATTTAATCTTTAGATAAATTAAATTTTAGTTTGACTTAAAGAAATAGATAGGAATTTATTTCCTGATTTATTTGGAATATTAATAAACTATAAATGGTCAAACAAGATTTGAGAAATCGTGGAAATAAATTTATTTAGTTAACTTATATATATAATTATTTGATAACGGGAAAATTACCTTATTAAGTAAAATAAAATCTATTAGAGAGAAATTGATTTGTCCAAATTGTTTGAATATTAATGAAATCATATAATATGTATTCAAGGTCTGGCATCGTGAAGAGGACTATTGATTTGGGTTGAATTGCAAAATAGAAGGGGCAAAAGGTGAGTTAATCTCACTCAGTTAGATTTAAATTTAAATAGTTAAATTTAAATAATTGATTGAATGGTTGCATTGATTGAATATGCTATACTATATATAGTAGTATATACCTATATAATTTATTGGCATATGTATATATTGGAGTTGTTGATATTCCCGCATTATATAGCGGATGAGACTCTATGCGCCGCATAATAGCGGATGATATTTTATAAACCCATGTACCGCGATATTCCACCTTGAAGTGGAATTGGTATTGTGCTAACGTCTGTGGATGCAGGGAAACAGGTTGGAGGGATCCAACTGGATTCCTCAAAATATTTAATTTTTGTTTAAATATTCTGTGATATGATTGTTGTTATCCTGTGATAATTTATATTGGATAATCTGGTTGGATTGAATTTCCCAGTATAATGAGTTATCAAAAGCAATTGAATTGGATTTTTGGAAAATATAAAAGAGTAAAATTAAGTTAAGTAATTCTAGTGAATTCGAATAAATTAAATATGGAAAAGAGGAATTTTGAATAAATAGAGAAATGTTGAATTTAAAGAAGACTTATGTGATGTTATTTAAAGGGATAAAAATTTATTTTAATTCATTGTTTAAATGTAATTAAAAAGAGAAGGAATTTGGGAAATCTGAAACTTGTGTTTCAGTTTAAAGATTTTAAATCATAATGAGAAATAAAATCTGGAAGTTAATGAATTTGGAAATAAATGGATTAAGTAAGAAAATTTATTTCAAAGTAAAATAAATTGGGAAATCAATTATAAATTGATTTAAATACTTTGGAATTTGAATTTTAAAGAGAAATGAGATTTGGGAGAGATAAACTGGGTTTGTAAAGTAAAATAAAATATCAGAGGATATTTGAAAATAAAATTTCAAAGTGGGAATTTATAAAAGGATATGGTTTGGTTTAAAAATAAATGTTATTTTATTTTTGAAAGATGGGAGTGAGAAGGATATTTCTCTGTATAGCCAAGTACGTTTTCAAAGCAATTTTAATATAAGTTAAAAGTTCTAATTGTATTTTTAAAAGCATATTTTAGAAAATTTATTATTTCTAAATGTTAATTTCCTAAGTAAGTATGTTTTAGGAAACCTATTCTTTTTAAATATTTAAACTTTAAAGTAAGTATTTTTCAAAGATTTATTATTGTAGTAATTATATAAAAGTGATTTGGTATTATATTTTAAAAAGAGAAATTTAGTTTATATTTGTAAAGTGGTTTCATTTTAAATATTTCTTAAGTATATATTTTGTTAAGGTATTAAAGTAGTTTTTTTTAAATTTCAATATTATTAAGTATATTTATAGTAAAGTGTTTTAAGATTATTTTAAAATCTAAGTGTTTTGTACTTGGTGTTTCAGAGGAAATAAATATTTGGAAATGTATTCCGTAAGCGGAAACTGTTTTGAAATTGTTTTCAAATGAGTTTTGAAAATTCGGAATTATATCTTGGAAAGATATTTGGGCAAATAAATAATGTGGGAAATTATTTAATTGTGTGATGGTTGCTTGTGGATGTTAATTGATAGTTAAATAACCGACTATCAATATTGGCCAAATGCGCTGATCGTTTCGAAGAGACCGGGATCGAGTTTCCGTATACCGGGATTCTAGGTCTGGAGACTCGAATACCACTTCGATCCGGTTTGTACGTTTCGTGTAATGATTTCGGAGTCGAAGATGGAGCAGTAAAGTGCAAGGGCTAGTCGCTACTAATCCTGAGGATATTTCCAAAAATGGATGTAGTAGGAGTAGTGCCTTCGGTTCCGTTCAAACCCAGGACGGACTTGTATGGACGAATGCTTGCGAAACATCGTCAGCGGACGATGGGCATTCTAAGGGATATGTTCTCTAAAAGGTATCGTTTAGCCTCGAACCTCATCAACCGGGAATGACTGAAAATCAGGGGTTATGCAGCAAGGCTTTGTGGGTAGCTCCCACTGGAGGGTAAGGTCATCCCTGTCTAGATGTCCCTTTTTATTTCGGCTTAGTGGTGCGGTTGCTGATCCCAACCGTGGGGTGATTTTATTCGGGATCATCCAGTGAGGGATGGTTCCGGCCTTGTGTTGCAGGGGAGCGGGCGTACTCCTCGGTACTGTGATCTAGGCCATGTACTGTGACAGGTGGTACCCCAGTGCCTAGTCATTCGTTGGAAATCCATTCTCCCTACGTGCTTGTACGGTTTTGATTGTGCCCAACTATTGTTGAAATGTGAGATGCAAGCATTTCAGCTAGATTATATTTTACTTTCTGTAGACACTATTATAATATCAGAGGATTTTGATATAAAGTGTTTTAGCTATCGTAAGGTAAAAACCCGACATGTTTATTTGTGGCGTGGTCTTACGAGATGCTTTTGTTTTCAAAGGATTTTGAAACTTTAATAATCAATTTGAGTGTGATTTTCTCACGCTGGTTTTCCAGACTGACTCGGGTATTGTTTTATATGATGCTCGGGTCAGACCGAGATAAACAGGTTCAGGATATGATGCTGTGGAGCTCAGGAGACGAGCTGGATGTCGATACGTACTCCCGTACTTGTTATTATTTTTCCGCTGTGTATTTAGTTGTATGTTATGGATGTTGATGTACTCTGATGATGTATTCTGATGTATTGTATAAACAGATATAATTTTGATTTGTGTAAAGATCTGTTGATATATTATATTTTATTCCGCTGCGATGGTTAGATTCTGATGTTGTTTTTCTTTTATTTTCTTTTTCTACCTCTTCTTCTTTTTACCCAAATGGTCCGGTTTTTCGTGTTAGAAAAACTCGGGTTGTCACACCGATCCACGATTAGTCCTGCTAGGTATAGGTGGTAGTTGCTCAGGTCCTATGGCTGCTGTTCGATCTCTGGTATACTGTGGCAATCTACCACTTCTGACATGCTCTTCCACCTCATCCTTCAGATGGCGACATTCATCGGTAGTATGCCCTTCCATCTCATGGAATAGGCAGTACTTTCCACTTCTACGTTCCCGTTCGGTGGAATCTCTCCTGGGTGGTTTCCGATAGGGGAGCTGCCCCCGAGTCTCCGTGTAAATCCGTCCCAGGTTTGCTGTCAAGTCCGTGTATTGTATGAACCTGGGTTCTCGGAACTTCTTTCGTTTGTCGGGACCATCGTATCTGTCTTCCTGCTTTCGCTTTCCCTTGTCTTCTTTGGACTATTCTTCGGAGGTTCCTTCGCCTTGCACAACGTTTGTTTCTCGCCTTTTGGCTCGTGAATCTTCTAGCCGAATGAATCTTTCAGCTTCATGATAAAATTCTCCAAGGTCTTGTGGGGGATCTCTTGCTAAAGAATCCTTGAACTTTGTGCCTTCTGCAACTCCTGCAACCACCGCCATCAAAATCATAGATGGATCCGTACAATCTACTGAAGCCACCGTTGCATTGAATCGCAATAGAAAATCTTTTATGGACTCTCGGGCCCTCTGATTTATTGATGCTGAGGTCATCACACTCTTGGGTCATGTCACGTGGACCCTAAACTGTCTCATGAAGCATTCCACTAGCTCGCTCCATGTTTTGATTGATCCATTCTCCAGTTGCCTAAACCAAAGCGCAGCCAAATCTGATAAATACAGAGGGAAACATCGTGCCATCACTTCCTCGGGTGCCCCCAGCACTTCCATATGCCTGATATATCTGGTAATATGCATGGTTGGGTCTGATTTCCCATCATAAGGGTCCAGTGCGGGTAATTTGAACTTTAGAGGATTCCTTGCATTTCCGATATTCGGAGTGAACAGACTCCGACTAACTTCCTCTAAGCCTCCGCTTGGTAATCCTCCCCTCATAATCCGCCGCACTAATCCAGCCATTCTTTCGTCTCCATCTAGGGGTTGTCTCCTTAGCATGTTTCCACCCTGCCCCCCAGGTCTTGAAGGGTATTCTGGGTAATATTCTTCGTGTGGCTCATTCATGTTGGCGTTGGCTCTTGCCTGTTGAGCTCCATCTATGGGTCTTCCAACGTCAGATCCCGAGGGTCTGCCCCCAAGTCCTTGTTGATTGCCTTCAGGTTCTTCGTTCTGACCTTGGATCTGACCTCCATTGTCCTCTGTGACTCTAGCTCCGTGTCCTGTGTTAGCAGCCACTATAGTCGGTCCAAGGTTCTGTGCTCCAACTGCTCTCATCTGCTCAAAGAAGTTTTGCATCGTTTCCTGTTGGCTCTTCAACAATCTTTCATGTATTGAATCCATCATAGCATCCATCTCGTTCCTGGTGATGTAGATCGAAGCTTGACTGGCTTCAGCTCCAGAAGAGGCATCTTGGCTTCCCTCTTGCTGGCTCCTTTCTCCTCTCTGTCTTCTCGTTGATTGTCGTGTCATTACTTCTCAAATCTGAATCCTTTAAGTTTTCAAATCCAATATCTAAGCGGTAGAATTCCTGAGTTAGGCGTTCTCAGTGAAAGCACCAAAGTGTTTGCTTCAAAATTGGTCACAAACCCCGAATATCATGAAAGCACAAGCGTATGAACACAGATCAGTAGTATTCTAACACAAATCTCAGATCTAGACAAAGTAGAGAACAACAACTGAAAGATAACAAACAGAAACACAAGATTTATAGTGGTTCGGCAATCTCCGACCTACGTCCACTTCAGAAGATAATCTTTTATTATCTTTCCTTGCTGGCTACAGTGGATTATAGTAGTAATTTTTTAGTACAACAATAGAATTCTAGTCTAATGGTGAATCCGGCAGAGTCTCGGCGTAGCTGAACCCAAAAGTCTCATTTATGTAGGCTCTAGGATGCTATTTATAGGCGCTCCATGCAAATATCTCGCTCAAACTTCAGGAGACCCCTTCTGGCACGTGAGCGGGCCCACGCGATCGAGCCAAGGCGATTTCGAATCGATCCATGATCGATACGAACATAATTCGTATCGATCAAGATTTTCTCCAATGGAGTCGAAATTTTGCATGAACCTTCTTCAGCTTGTACGTAAGCTCCTGTCAAAATTTCATAGCATTTGGACTTGTGGATTGTTATGATCGATGCAAACTCAGGTTTTCGATTGGTTGTTTGGTTCGAATCGATACATTCGTATCGATCTCTTCGAATCGATCCAGGCACGTGCAAGTGGGTTGACGTGGCGCGCATTATTCGGATCGATCCACTTTTTATGCCGAGTTGATCGAGTCGTTCCAAGGCATTTGCCTCGTTCGTATCGAAGACCGTTGCATAGTTCGAATCGATGGAGATGGTTTAGTTCGTATCGATTGAAATGATTCTGTTCGTATTGAAGGAAATGACTTCGTTCGCATCGATTGCTACGGCGTTGTTTGCATCGGTTATTGTAAAGGCGGGGTGTACTGTTCGTAACGATCAATCGTGACTCTGTTCGTATCGATCGATTATATGATCGATACGAATTAGTGGTTTGATATGGATGCGAATAAAGCCTTCACTTAATTGATACGAATAGTGCAATTCTAGGGGAGTTCGAACAGAACCGTTGCGAACAGGACCGATGCGATCTGTATGGATTCGAACGAATCGATACGAACAAGACTTCACGATCGATACGTACGGCGTGCCTTTCTCAACTTGTATCGATCATATCTCGAACTTACGAACTCCGATCAACTTGAAATTTGAAACGTTGGCTTTCACGGCTTTGCTTGTCTTATCTTGTTAATTGTAGCTCGATCTGGACTCGAACAAAATTCATTGATATCCATAGTAAACCTGCGATGTATTATCGATATTTAGGATGAACAATCATTGATTTTCAGTTAATTTCTTGATATCTCGGCTTTGCCAAAAGGTGGGATAACAAAATTCATATCACTTGTGTATTACTATACGTATATTTATATAAGGCTGAATCTTCCTATTCATTACAAAATACACATTTATAGATGAGTCGTCTCTGTAAAAATATAATGATAATGGACCTTTTGACCATATATAAGATGATAAAAGTTTGAAGATGTCTAAAATTGTGTAAAATTAGTAGGTTTGCTACAGCAAGCATGATGCTATTAACAGTGAGGCAATACGTAATCCTCTATGGTTAAATTAGATAATAAGGAAAAGTGAATTATACTAAAATTATATTTCCTTATATCTTTATCAATTAGCTCATCATCTGTATTCTTGAGTCTTAAAGAGCTTCATCAACTCACTATAACCGATCAACTGCACGTGAAATAAAGCACTAAATATAATCTTGAAGGTGGAGCATAAAGATGATATGCTAAAAAGACTTATAATGTGTAAAAAGTTCAAATCCTGAACAGTGTTTTAGTTTCTTTTCATGGTATAGTAAAGCACAGGCTCCCTAATAATAGCAGTGTTATATTCTTTTGTACAACCACAAAAGACTTGTCTATCTTACTTTCTCATACTACATTATAAAAATACCACAAGCGCACAAGCTTGTTTATATTAATCACAATACTGTTTTGGCTTGTAGTTAATGTTATTTTATTTTAAGAAGCAACAACTGTTGTTTATGATTTATAACTAAAGTTTGTATAATTTACCTTAAAGTTATTTTGAGCAAAATTTTAATCAAACATACTCATATATATATATATATATATATATATATATATATATATATATATATATATATATATATATATATATATATATATATTAAAACAAGAAAATTGACCTTTAAAAATAATTTTCAGTTAGTTGGAAAGAATATTAAGACTTCGAAGCTATTCAAATAGGGTAAAGGGCAAACACTTAATTCATCCCCTTCTGCTTCAATGATTCATCGAGGTTATCTTGTTTTCTGCATCTTCTTGTTCACAGTTTTCATATCAGGAACTTCTTCTGATTCGCATGTGGTTAGCTCATTTAACCGGAGTAGTTTTCCATCTGCTTTCGTGTTTGGAACAACCACTTCATCTTATCAGGTTTCATAAACTACCACATTTTGAATGCACTTTGAATTTTCGCTGAGTTGATCATAAAATTTTATGCTATCTTGCAGGTTGAAGGAGCTACAAATGAAGGTGGAAGAGGTCATAGGCTCCTAACATCTGGGATACATTTAGACAGAAACATCCAGGTTTATTATTTATTTACTTTTCTTCTTCTCTATTGAGCACGTTCAATCTTCTTCGTTTTCATCACAAGACCCAATTTTTACATTAATTTTGTGAATGATAATGGCATGGAATTTACATTCTCTATGTTATAAAAAAGTTGTCTTCTTGTGCCTTTATGAAACAACTTTCTATTATTAAGTATTGAAACGGTAGTTAATTTATAAGCTAGAATAAGAGAATTTTTTTCTAAACACTAGAGAAAGCAAGTACCACCTAAAAATACCTCAGGTTTTCCCACAGACAGACGCAATATTAATATATTGTTTGAGTAAACTAGTGGGGGAATAATAAACTATGCAAAGGTGGTTGAGATTTGGTTTGATTTTTCGTATAGGAAGTCAGCTAAGAAAAGGGATACTTGTTGAGTAGAAGAGGTGGTTTAATGTTTATTCTTGTATAAATAAAGGGGCTTTGCACTGAAGGTCCCTATTTTTGATGTTGTTGTAAGAAAAGTCGTATGACAATGTGTATGTAAATTAAGTCCCTGTTTTTTTTTAAATCAGAAAGTGCAAACTATCTTGCGCTTATAGAAAACGCAAGTTAACTTGGCTTTTCAAAAATTTAAATTTTTTTGAAAATTTCAAAATTTTCAAAAATAAATTCAAAATCAAAAAACATAAACTAGCTTGCGCTTTCCTGATAAAAAATGCAAGTTAACTTGCGCTTTTCAAACATTTTAAAATTTTCAAAAATTTTAAAAATTTTTAAAAAAATAAAATCAGAAAGCGCAAACTAGCTTGCGCTTTCCCGATAGAAAGCGCAAACTAGCTTGCGCTTTCCCGATAGAAAGCGCAAGTTAACTTGCGTTTTCAAAATTTTCAAAAAAAAAATTCATAGTCAAAAAGTTCCAAGTTAGCTTGAATTTTATATCAGAAAAATACAAAACACCTTTTCTTTTCTATTTTTCAAAAAACAGGGACTAAATTTACATATTCTTATATACGGGGACTTTTCTTATAACAACATCAAAAACAGGGACCTGTGACACTTTTCTTGATAAATAAAACTATAATATATAAGGAAAGAAATTCCTGTTTGGTATAAATTCATAGACTATTGAATGTGTCGATTTTGCGTACAAACCATTCATTCTTACTAAAAAGAAAAGGAAGTATGAAAACTCATTAAATTGAACCTTTGGGTAGGTGTAAGCTTAAACATGACCATGCCCTGTATGTTGTGTGCCAAGTTACAATTTTTATTTCACTTTTGGGTGATTATTTACTTAAATCGGCAACATTAACGGTAGTGCATGTATAGTCCACTTAATTCAAAAAGGATAAGGGAAGTATATGGTAAAAGTGGTTGATAAAATATTCATTATACTAATTTATTGAATCTTATATCTATAATCTAACCTGCAAGTACTTTGATTTCTTGTTAATTGCCTATTGTACAGAAAAAATAAAGGATAGAAGCAGTGGAAATGTTGCTATTGATGCATACCATCGCTAGACGGTAATTTTGATAAATTAACTTATTCTTTACCAAATTTACATTTGATTTATCTATATAATTACCAACAAATAAATGTCACAGGAAGATGTTAGGTTGATGAAAGACCTTGGTATAGATGCATATCGATTTTCCATCTCTTGGTCTAGAAGATGTTGCGAATTTAATTCTTCTTATAATGGTTTGGTATTCGAAAGTTTTATTGTCGATTATAAATGATAAAAATTTGAAATCATTGCTTCTTAACCGTTTGTTATATATGGATATACATATATTTGATGGCAATTGTTAGTACATATGACATATACATATAGGTATCACTCAAAAGTTCAACTACTAAATTTTGGATAATTAGAATTCATAATGATCATTATCTATTTCAGTCCTTAATCAAACCGCTTGTCCATCACCACGTTCGACACAATCTGCTTCATCTGCGGGCACGATTTGGCGTTGTAGTCCTCTTTCAGGTGGGTGTTTGAACCTGCATTTGAAGCCATGGTGGCCAGAAGAAATGTTACAGGTAGGTAGAAGGTTTTCATTGTTTTTTCCTTCTTTCTCTACGAGGATTGATAAATCTGCTTCCTTTTGTAGAGGTAGAGCGAATGAAACAGTTTGTGGACAAAGGAGCTGTAACGGTGGGAGCGGAGGAGAACTCGGTATTCACCAAATTGACAATTGGATTTTGCTATAATAAGTTGTGGTGCATTGTTTGAAGAATATATGATGCGTGCGTGGTTGGATCTTCTAACAATGATAAACTCGGTTTTTTATTGATACTAAATTTGTCTGTGTCAGTATAATCAAATTTTGATTTTTTATTTATTCGAAATACACAGGTTTTTTATTAGATATTAGTATGGAATTGACAAACTATGTATTGGTAACTTAATTATGTAGTGAATTTCTCTTTTGTTAATTGATACTCTATTTTATTACCATAATTACGAATATTGTTCATTGATATTGATAGAGTTATAATTTGATAAATTAAAATAATATTTCATATTAAATATAGTCTACATTATATCTTTCAGCATTCACATTACCGATAAGTGTTTATTTGTTTTTATTTATTTGTAACGCTTATAAGCGTTGGAAGATATTTTTCTCCAACGCTTATAAGCATGGGAGATGTTTTTCTCCAACGCTTATATGCATTAGGGTAAAATATTTTCCAACGCTTATAAGCGTTGGGGAAAAATATCTTCCAACGTTTATAAGTGTTACAAATAAATGCCCACGTCCCTACAGCGACACATATAAGTGTTACTGAAATTCTTGGCAACGCTTATACTCTTGGGAATTCTCTATTTTGGCGTAGTGGATGAGTTTATGGTATCTAATGTACTTCATGTTTATTGAGAAAACTCAAGGTCACGAAGATAATTAGGAGCACAATTAAGTATATTAGGAGTTATATACAAGATATAACTAGAAATTTTTTACTTGTCCTTTGTGGGGACTACAATTTGTTGAGAAAATTCAAGGTTGTAGTTACATGATAAACTGGACCTAACACAACCAAAGGAATTTATGAATTTCCCGTATCCCTTTTAGGTTCTTAAGAGATGCAAAATTTAGTAGGAGACTCATTATATGAATATAATAAACCAATCTAATAAGTATAAGAACATATGTGATACCATAATTATCTACTAAAATAAATTTGCACATTTAAAATAATTAATAAAATTGTTTATCAATTAAAATATACTTAATGAAATTAATTAAAGATTGATGAAAAAATAATAAAATATACTTATCAAAAAACCTTTTGGTATATTGTTGCTTCAAGGCCCATGCGAGAGCAAAAGTTATACAACCATTAAAAACGTTCGTTGCTTGGTCACTTAAGTATTTATTTGTTTAAGACTGTGTGTTGTATTCTTTGAGTTGTGAGCTCTAAAGAAATACAAGAATATGAATATTTGATCCATCTAATCACATACAATAGTTGTATGGTAAACAATCACGTTCGTATTAGTATGAAATCTCGATGGAAACGTTTGACTCGAAACGGGCACAATAAACCATAGTGCGAGATCATATGTTCAATATGATTAAATACAATAAGGATCATGTTTAGTTAGAAACAACACTAGATCAAGGATTACAGATAGACCTTAGAATTCAATCACTAAAATGTTAGTAAGGATCTCTTTACTTGAGTGGGACATATTCTATATCCTTAAAAATTGTACGAATGATAGAACTCATTTTTGTAAAGAACTCGGTGCCATTTTGTAATAAATAATTTATCTTTTGAATGTTTAGACTTTATGAAAGAGAAAGCTAAAGTTTAAGAATGGTAATAATATTGGTGCAGTTATGGTGAAGAGAGTGAACGCTCGGTTTTTCTTCATAAAAAGACATCAGAAATACAATTGGTTATAATATTTGTAGATGCTTAATACGGAACAAGAGCTATAAATTAGTTATAGTAAAAAATTAAGTAGCCTATGTTAATTGATTGAATAGAGCTTTGTTTTTCAAACATTGTTATTGTAACAATGGAAATAGTAGGAGAGTACCAACTAGTGAATACAATTTCTAAAACTTGACTTTCATGTATGCCAAGTATTATTTATGAAATAATAACTAGTTTCAGTCTTGATTAAAAATAGAAGTGGTTTTGTTTTAATATGAATATCATGAGTGTTTGGCACATTGGTGATGGTATTTGTTTCATAATTATAGTGATATGTTAGCTATAGAAAGTACATAAGCATCTAAAATATTTAACAATAAATTTTGGGATTATAGATAAAGGTGTATATATGAGAAATAATTTTGTAATAATATGATTTTAAATCATATAGTACATGTGAATTGTACCTAAAATGATTAAGGGCAATGCACCCATTCAATGGGTACAACAAAAAAGTTAGCGAACTCTTTGGATTGATACATATAGATGCATATAGCCCAAAGTCTAATGATGCCAAAAATGGATCCACTTGCTTCATTAAATTCACCAATAAATTATCACAATTATGAACATGTGTATTGATAAAGTCAAGGGTGTACCCTAAGGGCAATCATGTAATTTGTTACATATATCTAACTCGATAACCAATTATGTTCAAAAAAAATGTTTTCTTTATATTATATACTTATTATATTATGATACAATTAATTAAGTAATTAGTTTAAAGTATGTTAAATAGAAAATCCTTAAATGATATGTTATGTAATAGTAATTGCAATGTGCTGTAATCATGAGAAATTCATCACACTAAAATGACATATTATTTTAAGTATTCCTAATCAAAATGTTTCGAGATTGAATATCGACACATTCTCTGAGACTAGTCAAGATGTGTATTATTTATGATTGGTGGGGGTGCCAAGGAGTTATGTACAAATAATTATTAAATAACTTTGAAATGACTCACTTGAGAGTTTTCTGTTGGTTAATATAACTAAAGTCAAATAGCGAATCTCAAAGTAACGATGTTACAGACTTCCCTCAACTTGAGAATACTATGGACTTCAATACGGAAGCTCCACTTTGATTATAATTAAACTACGACATGGAGTTAGTCGAACGACTATAATTGGGTTTAGGTTGAAGCACTAGAAGTGAAAAACTCTTCAATAGAGAACTCGTCTCCTTGGTTATATGAGGTCAGTATTACGGTCAACTATAGTCAACTCATTGTCAAAGTTTCTTGCCAAAGCAGTACATTTTATAATGATTGTTATTATTGAACCAAGGATATTCTGTTTGTACTAATCAACTTGAACGTAAAAAATGTTGGAATTTTGACCAAAACCAAATTCCATAATGTGGTATTGTGTTGACGAAAAGAATTGATGTAAATAATCGTTACTATCGGGTGTTACTTATAATAGTAAAATTGGATTTTACCGAAAAAACGTGTAAGTTATAAATTCAGGAAAAATGTCACACCACTAGCTAAGGTGATATGTGAAAGTTAACATCTGAATTGTTCGATATTAATCGCTAACTGGATTTACACCTTTGAATCACAATATCGTAATGATGAATACTCCAAAAAAAACCACATGATCTAATTTATTTATAATTATTGTAAATTGATTAATATTTATGACATATTAACCATTAAATTTTATTGATTTGTTTGAATAATATTAGTATTTAATTAAGTGCGCATTTAAAAGATATATACGTGCATATCGAGATACGGTATCAATAAAATAATTAAATTAGATACAAAAAGATTAATTTCTAAGTGATTTTGGAATTTTTTTTGTCCTATATAGCCTTCATCTATGGCCAGACATGCATGGTAGGGGAGAGGAGACTTGATTGAGATTTAATGAGGAATTAAAGGAGGGAATTGGAAAAGTTTCAATGTTTCTTTTAAAACAAATTCTCTTTCATGCATTCATTCACTCTCTTAACAATTCATTTTTCTTTCTCTCCTCCTCTCTACCATGGTAAAAAAATAATGACTTCCTAGCCATAAAATTTCCTAAAAAACAAATCAAAATAAAATAAATAAAATGTAGTGCTTCAGATCGTTGCAAATTGTGGAGGTTCGTTCAATTGAATCCTGGAGCTTTATTCATCGTTCAAGGTGCGTTTTTTTGTCTACATCTTAAGGTAACATTCTAATTTTATTTATTTCTATGTTCATCATGTTTACATGGTTTAGATCTTATACTTCTACATCTCATAAGTTTATATGTTTATCCAACTATATAACGTAGACTCCTTTTCACCAAACCTCATTTAATTATTTGTATGTATTATTTGTAAAGTTTAGATCTGAACTTATTACAATGAATTTATGTGTGCCTAAGTTGCCCTATTTATTTTGTTATTGTTTTAAATATTAATTGTCTATCCAAAAAACAATTTTTGTCTGAAAACTAATTTTTAATTAGTTGATATATTTTATTATTTGTTATATATACAAACATGAACAAACTATATATATATATATATTTGTGTATGTGTTGTTTTAACTCAAAGTTCATAAAATGGAATTTTATGTAAAACCATAGAATTTGAACTCTTCCTTGATTGAAATTTGATTTATAATTGTTAATTTTGGATTTCAAAACATATAAAATAGTAAAACTTAATTCTAACATATATAAATATACACACATACATATACATACATACATAATTATATGTATGTATGTATATGTATACATTATACACACACACACACATTTAAATCAAAACTATGGACAACAAAGGCATATATAAAGGAACAAATGAGTCCATTGCGATGTAAATCTCGATATAATATACGGTCGCATTAGCCATGTATGTTGCTTGTATGTTGCACTTACACATTTTACACTAGAGTATATTTGGATATGCTCACAATATATGCCAAGTATAAATTTGGTTATATATGCCACTAAATAATCAATCAATATAATTAAAGAAAGAAATAAAATGTTTTTCTTTCTAAATAAAAAAAATCCTCCCACACTTGATTGAATAAGCTATAGAGAGGGAAACGAAAGGTTTCCTTCTAACTACTAATTGTTGCATATACATACATATAAGAGTATATTTGATACTCTAAGTTATATAAACATCAAATTTATGAAACTTCCTTATGAACAATTTAAATAAAATAAAATTTTATTTGAAACATTATTAGATTGGATCTCATGAACCTTTAGACTTCATATGCCTAACAGATCCAGAATAGTAATTCTTTTGATACCTGTTTAACTCGCTTCCTCCTGGCCAAGTTCCTCCAATGGTATTGGAGTCCTAATGATCTACATGGTCTCAATTAGCAATGTTAGGACTAATTAATTAAAGCTTACCCATTTAGTAGGGTGTCTAGAAAGGTAGTGCCTAAGGTTGGGTTTGGATAACAAGTACTCTACCCTACTTGGCTATTAGCCTAGCATGGAGGATGAAGTAATCTCAAAGGTTATCCCCAAGATGAAGGCCCAAATTGATTTTAGGACTTGGGCTAATTTTCAAATTTGTCCAAAAATATAGAATTATATTTTAAATTTAAAAGTTAAGTTTAAAATATAAAAAGGAAATTTTATAAAAGTTATAAAATCCATTTGAATTTTTTAAAATTATTTTGAGAAATTAAATAATTAACTTTGATATTTTGATATTTAAACATTGATTAATCTGATTCATTATATTAAGTAAAATAATTAATTAATAGTTAATTGATTAAAACATATATATTGATATATGTGTATAACTATAATTGTTGTAGTTATTTATCTTAAGATTATTTATGATAAATTATATTAAAATTTCAAATTAATTAAAATATTTAATTAAAATGTTTAATTAAATAAAAAAATTAAATAAAAGTAATTAAAGTGATACATATATTGATATGTACACATATACGTACTATAAATGTTATAGTTGATTAAGTATCCTAAATAGTTTAAGGTGGGTAATATAAATTTTTATATAAATTAAATTAATTAAATATGATTAAGTAATAATGTTTAAAATTTATTAAATAAGATTTAGTAATAATATACATAATAATATTATATATAATGATATTATAAAAAGTTATAAATAAACTAAACATGGATAATATGAATATTCAATATAGGTGGAACCGAAAAGAAACCCAAATCAAATTTAAAGAATAAATACATACATGTAGTACATATAACATGGTTTCATGTGTGTCTGACACTTGAATCATGAGGGTATTTAATAAGAAATACATTATTTTTGAATCGACATCACTTAAATAAATGTATAATAAAGATTATGAATCACTAATATAAATGTTATCCTCTACCATTTATATATTAATAAATTACTTTCTTACTCTCTAGTTATTGAGAAAACTCAAGCTAGAGATGTTATTTGTAGCATTATTATTATACTATTTGACGAGGTAAGATAAATGCATGTATTTGTTGAGAAAACTCAAGGTATGTGCATTATACTTAAACCGTCGTGAAATGGTGGGTATGAGCGAATAATCTCTTTTGATTTATTGAGCAAACTCAAGATCGAGATTAGGACAAAGACCATAGGTTAGGAGTTGTACATGATATAATCGATAAAATGTTATCCATCGTTTGTGGGTCTATGAATTATTGAGCAAACTCAAGGTCAGAATCTCAAGTCAAGCGAGTCCTAACACCCACTAAAGAAATCGAAAGGTTTCCATGTTTACTCTTAGGGTTTTGGAAAATATATAATCTAGTGGGCCTTTCTAATATTGGAAAACATATGTCTAGCACTTTGTTAAATTCAACAATGATTTATCGCAATCATGAGCATGTGTATTTGATAAACATGTAGTATGCCTAAGTTCATAGAATATGAAATGGAAGTAACTAATATGACGTGCAAAAGAAAAGAAAATAATTCGATTTGATCGAATATGTGAGTATATTAGAAAAGAGTTCCAAATGCACCTAAAAATTAATAAGATTCAATCTAAAAAATCACTCCTTCCTACGATACATAATGATGTATTAATAGGAAGAAATCAGACTTTATTGGACAAAGTATGAATTGATGATGAGTGAAGTTGAGGTGACTTCTTTTTATAAGGACATGTACTTAAAAGTTAGTACATAAGGTTATATTTAATTTCATCTAAAACAATGTCTACAAAATCATACAAGATAAGAGTTGATGAAACAAACCCCACATATCCTAAGTCAATGAGTTGACAGGTTGTGTGAGTCGAGAGACTGCATGTAATACTTGTTCATGAAGGATCTTGTGTAAACCATCCCAAATGAGTTTGGGACCGATCAATATTGATTGAACAATTTATGTTATCCACATAAGTTTCGTAAGCTTAAATAATAAATCATTTATATACACACACACACACACACACACACACACACACATATATAGTTATTTCATAAAATATTTACGAATACCTATTTTGTCACATGAGGAAACAATCGTTGTTTCATGAAACACCGACTTCATGGCCAAGGAATTTATTTTAGAAATTATTAGTAGAAATTATTAGCAGTAAAATTTATTTGGGTATGATCCAAAGATAAAATTTATTATGAGTGATAAAATGAAATTAACCAAACCTAAATTGTAACGAACCATATTCTACATGTCAGAGGATTGTAGAATATTTGTATTATTTTCATATAAGGTAGTATGATTCAAAAATTTTGAAAAATGACTCTTAGGATCATTTCCCACATCCATGATTTTTGGTAAATTTCTATGTGACCATTTTGACCCTATAAATATTTTATGGACTATAACTTTTGATAGGAGCCGAGTTAGGGTCTGAAACCACTTCCATTGGATTCAAATGATAGTTTCTCTTTCCCTAAAGTGGACATATTAAGAAAACAGAGTTACCGTTTTAAAGTTATGGTTGTTTGAAGTTTTCTTTGATTTAGAGCAGCTTAAGTGGGTAATTATAGTCATTAGCTTTGCGGCCCATAACCCATTTCGGTTTTTGGTAAATGAAGGCTAATGGGACCTCATCCCTATCATTTCACAACTCCCAAAAATAGTTAAAAGCTTCCATTAACCTCCATAGACCAAAAAGCAATCCTTAAACATACTTTAATTAGCCAAATTACATTATTAAAAAGAGATTAGCGTGATTAGCACTTGAGATTAGAGATCTGCTGTTGGAAGAGCTTTGGATTTCATGCCTTCTACTGTTCATTTGGGGATTTGTGTTTCGCTTTGGATTAAGGTGAGTGATTAGATCTCTCACTTACTAACTAGGTCATTAAACACCCTAAATGTCATTTTAAAATTATTTAAAATACTAACTATGTTTTTAGACTATAATAGACCATATATGTGAATTTTAGATGATTTGGACTTGATTTGCAAAAACGTGTTTTTATGGATCCCTGACTTTTTGCTTAGATTTAGATCTCTTTAAAAAGGTATATTTGGATGTTTGGCTATTGTTAATGCATATATATTTATGAATGTATGATTGCTCCATGTTTGAATGGTTGAAAACAAAGATCGAATGGCAATTTAGTTAGGAAGGGTCTATGGTTTGGTGACGATCCATAAAATCTATCCTAAATTGGACACGATCGATTTGAGGCAACAAGAAAGGCCTCATAAGTTTGCTCACCAAGTATCAAGCCATTTGAAGTTCTTATAACCAAGATACAAACATTCAAAGTATGGATTAGTATAGGTCAGAGGCATGGATTGGTGGGAATTCAAAGGCATGGATCGGTGAGACTCAATAGCATGGATCAGTGGAGTAGCTTGAAGTATGGATCAAGGCATGGGAATATGGAAGTAAGAGGGGAGAGCTAACATCACACTATTTTGGCTAAGTATGGGTTCGACACTATGGATCGGTACTGATCCATAAGGGTTAACCCATTCGATCCACGAATTGTTTTGGAGCATGGTGGAGTGATTTGGAGCTGAAAAATGACATGTCAGATCGGTCACCATGAATCAGTACCAATCCATGGGAATTGACCCAATCAAAGGCGCAATCCATAAGAGAGCATAGGGAGGTGTGTAGGAGCTTATGTGTGAAGTGTGGGATCGGTAGCAATGGTTCAGCGGCCATGGATTAGTGGGGATGGTTTGGTCTTCATGGATCGGTACTTATCCATGGGTTTTGTCCCAAATCTGGTAAGATCGATATGGGGTGACAAGGAAGGTCCCATAAGACTACGTTTCGAATTTCAGATCGTTTGGAGTTTGTATGCTCGAGTTATAGTCATTTGGAAATGGATCGATGACGGTTTCCGACGATGATGATGCATGATTCAACGATGATGATTCCATGATGGGAAGTGATGGATTGGATGATAGATAGCTATACCTTGGGATGTAGAGTAGTCGGATTGAAGGAATTGTTGGAGGGAGGTTATAGGACGCACGATGATATTCTATGACTGACGATGGTTGTTTAGAATAATCCCTAACCATGATCACTTTAGGCAAGAGTCGTAAGGACAGTTCCCGGATGAGCTTTGCTATGGATGACGTGTGTAAAGGTATCGTTGATATTTGTAGGTTTCAATGTGTACTCATAAAGCAGAGGTATGTGAGAACGTCACTTGGGCTTACGGGGATGCCTCGGATGGATTAGACGATTTTTCAATCCAAGTACCATGGGCTATCTACGGGGGTGTAGTCTAAGTCTTGGTCTGCTGAGTGGCATGGATTCGAGTATCGAGAAATCAGAACGTTGAGTAGTCCTTGGCTCTACGGGGGTGGTCGTATGAGTATCATATATCCAACGCACCGAGTGAGTGTGAGAATGGATGATGGATTCTATGTTTGTTTTGATTGTTTTTCTCACCTTAGGGATGTCACCCGATGTAGATATTACCGGTGCAAATGTCTGGACAGTATAATACAATATCTATCCTTGACTTCAAATCATGTTTTATTTTTCCATTCAAGTTCATTATCATGTTAAAGAAGTTCTTGAAGACATTTTTCTCATTACGCATTATGTCTATATTGTGTCAAAGTTTCTGATTTTTCCAATATAGCAACTCACAAAATATACTTTACTTGCACCAAGTGTGATACCCTCCTTTGTTAGGAAGTTTTGGCTCTTTTTGAGAAAAGTAGGGTATGACCTAGAGGAAATTCTGTAATTTGTTGTAAATTATCTAACTCTATAATAAATCTCATTCGAAGTAAGGGTATTTAATTTCTATTATATATTTTATTATATTGTAATATAATTAACACTACAATAAAATACCCAAATCACAACTTGCAATGATCGTTGTAATAGGCCTATGACAACAGTCAGCCGAAAGTCGTAATTTGCACAATTGTAACAGGATCAGAGCTTTTTACAATTGTTGTTGACTGTTGCGGGCGTGCGTTGTAATAAAGTATTTTAAAATTATTTTTGTTTGTTGTAATAGGCTTTTCACAATTGATATTGCCCTTTGTAATAAGTTATTTACAACTATTTTTGTAGGTTGTTCAAAAAATACAAAATAAAAAAAGACACTAATGCAGCTCGCACTGAAAGATTCAATATCATTTTGCTGCTAAAATCAACATTATAATAATAACAACCAAAATCATTCATATTTATTAAAAATAACACGAAAGATTCACATAATTAAATTATAACCAAGTTGTTAGTACTTAAAAGTAAATGCATAACATCAATAGTAGAGTCTTTAAAATATTACAACTTTAATACAAGTTATCACCAATGTTATCATCTTAGTATAAAAAAGATATAATAAAGTTCATAACTAAATTCTAAAAGCCTACAAATACCAAATGCAAAACACCAACTCTATAACTAAGCCTCTCATTTTAGTCTTCTAAACTTTTACAGTTAATCCACCTTGTCCGGCGATGGTTGCATTTAACATAATATACGGAGAATTATGCAAAATAGCATTGTATAAAAAAGTTTAATTATAAACTATAATATAACTTCAATTATATAGAAAGCCTTTTATTGATTATAGGTTTGATTTGTTATAAATTTATCATAATTCACTTACAAACATCAAATAAGACCTAAAGGGACGTTAAAATTGAAGCCATAAGATCATTGTCAAGAACAAACTCAAGAGCAATATTATTGGACATTTTGACACAAAATCATAAAGAAAATTAAAGGGACTAAATATCATGTACGGTAAGTTTTGAGAATATTATCTACTGTGTACAAAATGAGATACATCAATAAGAGAAATGAAAATAAACTCACAATATAATCATTTGATTATTCCAGTAATGATGATATATGCTCTCATATTAACCTTAAGACACGGAAAATGATAAGAAAGACTTTTAGAAGTAATTGGAAGTTTTGATATTGCTGAAAAATGAGAATGTATTTTATCCTCTGTTTTTGTTATTCAAATACTTACTGGTACCATAGATTACAGAGTATTTATAGCGTTTCTTATACTTGTATTGGGCTGAAACATACAGGCCCATTTATAAAGTATATGCTATCTGAGAATGCGGCATCTTATATTATCTCGTGTATTCTTCATTGCTGCTTCATTTGTCCCCCACAAACCTAATTCTTTCGAAAAAAATAGGGTTTGGAGAAATGTCCTCAATTCTCCGTCGGCTTCAATTATCTTTAGAAAATTTCAGATCTGAGTAGAGCAGTTTACGTCTATCAACAATATGCTTCAGATCTACTCCTTATTAGTCATAGATTTGTCCTTTGTTGCATAAACACGGAGTCTCGAGGCTTCGATTTTGAGTTGATCTCATATATTTTCACTTCCTTTCTTGTAGATCTGAGAAGTTGAAGCTGTAATAAGATTGTATTCGACTGCTTTCATCTTTGTTCACCGTGACTAAGTTGTGATGCAATTGAGTGGATCTGGTGGGTTTTCACTGTTTTCCTTGTAGATCTATGTAATCGAAGTTGTGATGAAGTTGGACTTGGCTGCTTCCATTTCAGTTTGGATGAAAGTGTCAACTTTATCCACTTTGAGCCTCTCCTTGAAAAAGATGAAGTTCCTTCTTGATAGTGGTTTGGTCAATAGATATGCGGTTTGGTAAGTGGTAGGTATATGTCTAACATTTAACTTCTTGTTCGTAACTAGCTCTCTGACAAAATAAAGATCTAGCTCCATATGCTTAGTTCTAGAGTGTAAAACTGGATTAGCACTGAGTAGAACTGTACTTAAATTGTCACACCATATTGTAGCTTTGTTGCTTGTTTTAATATGAAGTTCACTTAACAGTGATTCAATCCATATTATCTTAGCAGTAGCATTGACCACACTTCTGTACTCATCTTCTATACTTGACTTGGAAATTGTTGGTTGTTTTTTGAGCACCATGACCGGGTTTTTACCTAAAAATATGCAATATCCTGATGTAGATCTTCTATAATCAGGATCAGTTGCCCAGTCTGCATCAGCATACCCATTGATGTTGATGGTTTTGCTTGATTCTAATAGTAATCCATGTTTTATTGTCCCTTTTAAGTATCTTAGAATTCTTTTGGCAGCCTTCCAATGTTTATCTAAGGGGTTTTGCATGAATTGACTTACTTTGTTCACACTGTATGCAATATCTGATCTGGTAATTGTAGCATACTACAGTGCCCCCACTATACTTCTGTATTCTCTATCATTTGAAATAGCTTCTCCTTTGTATTTGTATAAGTGTGTGTTGCTTGCCAAAAGAGTTGAAAGTGAATTTGCTTTGTCCATTCTTGCTTTGACTAACAGTTCTGAAATATACTTCTCTTGACTTAAGAATCTTTTGTCATTTGACATTCTTTTCACTTCAATTCCTAAGAAGTAGTTGAGACAGCCAAGGTCCTTGATTGAGAATTCTTTATTTAAGTGTTCAGTAAGCTTGTTGATCTCTATGTCACTGCTGCCTGTAATAATGAAATCATCAACATATATTAGAACATAAGTGATAGCAAGCTTATTGAATTTAGTAAATGAAGAGTTATCAGATTTTGTTGATGTGTAGCCAAAGTTGATCAGTATTGACTTCAGCTTTTCAAACCAGACTCTAGGTGCCTGCTTAAGCCCATAGATGGCTTTGTTTAATTTGCACACCATAGTTTCCTTGTTTTTTGTTTAAACCCCTGAGGTTGCTCCATGTAGACTTCCTCCTGCAAAACACCATTTAAAAATGCATTATTCACATCTAACTGTTTGATAATCCAACCTCTATGTAAGGCAATGGTTATAATTATTCTTATAGTGGTAGGCTTAATAACAGGTGAAAAGGTTTCATTAAAATCAAATCCACTCTATTGTGAATAGCCTTTTGCAACTAATCTTCCTTATACTTAGAGATTGAACCATCATGATTTCTCTTTATTTTATAAGTCCATTTGCATCCAACAATATTCTTGTTTGTTGGTGGAGAGACCAGTGTCCAGGTTTTGTTGTTAATTAAAGCATCATACTCCACTTTCATTGTTTCTCTCCATTTATCATCCTTCATTGCTTCATAGAAATTTCTTGGTTCACTGGTTTCTATGATTGCATTTTATGTCTTCGGTTTAAATATTCCACTATTTGCTCTAGTTATCATGTGATGTCCAGTTGTTTCAGGTGCTGGCTGTTGTGCTTGCTGTTGATCCCTATGACTAACTATTGCCTGCCCATCATCATTAGATGATTGTAATTTTTCTAATGATTGGTGTGAGCTGGACTGCGTGTCAGCATCATGATGTGGTGGCTGAGTGGGTAACAGATGGGAATCATGTTTATCACATGTTGATTCATCTCTTGGGAATGTATTATCAGCCTGAATGATCTCTTTTTGAGGTTCTCTCATTACCTTAAGTTGTTCAGGTATATAAGGTATAGATAATTTTGGATTATATACCTATTGTGTGGTTTTGATATTTATGTTGCCAAAAGGAAATATTTTTTCATTAAAGACAAGATGTCTAGATATGTGAATTCTTCCATTGATGTCTAAACATTTATACCCTTTTTTGTTGAATGCATACCCTAGAATTGTACATGGGGATGATCTAAAGTTTATCTTGTGTGCATTATAGGGTCTTAAATAAGGGAAACATAAGCATCCAAATACTCTTAAACTTTGATAATCAGGTTTAATACCATATAGCATTTCCATAGGGCATTTGAGTTTTAAAACTTTAGTTGGCAGCCTATTAATTAAATAAATAGTTGTGGAAAAAAACATCTGGCCAAAACTTAAGTGGTTGTGAAGATTGAGGAAGTAAAGTAAGGCCAGTTTCTACTATTTGTCTATGTTTCTCTCAATCAACCCATTTTGTTCAGATGTATATGGACATGTTGTTTTGTGTAATATTCCCTTTTTTTGTAAAAAATCTTCTAGCGGTTGGAACTCTAATCCACCATCAGTTTGTAAGATTTTTACCTGGTTGCCTATTTGTTTTTCAACATGAGTTATATACTGTACTACTACATTGCAAGTATCAGATTTGGATTTTAAAAAATAAATCCAAACATATCTAGAATAAGAATCAATAAATGAAATATAGTATTATACCCATAATCTGTGTTGATTGGTGCTGGACCCTATAGGTCAATAGCAACTAACTCCAAGGGTTTGTTATATTTAGTTTGTGAGTCTGAAAATGCAAGTTTATGGCTTTTTCCCATTTGACAATAAGTGCACACATAAGGTATTGAATTTTTTTTAAAGGAAATGTCATTACTATTCAACACATGCTTTACAATCTTTACATTTGGATGACCTAATTTGTAATGCCATATGTCAAACTCCTTGCTATCATCACTTTGTTTCAATTTAGAAATATTACTACATTTTCCATTAAATCCTAAACTTCTTGAATTTTCAATGCTGAATATGTACAATCCTTTTGATTCCTTACCCTACAATAAAATTTCCTTTTTCGAAATATCTTTAACTAAACAATATTTTGGATAAAATTCAAAAAAGACATTGTTGTCTTTGGCAAATTGTGATACACTCAATAAGTTTTTCCTTATTAAGGGAACTCTCAACAAATTGTTGAGGTATAATTTTCTTTTGCCTATAATACTTGCGTTTCCAGTGTGTGATTTTGATAGATTTCCCATCACCTATATGCATAGATTGTGTACCTTTATACTCCTTGTTGCCCAAGTTTAAGTTGTTCAGATTGCTTATCACATGATTTGTAGCTCCAGAATCAGGATACCATATTTCATCATTTATGTCTTCAACCTTGGCAACATCACTATTTGAATTTTCAGATTGATTCTTGTTATCTTGCTGAATCATGTTAACATTTGGTTGATAATTTCTTGCATTGATTTGCTGTGATGGTGTGTAGTTTGAGTCAAATCTGAAGTAACATTTGTTTGCTGAATGGCTAAGTCTCTCACATATCTGACACCTTATCTTGCTTTTGTTGTTGTACCTTCCACCTCTTCCTTTAAATCTGTCTAAATAACCACCTCTTTGACCGTTTGATTGATTCTTGGCATTGTAGTTCCTTTCTTGGTTTCTGAATTTGTTGTTACTAACAAAATTGGCAGAGAAGTCTGAAACATAGGTTTCTTTCACTCTATTCTGCCTTCATGAGCAAGTAATATGGAGTGCACATATTAAATGGTAGGTACTATTTCTTTTGATGAGATGACTGCCACTACAAATTCATAATCTTCATCTAAACCATTTAGTATTTACAAATCTGCTCATAATCTGATATTTTATGACATGCTAATTCTAATTGGTCACATATCATCTTAATCTTTGATAAGTATTCTATCATTGGTAGATTTTCTTTTTTTAAGTTCTGCAACTGTCATTTGTAAAACATAACTTTTGCAGTAGATTGAGTGTTAAAGACTTGTTGAATTGTTGACCAGATTTCATTAGCACTGTTACATCCAATTAATTGTGGCAAAAGATTTGAACTTATGATAGATAATAGCCAAGAACTTACCAGACTATCTTGTCTTTGATGTGATGTATATTCTTGATTGATTATGAATTTGCCATCCTTATCAGCCACATATCTTGGTGGTGTAATTAGGGTGCCAGGAACATAGTCTTCTAATCCATAGCCTCCAACGGCAGTCTCTATCTAGAATTTCAAGAGAAGGAAGTTTGTTTCATCAAGTTGTACATTGATAATATGACTTTGTGGTTTGATTAGTGTTTTGATCATATCTTGTGTTTCAGATTTTTGAGACATTGCTGTTGTTGTTCTTGCTGCAGATGTAGGTGATAAGTCTTCTTCTAACATTGTTGCAGTTCAACAATGCAGTAGTAAATATGAAAATCAATTGCCAGAAGTGAAAGAATAAGAAGATCTGATGCAGCCAGATGGCACTGAGTGATGATGATTGCTGACAGTGACTTCTTGGCGAGGCACAGATAAATCTTGATACAGAGAATTGATGAGAACAATGACTTTTTGGATGGCATTGACACAGACCCAGGTATGACCCTAAAAAGGAAAAATCAGATGATGAGAATCTTGAATTCTCTGATGATAAAGGAATTCGCAGCCTATCTCAATGATGATATTAAATCTGAGAAGATAATGGCATGGCGGTTCTTGTTTGATTGCTGTTAAGCATGAGCGTGGCTCCGATACCAAGAAAGATTTTTAGAAGTAATTGGAAGTTTTGATATTGCTGAAAAATGAGAATGTATTTTGTTCTCTATTTTTGTTATTCAAATACTCACTGGTACAAAAGATTACAGAGTATTTATAACATTTCCTATACTCGTATTGGGCTGAAACATACAGACCCATTTATAAAGGGGAATTTTCACTTCAAGGGCTTATTTGTGTGTGTAATAAGTTTTAAGGACACTACTTTTGAAAAATTAGTTTTAAGGACATTTTACAGGAAAAAGATAAAAGAATTTATCATTTTCAGTTATACAGAAATAATGATAAAAGAATTTATCATTTTCCTGTATAACTCAAAACGATAAATGAATTTATCATTATCCTGTAAATTGTCCTTAAAACTAATTATTCAAAAGTGCTGTCCTTAAAACTAATTACCTTGGAAATAAAAGCCCTTCAACCTAATTTTATCTGCTATTTGAGAATGCAGCATGTTATATTATCTCGTGTATTCTTCATCGCTACTTCATTTTGATACAATATTAATGGTTAGGGATTAAGATTTAAAATAAAAAAAGGATATATCAACTAAGACCGTTAAAGGTAGGAAAAGTGGATTGTTCAATTATACCATGTTTCTCTGCACGTTACATCTCAAGCATGTGCGACGTGTGCATGTTCATTATTCTCTTTCGTATCTGAAACTGCTTACCCCTCTATTTCCAATAAAAGTGCAACCCTTAACCAATTATTCTAAGCCAGCGAATGATCTCTCTTAAGGAACAGGGGTTATTAACCTGCGTTTTAATTTATCATGCAATGAGTGTTATGTTTGGTTGAGAGAATGCAATTCTTTTTATCTTTGACAAGTTCTTTAAGGGAATGCTTGTTTGAAGCAGTTCTTAAGCCATAAAGGTGCTTACTATAGCTGACAAGCTGTAGACAAAACAAAAGGATGCTTAGAATATGCCATAATTCATACGAAGATTACTAATAACACATATGGTAGGTAGGTACGCTGATGATGCATGCTGCAAAACAATGAACCTATTTCTTCTGCAAAAGCAATGGAGTATTTAGCTAAAAAAGGGTGCGAGCTCAGCCTATTAATTTCACCTTAAATCATTTTATTCATATATGAAAATAATATTTATACTAAGTAGAAATAAGGATTTCTCTATATGTACATGATCCTTGAGCAACTTTTCCAATAAGAAACGGTCAAATAAGAAGATACTTACAACATTAACAAGGGATTTCAATCTCTACTGTTAATAAGGAGAATTCAATAAAAATGATTCACACCGCATCTTTTTCAAATTCCAAAAATACCCTACATTCATCAATGGAATATCATCATCGGTTTGCAACATCCAAGATCATCTTTTTTTCGACTATCCATCAATGAAACTTCACAATCAATTTGCAACTGATATCACCAACAAAATTGCTTAAAATAAAAATAGTGTGACCATCAAAAGGTTTTGCACTTATGGCACACATTCGTCCATTAATTTGTTATTAAATAAAAAGTGAATATTTATAACTATTAGATACACGTACTTTCGATTTACACTAGTACTAATGATAATAATTAAATTAAAAAGTAGTACAATGATGTGGGTACAATGGAAAAGATTACCGTTACTGATGTAGAAAAACTGTTATTGTACCGGTTCTAGTGGTAAACTAAAAATGCATACTGTTACTTTACCATTACCGCTGGTAAAACGATCGCTGGTATATCGATAGATTGGTATACCGATGATTGGTAATAGTAAATTTATCAATAGATAGAAAACTCAAAAGTGTTGTATTATTTCTTTGATAATGATAGAAACTAAGTTAATTATCATTGATACTGAATCCACTAATGCATATATATCTGTGCAGTTAATGCCCCGCTATATCTCATAGCGGATTTCTACCACTACGATTTTTCCATATAGCCCCAAAATATAGCCTTTCCGCTTTAAGCCTCGCTATTTCCGCTATATCCCGTTAATCCGGCTATTTCCGCTATATCTTTTTTAATAAAATGAATTGAAAAATTGCATTTATACATTATAAAAATTATGAAACTAGTTTATTTGATTTAATTTTTAATATATTTTTAGAAATGAAAATACTCTAATATTCTACTAAATTCAATTATGTTATATAACAGTTTTATGTTTATTTAAAGTATATTCGCACATGTTTTTATTTAAAATTATTTATGTATTAATTATAATTCAATTGAATGATATTTTTTCATTTAATTACCATTTATATATTTGAAAAAACATTAAGTACGAGTTTTATATGCTATTTTAGAGCCATCCGCTATATCCCGTTATATCCTCGCTGTATCCCCGCTATGACTTTTTGCACCTCCATCGCTTTGAATCCGCCGAGCGCTTTAACTGCACAGATATATATCAACATATTAATTTTATTAGTTGACATCAAAAAATTATTTGGTTCATCAAAAGTTATTTACAACGACATGAAATAATAGTTTGACTCATTTCAAAAATCAAGTTGAAACAAAAACTAAAAGGGATCCATTTCCATAAATTAGACTACAAAAATCTAGGTAATGTTCGATAAACTTCAATAAGTGTCCATCATTTGGATTTAATTTTATATTAACATAGTGAAATTAAAACTATTAGTAAATTAAAACTATTAGTAAACTACCTTAAATAACGGTCAGCGGTGTACTACCAATCGTATGTAATTTTTAAATTTTACATTTTCTCTCGGCAGTACACTACCGATGAAATTTGGGTAAATGGAAGAAGGTGTTGCGGTGTATATAGAACAACTCTTAATTAGTCAATGTATCTGTTATATGAAGAAAGAAAACATTGCTGATTGAGATTGATTTAAACAAGGAAAATTATCGAAACCAAGATCACCATTATCCATTTGCACAGAAATCAAATCATGGATATTTGGAAATGTTTTAAGAAAATTGTACAATTAATTTACTTAATCTCGATGTAATTCCTTCATTACGAAGTCTAATTAAATGAAGAAAGTTCATCTTCATATTGGTGTGTGAGAGTGCATCTACCATTATCCTCTTCTTCGGTAAACCCTAATTTTTGCAATCAAATCAAATTTGGGGTTTTTAAGCGCAAATAAATCTTTGAAGAAATTGATTATTCAATTTATAATTATAGGTTAGTCACTTCACCTGTTATTTATAATTTTGTAATTCTCTCTTGTATTCTCTTTTGTCCTCTCCTTCTTAAATAAAATAAAGAATGTTGTTAGATCCATGGACGTTGGCAATTTGGTCGAACCATGTCAAATCTTTGTGTTCTCCAATCTTCCATTTTCTTTGTTTGGTGATTATTGTTCATTGAATTGGCAGTTGATAATTAATCGACAAGCATATCCTTTTGGTTGCTTCCGCGTATTAGCCTAACTATTCCATAATAGTTTGGCATTAGTGGAAATTAAGTAAAATTTAATACAACAGATTGGCATCGGAGCTAGGTGTCTTGTTCTAAATTAGTTATCAATAGCAAATTCTTATAGTATTGGTATGAAAAAATATGGCGCAACCAAATTTGCTAGAAAAGAAGTTTCTAGGACATGGAAAGTGAAGACTAATGATGGTGTTCTTCAACAACAATCTAATTCATTTAGAGGAAGAGATAAGAGCCAAAAACGGTTTGAAGGTAGGAAATATATGTATAGGTCCCACTTCATGGGCCCTAGAAAGGGTGTTTGTTATTACTGTAAGAAGAAGTATTTTATACATGAATGCCTAGCTCTTAGAAAGGAGAGAGAAAAGAAGGAGAAAACTTCAATTTAGATAGCAGTAGATCAGATGCAGATGGAAGTAATAATAATATATCATTATTTTTAGCCAGTATTTCACCTTTAGAGAGTACAATTTGGGTGTTTGATTCTGAAGCCTCTTGTCATATGACGTCAGATAGAAGCTGTTTTGTCAATTATAAGAAGATTGATGGCGAAGCGATTTATATGGAGAATGACACATCTTGTCATGTTATGGGCCTTAGAAGTGTGAGGTTTAGAATGTTTGATGGTGTTGTTAGGACTATCACGGATGT
Organism: Allium fistulosum; assembly: GCA_030737815.1. Classification (NCBI taxonomy): domain Eukaryota; kingdom Viridiplantae; phylum Streptophyta; class Magnoliopsida; order Asparagales; family Amaryllidaceae; genus Allium; species Allium fistulosum. The sequence goes on along the minus strand of CM060907.1, from coordinate 676,461,754 downwards.
TAAACATGTTCTGATGCTGCGTAGGAGTTTATTGTCAGTTTGAGCTATGAGTAGACTTGGTATGAGGATAATAGTAGATGCAGAGAAATTAAGAATGGTGGAGGGTTCCTTAGATGTGATGAAGGGGGTGCGAGTCGATGATATTTACGTGCTTCATGGAGAGATAGTATTGGAAGAGTCGGTAGTTTCTAATTATTCTAGTGTTTCAAATTCTACTCATTTATGGCATCTTCGTTTATGTCATGTCGATGAGGAGAGTCTTAAAGTACTAAAGAAGCAAGGGTTTATTGATCGTGAATCTCAGTCGAAACCTAACTCTTGTGGAGATTGTCCTTTTGGGAAGAAGAAGCATGTCACATTAGATGTTGGGAGACCAAGAGCTATAGAGTTTCTAGAGTTTGTTCATTCTTATGTGTGGTGACCCACCCCAGTTGCATCTTTAGGTAGAACCAGTTACTTCGTTTTATTTGTGGATGATTTCTCGTGTAAAGTAGGGTCTATTTCTCAATGACCAAAGATGAAATATTTGCTCAATTTTGTAAGTGGAAGACCTTAGTAGAGAAGCAGTCGAAGAAACGTTTGAAAGTTCTCAAAGTTGGAAATAATAATAAATTTATGTCACAAGAATCCACTAACTATTGTGGGTCCGAGTATATAGTTAGAGATTTTTCTATTTTTGTCGAGTCACATTGTTATGGAGGCGGAGAGTATGTGTCAGATATTATGGAAGAGAGCTATGAATTTGAGAATGACCACTGGTCTAGAAGAGATATTTTGGGCAGAAGCGATGACTACGATGGTATTTTTCATCAACCACACGCCTTATATTGCCATAGATATGAAGATCCCGGAAGAAGTATGGAAATGAGAGCTTATAGATTATTCATTCTTTAAAGTGTTTGGTTGTTCAGCTTATTCAAAATAATGAGAGACATTATAAGTTGAAGCCTAAGGAAAGCAAGCACATTTTGTTAGGCTATAGAGAAGGAGTGAAGAGGTATATGCTATGGCGTAAAAAACTAGGAAATTTGTGACTAGCAGACATGTAATATTTGATGAGAGGTCTTTGTCAGAGGTGAAGCCTTAATCAAGTGATGACGTTAGGATGACACAAAATTTTCAAACACATTTGGAGTCATTAGATTATTTCCATATTCAGAGAGATATTGGTATTTCCGATGATACCATGGTTGATGAGAAGGTTGCAGAAGTTCAGACTCTAGGTGAAGCTCGGTTGCAGGCAAGACCTTTTGGTTCAGTTAGCCTTAATGGTGGGCCTATTTGTGATGATTATTCTTCATCTTATGCTTTGAATGATGTGGAGCTTGTTAGTGAGTTTGTTCGGGTTGAATTAGGAAAGTCTAACAAAATTCTTATGAAGGAGATTGGAGAAGATAATAATGAGTATCTCCTCACTCAATAGGAATGGAGAAGTTAAAGAGCGCTGTTAAATATCTATTGGTTTCTTGAAGTTTAGTACCTACAAGTTCGTATCCTACATCGGATATGTTGAAGAACTTTGGTATTTTCTCATATGTATGTTGTTTCTTGATGTGCATATTATCTTTCTTATGCTTGGGAAACATTTGAAAGTTATGTTTGGGCAACAATGCCCAAACTTGTTCACTTTGAGTTTGGTGCCATGTGGCGTAGACGTAACAATTTGTTGTTGAGATGTGGTGATGAAGAGAGATTGTTATATTTGATTCAAAGTGGAATGTTAAATTTGGACGATTCAAATATTTGGTAAAGAAGAAAATAATTTGGCTAATTGATCTTATCAATCAATTAGGTTATTTGTGGAAAGAGAAAGACGAAAGTTATATTTAATTATTTATGGGAAAAGGAAACTAATTAATTAGTTAATCAATTAATTAATCAATGTAATTGTTATATGAAGAAAGAAAAGATTGCTTATGGAGATTGATTTAAGCAATTAGGAAAATTATGGAAACCAAGTTCACCACTATCTGTTTTCATAAAAATCAAATCATGGATATTTGAAAAGGTTTCAAGACAGTTGGACAATTAATTTACTTAATCTCCAAATAACTTCATTTTGAAGTTTATTTAAATGAAGGAAGCTCATCTTCATATTGATATATGAGAAAGAATCCACCATTATCCTCTTCTTCAGTAAACCTTAGTGCCTGCAATCAAATCAAATTAAGGGCTTTGAACACAAACATGTCTTTGGAGAAATTGATTATTCAATTCGTAATTATATGTTAATCTCTCCACCCGCCACCTATAATTTTGTAATTCTCTCTTGTATTCTCTTTTGTACTCTCTTTCTTCAATAAAATAAAGAATAATTGTTGGGTGCATTGACCTAGACGATTTGGCTGAATCACGTTAAATCTTTGTGTTTTCTACTTTTCTATTTTTCTTTGTTTGGTAATTATTGTTCATTGAATTGGCAGTTGATAATTAATCGACAAGTTAGATCCTTTTAGTTACTACCGCCCATAAGTCTAACTATTGCACAATGGTTTGACATTGGTGCAAGTTAATTAATTTTGCACAACATTTAATTACTGTTGAATTTGCTTTTAACATTGGTAAACTTACCGTTACCATACCGATAATACTGATTTACCGATAAAACTTGTTTTTTGTTATTAAGTGTTTGGTAATGGTATGATACTGGTATATTTATCATTACCATAATAGCTCTAGTACAAAATGAGCGAAGGCAAGGAAATCATTCATATGCTTTCGTTCCCTTCATATGACTAAACTTAAAAATGAGAAAATAAACTTATTAAGGAAACATACTTCATTCAAAGAAAGGAGGAGAAGATTAGACCATTCTCTTAAACGATATCGTGTGCTAGCAAAGTCAGTGAAAGCGCCTTAACTCAAGTTGTTGCTGAAAATAAAATAGGAATATGCAGGAAACGGAGAGAAGAAAGGAGAGCAGGGATAAAGAGGAAGAAATTTGCTAATAATTGCCTACTTGCTTCGTACAAGATGCCTCTCTATATAGAAAGGCTGCTACAATTGATTGGTCCAGATTTTGCCAGATGTCATTACAATTGTGGAGCAGTTAAAAAGTGTAACTAATTATAAAATTCATATAATAAAAGATAAAGAAAGATAACAGTGAAAGCTTCTAATTTGTCTTGCATGTCTCCAGTTATTTGCATGGCCGATATAGTATTTTATGCTCACGTTCTATACTTTGCAGGCAGCACAATGTTACGTTTGGGTCTGGTAGTCGTAGCTACATCCCTATCATCACCCTCCTCTTGAAGACTAACCTTATCCTCAAGGTTTTTTATAGTTGTGATTTCTATGGGTAGAGGGGTGGGTGGAGTATCCTGTGGGTTTGGGCAGTATCTAAGCACATAAATATGGAAGACCGGGTGGATGCGAGCTTCTTGAGGTAGTTGGAGGTATGCGACAGGGCCGATTCGTTCAACAATCTGAAATGGGCCGAAATATTTTTTTGAAAGTTTGCTTTGTGGTGAGCGGAGTGAATATTGGTGATATGGTTGAAGCTTGACAAAGACCCATGATCCTATGTCAAACTGTTTATCTTGGCGATGTTTATCGGCTTGGTGCTTCATGCAGATTTGTGCCCGTTGGAGATTAGTCTTGATGTTATGCAAAATTCGGTCCCGGGTAGACGTCCATTTCTCGACATCATGAAGTTTTTTGGAACCCAATATGTAGTTTGATATGATCGGGGGTGCACGGCCGTAAACAGCTTGAAATGGTGACATTCCTATAGAAGAATGTTTACAAGTGTTATACCACCATTCTGCCCATGGTAAGTATGATGTCCATTTATTTGGGAAATCTCCGACAATTGCTTGAAGATACGTTTCCAAACATCGATTGACCACTTCCGTTTGGCCATCGGTTTGGGGATGGTAGGCGCTACTCATGCGTAGTTCGGTTCCGTGCAAGCGGAAAAGCTCTTTCCAAAAGTGGCTTATGAATAGTTTATCCCGATCGGACATAATGGAGCGGGGAAACCATGTAGTTTGACCTATTCATGTAGAAAATGGGTGGCCAATTGCATAGCGGACACCGATGTGGCTAATGCACAAAAATGTGCATATTTAGATAGACGGTCAACTATGACCCAAATGCAAGTTTTGTCGGCAGACGGTGGAAGATGGGTAATGAAATCCATCGAAATGTCTTCCCAAATTTGAGCTGGTATTGGTAGTGGTTGAAGAAGCCCTTTAGGCAGCGTAGTTTCGGCTTTAGCATGTAAACATGTTGAACATTGTGTCACAAAGTTTCGAACTGAATTGATGAGTTTATGCCACAAGAAATTGCTGGAGATGCGGGCTGCTGTTCCTTTGATGCCAAAATGCCCATCCGATTTGGAACAGTGATAAGCAATTATAATTTTGCGCTGTAATTCTGGGTCATTTGGAACATATAGTTGCTTGCCTCGAAAAAGTAATCCATCTCTGTAAGTGTATGTTGCAGCTAGTGATGGATCAGTATGTATGCGATGAATCAACTTCTGGGCTTCCTTATCTTTGCTGAGAGCTTTTTGAATCTCTGTTGTCAAATGAAATTGAGGACTGGAGCAGCCCAAGAACAGTGCCTCAGAAGTCCAGCGGGACAAACTACCTGCCACCTGATTTTGGGATCCGGGTTTGTATTGAATAGCAAAATCGAACCCAAGTAGCTTGGTTAGCCATTTCTGTTGTTCCGGTGTTTGGATGGTCTGTGTGAGCAGCTGACGCAAGCTTTGGTGATCGGTAACAATCAGAAATTGACGCCCCAATAAATAATGTCACCATTTGTGAACTGTGGACGTGAGGGCATGCATTTCACGCACATACGTTGAAGCTTTGCGGAGGGACGGTGGGAGCTTCTTGCTATGGAAGGCTATTGGATGATTATGCTGCGATAATACGACCCCAATGGAAACTCCTGAAGCGTCTGCGTGGATCTGGAAGGGCAAGTTGAAGTCTGGGAGGGATAATACTGGGGCATGGGTGATTGCATGTTGCAGGGAGGTAAAGGCGGATTGGGCTTTTTCAGTCCAGTGGAAATGTGTTTCTTCTTTTTTAAGTAAATCTGAAAGCAGGCTTGCAATGTGTGCGTAGTGTTTTATGAAGCGACAATAATAGCCCGTAAGGCCAAGAAAGCCTCGGACTGCTGTTATGGAAGATGGTGTGGGCCATTTAAGAATTGCTTCAATTTTTTATGGGTCAACACGGACCCCATTCGAAGAAATAATGTGGCCCAAATAGTTTAGCTCCATGAGCCCAAATACACATTTAGAAATATTGGCAAAAAACTGATGAGAAGCCAATATAGTCAAAGTAGTTTTCAAGTGTTGGTAATGTAAGGCCCAGGATTTACTGTAAATCAATATGTCATCAAAGAAAACTAAAATGAACTTACAGAGGTATGGTCGAAATATGTTATTCATGGTGGCTTGGAAGGTTGAAGGTGCATTGGTGAGACCAAATGGCATGACCAAAAATTCATAATGTCCTTCGTGTGGTCGAAATGCAGTTTTATGTACATCGGGCGGATGCACACGAATTTGAAAATATCCACTTCGTAAATCAAGTTTGGAGAAATAGTGTTACCCATGAAGTTCATCTAAGAGTTCGTCAACCGTAGGTATAGGAAACCGATCCTTTATGGTAATAGCGTTTAGTGCTCTATAGTCGACACAAAATCTCCACGACCCATCTTATTTTTTGACAAGGAGGACCGGGGAGGAGAAAGGGCTTGTAGAAGGCCGGATGATATGGGATTGTAGCATATCACGTACTTGAGTTTCTATTTCGTTCTTTTGAAAATAGGGGTACCGATATGGTTTGACATTAATGGGTTGGCATTGTGTTGTAAGTTAATGTGGTGATTGAGTTCACAGTGAGGAAGAAGGCTTGTTGGTTTATCAAATAGGTGGGCAAACTTGGTTAATATGGCTTGAATTTCTGGGTGGGTGGTATCGAATGGGTTTTTTGGGTCTTGTGTAGTGGTGAGGTCTGGTTGGAGGTGGAGGTAAAAATTAACAGAGGAAGTAGTTTGTAATCGTTTCAGCTGGTGGAGTGATATTGGAGTTGGGCTTCTTAGTGGGCTGAGGCCTCTAAGTAAAATTGGTTTCTGGTTGTGGATAAAAGAAATTGTGTGTTGGGAATAGTCTGTAGTGGTTGGGCCTAGGGTCTGTAGCCATTGTACCCTTCAAACTGCGTCCGAACCCGCAAAGTTTAAAAGATAAAAATCAATAACAAAATTGTTACCATCAATCTGAACGATAATATCTTTGCAAATTCCTACGCAATGTAGCCGCTCGCCACTTCCGACTACCACTGAGAAGAGAGATCGACGGTTCCAGTGGAGTCCTAGGAATCGCGCAGCTCGTGGGTGGAGAAAGTTATGCAAACTTCGTGAATCGACCAAAATTAAAATGGGGCTGTTATTAATCGTTGTTGGCAGGCGAATTGAAGCTGGATTAGTTGACCCTAAGAGGGCATGAAAGGAGATTTCTAAGGCAGCCGAGTGGTTTGCGTCTGGAATGTCAAGAAGTGATGGATCTGGGTCATCCTCATCTTCAGGTATGAGAAGTAGTAACTGTCGTGCTTTGCACCTATGTCCCTGTTGATATTTTTCATCGCAATAATAACATAATCCCTGTGCTTGGCACTGCTATATTTCAGCTGGAGTCAGGCGCTTTATCGGGTAATTTCTGGGTGTAGTTTGGGTCAGAGTTTGTATTGGTGGTAAGGTTGGGAGTGGTGGAGTAGGGTTGCGATTGAAGGTTGTTCGGTTATAGGTAGATTGGGACTGGGCTAGTTTATTTTCAATTATTTTGGCAAGGTCTAATGCGTCGGAAATTGTGGTGGGTCTAAGGAGGAGGAGTTCGTTGCGAATTGGTGGTTTGAGGCCTGATTTGAAATAGTTGAGGATCATATCTGGGGGAAGGTTGGTGATTCTATTGCAGGTTGTTTCGAATATTGATTGGTATTCGTCGATGGATGAGGTTTGTCTAAGTTTGAATAGTGTCGTTTGTGGGTTGATGAGGGAAGGTGGTCCGAAGCGTTGCTCCATGGCTTTGGTTAATGCAAGCCATGACGATAGTTGGTGGTTTCGATGTAACCATTGAAACCACGTGAGAGTTTGTCCCGTCATATAGAAGCTCGCAAGATCAACGTGTTGGTTTTCGGGTGTGGAATGGTATGCGAAGAAGCATTCGGCTTGAAAAATCCAATCGAATGGATTGGATCCATCAAACGTAGTAAGATCGCATTTAGGGGGTCTAGTGGAAATGTGTTTGGGTGTTGGTAGTAATGGTGTTTGCTGGTTTTGGTTGTTGGTAGTTTGGGCTGATAATGATGATTGTGGCGTAGGTGGTGCGGTGGAGGAAAGTTTGGTATTGATATTGTCTAGGGCTTGATTGATTTTTAGTAGTGATGCTTGGATGTCGTTGATATGTGATTGTTGGTTTTGTAGTAGGGCGGTATGGGAGAGTTGAGTGGCTTAGATTGTGTCGATGATTTGTTGATGTTGGGTAGATTGTTCACGGAGTTGGGTGGAGTTGGGTGATTGCTTCATCTACTTGGTGAGTCATGGTGGTAGGGAGGAGGTGAGGGGCAGTGAAAGCACCAAATGAAAGCGCCTTAACTCAAGTTGTTGCTGAAAATAAAATAGGAATATGCAGGAAATAGAGAGAAAAAAGAAGAGCAGGGATAAAGAGGAAATAATTTGCTAATAATTGCCTACTTGCTTCGTACAAGATGCCTCTCTATATAGAAAGGCTGCTACAATTGATTGGTCCAGATTTTGCCAGATGTCATTACAATTGTGGAGCAGTTAAAAAGTGTAACTAATTATAAAATTCATATAATAAAAGATAATGAAAGATAACAGTGGAAGCTTCTAATTTGTCTTGCATGTCTCCAGTTATTTGCATGGCCGATATAGTATTTTCTGCTCACGTTCTATACTTTGCAGGCAGCACGATGTTACGTTTGAGTCTGGTAGTCGTAGCTACATCCCTATCAGTCAGTCATAATATTTTGCAAAGCAATATATTGTGTGCTATGAGATCAAGCATTATCTTTTGCATGGTTGAAAAAACGAATGTTAGTGATTGTACAGAAGTTATGGAACATGTTAGTAAATATTACTTATCTTCCAGAAAATTTATTTTTGCATGTGTACTAAAGTTGAACATCTGTAATCTTCTTGTGTTATAGCATCTACAATGGTGCTAAATCAATGTATCGTATTCAGTGGTAGGCCCTGAATGCTTAGGGTAATATTCAGGACCAAATCAGACTGAATTGGTCGAGGCAGCTATTTTAAAAGACATCCAACTTTAAACTTATATTAAATAAACGTCTAAAGTTCAGCTACAAAACTTTTATTAAATAAAATGTTAATTTTCAACATCTATGTAATGGCTCCTGAGCTAATATGCCTGTTAAATAGAGGTCTATTTAATAGGCGTCATTAACTTAATTGTCTATTAATCTGTCTGTTATAGAATTTCTTCTAAATTCAGCCCTTAAATGTTCAATGGCGGAGTATTAAAGGCTTTAACAGCTGAAGATGCTCCTTAGCTCACCTAATTTTATATCTAAAGCTGGTACCTATAGCTCTTGTAAATAAACAATTCAAGGACATGAAAAGTTTTACTCGATTATGCTTTCATTTAAGCACTACATGTTAGGAAATTAAGATTTCTGTATATGCTTTTGAATCAGATTTAGGTATATGGAATTTGATTTTTATATTCTTCAACTTATTTCAGTAATGTTAATACAAACTTCTCCATTTATAGTAGGAGAATATAGACCATCAAACAAGAATATATCAGTTTTGTCTCTTTGAGTTTCATGAACCATATTTAATGAGCCTTTACATATTTCTAAAACAAATAAGAGTTTAGTTTATTTATCATATTTCCCCTTAAACTAACTCCTTTCGATCCTTCATGCCCATCAGCCTTTTGTACGTATCAAGTAAATTTCTGGACATTGGTTTGGTGAGCACATCTGCAATCTGATCTCTACTAGCAACATGACGTAAATGCACATTCTTCTCCTTTACTTGCTCCCGAATAAAATGAAATCGAACATCAATGTGTTTGCTCCTTTCGTGATGCACTGGATTTTTGGCAAGCTCAATCGCAGACTTGTTATCAATCCGAATTTCAGTTGACCTTGGCTGTGGGATTCTTAGCTCATGAATTAACCTCCTTAACCATATAGCATGACAAACACAATAAGATGCTGCCACATATTCTGCCTCACAAGTTGACAATGAAACTATAGGCTGTTTTTTAGAATACCACGTGAAAGCTGTTTCTCCCATAAAAAACATGTATCCAGACGTACTTTTGCGATCATCTATGTCTCCACACCAATCACTATCAGAATAGCCAAGCAATTTGTAGTCCTCTGTTCTGGTATAAAATAATCCCAATGATTTTGTTCCTTGAATGTATCGCAGAATCCTTTTTATAGCTTTCCAGTGTGACTGTTTTGGGTCTTCCATGAATCTGCTCAGAATTCCAACACTATATGCTATGTCAGGCCTTGTGCATGTTAGATATCTCAAACTCCCAACTAAACTTTGATACAAGTTGGCTTCCACCGAAGCTCCTCCTTCAAATTTTGAAAGCTTTGTTCCCAGTTCCATAGGGGTTGCAACTGGATTGCAGTGATTCATTCGAAATTTCTTCAAAATACTATTAGCATATGCTTCTTGAGAAATAAAAATGCCTAACTTATCTTGTTTCATTTCAATGCCAAGAAAAAATCTCATCCAACCCAAATCTGTCATCTCGAATTCTTGAGTCATCTCCTTTTTAAAATCTTTAATCATATCTTCATTATTTCCCATAAAAATGAGATCATCAACGTAAAGTGCAACAAGTAGTAAATTACCTTGCTTTTCTTTGACATATAGAGCAGCTTCATAAGGACATTGCACAAATCCATTCTTCTTGAAGTAGGCATCAATGCGGGTATTCCAAGCCCTGGGTGCATGTTTTAAACCATATAACGCCTTGTATAATTTTAACACCATTCCTTCTCTCCCTGCTTTTACATATCCGGGTAGCTGGTTTACTTACACTACTTCTACGAGCAATCCATTTAAGAACGCAGATTTCACGTCCATCTGGTAAATGGGCCATTTGTATTGAGCTGCTTGAGAGATTAACAGCCTTATTGTCTCCATTCTTGCAACAGGTGCGAAGACCTCATCATAGTCTATTCCAGCTTTTTGTCGATAGCCCTTTGCAACCAACCGCGCCTTATATCTTTCTACTACTCCTTGAGCGTTCATTTTCTTCTTATAAACCCATTCAACATCGATGGGTTTACATCCTTCTGGAGGTTCAACAAGTTCCCAGGTTTTGTTCTTTTCAATAGCTTTGATTTCTTCATCCATTGCAGCCTTCCACTTCTTGTCTTTCACTGCTTCTTCATAGTCTGCATTTTCTGCATTAGCTACCAAACATACTAAGTGCACCTCTCCTTGTTGATATATATCTTGTAAGCTTCTCATTCTAGGGTTCTTGGGCTCATCCTCATCCGACTCTTCATTATCAGATGCATTAGAACTTCTTGCTGAAATTTTAGAAATTTGAATATCATCTTCTTTTGTTTCTTCTCCATGTGATTTACTCCAGTTCCATGCATCATCTTCTTGTATCTTCACATCTCGACTCACAACAACCTTCATAGCAACCGGGTCAAGAAGCCTGTAGGCTTTTGTTTTCTCATCATACCCAATAAAAATATATTTCTTGCTCTTATCATCCAACTTTGTTCTCCTTTGATCAGGAACATGTGAATATGCCACACTCCCAAAAACTTTCAAGTGTGAAACAGTAGGCTTCCTTCCACTCCATAATTCTTGAGGTGTTTCATCCCCCAAGTTTGAATGTGGACACCGATTCTGAATATAAACGGCACATTGCACGGCTTCTGCCCAGAATTCTTTTGGTAGCTCCTTGCTCTTTAACATTGATCGAACCATGTCTAAGATTGTCCGATTTTTACGTTCAGCCACGCCATTCTGCTGTGGTGAATATGGAGCTGTTAAGAACCTTCTAATGCCATGTTCTTCACAGTATTCTGTAAAAGCTTTTGATGTATATTCTCCACCTCTATCAGAACGCAATCCCATGATATGCATTCCTGCCTTCTTTTCTACCAACACTTTGAATTTCTTGAATATTTTTAATGCCTTAGATTTTTCATTTAAAAAATAAACCCATGTTCTTCGAGAATAATCATCGATGAAAATGATGAAATACCTCTTGGAACTACATGATTCAGGTGTGATAGGACCACATATGTCCGTATGCACCAACTCGAGAGGCTTTGTAGCACGATAAGTTGCCTTTTTCTGGAATGAGCTCCTTGTTTGTTTTGCCAGCACACAATCTTCACAAAAACTTCCTGTATGATCCATGCTTGGTATTCCATGAACCATTCCTTTGTTTGCCATCTCCTTCAAACCACCGTAGTGTAAGTGTCCAAGTCTCTTGTGCCATAAAGTTGCCTTATCCTATGACTTTGCTTGCAAACACTTCTCCTGTATGTTTTTCAAATTCAACTTGAACATCCGATTTTGAGACATTTCAGTTTTAGCAATTGTCCTGCCATATTTGTCCTTCAAGCACATGACTCTGTCTTCCATAAAAATTGAATATCCTTTTTCAAGTAGCTGTCCAAGGCTCAGAATATTGTTCTTCATGTCAGGAACATAATACACATCTTCAATTTTTCCTTGTCTGCCATCCTTTCTAGTAAAACATATTTCACCCTTTCCTTTTACTTCTATCTTCGATGAATCTCCAAATGACACAACTCCAGAATTTATTTCTTTCAAATCAGTAAAAAGATGCTTGAGGCCAGACATATGGTTACTGGCCCCACTATCAAGATACCACATAATTTCATCTTCAGGAACCATAACTTTGCAAGCCATTAGCAAAAATCCCTTTTCTTGTTGCTCCTCCGTTTCGACTAAATTTGCCTTTTCTTCAACCTTCTTGTTAAACCAGCAATCTTTGGAAAAGTGTCCAAGTTTTCTACAATTGTAACACTCCACTGATCTGCTACCTCTTCCAGGGTTTGATCTTCCACCTCTGCCACGGCCACGTCCTTGTCCACGCCAGTTTTGTTGATTTGTCTGCACCATCTCAAGTATGTTGCTCATAGGACCACGTCCTCTGCCTCGAGTAAAATTCTGTTTTGCACGTCCACGTCCTCTTCCTCTACTGTATTGTGTATACAATACTTTATCTTTGTCTTCAACTGAGACATCAGTTTTCAACACTTGAGATTCTGTCTCCTCCTTCTTTAATAATCTTTCTGAGTATGCTTGCAGAGACCCCATGAGTTGGTCAACTGTCATAGTTTCTGTATCATTTGATTCTTCAATGGAAATACCAAAAAGTTGCAATTTTGTATTCAAAGATCTTAATATCTTTTCATTAACACGAGCATCTTCAATCTTTTCTCCATAATTCTTCATTTGATTTATAACAGAGGAAACCCTCGTGAAATAATCTGGGACTGATTCCGTTTCTTTCATATGCAATGTTTCAAATTCTCCTCGTAGAGTTTGTAATCGTACCCTTTTTACTTTGTCAACTCCTTTAAAATTATTCTGGAGAATCTCCCAGGCTTCCTTTGCTTTTGCTGCAGATGCAACCTTCTCGAACATAGCTTCATCTAAGCCCATATGTATAATAGACAAAGCTTGTTGATCTTGTTTTCGAGCCTTTGCTAAATTATTTTCCTGGGCCTGATTCAAAGATTCTTCATTCTCCGGTTCATCATAACATTTTTCGACAATTTCCCATGCCTCCTGTAACGACCCCGGATTTTAGTTAAATTTAAATTAATAAATTAATGAATTTTTGAATAAAAATTGTAAAATCAATTAATAAATGGAAGCGAGTTTCGCCGATCGTAATAAAAGTATTTTTAAATATTGTATATATGTGAATTTATATGTATTTAAGCATATATGAGTAAATTTGAATTTATATATATATATATATATTGGGTTTGAAATAAAATATGTATAATTATTTATTAAATGTATAGACTGTATTTTTAATCCGTTTTCTTTATGAAATTATAAGAAGTATAAAATTGTATCCTATCAATATAAAAAATACAAGTGTAAGATATAAAAGGAAAATATATGTTGTAAATGTAATTTTGGAAAATCAAACTATAAACAGAAATTAAGATCTATAGTCAAAGAAAAGAAGTTTAAATATATATATACTTGCAAAAGTATGAAACAAAATCTCCTCAATATCATTTTCAGCCGAGACAAGCTTGCAAAGGCAAGTAAAAGAAGTACATAAAAACAAATGAAGTACCAGGGCAATTAATGCCATATTCATCAGCCGAGCAAAACAAGTAAACATATAAAACATAAAGTACCTATGTACATGCTGATACAAAGCAAAAGGGACTGTACATACAAAATTCTTCAGCATGGACAAGATCATCAGCCGAGATTTTGTTTGATAAAGCAAAGAAAAATATATATCTTTGCATTGTATTGTACAAACAACATGATCACCTTGTACAAAATATAATATAGCCTGTAGACTTGCTCTCTTATACATCAATTTCCTCTGCTTCAATTCGTTCATCTTCAAAGTTAAGAAAATCTGAAGTGATCTCATCTTCTAAAATTTAAACAAAACTCAAACAAATTCAAACTGTAAATTCAAAGCTACAGGCAGCTAGACACAAACAAAATGCTTCTCTGTCCAACTTCCAGTTTTCAATAATATCAAGTTCATTATCTCTGCTGCAAAATCAAAGGTGAGCAACTCACTTACCTCTATGTTTGCTTTGTTCTGATGTTTGTGACTTAAGTTTGAAAATGGTTTGAAGTGTTGCCTGGCTGTTGAATGATGCTCTGTATGTATATATATAAGTAAAGTCTCTGTATACATGTTGTGCATGTTTGTATTCAGGCAGTCTGATCTCTGTTCAAAGGTTACAAGTTTCAAGCCTGTTTTAAAAAAATCAAATTCTTCATCTCCAATTCATATTAGTCTTTAAGATCTGAATGAAATTTGTTTGTTTAATCAAGACCCAATTAAAGAAAATATTTTTAGATTTTAAAAATGAAGATAATTGGACTGGAAATAATTATTACAGTGAAATTCAAAATCATGCAAAACCCAAGTATCTTGAAATCTCGAATCGTTTATATAATATGTTTTACTTTTGGAAATAATGATTTTTAAAAGAAAAATCACATTTTTTAGTTGAGTGAATCACAAGAATTTTGGAGTTGGACGTATAATGATTTCTTGGCAATTTCTGGCGATCAAGAAGGAGATGGTTGTCGTGGTTGGGGCTGGAGGAGGTTTGCGAAACGAGGATCACGGGAAAAATAGTAGTAGATTTTATTAACGACCGTGGTGGCCAGACATTGGTGAACTAGGGTTCGGAGGCTTGTTCTGGTCGGAGTTTTTGAATGCTTCGCGCGACGTCGATCGTTTGCCAGGGATGATCGCGATGGGGGGAAAATGATGCTGGGGTTCTTGATGAAGTTTGGATGGGTTGGCATGGGCTCCGGCGTCGAACTCTTCGTTGGCGAAGAGGATGATGGTCAAGATTTTTGTTCCAGGTTCACTCGACTAGTTCGATTTGGATTTGAAAAGGGATTGTATGATTTGGGTGGTTGGATGAATTGGGTTGGTCATCGATGACCTGTAGACAGTGGCGACAATGTTAAGAATGTCGACGATGATTTGTGCACGTGCATGTGCATATGTAGTGTGTCAGTAGGATGGGGGAGAAGAAGAAGGAGGTGGGCTTCCTCGAGTTTGATCGTGTGCAGTGGAGTGTTTGACTTGAAGTCGTGCTAGTGAAATCGTGGGTTGGCTCGAGTAAAGCACCGGGTTACTTTAGTTTGTTAATCAGGCTTTAACAATTTAAATCAACAACAGAAAAGGAAAGTCGAAGTAAAGCTCGTGTCTTTTGCAATTTGGCTCGGGTCTGGAAAGTTTGTGTTGAAACAGCTTTTAAATTTTTTAAAAAAAATTTGAACAAGTTTCGAACTTCTGTTTTAAATCAAGATTTTTAAAGATTTGATCTTTAAGTTAAAGTAAGTTTAAATTTGGTTTGAGTTTAAAAAAAAAATGGTATTGGAATAATTATTTAAAAAAAAAGTTTAAATAATAATTAAAGTAAGATAAATGGGTTATCTTAAGTTTATTAAGACCTTGAGGAATTAAAGAATTAATTTATGTGATTTATTAAAGGTTGATTTATTAATTAAGATTAATTAATATAAGTAATTAAAGGTAATTAATTATGTGAAGATAATTTCTCAATTAAAAGTAATTAAATAATTAAAATTGATTAATTAAATGATTAAAGGATAATTAATCAGAATGATTTGTAATTTATTAATGTTGATAAATCAGGATTAGTAATTCATAAGAAATTAATCTGATCTGAATTAATCAGACAATTAACTGATCTACTTATGGATGTTTGGATTTCGTTGAATGATTGAATTGTTGATATCCCTAATATGTGATGCTTTGTGATATACCCTGATTTATGATGTGATCTGTAATTGATTATCTGCGATATATATTTATCTGTGATTTCTGTTTCTGTGATATATTACTATGTGAATATGAAACCCTTGGCCCGTAAAACGGCACTTGAATTTCGATGCGACAGGGAGTCGGATTCCAGTTGGTTATCCGAAACCCACATCGAATTGTAATAGTGAATTTTTGTGACCGATAAATTTATTTTATCTATGAATCTGTGAATGAAGATAAGCGTTATAGATTATACCGCTTATCGATAGATATCTGTGATGATTGATGTTGTGCACTATTGTGTGAAATCCCTGGACTACACTTTTACACACACAAATATGGATTTCACGTGAAAATCGGTTAAGTCACAGATAATTGAAATTTGATGTTTTGAAATTGAAATTTTAATTTCAATTGATTTTGAAATTGGAAATTTGGGTTTAATATGAAAAGCTTTTGAAAGGGAATTTCAAAGATAAAAGTTATTTCGAATAACTTAATCGAGTTTTGAAAATTTAAATAATTTGATTTAAATTTGAATTCAAGTTTGAAATTGAATTCTAGGATTTGAAACTAGGGATTAAAGATGCTGTACAAGTTATATATGGGTTAAACCATTTTAAAAGTATTGATTTGGGAATTTGAATTTAATTCAAGGGTTTTAACTCGTGTAAATATAACTGAATTTTTCCGAAATGAAAACTACTTGTTTTCAAATAATAATAGCTTTCATTTTAAGAAAGGATTTCCAAATTGTGTTGAACGGTTTCAAGTTGAAATAGAATTGAAATGTTTTGAAAACTATGAAATGAGTCTTTGATTTCAAAGACCGGATGAGTTAATCTAACTTGAAATAGAATTGTTTTGAAAGCTATAAGTTAAATCTTGATTTAAGGATTTAACGAGTTAATTCAATTGAAATGGAAATTGTTTTGAAATCCATGAATGAATCTTTGGGAACGGGGTGAACTTTGTGAATTGAATCTTTTTGTTTAAAAGATTAAAAGTGTGGGAATTGTTTAAACCATTGAAGGTTTTTGAATTGAATCTTTTTGTTTAAAAGATTGGAAATGGTAATTTGTTTTACCATTCGAATGAAAAGTTTTGGGCTTTAAGCTGTGATTTAACTGAGACTCCAGTATCCATATGATTTTTTAATTGCGCTCGTTATTCGGTTTAGCCGGGAGAGGACCTTTGTGTCGTATAACCCATTCCGAATAATGATACGACATATATGGATAGCATTTGAAGACCGGTGGTGAAGACCGGATATTTTTGAAAACGGAAGGATTACCATCGAGTTACTCTGCATCGGCTGATCCCCGATATAGAGGTTTTATCACCCTTAGTGACGGGAAGTCCGGACGTGATTGGAAATTATCCGGATTTGCAAGGGCTTCGTGAGAAGTGCCTTCGGTTCTGTTCGAACCCGGAACAGACTTGTATGGATGTGTGTCTGACATTACACTTTGAGATGTAAAGCTGGTTTCTATCAAATACATTTCTGTTGGTGGCGGAGAATTTATTCTCTTAGCTTAACACCCTTCTCTGAGACGTACGAGCTCAGAGGTTATGTAGTTGATGGTTACTAGTGATACATTCCCAATTTGGTAATGTGGAATACGAAGTGCTGCTGATCATTTGTTGATCAAAGCGTGGTTTTGTGAAAAAGCGTGGCTTTGTGAAAAAGCGTGGCTTTGTGAAAAAAGCGTGGCTTTGTGAAAAAAGCGTGGCTTTGTGAAAAAGCGTGGCTTTGTGAAAAAGCGTGGCTTTGTGAAAAAGCGTGGCTTTGTGAAAAAGCGTAGCTTTGTGGACGAGACTTCATCGAGCCTCACAACCCGGTAATGGTCGAAACAGGAATGTGGCGACAATGGTTTGTAGGGGTAGCACCCCTAGGGTATGTCATTTCCTTCTGGATAAAGGGTGGTATCATGGTATGGAGCCCAGATACTTAACTCGTGTGGACACTATACATTTATCACTTTGTGATGTTGCTTTGTTGGTTGAGGGGCCCCTCGGATAAAGGTCGGTAACGACCGGGGGATGACATGACTCGTGTGTTAGTTACCTAGTTACAGCTGTACAGCGTGAGGTAGCGTCGGCCTTTTGTTTGCAGAGATCCGGTTAGGATCCGGGGCGTCTTTCCAGAGGCGTTTCTATTTCGGTAAGGAAGTTCCTTAGCCTGATCATTTGTTGGAAATCCAAAGAAACAATACGAACCCTGTACGGTTTTAGTTGTATTACCTGCTATGGGATATGGCGGTAACCTGCTATTGAACGTAGTAGCTATAGTAGGCATACAACAATGGTTGTATGCTGGCTAAGATTTATATTATATTTTCGAAATGTTTTTCTACACTATGCACTAGTAATAATATCAAAAGAGTTTTGATTTTGCGTAGTAAGCATGGTTGACTATCATAAGGAGTAATCTCCCCCAATTCTGCGATTGCATTGTGTGTGTGGTGGTAGGCCTTATGGTAGTTTCATTTTAAAAAAAAAGCATTGCAGATTTCAATGTTAAACAACCTTGTAACGACCCGTAAATTTCAACTGTTTTAATAACGTAATTAGTTGAAATTTTGTGAAATTTTAAACGATAAAATTTTGAAATAAAAATTTATATTTGGGATACGTCTAGTTAAACATTGCAACTGGTAAATTTTCGTCCGAAAATATGAAAGTTTATTTCGCGCGTAAATTCACTTCAATTTAATCAGTTAAAAAGAAATGAAAATAAAATGTTTCCGAAACCTAAATATTTGTATATAGAAAAATTCTAAACCATCTTCTGAGCAAGATGTCAGTTTGTAGTTTTTCAAAATTTGGACATCTCTTGCTCCGTCGTTCTTATTTTCTGCAAAATAGCAGCATTCTGGTACCGATATCGATTTTTATCGGATGATCGTACCACTGATATCTGTATACCGTTTTGATCGTCTCGTCGTGCTGATCGCATCAGTGTATTCATTTGTGTATTTCGGGAATTCGGTACATGATGAAATCCATGGAACGTTAATCGTACCGGTACACGTTTTAAACTTTTGGTTTCTATCCACCGTTTAAATTGAACAGCTATTAGCTTTTATAATTCCTAAAATTCAGTTGTTTGCATTTATATATCATAAATTTCCGTTGCCTGACTTTTTGTTTCCACTGTCCAAAGTTAATATTTCCTTCTTTATATTTTCCTCTGACTCTTCACGTTTCCTTTCCCCATGCCAGCTATAACATATCTCCTGCAACCTTTCCCCTACATTTCTCTTATCCTTCACATACCCTCCATGCAAACACACCTCCAGCTCGCCCTCACCAACCCGCATCTCCACACCCAAAGCGCAGCAGCCTTGGCCAAACTCACGTCCTCAGCCTCCTTGCAGTAACCTGACTCCGCCTCACGCCTCCCTGACAGCCTGCGACCTGACCCAAGCCTACCTCCGGCCACCGCTCCAACCCGCTCCTCCCCCTCTCTACTCGGCCCCACCCTTCTCCCTCTCCTCTGAACAGTAGCTCCGCTCTCCCTACAGCTCACCATGGCCCCACCCAAGCAGCACCTAGTCGACCACAGTCTTCCAGTCCATCGCCATCTAAGTTCTGACCAGCCCACACCCGCCGTCCCTCCCCTTTGCAACATCATCGCCTCCTCCCGCATCCATCTGCCGAAGTGACAGAAGCCCCAAATCTCCATATTTTCCCACCGATCTCGTCTTCACCCAAGCTCGACCATGCCATCAAACCCTCAACAGTCAAGCCTTAAACCCCAAGCAACCCGGCTCCGCTTATCTCCATCAGCCTCCCACCACAACCCGAAACCAATCATTCTCCTCCAGCTAGCCGCTGCCTTGCGGGATCTCATGCCGAGCTTCTTCTTTTTTTCCAGTATTGTCTTCCCTGTACTTTATACAGGTATTTATATATCTAGTATCTATACTATATTAATTGAGATATAGTATAGTTGTGTATATATGAATAGTATTTGTATAATTGGTTCACCTGTGCATTTATATTTTTAATGGACGTTGATTTTAAGATATGTCTAGATTTTATCTTAAATTGTGTGTTATAGTACTAGTTTGAATTAAGTATAGTGTGAGTTATTTATATGATTATGTGAGCATATATAAGCAGTTAGGCAGGTATGAGTTGTACATAGGTTTTATTGTCTATATGATGTAAGTATATATATACACACTTTTACAATCTGATATCATATATATAGAGTATAATTACCATATGTTTAAGTATAAGTATACATATTAGTTTATATAAATATTCTGTTGGTATCATATAGATATATATTTCAAAGTTTACTCTATACTGCTCATTAGAAATTGTACATATGAATGATGTGTTAAGTTATTTTGTTCCTTCCGTTTATATTACTTGCAACCTTAGATATACAGGTGTTACTATTAAGTTCTAGCATGCTCTGTGTAGTCTGCATTTCTTTCTCTTTCTCTACCTAGCATGTACTGGCAATATATTTCAACTTGCATAGAAAAGAAAATATAAAAGCATGGTTTTACAAATTGAAGGGTACTGGCATGTTACATAAGTTGGAAGTACATGGTACGACCCATCTAGGGTATTCTTAAGATTTTGAATTTCATGATATTTGAATTTATATTACATGCGTCAGTAGTATATAAATGTATATATGATTTTAAAGTTATAAAGTCACATAGTTTGTCTAGTCTGTTATAAGTTGATTTCTTTTGGTCTCTGTTTAGAAGTTTAGGTAAGCACTGTTAGTTTATATAGAAAAAAAATATATGTTGATCTATACAGAACGTGTGGTCTGTAGTTTGTTTCAAAACTATTTATATTTTCTTGAAACGTATGTATATAATTTTAACGAGTTTCAAAATTTATATCGGTTAAGAAAATATATATTGTTTCGGTCTACATCAAGCTGTTTCTGATCCATTTTCATCGATCTCTATTTATCAGCTATGTTCGTCCAATTCGTGTCATCTAGCTTTGTTTTGGAATTCGTGCCTGGATTTCGTAGCTCAATTTCATTGCCTATCCTCTAGCCTCGAAAGGTGAGCAATCACTCACGATTAATGTTCTTTTATTTATTAAATTTGATTTCAATTGAAACGACAATTGAAATATGCTACTGTTAGTTAATTACACTGTTATATATGCTATTGCCTGTATCAGTTCACCTGTGACATCTGACACCATTATCTGTTAATTATTTATGCGATGATAATACAGTTTGGCTGATAATTGATTGATTGTTGATGTTTATATCGGACGTTAAATTGTTAATGTTAAAATGATAAATAGTATGAAATTGAACCTGACGTAGGATAGTTAGATTTGATATATGTGTTAAATTTGATTAAATGACATTTGTATAATATGACCCCTTTAACTGTTAAATTTATTGACACGTAGGATTTGTTTAATTACATTTTGAACCACTGAATATATGTTGTTAAATTGATGATGGATGAAATTGCAATAGATGACAAGTGAAACCGTAATGTAATAATCTTTAATCTACATGAAATGATAGTGTAGATTCTAGAAATAATTATATTAATTCGTACAAATAACAATACGAATTAATACGGTTATTTCGGGATTATTTGAATTGATCATTGGACTGATATTGTTTGTTGTTATTGCTTGTTTATTTACTTTGACACCATCCCAGTTATCACACTGCAAGTTCCCTTTGCTATGTTTTGATTTTGAATTGAATTGGAATCGGGTTGAAATGATAAATACCCAAACTAAACTTTGACCTAGGATAGAAAATTAAATAAAACCCGATTGGTCAATAATTTGATTTAAAAATAAAATGAAGATTTTATTTGAATAAATAATATGGTTTTGAAATGAAGTTGAAATTTGAATTTTTAACGAAAGGAAAATGTTAATATATAATAATCTGAAACAAATATTAACAATGTAATTGATGAAAGAATGTTGTTTAATTTGAGAAATTATTGAATTAAGTTTGAAATTATAACTAAGTTTGAAATTATTAAACTTTGAAATGATTTAATAATCAAGTTTGAAATTATAATTAAGT
The DNA here is from genome assembly GCA_030737815.1 of Allium fistulosum. NCBI lineage: Eukaryota > Viridiplantae > Streptophyta > Magnoliopsida > Asparagales > Amaryllidaceae > Allium > Allium fistulosum. Next base: position 676,440,155 of record CM060907.1, on the reverse strand, counting down.
TTGAAATTATTAAACTTTGAAATTATTGAATAATTAAGTTTTGAATTATTTAATACTTAAATAAGATTAAATTATTTAATGATTAAATTGAATTGAAATTCTTTAATAAGAAAATTGAACTTTTGAATAAGTGAATTTTACTTCGTAAATAATTGAAATTGAGTTTCTTTATTAATTAAGTTTTGGAAAATTATTTAAGTAAATAAATGAAATTGAATTTCTTTAACAAGAAATAAATGTGATTTATTGAAATTAAGGTAAGACTTGAAGTTGAAAGAATTGATTTGACAAATTTGATTTAATTCAAAATTGTAAGTTTTGATTTAATGAAGTTGAACTTAATTAATTGATTTAATGAATTGGAAATTGAATAGGAATTGTTTTGAATAACAAATTTAACTTAATGAATATTGAATGAAATCGATAAATGAATTTGGAATTGATTGAAATGTTAAATTAAATTAATTTAAATGATTTCGAAATGAAACTTTTGTACGAACTTGAATCAATATTTGAATGGTTTTAAATAAAGATCGAAATTGAATTATAAGATTTTGAAATGATAATTTGGAAGTTTTGAAACGGAAATTATGGAAATTGATTTAGAAAGATAAATGAAATGTTGGTTTACAAATTGAAATTGAAATTGAAATTGGTTTGGTTTTTGAAATATATAAACGACCAATCGGTGTAATAATTACGGAAGTTATTAAAGAGACCGGAATTCGGTTATGGATATACTCTCTATCTAAACCGAAAACCACTTTAATAACTATACGCGGAGTGATGATCTAGAATGAAGTGGTTGGAATGATGTACGTGTTGACTGAAGAAAGAGAACGATAATGGATAGCCTTGACACTTGTGTCAAATTGGAAATGACTAAAACAGGAGCTGTGCCGGGCCAATGGAGGATTAGCTACCTCAAGTGGACACACTTCTTCGAACTACTTATACTTGTTGTCGATTGGTGCACCCTTGATTTTGGGAGTGTTCTCTCACGGTGTTGCGGGCGCTGCGGCGTTGCGTTCTCACCAGTCCGGATCAGGCGAACGGTAGTATCACTACCTTGGGTATAGCCTCATGTGCCTTGTCATACTTGTATTCCATTTATGCGCGACCACTACGATTTTGATTTCTACCTTTAGTATATGGATTGCCCTCTGGTGACTTCCGGTTTTGGGGAAACTACGGTCTTGTATATGCTTGTGGGAATAAAAATGTGTTAAGGGTGGAATGGGCCATGACTTAACGATATTTTGATATCTTTATATTACTGATAGACATTATCTACTTATCGTACACTACTACATAGTAGATAGTTTAACGGATCCTTAAAGGATGGTTATTCCAAACATCCTTTGAGTTACTTGTATTTCAATTGCTATTTCACTTGAGTTGGATTTATTAATATAAGAATGTTAATCCTGACTCGAGTGTTTTGTATTTTGCTTTACGCTCGGGTCAGACTGAGTGGTTCAGCTTTCGAGACTCACCTTTGGAGTTGGAGCTTCGCTTGGAGATCCAGCTATCTATCCAGCTTTCAGATATTCGATGATTCCAGTGATGTATTCTGCTTTGTATCTGATGTATCGTATTACTCTTCTGTTGTAAACTCTGATGTATTTTATATATTCATATGGTAGCTTCATGAACTACTATCTCTTTTATTTCCGCTGCACTTATTACTCTGTGTCTGTGATCTGTGATTATTTATTTACTGTATATGTTCAGTTTTGCCAAATTTAAATTAACAACGCGGTATTTTGAGCAATTCCACTCCGGCATGAGTGTCTACCTATACACTTATAATGGACGCGAATGGTCCAAAATGGCGGGTCGTTACAGTTGGTATCAGAGCTTTGGTAGTTCTAGGCAAAACTCAACATATAGGGTAAATATATTTACATAATCACTCTCATTCGAGTTTCAATCTCTTTCTTTCGACTTGATTTCTTTGAATTTTGGAACGTTCCCTACGGTTCCAAATTTCATTCGTGTCCCTCACTATTCGTCTTCTTTCAATTCTGGAGCACCCCATAACTCCATTTTGAATGATATCTATAATAGATCGGCGGTCTCGCCAATCTTCGAATGATTCGTAAAGAAGCAAAACTCCTTTACAATAGGCATTGATTTACCGGAGATCTCTGTATCCTCGATTTACGATGCTATCTATTCCCTGCTATACCTGAATTTCATCTCTTGAGATCGAGTGTTGATTTACCTCGGAATTCTACACCGATCTTATTTTTCAAGTTACGGTCGACCCGGTTAAGGTTGCCCGTGAATTAAATAAACTTATCCGTCTCCCGATTCTGTTAATAGAATTATCTTATCTTCTGTTTCAAACTTATTTTCGAATCAAATTTCTCTTTGTTTTGAGTCCATCAAATTTGAATCTCTATCTTTGCTTTGAAATCTATTCTTGTATAGTCGAGCGAGGAAGTGTATTTGTAAATTAATATTTAAAATATTATTTTCAAATTTGGAAAATGAAATAAATTTGTTTGATTATATTGTGAAAATGTAAGTAAAATTTTCTAGAATTTAATAGGTTAATTAAATTGTTTGTTTGAAATAATAATATTTGATTATCATTTATTGTTCTAAATAAATTTATAAATACGGTTTATAAATTGATTTGGAATTTGAAATGAATTTAATTCAGAAATTTGAGAATTTAATTTCCAATGATTTTCGAACTATGGTTTTAAAGGTTTAAAATGCACATTATTTAAAGGTATTTTGACTATAATTTGTTCCAAAGAATTCTAATGTATATTATTTAAAGTATTTTCAAATTGAAATCGTTTTCAAAGAATTTTTAAAATGTTGAAATCAGTACTCTTCTCTTTGTCGCTGGAAAATAATTTCGGTGATGGCGGCCGCATCATCGACATTCATTTTCGAGTTTCGAAGTGGAGATACTATTCTGTAGCTTTGCTACGGTTTTGTTTTGAAAAATATTTTGATTTGAATTTCTTCAGTATAATTTGATTTATATATATAGGTATCTTATTTTAAAATTTAATTTGATTAGATATAAATATATTATATATATCTCTAAATTGTTTAAAGTTAAACGGAAATCTAATTCTTAAATTTTGTTAAAGGATGATTTTAATTATAAATAAAACCAAAATTTGGAATAAATATTTAAACTTGAATAATTGAATTGGGAAAATTTTATTTGTATATTGTTCAACTGCATTCTAATACAACTTACCTAAATCATTCAGAAGTTGAATACGTAATTGGATAATATATAAGATAAATTGAATTTATAAATAAATTCGAGTGTTTATAATAAATGTTATACACTAAATTTTGATTATAAAGATGTAAATAGAGTTAGATAGGATAATAAGTAAACTCAGTTAATAATGAAATAAATTTGTTTTGAAAAGAATTAATAAATTGTTTTGAAAGAATTAATAAATTGAAATTTGATCAACATATGAAAATACCTTGAATTTAAAAGAAATTAGTAAATGTAAATTAATTTAAAATCGAAACTTTTATGGTTTAAATTAATTTATATGGGTTAAATATATATGATTAGATATATTAAGTGGAATAAAGTTAATAATAGTTTGTAATAAAGAAGAATTTAAAATTGTTGAAGAAAATATGATTATAATAAAAGACTATTCAAATTTGTGGTTTTAGAAATTGTAATTTAAGATAATTGGATAATAAACAATGAATAAATGAGATAAATAAATAAAATTTTGTTTTGAAGAAATCTTTTGGTATCAAATATTAATAATTTGGAATTAAATCAACTTATTGAAATACCCTGAATTTTAAATCAAATATTGAGTATTAATTAAGGTAAATCGAAATTTATACGGTTTAAACCAATTGTTTTATTTTCCAAATCTGTTTTTCTTTCTGGTTGTTTCTATTCTCCTACCTCGTTCCTTTTCGGGGACGAAAAGTTTTGAGTGGGGGAGAATGTAACGACCCGTAAATTTCAACTGTTTTAATAACGTAATTAGTTGAAATTTTGTGAAATTTTAAACGATAAAATTTTGAAATAAAAATTTATATTTGGGATACGTCTAGTTAAACATTGCAACCGGTAAATTTTCGTCCGAAAATATGAAAGTTTATTTCGCGCGTAAATTCACTTCAATTTAATCAGTTAAAAAGAAATGAAAATAAAATGTTTCCGAAACCTAAATATTTTTATATAGAAAAATTCTAAACCATCTTCTGAGCAAGATGTCAGTTTGTAGTTTTTCAAAATTTGGACATCTCTTGCTCCGTCGTTCTTATTTTCTGCAAAATAGCAGCATTCTGGTACCGATATCGATTTTTATCGGATGATCGTACCACTGATATCTGTATACCGTTTTGATCGTCTCGTCGTGCTGATCGCATCAGTGTATTCATTTGTGTATTTCGGGAATTCGGTACATGATGAAATCCATGGAACGTTAATCGTACCGGTACACGTTTTAAACTTTTGGTTTCTATCCACCGTTTAAATTGAACAGCTATTAGCTTTTATAATTCCTAAAATTCAGTTGTTTGCATTTATATATCATAAATTTCCGTTGCTTGACTTTTTGTTTCCACTGTCCAAAGTTAATATTTCCTTCTTTATATTTTCCTCTGACTCTTCACGTTTCCTTTCCCCATGCCAGCTATAACATATCTCCTGCAACCTTTCCCCTACATTTCTCTTATCCTTCACATACCCTCCATGCAAACACACCTCCAGCTCGCCCTCACCAACCCGCATCTCCACACCCAAAGCGCAGCAGCCTTGGCCAAACTCACGTCCTCAGCCTCCTTGCAGTAACCTGACTCCGCCTCACGCCTCCCTGATAGCCTGCGACCTGACCCAAGCCTACCTCCGGCCACCGCTCCAACCCGCTCCTCCCCCTCTCTACTCGGCCCCACCCTTCTCCCTCTCCTCTGAACAGTAGCTCCGCTCTCCCTACAGCTCACCATGGCCCCACCCAAGCAGCACCTAGTCGACCACAGTCTTCTAGTCCATCGCCATCTAAGTTCTGACCAGCCCACACCCGCCGTCCCTCCCCTTTGCAACATCATCGCCTCCTCCCGTATCCATCTGCCGAAGTGACAGAAGCCCCAGATCTCCATATTTTCCCACCGATCTCGTCTTCACCCAAGCTCGACCATGCCATCAAACCCTCAACAGTCAAGCCTTAAACCCCAAGCAACCCGGCTCCGCTTATCTCCATCAGCCTCCCACCACAACCAGAAACCAATCATTCTCCTCCAGCTAGCCGCTGCCTTGCGGGATCTCATGCCGAGCTTCTTCTTTTTTTCCAGTATTGTCTTCCCTGTACTTTATACAGGTATTTATATATCTAATATCTATACTATATTAATTGAGATATAGTATAGTTGTGTATATATGAATAGTATTTGTATAATTGGTTCACCTGTGCATTTATATTTTTAATGGACGTTGATTTTAAGATATGTCTAGATTTTATCTTAAATTGTGTGTTATAGTACTAGTTTGAATTAAGTATAGTGTGAGTTATTTATATGATTATGTGAGCATATATAAGCAGTTAGGCAGGTATGAGTTGTACATAGGTTTTATTGTCTATATGATGTAAGTATATATATACACACTTTTACAATCTGATATCATATATATAGAGTATAATTACCATATGTTTAAGTATAAGTATACATATTAGTTTATATAAATATTCTGTTGGTATCATATAGATATATATTTCAAAGTTTACTCTATACTGCTCATTAGAAATTGTACATATGAATGATGTGTTAAGTTATTTTGTTCCTTCCGTTTATATTACTTGCAACCTTAGATATACAGGTGTTACTATTAAGTTCTAGCATGCTCTGTGTAGTCTGCATTTCTTTCTCTTTCTCTACCTAGCATGTACTGGCAATATATTTCAACTTGCATAGAAAAGAAAATATAAAAGCATGGTTTTACAAATTGAAGGGTACTGGCATGTTACATAAGTTGGAAGTACATGGTACGACCCATCTAGGGTATTCTTAAGATTTTGAATTTCATGATATTTGAATTTATATTACATGCGTCAGTAGTATATAAATGTATATATGATTTTAAAGTTATAAAGTCACATAGTTTGTCTAGTCTGTTATAAGTTGATTTCTTTTGGTCTCTGTTTAGAAGTTTAGGTAAGCACTGTTAGTTTATATAAAAAAAAAATATATGTTGATCTATACAGAACGTGTGGTCTGTAGTTTGTTTCAAAACTATTTATATTTTCTTGAAACGTATGTATATAATTTTAACGAGTTTCAAAATTTATATCGGTTAAGAAAATATATATTGTTTCGGTCTACATCAAGCTGTTTCTGATCCATTTTCATCGATCTCTATTTATCAGCTATGTTCGTCCAATTCGTGTCATCTAGCTTTGTTTTGGAATTCGTGCCTGGATTTCGTAGCTCAATTTCATTGCCTATCCTCTAGCCTCGAAAGGTGAGCAATCACTCACGATTAATGTTCTTTTATTTATTAAATTTGATTTCAATTGAAACGACAATTGAAATATGCTACTGTTAGTTAATTACACTGTTATATATGCTATTGCCTGTATCAGTTCACCTGTGACATCTGACACCATTATCTGTTAATTATTTATGCGATGATAATACAGTTTGGCTGATAATTGATTGATTGTAGATGTTTATATCGGACGTTAAATTGTTAATGTTAAAATGATAAATAGTATGAAATTGAACCTGACGTAGGATAGTTAGATTTGATATATGTGTTAAATTTGATTAAATGACATTTGTATAATATGACCCCTTTAACTGTTAAATTTATTGACACGTAAGATTTGTTTAATTACATTTTGAACCACTGAATATATGTTGTTAAATTGATGATGGATGAAATTGCAATAGATGACAAGTGAAACCGTAATGTAATAATCTTTAATCTACATGAAATGATAGTGTAGATTCTAGAAATAATTATATTAATTCGTACAAATAACAATACGAATTAATACGGTTATTTCGGGATTATTTGAATTGATCATTGGACTGATATTGTTTGTTGTTATTGCTTGTTTATTTACTTTGACACCATCCCAGTTATCACACTGCAAGTTCCCTTTGCTATGTTTTGATTTTGAATTGAATTGGAATCGGGTTGAAATGATAAATACCCAAACTAAACTTTGACCTAGGATAGAAAATTAAATAAAACCCGATTGGTCAATAATTTGATTTAAAAATAAAATGAAGATTTTATTTGAATAAATAATATGGTTTTGAAATGAAGTTGAAATTTGAATTTTTAACGAAAGGAAAATGTTAATATATAATAATCTGAAACAAATATTAACAATGTAATTGATGAAAGAATGTTGTTTAATTTGAGAAATTATTGAATTAAGTTTGAAATTATAACTAAGTTTGAAATTATTAAACTTTGAAATGATTTAATAATCAAGTTTGAAATTATAATTAAGTTTGAAATTATTAAACTTTGAAATTATTGAATAATTAAGTTTTGAATTATTTAATACTTAAATAAGATTAAATTATTTAATGATTAAATTGAATTGAAATTCTTTAATAAGAAAATTGAACTTTTGAATAAGTGAATTTTACTTCGTAAATAATTGAAATTGAGTTTCTTTATTAATTAAGTTTTGGAAAATTATTTAAGTAAATAAATGAAATTGAATTTCTTTAACAAGAAATAAATGTGATTTATTGAAATTAAGGTAAGACTTGAAGTTGAAAGAATTGATTTGACAAATTTGATTTAATTCAAAATTGTAAGTTTTGATTTAATGAAGTTGAACTTAATTAATTGATTTAATGAATTGGAAATTGAATAGGAATTGTTTTGAATAACAAATTTAACTTAATGAATATTGAATGAAATCGATAAATGAATTTGGAATTGATTGAAATGTTAAATTAAATTAATTTAAATGATTTCGAAATGAAACTTTTGTACGAACTTGAATCAATATTTGAATGGTTTTAAATAAAGATCGAAATTGAATTATAAGATTTTGAAATGATAATTTGGAAGTTTTGAAACGGAAATTATGGAAATTGATTTAGAAAGATAAATGAAATGTTGGTTTACAAATTGAAATTGAAATTGAAATTGGTTTGGTTTTTGAAATATATAAACGACCAATCGGTGTAATAATTACGGAAGTTATTAAAGAGACCGGAATTCGGTTATGGATATACTCTCTATCTAAACCGAAAACCACTTTAATAACTATACGCGGAGTGATGATCCAGAATGAAGTGGTTGGAATGATGTACGTGTTGACTGAAGAAAGAGAACGATAATGGATAGCCTTGACACTTGTGTCAAATTGGAAATGACTAAAACAGGAGCTGTGCCGGGCCAATGGAGGATTAGCTACCTCAAGTGGACACACTTCTTTGAACTACTTATACTTGTTGTCGATTGGTGCACCCTTGATTTTGGGAGTGTTGTCTCACGGTGTTGCGGGCGCTGCGGCGTTGCGTTCTCACCAGTCCGGATCAGGCGAACGGTAGTATCACTACCTTGGGTATAGCCTCATGTGCCTTGTCATACTTGTATTCCATTTATGCGCGACCACTACGATTTTGATTTGTACCTTTAGTATATGGATTGCCCTCTGGTGACTTCCGGTTTTGGGGAAACTACGGTCTTGTATATGCTTGTGGGAATAAAAATGTGTTAAGGGTGGAATGGGCCATGACTTAACGCTATTTTGATATCTTTATATTACTGATAGACATTATCTACTTATCGTACACTACTACATAGTAGATAGTTTAACGGATCCTTAAAGGATGGTTATTCCAAACATCCTTTGAGTTACTTGTATTTCAATTGCTATTTCACTTGAGTTGGATTTATTAATATAAGAATGTTAATCCTGACTCGAGTGTTTTGTATTTTGCTTTACGCTCGGGTCAGACTGAGTGGTTCAGCTTTCGAGACTCACCTTTGGAGTTGGAGCTTCGCTTGGAGATCCAGCTATCTATCCAGCTTTCAGATATTCGATGATTCCAGTGATGTATTCTGCTTTGTATCTGATGTATCGTATTACTCTTCTGTTGTAAACTCTGATGTATTTTATATATTCATATGGTAGCTTCATGAACTACTATCTCTTTTATTTCCGCTGCACTTATTACTCTGTGTCTGTGATCTGTGATTATTTATTTACTGTATATGTTCAGTTTTGCCAAATTTAAATTAACAACGCGGTATTTTGAGCAATTCCACTCCGGCATGAGTGTCTACCTATACACTTATAATGGACGCGAATGGTCCAAAATGGCGGGTCGTTACAGTTGGTATCAGAGCTTTGGTAGTTCTAGGCAAAACTCAACATATAGGGTAAATATATTTACATAATCACTCTCATTCGAGTTTCAATCTCTTTCTTTCGACTTGATTTCTTTGAATTTTGGAACGTTCCCTACGGTTCCAAATTTCATTCGTGTCCCTCACTATTCGTCTTCTTTCAATTCTGGAGCACCCCATAACTCCATTTTGAATGATATCTATAATAGATCGGCGGTCTCGCCAATCTTCGAATGATTCGTAAAGAAGCAAAACTCCTTTACAATAGGCATTGATTTACCGGAGATCTCTGTATCCTCGATTTACGATGCTATCTATTCCCTGCTATACCTGAATTTCATCTCTTGAGATCGAGTGTTGATTTACCTCGGAATTCTACACCGATCTTATTTTTCAAGTTACGGTCGACCCGGTTAAGGTTGCCCGTGAATTAAATAAACTTATCCGTCTCCCGATTCTGTTAATAGAATTATCTTATCTTCTGTTTCAAACTTATTTTCGAATCAAATTTCTCTTTGTTTTGAGTCCATCAAATTTGAATCTCTATCTTTGCTTTGAAATCTATTCTTGTATAGTCGAGCGAGGAAGTGTATTTGTAAATTAATATTTAAAATATTATTTTCAAATTTGGAAAATGAAATAAATTTGTTTGATTATATTGTGAAAATGTAAGTAAAATTTTCTAGAATTTAATAGGTTAATTAAATTGTTTGTTTGAAATAATAATATTTGATTATCATTTATTGTTCTAAATAAATTTATAAATACGGTTTATAAATTGATTTGGAATTTGAAATGAATTTAATTCAGAAATTTGAGAATTTAATTTCCAATGATTTTCGAACTATGGTTTTAAAGGTTTAAAATGCACATTATTTAAAGGTATTTTGACTATAATTTGTTCCAAAGAATTCTAATGTATATTATTTAAAGTATTTTCAAATTGAAATCGTTTTCAAAGAATTTTTAAAATGTTGAAATCAGTACTCTTCTCTTTGTCGCTGGAAAATAATTTCGGTGATGGCGGCCGCATCATCGACATTCATTTTCGAGTTTCGAAGTGGAGATACTATTCTGTAGCTTTGCTACGGTTTTGTTTTGAAAAATATTTTGATTTGAATTTCTTCAGTATAATTTGATTTATATATATAGGTATCTTATTTTAAAATTTAATTTGATTAGATATAAATATATTATATATATCTCTAAATTGTTTAAAGTTAAACGGAAATCTAATTCTTAAATTTTGTTAAAGGATGATTTTAATTATAAATAAAACCAAAATTTGGAATAAATATTTAAACTTGAATAATTGAATTGGGAAAATTTTATTTGTATATTGTTCAACTGCATTCTAATACAACTTACCTAAATCATTCAGAAGTTGAATACGTAATTGGATAATATATAAGATAAATTGAATTTATAAATAAATTCGAGTGTTTATAATAAATGTTATACACTAAATTTTGATTATAAAGATGTAAATAGAGTTAGATAGGATAATAAGTAAACTCAGTTAATAATGAAATAAATTTGTTTTGAAAAGAATTAATAAATTGTTTTGAAAGAATTAATAAATTGAAATTTGATCAACATATGAAAATACCTTGAATTTAAAAGAAATTAGTAAATGTAAATTAATTTAAAATCGAAACTTTTATGGTTTAAATTAATTTATATGGGTTAAATATATATGATTAGATATATTAAGTGGAATAAAGTTAATAATAGTTTGTAATAAAGAAGAATTTAAAATTGTTGAAGAAAATATGATTATAATAAAAGACTATTCAAATTTGTGGTTTTAGAAATTGTAATTTAAGATAATTGGATAATAAACAATGAATAAATGAGATAAATAAATAAAATTTTGTTTTGAAGAAATCTTTTGGTATCAAATATTAATAATTTGGAATTAAATCAACTTATTGAAATACCCTGAATTTTAAATCAAATATTGAGTATTAATTAAGGTAAATCGAAATTTATACGGTTTAAACCAATTGTTTTATTTTCCAAATCTGTTTTTCTTTCTGGTTGTTTCTATTCTCCTACCTCGTTCCTTTTCGGGGACGAAAAGTTTTGAGTGGGGGAGAATGTAACGACCCGTAAATTTCAACTGTTTTAATAACGTAATTAGTTGAAATTTTGTGAAATTTTAAACGATAAAATTTTGAAATAAAAATTTATATTTGGGATACGTCTAGTTAAACATTGCAACCGGTAAATTTTCGTCCGAAAATATGAAAGTTTATTTCGCGCGTAAATTCACTTCAATTTAATCAGTTAAAAAGAAATGAAAATAAAATGTTTCCGAAACCTAAATATTTTTATATAGAAAAATTCTAAACCATCTTCTGAGCAAGATGTCAGTTTGTAGTTTTTCAAAATTTGGACATCTCTTGCTCCGTCGTTCTTATTTTCTACAAAATAGCAGCATTCTGGTACCGATATCGATTTTTATCGGATGATCGTACCACTGATATCTGTATACCGTTTTGATCGTCTCGTCGTGCTGATCGCATCAGTGTATTCATTTGTGTATTTCGGGAATTCGGTACATGATGAAATCCATGGAACGTTAATCGTACCGGTACACGTTTTAAACTTTTGGTTTCTATCCACCGTTTAAATTGAACAGCTATTAGCTTTTATAATTCCTAAAATTCAGTTGTTTGCATTTATATATCATAAATTTCCGTTGCTTGACTTTTTGTTTCCACTGTCCAAAGTTAATATTTCCTTCTTTATATTTTCCTCTGACTCTTCACGTTTCCTTTCCCCATGCCAGCTATAACATATCTCCTGCAACCTTTCCCCTACATTTCTCTTATCCTTCACATACCCTCCATGCAAACACACCTCCAGCTCGCCCTCACCAACCCGCATCTCCACACCCAAAGCGCAGCAGCCTTGGCCAAACTCACGTCCTCAGCCTCCTTGCAGTAACCTGACTCCGCCTCACGCCTCCCTGACAGCCTGCGACCTGACCCAAGCCTACCTCCGGCCACCGCTCCAACCCGCTCCTCCCCCTCTCTACTCGGCCCCACCCTTCTCCCTCTCCTCTGAACAGTAGCTCCGCTCTCCCTACAGCTCACCATGGCCCCACCCAAGCAGCACCTAGTCGACCACAGTCTTCCAGTCCATCGCCATCTAAGTTCTGACCAGCCCACACCCGCCGTCCCTCCCCTTTGCAACATCATCGCCTCCTCCCGCATCCATCTGCCGAAGTGACAGAAGCCCCAGATCTCCATATTTTCCCACCGATCTCGTCTTCACCCAAGCTCGACCATGCCATCAAACCCTCAACAGTCAAGCCTTAAACCCCAAGCAACCCGGCTCCGCTTATCTCCATCAGCCTCCCACCACAACCCGAAACCAATCATTCTCCTCCAGCTAGCCGCTGCCTTGCGGGATCTCATGCCGAGCTTCTTCTTTTTTTTCCAGTATTGTCTTCCCTGTACTTTATACAGGTATTTATATATCTAATATCTATACTATATTAATTGAGATATAGTATAGTTGTGTATATATGAATAGTATTTGTATAATTGGTTCACCTGTGCATTTATATTTTTAATGGACGTTGATTTTAAGATATGTCTAGATTTTATCTTAAATTGTGTGTTATAGTACTAGTTTGAATTAAGTATAGTGTGAGTTATTTATATGATTATGTGAGCATATATAAGCAGTTAGGCAGGTATGAGTTGTACATAGGTTTTATTGTCTATATGATGTAAGTATATATATACACACTTTTACAATCTGATATCATATATATAGAGTATAATTACCATATGTTTAAGTATAAGTATACATATTAGTTTATATAAATATTCTGTTGGTATCATATAGATATATATTTCAAAGTTTACTCTATACTGCTCATTAGAAATTGTACATATGAATGATGTGTTAAGTTATTTTGTTCCTTCCGTTTATATTACTTGCAACCTTAGATATACAGGTGTTACTATTAAGTTCTAGCATGCTCTGTGTAGTCTGCATTTCTTTCTCTTTCTCTACCTAGCATGTACTGGCAATATATTTCAACTTGCATAGAAAAGAAAATATAAAAGCATGGTTTTACAAATTGAAGGGTACTGGCATGTTACATAAGTTGGAAGTACATGGTACGACCCATCTAGGGTATTCTTAAGATTTTGAATTTCATGATATTTGAATTTATATTACATGCGTCAGTAGTATATAAATGTATATATGATTTTAAAGTTATAAAGTCACATAGTTTGTCTAGTCTGTTATAAGTTGATTTCTTTTGGTCTCTGTTTAGAAGTTGATACCTTTTGTGTTTTTTTAAAGATAAACTGTTTTTGTTGCTCACACCAGTCCCATGACTGATCCGGAGTTTATTGTTCCCTTCCTAAACTCTGGGTGCCCACAATTTTCCACACGGGCAGTCTAGAGTTGGGTTTTTCAGATATTCAGGTTTAGTAGATTATCTGGAGCTAGTTCAGTTCTTGGAGTTCATGGACTGACGTTGCTTATCTTGGAGCATTCTATTGGAGATATTCTATCCACTGCTGGTGTTATCTTTTCTTTTCCGCTGCTATTTGTTGTATCATATCTCTGATGTATATAGATATTCATTGTATCATCATTGTATCTGGATATTGTATCAGATGTTGTATATCTATATTGTTTTCTTTCTTCCGCTGTGTTGTTTACTTAATTGTGTTATAAGCTCCGGCGACTCGGATTTGAACGGTCGAATCTGCGGCATTCGAGTACGATGTAAAGTATGGATGTCGATTTTCGAGCGTGCAAAATCCGGTTCGTTACATTTGGTATCAGAGCTAAGGTTGAACTTTAGCTCAGGAGTATAACACATTAAGTAGCTCATTAGAGATAGAGTGAAGTAAACTCTAGAATGAGTATTCCTCAGATATCCATTCGTATGCCTCAGTAAATTCTCTTGCTATCCACTGATAGTAAGTATGAGTGCAAGAAGAGGATGAGATAGGGGACAGGGGAATACGACTATAAATGGTCGATACCCTGTAACAACAAGGAAACAATCTTTTCTCTATCAATCTCTTTCGTTCGTCATCTCTTCTCAATTCTTCGATAGTTTCTGGTAGATCCAGGAAGAAGAAATTCGATGTGTTAATATGGGACATAAACTCCAACAGAGCCAAAATTGTTTGTATGGATGGATTGATTGTTTTGTTTGCTATGATTGATAGGTATAATTTAGTTTCTAAACTAAAATTTCGAAATCGTATCCATATATCTATCTATTCTTTGGGTCCGGATATGTTCTACGAATGGTTAGTTATCACTTTGAACTAACCGATGCCACTGTATATTTCATAGATCTGGATAACCCGAATATTTTGTGGAGTGTTAAACAGATTCGTTCTTGTATCTATTATTGATATTCTGATTTGGTAAGCCCAATGCAGAATAGATGTTCAGTTTGATTGATGAATATTCTTACTCTATCCTTGTGTCTTCTTGGTAATTTCGAGGACGAAATTCTTTTAAGGGGGGAAGTCTGTAACGACCCCGGATTTTAGTTAAATTTAAATTAATAAATTAATGAATTTTTGAATAAAAAATTGTAAAATCAATTAATAAATGGAAGCGAGTTTCGCCGATCGTAATAAAAGTATTTTTAAATATTGTATATATGTGAATTTATATGTATTTAAGCATATATGAGTAAATTTGAATTTATATATATATATATTGGGTATGAAATAAAATATGTGTAATTATTTATTAAATGTATAGACTGTATTTTTAATCCGTTTTCTTTATGAAATTATAAGAAGTATAAAATTGTATCCTATCAATATAAAAAATACAAGTGTAAGATATAAAAGGAAAATATATGTTGTAAATGTAATTTTGGAAAATCAAACTATAAACAGAAATTAAGATCTATAGTCAAAGCAAAGAAGTTTAAATATATATATACTTGCAAAAGTATGAAACAAAATCTCCTCAATATCATTTTCAGCCGAGACAAGCTTGCAAAGGCAAGTAAAAGAAGTACATAAAAACAAATGAAGTACCAGGGCAATTAATGCCATATCCATCAGCCGAGCAAAACAAGTAAACATATAAAACATAAAGTACCTATGTACATGCTGATACAAAGCAAAAGGGACTGTACATACAAAATTCTTCAGCATGGACAAGATCATCAGCCGAGATTTTGTTTGATAAAGCAAAGAAAAATATATATCTTTGCATTGTATTGTACAAACAACATGATCACCTTGTACAAAATATAATATAGCCTGTAGACTTGCTCTCTTATACATCAATTTCCTCTGCTTCAATTCGTTCATCTTCAAAGTTAAGAAAATCTGAAGTGATCTCATCTTCTAAAATTTAAACAAAACTCAAACAAATTCAAACTGTAAATTCAAAGCTACAAGCAGCTAGACACAAACAAAATGCTTCTCTGTCCAACTTCCAGTTTTCAATAATATCAAGTTCATTATCTCTGCTGCAAAATCAAAGGTGAGCAACTCACTTACCTCTATGTTTGCTTTGTTCTGATGTTTGTGACTTAAGTTTGAAAATGGTTTGAAGTGTTGCCTGGCTGTTGAATGATGCTCTGTATGTATATATATAAGTAAAGTCTCTGTATACATGTTGTGCATGTTTGTATTCAGGCAGTCTGATCTCTGTTCAAAGGTTACAAGTTTCAAGCCTGTTTTAAAAAAATCAAATTCTTCATCTCCAATTCATATTAGTCTTTAAGATCTGAATGAAATTTGTTTGTTTAATCAAGACCCGATTAAAGAAAATATTTTTAGATTTTAAAAATGAAGATAATTGGACTGGGAATAATTATTACAGTGAAATTCAAAATCATGCAAAACCCAAGTATCTTGAAATCTCGAATCGTTTATATAATATGTTTTACTTTTGGAAATAATGATTTTTAAAAGAAAAATCACATTTTTTAGTTGAGTGAATCACGAGAATTTTGGAGTTGGACGTATAATGATTTTTTGGCAATTTCTGGCGATCAAGAAGGAGATGGTTGTCGTGGTTGGGGCTGGAGGAGGTTTGCGAAACGAGGATCACGGGAAAAATAGTAGAAGATTTTATTAACGACCGTGGTGGCCAGACATTGGTGAACTAGGGTTCGGAGGCTTGTTCTGGTCGGAGTTTTTGAATGCTTCGCGCGACGTCGATCGTTTGCCAGGGATGATCGCGATGGGGGGAAAATGATGCTGGGGTTCTTGATGAAGTTTGGATGGGTTGGCATGGGCTCCGGCGTCGAACTCTTCGTTGGCGAAGAGGATGATGGTCAAGATTTTTGTTCCAGGTTCACTCGACTAGTTCGATTTGGATTTGAAAAGGGATTGTATGATTTGGGTGGTTGGATGAATTGGGTTGGTCATCGATGACCTGTAGACAGTGGCGACAGTGTTAAGAATGTCGACGATGATCTGTGCACGTGCATGTGCATATGTAGTGTGTCAGTAGGATGGGGGAGAAGAAGAAGGAGGTGGGCTTCCTCGAGTTTGATCGTGTGCAGTGGAGTGTTTGACTTGAAGTCGTGCTAGTGAAATCGTGGGTTGGCTCGAGTAAAGCACCTGGTTACTTTAGTTTGTTAATCAAGCTTTAACAATTTAAATCAACAACAGAAAAGAAAAGTCGAAGTAAAGCTCGTGTCTTTTGCAATTTGGCTCGGGTCTGGAAAGTTTGTGTTGAAACAGCTTTTAAATTTTTAAAAAAAATTTGAACAAGTTTCGAACTTCAGTTTTAAATCAAGATTTTTAAAGATTTGATCTTTAAGTTAAAGTAAGTTTAAATTTGGTTTGAGTTTAAAAAAAATGGTATTGGAATAATTATTTAAAAAAAAAGTTTAAATAATAATTAAAGTAAGATAAATGGGTTATCTTAAGTTTATTAAGACCTTGAGGAATTAAAGAATTAATTTATGTGATTTATTAAAGGTTGATTTATTAATTAAGATTAATTAATATAAGTAATTAAAGGTAATTAATTACGTGAAGATAATTTCTCAATTAAAAGTAATTAAATAATTAAAATTGATTAATTAAATGATTAAAGGATAATTAATCAGAATGATTTGTAATTTATTAATGTTGATAAATCAGGATTAGTAATTCATAAGAAATTAATCTGATCTGAATTAATCAGACAATTAACTGATCTACTTATGGATGTTTGGATTTCGTTGAATGATTGAATTGTTGATATCCCTAATATGTGATGCTTTGTGATATACCCTGATTTATGATGTGATCTGTAATTGATTATCTGCGATATATATTTATCTGTGATTTCTGTTTCTGTGATATATTACTATGTGAATATGAAACCCTTGGCCCGTAAAACGGCACTTGAATTTCGATGCGACAGGGAGTCGGATTCCAGTTGGTTATCCGAAACCCACATCGAATTGTAATAGTGAATTTTTGTGACCGATAAATTTATTTTATCTATGAATCTGTGAATGAAGATAAGCGTTATAGATTATACCGCTTATCGATAGATATCTGTGATGATTGATGTTGTGCACTATTGTGTGAAATCCCTGGACTACACTTTTACACACACAAATATGGATTTCACGTGGAAATCGGTTAAGTCACAGATAATTGAAATTTGATGTTTTGAAATTGAAATTTTAATTTCAATTGATTTTGAAATTGGAAATTTGGGTTTAATATGAAAAGCTTTTGAAAGGGAATTTCAAAGATAAAAGTTATTTCGAATAACTTAATCGAGTTTTGAAAATTTAAATAATTTGATTTAAATTTGAATTCAAGTTTGAAATTGAATTCTAGGATTTGAAACTAGGGATTAAAGATGCTGTACAAGTTATATATGGGTTAAACCATTTTAAAAGTATTGATTTGGGAATTTGAATTTAATTCAAGGGTTTTAACTCGTGTAAATATAACTGGATTTTTCCAAAATGAAAACTACTTGTTTTCAAATAATAATAGCTTTCATTTTAAGAAAGGATTTCCAAATTGTGTTGAACGGTTTCAAGTTGAAATAGAATTGAAATGTTTTGAAAACTATGAAATGAGTCTTTGATTTCAAAGACCGGATGAGTTAATCTAACTTGAAATAGAATTGTTTTGAAAGCTATAAGTTAAATCTTGATTTAAGGATTTAACGAGTTAATTCAATTGAAATGGAAATTGTTTTGAAATCCATGAATGAATCTTTGGGAACGGGGTGAACTTTGTGAATTGAATCTTTTTGTTTAAAAGATTAAAAATGTGGGAATTGTTTAAACCATTGAAGGTTTTTGAATTGAATCTTTTTGTTTAAAAGATTGGAAATGGTAATTTGTTTTACCATTCGAATGAAAAGTTTTGGGCTTTAAGCTATGATTTAACTGAGACTCCAGTATCCATATGATTTTTTAATTGCGCTCGTTATTCGGTTTAGCCGGGAGAGGACCTTTGTGTCGTATAACCCATTCCGAATAATGATACGACGTATATGGATAGCATTTGAAGACCGGTGGTGAAGACCGGATATTTTTGAAAACGGAAGGATTACCGTCGAGTTACTCTGCATCGGCTGATCCCCGATATAGAGGTTTTATCACCCTTAGTGACGGGAAGTCCGGACGTGATTGGAAATTATCCGGAGTTGCAAGGGCTTCGTGAGAAGTGCCTTCGGTTCTGTTCGAACCCGGAACAGACTTGTATGGATGTGTGTCTGACATTACACTTTGAGATGTAAAGCTGGTTTCTATCAAATACATTTCTGTTGGTGGCGGAGAATTTATTCTCTTAGCTTAACACCCTTCTCTGAGACGTACGAGCTCAGAGGTTATGTAGTTGATGGTTACTAGTGATACATTCCCAATTTGGTAATGTGGCATACGAAGTGCTGCTGATCATTTGTTGATCAAAGCGTGGCTTTGTGAAAAAGCGTGGCTTTGTGAAAAAGCGTGGCTTTGTGAAAAAAGCGTGGCTTTGTGAAAAAAGCGTGGCTTTGTGAAAAAGCGTGGCTTTGTGAAAAAGCGTGGCTTTGTGAAAAAGCGTGGCTTTGTGAAAAAGCGTGGCTTTGTGAAAAAGCGTAGCTTTGTGGACGAGACTTCATCGAGCCTCACAACCCGGTAATGGTCGAAACAGGAATGTGGCGACAAAGGTTTGTAGGGGTAGCGCCCCTAGGGTATGTCATTTCCTTCTGGATAAAGGGTGGTATCATGGTATGGAGCCCAGATACTTAACTCGTGTGGACACTATACATTTATCACTTTGTGATGTTGCTTTGTTGGTTGAGGGGCCCCTCGGATAAAGGTCGGTAACGACCGGGGGATGACATGACTCGTGTGTTAGTTACCTAGTTACAACTGTACAGCGTGAGGTAGCGTCGGCCTTTTGTTTGCAGAGATCCGGTTAGGATCCGGGGCGTCTTTCCAGAGGCGTTTCTATTTCGGTAAGGAAGTTCCTTAGCCTGATCATTTGTTGGAAATCCAAAGAAACAATACGAACCCTGTACGGTTTTAGTTGTATTACCTGCTATGGGATATGGCGGTAACCTGCTATTGAACGTAGTAGCTATAGTAGGCATACAACAATGGTTGTATGCTGGCTAAGATTTATATTATATTTTCGAAATGTTTTTCTACACTATGCACTAGTAATAATATCAAAAGAGTTTTGATTTTGCGTAGTAAGCATGGTTGACTATCATAAGGAGAAATCTCCCCCAATTCTGCGATTGCATTGTGTGTGTGGTGGGAGGCCTTATGGTAGTTTCATTTTAAAAAAAAAGCATTGCGGATTTCAATGTTAAACAACCTTTTGTGTTTGTTTAAAGATAAACTGTTTTTGTTGCTCACACCAGTCTCATGACTGATCCGGAGTTTATTGTTCCCTTCCTAAACTCTGGGTGCCCACAATTTTCCACACGGGCAGTCTAGAGTTGGGTTTTTCAGATATTCAGGTTTAGTAGATTATCTGGAGCTAGTTCAGTTCTTGGAGTTCATGGACTGACGTTGCTTATCTTGGAGCATTCTATTGGAGATATTCTATCCACTGCTGGTGTTATCTTTTCTTTTCCGCTGCTATTTGTTGTATCATATCTCTGATGTATATAGATATTCATTGTATCATCATTGTATCTGGATATTGTATCAGATGTTGTATATCTATATTGTTTTCTTTCTTCCGCTGTGTTGTTTACTTAATTGTGTTATAAGCTCCGGCGACTCGGATTTGAACGGTCGAATCTGCGGCATTCGAGTACGATGTAAAGTATGGATGTCGATTTTCGAGCGTGCAAAATCCGGTTCGTTACACCTCCTGTGATCCAAGCAAAGCTTTCATCCAGATACACCAGTGGCCATAGTTTTCTTCTGTAAGCTTTGGAACGGTAAGAAAGTTACTCATTTTAATTTGATGGTGGCTTTTATTTGATGGTGGCTCTGATACCAATCTGTTAGGAAATTAAGATTTATGTATATGCTTTTGAATCAGATTTAGGTATATGGAATTTGATTTTTATATTCTTCAACTTATTTCAGCAATGTTAATACAAACTTCTCCATTTATAGTAGGAGAATATAGACCATCAAATAAGAATATATCAGTTTTGTCTCTTTGAGTTTCATGAACCATATTTAATGAGCCTTTACATATTTCTAAAACAAAGAAGAGTTTAGTTTATTTATCACTACATCTTCTCAGCGAACATTGCAAATGCAAGAATTGGCATTTATTGTAACCACGAGTTAATGTTTTTGTTTTAAGAACAAAGTAGATAAAGTTCATTGAAGTTATTTCGCTATAAAATCTTTATTTCCTCTTCCCATAGCAAGATTCACTCTATATATTTTGAACACATTGTCTGTCACCTACAGCACTCCCTCTTTCACTATCTTAGTCTTGGTTCGTGTACGGCGCTACTTGCCCAAGTAATGTTTGCAACTTAACCTCAAGGTTATAAACTAGACAGTATGCAATAGAGATAATAAACTTGCTCATTTAACATAAAAGTCTGAATAGACCTGTTATTGGACCATAGTATTTTCCAAAGTACTATATCTAGCCCATTACCATTCCATTTACTATACCATAAAATATACTGCTCCCCACAACGATCTGAATTTGTGACCTCAATCAAGGCGCTTCTTATGGACATGGACTTTGAATCTACATGTTAATCATATATTATGTTTTAGAATCCTAAAATCCATTAACCAGAAAAATGAAAATCTTAAACTGATTTGTTTTCATTTTGAATTTTATGTTTGTCATTTTCAAAATTAGTTACAAAATACAAGAAAAGTGAAAGAACAACGGAGGAGATAAAAGGAAGATTGTGTGGAGACGGAGGAGATAGAAATTAAGACGACGAAATGATTGATTGTTTTTCATTCTTCCGTTATTTTATATTTTGTATGTTAACTTCCTTATATCGGTCGTATTTTACAATATACATGCATCATACGTTTTTAAATGGACAAAAATTTAAAACTGAAAATGACAAACCAACGATAGCCTTTCTCTGACCCAAAAGGATCTGATTGCCATCGCTGTTACGAGCTTTGTTTGACACAAATATCCTTTGACAGTTCACGTGCTTTGTTTGAAATGAATTGTTGTACAATAATTTATTTGAAAATGCAGATCACCACTATTCACATACAGAGAGTAATTATATGAATCGCCCAATGTAAGGTCTTAGATAGCTAATATATGATTATTTACACTATTCTATCCCCGGGCAGGAAATTATTGTCAAGGACAAAATTTCTCAGCATTTTTGCCTCAAGGACAGACCTTCAATAATTTATCCTGAAGGACAACTTTATTTAGGTATCAGTTTTTAGTCATTGATAGCAGTTTTTAGGTATCAGTTTGTAGTTATCGGTAGCAGTTTTTAGGTATCAGTTTTTAGCTTGGTAGCAGTTTTGTTGTCCTTATGAATAATTTTGAAAAATGTTTGTCCTTATGAATAATTTTTAGAACAATGTTTGTCCTTGTGGTAAAAATATTGAGTTTGTGTCCTTGAGGCAAAAAATATACAAATATTTGTCCTTTAAATTAATTCCCCCTTCTATCGGGATCAAAATACACATAAATAATGATAATACATAGTGCATACAAGGACTAAACTATAAATATAGTAGAGATGTACATTGCCATTGTCAAAGTCGACCCCTTGAATCATGGAATCATGGATGACTCGATAATACAGAGTCCTTTATATACCATAAAGCTTTTTCACCCGATTAGAACAAAACTTAAGAAAATATTTCAATAATAAAAAACATACTTATTTCATCATGCCAAATATTTTTTCATTACATCAGTCATTCCTAGCTAAACACCAAAATATCAAGACAATTAAAAGTTAAGTGGAGGAGGGTGAAAGAAGTATATCTTTGAATCATACCTGATTAAAAGACACTCCTTGCCGATCTTTTCAAACTAGAAAAAGAAGCATTTATGATACGATTCAAAAGTCAACATAACTAAAATTTACGTGACAGAATCAACCGAAGAAATAATTGTACGTTTAGAAGCGCCTAAGGATGGCTTTTATGGAATGAAATTAAAGAATCTGAGCATGATATTTGAACGGAGTATTGAACGAAAAAGTTGGTTGAACGAGGAATCTGTTTGTCGATACGAATGAGGTATCTTCCTCCAACATTCACCAAACGGAGCTAGGACGGGGCTAATCACATTTGGACGTCGAACACGCTATCAACGGAAACAGAGCAAAAAAAAAAGACTGCGAACATTACCTAAATGGATGAACAATTAGGTAACAAACTGACAAAAAAAGTACTATCGATTAAGTATTTTTTTTCATAATTGTGGAACGATGAAACAAAGGAAAACCTAAATAACCAATTTGGAATCAAGTATATCAAATGGAGAAAAGCATCATTAAGAGGGTGGTCAATTCTAGAAGGAGGAAGAAGATAAAAATGTGAATTTCTCTCACTCTTCCAGTAGCGAGTGAGAGAAACCGTCCCCTTTAAAAAGAAACTATAAACGGTGTTCAGAAATCTGTTTATAGAGTTATATGGATTTCCACTTTTGGGGCATTTCACCAGAAGGACAAACTTTGCAATCCAATTAGTTTCTAGGACACACATCCACAGAAATTAATTTCAAGGCCAAAGTTAGCAAAATAATTACTTTTAAGAACAAAGTCAGCAGTCCAATTACTTTCAAGGACATAATTTCATAGGTTTTTAGGGCTTAGAAACTAAGGCTATGTTTGGTTTACCGTTTTTAGTTTTGAGTTTTCGTCCATACAAAAATACGCACGACGCATGTATATTATGAAAAATGATCATTTTAGAAAACGAATTTACCACACAAAATAGAAAACAACTTTTTTTCATTTTTCGTGTTTTGAGAAAAACGGAAGCACGAACAACAATTCATCCTTCCGTTGTTCCTCCATCCACTTCGTGGTCCCCTCCAATCTTCCGTTCATCCCTTCCGACCTCCCTTCATTCTTCTCATATTTTGTAATTAATGTTGAAAACTCAAAACATAAAATACAAAATAAACCAAACGACCCCTAATTATTTTGCATTTTATCCTTAAAAGTAATTATTTCAGTTGTGTGTCCTAGAAACTAATTATGCTTGCTAAAGAGTCCCTTATGGCTAATTTTCAATTGCAGAAATCATACTTTTTTCATAAACGGCTTTTTGAAAACCGTTTAAGGCATAAACGGCTTTCAGAAAACCGTTTATGAACCCATGCTCAAAAAATAAAATGGAAGGAACTCCGACTTTTCTTTCTTCTCCACGCTCAAATCAATGCTGCCAGCAAATTGCTCCTGTTGGAGTTGCTCTAAGGAGGAGATAAAAAGTTGAAGCCATGTAATAAAATTTAGTAATGCCTCAAGGAAAATTTGGATGGACTTTGAAGCGTGAGTAATTTACACTTAAACCCATTAGTATTTAAATTTTCAAAATACACACTATAATTACATTTGTATTTTACTACTACATATAAATACTTTTATCTATATTTTAGTTCATTTTATCGCTTTATACAATAATTTCTCATTGCTTTGTTGGTTATCAAATCGTATTTTGTTCTATTTTAAGCCATTAATACCCACAACTTATTAAATTTAAATCATTAATTATCAAATATAAATTATTATTTATAAATTAATAATTATTAATTATAAATTAATAATTATTAATTATAAATTACTATTTATGAATTGTTAATTATAAATCATTAATTGTAATAAATTATTAATTATAAATTACTAATATTAAGTATATATTATTATTTATACATTATTATACATTATACTTTATTAATTATAATTTATGATTATTAAAATTTTATTATAAAAAATAACTACAAATTACAAATTGTTTATTAATAATCATTCACTATAATAGACTATAAAATATTAGAAAAATAAGTTATCATCTACAAATTATTAATTATTGATTTTCATTTCTATATTTATTAATTATAAATTACTAGTTATTGATTATTATAATATTTTAAACAATTGTAATCATATTTAAAACTTTAATGTTAATTTGTTCTTTTCCCGTAGTGAACGTTTCCTCGAAAAGTGTTATGCAACCATTTACAACCTACAAGTAAACAACTACTAAAAAAAATGTCGTTATAAATTAATATTCATAACATTTTTAAAGTGATAGTTGTTAAAAAAAATTATTACAGCTTTTGGTGGAAACTAGTTGTCAAAAACATCTTTTTTACAATGTTCGGTAAAAGTTGTTAAAAAGGTTTATTAAAACCATCGAAACAAAAAGGTTGTCTGCAAAAGGTAATAATAGGGTGATTTTGTTATAGTGTAAATATGTAAATAATTTAAAATATTTCAATTAGAAAATCCTTTAATAATTTGTTTTGTGATAATAATAACAAATAGTTGTAATCATGATAAAATTATCATAATATAAAACAACGTATTGTTTTAAATATTCCTGGTCAAGATGTTTCGAGAAATAATACCGATATAGCCATTCAGACCAAAGCGTGTAAAGCTCTCCAAATGTTTGGTAGTATACTACTCAAGGCCGTTGGGGGCACCAAGGGCCTACATACTCATAGTTATTAGAAAACTACAGAGTAACTCATCTGAGATGTTGATGTTAGTAAATAACAACTAGGGCATACAAGATACATCAAAGTAATGATGTTACATGGTTCTCTTGACTTGAGAATACCGTTCAGCTTCAATGTGGACGCTCCACTTTGATTATAGTTAAATCTTGGCATGTGATCATTGAGTAACTAAAATCGGGTATGAGTTGAAGCAGTGGAAGTGAAACACTATTCAATATAGAATTCCTCTTCTCAGTAGTATGAGTTTAATATCACGATCAACTATAGTCAACTCAAAGTCAAAATCTCTGGCCGGAGTAGTATGGTTAATAGTGAATGTTATTATTGAATTATGAGTCTGTTTATGAATTAATCGAGTTATATTTGGATAATATTGTAATTTTGACCAAAACTAAATTCTATACATCCTAAAATGATATAGTGTTGATGAAGAGAATATGTGTAAACAATCATTACTAAAAGGTACCACTTAAATTGTAAAATTGGAATTTATCGATGATACATTCATACAAACATACATACAGACACACACACACACACATATATATTTATGTATGCATGTGTGTGTATTAGTAGAGTTAGGGATATGTCTTAGGGGAAATTATGTAATTTATTAAATATATCTAACTCGATAACCAATATTGTTCGAAATAAAAGGTGTTTCTTTATGTTATATACTTGATATAATGTGTTATATTAATTAATTAAAATCAAATTAAATTAAAGTATATTTAATAGAAAATACATATATGGTGTGTTTTGAAATGGTAGTTACAAAGTGTAGTAACCATGAGTAATTAATCACAATGGAAATAAATATATCACTTTAAATATTCCTAGTAGAGATGTATGGAGATGGGATATCGACACATCCGTTGAGACAAGAGTACGTAATGCTTTCCAAATGTTGGACAATGAATTACTTATGGTTGTTGGGGACACCAAAGCGTTACGTACTGATAGTTATTGGATAATAATGACATGACTCACTCGATTGTTTTCTGTTGGTTAATATAACAAAGGTCAAATAAAGAACATCGATGTGATAATATTACACAATTCTCTCAACTTGAGAATACCATCAAGCTTCAATGTGGAAACTCACATTGATTATAGTTAAATCATGGCACAACAACCATCGAACGGATAGAGTTAAGGGTATGCCCTAGGGTCAATTATGTAATTTGTTACATATATCTAACTCAATAACCAAACTTGTTCGAAATGAAAGGTGTTTTCTTTCTATTATGTACTTGATATAATATGTAATATTAATTAATCTAATTAAACGTATATTTAATAGAAATCCATAAATGTTATGTTTTGTGATTGTAGTTACAAAGTGTTGTAACTGTGAGTTATTTGTCATAATGAAAATAAATATATCATTCTAAATATTCCTAGTCAAAATGTATCACGGTCAACTATAAGGTTATATGAGGTTATCCTCGGTTATACAAGGTCAGTGTTACGGTCAACTATCACAACTCAAAGTCAAAGTCTCTAGCCAGAGCATTTTGGTTAATAATAATTGTTATTATTGAATCAAGGACTTTATGTTTGCACTATAGAGTTAAATATGAACGATATTGAAATTTTGACCATTACCAAATTCCATAAGTCCAAAGTGATATAGTTTTAACGAAAAGAATTGGTGTAAATAAAATTCACAACTATGTAACATTTAAAAAAGTAAAATTGGATTTTACCGAAACCAAGTAAGTGATAAATTTGGACAAAATGTCGCACCACCTACTAAGTGACGTATGAACGTTAATATTAGAGTAGTTTGATATTAATCGCTGATCAAATTTACACCTAATGAGTCACCCAACCGAAACGATTTAATTAATTTGTATTTGTGAAATTAATTAAAATAATCAATATTTGTGAAATATTAGTTATAAATTTTGATTTTGATTTGACGAACAAATATTATTAAACATATTTATAATAGTTATAAATATATTAATCGATATACGATATCGATAAGCGCTGAATTGGATTTAACTGTATAATATTTTGTTTGGACTCTAAATAGGTTTAAAACCCATGATAGGGGCTGGTAGGATTGCCTCAATTATAGATTAATAGATGCAGTCTAATGAGGGTTAGATAACTTTGAAATGGATGGTTGAGATAGAAGGAGAATGAGTAAAAGATTAGATGCAAACTTTTCTCATTCTCTTCCTCTATATAAAGATCTCTACCCTCACTTTTTGGAATACTTTTGAAAGCCTCCATATCCTTTCTATTTTTGGCCAGCTTCTATCTCCTTCCTCCTTTTATATCAAGTTCAAATCAGATCAAATTCGGTGCTAATCGATAGCTGGTGGTCAATGGTTTAAAGACTAGCAATCTGCTGAACTAGAATTAGTTCAAGGATCAGCTCTCATCATTTCAAGGTGTGCTTATGGACTTTGGCTATAAGTAATATTCCTAACATGTAATAATTATTGATCTACATTTATATTGGTTATTTTATATTATGTTGTTAGTTAGGTGATGATTCCAATATGTAAACATACTATCACAATTTTTGATTGGCTATATGTATATGTATATATGTTTCAAAAAAATTATGACAATACATCTATGTGCAGCACGGCTCAATATTCAAAAAAATCATTTTTTATTATTTAAATAATTTAATATATAATATATAATATGTTTATATAGTTCATAATTTAAGTACTACTTTATACTTATGTAAAATATGAAAATATAACTTTACACATAATGTTTAATGAGCATAATATTTTCAATAGGAAGAAAATAATTATATATATTTATATATTATTTTAAATAATATTTTAATTAATTAGTCATAAAAATAATTATATAAATTCATATATGTATTATAAAATATGTTTTATATTTTATAAAATTATATTAATACATATTATACTCTTAGCTGAAATTAATAAAAAAACATTTTTTCATATTTACAAATATTTAAATATAAACCAAAAATTAAAAAGTAGATTTTATAAATTATAACATTATATAATAAATTTTCAAATTATAAAATTTTCATCTAAATTTTTATTGGAAATTTCAAATTTAATTTTCGTTATCCAACCTTTTGACCAGGCAGTATACATACAAACTTGACGAGTCGAACTCGGAGTTATCAAGGAAGAAAGTCCAAAGAGACGGCGCACAAACAGAGCCATAGGACGAACACATCCCACCTTAGTGGTGGGTCGGTACCGAACTTACACCCTGGGTTTGTACCAATCTAAGATTGCTCCTCTAATAGGGCCCATCTTCTACCTACACCCTCTACTCGATGCTAGAAGGCTACTACAAGTGTTGTTTTGTTGGTCCAATGCAACACTCTATCGACCTTCATGAACTTTTGGATCAACAACTCTGTTCTTCCACGACTCTGTCATTTGGACTCCAAAATAAGCCAACATTGATGCAAACAGCTATGAAATCACGAAGCTAACCACAAGATGAGCCAAAGCGAAGAGTTCAAGCTGACTGGGTTGGAAATCCTACGGAGTCGTACTGATCCAAGCCCTTAGAATCGTACCGACACAAGCCCTTGGAGCCA
Organism: Allium fistulosum; assembly: GCA_030737815.1. NCBI lineage: Eukaryota > Viridiplantae > Streptophyta > Magnoliopsida > Asparagales > Amaryllidaceae > Allium > Allium fistulosum. The sequence goes on along the minus strand of CM060907.1, from coordinate 676,411,165 downwards.
TACTGACCCAAGCCCTTGGAGCCTGTATAAGTTGATGAGGTGGTGTCCTACCTTAGTGGAGAAATAGTCTAAGGTATGGAAAACCAGGTGGAGATCTTTTGGGCAAGATTTTAGGCTTCCTACTGTAAATAGAGGGGTATGACTCATTTTTTAGGATTTTTTTGCTCTTGCTCTCCTTACTCTAATTTCTTGTAATCTCTGTCGGTGTTATACTGACCCGTAAAAACTCGTGCCTGTAATCAGTAAGATAATCCATAAAAACCATTAAGTGGATGTAGGCTGGAGTACGCCGAACCACTATAAATCTCATGTGTTGTATTTCTTACTCGTTTTTCATTTTTATTTTCTTCAATTTTATTTCTCTACTTATTTTACTTAGGTGTTTGTGCCATTTTTGGTTCAAACATTTTGGTGTCTTCACTGAGAGATCAATAGAATTCATTGATATAGGATTCGAAAAAGATACAAAATGATTAGACAATTAATTAGAAGGACCATTGTTGGAGAAAATCAACAAGAGGGCAGCTAAGCGCCGTCCTCAAGAGCTAACCCCCCATCAATCTACATAACCTGGGATTAGATGGAAATCATGATGAATGGATTGCAAGATAGGATGATAGCTCGCCAGGAAGAGATGATGGAGAATATGTTCACGATAATGGGACAGATGGGAACAGCCAGAGCTGTTGCAAATCAGAATCAAAGACCAGAAGCCGAAGCGCATGTCACTAGAAGCGAAGTAGAATGACGTGGAGCAAACCTCGAGCCAAGCATACGATTCGGTACCGACCTACAGGCACGGGTCGGTACCTCCAAAAGCTCGAGGGCATAGGTCGTCCTGGCCTAGGAAGGAATGATACGCGTCCTGGAGATGATGCAAAGCGTATGAATGCGAATTAGAATGCAGGATCATCCGGAGATAGCGGAAAATAAGTTGGAATAATGCCTCTACGACTCCGAGGCATGATCGATTTGGATCTAGGATAAGCTTTAATGCCTGAAACGGCCAATGCTAAATCCAAAATGGAAAATCCAAATACGAATGCATGCCAGCAGAATTTGGAACCATAAGTTCGCGGTTGGAACATGGGGCAGAATGAAGTTATGGATCAGAGACTTCCATTGGATGACAACCCCGTTATCGGGATGGATTGGGGTCAGATTCGATTTCTTTACCCAGAATTTAAATAAATGATGCAATATAATCTCTTGCCACTTACATGTGTACGGGATCCCAAACGGTCCCCAGGCATGCTCTGAGCCGGATGTCTGAGATGGCTAACTAAGATAATAATAACCCCAAACCACTCAGACGTCCACAAAACCTAGATTAGTCCCTAGTCACACTCTAGGTCGGAAGTCTGAGATGAACATTTAGGATTTTTGCTTGTTTGCTTTGATTTGATTTGAGTAATTGAATTTTGAAAAATCCACATTGAATGCGATGGATGATATTGAACGCTTTAAAATCTCATCTAGAGAGACGTGACCAGTGTGCAAGGTGCAAGTCCCCTCGTCGGAGTGCGAGCAGATGAACTTGTACGACATTAATTGCTTTAAGTCCTGTTTTGAAAGATGGGACCATAGTGTAAGAAGTAAGTCACCTCATCAGAGGTGAATGGATAGGCTTACTTGTCATTAAGTCGCCTCGTCGGAGAGCGAGCGGATTGGTCTCAGCAAGGGTTCGGAGAGACCATGATCTAACCACTATATGTCCCAACTGGAGAATCGAGACCAGAGTGCAAGGGGCAGGTCACTTCGCCGGAGAGTGAGTGGATGGCCTTACTCGTTATTAAGTCCCCCTCATCGAAGAGCGAGCGGATTGAGCTTAGCAAGGGTCTGTTGAGACCATGGATTTTCGTATCAGCCCTGAACGGCAATAGATTTGATTGAACGATCCGAAGAGATAGTGGATTTAACTATCAATCCTGAATGATCATGAATTTGATTAACGATCTGGAGGGATCGTAGATTTAACTATCGCTCCTGAATGACAATGAATTTGATTAACGATCTAGAGAGATCACGAGTTTAACTATCGGCTCTGATTGACCATGAATTTGATTAATGATCCGGAGAGATCGCGGAGCTAACTACTGGTCCTGAATGACCATTAATTTGATTACCGGTCCAAAGAGATCGCGCATTAAACTGAATATAAAATGATCTGAAAAGACTGCACCTAAGAATGAAAACTGATTTGATTTTGTTAAAAGGATTTGAACGTCTTGTAAATAGAATAGAATTGAAAAATCTCGGATAAACACAGATTGATTTTGGTATGTGATGTAATAACTCCAAATGAAATCAAATTGTGGAGATGTATAGACAACTTTTAGGTAGAGTCTAGAGTCTCAGGCTATGATGGGTCTGGAACGACCCGTGATTGACGAGAGAATCCAAAGGAATAAGATGATTCGCAACGGTTTGATCAGTTGGTAACCAGAAAATTCAACTATTAACATCTCATCGACACCAACATTTGTTCTTGAGCAAAACACAGCTTCCATTCACAAAGCGTGCTTTGGGGGTCAAATGTTATCCAGCCTTTAGAACTAGGCAGTATACGAACAAACTTGACGAGTCGAACTCGGAGTTATCAAGGCAGAAATCCCAGAGAGACAACCCAAAATTCCAGAAACTAACCACAAACAGAGCTATAGGACAAACACCAAACCAACCCGAGATAAGAAGGGCAAAATCCCACCAAAGTGGTGGGTCGGTATCGACCTTACACCCTGGGTCAGTACCGATCCAAGATAGCCCCTCTAATGGGACCCATCTTCTACCTACAACCCCTACTCAATGCTAGAAGCCTACTTCAAGTGTTGTTTTCTTGGTCCAATGTAATTCTCTATCGACCTCCATGAACTCTTGAGTCAGCAACTCCGTTCTTCCACGACTCCATCATTTGGACTCCAAAACAAGCTAATATTGGTGCAAACAACTATAGAATCACGAAGCTAACCATAAGATGAGCCAAAGCGAAGAGTTTAAGTTGATCAGATTGGCAATCTTATGGAGGCGTACCGACCCAAGCCCTTGGAGTTATACCAACCCGTATAAGTTGATAAGGCGGCGTCCTACTTTGGTGGAGAAACAGTCTAAGGCATGTAAAACAAGGTGGAGATCTTCTGGACAAGATTTTAGGCTTCCTACCTCTATAAATAGAGAAGTAGGGCTCATTTTTTAGGATCTTTAGGATCTTGCTCTCCTTACACTAATTTCTTGTAATCTCTATCGGAGTTATACCGCACCGTAAGAACTCCTACCTGTATTCAAGAAGATAATCAATAAAAACCATTAAGTTGACGTAGGCCGGAGTACGCCGAACCACCATTAATCTCGTGTGTTCAATTTCTTGCTCGTTTTTCATTTATTTTTTTTACTTTTATTTTTCTATCTATTTTCCTTGGGTGTTTGTGCCATTTTTGGTTCAAACATTTTCAAAAAAACATTTTATTAATTTTTAAATAATTTTGAAAGGTTTTATTAATATGTATATGTAACGACCGGATTTTCAGCCGTTTGATTTTGAACATTTAAATGGTTTTAAATGTTGAATTTGGAATATAAATGAAATTTTAATATGAAGTTTATTGATCATATAAGTGGAATAAGATTTAAATTTCAAATATAACGATTTATCGTAATACAGAAATGGTAAATAATTGAAATTTGAGTTGAATATGAATCGAAACGATTTCTAATGTTGGTATAAATTCTATTTGAATTAGAATTTCGTTAATAAAATTTTAAAACGGAAATTTCAAGTGATTTCGTCAAATTTTGAAACCGTCGATTTTATCTACGCGTTAAAATAGCGATCCGAGGCACAGTCTCGGAATTCGACGAAACCAATTCGATTGGATCCGTAATGGTGTATTATTATCGAAATTCAAGTTTTGTAGTGTTTGGAGTTAGCATTTGGTCGTGTAACCTGAAAATCTCTAGAAATAATTTAATTTAATTTAAATTGTCGATTCAAAAAGCTATCTTCTGCATACGATCGAATTAAGCTTCAAAACTAGTTTTATTGGGTTCGGAATAGCGGTAAAACATTAAGAATGCCTGGCGGCATGCCTCAATAGGGATTCATAATTGCAAGATACGCTAAGCGAGATATTTTGAAATTAAAATTTATAAATTTCAAATCAAGGGTCAAACTCGAACCGCCCTAACTCGTCTCAACTGACCTACCCTATAGCCACCCTATACTACTGACCATAGCCGCCTTCTCCCCCATTTTAAATCGCTTAACCTCCTTTTATTACTTCAGGAAAAAAATCAAAAATCACGTTATCACCTCCCTTTCTTTCTTAAGACTCCAACATTCTGCTATATAAAAAAAAGCAAATCGCAATCACTTGGGAAGCTGAGCGCACGATGGGAAGCGAGGGTACGTCGCGATGGCAATCGATTAGGGGAAGGTCATAGCTCGAAGTCGAGGGATGTGAGGCATGAATTATTGGGTGTCGCGTTTTCGAGAGCAAGCTAGGGTTCACGATGGTAGTTTGAGCGTGGATTCATAGGGATGAAGTCGGGAGGGAGGTTCAGGTCAAAGTCTAGTTCCAGAATAGAAGATGCCATGAGAATCAAAGGAAAGAATCTTCACGCCTTCGGGCAGTCAATAGGAAGTTAACTGAAATTACCAGGCTTGTAATGGAGGAGAATGAGCACCTTCAAAAACAAGTTGCTCAGCTAGTTAATGAGAATGCCTATATGAGGCAACAATTACAAATGCTTCTTTGGTAATGATGCTACTGAACTTCTCTCCATTGCTGAAGAGACCTTGGCGGAATTCCTCTTAAAGGCTACAGGGACTGTTGTCGTTTGGGTCCAGATACCCAGGATGAAGCCTGGTCTGGATTCAATTGGAATTGTTGCTATATCAGAAACATGCAAAAGAGTGGCAGCACGAGCCCGTGGTTTAGTGAGTTTAGAACCTACAAATCGTGTGGGGTTCAGAGCTACAGAATCTGTGCAAAGGAATTAAATTGGAACGATTAGAAAATAAAAATTAAGGCGAGTAAATCTCACTCATTTGGATTACGAGTTTAATTTAAAATAGCTAAAATTATTATTGATTGACTGGATGAATTGATAATTATTATTATCAGTTGGATGTTATATTATATATATATATATAGTAGTAGTAGTAGTAGTAGTAGTAGTAGTATATTATTAGTTGGATATTCCCGCTTATTGGAGCGGATGAGACCCTATGCGCCCCGCATAATAGCGGATGATCCTATATTACTGCGATATCCTGCCTCGAAGCGGGATTGGTATTTTATGTTGTCTAACATCTGTGGATGAAGGGAAATAGGTTGGAGAGATCCAACTAGATTCCTCAAAAATGTATATTTTAATTTCATATATAGTGATATATGAATTGTGTAAATAATATGATATAGATTATGTGGTAATTTAAATTACTGGATGCTATAGTAGCACAGGCCTTAATTTTGGTATTTAAATATCATAAATATTACTTTTGAACTTGAAGGAATTAAAAGAAGATTTTGGATATAAAAATATTCATATCGAAATTTGGATTATTTTAAAGGAAAATTGATTTGGATAAAACAATAAATTGATTTGGAGTCATACTTAACTATTCGTAAAATGTTTTAAGTAGAGATTTAAAAATAAATTATATAAAGGATTTTAATAATGGATTTTTAAGTGGTATTTCTGGATTGATATATGGAAAAGAAGTTAAAATTGATATTAAATATAGACTTTAAAAATAAATGGGATCAGTTTATAAACAAATGAAATGCAAATGGGTTTATAAATTTATAAACGATGTTTATATAAGGGGAAATGATATCCATTGATAAATTGGAATTATAAATTTACAATGTGAATTTATACCGAGTTATGGAAGTCGGTTTGGGAAAAATTGGTGGAAACTATTTTTGAATGTGAGAATGATTATGAAATTGAGATATGGTCGATGTGATTTGAATCGAGAGGGATTTATAAATTGGAATAGGTAATATTGGATTTTTGAAATAGATTTTGTCGAGAAATTAATATTGTTTTAAATTGGGATTTCTATTTAATAAGCTATATAGTTAAGCTGTTTAGTATTGAAATATTTCAGGAAAATGGATTATTCATATATTTAATATTTATTGGAATGAATTCACATTTTTATAATAAGGTTTGTAAATCGATTGGTTTTATCTTAAAAATAAATTAGAAATGAATTATCGATGTTTATTCAAAATGTTTAATTTTTTAAATAATTACTTAAATATGTTTTTAAAAATAAATTATTACTCTTTAAAAATACTTATCATATATTTATTATATAGTGTTTTGAAGTGATTGAAATTTTATTTATAAATTCTCTCGAGACTCGTAAATGGGGTTTATAAAATGGATATGATTTGGATAAGAGGAATTTTATAAGGGATTTGGAGGAAATGGAATTTCAAAAATGTTGAATATGGTAACTTCGAAAATGAAATCTGAATTCATAAAAGAAGTTATAAATTGTTGGTTGGATTTATAAAAGAGTATAAATCAGTTTTGGAAATTGTAAGAAGGGATTTATTAGTAATGCCGGAGGTGATGAGATAAGTTATGAAATGTTCTCCTAAGTATTGAAAAGAGGGTTTTGGAAAAATATTTTATGTATGAAATGATTTATATAGAAATATTTTTCTAAGTGTTGTAAGTTGAATTCATAAATATTTCTAAGTGTTGAAATGGTTTAAGAATATCCTGTTATGGATTTAAGTATTTGAAATCGTTTTCAAATATTGAATATACTGAAAGAATTTTGAATATATATATATATATATATATATATCTTCGCAGAGATATTTTGAGATGAATGTTTTGAAAATTTATCAAATAAGGCCTAGTAACTGCTTATGGATGTTATTTGATAGTTAAATAATCGACTATCAAATCTGGCCAAATTCATTGATCGTTTCGAAGCGACCGGAATCAGATTTAATTATGCGAAAACCACTTCGATCCGGTTTGTGCGATACGAATTGTGATATCGTGAAGTAAATGAAGACGGTGGTCTTGGAGATTCGGTTTGTACAGACCCAGGACAACTTGTATGGATGAATGCTATCATTGCATTGCTTGCCTGGAAGGCAGTGTTAGCATTCCAAGTATAAATGCTATTCTAAAGGTAAAACGTAGCCTCAAGCCTCATCAACTGGGAATCACTAAAATAGGAGAGATGCAGCAAAGCTAAGTGGGTCGCACCCAATTAGGGTATGTTATCACCTTTCTAGATACCCTCGGATATATATTAAGATTATGGATATGGTTGTGCATGGAAAAAGAGAGCGCTCGATAAGGGTGGGAGCACCCGGGGTGATAACATATTTGGTACTATCTAGGTTAGGGGTAGGCCAGTCTTGTGTTGGCAGGGGATCCAAGCGAGATCCTCGGTACATCTTTCTAGAGGTGTACTGTGACAGGCGGTACCCTAGTAGGCCAGTCATTGTATGGAATCCAATATCCACTGCGAGCATGTACGATTTTGATTGTGCCCAACTATGCTGAAACATGAGATGCAAACATTTCAGCTATTTTCTAATTTACTTTCTATAGACACTATTATAATATCAGATGATTTTAATATAAAATGTTTTGGTTATCATAAGGTAAAAACCCATCGTGTTTATGTGTGACGTGGTCTTATGAGAAACTTTTATTTTTGAAAGGATTTTGAAAATAGTAATAATTCAAATTGAGTGTGTTTTCTCACGCTGGTTTTCCAGACTGACTCAGGTGTTATTTTATTATAATGCTCGGGTCAGACCGAGTATTACAGATTCAGGTTAGGATGCTATCGAGCTCAGGAGATGAGCTGGGGATTTCAAACGTATTACACGTATTAGATTATATTCCACTGTGTGTAGACTGTATAGTCAGCAATGGTGAGGACAAGTTATAACAACTGTCCATATTTATGTATTGATTGTTGTACTCTGATGATTGTATGTATATTAATAGATATAGTTTTTTTGTATTAAAATTTGTTATTATATATTATATTAGTTCCGCTGCGATTGTGAGATTTTGTGTTATTGTTTCTATTCTTCTTCTATCCTTTTTCTTCTTCACCCCTAAAGATTCATATATCTGTTCAATTTGAGTTGGACACGTGAGATTTAGTGTTGACTCAAAGGGTACCACTACAACAAAAATACCCTATTACAACGCCCTTTTTACAACGGGCATTGTTTGCCCGTTGTAATAGAAGGCTATTACAACAGTCCATTCAGGCCCGTTGTAAAAGATGTCATATACAAAGACCTTTTTACAACGGGCATTGATTGCCCGTTGTAATAGAAGGCTATTACAACGGTCCATTCAGGCCCGTTGTAATAGATGCCAACTTTACAACGGTCACAATTGCCCGTTGTAAAAGGTGTCGAATTACAACGGTCCTCTGGTCACAAATTACAACAGACAAAAAGCTTTATTAAAAAAAACAAGCCCGGCCTTTTATTTCATTCCTTTACGTTGCTCGTTCTTGCTTCAAATTAGGGCTTTGGGATTTACGTGCTTCCTTTATCGATCGATGCTCGAAATTGCGCGATTTGAGGTGAGTCGAGTGGTGCGGCCGCGCTTGGGGTCGCGATTGAAGCAAGTTTCAGGCGTTGATGTCGCGGTTGGATCGGCGGTTGTAAGAGATGAGGCGATTTGGGTTGGTGAATGGGCTGAGGTCGTGAAATGGTTGCGACTTGCTGTTGATGGCAGCGGTTGTTTAAGTGGCCGAAGCGAAGTATATGGTGAGTTTTTCCAATCAGGCTTTTGTAGTCCCAAAAATTGAAATGATTCTGCTTTACTCATCCTAGGATCAGTGAGTTTCTTTGCTATTTGCTCACTCCAGTTTGCTACTTTTTGTAAAAGCACTAGTCGTAATATCTATATTAGGATTGGTTCCGTAAGAACAACTAATTGCGCGTTCTTAAATTAGGCTCAGTAAGCAACGGTAATATGTTAGTGATTAGCATTAATACACAATTCTTTTGAAATCTGCATCTTTTTTTCTTAAGAGTTAATCCTAATGAATTCGGGTTGGAAAATGAATCTGTATCAATGTCACATTTTGGGCCTATTCATTGTTGGTTGTAAAGGTTGAATGAATTTTCTAATCCAAAGCTTCTTAGAGCTGTTGCTCTTAAATCAAAAGAATGCTGTCTGAAGTTTTGTCTGATCGTTGCTAGCAACAAATTTGTGGTAACCTTTGTAGATAGTTCAACTGTGAAAAATAAATTGACTTCATACTATATACATACATAGATATATATACACACACACATACATATGTATGTATGTGTGCGCATACGTATATAAGAAGATCTAAGGACTGTTAGCAACGAATTTAACATAGCACTGAATTTTGCGAAGCTACCCTGTTAAGGATGTTAATAATGATCACCATTCGTACAGAGCCCATGACAGCATAGGAATGTTAGCATCTAACTTAGAAAAATATAATATTAATAATGATCTAAGTCAATGCGGATGATGCAGATTAAGAAAAATAATATTAATAATCAAACAAAAGAACATGAGAAATAACCTTCACAGATCAATATGTGAAGTTTTGGTTCACTGTCACAAATGATAATATGCAAGTGGAGCATTATGATTACAAAAAATGTGGAATACTATGCAAGTAAAGCATAATGAGTCGTAGTACAGTGGATTCATGTGGGGATAAAACAGATCCACGTGGGGATAAAAAGGATGTACAACATGACTATTAATAAAGTTTTCTTGCATTTATAAATAATTTTGTGCTTCTTCAAAAAAATGTCTACAGAACTCCTAGTTTCGGCAATTAGGAAAGAAAAATAGTTACCAGAAGGCTTACAAAATAAGTATATAAACTTTCAATGAGAAACTGGAAAATCACCTTGTCATGTATGGAAAGGATCAGCCTTCTCTACTTTAAGTATGTGTGAGCATGTGATATATCAATGTTAAAAATGTTTTGCTCACTGCAACATTTAAAGCATGACTCCATTCTTGCACACTTTTATAGGAAGTCTCAGGTGTATTGTTATGCTTTTTGTGTATAAACATATCCACTTAACATGCCTTAACAAAAGCTAAATTCAGATCTACCATCAAACCGTGATTTTAAGAATACTTGAGTAGCAAATTTCACCCAGAAAATGTTAAATTTTAAATCTTTACCAAATATATGAACAGGTGTATGGTGTCCCGTTCGTTGCCGGATCCATGCCCATCACACCCGATAATGCTCCTACCATGAACGGGTTTGTCCAGCAAGCTGAAAAAGAAGCACAAGGTACAAATGTTCATGTCTACTTCTATAAAAGATGATGTTTTGTCTGCTATCGCCTCATCATTCATCGGAATTCATCATTTCTATTGATCACATCAAGCGCTTATTTTTCTTTTTGTTTTGAACACAAAGTTTGATTTTTGGATATATTTGTGTTTGTTTTCAACCTGAAAATTCTGCTTATTTAGAGTTGTTACTTATAATTACAAACAACTCAAAAAACATAACAAGGAATACAAAAATGCTTAAACGTTTACTAGTTATTATTAGTTAAAAATTACATATTTCAATCAAGTGGTTTATTTGCATAATAACATAGGTGCTACTTCACAATAAAAAGATACGTAGGACTAAATCTTCAGTATTTTCTTTGCATTATCTCATGATCAAGGACAGCACAAGCGGTTATGAATGGGTTCACACCCGATAGCGTGCCCGTTTACAAGAACTTAGTGGAGAACTTTGCAGTGTGCGACAGATGGTTTGCATCGATGCCGTCTTCAACTCAACCAAATAGACTTTTTGTGCATTCTGGGACTTCACATGGACTTACAAGCAACGATAGTAAGAAGCTGATTGAAGGGTTGCCACAGAAGACTATATTTGAATCACTGGATGAGGCAGGCTTTACGTTTGGAATTTACTATCAGTATCCACCATCTGTCTTGTTTTACAGGTACAAAATTAATTTTTTATGAATTGTTGAATATGAATTTTAGGACAACGACGAGGTTAGGGGAAGAAAGAAACATAGATTTAGCTGTTAGTTAAGGATGTATTTCATTGTTTGTCATTATTTATGAATGGAGAAAAAGATTTCAATGTTGCTTAATCGACAATGTATTCGATGATTATAATCATGCAAAACGTTGTCTAATTAGTAAGGCCCACGGTATATGCTTAATGACAAAAGTCGTTTAATTAATATTTATTAACAGAAGTGTTTGTTTAGTTTTGATCACGTAGAGTTGTGGAAGTTGCTTTCAGATTTTAGATCTCAGAAGCATATTAACTTTAAAGGGAAGGAATCGTGTTATGGTGGGACTTAGTTCTTAATTTTTGGTGTTATGGTAAAGAGCTGAAATTATATAAATGTTCCTACCAAAAAGTAACCATATAACTGAATTTATCACACAAATTTTCGTGTTAAACAATAAATAAATTTTCATCCAAATTTTAAAAAAAAGCATAGTTTAGTATGAATTTCATTACCCATAGGTTTCTAGAATTTTAAGCAGATTGTAAAATATCTAAAATCAGACAGAAAATTCAATGCCTAGATAAATTACAAAGTATCATGATAACCAATCACATGACTAACTTCCAGCACCCTCGTATCCAACCTGCATCATATTAATACCAAAAATATGAACAATAAGAGTTAGAATATTATATTTCTCTTAAACTTCTCCACTTCTTCGTTTGAGGTGAATTCTGTTTCAACCTAATTCTGTCATTAAAGGAAGGAAGTGCAGAAAAGAGAGAGGGATTTTAAAACATATTAAATGAAGAACAATTCAGTAGCATGACACAAATTATATTTATATATGGCATCAACAAATAACCTGATATAGAACATACTTTTCTTCTAATATTTATTTTAGATTGGTTAATTTTATATATTTTCTTATCTGATTTAATTGATCAACACACTTCTGAGTAAATACCTAAATTGAGACCTTTTAGTTCATTTTCTTATCTGATTTAATTTTAAAATTATTGAGAGCCAATATGCATTCTTATTGATGCCAAAAATGTATAAGCTGTTTGAAATATCATTCTAATAGATACATACACTAATTGTTATAATAAACTGATAGTGGCACAAAATATTTAGTATTAAATAGCCTACTGTTATGCTTTGAAGATTATATGCAATGTGGTTATTATATTGTTTTCCAAGGGAAAAAATCATAGTTGTTGGCAAAATGAAGCTTAAATTCTTAGTAGAACAAAATAGAAATTTTGTGCCTGTAACAGGATAACTATAATAAGTTGATCAAATCGCTGGAAGGAGACGATCACTAATGGACGTCTTTAACCCTAAAGGTTTTTGATGCAGCACTTTTTCACACAATATTTTGTTTCAGGTTTTTGTATTATACAAACTAATCATTTTTTTTCCAGCTATGCGATTTTTTAAAGAAGACCAATAAATTGCCAATTCAAATGTAGACTCTCTTCTAGTGAAAGTGGAAGAGCTCAAGAATATTCTGAAGAGAGGTGATTCCACTGTCGAAACACTAAAAGCTATCCAATTTGCAAACACTAAAAATGTTGAAGGTTGATGTATTATGGAGTTATGGAGTTGTGGTGGGTGTGTGATGTATCAGCGTGTATGTATAGTGAATGGCAAGGCTGCAGTTTTGAAGTATTGTGTGAATGAAAGGAGTTGTGGTGGGTGTGTGATGTTTTGTTGAAGTGTAAGGGAGGACTGAGAAATTTTGAAGAAAGAAGTGTGAAGTTTGAAGTCTGAAGTGGTGGGATTTTGTGTCAGTTTGGCAATGTTGGTACTGGAAATGGCAACAGGCAGTATGGTTGAGATGGCAAGGGTAATGGTCGGAGTAGTTTTTGAAAGTGTGCAGGCAGTTTTTATGGTGAAGTTGTGGAGGACAATTCAGTGGGTAGTTTGAATGATGGGGCTGTGACAGTGATACAGGGTTGGGGGTAGTGGTTTCGGTTGCTTGTTGGCTGTTGGTTGTATTGTGCACGTGCACAGTGTTGGGGTGATAGGCAGTGTTTATGTGATTGAACTGTTCTTTTTTATGTTTTATAAAGAAATGTACAGAACACAGTGAAAATGTAAATGAAATGTAAACACACTTGAAATGAAATGATTTTGGTTGTTTTATGATAATATTTATTACTCGTTAAATTATTCATTATTGGTATGGATGTATGCTGCTGCAATTTTTTTTTAAAATTTGCATTTATTTTGCAACGGTCAGAAACCATTGCAATATCATGTATTACAACGGGCATTGCCCGTTGTAAAAAGGTGTATTACAACGGGCATTGCCCGTTGTAAAAAGATTGTAACAACCCTGTATTTTTCAAATTTTTTTTTTTCCAGATTCAAAAGCTTTATTTATGAAAAGAATAAATTTTGTTATTTTAAATATAAACTTTGACTTTGATGTGGATTAGAATTCCAAATATGACTAAATTTAATATTTCCTGAAAATGTGAATTTTGGTCAATAGTCAAACTTTGACTTTTAAGTTTAAATTTTTAATAGTTTGAAATTATAAATTTTATCTTTTATTATGAAAATAGATTTAATAACTTGAACACTACTTTTCGTTTCGTTGAAATCCGAATAATATTGTGAACGTTATGCTTTTTACAAAATTGGATGTAAATTGTTTTATTTAACAATATTGTTTATTTTAAATTTTATAAATAATCTTTTTAATTGTCATATATTATTCTAAATTGTATTATATGTTATGTTACATATATTTTTACCTTTTAAATATTTTTAAAGTGATGTTTGAATTTTTCCAAAGCTCATTGAATTTATTTTCTATTTTTAAAGGTTAGTTTCCATTTTTCTATTATTTTCTTCATTTAAATTATATTTAATTAAAATTTATTTATTCATTTTTATGTATGCATTTTATTTTTATGTTTTTATCTTTATTTATAAATATTTTTCATGTACATACAATTTTCCCAAAGTTCATTTCATTTATTTTCAAATTTTCAAGCCTAATTTACATTTTTCTTTGTTATTTTCTTAATTTAATTATATTTAATTAATATTTATTTATTTATTTTTGTTTATTTACTATATTTTCGTGTTTTATCTGTATTTATACATATTTTACATGTATTTAAAATTTAAAAAGAAATGGTGGAAATTTGAAAGGTTTGTGACTCTTTATTTGCTTAAGCCTCTTTGTATTCTCACCTTTTCTTTATCAACCATTACCTTTTCATTGTTGCTACCTTAACTCCATTGCTTCAGCCGTATCTTTTTCCTCATCATTTTCACGAAAATTTAAGCTTCTCAACTCCAAAAAAAATTGGCCATATCAAATTGAGAAAAATTTGCAAGTTCTAATGTATTCTTCTTCTACTTTTCCTTCCTATTTTTCAATGTTTAGCCTTCCTCTTCCTCTTGCTTGCTCGGCCCCACTTCTCCTCCATCACCAATGACCATCACCACCACCATCTCCAGCAGCTCATAAGCCTCTCCTCTGACCAAGACAGTATCCATGACCATCCATTGATGTTGCACCACAAAATTTGCACAAAAGTTCCACCAAACTAGCCTAGCCAAACCCTTAAGGCCATAGCCTTCATTTTTCACCTAAACCACCTCCATGGCCGCCACCACCAGTCCCTCCACCACCTCTGGCCGCCACTCCAGCCACCACCTGACCATCCCCTTGCATGACCAAGCCCAAGCCATGGCGAGCCGAACCTATAGTTGCACCAAAAATCCACTTAATTGCCTTGACCTTTAGCATTCTTTGCCTTGTAACTTACCATACCCTTCTTCATATCCAAGTTAGGCCGAGCCATATGAACCCAAACCAGATCCTAATTCATGCTTTAGCCGTGTATTTCCAGCCTAGGGCTGAAGTATTAGAGGTTGAAGGCAAGTGCAAGTGCATTGACTTTGTTTTGTGCATGTAAATTATATGTTGCTTAAAATTTGTGAAGTGTTTATTCATGTTATATTGTATTGTTTTGTCTCATGTATTCAAGGAGTTTAACCTTGTCTCTCTCTCACTCAAATCATCATCGTGCTCTCGTGTTTGTGTCGATCTTCGTTGTGTGTATTTGGTTGTAATCTCCAGCTCAATACAGGTGAGTTATTCTCACCAGACAATATGTACCTATATAACTAGTAAATTGACACCCTGTGAATCTGTAGAAATATATTATCATGTTATATATGCCTATATTATTATCATATGATGTTCACACCTGTTATTACACCTGTTATATCATATGTTACTATTATTTAATGTTATTCTGTTATTTATATCTGTTATCACCATTGCAAGTTCCCTGTAGACTAGAATCACTATGGGTTGAAATGATACATACCCAAACGGACTTTAGAATAGGGAAAAATCGTTATGGGCTGAAATGATAGGCCTGAATGGTTTTATTTAATTTATTTTAACTTGGGATTGCGGGTTTGAAATGATAGAACCCGGATTTTTCTTTTTAAACTGCGGATTGAAATGATACATATCCGTATCACTTGACCTAGGTTAGAAAACTATATACAGGCCCGTGGTTATTTTATAAAGTGTTTTGGATATTTTTAAGTATTTTAAAAATTATAAATTTATGAAATTTGATTTAAATAGATTTTGAAATGTTTTAAAATAAAGAAATTATGATTTTTATATGTGTTAAAAATGTAATTAATGAATGGTTTAACTGGATTTTTGAAATATAACTTAAGTTGGAAATTTGGAATTTGGTTAAAAATGATATTTAAGTTATATAAATAAAATGGATATTAAATTTTATTTGGAAATGGTAAATATGATAATTTGATTAAATTTTAATTTAAGTGATTTATTAAAGTATTATTGATTTTTCTATGAATTTAAGTGGTTAAATAAATGAATGTTTAAAAGTGATCTTTTAAAATATAACTTGACTTGGAAATGTGAAATTTGGTTTTAATTAAAGGTTTAAGTTAATTAAATAAAATTGGAAATTTAGTTAAATTTGTGAAATGATAATTTAAAATTTGAAGTGTTAAGTTATTTGTTGAAATGTGAAGAATTGGAAACTTTTACACTTAAATTTATTAAGTAAATTGTTGAAAATTGGATTTAATTATAAGAAATTTATTGTGAAAAAGATACATGTTAAATGATATGTAAATGAACATTTTAAATGTTAAATTATGATTTTTAAAATGTTTAAAGAGTTTAAAATGAAGTTATTTAATTGCTGGAAATACACTAAAAAGATGGAAATCACTTTTAATAGCATTCAGAAATGCTATGGTTCTGAATTACACTAAAAATTGAATAAAAGGGCTACTACAGCATTTCTGAAATGCTGTAGTTGCTGTAATTGAACTTATAGGCTAATATTGAACTCAGGCATATTATAGCATTCCCTGGAAATGCTATAATGGTCTGCAGTCTTTGCTGAAACCAAATTTAACCCTTGTTTTGAAATCTGAACTACCGCAGCACTTCTGAAATGCTGTCTTTTCTATTTTGAACTATAATTCAACTAAAACTGAGTTTTAACAGCAGTTTTAAGTGCTGTCTTTGCTGAATTAAAAATGTTTTCAAATATAACCTATAGCAGTTGTTTTTAAATGCTGTGAAATGCTGAAATTTTAATAATTAGGGTTTTTGACTTAGTAAACGAACTCAGAATGGTTTGAAACTTTGGAAATTGAATACTTGATTTGAAAATATAATAATTACACTTTTAAAAGGTTTAAATGAATTATTTTGATTGGAATATAAACTATTTAAAGGTGATTTGAAATGATAGTAAATGAACGATATCTTTGAATTTAAAAGGTATTTAAAGTTGAATATTTGGATTTGAACTGATAGGATATTTTATTTTATTAAAATGATTTGAAATGAAGTTTTGTAAGGATATGATATTTTATTATATTAAAATGATTTGAAATGAAGTTTTGAAATGATATGAAAATTTAAATATATGGAAGTGGTTTGGAATTGATTTAATCTTTATTTTGATAAAGATATGGTTTGAAATGATATTTTATTTTGAAGTAAAGTATTGTTTTTAAAAGTTATAACCACGGGTTATAATAACGTTGGGTTGTTAAAGAGACCGGGATCGGATATGGACATACTCTCTGTCTTACCGAAAACCACTTTGGCAACTGTGTACGCGGTGGAGATTCCAGAATGAAGTAGGATGGTGGCGACGTTCTTAAGGTATGTTACGTGGACCCAACTCCCGTGAGTTGGCATAAGGTGGCTAAAACAGGAGCGATCTCGGACCAGTGAGGTAGCACCTCTTCTCGGACACATTTCTTCGATATTATACTCTTACTTGTGATTGATTAGATGGCCATCCTCCGATTTGGGAATGTTGTTCGAGGTGGAACGGTAGTGGCTGCTATGCGTATCCATCAGTCCGTGTGCGTAATTGGTATATCTACCCTGGCATTGCCTAGTTGTGCGGTGTCACCTACCATATCGAGCTTTACTACGATTATGATTTTAAGATCCGACCGCGTTAAGGTTCTCCATCCTCTTAACGCTATTTTCCGATATGATTATACTTTACTTATTTAGACACTATTATAATAGCGAATATTACTACATAGTAGATATTTTAACGGATCCTTAGAGGATGGGCGGTCCCAAGCATCTTCTAAGTTACTTGTACCTTTATTACAGTTCAGTTGAGTTGGTTAACATTATATAAGTATATATTGTCCTGACTCGAGTGTTTTGTGTTTTGCTTTACGCTCGGGTCAGCCTGAGTTATTCACAGATTTGGATTTCCACCTTCTGGAGATTTGAATCGCTGGAGATTATCTGCTAGTCTTCTTCTATCTACTTCAGTTATGTTGCTCTGTTCAGCTTGTACTTGGTTATCTTATTGATACTTCTGTTGTACTCTATTTCTTCTGTTGTATCTTATGTAACTCTGATATATTTACATAGTAGCTTCATGAACTACTATTTCTTTTACTTCCGCTGCATTATTTTACTCTGTGTCTGTGATCTGTGATTATATCTATTTACTGTATATTCTGAGATTTGCCAAATTTTAATTACAACGCGGTATTTTGAGCAATTCAACTCCGGCATGAGTGTCTACCTATACACTTATAATGGATGCGAATGGTTGAAAATATCGGGTCGTTACAGTTGGTATCAGAGCTTTGGCTTTGAGGCAAAACTCAGCATATGGAGTAGATTTATTTACAGAATCACTTTCGTTCGAGTTTGAATCTTTTCCTCTTGATTCGAATTTCCTTTGAATTTTTGGAACGTTCCCTGCGGTTTCAAAATTCATTCTTGTCCCTCACTATTCATCTTCTTTTGATTTTGGAGTATCACATAACTCCACTTCGAATGATCTTTATAGTGAATTGGCAGTCTCGCCAATATTCTAATTTTCTTGTAAAGGGGTGAAAATCCTTTACAATCAGCATCGACTCACCAGAGATTTATATTTATCCTCGTTTTAGATGCTAATATCTTTTATT
This sequence comes from Allium fistulosum, assembly GCA_030737815.1. Lineage (NCBI taxonomy): Eukaryota > Viridiplantae > Streptophyta > Magnoliopsida > Asparagales > Amaryllidaceae > Allium > Allium fistulosum. Next base: position 676,392,665 of record CM060907.1, on the reverse strand, counting down.
TTTCCAAACTCTATCTCTTGAGATCGAACGTAGATTTGTCCCAGGAAAATCCACATCGATCTTATTCATTAAGTCACGGTTGACCCGGTTAAGGTTGCCCGCGATTTATCTAAGCTTATCCATCTTCATATGTTGATAATTAATCATCTTGTTTTGTTTCTGAAATATCTCCAAACATTTTGAATTGTACTTGTAAATTTATGTTTTGTTTTATATAGTGTGTCGTTTGAGTTGTTGATGTTGATTTGGGCTTCCGATCGATTCGTCTGATCAACGCTATCGATAGGATTTCTAAAACACTTTGATAGAACAAACTGACACAATATTATTTTAAAAAAATAATTTGTTTAATGAAATAAATTTTGATATAAGTAAATATTATGGAACTTAATAAATTGATTTAAATTGATAATTTGAAATGATAATACTTGATTTATCATTTATTGTCCTACCAATGAATTTATAAATAGTTGTTTATAAATTTGTTTGGGAACTGAAATGAATTTAAAACAAGAAATTTAAAGAATTTAATTTCCGATGGATTTCAAACCTTGTGTTTAAAATTTTTAAAAGGATATTATTTAAAGTATTTTTAAATAAAAATTTGTCTCTAAAGGATTTTAAAGTTTAAAAATTAAGTGCTCTTCTCTTTGTCGCTGGAAAATAATTTCGGTGATGACTACAGCATCATCGACGTTCATTTTCGAGTTTCGAAGTGAAGAGACTGTTCTGTAGGCTTGCTACAGCTTTGTTTTGGGGAATTTAATTAGTTTGAATTTCTAAAATATGACTTGATTTATAATATATATATATAGATATATGATTTAAACTTGATTTGACATATTATGTATATATAATTACTTATCTCCAAAAGGTTTGAAGATATTCGAAAGTTTAATTCTTAATTTTTATTTTAAAGAATAATTTCAGTTATAAGAAGAAAAATAAAAAATTTGGATAAATGATTCAAAATTGAGATAATTGAATTGGAAAGTTTTATTTGTATAACACTCAATTTTATTCCAATATAACTTACCTAAATTACACAAAAGTTGAATATGAAATTGGATAATATACAATATAGAAAGGATTTTATAAATAAAATTTGAGTGGTTATAATAAATTTTATACACTTAAATTTTAGTTATAAAAGATTAACAGAGGTAAATATTGAAAAGGAATCTAAAGAGATTTTATTTAAATAACTTAATAATCAAATTTGATTTAATATGGAACCTTAAGTCTAACCTAGGAATTTTAATAATGGTTATTTCCTGAAATGAATATGTTGTATAATAAATAATGTATCTTTGAATAGATAAAATAAAATACATTGGAATTGGACATTTTGTAATAAAGTTTATTTAACTTGAATTCATAGTTTAATTGATGTCTAAATGAATAAATGTGTAAAGAAATTTGATTGTTATATTTGCTATATAAATATTTTATTTATGAACTAGATATGTCTTGAAAAATGAATAATTATGATTTAAATAGTTAAAATGTATTTTAACATCACTAAAATTTGATAATTGAGAATTTGGTTCTCAAATGAAATTTTAAGTGTAACTTATTAAAGGAATATCTATTTATGAAATGGGTATTTTAAATAAAGTGTTAGGTTATGTGTTAAATTAAGAGCTAACTAAAATAGTGAACTTTTAACTTGATAAATGAAGTATAGTTTGATTTGAATATTCCATTCATAAAGTTTGTTTAATAAGTCATAAGTTAAATGATATCCAAATAAATATTTCTGGAATTGAACTGATTTGAAATATTAATATATCTACTGTAGCATTTTATAAGTACTACTATTTTGAAAATACAATGTTTTGGAAATTTTTATAATTAAATGAACTTAGAAATGTTACAACTTTAAAATGAATATTATTTGACCTTGAATTAAAATGGTTTAAATGAAGATTACTTTTTTTAGGGTGTTATGATTTTCTAAGTATTATGTTTTTTTTTAAAAAGAATAACTTGTCCAAAGTGTTATGATTTTAGCAGTGTGATTTCAAAATGATAAACATCCCTAAATTGTTATGATTTCAAAGCATTATGGTTTTAAATTTATTATCTGGTTTTGTTTTTTCCAAACTATCTTTTGGTTGTCCTTATTTCCCTTATCTTGTTACAGAATGGGAAGGCTATTGCTTATACCAGTCTATTTAGAAATCTTTTTGTAATCTATGATAATCTTTGTTACTCATCTGGATCTGAACACTGTTTTTCCATTCATAGACTGTCGGTCAAGTGAAAGGGAGATTCAGACTCTAGAGGATCTTTTTCGTGCTTATATTCTTGATTTGATCACCTCCATCTTGTTAAACTTACCTATAACAATAATTATCAGGTGAAATTCCAATCGTCTTATCATCTTGTCTTAATTCTATTTCATTCTATCTTTTTCTGTGCTTTCCCGTACCTCGTTCCTTTTCGGGGACGAAAAGTTTTGAGTGGGGGAGAGTGTAACAACCCTGTATTTTTCAAATTTTTTTTTCCAGATTCAAAAGCTTTATTTATGAAAAGAATAAATTTTGTTATTTTAAATATAAACTTTGACTTTGATGTGGATTAGAATTCCAAATATGACTAAATTTAATATTTCCTGAAAATGTGAATTTTGGTCAATAGTCAAACTTTGACTTTTAAGTTTAAATTTTTAATAGTTTGAAATTATAAATTTTATCTTTTATTATGAAAATAGATTTAATAACTTGAACACTACTTTTCGTTTCGTTGAAATCCGAATAATATTGTGAACGTTATGCTTTTTACAAAATTGGATGTAAATTGTTTTATTTAACAATATTGTTTATTTTAAATTTTATAAATAATCTTTTTAATTGTCATATATTATTCTAAATTGTATTATATGTTATGTTACATATATTTTTACCTTTTAAATATTTTTAAAGTGATGTTTGAATTTTTCCAAAGCTCATTGAATTTATTTTCTATTTTTAAAGGTTAGTTTCCATTTTTCTATTATTTTCTTCATTTAAATTATATTTAATTAAAATTTATTTATTCATTTTTATGTATGCATTTTATTTTTATGTTTTTATCTTTATTTATAAATATTTTTCATGTACATACAATTTTCCCAAAGTTCATTTCATTTATTTTCAAATTTTCAAGCCTAATTTACATTTTTCTTTGTTATTTTCTTAATTTAATTATATTTAATTAATATTTATTTATTTATTTTTGTTTATTTACTATATTTTCGTGTTTTATCTGTATTTATACATATTTTACATGTATTTAAAATTTAAAAAGAAATGGTGGAAATTTGAAAGGTTTGTGACTCTTTATTTGCTTAAGCCTCTTTGTATTCTCACCTTTTCTTTATCAACCATTACCTTTTCATTGTTGCTACCTTAACTCCATTGCTTCAGCCGTATCTTTTTCCTCATCATTTTCACGAAAATTTAAGCTTCTCAACTCCAAAAAAAATTGGCCATATCAAATTGAGAAAAATTTGCAAGTTCTAATGTATTCTTCTTCTACTTTTCCTTCCTATTTTTCAATGTTTAGCCTTCCTCTTCCTCTTGCTTGCTCGGCCCCACTTCTCCTCCATCACCAATGACCATCACCACCACCATCTCCAGCAGCTCATAAGCCTCTCCTCTGACCAAGACAGTATCCATGACCATCCATTGATGTTGCACCACAAAATTTGCACAAAAGTTCCACCAAACTAGCCTAGCCAAACCCTTAAGGCCATAGCCTTCATTTTTCACCTAAACCACCTCCATGGCCGCCACCACCAGTCCCTCCACCACCTCTGGCCGCCACTCCAGCCACCACCTGACCATCCCCTTGCATGACCAAGCCCAAGCCATGGCGAGCCGAACCTATAGTTGCACCAAAAATCCACTTAATTGCCTTGACCTTTAGCATTCTTTGCCTTGTAACTTACCATACCCTTCTTCATATCCAAGTTAGGCCGAGCCATATGAACCCAAACCAGATCCTAATTCATGCTTTAGCCGTGTATTTCCAGCCTAGGGCTGAAGTATTAGAGGTTGAAGGCAAGTGCAAGTGCATTGACTTTGTTTTGTGCATGTAAATTATATGTTGCTTAAAATTTGTGAAGTGTTTATTCATGTTATATTGTATTGTTTTGTCTCATGTATTCAAGGAGTTTAACCTTGTCTCTCTCTCACTCAAATCATCATCGTGCTCTCGTGTTTGTGTCGATCTTCGTTGTGTGTATTTGGTTGTAATCTCCAGCTCAATACAGGTGAGTTATTCTCACCAGACAATATGTACCTATATAACTAGTAAATTGACACCCTGTGAATCTGTAGAAATATATTATCATGTTATATATGCCTATATTATTATCATATGATGTTCACACCTGTTATTACACCTGTTATATCATATGTTACTATTATTTAATGTTATTCTGTTATTTATATCTGTTATCACCATTGCAAGTTCCCTGTAGACTAGAATCACTATGGGTTGAAATGATACATACCCAAACGGACTTTAGAATAGGGAAAAATCGTTATGGGCTAAAATGATAGGCCTGAATGGTTTTATTTAATTTATTTTAACTTGGGATTGCGGGTTTGAAATGATAGAACCCGGATTTTTCTTTTTAAACTGCGGATTGAAATGATACATATCCGTATCACTTGACCTAGGTTAGAAAACTATATACAGGCCCGTGGTTATTTTATAAAGTGTTTTGGATATTTTTAAGTATTTTAAAAATTATAAATTTATGAAATTTGATTTAAATAGATTTTGAAATGTTTTAAAATAAAGAAATTATGATTTTTATATGTGTTAAAAATGTAATTAATGAATGGTTTAACTGGATTTTTGAAATATAACTTAAGTTGGAAATTTGGAATTTGGTTAAAAATGATATTTAAGTTATATAAATAAAATGGATATTAAATTTTATTTGGAAATGGTAAATATGATAATTTGATTAAATTTTAATTTAAGTGATTTATTAAAGTATTATTGATTTTTCTATGAATTTAAGTGGTTAAATAAATGAATGTTTAAAAGTGATCTTTTAAAATATAACTTGACTTGGAAATGTGAAATTTGGTTTTAATTAAAGGTTTAAGTTAATTAAATAAAATTGGAAATTTAGTTAAATTTGTGAAATGGTAATTTAAAATTTGAAGTGTTAAGTTATTTGTTGAAATGTGAAGAATTGGAAACTTTTACACTTAAATTTATTAAGTAAATTGTTGAAAATTGGATTTAATTATAAGAAATTTATTGTGAAAAAGATACATGTTAAATGATATGTAAATGAACATTTTAAATGTTAAATTATGATTTTTAAAATGTTTAAAGAGTTTAAAATGAAGTTATTTAATTGCTGGAAATACACTAAAAAGATGGAAATCACTTTTAATAGCATTCAGAAATGCTATGGTTCTGAATTACACTAAAAATTGAATAAAAGGGCTACTACAGCATTTCTGAAATGCTGTAGTTGCTGTAATTGAACTTATAGGCTAATATTGAACTCAGGCATATTATAGCATTCCCTGGAAATGCTATAATGGTCTGCAGTCTTTGCTGAAACCAAATTTAACCCTTGTTTTGAAATCTGAACTACCGCAGCACTTCTGAAATGCTGTCTTTTCTATTTTGAACTATAATTCAACTAAAACTGAGTTTTAACAGCAGTTTTAAGTGCTGTCTTTGCTGAATTAAAAATGTTTTCAAATATAACCTATAGCAGTTGTTTTTAAATGCTGTGAAATGCTGAAATTTTAATAATTAGGGTTTTTGACTTAGTAAACGAACTCAGAATGGTTTGAAACTTTGGAAATTGAATACTTGATTTGAAAATATAATAATTACACTTTTAAAAGGTTTAAATGAATTATTTTGATTGGAATATAAACTATTTAAAGGTGATTTGAAATGATAGTAAATGAACGATATCTTTGAATTTAAAAGGTATTTAAAGTTGAATATTTGGATTTGAACTGATAGGATATTTTATTTTATTAAAATGATTTGAAATGAAGTTTTGTAAGGATATGATATTTTATTATATTAAAATGATTTGAAATGAAGTTTTGAAATGATATGAAAATTTAAATATATGGAAGTGGTTTGGAATTGATTTAATCTTTATTTTGATAAAGATATGGTTTGAAATGATATTTTATTTTGAAGTAAAGTATTGTTTTTAAAAGTTATAACCACGGGTTATAATAACGTTGGGTTGTTAAAGAGACCGGGATCGGATATGGACATACTCTCTGTCTTACCGAAAACCACTTTGGCAACTGTGTACGCGGTGGAGATTCCAGAATGAAGTAGGATGGTGGCGACGTTCTTAAGGTATGTTACGTGGACCCAACTCCCATGAGTTGGCATAAGGTGGCTAAAACAGGAGCGATCTTGGACCAGTGAGGTAGCACCTCTTCTCGGACACATTTCTTCGATATTATACTCTTACTTGTGATTGATTAGATGGCCATCCTCCGATTTGGGAATGTTGTTCGAGGTGGAACGGTAGTGGCTGCTATGCGTATCCATCAGTCCGTGTGCGTAATTGGTATATCTACCCTGGCATTGCCTAGTTGTGCCGTGTCACCTACCATATCGAGCTTTACTACGATTATGATTTTAAGATCCGACCGCGTTAAGGTTCTCCATCCTCTTAACGCTATTTTCCGATATGATTATACTTTACTTATTTAGACACTATTATAATAGCGAATATTACTACATAGTAGATATTTTAACGGATCCTTAGAGGATGGGCGGTCCCAAGCATCTTCTAAGTTACTTGTACCTTTATTACAGTTCACTTGAGTTGGTTTACATTATATAAGTATATATTGTCCTGACTCGAGTGTTTTGTGTTTTGCTTTACGCTCGGGTCAGCCTGAGTTATTCACAGATTTGGATTTCCACCTTCTGGAGATTTGAATCGCTGGAGATTATCTACTAGTCTTCTTCTATCTACTTCAGTTATGTTGCTCTGTTCAGCTTGTACTTGGTTATCTTATTGATACTTCTGTTGTACTCTATTTCTTCTGTTGTATCTTATGTAACTCTGATATATTTACATAGTAGCTTCATGAACTACTATTTCTTTTACTTCCGCTGCATTATTTTACTCTGTGTCTGTGATCTGTGATTATATCTATTTACTGTATATTCTGAGATTTGCCAAATTTTAATTACAACGCGGTATTTTGAGCAATTCAACTCCGGCATGAGTGTCTACCTATACACTTATAATGGATGCGAATGGTTGAAAATATCGGGTCGTTACAAAGATTTATTACAACGGGCATTGCCCGTTGTAAAATATGGTCAACCTATTACAACATCGCCTATTACAACGGTCGGCTGCCCGTTGTGGAACACATATTACAACGGGCATTGCCCGTTGTAAAAAGCCTGTTTTGTTGTAGTGTACGGAGATATGGACCTTTACATTTGGTATCAGAGCTGAAGTTAAGCGAGAACCTTGGCTTTTGTGGGGATTACTCATTAGAGATAGGGTCAGTAGAACCCTAGAATGAGGTTGAGTGTATTAATAGATATGAGCGTGTGTTTGTCAGTGAATATAAAATGTTTTGTATTGTGTTGGTTGATTTATTAAGTGGCTTATGAACTCTGGTCGGCACAGTCCGTACAACAGTATCGATAGGCGTGTCTAAACACTTGAATATAACAATTCGACACAGTATTGTTTTAAAGAGGGTAAATGAAATAATTTTACCCAAATTTTATTTTTTTATATAAAAGAAATAATTTTAGAAAATTATTACAGTATATTGGAGTGTTTGGTTGATAATGTTATAATCTAAAAAGATTGTAAAATTATAAAATGGTTATATATAATCAAATGAAAATTATATAAGCATGAATTATACAAATAAATTATAGTTAAAATGAATTCAAACTAGAATTTAGAAATTTAAACCCCGGAAGGTTTGAAAGATATTTTCATAAGTGTTATGGAAATGAAATTGGTGTTATTTCAGAAATATTTTTGAAATAAATAATGGGGTATTATTTGGAGACATTTTTGAATAGAAAATGCTTTAACTGAATTTAAAAATGGATTTTGGAAGTGATATAGCACTGAACTCACTACAGTCGCTGGAAAATAATTCTGGTGATGACGGCCGCATCATTATTATTCATTTTCGAGTTTTTAAGTGACCCATTGCTACTGGAAAAAAAATTTATATGGAAAATTTTGTTTGAAAAAAGCGTTGTTTAAAAATTTCGAAGGGAAATTATTTTGAACAAAACCAAGTTATGTTTAAAATTACAAGGAAATGGTTGTTAAAAAAAAGAGTTATATATATATATATGATTTCAAAATGATTTGAAATAAAACCGGATGTTTAAATTGTGAAAATTGAATTCTGGAATTAAAATTTTAACTTATGTAAGTTTAATGGATTGAAGGAATTGAATTTTAACTTAAGCTAAGTTAAATAGAATTTGATTGGATTAGAAATAATATTGAATTGAATTGAATATCAAATTTGAGTTGAAATAATGTCCATATTCAAGCTAAGCTATGAATAATTGTATGACTATGAGTTATAACTATTAAATGGAATCAACTCAAATATTGAGTTTATGAGAATGTGAAAAATAAGTTGTGAAACTTATAAATTGGAAAATGTAATAGAAATAAACAAAATAAAGATGGTTTGATACTTTGATGAAGAAATAAAAAATTCAAACTTGAATTATAAAATAAATTAAAACTCAAGTAAATTAAATGAAGAGATTTAAAAAAATCAGATATTGAATTATAAATTGGAAGTAAACTAATTAGATAAATTAATTAGTTAATTGAATATGGGAATGGAACTTAACTTGTTTAAGTAAAATTTATGGTGAATTGAAATTGAGATTAAATGTGGAACTTGAGTTATAAAGGAAATTCGACTTAATTATAAGCGGATTAATTATATTTTGAAATGTTGTCGAATAAAATAGAAATAGATTGAAGTGTTGATAACTTATGCTATAAATAAATTCAATTAAGTGTAAATAAATTGAATATGGCTTTTAGATATTATTTAAATGAATTTGAGTATGAAATTAAGTGAAATGAATATAAGTGTTGTATAAAGGTTATAATAAACCTTAATATCAATTTTATGAAATGATTCTAAAATAATATAGTGAAAATTGAGATATGCCAAGCAAATGGAAATGTGAATTAATCGACGGTAAATCCATGGAATAACAATCAATTTAAAATGAAATGGAACTTGATTGCAATGGAAATGAACCTATGTTATATAGTCGAAATAATTGGAAGTAAACGAATTAACTTAAGTAATATTTCTGGATGGAAGCTTGGCTCAAATAAATTTATGTAATAGTTCATAAATAAATTGACAGGGATTGGATTGTCGTTGAAAATAAAAATGGAGCGAACAAGATTTTTGTGAATAAAATTGAATATGAATTAATGGAAGTTGATAAATAAATTTAGAATCAATTTGAATGGTTTAAAAGCTGAAATGGTTGTTCTATTAATAAATAGCACCAAATAGCATGGAAAATTTGTCGTTAACGTAAACGGGAGGAAATAAAATTCTACGAATCAACGGAAAGTGAATAAAGTAGGTTAGAACCAATTTGGAATGGATATAAATATAATGTGTGTAATTATGAATTCAATGATAATAAATGGTTGTAAATCATTTGGAATTGAATGAAATGGCGTATAAATTGAATTTGAATGGATTAACTAAATGATTGAAACCTTGTATTTGTGTATACCTTCTAAAATGGGTGATATGCCATGTTTGCATTATGAAATTATGTGTTTAAAATAGTTAAATGCGTGAAATGCCATTGAATTTCATATATGTGAAACTAATGTACTTTACTTGAGTAAGTACAGGTACATAGGGCTATTGGGCTAGATTTGGGTTGCAAAATTTGCATATAAAGTAAGCTCGCTCGCTTAAAAATGCTAAAATAAAGGTACGTTTTCGGATTATATACAGCGATGATATAAATATTGATATATATTGTGTTTTCCCACCGTGTGGGTCAATGTATATATTTTTATCACTTTTTTCATGTTGCAAAAGGCTCTCCATACAAAGGAGACTCTGCCAAAAAAATTTGGAAATTTAGAGTGTTAGAAAAATTTTGAAAATTTTTGGAAAATTTTGCTAACTAAAATTTGATTTTTGAATTTAACTAAGAAACAAAGGGTTTTGATAAATGTTTGGAAAATAGATAGTGAATGTAAGTCTAAAGTATTAGAAAGGTGAAATGTAGAGTTTTAACAAGTGGATTTTGATAAGTTAATGGGTTTGGATCATTCGTCATACCTTAGCAATTTCGGGGAAGAAATTCTTTTAAGGAGGGAGGAATGTAAGGACCCGGCTTTTCAGCCGTTTGATTTTGAACATTTAAATTGTTTTAAATGTTGAATTTGGAATATAAATAAAATTTTAATATGAAGTTTATTGATCAAATAAGTGGAATAAGATTTAAATTTCAAATAGAACGATTTATCGTAATACGAAAATGGTAAATAATTGAAATTTGAGTTGAATATGAATCGAAATGTTTTCTAATGTTGGTATAAATTCTATTTGAATTAGAATTGAGTTAATAAAATTTTAAAATGGAAATTTCAAGTGATTTCGTCAAATTTTGAAATCGTCGATTTTATCGACGCATTAAAATAGCGATCTGGGGTACAGTCTCGGAATTCGAAGAAACCAGTTCCATTGGGTCTGTAATAGTGTATTATTATCGGATTTCAAATTTCATAGCGTTTGGAGTTACCATTTGATCGTGCGATCTGAAAATGTCTAGAAATAATTTAATTAAATTTAATTTAAATAGTCGATTCAAAAAGCTATCTTCTGCATACGATCGAATTAAGCTTCGAAACTGGTTCCATTGGGTTCGGAATAGTGGTATAACATTAGAAATGCATGGCGGCACGCCTCACTAGGGGTTCGGTATTGCAAGATACGCTAAGCGGGATATTTTGAAATTAAAATTTATAAATTTCAAATCAAGGTTCAAATTCGAGCCGCCCTAACTCATCTTAGCCGACCTACCCTATAGCCACCCTATACTACTGACCACAGCCACCTTCTCCCTCCTTTTAAATTATGCATCCTCCTTTTATCAGTTCAAGCAAAAAAAATCGAAAATCACGTTATCACTTCCCTTTCTCTCTTAAAACTCCAACATTCCGCTATATAAAAAAATTATATAATAAGCAAATCGCGATTGCCTGGGAAGCGGAGCGCCCGATGGGAAGCGAGGGTACGTCGCGATGGCGATCGATCAGGGGAAGGTCGTGGCTCGAAGTCGAGGGATGTAAGGCATGAATTATTGGGTGTCGCATTTTCGAGGGCGAGCTAAGGTTCGCGATGGTAGTTTGAGCTTGGATCCATAGGGATGAAGTCGGGGGGAGGTTCAGATCAAAGTCTGGTTCCAGAATAGAAGATGCCGTGAGAAGCAAAGGAAAGAATCTTCACGCCTTCAGGCAGTCAATAGGAAGTTAACTGAACTGAACAAGCTTGTAATGGAGGAGAACGAGTGTGACGCCCCACCTCTATACCCAAGCTAACCAAGAACACTACGATGTAGTGCTGTCAATTAGCGCGGAGAATAAGGCTGTGGAGGAGCGACCATCCATGTAACTTCTTTGTGCGAGCACCGATACGTCAGATAGAATAGAATGCATATCTTATAAGGAGGAAATCCGACATACCGGTACAAACACAAAGCTATCACACGGTGGCTATATATAATCTTCGGAAAACAAACATAGAAATAATCATAACATAAATCAGTCACAGACATCCATATCACAAAGGCGGAAGAAGATATGAATAAATATATAACACATGAAAGTGTACATCAGAGTAGTGGTCAGAAAGATCCACGATAATACAAAAGAATAGCATCACGTGCTATACAAAAGAATAAGTACACAACATAGAGTCTATATCTCAAAGGTGTACATCCAAAAACTACTAATCTAAGTAGTTAGCCAAAAGTCAGAATAATCCTGAAGAGAAGTCAAGCAGAAGCACCTGTAACATCTCGGTCTGACCCGAGTATTATTTATAAGAAAATAATAAACGGATCAGTCTAACTATAAATATCAGATGATATGGTATACAGTAAAAGGCATGACATGAACATGTAATAACCATAGCGACATACTACTATAAGTATGTAAATGATAATCAACAAAAGATTAATCAATATCACAAGAATCTTCTCAAAGATAAAATAGGGTATCATACCCTAAACTTGTATTCATAACAAGTCAATAACACATGAATTCACCAATGCACAAAAACTGATATCATATCAATGAAAATCATGAAAATTGGTGAAGCACAAAATTCCAGAAATCATCATCAGAAATCCAGAAAACACATAAAGGGGGGGAGGCCTAACACATGAATGGGAGCATGAAACTCACCTACGCGTAAACACATGACGAGAGGTTATCTCACGGAAGCTATCCATTAAATTTTCACACATGAATGGCCCGAAGACCATAGGAAATGTGATGGCGAAACATCACATGATCGGGGTATAGTCTCCCACGTAGACAAAGAGACATCGCTCAATCGCTAGTCTAAATCACAAAAATGATCGTCATGATCATAAGGAAGTGTCAATCACACCAAGCCAGTAAATATATGAGTTTAGCTTCATGTCCCATAACCACTTGCTTAACTTAAATATTTACGAACAAGCTGTAAATCTTCACTAGGAAATTGTCACAAAAAGGGTTCAATCGAACAAGTCCAAGAGCTAACCGACGAAGTGAACGCAAGCGTTTCATACCACTTGTTTTACTAAGTCGTTTAAGTCGATTTCTCATTCGAGTGAAGTAAAGGCTTGTATATACTAGTAGATTGAAAATCGGTTTGAGAAAACGAACTTTTGATACTTAAAATAGTGTTGAAATCGCTTTGATGAAAGAGTTTTGATATTTACTATTAGTATTGAAACCTTCATATATCTTTAAAGTGACAAGTCATAAAACGATGGTAGAACAAATCAATTCACGTTCGAAGACGTGAGTAAAGTCCAAAGAAGTCAATCCCAAAACCATCAAAGTAGAAATTCTGATAAACGTTTTTCAGAAGAGATTGCCTACGCAGAGTAATACGGGGTTCGACCTGCCCGGTCAGGTCGCGGGGGTCCAGGGGGCAGCGCCCACGGCGGGGTGCGGGGCAGCGCCCCGTCACGGTACGACTTAGTGAAGGCAAGCTGTCTCTAGAAGCCAAACCGGTCAAACGACCAAGTACTAACTCGCGAACGACCTAGGGGAAAAACAGGTCAAACGACCAAGTACTAACTCGCGAGCGACCTAAGGTCTGCGACCTAAATGCGAGCGACCTATCGAAGTGCGCGACCTAACAGTGAGGCACGACCTAAGGTGATTCGCGACCTAAGGGTACGCGACCTAACATGGTTCGCGACCTAAGACTCGCGACTTAAAGTTTGCCTGGGGAGTTATAGGTCGGCAACGACCTACGACTTAACAAAAGTCGAGCGACTTAAGAGGCATGGGAACCAGCAACCTAAAACTGGCGACCTAAGGATACGCGACCTAAAGGCTTGCGACCTAAAGGCACGCGACCTAGAGGTGAACGACCTAACGAGGTCCAGGGGAAGCGACCTAAAATGCTTCGACTTAAAGGTGCACGACTTAAGGTCTTACGACCTAACAACTTGGCTAGGCACGCGACCTAACGACTTAACTGGGCATGCGACCTAACGAATTAGCAAGGCACGCGACCTAACGACTTAAGCTTTGAACGACTCAAGGAGTTAACTCGCGAACGACCTAACACTTAGCTCCTGAACGACTTATGCCTTTTTTCCTGGAGATTATAGGTCGGCAACGACCTACGACTTAAGGGCGAATACGACCTACGACTTAAGGACGCGCGACCTAACTCCGAACGAGCTAAAAATGGCCAGAACGACTTATGTCCTTAACTCGTGAGCGACCTAACACTTAACTCGTGAGCGACCTAACTCCGAGCGAGCTAAAAATGGCCAGAACGACCTAAGTGCAGTTTTTCACCAAAAACACTAGAATTTTGGGTTTTTCACCAATCCAATCCAAACCAAATGCAAATGCTGATGCTAAAATGATAGGGAACCATTCCCAACAGTCCAAGATAGATATAGGCAAGATGTGAGATCAAAAATCTCACCTTTTCCACGAATTTGATGTTGGAGAGCTTAAGAACGAAGCAAGAATCAACCCCTAGCTTGAATCTATGTTCTACACCTTGAATTTGGAGTTGAATCTCGGATTTGCAATAGAATTGGAGTTTGGAGTTTTAATTTCCACTTCCCACCACCATTTTTGATGAAGCTTGAATGTTAAAACAAAGGGTGAATGAAGTGAGGAAGAAGGTTGGGCTGAACTAAGGAAGTGCAGTCCAAACCAAAGTCTCAAGCGGGAAAAGTGACGAAAATTTCACTATCTCCAAACATATCGAAGTTTACACTCAAAAAGATCGCAAACGTCATTTTGAACTCAATGGGGATGGTCTCGAGTCCAAATTTGACCGTATGCAAAAAGTAGCTTTTCGGACTAACATCCGACTAACGATAAAATATTTAAATATAAAATCGATAGATATGCGGGTTGTTACAACGAGCACCTTCAAAAACAAGTTGCTCAACTAGTTAATAAGAATGCCTATATTAAGCAACAATTAAAATGCTTCTTTAGCAATGATGCTACTGGACTTCTCTCCATTACTGAAGAGACCTTGGCGGAGTTCCTCTTAAAGGCTACAGGGACTGTTGTCGTTTGGGTCCAAATACCCGGGATGAAGCCTGGTCCAGATTTAATTGGAATTGTTGCTATATCAGAAACATGCAGAGGAGTGGCAGCATGAGCCTGTGGCTTAGTGAGTTTAGAGCCTACAAATCGTGTGGGCTTCAGAGCTGCGGAACCTGTGCAAAGGAATTAAATTGGAACGATTAGAAAATAAAAATCAAGGCGAGTAAATCTCACTCATTTGGATTACGGGTTTAATTTAAAATAGTTAAAATTATTATTGATTGATTGGATGAATTGATAATTATTACTATTGGTTAGATGTTATATTACATATATATAGTAGTATATATTAGTAGTTGGATATTCCCGTTTATTGGAGTGGATGAGACCCTATGTGCCCCCACATAATAGCAGATAACCCTATATTACCGCGATATCCCGTCTCAAAGCGGGATTGGTATTTTATGTTATCTAACATCTCTGGATGCAGGGAAATAGGTTGGAGGGATCCAACTAGATTCCTCAAAAATGTTTATTTTAATTTCATATATAGTGATATATGAATTATGTGAATAATCTGATATAGATTATGTGGTGATTTGAGTTATTGGATGCTATAGTAGTACTGGCCTTAATTTTGGTATTTAAATACCATAAATATTACTTTTGAACTTGAAGGAATTAAAAGGAGATTTTGGATATAAAATATTCATATCAAAATTTGGATTTTTTTAAAGAAAAATTGATTTGGATAAACAATAAATTGATTTGGAGTCGTACTTAACTATTTGTAAAATGTTTTAAGTAGAGATTTAAAAATAAATTATATAAAGGATTTTTAATAGTGGATTTTTTAGTGATATTTTTGGATTGATGGAAAAGAAGTTGAAATCGATATTAAATATAGATTTGAAAAATAAATAGGATTAGTTTATAAACAAGTGAAACACAAAGGGGTTTGTAAATTTATAAACGATGTTTATAAATAAGGGGAAATGATATTAGTTGATAAATTGGAAATATAAATTTACAGTTTGAATTTATACCAAGTTATGGAAGTCGGTTTTGGAAAAATTTGTGGAATCTATTTTTGAATGTGAGAATGATTATGAAATTGAGATATGGTCGATGTGATATGAATCGAGAGGGATTTTTAAATTGCAATAGGTAATACTGGATTTTTAAAATAGATTTTGTCGAGAAATTAATATTGTTTTAAATTGGGATTTCTATTTAATAAGCTATATAGTTAAACTGTTTAAAATTGAAATATTTCGGGAGAATGGATTATTCAAATATTTAATATTTATTGGAATGAATTCACATTTTTATAATAAGCTTTGCAAATCGATTGGTTTTATCTTAAAAATAAATTGAAAATGAATTATCAATGTTTATTCAAAATGTTTAGTATTTTAAATAATTACTTAAATATGTTTTTAAAAATAAATTATTATTCTTTAAAAATACTTATCATATATTTATATATAGAGTTTTGAAGTGATTGAAATTTTATTTATAAATTCTCTCGAGACTCGTAAACGAGGTTTATAAAATGGATATGATTTGGATAAGAAGAATTTTATAAGGGATTAGGAGGAAATGGAATTTCAAAAATGTTGAATATGGTAACTTCGAAAATGAAATCTGAATTCATAAAAGAAGTTATAAATTGTTGGTTGGATTTATAAAAGAGTATAAATCGGTTTTGGAAATTGTAAGAAGGGATTTATTAATAATGCCGGAGGTGATGAGATAAGTTATGAAATGTTCTCCTAGGTATTGAAAAGAGGGTTTTGGAAAAATATTTTAAGTATGAAATTATTTATATAGAAATATTATTCTAAGTGTTGTAAGTTGAATCCGAAAATATTTCTAAGTGGTGAAATGGTTTAAGAATATCCTGTTATGGATTTAAGTATTTGAAATCGTTTTCAAATATTGAATATACTGAAAGAATTTTGAATATATATATATATATATATATCATCGCAAAGATATTTTGAGATGAATGTTTTGAAAATTTATCAAATAAGGCCTAGTGACTGCTTATGGATGTTATTTGATAGTTAAATAATCGGCTATCAAATCTGGCCAAATTCGTAGATCGTTTCGAAGAGACCGAGATCGGATTTAATTATCTGAAAACCACTTCGATCTAGTTTGTGCGATACGAATTATGATATCGTGATATAAATGAAGACGGTGGTCTTGGAGATTCGGTTTTTCCAGACCCAGGACAACTTGTATGGATGAATGCTATCATTGCATTGCTTGCCTGGAAGGCAGTGTTAGCATTCCAAGTATGAATGCTATTTTAAAGGTAAAACTTAGCCTCAAGCTTCATCAACCGGGAATGACTAAAACAGGGGAGATGCAGCAAGGCTAAGTGGGTCGCACCCAATTAGGGTATGTTATCACCTTTCTAGATACCCTCGGATATATATTAAAATTATGGATATGGTTGTGCATGGAAAAAGAGAGCGCTCGATAAGAGTCGGAACACCCGGGGTGATAACATATTCGGTACTATCTAGGTTAAGGGTAGGCCGGTCTTGTATTGGCAGGGGATCCAGGCGAGGTCCTCGGTACATCTTTCTAGAGGTGTACTATGATGGGCGGTACCCCAGTAGCCCAGTCATTGTATGGAATCCAATATCCACTACGAGCCTATATGGTTTTGATTGTGCCCAACTATGCTGAATCATGAGATGCAAGCATTTCGGTTATTTTCTAATTTACTTTGTATAGACACTATTATAATATCAGATTATTTTAATATAAAATGTTTTTGTTATCGTAAGGTAAAAACCCGTCGTGTTTATGTGTGATGTGGTCTTACGAGATACCTTTGTTTTTCAAAGGATTTGAAAATAGTGATAATTCAAATAGAGTGTGTTTTCTCACGTTGGTTTTCCAGATTGACTCGGGTGTTATTTTATTATAATGCTCGGGTCAGACTGAGTATTACAGATTTAGGTTAGGATGCTATGGAACTCAGGAGACGAGCTGGAGGATTTCAAACGTATTACACGTACTTGATTATATTACGTTGTGTGTGTAGACTGTATAGTCAGCACAGGTGAGGACAAGTTATAACAACTGTCCATATTTATGTATTGATTGTTGTACTTTGATGATTGTATATTAATAGATACAGTTTTTTTGTATTAAAATCTGTTATTATATATTATATTTGTTCCGCTGCGATTGTGAGATTCTGTGTTATTGTTTCTGTTCTTCTTCTATCCTTTTTCTTCTTCACCCCTAAGGATTCGTATATCTGTTTAATTTGAGTTGGACACGTGAGATTTAGTGTTGATTCAAAGGGTACGGAGATACAGGCCTTTGCTATATATATATATATATATCAAAATTTAAAATTAAATAAATAAATATCTTGAGCCATGTGCAAGGCCGGCTGGTTATATATTTAAATATAAATTATCATTTTTTGATTTTATTTGTATTAATATATATATTTATTATTATACATGTATAAGTACTTATTATATATATATTGAAATAATTATATTTATACAAGTATTGTATTTGGCATTGCAATAAAATAATTATTTAATATATTTTATAAATGATTTAAACATATTTATATTGTAACGAATACATAGATATTTTTAATATTTTATATTTATGTTTACATATATATACACATAGAAAATTGTATATAAATAAAAAATTATTTTAAACATACATATATGTATATATTTTGTAATATTTTATTTATAAAAGCAAATGTATATATATATATATATAAACATATATTTGGACAATATATTTGCATATTGGATGAGCTAACTAGTCTATTGCGATGTAAATCCCATCATTTATACACACGCATGTTTTACCTTGCACGGATTGATATATTGCACATGCACACACTTATATATGTATATATGATACATATATATATATATTTAATATAATATAAATTAGATAATACAATATCAATTTATAAATTTAAATTAAATAAAAGATTTTATTTAAATAAAATTTAGAAAATTTCAAAATACATTAGAATTCATAGGCCGAATAAAGATCCAATATGGTTAAAACTTTTGAAATTCACCAATAACTTCCGATGCCGGCTGGCCCAGTTCCAACAATGGTATCAAAACCCAATAGCCAATGCGGTCTAAGTTAGCATGTTTAGCTTAACTAATTAAGCTCACAATCTAGATAGTTGGGTATCTAGAAATGTAGTATCGAAGGATCGAGTTTGGTGAATCAAGTACTATGCTCTACCTGGCTACCGGCTTGGCCCGAGCAGATATATAAGCCCAAAGATTGCCCCAAATAGAAAAGATCCAATTTGAATTGAGTTTTGGACTAATTTTCAAAATTGTTTGAAAAATAAAAATATAAGATTTTAAATTTTAAATTTGAATTTAAAAAAGATATACATATTTTATAAAAGTTATAATATAATAAGATTTTCAAAATGTTTGAAAAATAATATAAATTAATTTTAAAATTTATTAATAAGATTAATAAAATGAATTAATTTAATAAGTTAATTAAATAATAAATATATACATGTATTTTATATTATGATATGTATTATGTTGTTTTAAATTTTTGAAAATAACATACGCATATATGTATGTATATGAAGTGAATTTTTAAAATTAACATAATTTAATTAATTTTTTTAAAATTAAATAAATTAATTAAAGGGTTAACTAATTAAATAAAATACACATATATATATGATATATGTGTTATACTAAAAAGGTTATAGTATATAATAAATACTTAATATAAATGTTATATTAAGATAATATTACTTTAATTAAAATGTTAATTGATTAAAATTAATTAAATAAAAATTTAACATAATATTATACATAAGACTATTATATAAGTAGTATATATAATATAACAGTTATATAATAATAAAATATTATATAATATAAAGGTATAAATTAAGAAACTATAAATAAGCTTAAGGAATAAATACATACGTAAATGTACATATACTGTGATTTCAAATGTGTCTAACACTTCAATCACGAGGGTATTTAATAAGAAATACATTATTTCATAAATCGATATCACTCAATATGATATTGAAGATTATGAATCTTCAATAAAATGTTGTCATCTACCATATATATATATATAATTACTTACATACTCCTTAGTTATTGAGCAAACTCAAGCTAGGGTGTTATGTGTAGTATTATTGATATATTGAATAGACGAGGTAAGATAATTATATGTATTTGTTCAGCAAACTCAAGGTGCATATACTATATTTAGTTCATTGCGATATATATGGTAGGTACGAGTGAGTAATTTCATTTTGATTTGTGAGTAAACTCAATGTCGAAGCGAAACCAAGACAAGATACAAAGGGTTAGGAGTCGTATATGATATAACTGATAAAGAGTTATCCACCATTTGTGGGGCTATAACTTATTAAGCAAACTCAAGGTTAGAATCCCAAGACAGATGAGTCCTAGCACCCACCAGTGAAGTCAAAAGACTTTTGTGTTTAATCTTATGGTTTGGAGAAACATAATAAACTAATCGAAGCCTTATTTGAAAAATGAAATGATAATATCTAACATTTCTAATATTGTAAGAACATATGCTATATAATGTTATAATCATCTACATTGATAAATTTGTGCATTTTAATAGGACTGACAAAATATTTATTAATTAAGATATACAAATTAACTGAATTGAAGATTGACAAATAAAAATATAACATATACTTACCAATAAATTCTTCTTGCATGTTAATGTTTCAATACCCATGCAAGCGCCTGATTTTACAACTACAAAATATATTAGTAATTTTGTCGCTTACGTATTTATTTGGTTGAGATCTTGTATTGCATTCACTGAGTTTCGAACTCTAAAAGCAATACAAGACTATGGATATTTGATCCATATACTATTGTATGTAAGTGTGAACGGTCACAGTTTGTAATCTATGATACTTCAACGAAGTTAGTTCATTCAAAAAAGTCAATAAATGGTATTGTAAGGTTGAGTATTCAATTTGATTGATTACAAAAGGATCGTATTTTGTTAAATGATATACACTAGAACAAAACTACAAGAAAGATCTAAGAATTCAATCACTGAAATATCAGTTTGATCAATTACGTAAGGTGCATCATTTTTGATGTCCTTAAATGTTAAGGATGATAAAATGCATTTTTATAAAGAGTTCGTTATAATATTGTAGTAAGGGTTTTTCATTTGAATGGTTCAACCATTTAGAAAGAAAAATGAATATACAAGAGTAGACGTGACTTAAGGTACGTTAGATTGAAGAGAGTGAATAATCATTTCTTCTTTACAAAGAAACATCAGAAAATAGAACTGTAATAATAATTGATACTCAACACTAGAATGAGAAATACGATTTCTATTCCGAAATGTATTTTCATATATAAAATTTGTTTCTATGAGATTTATTATAGTAGTGGTGGAAATAGTGGGAGCATGCCATATAGCACTTGTTGATTGCGTTAAATTATGAAATTCTTTTCGTAAAACATATCGAATTGTGAAATAATGACTATTTTTCGGTGTCGACTGAAAAATAGACATAGTTATATTTTAATGTGAATATTTTTAATATTGGTTTTGAAATAAAACTATAATGTGGTATTTATTTTCACAACAAAAGTGATGCGTTAGAAAATACTAAAGTATATAAATTTATTATAATTATTTTGGAATTATAGACTAAGCTGTAGTTTTGAAAAATAATTTTTGTTTTATGATTATGAATTATATAATACAAGTTAATAATATCTCAAACAATTACGGTTTATGCACAGTCTGCTTCGTTTTTATTGAATTAGAAAAGTGCAAATTGTGATAAATTACTACAAGCGCACATGTATGTAGTATGCAGGTTGAACACAAGGATTTGGTTTGAAATCTTTAAAATCTTAAATAAAAAATATTAGGAATGTTACAAAGAGATTTGGAGAGTGATGAAAAATAGAAATTAATGAAGTCAAAAGTATTAAAAACCGATTTTGAGATTTAATCTGAAACAAACATAATTGAATCAATCAACTAAAAACCAAATATCAATTCAAAGTAAGATAATTCAAATTTCCAATCCTTTTTGAAACTAGTCAGAAAAGATTATTGTAGAAATTTAAATTACTTAACACTTTTCAAACACAGATTTAAACAAATCTATTTTGGCTAACTAGAAAATGAAAGGAAATTAACAGTAAAACAGAAGTATAGGAATTGCATAATATAAAAATCGAAGAACAAAATTGAATAAGTGCAAGTAAAATGAAAATAAAAATTAGGATTACCACCAAAACTAATTGCATGGTTAATCATTAATAACAAAATAAAAATAAAATTAATTGTGTTCTATCAAATCTAATTGATCAGATAACACAATTGACTATGAAAGAAAAATGTGAAATAAAAATGAAGGAAAAAAGAATAGAACTTATATTAACGAAGATATCAAAATTCAAGCTTACTTTTACAAATGAATACCAATGGGGTCTTCTCTGTATATGCACATATGGCTCTAGTCAAATCCATCGGTGTGTTTAGGTTACAAAAAAAGAAATATCTTCTCTTTATTATGGTGGATTTGAGACTTCAAGTTAAGATTCTTTTCTTCCGATCTTTAACATATGGCAGCAACGGTAGAGGACAAAAGGTGATAAGCTGATCAATATGAATCTGATTGAAATCAAGGATTGTATCTTCTTTTGATTGCAATATCTTGTCAAACCTTCATGTAGGTGGATGAGATGGTGAATCATCTGTAGATGTAAGCAATTCCAGTTTTTTTCCAAGAAGAAATCAACATGTACACATAGTCCACTTATCTTCGTTTGTGTGTATATATACATACACACATACGTATGCATTTACATATGTACATATGATATATAAACACTAATGCCCACATATATTTAATAGTTCATAGGCGGCAGGTGCACAATATCTGATCTTTCATTTTTCCATAAAAAATACATGGTCATCCTCACGCTTGGGGGAAAAGAACTTTGTTTCGTTGCTCGACTAAACTTTAAAGAAACGAATAATGAAACCTTCCTGGTCGGTCTAAGGATAATGAGAGAGCTAAAAATTGAGTTAATACATGTGTTTTGCGATTCCTCGTTGGTTGTAAATCAAATCTGTGAGTGTTTCCAAGTCAAGGGAAATACACTAGCCCTGTATGTTGCATAATAAAAGAAACTTATCAATGCCTTCTCCAATTTCAAGTTGAAACAGATACCATGGGAGAATAATGCAAAAGCGGATCAGTTGACTAAGGCAGCTAGCAATCTAGAAGAAAGAAATCCTTTGGTACCGTTGGAAGTGCGGTCCACCCCGTGTTATGACTGGAGTGGCTGCGATGGAAACTAATGATGACCGGTCAGACATGTGTATCATTTTGTAACGACCCGTAAATTTCAACTGTTTTAATATCGTAATTAGTTGAAATTTTGTGAAATTTTAAACGATAAAATTTTGAAATAAAAATTTCATATTTGGAATACGTCTAGTTAAACATAGCAACTGGTAAAATTTCGTCCGAAAATATGAAAGTTTATTTCGCGCGTAAATTTACTTCAATTTAATCAGTTAAAAAGCGTTGAAAATAAAATGTTTTCGAAACCAAAATATTTTTACATAAAAAAATTCTAAACCATCTTCTGACCAAAATATCAGTTCGTCATTTTTCCAAATTCGGACATCTATTGCTCTGTCGTTCTTATTTTCTGCAAAATAGCAGCATTCTGGTACCGATATCGATTTTTATCGGATGAGCGTACCACTGATATTTTTATACCATTTTGATCGTCTCGTCGTGCCGATGTCCACGGTATGTTCGTTTGTGTTTTTCGGAGTTCGGGAGACGGTGAAATCTACGGAATGATCAATCGTATCGGTCCGTTTTGTTTCTCTGTGACCATTCATATCCAACGTTTAAAACCAATGGACAGTTGCTTTTATTTCTACTTGAATTCAGCTGTAGACCATTCCTATTCTCATGCCACTTCGAAACTTGGATACATTTTGATTTATTAAATGTGTACGGTTCATTTTTATTATTGATTCTTCCTCTAACTTGTTCACTTTCTTCTTTGCAAACTTTCCCCTCCTCTGTCATATTGTTTTCCTCGCCGAAAGTTAAAACCATCACAACACACTTCCTCTTCATGCCGTCCATCCTCCCTCCTCCCAACACCAAGCACAGCTCCCTCTGACTTCAGACTTGCTCCGATCCCCTCCGCCTCGTCACCGTGACCGCCTTTGCTCTAACCTTCTGCTCACCCAGACCGCCACCCACAGCCAAGTCAATCAACCCTCATCCCCTTCATCCGCCCTTCCCTCCATTGCCACCTTGCTGAACAAGCAAAACTCCACGTAGTCGCCACCGTATGCTGCAGCTACCGCCACGCGCAGCAAGCCCAAGCGGCACCCCTTCCCATGATGGCCACGCAACCACCAAGCAACGCCCCGTCATCACCAAACCCCGCCTCCGCCTGCTCCGAAGTCTACTCCCCTCCAACCTCTTCGGCAACCATCCATCAGCCAAGGCTTCGCCTTCTCTACCCTTGTCTTTTACCAGCAGGCTCTCCATGACCCGCCATTCCATCTTTGCTTGCTGAGGCCGAGATCCATCCTTTCCCTCCACCGAATAGTCGCCTTCTTCCCTGTGCCATACTCCACGCAAGTCTCTGGTCGTAACCCATTTTCCACCAAGAAAGGTCTTCCTTTCTTAAATTTACAATATATATGTCGTATATTTTGGTTTCGTGAGATATAGTATTATGTATAATATTCTGTTCGCTATCCTGTTTTATAGAAAAGATTTTTATATATTGTAGTTATAAGTCTGCAGGTATATCCAAGCTGCAATCTTCTCTTTTAAAAATGATGGTTGATAGATTTTGAGTTCGCATATATATAAGCATTTACTTTTAAAGTATTATTTTATAAAAAAAAAGTATATATATATGCATTGGCCGAAAAAAAGTGTTGATGCCTACTGTTTAAACACGTTACTATATATTATATTTACAGGGGATGTTGTGCTTATATGCCGGTTATGTTTTTCGTATATATATAAATGTCCTAGAGTCTTCAATATAACAGTATGCCTAGTTAATATATGATATGCAGTTTATATAGTTATGATGTTACAAAAGTTATTCGATACATATATCTGTAACCTGGTAATCAACGTTTTAATAATAATTTATGTATAGATAGCTTATATATAATTTAGCAAAACTGGTTTAGAAAGATAGTGTATATATGTTAGCCTATATATTAGTATATATCTATAAGTATACGTACAACTGACATTTTAAAAATAGATTTGGTTGTAAATAAAAATATTTGGCATTCCCAGATATAAGAGTTTAGTTCTCTATTACTTTATCCTTGTAGATTATCTGTTGTGAATATTTTCTATTTGCATTGCATAAATTTTAGAATCTTCCTTGAGTCCTGTTTTGGTCTATAAGTTATATATTCTATTTATGTAAGTTTTAGTATATCTAAATGTTTCTTTATTGATCGACTGTAAACATGGTTTTTCCAGTATATATTTTATAAAGCAAGATATTTGTAAGTAGGTAGTGTCTGCATTTCTACTAGTAATATAAAGGTTGCTTTTTAAAGACATAATCTATACGTAAGCTTACTTGTGTGTATATAGTAGTTATATATATATATATATATTTTTATATGTAGAGAATTTGTTTTTAATATGTGTTGGAAAATTTAGAATTTGATTTATATATATAGATATATATATAGTTATATACAGTTGTATATAGAAATATACGAGTCACTTGTACTATTTATCTTCTTCGATCTAGTTCTGATTTGATTTCGTCCATTTCTGTTTATCAGCTTTGAGCGCCGATTCGTGTCAATACTAGCTTCGCTTTGAAATTCGTGTTTGGATTCGCAATTCAATTTCAGTGACCGTTTCAGTGCGTATCCGTGTCATCTTCTCGTGCATCTCTAGCCTCGAAAGGTGAGCACTCACTCACGATTAACGTTCTTTTATTTATTAAATTTGATTTCAATTGAAACGACAATTGAAATATGATGCTGTTAGTTGATTACACTGTTATATATGCTATTGCCTGTATCAGTTCACCTGTGACATCTGACACCATTATCTGTTAATTATTTGTGCGATGATAATATAGTTTGGCTGATAATTGATTGATTGTTGATGTTTATATTGGACGTTAAATTGTTAATGTTAAAATGATAAATAGTATGAAATTGAACTTGATATAGGATAATTAAATGTTAAATTTGATTAACTGACATTTGTATAATATGACCCCTTTAACTGTTGATTTTATTGACACGTAGGATTTGTTTAATTACAGTTTGAACCACTGAAGGTATGTTGTTAAATTGATGATGTATGAAAATTGAAATTGAATGACAAGTGAAAATCGTAATGTAATAATCTTTAATCTACATGAAATGATAGTGTAGATTCTAGAAATAATTATATTAATTCGTACAAATAACAATGCGAATTAATACGGTTATTTCGGGATTATTTGAATTGATTATTGGATGGATATTGATTGTTGTTATTGCTTGTTTATTTACTTTGACACCATCCCAGTTATCACACTGCAAGTTCCCTTTGATATGCTTTGATTTTTAATTGGAATCGGGTTGAAATGATAAATACCCAAATTGAATTTGTACCTAGGATAGGAAATTAAATAAAACCCGATTGGTCAATAATTTGATTTAAAAATAAAATGAAGATTTTATTTGAATAAATAATATGGTTTTGAAACGAAGTTGGAAATTGAATTTAATGAAATTTAAACGTGAGTATTTTTTTTTTTTTGAGATCATGGGGAACCTTAAGATCATGGTATTCATTGATACTCACTTAAGTAAACCCCACGCCGTGTGTCTACCCCGCTTTTATTTAGTCGTCGCACACGGATGCTTAACGTTGAAACTCCCACTGATGGTTTGGCGCTGGGATTCGAACCTGCCCGGACACAGTCCTTTGGTTCCCATCTCCCAGCTCCCAAACCATCTCCCCGCTTTTATTAAACGTGAGTATTTAATAATCTGAAATGAAATATTAATAAAGAAATTGATGAAAGAAGGTTGTTTAATTTGAGAAATGATTGAATTAAGTTTGAAATTATAATTAAGTTTGAAATTATTAAATTTTGAAATTATTTAATAATTAAGTTTTGAATTATTTAATAATTGAATAAGATTGAATCATTTGATAATTGAATAAAAATTTGAATTCTTTGATAAGAGAAATTGGACTTTTGAATAAGTGAGATTTGAACTTTATTAATAAATGAAATTGGGTTTCTTTATTTATTAAGTTTTGGAAATTTATTTAAGTAAGTAAATAACTGAAATTGAATTTCTTAACAAGAAATAAAATGCGATTTATTGAAATTAATGTAAGACTGGAAGTTTAAAGAATTCGATTTGATGAATTTAATTTAATTCAAAATTGTAAGTTTGATTTAATGAAGTTGAATTTAAATAATGGGTTTAATGAATTGGAAATTTAATAGAAATTGTTTTGAATGATAAAGTAATTTAACGATATTGAATGAAATCGATAAATGAATGTAAATTGATTTGAGTGTTAAAACTAAATTGATTTAAATGATTTCGAAATGAAACTTATATACGAACTTGAATCAATATTTGAATTGCTTTTAAACAGAAATTTGAAGTTGAATTATAAGATTTTGAAATGGTAAATTTAGAAGTTTTGAAACGTAAAGTATGGAAATTGGTTTTGAAAGACAAATGAAATGTTGGTTTTCGAATTGAAATTGATTTGGTTTTTGAAATATATAAACGACCAATTGGTGTAATAATTACGAAAGTTATTAAAGAGACCGGAATTCGGTTATGGGTATACTCTCTATCTAAACCAAAAACCACTATAATAACTATGCGCGGAGTGATGATCCAGAATGAAGTGGTTGGAATGATGTACGTGTTGACTGAAGAAAGAGAACGAAAATGGATAGCCTTGACACTTGTGTCAAATTGGAAATGACTAAAACATGAGCTGTGCCGGGCCAATGGAGGATTGATACCTCAAGTGGACACACTTCTTCGAACTACTTATACTTGTTGTCGATTGGTGCACCCTTGATTTTGGGAGTGTTCGGTGTTGCGGGCGCTGCGGCGTTGCGTTCTCACCAGTCCGGATCAGGCGAACGGTAGTATCACTACCTTGGGTATAGCCTCATGTGCCTTGTCATACTTGTATTCCATTTATGCGCGACCACTACGAATTTGATTTGTACCTTGAGTATATGGATTGCCCTCTGGTGACTTCCGGTTTTGGAGAAACTACGGTCTTGTATATGCTTGTGGGAATAAAAATGTGTTAAGGGTGGAATGGGCCATGACTTAACGCTATTTTGATATCTTTATATATTACTGATAGACATTATCTACTTAGCGTACATTACTACATAGTAGATAGTTTACCGGATCCTTAAAGGATGGTTATTCCAAACATCCTTTGAGTTACTTGTATTTCAATTGCTATTTCACTTGAGTTGGATTTATTAATATAAGGATGTTAATCCTGACTCGAGTGTTTTGTGTTTTTGCTTTACGCTCGGGTCAGACTGAGTGGTTCAGCTTTCGAGACTCACCTTTGGAGTTGGAGCTTTGCTTGAAGATCCAGCTATCTATCCAGCTTTCAGATATTCGATGATTCCAGTGATGTATTCTGCTTTGTATCTTGTGATAACCCGGATTTTTAGGTATCTGATAATTGGATAATTAACTGGTTTATTCAGTTGAACAGATTAAATTTTGATATCTGAAAATATAATAAATTTGAACCTATAATAAATATTGAAATACAAATATCTAGAAATAATAAATTTTACAGTAAACTAACATATATATTAATAAGATATATATAAAAAAAAAACTCCATGATGTTGAAAACCATAAGTGTAAACATATACAAATTCATTGTGAATATATAATCACAGCAAACATATTAATATGTTAATTTAATTTTGCAAGTTTTATCTTTTCAAGGCTAATAAAATGATTTTCTAATCATAATATATAAAATATAGGTGTATATATATATATATTGAATTATGTTTTGGAATTTTATATGATAATTTTCAAGAGTTCTTTAAAAATTGAATTCCGCATTTTTAACTCTAGTACTTATATATATATAGTTATCAATTTAAAATATAATGACAACTTAAGTATAACATGTAAACAAGATTTAATAAAAAGAATTAATGTTTCTTTCTTTCTAATGTACACATGTACTAAGTATAGTATATATATATAATTTTTTTTTTAAAAAAAAAATTTATAAAACATAAGATACATATAAATAAGGACCTTATACATTTGTAAGTTAGAATTCATGCAAGAGACAAATGTAAGTTAAGTAGCTTACAATTTTACAAATGGCAAACAATTCTCATTTAAAAATTTTTATGAAATAAATATCAGAAAAAAAATAAGAAAACCAGGTCATCTTTTTCCTTCTCAATATACCTTCTCTTCATCATTTCCTAGGAATCAAAATGAAATCAAACCAGAAAAGAATTAAAACAAAATCAAAAGCAAACATTTACAAACCTGGAAAATCAAGGCAATCTTCAAAGCCTGGAAATCTAAGCAATGTTTAATCTGGAGGCTCTCAAAGGAATCAAGCATGCAAGTTCAAATTAGTGTCAAACAAAGATGAACAACTCAAAAAAAAATAGCAGTTCAAATCAAAGTACAAACCGGATCAATTCAGTTTTTGTTAAAACTTCAACCATTTCAAGATTTAAAGCAAAGCAGTTTAGAGTCTTCAATCTGGAAAAGCAAAAGCAGCCTGGAAAACTAGAAAAGGATTCAACTTAAAACAATTTCCAAATCATTCCCAGTCTCAAACAATTCTCTGTTTTCTGTTTTCAAACTCATCCATGTGAGCAAACCCCTTAACCCTGTTTTATCTCTTAGTGTTTGATTGTCTTTAAAGTATGATATAAATTAGGCTTGAATGATTGTGTGAAGGTGCATTTCATGTCTCTGTATATATATACTTGACTGTATGCATACATGTTTTGTAATCTCTGCCTTTAAAACCAGTGAGCAAACCTTTCATCCTATGATTCATTCCTATATTGATGCTAGTGAGTAAAACCTTTAAGTAATCTGGACATATATCTGTTGTTTAAAACATGTTTAAAATCGGTGGGAAAAATTATTTGCATGTGTATTATTTTGTGCATATATATATAGATATAGATGCATGTCTGAGAACAGACATTGTCCCTGTTCTAAGCATTAAAGGAGTGCAAACTTGTTCAAATTTTGATTTCTCTCCCTATAATCCCTATCATACTTTGAAATCTAAACGAACTATATTTGTTTTGACTTGTTTCAAGTTTTAAAAGTAAATTTGAATAAAAATAAATTGAAGTTTCACTAGAAAATTGGGAATTACAGACAAACCTTAAAATATATAAAAATTCAAACATCAGGAATTCTAGTTTCAGGAATGCTATCTGAAACGTCTTTGAATACAATGATTTTTGAAAGCAAAACCAAGATTTTTAATAAAGTATCGATCGAGGAATTTTGGGATGAACAGGAAATGAGTTTAAGTCTTTTCTGGCGATCGTGACGCTTCGGGATGGTCGAGGTTTCTGCCTGAAGGTGGAGGAAGACTATGGGGTCTTGGCAAAAATGTCAGGTGGGGTGAACATCTATCGTGGAGGCAAGAATTGGTCAGAGTAGGGTTTCATGATGGTTTTGATCGTCAGAGTTGACGAGGTTGGTACGGGGTGGGTAGGGCACCGGAATGAATCGCGATGGGGAAATTTGGTGCGTAGGCCTATGGCGAGGTGATGGTCGGAGTGACAATGTCTCTGGCGACCCAAGGTGATGGTGCGGAGGGGATTTCTGTTTGGGTAGGTCTGTTGGTTGAATCGACATGCTTGATTTCGAGTTGATGGTTGATATTTGTTTCTGGGTAGTGGAGAACCTCGGCGAAGTTGTCGCCGACTTGACGGCGATCGGAGCAGGGGCCGGAGGTGATAGGGCAGGCGTGCACGTGCACGATGTATCAGGAGAGAGAGAGGAGTTTGGGAAGGAGTCGTTTGCTCGGGTCGTGCTCGAGTGTATTCGTGTGCTATCTCGAGTATGGACTCGAGTGGGAATCGTGAGAGTTTATCACGTTTCCAGTTTTTACTCAAACTAAAATCTAAGTTTAAACAGCTTAAAAAGTTTTAAAGCAAAATTTTGGAAATTTAAAGAAATTTAGTTTAAACTTTCTTAAATAAATATCTTCTATAAATGTTTTCTTTAACGTTTGTCGAGGAATTATATAATTTGTTAACTTTAAATTATTAAGTTAAAGTTTTATTTTATTTTAAATTTAATGATTTAAATAAATTAAGTTATTTAAAGATAAATGTTTTAGAAAATGTTAATGATTTTTAAATCATTAATAGAAGATAAAGTTTATCTTAAAGTCGGTTAAGTTTTAATGGGTTAAGATTAATTTAATTAATAAGATAATTAAAGGGAAAATAATTAATTTAATAAATTAATGATTAAGGTTTATAAATTAATAATAAAGGGGTAATTAATTAGGAAATTAAGGAGATTAATTAAAGGTTAATGTAAATGGTTAAGACTAATTGATCTATGGGGAAATTAAAATTAAAGAATAATTAGTCAAGGAGGATTAATTGAGATGGACGATTTTAAGAAACATTTATTAATTGAGTTGAAATTAATTAATGCTAAGTAAGCAGGATTTTGGTAATCCAAGTGAGTAAGTTGGTGGTTAATTAAATTGGAGATTAATTAAATAAATTAAGAATTATATCCTATAATCTTGTTATGGATGGATTGAATTGGTAGATATCTCTGAGGTATGATACTTTGAGATATGAGATATTTTGGTTGAACAGTGATATTATGGATTATCTACCTGGGATAAATTGTTTAGTGAATATGAAATCCTGAACATAACTTTTATTGTTTAACTTGCATAACTGTTTAATGAACAATTTTGGATTCGAAGGGACAGTGGTATCATATAACGATCTTCTAACTATCAGTCAATTAGCTGGATTGAATTAATAAAATACTGATTTATAAGTGAACAAATGAAGAGGTGATAATATAAAGATATCTAAATGGATTTGAGCTATAATAGTATTGAATTATGAATAATTGGAAATGGAAGCAATTGAGAATAAGTGAATGGAATTGAAGGAAATGTGAATAGAAAAGAGAATTGATTTGGCTAATAACCAACAAAGATAAATACGTAGGATATACGTATATTATTCTATTCGCATAGTGATTTGATCCAGATTCGAACACAGAATTTCGAGATAGTATTATCGATCCGAGTTGGGATTTTTCGCTCGATTTTCGACGGCGAACCTGGATATGGGTTTTTTGATTGGTTCTGGATATTCTCTATCATAGTTGTGACTATGCAAGGAGAATGACGGTTTCTAATCAAGAAACCAGATCTGAGTCCGCACTAGGAAGTCGGGTGGACGATACTAGTTCGGAAGTGAAATTGTGTGATCGATTGAGCGATCAGATTGATATTGTGTACGGATGATATGTGTACATCGTACGGATTTGAATGAAATTGATATTGAAGATTTGTGGATAAGAACTGTAAAATGGTTTTTGAAAAGAAATATGGTTAATAACTTTATAAAAGATTTATCAAATGTGAATATTTGATTTGGAATAAAATAAAGTTATATATCCTTGTTATATAAGGTAAATCTTCCCTTGTTGAATCTATTGCTAAAAGAAAAAGGGTTTTGAAATATTTGAAGTATAAAAGAGGTTTTATACAAAGTTGAAATGATCCAAAGATTTTAAAAGTTATATATATCTATATCTATATATATATAAAGGATCTTATGAGAATGATTTTGGAAAAGGTTTTGGGAACCTATGAATTTGGGAAAGGCTTTTGATTTTTGGGAAAATCAATTTTGGATTTTGGAAAGCCTAGTTTGAGAATTATCGATTTTGGTAATCGATTTTGTGTAAAGGAAGATTTTGATAAATCATAAAGGGTATGATTTGAAGATACTATAAGTATATAGTATAAAGTGTTTTGAGAATAGCTCTGGGGAAAAAGGCGCTTCCTTGAAATGAACTTCTCAGGAGTACCACTGGGTGGTACTGCCTTGAGCCCCAAGGGGGGTTTCTAAAGTTGATCCTGTGAGGAGTCCGGACAAAACTAGTTCCTGAGGATTATTTGTGTAGCGAAAGTCGAGGGGCTGGTGCCCACAGAGGCATTTGAGTTATGCTGTGACAACAATTTAACTCAATGTCACTGCGATCTACTGCAGACCATAGCGAAAGTCATGTGTGCCGCTGAGAGCCAACTGTCTACGTTTGATTTTATATCGGTAGACTGTGACACTATGGTAACATAGTGAAAGTCGTTTGTGCCGCTGAGAGCCAACAGTCTGCGTTTGATTTTATATCGGTAGACTGCGACCTATGTGGGAGAAGTTTCATTTTGACAGCGAAATCGTGTGTGCCGCTGAGAGCCAACAGTTACATGGACTTTTGCTGCGACGGCAACGTAACCCTGGATGTAACTGCGATCTATTGTGTGACGCCCCACCTCTATACCCACGCTAACCAAGAACACTACGATGTAGTGCTGTCAATTAGCGCGGAGAATAAGGCTGTGGAGGAGCGACCATCCATGTAACTTCTCTGTGCGAGCATCGATACGTCAGATAGAATAGAATGCATATCTTTTAAGGAGGAAATCCGACATACCGATACAAACACAAAGCTATCACACGGTGGCTATATATAATCTTCGGAAACAAACATAGAAATAATCATAACATAAATCAGTCACAGACATCCATATCACAAAGGCGGAAGAAGATATGAATAAATATATAACACATGAAAGTGTACATCAGAGTAGTGGTCATAAAGACCCACGATAATACAAAAGAATAGCATCACGTGCTATACAAAAGAATAAGTACACAACATAGAGTCTATATCTCAAAGGTGTACATCCAAAAACTACTAATCTATGTAGTTAGCCAAAAGTCAGAAATATCCTGAAGAGAAGTCAAGCAGAAGCACCTGTAACATCTCGGTCTGACCCGAGTATTATTTATAAGAAAATAATAAACGGATCAGTCTAACTATAAATATCAGATGATATGGTATACAGTAAAAGGCATGACATGAACATGTAATAACCATAGCGACATACTACTATAAGTATGTAAATGATAATCAACAAAAGATTAATCAATATCACAAGAATCTTCTCAAAGATAAAATAGGGTATCATACCCTAAACTTGTCTTCATAACAAGTCAATAACACATGAATTCACCAATGCACAAAAACTGATATCATATCAATGAAAATCATGAAAATTGGTGAAGCACAAAATTCCAGAAATCATCATCAGAAATCCAGAAAACACATAAAGGGGGGAGGCCTAACACATGAATGGGAGCATGAAAACTCACCTACGCGTAAACACATGACGAGAAGATATCTCATGGAAGCTATCCATTAAATTTTCACACAGGAATGGCCCGAAGACCGTAGGAAATGTGATGGCGAAACATCACATAATCGGGGTATAGTCTCCCACGTAGACAAAGAGACATCGCTCAATCGCTAGTCTAAATCACAAAAATGATCGTCATGATCATAAGGAAGTGTCAATCACACCAAGCTAGTAAATATATGAGTTTAGCTTCATGTCCCATAACCACTTGCTTAACTTAAATATTTACGAACAAGCTGTAAATCTTCACTAGGAAATTGTCACAAAAAGGGCTCAATCGAACAAGTCCAAGAGCTAACCGACGAAGTGAACGCAAGCGTTTCATACCACTCGTTTTACTAAGTCGTTTAAGTCGATTTCTCATTCGAGTGAAGTAAAAGGCTTGTATATACTAGTAGATTGAAAATCGGTTTGAGAAAACGAACTTTTGATATTTAAAATAGTGTTGAAATCGCTTTGATGAAAGAGTTTTGATATTTACTATTAGTATTGAAACCTTCATATATCTTTAAAATGACAAGTCATAAAACGATTGTAGAAACAAATCAATTCATGTTCGAAGACGTGAGTAAAGTCCAAAGAAGTCAATCCCAAAACCATCAAAGTAGAAATTCTGATAAATGCTTTGTCAGATAAGATTGCCTACGCAGAGTAATTTGGGGTTCGACCTGCCCGGTCAGGTCGCGGGGGTCCAGGGGGCAGCGCCCACGGCGGGGTGCGGGGCAGCGCCCCGTCACGGTACGACCTAGTGAAGGCAAGCGGTCCAGCGACCTAAGGAAAAATAGGTCATACGACCTAAGGAAATCGCGAACTCAAAAGACCAAGTGTAAGGTCGGCGACGACCTACGACTTACGACCTAAGTGGGATGCGACTTAGTGGGGCATAGGTCGGAGACGACCTACGACTTATACTGGCCGACCTAACTCGAGCGACTTAAAGACTTAGCAGAGTCGAGCGACTTACGAGCTACGACCTAAGGGGACGAGGACGTTATGTCGGAGACGACCTAACACATGACTCGCGAACGACTTATGGAAAAGAAGCTTAGGTCGGAGACGACCTACGAGATAAGCCAGTGCGAGCGACCTAAAGTTTGCCTGGGGGATTATAGGTTGGCAACGACCTAAGGTTTTGCCTGGAGATTATAGGTCGGCAACGACCTAAGACTTAACAAAATTTCGAGCGACTTAGTGGTTTGCCTTGGAATTTTAGGTCGGCAACGACCTAAGGTTTAAAGTTTAACTCGCGAACGACTTAGCATTTTGCCTGGGATTTATAGGTCGGCAACGACCTAAGTTTTTGCCTGGGATTTATAGGTCGGCAACGACCTAAGTTTTTGCCTGGGATTTATAGGTCGGCAACGACCTAAGTTTTTGCCTGGGATTTATAGGTCGGCAACGACCTAAGTTTTTGCCTAGGATTTATAGGTCGGCAACGACCTAAGTTTTTGGAGACTTTTCAACACGCGAGCTAGCAGCCTGGACGACCTAAGGAGTTAACTCGTGGACGACCTAGGGATAGCCAGAAACGACTTAAGGCCAGAAAAATCACCAAAACGCTGAAAATTGAAGTTTTTCGCCAATCTAATCCAAACCAAATGCAAATGTTGATGCAAATGCAATAGGGGATCATTCCCAACAGTCCAAGATAGATATAGGCAAGATGTGAGATCAAAAATCTCACCTTTTCACGGAATTTGATGAAGATGGAGATTTGAGAGCAAAGCAAGAACACCAACAAGCTTGAATCAATGGTCTTCACGTGAATTTGATGTTGAATATCGGATTTGCAATAGAATTTGTGTTTGGAGTTTTAATTTCCACTTCCCACCACCATTTTTGACAAAGCTTGAAGTGTTTTGATAGAGTGAGGAAGATGGTTGGGCTGAACTAAAGGGGTGCAGTCCAAACCAAAGTCAAAGGCGGGAAAAAGTGTTGAAAATTTCACTATCTCCAAACATATCGAAGTTTACACTCAAAAAGATCGCAAACGTCATTTTGAACTCAATGGGGGTGGTCTCGAGTCCTAATTTGACCGTATGCAAAAAGTAGCTTTTCGGACTAACCTCCGACTAACGATAAAATATTTAAATAAAATATTTAAATATAGAATCGATAGATATGCGGGTTGTTACATATTGTGGGTTCCATGGTGTAATCAGTTACATGGACTTTTGCTGCGATGGCAACGTAACCCGTGATGTAACTGTGACCTTGGATGGGGGTGATGATTTCTAGAGCATTCTCACCAAAGATATTTCCTCTATTTTCAAAAATGTTTTCTATATTTTCAATAAATTATTTTCTAAATATTTTCACTAGGTGTTGAAAATGAGTCTGCTAAGTACTTATAGATTTTCAGTCCTACGTCTGATCAACGTATGACCGAATTTCTGTGAGAACAAGGATTGACTTGTTGAAACATCGAGTTATAAAAGTATTTTTATAAAAACTGATTTAGTAATATTAAAAGATTTTTAAAGTGTTTTAAAAATATGTTCAAAAGAGAAAATTTAACTGATATTAAGGATTTTAAATAAATTCTGGTTTCGTTCCTTTTCGAGGACGAAAAGATTCTAAGGGGTGAGGAATGTGATAACCCGGATTTTTTACATATGTTAATTTAATAATTAACTGATTTTAAACTATTGAGAGACTGATTTCATTTGATTAAACAAATGAAATTTGATAAATAGGAATATCTAGATATGTATATAGATAAATTTGAACTATAATAAATATCTGGATAATTATTTATGTGATAATCTCCAGTAAATTATTTAAAATTTGGCAAAAATTGTTAATTTCAAACCAATAATAATAATGTGTTGTGTGTGTATATATATATATATATATATATTAAATAGAATTATTATTACAAATTTGAAAATAGACATATGCAAACTTTATAATATTGGGAATTTTAAGTGTGTACTTATACATATATACAAGTGTATATATATTTATATTATGATTAGGAAGCTATTGTTTTGAGTTCAACATGATGATTTTCAAAAGCTATTTAAGAAAACATGATTCATAAGTTAATAAAATGAAAGAGGTTAAGTATAAAAATTTAATAAAATTTAAGTAAGGGTTTAAAACAAGTTATAAAAATATTAATTTAAACAAGGACTTAAACACAATTTAAATAACAAATGACATTTGGAAAACTATGAATATGAGAAATAACACATGTAAGGAAATTAACTCAAGCTAAGGACAAATGGAAGCAATATAACAAGTGTCACTATTATTTATTTTCTTTTATTTTTAAAATATTAGGAAATTAAGGCTAAACACATCTTTACTTCTCTTCTTTGATTCGAAATAAAAATTTTGAGCATATGTACAAACCTGAAAAATTATAAACCAGAAAATAAAAACAAGAAGCAAACAATCTCCTTCAGAATTTTAACCTGGGAGAAATCAGCAAACAAGTTCTAGTTTCAAACTTTCAAAGATCATAGCATTCAGTTTTCAACCTGTAAACAACTCAAAGATCATCTCAACAACAAAGTTTTATACCTGAGATCAAGCTAGCAATTCAATCAAACATCAAAAACAAGTTGCAAGCTTCAGTTTTAAAGGATTCAACAACTCAGTTTCAAAAAAAAAAAATCATCTTCCAGGATACTCTGTTCATCTTTTAACAGTGAGTAAACTTATGCTTGAAAGTTTATCTGTTTGGTATGTTGTTTACATTTTGAAGTAATCTAGTGAGTAATGTTTGCATGTACGAGTTTATGTGCTGTATGTATATATACATAGGAAATGTGAGCAAACCCCTAAACTAAATCCCTTTTTATCTGTTGTTGCTTGTGAGTAAACCCTCTTAAGATCTGAACTAGAAAACATGCTGTTGTGAATGATATTGAAGTATGGATTGAAAATTTATGTGTGCATGTATATTTATACATAAAAATGATATGTGCATGTCAGTACACATAAACAAATACCCTCTGTTCCAGGTTTTACAGTTTCAAACCTGTTAAAACTAAAAGAAAATCAACTGCTCTCTCTCTCTAATCTTCTTTAGGCTGTAAGGTCCAAATGAAACATGTTTGTTTAATCATGTTTGAAGTTTTAAAAATAATTTTAAGCAAAATAATTCAAGCTTCTTCTGGAAATTGGAAAATACAGGCAAACTTACTATATGTTGAATTTTCAAGTATCATGATTTATGTTTTCAAATATATTATCTGAAATACTTTCGAAAACAAAGATTTTTAAAAGTGAAATCATATTTTTTTAGTACGTATTCACTGATAAATTCGAGGATGAACGAATTTGGGGTTATTGCCAAATTCCGATGATTGGCAGAAAGATGGGTGTTGTGATCGTTGGGGAAGAAGGTTGAATGTATGTGGATCACCAGAAAGTGTTCGCCAGATTTTTAGGTGGCTGTCGTGATCAGGCGAAGTCAATCTAGGTTTCGAAGTCAGGATTTGGACTAGGGTGAGTCGTGACGTTTTCATCGTCGATGGGGCACCGGAATCGTTCGGAACCGAGGGAATTGGTGCGTTGTCATGCGGCGGAGTTGTGGACATGGTGGCGAGAGCTCCGGTGGCGTAGTTCGTCGTCACGGTGAGGTTTCATTTATCTGGTTTGTTCCAGATTTTCGTTCGAATACTCGATTTTTGTTTAGCAATCGGATTCTTTCTTCTGGGTGGTTGGAATGCTCGGGGAGGTGGTCGGAGACTTGCTGGCGTTCGAAGCGTTGATCGGAGATGGTTGGATCAGTCGTACACGTGCACGCGTGTATGTTGATGTCTGGTT
Source organism: Allium fistulosum (assembly GCA_030737815.1). Classification (NCBI taxonomy): domain Eukaryota; kingdom Viridiplantae; phylum Streptophyta; class Magnoliopsida; order Asparagales; family Amaryllidaceae; genus Allium; species Allium fistulosum. Next base: position 676,353,471 of record CM060907.1, on the reverse strand, counting down.
GTTCGTGGTATTGAGGAAGAAGAAGAATGGCAGGGTAACTCGAAGTCGTCTCGGGAATAAATTCGTGTAGACTCGAAGTAGGGAAGGGGATCGGGTTTGCTACATTACAGCGTGATAGGGGGTTCTCGCTTTGCGTTAGGTGGCGAACGGGAGACTCTTACCCCTACATGTCCCCGGGGGTAGTATAAGGCCTTTTGGGGTTGGTTGCGACTCGAGAGGGTGGCCGTAAAAGCAAACCCGAGGTATCACTGTGAGCCACAGCGGGGCTGGGATGGTTGAAAAGCCTACCGGTCGTGAACCGTTGCTGAAGGTTGAAAAGCCTAGGACGTTACAGTTGGTATCAGAGCAGAAGGTTAAGCGAGAACCTAGCTCTGTTGGGGTTACTCGTTAAGAATAGGGTCAATGGTACCCTAGAACGAGTTGAGTATATATATATATATGAGAGCGTAATTGTTATTTTCTAATATAAGGATTTTAAATGATTTTATATAAGAATATATTTTGATATATAAAATGATATTTCTTTCTAATAAATATTAAGGTAATTGGTTGTTAAAATATTGGAATTAAATTAAGTGGTAATAGAAATAAAGCCAAATTAAAATTTAATGAAGATAAGTTTGAAATGAATTCAAACTAAAATTAAAATCTTGAATTTGTAGAAATGTTATCAAGAATAAAGATAATAATGAATTGGTTTCCAAATATGATAATCTTGGTTATTATCATAAATGGTAATTGTGTTTAATAATAAATGTTGTTAATGATTTAGCAAAATGAAATGTTTAGGGAAGTAAACATTTGAGTGAGTATAACTTATAAATTGGAATTGAAGATAATTTAAAATTGTGAAGTTTTAAATCTAAGTCCAGAAAACTTGAGATCGTTTTAAAGAAATTTGTTTTGAAATTAAAAACCAAGAATGGTTTAAAATTTAAAGTATAACTTGGTATGTAAAGAAAATGTATATATGAGGATATACATAATATCAAGGATGATTTGAAATAATTCTTAGTGTTAAGTTTTAAATTGAAATGTGATATGAAAACCCAAAGTGATAAGTTTTTGAATTTAAATGAGAAGATTATTATTATAAGATTTAAAAATTTGAATGGGAATTCAAATTAGGTCAAGTTGACTAAATTTAACTTAAGGGAAGTTAAATGAGTTTAGAATGAACAACTTGAATTAGAAATTTCAAGATAAAATTAAAATTTAACTTGAGAAGTTAAATGGTTGGGTTTAAATGGGAGTTATGAGTAATCTCAAAATGGGTTTGAGATCTGGAAATTGAAATGGGATGTTGTTAATTGGTGTTTGGATAAATTTGGATGTTTATTTATCCTGATATCATTCTATTGTTATAAATAATCTATGAAACTAAGAATTTATTTTAAAGTTAGAAATGGATAATAAATTAGAATCTGAAGATTAAATTGTTTTTGAATCCTTATTTGAACTTTGTAATAAGTTAAGTAAAGATGATTTTAAAATGGAATTTTGAAATGTGAATTCAGAATTAAAAGGTTTAAAGATTTAATTTGTTAAAATAAAAAAAATAAAAGTTGAATTAATTTAAAAGTGAAGGAATTGTGATTTAAGGAATTAAATCAATATTTAAAATTTTTAACTCGAATTTATATAATTCGAGATAGTTTAAAATTGAGATTTAAATTGAATTAGTTCAAATTGAATTTGATTTGAATTAATTAGAATTGTGATTGAAGATGTATAAGTTTAAAAATTCAAATGGTAAATTGGAATTGAAATAATTTGAAATTGAAGCTAGTTCAATTTGAAATTAATCCAAATTGATTTGAAATAATTTGGAATTGTGATTAAAGTTAAATAAGTTTAAAAATCAAATGGAATTTGATTTAAATTGAAAAGGAATTAAGGTTAATTCAACTTGAATTGGGATTAAATCAATTTCAATGGAAATTGAAGTATTGTTTAAATGGAAGTGGAATTTAAATTGAATTGATGGGAAATTAATTGGAAATGAAGATTGGGAAATTAAACAGTTTGGCTCTGGATTATTTTCAAAATAAATTGTTTTAATACAAATATATTTTTCCAAACTATTTACTATACAATCTTTCTTCTTAAACCCAAACTATCTTATACTTATTTTACCATTATTTTGGAACTATTTAACTATTTTGAAACTGTCTTATAAACTAATTACTATTTTTCAGTTACTTATATCTAATCACTATTTCAAAAACTATTTTGCAATTATCTAACTATTTTATACCTACTTAACTATTTTACAGCTATTTTACAAACTAATAACTATTTTTCAACTACTTATCTATTTTAAACTTTTTCAAGCTATTTTTAAATTTAAATTGGTCAGAGTTCAAACTGTTTGTAATTGAAGCAATAACTCAATTGGAATTGGAAGAAAAACCAGAGAAATTAAACCTGGAAATTTAAAACCAGGAAATCAAATCCTGTAACAAAAATAATCAAACCAGAAAAGATTTAAAGAAATCAACTATCTCAAATCTCAGCAAGAAATCGTCTCAGTTTAAAGCAAGTTTCCAACTCTCAAGGCAAGATCATTTCAACAAGTTTCCAGTTTTCAAAAGATTATCAAGCATACCCAGTTTCAAAACTTCTCTGCTCATCAATTAACTGTGAGTAAACACTTTTTGTTTATTTGGTTTTAACTGAATTGCTTGTGATGATATTGAATTGCCTCAAATTCTTCAGTTTGAATTTATCTGGGTGTATATATATATACATGTATGTGAGATGTCTGATTTTATATGCATCCTATACTCTGAGATCTAGGCAGTGATGTTTGTCTTCAAAAATTCACCACACCTAATCAAACAAATTTTAGATCTCGATGTATAAATGAAAACTGTTTGTTAATGAATGAAGATGTTTATAAAAGTAATTCCAAGATTTTTAAATTTAGCAAATGAGTTCAAAAATAGAAAAAAACAGTGGAAATTACTTTTACAGGCTAAATCAATTATCTTAATTACAAATTCGAATTATGGAAATGGATTCGTGATGGGAAATCATGAATTTTGATCTTCATTTCATGACTTTAGGGTTGTTAATTCTTGTGAATTCTTGGATTGTTCGAATTGAGTATTTTGGTGATTTGCCGTTGATTGGCGGTGAAAGGGAGGTCAAAATCTGGGTTGAAGGTGGTCTAGGGGATGTCGATCATAGGAAAAATAGGCAGATGGTTTATCAGTAGACGTGGTGGCCAGAGATGGTCAGAGTAGGGTTTAACTTGCGATTTTGAACAAGATTGGAAACGAGGTGATTTAGCCACCTCGGGTTGATCGAGTGGCATGGTAGGCATGGAAATGTTAGTGTAGAAGCAAGGGGTGTCATGGCCGGAGTTTCGACACTCCTGGATGATTGTCGTCGCCGGAACGTGGAAGTTTATGCTCGGAGCTGTAAGGTTTGGAAGTTCGAATTGGGCAAATTTTCAAATGCGAGTTCGTTCAAGGGTTTGGTGGTTTCGATCGATAGAATGATCGATGGTCGACTTGGGGGTGATCGGCTCAGGCGTCGGAGGGATGTCGGCAGCGCGTGCAAGTGCACGCTGGTCGCGTGCACGATTCAATGATCTGGAATTGGGTACTTGAAGGGATGCACGAGTAAATGGAGATATTGCTTCGGGTTAGGTCATGAGATTCGTGTGTTGCTTCCTGGTGTAAAGGTAAACTTAAACTTGAAAAAAAAAGAGAGAGGAGAAGAAGGGATACGAGAATACGAGAATACGAGAGAGGACTCAGGGAAAACTGGTAAGAAACTCGAAGGGTTACTCGAGTTAGACCTGGGAGTGCTCGGGTTTTCAAACTGCTGTAATTAGTTAAGTAACTTGTTTTCTACAAGTTTTAAATACTGTAACTTAATAAAGGTTTAACCGAAGTTAAGATTTTAATTCAAGTTCTAAATTATCTAAATTAATGCTTAACGATGTTTTTAACTCTTATTATTTTAATTAAATAATTAACTTAAGTTAAGTATAAAAATTATTAACGTTAAAGATTTGTAGTTAATAATAATTTGATTTTCAAAGTTAAGGAAAATTTCTTTAAAAATGTTAGTTAAGATGATTAATTATTCAATGAATTACTTTTAGAAAGTAATTAAGAATAATTAAATTATAATTGTAATTAGAGTTTGGATTAATGATAAATTGATAAATAAGTTTGTATTTAGCTACTTAAAGTTAATTTACGAATGATTAGTAGTTAAGTAATTAGGTAATTTAATTAACTAATGACTAATGATTAATTAACTGTAATTAAGGGATATTTAAATTATAATTAAGTTGTGTTAATCGATAATTAAGGTTTATTAATGGTTAAAGAATAATTAATCTACAATTAAGATTTATTAATTGGGTTTAAGGGTAATTAAGGGATGGATTACCCGATTGAAATTTATTTGTTAATTAATTAAAGGTAATCTCTTGGTGATTAATTAAATATAAGACTTAATGAGATTAATAAGTATAATTCCTTAGTGATGTAATTCAAATTACGGGATGAAATAAATAAAAAGGAATTACTTAATGGGAAGTAATTAAAGGGTAATTACTTAATAAAAGAAATTAAGGATGAATTACTTAGTGTAATTAATCAAAAAGGATTAATAATTAAGTAAGGGGTTAATTACTTAAGTAAGTAATTACAGAGGGGTAATTACTGTTTATGAGTAATTGGGGTTGATTAATGGATGTAATTAATTAAGGATAATCATTCATGGAATGTGGTTATTTATCAATGATGAATTGCTGAGTAAAGGTGACATCTTTTGTGTAAAGTTTAATTTCATTATACTTGAATAACATGTGTTATGATGAACTGAATTCGAAGAAACCGGAGTCGGGTATTAGTTAATACCCGAAAACTACTTCGATTCTATATAAACTTAATACGTGAAATCAATTTGGGTGTAATGGAATGATTTAAGTAAATTGGACCATATAATCTAAGTTTTGGGACTTAGAAGTTGATGTGTGTTGTAAGTGATGTCTATAACGACTTGTGAAGTTATAAATTGATATAAGTTACCCGGGTTTAAATAAATGTATGTATTGGTATTTCATGTTAGATGAGTTTACTCACGCTGGTTTCCAGCCTGACCCGGGTGTTACTTTGATGTAATGCTCGGGTCAGACCGAGTATTACAGATTTTCAAGTAAGGACGTTCTGGAGCTCAGGAGGCGAGCTGGATGGCAGAACGTATGGAGTGTTTCTACTGTGTTATATTATTGTATATCTGAGGCTTGATAATTATGTATATCCAGTGTCTGTATAAATATGTAACTCTGATGTATTAAAATGTAATCGACAGATATGATATTGTTTTGTAAAACTGTTATCATTTATTATTATATTTTATCCGCTGCGATGATGTTTCTGATTCTTTTTCTTCTTCTGTTTCTTTCTTCTATCTCTTTCTTTTTCTTCTAACTATCTGGAAATTTCGGGTTCGACAGATACTAGATCAATTCTGGGCATAGACTTTTGTAATATTTATGTATAAAAAGGGTTTTAACTCAAATAAAGTTAATGTAAACACCTTTTAAAAACAGTTTAAATCCTTCATATGTTTGTCCTGTGAAATGAATAGTAAATATAAAATCAATGTTTGTATGTTTGATTTATAGATGAATGTATATTTATTTAGCAGTTTGAATGCCTGTAGAAATGTGAATGTTTAACTCTGTTCTTATTCATGTTCCAGTTTTATAAAAAAATTCCCTATCTCCCAAGTTAATCCTTAATAATCACTGATCATAAAAAGGAAATTGATTATGACAAGATAATATTGTGTTTAAAAATAAATTTAAATACTTATATTGAACAATATACAGTAAATTTTAGATTTACAATGTAAAATCAAAATTTGATGAAAATCAATCTTAACAATTTAGATTTCTGATCATATGACCTGAATTGAAATACAAAATCATGAATTTTAACATGAATTTGGAAATTTATAATTTAGTATTCAAAGAGAAATTGAGATTTTCTTGAATTTGGGTTTTGGGGCTTTTACTAATGATCAACGTCGAAGGGGATGGTGAGGTTTTGCATGAAGGTGGCCATGGTACCTGGGAATGCAGGAAAAATGGTGTGTGATGCTAACGATGTTCGAGATGATCGGCGCTTGGCAAAGTAGGGTTTGTATATGCTTTATGTTTGGATCGGAATCGTCTTTGGTTCGTCGTCGACAGTGCTTCGGGTTGAATCGCTTATGGGGGAATAGTTTAAGTGGTTCGTGACGCGGGTATGGACGAGGTGGCAGGCCCTCCGGTGATGGGGTTCGCCGTTGTCGGTGATTTCTTGGGTCGTGTTCATTTCTGTTGAAGTGCTGATGCACTCTTTTTCGATTCGGTGATACTTTCGTCGATCTAGGGGTACGTGGTGATCGTAGGGGTCAGGAGAGACTGGTGGAGTGTCGCGACGTTGTTCGCCGTCGACCAAGTCCGGTGTACATGTGCACGGTGCACGTTGAAGTTTGGAGAGGCTGTAGTGTTGGGGAAGGAGAAGGAAATACTCGGGTTTCCTCTCGAGTAGTTCGAGCCTTTGCTCGAAGATTTTGGTCGTGGGTTTGGAATATAATGGTTTGAGTCATTGTCCCTTGTTCCCAGTTTAATCTGTCTGGAAAATTTTGTTACAGGTTTCAAAGTTAATAGAAAAATTAAAAACAAGTTTTAAAGTTAATGTAAATAATTTATTAATAAATGATTTTTCTTAATTAAGTAAGGTCTTTTAAATATAAGGAGTTAAGTAATCATTTAATTAATTTAGATGATTAATTAAAATAATTAACTAAAGACAATTAATTAGTTTGGGTAGTTGAAGATAATCATTTATGAATGAATTAAGTAAAATTACTTATTGAAGTAATTAATGGATAATTACTCAATGGAAATAATTAAGGATTAATTAATTAGTGTTATTAATTTAAGTTAATATGATTAATTTACGTTAATTAATTAATGTGATTACTTAAGATTAATTACTAAATGTAATTAATTACTTGTTAAGGTAAAAGAAAAATTAATTAATGGAAGTAATTAGAAAATCATTAATTTATGTAGTTAATTAATAAATGAAAGTAATTAAAAGCTAATTATTGTGAATGGTTGAGGTTTATTAATCTATGTGGTTAATTAAGGGTTAATTACTTAATGTAATTAAAAAGTAATTAATCAAGAATGATTAATTAATTGGATAATTAAAGGAAAATTACTTAATGTAATTGAAGGATAATAATTAAGGATGATTAATTAAGATAAATAATGGATGGTTGAATGATATTGGATGACTTGAATTTGTTGATACCTCTGATATGAAATGTTTTGATTGAACAGTGATAATGTGGTTATCTATCGATGATGAATTGCTGTGTAAAAATGGCATCCTGTATTTAAAACTGAATTGTATTCACTTAAATAACTGTGCTTAAAGAACAACATTGGATTCGAAGAGACCGGAGTCGGGTATTAGTAAATACCCGAAACCACTTCGATTCTTTATAGATTGGTATGTGGGATCAATAGGTTGGTTTGGGATAATATGGATCATTTAAACTAAGTTGGATACTTAGATTTTTTTTTGTGAAAATAAGAGTTAACTATATAAGTTGTTTACTTGTAGTAAAGTACGAGTTACCCCGGGTTTATATAAGTTCTATGAATTGATATTTCATGTTAGATGAGTTTACTCACGCTGGTTTCCAGCCTGACCCGGGTGTTACTTTGATGTAATGCTCGGGTCAGACCGAGTATTACAGATTTCAGGTAAGGACGTTCTGGAGCTTAGGAGGCGAGCTGGATGGCAGGAACGTATGGAGTGTATTCCGCTGAGCATATTACTGTTATTTATCTGAGACATGTTAAATTCTAACTGTCTAGTATATTTGAAAATGGGTGTAACTCTGATGTAGTGAATGTAAAATAACAATTACAGTTTTCTTTGTGTAAAGAATATTATTTAATATTATATTTTATCCGCTGCGATTGTGAGAATATGTGATTCTGAGTTTTGTTTTCTTTTCTTCTTCTACCTCTTTCCTTTTCTTTTCCTTAACAATTCGGGATTTTCGGGTTCGAAAATTCCGGGTCGTTACATTTGGTATCAGAGCCAGGTTAAGCGAGAACCTTGGCTCTGTTGGGATTACTCGTTAAGGATAGGGTCAATGGTACCTTAGAATGAGTTGAGTGTATATATATATATGAGGGCGTACTTGTTATTTTCTTATATAAAGATTTTAAAATGGTTTTAAAACTAAATGATATTTATATAAGTTATCTTTTGATATATATGGAAATAATTTTTCTAATTATTAAATATATTAAAGAAATTGGTTGTTAAATTAATTTGAATTAAATATAATAATGAGAATTAAGGAGTAATAGTAATACAACCAAATTAAAATTAAATGAAGATAAGTTTGAAATGGATCCAAACTGAATTTAAAACCTTGAAATTGTAGAAGTGTTTTCAGAATAAAAATAATAATGAATTGATTTCCAGATATGATAATCTTAGCTATTATCATAAATGGTTATTGTGTTAATAATGAAATGTTGTAAATGATTAAGCAAAATAAAATGTTTTAGGAGAGTAAAACATTTAGGCAAGTATGACTTGTAAATTGAAGTGGGTTTTAAATTGAGAAGTTTTAAATCTAAGTCCAGAAAACTTGAAATAGTTTTAACGAAATTTGTTTTGAATTAAAAACCAAAGGTGGTTTAAAAATTTAAGGTATAACTTGGTGTGTAAAGAAAATGTATATATATACATTATATTAAAGATGTTCGAAATAAACTCTAAGTATTGAATTTTAAATTTTTCCTGGGAATGTGATGTGAAAACCCAAAGTGAAGTAAGTTTTTAAACTTAAAAAGGGAAAGATTATTAATCTGAAGATTAAAATTTGAATGGGAATTCAAATTGTGTAAAGTTGACCGGATTAAGTAAATTTAATTTAACTTAAGGAAGTTAAATGAGTTTAGAATGAACAACTTGAATTGGAAATTTCAAGATGAAATTTAAATTTAACTTGGGTAGTTAAATGGTTAATTTAAATGGGAGTTATGAGTGATCTCAAAATGGGTTTGAGATCTGGAAATTGAAAATGGATAATAAATTAGAATCTGAAGATTAAATTGTTTTTGAATTCTTATTTGAACTTTGTAATAAGTTAAGTAAAGATAATTTTAAAATGGAATTTTGAAATTTGAATTCAGAATTAAAAGGTTTAAAGATTTAATTTGTTAAAATTAAAAATAAAGGTTGATTTAATTTAAAAAGTAAAGGATGATTTGATTTAAAGGATTAAATCAACATTTTAAAATATTTAACTCGAATTTATATAATTCGAGATGGTTTTAAGTTGAGATTTGAATAAAATTTGTTCAAATTGAAATTGATTTGAAATAATTTGGAATTGTGATTAAAGTTAAATAAGTTTAAAAATCAAATGGAATTTGATTTGAATTGATAAGGAATTGAGGTTAATTCAATTTGAATTGGGATTAAAGCAATTTCAATAGAAATTGAAGTTATTTAAATTGGAATTGAGTCAATTTAAATGGAAGTGGAATTTAAATTGAATTGATGGGAAATTAATTGGAAATGGAGATTGGGAAATTAAACAGTTTGGCTCTGGATTATTTTCAAAAATAAATTGTTTTAATACAAATATATTTTTCCAAACTATTTACTATATAATCTTTCTTCTTAAACCCCAAACTATCTTATACTTATTGTACAATTATTTTGGAACTATTTTGAAACTGACTTATAAACTAATTACTATTTTTCAGTTACTTATATCTAATCACTATTTTAAAAACTATTTTGCAATTATCTAACTATTTTATACCTACTTAACTATTTTACAGCTATTTTACAAACTAATAACTATTTTTCAACTACTTATATATTTTAAACTTTTTCAAGCTATTTTTAAATTTAAATAGGTCAGAGTTCAAACTGTTTATAATTGAAGTAATAACTCAATTGGTAATGAAGCAATTGAGAATAAGTGAATGGAATTAAAGGAAATGTGAATAGAAAAGAGAATTGATTTGGCTAATAACCAATAAAGATAAATACGTAGGATGTACGTATATTTTTCTATTCGCATAGTGATTTGATCCAGATTCGAACACAGAATTTCGAGATAGTATTATCGATCCGAGTTGGGATTTTTCGCTCGATTTTCGACGGCGAACCTGGATATGGATTTTTGATTGATTCTGGATATTCTCTATCATAGTTGTGACTATGCAAGGAGAATGACGGTTTCTGATCAAGAAACCAGATCTGAGTCCGCACTAGGAAGTCGGGTGGACGATACTAGTTCGGAAGTGAAATTGTGTGATCGATTGAGCGATCAGATTGATATTGTGTACGGATGATATGTGTACATCGTACGGATTTGAATGAAATTGATATTGAAGATTTGTGGATAAGAAATCTAAAATGGTTTTTGAAAAGAAATATGGTTAATAACTTTTGTGACGCCCCACCTCAATACCCACGCTAGCCAAGGACACTACGATGTAGTGCTGTCAACTAGCACGGAGAATAAGGCTGTTGAGGAGCGACCATCCATGTAATTGGTTATCACACGGTGGCTATAAAATAATCTTCGGAAACAAACATAGAAATAAACATAACACAGAGCAGTCACAGACATCCATATCACAAAGGCGGAAGAAGATATGAATAACTAACACATGAAAGTGTACATCAGAGTAGTGGTCAAAAAGTTCCACAATAATACAAAAGGATAGCAACATGTGCTATACAAAAAGAATACAACTATGTGTCCATATCTCAAGTGTATACAACAAAAACTGCTAAACTAAATAGTTAGCCAAAAGTCAGAGTAGCGAATCCCGGGAGGAAGTCAAGCAGAAGCACCTGTAACATCTCGGTCTGACCCGAGTATTATTTAAGAAAATAATAAACGGATCAGTCTAACTATAAATATCAGATGACATGATATATAATAAAAGACATGGCATAAACATAGAATATCCATACTGACATACTACTATAAGTATGAAAATGATGATCAACAGGAGATCAACCGATGAGAAATGATCAATATCACGAGAATCTTCTCAAAGATCCAAAGAGGGCATCATACCCTAAACTTGTACTCATAACAAGTCAATGACATAAAAATCCAGAAATCAAAACAAGAAATCCAGAAATCATAAAAAGAGAAAGAGGCCTATCACATGATGGTCCGAAGACCATGGGGAGCTACCCCATATGTGTGAGTCGGAATCACACTGATTGAGGCCTAGGCTAACCAAAAAGCAGAAAGGTATGTGTGAATGGAATCACACAAGTGGTGTCTAGCCTAACCTCGCAAACATAAAGATATGTGTGAGTCGGAATCACACTACTGCGGCCTAGACTAACCTTGCGGACAAAGAGATGTGTGTGAGTCGGAATCACACTATTGCGGTCTAGTCTTACCTTGCAAACAAAGAGACATCGCACAATTGCTAGTCTAAATCATAAAATGATCATCATGATCAGCGAGAAGTGTCAATCACACCAAGCTAGTAAATATATGAGTTTAGCTTCATGTCCCATAACCACTTGCTTAACTTAAATATTTACGAACAAGCTGTAAATCTTCACTAGGAAATTGTCACGAAAAGGGTTCAATCGAACAAGTCCAAGAGCTAACCGACGAAGTGAACGCAAGCGTTTCATACCACTTGTTTTACTAAGTCGTTTAAGTCGATTTCTCATTCGAGTGAAGTAAAGGCTTGTATATACTAGTAGATTGAAAATCGGTTTGAGAAAACGAACTTTAGATATTTAAAATAGTGTTGAAATCGCATTGATGAAAGAGTTTTGATATTTACTATTAGTATTGAAACCTTCATATATCTTTAAAGTGACAAGTCATAAAACGATTGTAGAACAAATCAATTCACGTTCGAAGACGTGAGTAAAGTCCAAAGAAGTCAGTCCCAAAACCATCAAAGTAGAAATTCTGACAAATGTTTTTCAGATGAAATTGCCTACGCAGAGTAATACGGTCAGGTCGCGGGGGTCCAGGGGGCAGCGCCCACGGCGGGGTGCGGGGCAGCGCCCCGTCACGGTACGACTTAGTGAAGGCAAGCTGTCTCGAGAAGCCAAACCGGTCAAACGACCAAGTACTAACTCGCGAACGTCCTAGGGGAAAAACAGGCCAAACGACCAAGTACTAACTCGCGAACGACTTACGACTTAAGGGATAAGGTCATACGACCTAAGTGGAGACTGCCACGCGACTTAGCAGAAGAACAGATCGAACGACCTAGGGGAAAAACAGGTCAAAATGACCAAGTGCTAACTCGCGAACGACTTACGACTTAAGGGAGGAATGCCACACGACCTAGCAGATAACAGGTCATTCGACCTAAGGGTAAGGTCGGTGGCGACCTACGACTTAACAAAGTCAAGCGACCTACGACTTAGGGTCAAGCGACCTAAGAGAAGCAGCGGGAATGTTAGGTCTGAGACGACCTACGACTTAAGGTCATACGACCTAACAGTTGCGAGCTAGCGGAGTTGGCATGGCCGAGCGACTTAAGAGAAGCAGCGACCTACGACTTATCGATTTAAAGCCAACGACCTAGGACTTAAGAGTCATACGACCTAGGACTTAAGGGAGGCAAGAGACTTACGACTTAAGGGAGGCAAGCGACTTACGACTTAAGGGATAAGGTCATACGACCTAAGTCTTGAACGACTAAACGACTTAAGCCTTTAACGACTTAACGACTTAAGCCAGGGCGAGCGAGCTAACTGCAAAACGACCTACGACTTAAGGCCTTTAACTCCTGAACGACTTATGCCATTAGCTCCTGAACGACTTATGCCTTTAGCTCCTGAACGACTCAAGCCAGTAACTCGTGAACGACTCAGCCTTTAACTCGTGAACGACTTAGCACACCCAGAACGACTTAACGCCTGGAACGACTTATGCTCCGTGTGGCTTTTCAACACGAACGACCTACGACTTAGGCTTAACTCGCGAACGACCTAGCGAAGGCAGAAACGACCTAAGTGCAGTTTTTTCACCAAAAACACTAGAATTTTGGGTTTTTCACCAATCCAATCCAAACCAAATGCAAATGCTGATGCTAAAATGATAGGGAACCATTCCCAACAGTCCAAGATAGATATAGGCAAGATGTGAGATCAAAAATCTCACCTTTTCACGGAATTTGATGAAGATGGAGATTTGAGAGCAAAGCAAGAACACCAACAAGCTTGAATCAATGGTCTTCACGTGAATTTGATGTTGAATCTCGGATTTGCAATGGAATTTGTGTTTGGAGTTTTAATTTCCACTTCCCACCACCATTTTTGACAAAGCTTGAAGTGTTTTGATAGAGGGAGGAAGATGGTTGGGCTGAACTAAAGGGGTGCAGTCCAAACCAAAGTCAAAGGCGGGAAAAAGTGTTGAAAATTTCACTATCTCCAAACATATCGAAGTTTACACTCAAAAAGATCGCAAACGTCATTTTGAACCCAATGGGGGTGGTCTCGAGTCCTAATTTGACCGTATGCAAAAAGTAGCTTTTCGGACTAACATCCGACTAACGATAAAATATTTAAATATAGAATCGATAGATATGCGGGTTGTTACAACTTTATAAAAGATTTATCAAATGTGAATATTTGATTTAGAATAAAATAAAGTTATATATCCTTGTTATATAAGGTAAATCTTCCCTTGTTGAATCTATTGCTAAAAGAAAAGGGTTTTGAAATATTTGAAGTATAAAAGAGGTTTTATACAAAGTTTGAAATGATCCAAAGATTTTCAAAGTTATATATGTATATCTATATATATATATAAAGGATCTTATGAGAATGATTTTGGAAAAGGTTTTGGAAACCTATGGATTTTGGAAAGGGCTTTTGATTTTTGGGAAAATCAATTTTGGATTTTGGAAAGCCTAGTTTGAGAAGTATCGATTTTGATAATCGATTTTGTGTAAAGGAGATTTTGATAAATCATAAAGGATATGATTTGAAGATACTATAAATGTATAGTATAAAATGTTTTGAGTATAGCTCTGGGGAAAAAGGCGCTTCCTTGAAATGAACTTCTCAGGAGTGCCACTGGGTGGTACTGCCTTGAAACCCAAGGGGGGATTCTAAAGTTAATCCTGTGAGGAGTCCGGAATAAACTAGTTCCTGAGGATTATTTGTGTAGCGAAAGTCGAGGGGCTGGTGCCCACAGAGGCATTTGGGTTATACTGTGACGACAGTTTAACTCGATGTCACTGCGATCTACTGCAGACCATAGCGAAAGTCATGTGTGCCGCTGAGAGCCAACTGTCTACGTTTGATTTTATATCGGTAGACTGTGACACTATGGTAACATAGCGAAAGTCGTTTGTGCCGTTGAGAGCCAACAGTCTGCGTTTGATTTTATATCGGTAGACTGCGACCTATGTGGGAGAAGTTTCATTTGACAGCGAAATCGTGTGTGCCGCTGAGAGCCAACAGTTACATGGACTTTTGCTGCGATGGCAACGTAACCCTGGAATGTAACTGCAATCTGTTGTGGGTTCCATGCTGTTATCAGTTACATGGACTTTTGCTGCGATGGCAACGTAACCCGTGATGTAACTGTGACCATGGATGGGGGTGATGATTTCCAGAGCATTCTCACCAAAAATATTTCCTCTCTTTTCAAAAATGTTTTCTATATTTTAAAGTAAATTATTTTCCAAGTATTTTCACTGGGTGTTGAAAACGGGTCTGCTAAATACTTATAGATTTTCAGTTTTACGTCTGATCAACGTATGACCGAATTTCTGTGAGAACGATGATGGACTTGTGAAGACATCGAGTTATAAAGGGTATTTTTATAAAGTCATTTTAATAATATTATGTGGATTTTTCTTAAAGTGTTTTAAAATTTCTTAATAAAAAGAGTTTATAGTAAAATTTATCAAAGAGTAATTTTTCTTATAATAATCATTTTAATAAAATTCTTGCTTCGTTCCTTTTCGAGGACGAAAAGATTTAAAGGGGGGAGGAATGTGATATCCCGGATTTTCGGGCATCAAATAATTGAATAGTTATCTGATTTAAATTTTAAAAATACTGATTTATAAATTTAACAAATTTAGATGTGATAATCTTTAGTATAAATTATTTAATATTTGACAAATTCTTCTTTTAAAACAAATAATAAAGTGTTAATGGTTGTATAACTTTTGCTCTCGCATGGGCCTTGAAGCAACAATATACCAAAAGGTTTTTTGATAACTTTTGCTCTCGCATGGTTGTATAATTCTTAATTTTCTTTGGAAAAGCCGTAGTAGTAAGATTCCCTGGGAAATTTTGTGCAAACAAAAAGAAGAAGGAGGATTGGGTCTGAGGAATCTAGAAGAGCTGAATCAAGCGTTATTCATTAAATTAATTTGGAAAATACTCAATGCTGAAGGAATTTGGGCAGATTTCTTAAATCGAAAATATATTGGAAATAAAAGTTTTTGGGATATCAATCCGAGAGTGGACGACTCGGGAGTGTGGAAATATATTTTGAAGAACAGACAAGCAGCTCTGAAGTGCCTCTCCCTTAATATAAGTGATGGTAAAACTACGTCCCTCTGGTATGACCCATGGTTGAATGGTAGCTCCATTATGGAGAGAATTGGTTTAGATACGGCTTTTAGAACTGGTACAGAACATTTGACTCTTGATAGAATTGTAAAACAAGGAGAATGGAAGTGGGATGAGTTCAGTTTCCTTCGGCAGATTCATTCGGAGATTGAAGGTGTTAAGATTTATAAAGACAGAGAGCGGGATTTTTGGGCTTGGAAATGTTCCAAACACGGTCAATATCAGTTCAAACTAGTGTGGAACTCTATTAGGTCAAGTTTTGAATTAAAATCCTGGCCGTCATTAGTTTGGAATAAAATTCACGTTCCTAAAATGGCGGTTTGCCTCTTTAAAGCCATTAATGACTATTTGCTAACGAAAGAGCGATTAACTTTCAAACAGATTGTCGTCGACCCCTTATGTGTTTTCTGTAATAACTACATTGAAAATGTAGATCACCTCTTTTTTCAATGTAATTATACAGGACAAGTCTGGTTATGGAGCTGCAAGAAATTTTTTAGCTCGCCGAAAAGAATGTTCTCATTTATTCTAAGGGAAGACTTGCATAAAATTGTTTCTATCTCTAAATTAAGAAATCTCAACTCAGATCTGTTCCAATTATCTATCTCAGTTTGTATTTGGCATATATGGAAAGAAAGAAATGATAGGATATTTCTTAATAGATTTAATGACACTTCGCAGTTATGCTCTAAGATTTATCAGACAGTGAGTATTAGAATGGTTAAGTCTAAGCATTTCAAGCACTTGAAAGATACGTCGAACACAATTGCTAACAAATGGGGATTTACCTCGATAAGCTAGTCAGGGTTTCTTCGGGTTGATCATATGTATTGCTCCTCCTCGCTGCGTCCTTCTTGTGCCTTGATTCAGGTTTTTCTGCATCCTGTATTATCTTTACATTCATCTTACATCTATTTAATTTACATCTTACTTAATTACTTTCAAGCCTATTTGACCTAGTCTGTAAGCCTAAGAATGCAGGAACTATTGCTGATCCGCCATCTCTCTATTTGGTTCTCCACCTATTTTAACATATCTCGAGTTATTTTCAGAAGTCATAATTAACTTTTACATAGGAGAATCAAAGACTTAGCTTGTTTGTTCTGAGAGGACTGGTTTTCCTGTGGTTTCTTTCTCAGAGGCGAGTTCGAAGGCACCTTATAGCGTCCAAAGATTCCATCTTTTGACAGTTGGAGACTACTTGAGCTTTGTCCTTCTGATCTAAAGGCAGTGTCTTCTAGAAACCGAAGCCTTCAGTGTCGATTGATGATTTCTTGTCTTCAGTTCCTGTTTTGCTTTCTATACCCTACAGATCTGTTGTTAGAATCCATTCCAAGATAAAAGGTTCTACCTTTACGGGTTTAGAACACTTATCTGTTGCTGCTCACTCTCGTGTAGGATCTGATTAGCGGAATAGAGTTCCCTGGCGTGCTTCTTGCTTAGTCGTGGTCTAGCTGAAGGTTTTTGAAGCTGATTAGAGTTCGAGTTTGTTTTCATTTCCTCGCCGCCATTAATGTTTCCTCACCTTTGTGTTCGAGAGGAGTAAATGAAGTGGCTTCTCAAGTGAAGGCTCGCAGTTTCTACTTTTTCGAGTAGTCTGGAAGCTTCTAGCGGGTTTCGGGTGTTTGTTTTGTTTTGCTTATTTTGGTTATGGGTCTTGTTTTTAGCTAATATAAGTCATTAGGCCTGGTTTTGTTGGTTGTTTGGGTTATGTCGGTTTTTGTATATTCTTTTGTTTTCTTGGTTATTAATAGAAAGTTTGAACCCTTCTTCAAAAAAAATAATAATAAAGTGTTGTTATATATATATATATATATATATATATATATATATGAGTTGATTGTATTTTTAATTAAAATTTGAATTTGAATTGGAAATTCAAAGAATAAATATCTTAAATTTAAATTGGATATAAAATATATATGTATATGATTTTATTAGTATATAATTCATTTTCATATTATTTTCTTTAAAAAGTTCATATCAATATAAATTAAGGAAGGTAATTATTAGATAGAAAAATTAATATAAGAATTTTATGAAGAACATTTATAAAATAAAACCAAATTGGAATTATTATAAAATATATATATAAACATAATTATGCATGAAATTTACAAATGTAAAATAAGTAATATATATACAAAGACAAGTGTTAATTAATAAGTAAGTATATTAACAAGTGTTAGGATTTTAAGATAGGAAATGAACATGTGTCATTTTCTTCTTTTACTTTTTTTTTAAAAAAAATAATAACTAATAAAGGATAAAACTAAGAATTTAAAACATCTCTATACCCCTCTTTCATTTCTTTTATCAGCCATTCTCTAAAACAAAACTAAAACCTGTAACACACAATCTGTAACGACCCGGAATTTTCGATCCCGAAAATTCCAGATAGTTAGGAAAAGAAGAAAGAGATAGAAGAAGAAACAGAAAATAAAACACAGAAACTCACATTCGCAGCGGATCAAAATATAATATCAAATAATAACAGTTTATAAAGAATACTATATCTGTCAATTTACATTTATAATACATCAGAGTTACTCTCATACACAACACTGAGCATATACAAATCCAATATATCTCAGATAAACAGAAATAATAGTCACAGCGGAACACTCCATACGTCCTGCCATCCAACTCGCCATCCCTGAGCTCCAGAACGTCCTTACCTGAAAATCTGTAATACTCGGTCTGACCCGAGCATTACATCAAAGTAACACCCGGGTCAGGCTGGAAACCAGCGTGAGTAAACTCATTTAACAAGGAATACCAAAACATATAACTTGTTTAAAACCCGGGGTAACTCATACGTAGATTTACAACTTCTCAAGTTGTTAGACTCCACTTATTTTACACATTAATTTCTAAGTACCAAAACTTAGATTAAATGGTTCCTTATACTTAAATCCTTCTATTACAGCCTATTGATTTCACCTATCAATTTATAAACAATCGAAGTGGTTTCGGGTATTTACTAATACCCGACTCCGGTCTCTTCGAAACCAATATCATCCTAACTTAAATTATTCAAGTGAAATACAATTAAATTTTAAATACATGATGTCACCTAATTCATCAACCATAGATAACCTCATCATTACGATTTAAGTCAAACATATCTTATCACATAGCATTACAACCCACATACTAGGAACAACAATTAATCAAAGGCTTTCAATATCATCCTATTTATCCTTTAATTACATTTAAGTAATTAACCCTTAATTAATTTCACAAAATAATTATTCTTAACCATATACAGTAATTAACCTTTAATTACTTTATTATTTAATAAATTTCTAACTATAATTATTAATCACCCTGGATTAATAACATCAGAAATCAACTTCCCCTAATTGCCAATAGTTAATTGTCTCTAATTAAATTAAAATAAATTAAATTAATCACTTCATCAAACCTTGCTTACTTATCCATCAATCAATTTATCAATCATCAGTTACTTAATATTCCAATTAATCATCTTTGATTAATTTAACTTTACTTATATTCCAGTAATTTCCTTTAATTTATTTACAGAGATTAACCTTTGAATAAATCCTAATTAAATTACATTCATATTGAATTTATTATATTCAATTACCTTATTGATTTATTAAATCAATTTCCAATTATATCATTAATTACAATAATTAATGATCTTTAATCAATTATGTTATTAATTAATTAATTTAAGAAGAACTTAATCTTCAAATCTCATACTATCAATCATTTCTGATTTAATTCATACAGTAATTCACTTCCCTTAGCTAATTTCTTCACAATAACAATCTCAATTAATCCCACGATTAACTTCAAGTAATTATATTCCAATTACTTTTATCAACAACATCATCTAATTTATCCCCTTCGGTAATTTCTCATCAATTACTTCTCCAAGAAATTTTACATCCAAATCAACAAGTGGTTTGTCCAATGATCTAACTTGAATTAAATCAATCTGCTCCATTTATTTAATAAGTAACTCATCATTCGATCATTAATAAATCTTGATTTCTCTTTTAATTTAATTACTTAATCAATAATTAATTCCATTATTAGTAAATCTTTAATTCCTTTTAATTAATTAATTACTCAATGATTAATTAACTTCAAAACAATTATATTAATCAATTTCTAATTATAACATTGGGTGATTGTTCATTTAATCACTTCCACTAATTATTTTAAATAAATAATTATTTCTTACCATATTTCTTAACAATTTATATTTAAATTAAATTCCACAAATACTTTGAAATTTTTAAACAGTTTTAGAAATTTTTTTTTTTTAAGTAACAGCTTGAAAATCTGCTCCAAGCCTACTGCTCGAGTTCCCCCTCTTTTACTTCGAGAAAACGCAAATTTCCCCCGAGCAAACGCAGACTCCCCTCGAGCTTCAACCCGAGTTTTCCTCTCGCAGACCTAACAAAACTCCGACCAGGCAAACGTGCTCGTGCACGTGCACATGGCCGTTGGCCAACTTCGATCGCCACCGATACTTCGAGCACGTTGCAGCCCACCTCAGCTCTGCTTCCAGTCACCTACTTCGGTCAGATCGCCATTTAATCTCGAATTCGAGAATAACAAACTGGAACAGGATATACATCACCATGACCAACCCTGTCAACACCGACTGCTCACCACTCCGGCAATCATTTACCACCAAACTCCGGCGAAGGCTTCAACAACCCCTCGACCTCCTTTCCCCAAAATCCTGTGCAGCTCGATCCAACATCGAGGAAAAACGAAACGAAAATAACTGCACTTCTCAAACTAGGTCACCAGACTTCCATCTCCTTCCGCTCCCTCCACGATCATCGTTCGATCACCAGCACAATTTTTCCATGACCCTAGATCACCCCCGCACCTCCGGTCCAAACCCTGACCCTTCCAGCCGCTTCGATCATCCACGGCGACTTAAAATGCCAAAAACAAAGAAACGCTAACTGCTCCTTTATTTGATCACTGAAAATTTGAATCTTTGCTTTAAAATTCATATTATTGTATTCGAATTCAACTCATATTCACGAAATTGTGAATTAAGTAACTTGAAAATTTCCATATACAAGAATAGTTCTGTAGTTTAAACATTTCCAGTGACAATCACAATTTGTTTACTTAAAACAAAATTTCAATCTAAGGCTTACGATGATGCCTACAACTTTCGTTTGATCCTGAATTTAAATCATCAATCGGATAGGGAGTAAATAATTTTTGAAAACAACAGCTTGTATCTATGAACTAAGAACAGAGATAATTCAAAACAGTCTGCCTGTTATCTACTTACTTCAACATGTTCACAGATAACTATGTATTCTCAACACACATATTTTAGATGAGCTTGTAAGGATTTAAACTTTTTAAATTTAAAAGTAAATTGTTACTCACCTTTTAATAAGAACAGAGCTCTGATCATTTGAACAGGCTTGCACACAAGCTGGAACTTCTTTTCTTTGCTTCTTCATTTCTGGGTTGCTTGTTGATGGTGAATATTTATTTGAGTTTTTAAATGAAGCTTGTTTAAGCTTTTACCTTGTTCGAACTGAAATTAGGTTGCAGCTTGATATATAAGAAATATGTTTACAGGGTCATCATTTTTGTACAACACAGTGTATGTGCTTTGTACTAAATCAGAGATATTTTCTTGCTTAGTTCGACCGTGCAGTTTTTACTTGGCAAAATGGAGGCTGGCATTAAATGTGCTTGTACAATACTGTTTGTTGATATTTTCTTGTTTACATATACTTCTAGCTTCTTATGCAAGCTTCTAGTTATCTACTCAAGTTTCCTTGTTTTGTTTAAGTATACCAGAGAAAATTTTACCTTGTTTCCTCTTAGATTTTCAGCCTGCACGCACATATCCTTATTAATTTGTACTTATATTTGTAAACTAGTCTACATCCTTCCATACATAGACATATGCATATCCATTAGTTTATAGTATATATATAATTTGTAGTTAAATTGTTGTCTTGTGCATTTTGTTTTGTTTATTTGTAAAAGTTTATATCCTTGTTTCATTTATAAATGTACATTCCTGTACATTGTTATTCCTTTTTGTCTTATTTGCTTTATAAATCTATAAATTTATTTTATATGTTTACTTGTTATTTCAATTTAATACCTATAGTTTTGTTCACGAATGTATTATTTTCTTCTTGTTTTATATTTAGATTTAATACTGATAAGATTTATTTTACTTGAACTATTATTGTCCAGACTATATCATACATATATATTTTTAAATCACATATTAATAAAGTTAAATAAGATAGATTTCAGGTTTAAAATATTTAGAAATTCTTTATTTTAATTCCAAACCATAGCTTCTCCCAATATATATATTTGGTTTAAAATGGAAAGCTATATTTTAATTAATTCAATTAAATATTGATTAAAATAATATTGCCAAAAATCCGGGATGTCACATCCCTCCCCCCTTAAAACTTTTCGTCCCCGAAAAGGAACGAAACCAGAATTAATTGAAAATGCTTAAAATCAGATAAATTTTCCTTGATCATTTTTAAACTGCTTTAAAAATCTATATAATATTTCTAAAATAGTTTTTATAAAAATACCTTATAACTCGATGTTTTGACAAGTCCATCCTTGTTCTCATAGAAATTCGGTCATACGTTGATCAGGCGTATGACTGAAAATCTATAAGCGCTTGGCAGACCCGTTTCAACATCCAGTGAAAATACTTGAGAAAATAATTTTACTGAAAATATAGAAATCAGTTTTTGAAAATAGAGGAAATATCTTTAGTGAAAATGCTCTGGAAATCATCACACCCATCTATGGGCACAGTTACATCCAGGGTTACGTTGCCGTCGCAGCAAAAGTCCATGTAACTGATTACACCATAGAACCCACGACAGATCGCAGTTACATCCAGGGTTACGTTGCCGTCGCAGCAAAAGTCCATGTAACTGCAGGCTCTCAGCGGCCTCACGATTACGCTGTCGAAATGAAACTTCTCCACTCCTACATAGGTCGCAGTCTACCGATGTAAAATCAAACATAGACTGTTGGCTCTCAGCGGCACACACGACTTTCGCTATGTTACCATAGTGTCACAGTCTACCGATATAAAATCAAACGCAGACTGCTGGCTCTCAGCGGCACACACGACTTTCGCTATGGTACACTACTCATAATCCTCAGGAACTAGTTTTGTCCGGACTCCTCACAGGATCAACTTTAGAACCTCCCCCTTAGAGGCTCAAGGCAGTGCCACCCTGTGGCACTCCTGAGAAGTTCATTTCAAGGGAGCGCCTTTTTCCCCAGAGCTATTCTCAAAACACTTTATACTATACACATATAGTATTTTCCAAATCATACATCTAGTATGAACTCCATATAAATGCTTTTACACAAAATCGATTCCCAAAATCGATAATTCACAAATCAGGCTTTCCCAAATCCCAATATTGATTTTACCCAAAAATCAAAAGCCTTTTCCAAATCTAAAGGTTCCCAAAACCTTTTTCTCAAAACCATTTCCATAAAATCTTTTATATATATATATATACATATATATAATTTTCTTGGAAAATCTTTAAATCACTTTATACTTATAAAAGTTTCCTCTGTATACTTCAAAAACTTCCAAAAACCTTTATCTTCTGGCAATGGATTCAATAAATGGAGTTTTATCATATATAACAAAGATACGTAACTTTGTTTATTCCCAATCAAATATTCAAATTTGATTACTTTATAAAGTCACTTGCCAAATTTCTTACTTTTATTATAAAGTAAACTTTAACTCAGAAAAATATTCAATTTCCACTTTATTTCCATAAAGTTAATTTCTACCATAGAAATATAAATTTTAAATTTATTTTATTTTAGTTCCTCAAATATTCACAAATATATTTTCCATTTCAAAAATCATCTTATAACCTTTTATCTATAACTTCAAAATCAAATTTCCACCTTTATTCATTGTCAATTTCTCAAAATATACTTTCAATTTCAAAAATCTTTTCAGTTTTTATCCACAAATTTTCAATGCCAATTTCATTCAAACCCGTACGATGTCCCATATCATTCGTACGCAATATCAATCTGATCGCTCACTCGATCACACAATTTCACTTCCGAACTAGTATCGTCCACCCGACTTCCTAGTGCGGACTCAGATCTGGTTTCTTGATCAGAAACCGTCATTCTCCTTGCATAGTCACAACTATGATAGAGAATATCCAGAACCAATCAAAAATCCATATCCAGGTTCGCCGTCGAAAATCGAGCGAAAAATCCCAACTCGGATCGATAATACTATCTCGAAATTCTATGCTCGAATCTGGATCAAATCACTATACGAATAGAATAATATACGCACATCCTACGTATTTAACTCCATTGATTATTAACAAAATCAATTTCCTTCTATTCACATTCACTTTAATTTATTCACTTATTCACATCTGGCTAAATCCCCACTTGGATTATCACTTCAATTCTTATCTCAGTTGGGTATTTACTCAATAATAGTTTTAACTCCGACCAGTTTATATTTAGAAAATAGCTTAAAAATTTTGAAAAATAGATAAGTGGTTGAAAAATAATTATTAGTTGAAAAATAGATGGTTTTATAGTTAAGTAGTTGTAAGATAGTTGAAAAATAGTAATTATTTATAAAACAGTTGAAAACAGCAATCGGATTATAAATCAGTTGCAAAATTGTTAAATAGTTCCAAAAGTAATTGTAAAACAAGCTTAAGATAGTTTTAGGTTTTAAAAAGAAAAGTTGTATGGTAAATAGTTTGGAAAAATAGATTTATATCAAAACAATTTATTTTGAAAATAGTCCAGAGCCAAACTGTTCAACTTCCCAATCTCCATTTCAATCAATTTCCCATTAAATTGATCCAGTCCCAATTCAGGTTGAATTATCCACAATTCAAATCAAATTCCATTTTGAGCTAATTCAATTTAAATCTCAATTTTAAACCGTCTCGAATTATATAAATTCGGGTTAAATTTTCAAATGTTGATTTAATCCCCTAAATCAATTTTTACCTTTACTTTTAATTTAACAGTCTAACCATTTAATTCTGAGTGCAAATTTCAAAATTCCATTTAATTTATCTTTACTACTACTTAAACTTATTTCTAGGTTCAAATAATAATTCAAACCCCTTTTAAATAATTGAATCTCTGAATTTCAATTTATTACCCAAATTAAATCTTGGAACCAATCCTTAACCATTTCAGTTTACATGTTCATTTAAACATTCAAATCTTAATGTTCAAAGTGATCTCATTTTCTCAAATTTAATTTTATCTTTAAAATCAAAATTACTTAAGTAATTTCAAATTAAAGCTTAATTCCGTTTAATTCCAATATTGGAATAGATATTACCCCACTCTATCATCCAATTTAAAACATTCATCATCCACTACCCATTCCAGATCTCAATCCTATCTGAGATCACATATAATTCCCTACCAAATCAACCCATTTAACTTTCCTAAGTTAAATCTCAATTTCATCTTGAAATTTCCAATTCAGGTTGTTTGTTCCAAACTTATTTAACTTCCTTTAAGTTAAATTCAATTTAATCTCAGATTCTCATCAAACTTACTCAAATTTGAATTCCCACTCCAAATTTTAAACTTCACATTAATAAATCTTATAAGTTCAAAAACTTATTACCTTGGATATCACATCTCATTTCCCAAATTTGAAACTCAACATTTAGAGTTTATTTCAAACCATCTTTGTATCCATATATACATATTTATTTCTTAGCCCACCAGGCTATACTTTAAAATTTAAACCACCTTTGGTTTTAATTTAAGACAGATCCTTCTTTTTTTTTTTAAAGTTTTCAAACAACTTCTTATTTTAAACTAAGATCACATTCAAATATATTCTGAATAATATTATTTATTCTTTTCTTTAAACACTTTAAAACAATTCAAATGTTTCTAAACTTAGGTTTTAAACTTCACAATTTAAATCCGTTCTAATTTACAAGTTACACTCATCTAAGTTTATCCTTAACACATTTTATTTTGCTCACTCATTAATACACATCTTATTATTAAACACAACAACCATTTATGATAATAACCAAGATTATCATATCTGGGAGCCAATTCATTATTATCTTTACTCTGAAAATATTTCTACAAATTCAGGATTTTAATTTTCAGTTTGAATCCAATTCAAACTTATTTTTACTTTCATTTTAGTTATATTTCTATTACCACTTAATTTAATTCCAATAATTTTACAACAAATCTCCTTAACATTTATTGGTAAGAAATATTACTTTATATATATCAAAATATATACTTATAAAGTCATTTAAAATCTTTATATATGAAAATAACAAATACGCTCTCATATATATATATAAACACTCAACTCATTCTAGGGTACTATTGACCCTATCCTTATGAGTATACCCACCAGAGCCAAAGTCCTCGCTTAACCTTCGCTCTGATACCAACTGTAACGACCCGGAATTTTCGATCCCGAAAATTCCAGATAGTTAGGAAAAGAAGAAAGAGATAGAAGAAGAAACAGAAAATAAAACACAGAAACTCACATTCGCAGCGGATCAAAATATAATATCAAATAATAACAGTTTATAAAGAATACTATATCTGTCAATTTACATTTATAATACATCAGAGTTACTCTCATACACAACACTGAGCATATACAAATCCAATATATCTCAGATAAACAGAAATAATAGTCACAGCGGAACACTCCATACGTCCTGCCATCCAACTCGCCATCCCTGAGCTCCAGAACGTCCTTACCTGAAAATCTGTAATACTCGGTCTGACCCGAGCATTACATCAAAGTAACACCCGGGTCAGGCTGGAAACCAGCGTGAGTAAACTCATTTAACAAGGAATACCAAAACATATAACTTGTTTAAAACCCGGGGTAACTCATACGTAGATTTACAACTTCTCAAGTTGTTAGACTCCACTTATTTTACACATTAATTTCTAAGTACCAAAACTTAGATTAAATGGTTCCTTATACTTAAATCCTTCTATTACAGCCTATTGATTTCACCTATCAATTTATAAACAATCGAAGTGGTTTCGGGTATTTACTAATACCCGACTCCGGTCTCTTCGAAACCAATATCATCCTAACTTAAATTATTCAAGTGAAATACAATTAAATTTTAAATACATGATGTCACCTAATTCATCAACCATAGATAACCTCATCATTACGATTTAAGTCAAACATATCTTATCACATAGCATTACAACCCACATACTAGGAACAACAATTAATCAAAGGCTTTCAATATCATCCTATTTATCCTTTAATTACATTTAAGTAATTAACCCTTAATTAATTTCACAAAATAATTATTCTTAACCATATACAGTAATTAACCTTTAATTACTTTATTATTTAATAAATTTCTAACTATAATTATTAATCACCCTGGATTAATAACATCAGAAATCAACTTCCCCTAATTGCCAATAGTTAATTGTCTCTAATTAAATTAAAATAAATTAAATTAATCACTTCATCAAACCTTGCTTACTTATCCATCAATCAATTTATCAATCATCAGTTACTTAATATTCCAATTAATCATCTTTGATTAATTTAACTTTACTTATATTCCAGTAATTTCCTTTAATTTATTTACAGAGATTAACCTTTGAATAAATCCTAATTAAATTACATTCATATTGAATTTATTATATTCAATTACCTTATTGATTTATTAAATCAATTTCCAATTAAATCATTAATTACAATAATTAATGATCTTTAATCAATTATGTTATTAATTAATTAATTTAAGAAGAACTTAATCTTCAAATCTCATACTATCAATCATTTCTGATTTAATTCATACAGTAATTCACTTCCCTTAGCTAATTTCTTCACAATAACAATCTCAATTAATCCCACGATTAACTTCAAGTAATTATATTCCAATTACTTTTATCAACAACATCATCTAATTTATCCCCTTCGGTAATTTCTCATCAATTACTTCTCCAAGAAATTTTACATCCAAATCAACAAGTGGTTTGTCCAATGATCTAACTTGAATTAAATCAATCTGCTCCATTTATTTAATAAGTAACTCATCATTCGATCATTAATAAATCTTGATTTCTCTTTTAATTTAATTACTTAATCAATAATTAATTCCATTATTAGTAAATCTTTAATTCCTTTTAATTAATTAATTACTCAATGATTAATTAACTTCAAAACAATTATATTAATCAATTTCTAATTATAACATTGGGTGATTGTTCATTTAATCACTTCCACTAATTATTTTAAATAAATAATTATTTCTTACCATATTTCTTAACAATTTATATTTAAATTAAATTCCACAAATACTTTGAAATTTTTTAACAGTTTTAGAAATTTTTTTTTTTTTAAGTAACAGCTTGAAAATCTGCTCCAAGCCTACTGCTCGAGTTCCCCCTCTTTTACTTCGAGAAAACGCAAATTTCCCCCGAGCAAACGCAGACTCCCCTCGAGCTTCAACCCGAGTTTTCCTCTCGCAGACCTAACAAAACTCCGACCAGGCAAACGTGCTCGTGCACGTGCACATGGCCGTTGGCCAACTTCGATCGCCACCGATACTTCGAGCACGTTGCAGCCCACCTCAGCTCCGCTTCCAGTCACCTACTTCGGTCAGATCGCCATTTAATCTCGAATTCGAGAATAACAAACTGGAACAGGATATACGTCACCATGACCAACCCTGTCAACACCGACTGCTCACCACTCCGGCAATCATTTACCACCAAACTCCGGCGAAGGCTTCAACAACCCCTCGACCTCCTTTCCCCAAAATCCTGTGCAGCTCGATCCAACATCGAGGAAAAACGAAACGAAAATAACTGCACTTCTCAAACTAGGTCACCAGACTTCCATCTCCTTCCGCTCCCTCCACGATCATCGTTCGATCACCAGCACAATTTTTCCATGACCCTAGATCACCCCCGCACCTCCGGTCCAAACCCTGACCCTTCCAGCCGCTTCGATCATCCACGGCGACTTAAAATGCCAAAAACAAAGAAACGCTAACTGCTCCTTTATTTGAACACTGAAAATTTGAATCTTTGCTTTAAAATTCATATTATTGTATTCGAATTCAACTCATATTCACGAAATTGTGAATTAAGTAACTTGAAAATTTCCATATACAAGAATAGTTCTGTAGTTTAAACATTTCCAGTGACAATCACAATTTGTTTACTTAAAACAAAATTTCAATCTAAGGCTTACGATGATGCCTACAACTTTCGTTTGATCCTGAATTTAAATCATCAATCGGATAGGGAGTAAATAATTTTTGAAAACAACAGCTTGTATCTATGAACTAAGAACAGAGATAATTCAAAACAGTCTGCCTGTTATCTACTTACTTCAACATGTTCACAGATAACTATGTATTCTCAACACACATATTTTAGATGAGCTTGTAAGGATTTAAACTTTTTAAATTTAAAAGTAAATTGTTACTCACCTTTTAATAAGAATAGAGCTCTGATCATTTGAACAGGCTTGCACACAAGCTGGAACTTCTTTTCTTTGCTTCTTCATTTCTGGGTTGCTTGTTGATGGTGAATATTTATTTGAGTTTTTAAATGAAGCTTGTTTAAGCTTTTACCTTGTTCGAACTGAAATTAGGTTGCAGCTTGATATATAAGAAATATGTTTACAGGGTCATCATTTTTGTACAACACAGTGTATGTGCTTTGTACTAAATCAGAGATATTTTCTTGCTTAGTTCGACCGTGCAGTTTTTACTTGGCAAAATGGAGGCTGGCATTAAATGTGCTTGTACAATACTGTTTGTTGATATTTTCTTGTTTACATATACTTCTAGCTTCTTATGCAAGCTTCTAGTTATCTACTCAAGTTTCCTTGTTTTGTTTAAGTATACCAGAGAAAATTTTACCTTGTTTCCTCTTAGATTTTCAGCCTGCACGCACATATCCTTATTAATTTGTACTTATATTTGTAAACTAGTCTACATCCTTCCATACATAGACATATGCATATCCATTAGTTTATAGTATATATATAATTTGTAGTTAAATTGTTGTCTTGTGCATTTTGTTTTGTTTATTTGTAAAAGTTTATATCCTTGTTTCATTTATAAATGTACATTCCTGTACATTGTTATTCCTTTTTGTCTTATTTGCTTTATAAATCTATAAATTTATTTTATATGTTTACTTGTTATTTCAATTTAATACCTATAGTTTTGTTCACGAATGTATTATTTTCTTCTTGTTTTATATTTAGATTTAATACTGATAAGATTTATTTTACTTGAACTATTATTGTCCAGACTATATCATACATATATATTTTTAAATCACATATTAATAAAGTTAAATAAGATAGATTTCAGGTTTAAAATATTTAGAAATTCTTTATTTTAATTCCAAACCATAGCTTCTCCCAATATATATATTTGGTTTAAAATGGAAAGCTATATTTTAATTAATTCAATTAAATATTGATTAAAATAATATTGCCAAAAATCCGGGATGTCACACAATCCAGTAAAACAAAATCAAAGAAATTCAAACAATATCTCCACAAATTCAAGTAGGATTCAACTCAAATAAAGCAAGCAGATCAAAAATCAAACCTGGAAACTAGAAAGGAATTCAAACCAGAAAAGAAATCAACAATAAAGCCTCAATTCTAAATCTAGTAGCAGATCAACAACTAAGTTTCAGTTTCCAGGATCAAATCAACTTTCAGTTTTTGAAATTCAAGAAGAAATTTCCAGGCTCTGTTCTCTGTTTATGCAAGAAGGTGAGTAAACTATTCCCTAAAAACAGTTTAATCAATAAATATAGAGATGCATGTGATAAAGTTGTACAAGAAGGTTGTAATATGGTTTGCATGTTTGAATGCCTGAGTGTATATGTCTGGATATATGAGGACAGATTTTGTTCTTAGTGCAGGCTTCCAAATCAAGATTGAAAATTAAATATCTCTTCAGATAATTGATGTTATGCCATAATCCTTAA
This sequence comes from Allium fistulosum, assembly GCA_030737815.1. Lineage (NCBI taxonomy): Eukaryota > Viridiplantae > Streptophyta > Magnoliopsida > Asparagales > Amaryllidaceae > Allium > Allium fistulosum. Next base: position 676,322,764 of record CM060907.1, on the reverse strand, counting down.
AGAAAATTCGTTTATTTTAACCTAATGCTATTTTTAAAATAATGTTATAAGTAAAATCAGTGAAGTATTTTACTGGGAAATAAATTTACAGTGAAACTTCTTAAACCTGTAAAATAAATATCCTTAGATTCATGTTTTGATTTGATATTTGGATTTACATTAGGATATGATGAATATATATATTTATATATATATATAAATCTGGTTCTTTGTTTCATCAAAAACAATGTGAGTAAACACCTTTTAAAAACAGTTTAAATCCTTCATATGTTTGTCCTGTGAAATGAATAGTAAATATAAAATCAATGTTTGTATGTTTGATTTATAGATGAATGTATATTTATTTAGCAGTTTGAATGCCTGTAGAAATGTGAATGTTTAACTCTGTTCTTATTCATGTTCCAGTTTTATAAAAAAATTCCCTATCTCCCAAGTTAATCCTTAATAATCACTGATCATAAAAAGGAAATTGATTATGACAAGATAATATTGTGTTTAAAAATAAATTTAAATACTTATATTGAACAATATACAGTAAATTTTAGATTTACAATGTAAAATCAAAATTTGATGAAAATCAATCTTAACAATTTAGATTTCTGATCATATGACCTGAATTGAAATACAAAATCATGAATTTTAACATGAATTTGGAAATTTATAATTTAGTATTCAAAGAGAAATTGAGATTTTCTTGAATTTGGGTTTTGGGGCTTTTACTAATGATCAACGTCGAAGGGGATGGTGAGGTTTTGCATGAAGGTGGCCATGGTACCTGGGAATGCAGGAAAAATGGTGTGTGATGCTAACGATGTTCGAGATGATCGGCGCTTGGCAAAGTAGGGTTTGTATATGCTTTATGTTTGGATCGGAATCGTCTTTGGTTCGTCGTCGACAGTGCTTCGGGTTGAATCGCTTATGGGGGAATAGTTTAAGTGGTTCGTGACGCGGGTATGGACGAGGTGGCAGGCCCTCCGGTGATGGGGTTCGCCGTTGTCGGTGATTTCTTGGGTCGTGTTCATTTCTGTTGAAGTGCTGATGCACTCTTTTTCGATTCGGTGATACTTTCGTCGATCTAGGGGTACGTGGTGATCGTAGGGGTCAGGAGAGACTGGTGGAGTGTCGCGACGTTGTTCGCCGTCGACCAAGTCCGGTGTACATGTGCACGGTGCACGTTGAAGTTTGGAGAGGCTGTAGTGTTGGGGAAGGAGAAGGAAATACTCGGGTTTCCTCTCGAGTAGTTCGAGCCTTTGCTCGAAGATTTTGGTCGTGGGTTTGGAATATAATGGTTTGAGTCATTGTCCCTTGTTCCCAGTTTAATTAGTCTGGAAAATTTTGTTACAGGTTTCAAAGTTAATAGAAAAATTAAAAACAAGTTTTAAAGTTAATGTAAATAATTTATTAATAAATGATTTTTCTTAATTAAGTAAGGTCTTTTAAATATAAGGAGTTAAGTAATCATTTAATTAATTTAGATGATTAATTAAAATAATTAACTAAAGACAATTAATTAGTTTGGGTAGTTGAAGATAATCATTTATGAATGAATTAAGTAAAATTACTTATTGAAGTAATTAATGGATAATTACTCAATGGAAATAATTAAGGATTAATTAATTAGTGTAATTAATTTAAGTTAATATGATTAATTTACGTTAATTAATTAATGTGATTACTTAAGATTAATTACTAAATGTAATTAATTACTTGTTAAGGTAAAAGAAAAATTAATTAATGGAAGTAATTAGAAAATCATTAATTTATGTAGTTAATTAATAAATGAAAGTAATTAAAAGCTAATTATTGTGAATGGTTGAGGTTTATTAATCTATGTGGTTAATTAAGGGTTAATTACTTAATGTAATTAAAAAGTAATTAATCAAGAATGATTAATTAATTGGATAATTAAAGGAAAATTACTTAATGTAATTGAAGGATAATAATTAAGGATGATTAATTAAGATAAATAATGGATGGTTGAATGATATTGGATGACTTGAATTTGTTGATACCTCTGATATGAAATGTTTTGATTGAACAGTGATAATGTGGTTATCTATCGATGATGAATTGCTGTGTAAAAATGGCATCCTGTATTTAAAACTGAATTGTATTCACTTAAATAACTGTGCTTAAAGAACAACATTGGATTCGAAGAGACCGGAGTCGGGTATTAGTAAATACCCGAAACCACTTCGATTCTTTATAGATTGATATGTGGGATCAATAGGTTGGTTTGGGATAATATGGATCATTTAAACTAAGTTGGATACTTAGATTTTTTTTTGTGAAAATAAGAGTTAACTATATAAGTTGTTTACTTGTAGTAAAGTACGAGTTACCCCGGGTTTATATAAGTTCTATGAATTGATATTTCATGTTAGATGAGTTTACTCACGCTGGTTTCCAGCCTGACCCGGGTGTTACTTTGATGTAATGCTCGGGTCAGACCGAGTATTACAGATTTCAGGTAAGGACGTTCTGGAGCTTAGGAGGCGAGCTGGATGGCAGGAACGTATGGAGTGTATTCCGCTGAGCATATTACTGTTATTTATCTGAGACATGTTAAATTCTAACTGTCTAGTATATTTGAAAATGGGTGTAACTCTGATGTAGTGAATGTAAAATAACAATTACAGTTTTCTTTGTGTAAAGAATATTATTTAATATTATATTTTATCCGCTGCGATTGTGAGAATATGTGATTCTGAGTTTTGTTTTCTTTTCTTCTTCTACCTCTTTCCTTTTCTTTTCCTTAACAATTCGGGATTTTCGGGTTCGAAAATTCCGGGTCGTTACATTACTGTAACGACCCGGAATTTTCGAACCCGAAAATGCCAGATAGTTAGAAGAAAAAGAAAAGAGATAGAAGAAAGAAACAGAAGAAGAAGAAGAAGAAGAAACATCAACATCTCACATTCGCAGCGGATAAAATATAATAATAAATGATAACAGTTTTACAAAACAATATTATATCTGTCGATTACATTTTAATACATCAGAGTTACATATTTATACAAACACTGGATATACATAATTATCAAGCCTCAGATATACAATAATATAACACAGTAGAAACACTCCATACGTTCCTGCCATCCAGCTCGTCTCCTGAACTCCCAAACGTCCTTACCTGAAAATCTGTAATACTCGGTCTGACCCGAGCATTACATCAAAGTAACACCCGGGTCAGGCTGGAAACCAGCGTGAGTAAACTTATCTAACATGAAACTTAAATCCATAGAACTTATTTAAACCCGGGTAACTCGTACTTTACTCCAAGTAAACAACTTATATAGTCCACATTTTATTTTCACAAAACAATATCTAAGTATCCAACTTAGCTTAAATGATCCATATCATCCCAAACCAGCCTATTGAGTTCACAAATCAAATCTATATAGAATTATAGCAGAACACTAATCGAAGTGGTTTCGGGTATTTAGTGATACCCGACCCCGGTCTCTTCGAATCCAATGTCATTATTAATCCAGGTTATTTAAGTGAAAACAATTTAATTCATATTTAGAGTACATATTCACATAGCAATTCCATTACAGATAGATAATCCATATTATCATAGTTCAGTCTCAACATCATTTCACATAGCATCACGAAACATATATCAAAGATATCAATTAATTCGAGGCATTCAATATCATTCAATCATCCATAAGCAAGATAAATTAGTCACACCATTTCTAATTAATTTAAATGAATTACATTAATTACTTTAATCACTTATAATCCTGCTTAACATTAATTACTTACAAACCTATTAATTAATCATCTTTAATGATCCATCTAAATTAATTATCCATAATTAAATTCATTAAGTAATTATCCTATTGGTTAATTATCCTCAATTGATTAATCCTTAACTACATACATTAAGTAATTATCATTTAAGTAATTACCTACATTAGTCAGTCTCTAATTACCAATTAATTAATCTCTAATAAATTAATTTATAAACCTTAAAATTTAATTAATTAATCCTTAATCACTAATTAATTAATTTCTCTTAAATTATTTCATTAATTTAATTAATCATTAATTAATCCATACTTTAACTAATTCACTAAGTAATTAATCCTCAATTACTTCCACTAATTAATTATTCCTAAATCAATTGACCATTAATTACTTTGATTAATTGACTCCTCATTAATTAAGTAATAACTATCCTACATGATTAATTGATTAAAGATTATTACAGTGATAAGCACTCACTTAATTTCATCATTTATTTATTAGAAATACTTAGGTTTTATTTCGATAAATTAACTTAATATTGAATTTTTCCCAAATCAAGCAAATACAAATTTGAAATCGCCTGACTTATTTTGTTTTGAAGTACTGTTCATACCTTACTCTTGAATACTTGTTTATCAATTCATTAAAACTTGTATTTATCAAAGGCTTTAAAAAAAAAACTAGTTTATTTACTTCGGTTACAACCCGAGCCCCAAACCAAATATACTCGACCTAACCCCGGACAAAACCGATCTTTCCCCGACCTTCCTTTCTTCTCCTCTCTCTTACTAACTACAGCAACACTCAAAACTGACACACGAGCACACGTACACGTGCACACTCGATCGTCGCCACTCCAACCAACGTCGCTACCACCAGCAAGTCATCGTCACCCTTCTCCTTCGTTCCGACCACCCAGAACTTACGACAACTCTTCGAATCGAAATCGAACAGAAATGCCATCGCCTGAACGAAAACCCGACACCTTCTCTCCCCTCGTACCACCTTCACAGATCACTGGAACACTCGCCGCTAGGCCTGGAGCTGCACCAGACCCTCTCCTTCCTTTTCCCCCTCCACCGAATCACTCCGGCGCCACCACGTCACTACACTGGCCATGGAAACAACCTCGACCAAACCAAAGCCTAAAACCCTACTTTCCGATCGACCCGCTTCCACAATCACCTAGAATTTCCAACGCCATTTTCCTCGAATTCCCCCTCGACCAATGCTCCTTCCAGCCAAACATCTTGTTCTGAAATTTCCTCCATCGCCGGCAATTGTCAAAATTCCCAACTCCGATCAACTAAGGATTCCTCTACATCCCTCGTTTTAAAAATCATAAAATCTAAATCAAAATTCATTACTTTCGAAAACGAAACAGTTTATGTAATTAAAACTTCAAAATTTAAAAATCAAATTTTAAATTTGAATTTAATTTTACTGTCATTTCTTACTTCCCAGTAATCCTACTGGTTTATCATACTTGATAATATTTTCATAAATAATGTTTCATCTTTTCAAACAACTTATTCTTAGACATCATAACCCAGAAGTGCTTAGTTGAAGAGAATTTGAATTAAAATGCTATTTGGGTCTGTTAAAATCAAACAGAGACGTGCACATGAATACTCACAGCAATCCCAACCTATATACCCAGGCAATACATCTTTCCAATTTATGCAAGCAAAAATTAAGACATTTTTGACTATCTAATCCTACATGCATTTAGTTATAAAAATAAATTTAGACTTTTAGATGGTAGATTTACTCACTGTAATAATGTTTTGCTCAGACATTTCAACATAAAACTGATTAAAGACAAAACACTTAACTTTTGAATGTTATTTACATCCAACAGTTAAAGAATAGAGCACAAAACTTGAATTTCAGGCATGCACACAGAGATAACCACAAACAAATATACATAAAATTGTTTAATTCCAACATGCAAACCATTATTTCCTATTTAAACTTAAGTTTTCTGCATGTAACAGGGATTTAACAGATTAAAAGTTTTTTTAAAACAGATATGATTACTCACCTGTTTTTAGGAACAGAGAAAGTCTGTTTTGATTTTGATTTGTTTGATCTGGAAATTGATGATTGAACTGAAACTTTGAATCTGATCTGGAATTGAGTTTGCATTTGCTTGTTTGAAGTTTTAATCCTTGTTTTGCTTATCAAGTTTGCACTAGTTGTTTTGATTTAATTTGCTTTCCAAGTTGAGAAGAAATTGAAATCTGGTTTCAGGGTACAGGATTTTTCTTTGATTTGTTTTGAGAAAAAATAGAACAGAGAAAGAATGAAGGAAAGAATTGAAAATGTTTAATATAAGCTATTAAATACTTTTTTTAGTAAATATTTTTAGAAATAAAAGGGAAATGGAACACTTGTTTTAATTTACTAACACTTGTCATTTACATAATTTAATCTCATTACACATGTTACTATCATAATCTAATCTATTAACACTTGTTATTACATACTTTTAATTATTTTTAAATCCAATTATTTTAAGATATTTATCTTTTGAATTTCAAATTCAAATCCAAATTCAATTTAAAATCAGCTCATTTAAATATATATATTTAAACAACACATATTTAATTTGTTTGAAAATAATATTTTTTTCTATTTAAAATCTTCTTATGTCTATATATATACACATTCATTATTATTTGTTTTAAAAGGTTAATTTGTAAAATTTTAAGAAATTATATTAGAAGATTATCAAATATTTATCCCAATATCAAAAATCCAATTTTTATTATATTTTCAAATTCACTTACATAACCAAATATCTTTTATTATCAAAATTTTATCTGTTTAATTGAATAGACCAGTTAATTATCCAATTACTGGATGTCCAAAAATCCGGGTTATCACATTCCTCCCCCTTAGAATCTTTTCGTCCTCGAAAAGGAACAAAACCAGAAATTTCAATACTTATTATCAGTTAATATTATCTTTTGATCATTTTTAAAACACTCTAAAATCTATATAGTATTACAAAAATAGTTTTTATAAAAATACTTTTATAACTCAATGTCTCAACAAGTCCATCCTTGTTCTCACAGAAATTCGGTCATACGTTGATCAGACGTAAGACTGAAAATCTATCAGTACTTGGTAAACCCGTTTTCAACACCTAGTGAAAATACTTGGAAAATAATTTTATTGAAAATATGGAAAACAGTTTTGAAAATAGAGGAAATATCTTTGGTGAAAATGCTCTGGAAATCATCACCCCCATCCATGGTCATAGTTACATCACGGGTTACGTTGCCATCGCAGCAAAAGTCCATGTAACTGATGACAGCATGGAACCCACAACAGATCGCAGTTACATTCCAGGGTTACGTTGCCGTCGCAGCAAAAGTCCATGTAACTGTTGGCTCTCAGCGGCACACACGATTTCGCTGTCAAAATGAAACTTCTCCCACATAGGTCGCAGTCTACCGATATAAAATCAAACGCAGACTGTTGGCTCTCAGCGGCTCAAACGACTTTCGCTATGTTACCATAGTGTCACAGTCTACCGATATAAAATCAAACGTAGACAGTTGGCTCTCAGCGGCACACATGACTTCCGCTATGGTCTGCAGTAGATCGCAGTGACATTGAGTTAAATTGTTGTCATAGCATAACCCAAATGCCTCTGTGGGCACCAGCCCCTCGACTTTCGCTACACAAATAATCCTCAGGAACTAGTTTTGTCCGGACTCCTCACAGGATCAACTTTAGAAACCCCCCTTGGGGCTCAAGGCAGTACCACCCAGTGGTACTCCTGAGAAGTTCATTTCAAGGAAGCGCCTTTTTCCCCAGAGCTATTCTCAAAACACTTTATACTATATACTTATAGTATCTTCAAATCATACCCTTTATGATTTATCAAAATCTCCTTTACACAAAATCGATTACCAAAATCGATAATTCTCAAACTAGGCTTTTCAAAATCCAAAATTGATTTTCCCAAAAATCAAAAGCCTTTCCCAAATTCATAGGTTCCCAAAACCTTTTCCAAAATCATTCTCATAAGATCCTTTATATATATATATATATATAGATATAGATATATATAACTTTGAAAATCTTTAGATCATTTCAAACTTGTATAAAACCTTTGTTATACTTCAAATATTTCAAAACCCTTTTTATTCAGGCTAGATTCAATAAGGGAAGTTTATCATATTACAAAATATAACTTTATTTATTTTCAAATCAAATATTCAAGTTTGATTTCTTTATAAAGTTATTTACCATTTACTTACCTCCATAAAGTAAATTTCAACCAAAGAAATATCCAATTCCATTATATTTTACAAATATACTTTTCATTTCAAAGACCATTTTACAATCCTTATCCACAACTTCAATATCAATTTCATTCAAACCCGTACGATATACACATATCATCCGTACGCAATATCAGTCTGATCGCTCAATCGATCACAAAATTTCACTTTCGGACTAGTATCGTCCACCCGACTTCCTAGTGCGGACTCAGATCTGGTTTCTTGACCAGAATCCGTCATTCTCCTTGCATAGTCGTAGCTATGATAGAGAATATCCAGAACCAATCAAAAATCCATATCCAGGTTCGCCGTCGAAAATCGAGCGAAAAATCCCAACTCGGATCGATAATACTATCTCGAAATCCTGTGTTCGAATCTGGATCAAATCACTATGCGAATAGAATAATATACGTACATCCTTCGTATTTATCTTTATTGATTATTAGCTAAATCAATTTCTCCTTTCTATCCACATTTCCTTTAATTTCGTTCACTTATTCTCAATTGCTTCCATATCCAATTGAGTTATTACTTCAATTACAAACAGTTTGAACTCTAATCTATTTAAATTTAAAAATAGCTTGAAAAGGTTTAAAATAGATAAGTAGTTGAAAAATAGTTATTAGTTTGTAAAATATCTGTAAAATAGTTAAGTAATTGTAAAATAGTTGGATAATTGCAAACTATTTTTTTTTTAAAATAGCGATTAGATATAAGTAACTGAAAAATAGTAATTAGTTTATAAAACAGTTTCAAAATAGTTAAATAGTTCCAAAATAATTATAAAATAAGCATAAGATAGTTTGGGGTTTAAGAAGAAGATTGTATAGTAAATAGTTTTGGAAAAATATATTTGTATTAAAACAATTTATTTTGAAAATAATCCAGAGCCAAACTGTTTAATTTCCCAATCTCCAATTTCAATTAATTTCCCATCAATTCAATTTAAATTTCCACTTCCTTTAAATTGACTTAATACTTCAATTTTCATTGAAATTGATTTAATCCCAATTCAAGTTGAATTAACCTTAATTCCTTTCCAAATTCAATCAAATTCCATTTGATTTTTAATCTTATTCAACTTTAATCACAATTTCAATTAATTCATATAAATTTCAAATTGAACCAATTTTATTTATTTCAATTCCAGTTTGAATTAATCCCAATTCCCATTTGAATTTGAACTCATTCAACTTAAATTTTATTTCAAATTATTTCAATTCAAATTTTCCATTTAAACTTATGTTTATCCATCTTCAATCACAATTCTAATTAATTCAAATCAAATTCAATTTGAACTAATTCTATTCAAATCTCAAATTAAAACCATCTCGAATTATATAAATTCGAGTTAAAAATTTTAAATGTTGATTTAATCCTTTAAATCAAATTAACCTTTACTTTTTAATTTAACAACTTAAATCTTTAAACCATTTAATTCTGTATCCAAATTCCAAAATTCCATTTTAAAATTATCTTAACTTATTACAAAGTTCAAATAAGAATTCAAAAACAATTTAATCTTCAAATTCTAATTTATTATCCATTTCTAACTTTAAAATAAATTCTTAGTTTCATAGATTATTTATAACAATAGAATGATATCAGGATAAATAAACATCCAAATTCATCCAAACACCAATTAACAACATCCCATTTCAATTTCCAGATCTCAAACCCATTTTGAGATTACTCATAACTCTCATTTAAACCCAACCGTTTAACTTCTCAAGTTAAATTTTAATTTCATCTTGAAATTTCTAATTCAAGTTGTTCATTCTAAACTCATTTAACTTCCCTTAAGTTAAATTTACTTTAATTTAGTCAACTTGACCTAATTTGAATTCCCATTCAAATTTTTAAATCTTATAATAATAATCTTCCCATTTAAATTCAAAAACTTATCACTTTGGGTTTTCATATCACATTTCAATTTAAAACTTAACACTAAGAGTTATTTCAAATCATCCTTGATATTATGTATATCCTCATATATACATTTTCTTTACATACCAAGTTATACCTTAAATTTTTAAACCACCTTTGGTTTTAAATTCAAAACAAATTTCTTTAAAACAATTTCAGGTTTTTTTTTTCTGAACTTTAGATTTACAATTTTTAAATTATCTTTAATTCCAATTTATAAGTCATACTTACCTAAATGTTTTATTTCCCTAAAACATTTTATTTTTCTTAATCATTTACAATATTTCATTATCAACCATCTATGATAATAACCAAGATTATCATATCTGGAAACCAATTCATTATTATCTTTATTTCTACAAATTCAAGATTTTAATTTCAATTTGGATCCATTTCAACTTATCTTCATTCAATTTTAATTTGGTTGTATTTCTATTACCACTTAATTTAATTCCAATATTTTAACAACCAATTACCTTAATATTTATTAGAAAGAAATATCATTTTATATATATATATCAAAAGATATTCTTATAAAATCATTTAAAATCCTTATATAAGAAAATAACAATTACGCTCTCATATATATATATATACACTCAACTCGTTCTAGGGTACCATTGACCCTATCCTTAACGAGTAATCCCAATAGAGCCAAGGTTCTCGCTTAACCTTTTGCTCTGATACCAACTGTAACGGTCTAGGCTTTTCAACCATCGACAGCGGCCTCAACTGGTAGGCTTTTCAACCATCCCAGCCCCACCGTGGCTTACATTGGTACCTCGAATTTGCTTTTACGGCCAGCCTCTCGACTCGCAACCAACCCCTCAATGGGACATGTAGGGGTAAGAGTCTCCCGTTCGCCACCAAACCGCGAAGCGAGAACCCCCTAATCATATCCTACAATAGATTGAAGAAGGAGAATTTGAATTTTCTTGAACTTTGTTTTAGCCTGTTAACTTTTGAACAGAGGAGTGATTTTCTCTATACAGGCATACATACTCATCTTTACATATATATACCAACATGCAGGCATATTTAACAACTAATCAATCATTTTTTTTATAACATACATCAAATGTCAACCACATACATCAAAATATATAGGCAGATTCAAGTGAGTTTACTCACTGGAAAGCTAGAACAGAGGCATCTAAATCAACAGATAAGCATATATATACAGAGGCTTAATTATATACGTACATATAGAACAATTATCATCACAGATTCACATGCAATCAGATGATTACCTACTTAACTTTTAATTAAAGTGTTTACTCACCTTTTAACCAAAATGCAGAGACCCTGAAAACTGAGATTTGAAAACTGAATCTCTTGACAATTTTAAAACTTGAATGCTTTGATTTGAACTGGAAAGAATTTGCTTTTGATCTCTGAAATGCTTTGAAACTGGAAGCATGTTGTAGAGATGACTTAACTTTGAAACTGAGATGTTCGAGACTTGATTCCAGGTTGCTTGCTTTTGAAAATGAGTTTGTAGGTTTGAAACAGAAACATGCCTTTGATTTTGATTTGAGATGAGGAGATGAATTACAGGTTTGCAATTTGGTTTGAGAAGTGAATTTCAGGCTTTGAACTGAGCATTGGTTATAGGGTTTTGAATAATTGGTTTTAGAGGTAGCTGGAAGGATGGTGGTTGATGGAAAAATGGTGGGAGGGATGTCAGTTGCCTGTGGTGGCGAAGCGACATCGATTTAGGGTTTTAGTCCTGCTTTTGGTTCGTGGGTTTCGCGTGATAATTTCATCATCATTACTCCAATTCAATCGATCGCACCAGGGGAAATAGACGTGTGGTTGGTCGGCGAAGCTGTGGATGGAGTCTCGGTGATTCTGGTGGCCGGAGGCGTCATTTCGAGGTGGTTTTGGGGTGATGGGTTCTGTTCCAGTTGGCCATGTGTGCTCGAATTCGATTTTCGAGATCGAGTCAGGCTGGGGTGATCGGAATCGTAGGGGAGTGTTGTCATCGACTTGTCGGCGGTAGCATTGGTGGCCGGATCATCGGCGATCATCTGTGCACGTGCACGAGTATATTTTGATCTGGTTGTTTGCAATGTTGGGGAAGAAGGAAGCTTCTCGGGTTGGATCTCGGGATGTATACGTGAGAGACTCGAAGAAACGAAGCAGGAGGGAAGACGCGAGAGAAGCTCGGGGGAAAAGGGAGATGGCACGGGGTTGTTTCGAGTTGCTCGTGTGAGTATTTAGTATAACAGTTTTATTTTTAAATTTTAAACAAAGTTTTGGAAAGAAAGAGTAGAGAAACTCGGAGGAAAAAGGTTGAGGACTCGGGTTTTAGTTCGGGCAAGTCCTGTTTGTCTCGGGTCAATACTTTTGACTATTAACAAGTTTTAAAAGTTAAATAAGAATCAAGTTTTAACATTCCTTAATAAATTCTTTAAATAATAAATGTTTTATTTAAGTTTTGAGATTAATTAAGGGTTTTAAGATAAGTTAATGACAATTAACTCCAAAGGATTAATAAATAAGATTTTAATGATTAAAGATTTATTTGTAATTAAAGGTTAAGTTAAGTAGTTAGAGATAAATTAATTGATAATTAAGTAGTAATTAATTAAGTAATTAAGATTTATTAATTAAGTAATTAGAGGTAAACTCAATGGTAATTAAGAAGTACTTAATTTGAAATTAAATTTTATTAATTAATAATTAGGTTTTATTAATTATTAATTAAGGGGTGATTAATTTGTAATTAAAGATTAATTAAGGATTAATTAAGTGGTAATTAAGGGTTAATTAACTAATAATTAAGGATTGATTAATTTATTAAGTTTTATTAATTGATAATTAAGGTTTATTAATTAATAATTAAAAAGAATAATTAATCTGTAATTAATAATTAATTAAATTGTTTAAGAGTAATTAAGGATGAATTACTCAAGTATAATTAATGATATGAATGTGATTGATTCAAGTTAATTAATTTGTAAATTAATTAAAGATAATCACTTGATAAAGAAATTAAGTATGAATACTTAATAAGATTGATAAGTATAATTACATAGTGTAGGTAATTAATGTATAATTACAGGATGTAATTAATTAAAGGAAATTACTTAATGGGAAGTAATTAAAGGATAATTACTTAGGAAAAGTAATTAAGGATTAATTATTTGGTAATTAATTAAAGGATTAAAGAAATTAATTAAGAAGTTAATTAATTAAGGTAAGTAATCATAGGATGATAATTACTGTATATGATTAATTAAGGTGGATTAATAGAAATGATTAATTAAAGTTTAATTAATTAATGTAATTAATTAAGGGTCAATGTAATTAATTATAGTTAATTAATTAATGGTAGTAGTTAATTAAGGATTATTAATTAATGTAATTAATAAGAGTAATTAAAGGTTAATTACTGTTAATGGTTAAGATAATTAATTTGTGAAATTAATTAAAGGATTATTACTTTATGTAATTAATGAATAATTAATCAAGGACGATTAATATTTAATGAGTAATTAATTAATTAAAGATTTGTAATTAATTAATGGTTGATTAAGCAAGGTTAGGAATTAATTCTTAAGTAATTAATTTAATTTAAATTGATTAAATTGATTATAATAGAGATTAATAAATGGTTGCTTATGAATGATGGTTGAGTAGAATGTCTGATTTGGTTGATATCTATTGGATGATATACTATGATATATCTGTGATAAATGTGTGATATTTATCTATGTTAATGCTATGTGAATTCAAGTATTAAATTGAATTGAATTGTTTAAACCTTTAAACAACTTGGCCTTAAAAGATACGTTTTTGGATTTCGATGAGACCGGGATCGGGTTTCCGTATACCGGTATTCCAGGTCTGGAGACCCGAATACCACATCGATCCAAATTAACGATAGGTCGTGAATCTCAAGTGAAGATGAAGATTCAGAGTGCAAGGGTTATTGTCGTTAACTCTGAGGGTGATTCCAAAACGAGTGTAACGAGATAATGCCTTCGGTTTCGTTCGAACCCGGAACGAACTTGTATGGATTGAATGCTTTCAGCACATCGTCAGGCGGACGATGAGCATTCTAAGTGATATGTTCTGATTAAAGGTAATCGTAACCTCAAGCCTCATCAACCGGAAATGGCTAAAACAGGGGAGGTGCAGCAAGGCTTCGTGGGTAGCACCCACTGAGAGCAAGATAGATCCCTGTCTAGAGGTCCCTTTTCTTTTATTCGGCTTAGTGTGTGGTTGGTCGCGCCAACTACGGGATTGTCTTGTTCGGGATTATCCAGTAAGGGATGGTTCCGGCTTTGTGTTGCAGGGGAGCGGGCGTACTCCTCGGTACGGTGATCTAGGCCACGTACTGTGATGGGCGGTACCCCAGTAGCCCTGCCATTGTATGGAATCCAAACTCCAATAAGTGCCGTACGTATTAGTTGTGCCCAACTATGTTGGAATGTGAGATGTAAGCATTTCAGCTATTTCTGTATTTTACTTGAAAACCCTAGACCCTATTATAATACAATCGGATTTCCTATCAAATGTTTTAGTTAGCGTAAGGTAAAAACTTACCCATGTTTATTTGTGGGGAGTCTTACGTGATACTTTTGTTTTCAAAGGTTTTCAAAGTTAAGCAATCTAACCGTTTACTCACACCAGACCCATGTCTGACCCAAGTGTTTATTTTCTGTTTTATTAAACTCTTGGGTACTCAAATTTTTACGAGTAGCCAAGGGATTCAGGTTTGCTTTGACGAATTCTGAAGGAGCAATGGAGCAGGAGGCTTCAGCGTGTAGATATCTGTATTTCCGCTGTGTTGATCTCTGAGTTGTTTGTTTAAGTTGTATTTTGAGTTATAATAACTAGATAGGTGTTTATAACTGTCTAGTATGTGTTGTATAAAGTTGTGTATCTCTGATGTATATGATACAATGTAATATCTTATTTGATTAATGTAATTTATTCGTTCCGCTGTTTAGATTCTGATGTGTTTCTTTCTTTCTTCTCTATCTTTTCTCTTTTCTATCTCTTTCTTTCTTCAAGATGATACGACTTTTTGTGGAGAAAAAGTCGGGTCGTCACAGTTGGTATATATAGTGTTCCGCTGTGTTAGTCTGTATGAGTCATTTGTTGAGTTGTATTTGGGTTGTAATGACTAGACAGATGTTTATAACTGTCTAGTATGTGTTGTATAAGCTGTGTATCTCTGATGTATATGATACAATGTAATATCTTATTTGATTAATATAATTTATTCGTTCCGCTGTTTAGATTCTGATGTGTTTCTTTCTTTCTTCTCTATCTTATCTCTTTTCTATCCCTTTCTTTCTTCTTGATGATACGACTTTTTGTGGAGAAAAAGCCGGGTCGTCACAGTTGGTATCAGAGCTTTCTGTGATTAGAACTGTAAAATGAATTTATCAAGTTATAAACATGAACACTTCTGTAGCTCTGATACCAACTGTAACGATCCGGAATTTTCGAACCCGAAAATTCCAGATAGTTAGGTGAAAAAGAAAAGAGATAGAAGAAAGAAACAGAAAGAAGAAAGAAAAACAGAAAACACAACGTCTCACATTCGCAGCGGATAAAATATAATATCAAATAATAATATCAGTTATACAAAGAAAACTGTATTTGTTAATTTACATTCAATACATCAGAGTTACAACCATTTACAAATAGACTAGACAGTTATCCACCTGTCCCAGACTACTATCAATAAGCTCTCAAATATATATATATATACTCTCAACTCATTCTAGGGTACTATTGACCCTATCCTTAATGAGTAATCCCAACAGAGCCAAGGTTCTCGCTTAACCTTCGCTCTGATACCAAGTGCATCAAGGTAGGTAGAGGTATATGAATAACTATTTAAAACTTAGTGCCTGTTCATGCTTTCTATTATATATGGACTAACTTTATGAAATAGTACATATAGGTTCCAAATTTCCATGCTCATAATACATGGCATGTCACTCACATTTAATACATAGGCTACCTAGGCTACTTTTTCCAAAACAAAAAGGCATCAGGTCAAAGAAAAAAAAACGCATGCAACTTCATGGAAGAGAGAGGGAAAAATAAACAAACAAACTCCAAAGTGTGCTTAAACATTGTACTAACTGTCACTTGTTAACTTGCATGCATATACAAATGTTAATACATGTTTCTATGAATTACAAATGTAAATATAAGTTGTAATGATCTTACACATGTCCTTAAATACTTTAAATAAATTTTTATTTAATTTAAATGTAAATATAAAGCTTTCATTAAATCTTATTTAAACTAGAGCTAAAATACTTTTAATAAAGTAAATATTTACCTTAAGAGTTTTGAAAATATATGATTAGCTTTTAAATAGCTTTTGAAAGGTATTATATTAAATTCAAATCAAAACTTCAATATATACAAATATACATATACATTTTAAATAGAAAATATTTTTAACATAAATTTGAGAATTATTATATTAAATTTCAATACAACTTCAAATAATAATATATACATACATATATATTACAATTTGAAAATACATCTTTTATTTAAACAAAAGATTTCTATTCACAATATATATAGCAAAATATATATTATAAATAGATTAAAACTTTATTAGCTTTGAAAATAAATCTTATCAGTGATACCATATGTAACGACCCGACTTCCTATGCCCAGAAAGTCGCATCATTATGAAGAAAGAAAGGGTAGAAAATAGAAAAGAAGAGAAGAAAGAAAGAAACAACAACAACGATCTCACAGCGGAACGAATAAATTATATTAATAACATAAACTATTACATAGTATACAACACTTATCAGAGTTTACACAACTATACAACACATACTAGACAGTTATAAACATCTGTCTAGATATTACAACTCAAATACAATACAAGACTCTAACACAGATATCAACACAGCGGAATACTATATCTACGAACGCCGAAGCCTCCTGCTCCATTGCTCCTCCACAATTCGTCAAAGCTAAACCTGAATCCCTTGGCTACTCGTAAAAATTTGAGTACCCAAGAGTTTATAAAACAGAAATAAACACTTGGGTCAGACATGAGTCTGGTGTGAGTAAACGGGTTAAAATTGTTTAACTTCAAAACCTTTTGAAAACAAAGGTATCACGTAAGACTTCCCACACATAAACATGGAAAAGTTTTTACCTTACGCTAACCAAAACATTTGATAGGAAATCCGATTGTATTATAATAGGGTCTAGGGTTTTCAAGTAAAATACAGAAATAGCTGAAATGCTTACATCTCACATTCCAACATAGTTGGGCACAACTAATACGTACGGCACTTATTGGAGTTTGGATTCCATACAATGGCAGGGCTACTGGGGTTCCGCCCGTCACAGTACGTGGCCTAGATCACCGTACCGAGGAGTACGCCCGCTCCTCTGCAACACAAAGCCGGAACCATCCCTTACTGGATAATTCCGAACAAGATAATCCCGTAATTGGCGCGACCAACCACACACTAAGCCGAATAAAAGAAAAGGGTCCTCTAGACAGGGATCTATCTTGCTCTCAGTGGGTGCTACCCACGAAGCCTTGCTGCACCTCCCCTGTTTTAGCCATTCCCGGTTGATGAGGCTTGAGGTTACGATTACCTTTAATCAGAACATATCACTTAGAATGCTCATCGTCCGCCTGACGATGTGCTGAAAGCATTCAATCCATACAAGTTCGTTCCGGGTTCGAACGAAACCGAAGGCATTATCTCGTTACACTCGTTTTGGAATCACCCTCAGAGTTAACGACAATAACCCTTGCACTCTGAATCTTCATCTTCACTTGAGATTCACGACCTATCGTTAATTTGGATCGATGTGGTATTCGGGTCTCCAGACCTGGAATACCGGTATACGGAAACCCGATCCCGGTCTCATCGAAATCCAAAACGTATCTTTTAAGGCCAAGTTGTTTAAAGGTTTAAATAATTTAATTCAATTCAATACTTGAATTCACACAGCATTTAATAGATAAATATCACACATCTATCACAGATATATCAAATATCATATCATAGAATATCATCACATATCATCCAATAGATATCAACCAAATTAGATATTCTATACAACAATCAACTATAAGCAACAATTATTAACCCTATGTTATAATTAATTTAATTAACTTAAATTAAATTAATTACTTAAGAATTAATTATCAAATCTTGCTTAATCAATCATTAATTAATTACAACCTTTAATTAATTAATTACTCATTAAACATTAATCATCCTTGATTAATTATTCATTAATTACATAAAGTAATTATTCTTTAATTAATTTCACAAATTAATTATTCTTAATCATTAACAGTAATTAACCTTTTAATTACTTCATTAATTACATTTATTAATGATCCTTAATTAATTACTTCCATTAATTAATTAACTATAATTAATTACATTGATCCTTAATTAATTACATTAATAAATTAAACTTTAATTAATCACCTTAATTAATCATATACAGTAATTATCATCCTATAATTACTTACCTTAATTAATTAACTTCTTAATTAATTACTTTAATCCTTTAATTAATTACCAAATAATTAATCCTTAATTACTTCTCATTAAGTAATTATACTTTAATTGATTACATCTTGTAATTATACATTAATTACTTACAGTAATTACACTTCTAGATTTCATTAAGTATTTATACTTAATCAGCATCAAATTATCTTTAATTAATTTACAAATTAATTATCTTAAATCAATCACATTCATTTCATTATTTACAATTGAGTAATCCATTACTTAATTACCCTTTAAACAAATTAATTAATTCTTAATTAATCTTTAATTACAAATTAATCACCCCTTAATTAATAATTAATAAAACCTAATTATTAATTTATAAAACTTAATTACAAATTAAGTACTTCTTAATTACCAATTAGTTTACCTCTAATTACAAATTAATTAATCCTAATTACTTAATTAATTGATCTTAATTACCAACTAATTAATTAACTCTAATTATAAATTTATCAATCTTAATTAATTAATCAATTTATTCTTAATTATCAACTAATTCATCCTATTTTATTTATTTACTTAACCCTTAGTTATTAATAATTCTTAATCATTAATTTATTTGAAACACTTGGTAATTTCAAAAACCAAAACAATTCCAAAACATTTAACTTTAAAATTTTAAACTTTGAAACTTGTAAAAAAAAACTTGTTTAAAAATTCATTTGGCTTTTAAAACATAGTTAATATATCTTAAAACCTGATTAAATTTACCATTGCATTTTTTTAACTTTGTTCACCTTCAAAGACTTGATTTAAAACATTTGAATTGTTTTAAAACTTTGTTAAATATTGTTTTAAATTTTTAAACCCTGCTGCATCTCAAATAACCCGAGCCGATGTTTGAAATACTCGAGTCAAACACTAAACTTTCCCGAGCAAAACCCAGCCTACCCCGAGACAACTGCTGTTACACTCTCACGCGAGCACGAGCTCATCTCCGAGTCAATCGACTTTCCGCTCGAGTACCACTTCGAGTCGCTCACAAACCAAAACACCCAGACACGAAACATTTCCGTGCACGTGCACAACCGATCACCAGAGCTCCGGTCTCCGTTCGTACTTCCGGCACTTCACTCAGTATTTCGGCAACCAAAATCGACCACTAAAACATGATTACGATCCTTCAAACAAGATCGAGCTACCCATGTCAAAAACTGGAAACAACTATCGCCTGAAAACTTCCTCGAACCCACGACGACGATCACCAAAACTCCTGCAACTCCGGCCACACCCTCTCTAGCCATCCACGTAGCTTTTCCCCTTGGTCCCATTCAACTCGAAATCATAGAGAGGAAACAGTGATCAAATTACCAGGCTCGAGCTATTTAGGGTTAAAAACTAAATCATCCCCGCAAAGTCGCCTCGACGATCAGGAACTCCACCAGACATTTTCTCCGATATCTCCTATCACCATTCAAGCTTCGACAAGAAGCCCGAGACTTCTCAACCTCTTGATCGACAGTGGTTGCCTCAAATTAAATTTCCAGTTAAACCCAAATTGCAAACTCAATGCAACATTAAAAATTGTGATTTTTGTTTTATAAATCCCAACTTCCAAAATATATTTAATCTATAATCCTGAAACATCAAATTATGATGTTTGAATTTTAACTTATTTTGAATTTTTGTCTGTAATTCCAAATTTCCAGAGAAGTTTTGCTATATTTTACTTTATACTACTTTTAAGATCTGAATTTGGTTAAATCTAACATCTTTTGTTTAGAAACTATTGTTTAAAATAAATCAGAGGGATGGGGAAAGATTTTTGAACAAACTATATGCCTGTTACCCTGGAAAAATTTCATTTGTCTGATTTTCAGACATGCACAACCAATATACAGCCTCTTCATACATATAAATATCTTCCAGAATCTTAAAATCATCATGCATACACATTTTCAAACATTCATCACAAGTTCACTTCAACCACTTAGCATATGCATCAAATTCAAGGTGTTTCATATTCATAGTTTAAAACAGAGGCCTAAACTAAGAACTGAAATGTTTTTTTTTTTTAAATCAACAGAAATACACAAAGCTTTCATTCATGCAAATATGCAAAGCAATCATCACAGAGAAATTCACATATTACTTAAGTTTTAAATTTAAAAGTTTACTCACCTAGCAATGAACAGAGACAGAAAACACTACAGACTGATGGTTTCCAGACTTGTTCCAGTCTTGTTTGATTTTGAACTTCATTTCATTTTGCTTTGTTGAATTTAAATCTTGTTGTTGATCCTTGCATTTAGTTGCTTGTTGTTAGATCTGCCTTATCAGATTATACTTGAAGAATTTGAATCTGATGTTGCCTTTAGTTTTGTTTTCAAGCCTTGTTAAATTTCCAGTTTCCATTTTCTCAGATTTCCAAGTTTTTATCTTTTCTTTTGATTTGAATTTAGTTTTAGTAGAAAAAGAAAAGAAGATAGATTAGAGCTGAAAGTAAAAACAGATCTTCTTCTTACATATTTTAATTTATTTATTTTAATTATTAAAAAGAATATTGACATTTGTCCTTCTTAGATGTTAATTAACTTACACCTAAACACTCCAAGCTTCCATATGTTTACAAGTGTTATATAAGGGTTATTTTAATGTTTAATGAATGTTTAACAATTGTTTACAAAAGTTATTATCTTATTTAATAATCTATTTAAACTATATACATGTATTTATGTAATATCCATATGATTATAAAATGTGTATACTTATCCTTTAATAAATATTCATATGAATTCAAGTAACCTATGTTTTGATTCAAATCATATGTTTATAAATTTGAGAAATTTATTTTAACTCTTAATATAAAAATTTAGAACAATTTATAAAATGAAAGAATATTAAAACAAATGAACCTTAGATTTAAATTTTAAATATCATTTCCAAAAGTATTAAATCAAATTTACCTTTCAAATTACAAATTATATATATATTAAAGTTTGAAAATACTTATTAAATTCAAATCAATATTTTTTTCATTTCAATATATATAAAAATATATATTCTAAATGGAAAATACTTTTAACATTAATTTTTATAATTACTATATTGAATTTTAATACATAACTTCAAATAACAATATATATACTTATATATTATAATTTGAAAACATATCCTTTATTAAATTAAAGACTCTCTATTTACAATATATATATATATATATATATCAATATATATACATTATAAATATAAAACATTTATATAAGTTTTAGAAAGATAAATCTTCCCAATTTAAAATTGTTAGAAAAGATATTCCCAAATTAAAATGTTATTAGTTTTCAAAAGAAATAAACTTGCCAATTTAAAATATTATTAACCTTTAAAATGAATAAACTTGTCAATTTACAAAATAAAATCAACAATCAATTTAATTATTTATAAAGATTATTAAATTGATATTGCCAAAATTCCGGGATATCACATTCCTCCCCCCTTAAAATAATTTCGTCCCCGAAATTTAAAAGCAAAGATAATTTAATAACCCAGCAAAATTTTAATTTTAATTTCAAACAGCAACCATACATATCAATCATATTCTAACAATCATAGCAAACAATTTAATCAAACAAATTTAACTATCCAGACAAAATTCTGGATAGAATTTCCTCGAGTTTCCCCAAGTATATATATATACCGGGATACTCGTTCTACAGGATCTTAACTAACTTATCTACAAAAATCTAGAACTCCTTCCCATCTAGATTACAAATCTGAACAAGATATCAGACTAAACTCAAAACCATCTCAACTACCAAATCCTTCTGAACTGTTGATTCCATCCCTCGATGAATCATACACATATTCCTCAGAGATATGTGAAATAAAATGAATTCCAGTTATCCGAACTGGCAACTCAATCCTATAGATCAAAGAACTAATCCTTTTGAGAACACAGAAAAATCTCATAGTACTTCCGGAGCTTACTCTCCAATTTTTCCAAATCTTATATCTCCTTTGATCGGAGAAAACTTAAATAATATCCAAATTTCAACTTCAAATTCCAAATTCCATCCATTCTTAACTGCATAACTCTCCTGACGATCCTGAGTCACTTCATCCTTCCTGATCAGCTTAGCTCTTGTTGATGCTTCTTGAAACAGACTAGACCAACATCAAACCAATTTTCGGATTCTACTCAACAAAATGGTTCTCCAAAATATGCCGAAATCCAAAACACAACTCTACTCTACAAACATTAGAGCACTTTGAACTACCTCTCCTATCTGAAATAGCCAAACAGTTGCACTTGACAACCTTACTTCCAGATCCTGAAAATTCTTTCACACTTAGAGTTATACTTGAATTTCTTATAGAAATCCTCTACTCCAAGAAAATTACAACTCCCGGTTGCTTCCACTCTAGAATAGCTGCTATCTTGCTTTCGCTGCACAATTCTGATCTTGAACAGATGAGAATGCCATCGGAGAAATTCGAGCACAAACTTGATCATCCACAGTTCACCATATCTATAAAATCTTAGTGAACCATTCTACTTGGTCAAAATACCTTAACAGAATCCTCACCAGAAAATTAGGTGTGGTCAATCCCTCTCCAAAGAATCCTGAGCTGCTTCACCAAATTATTCTCTAGGAGACATCCTTCTACTAAGCTGAACTTCTGGTAACTCCACGAATCAAATCGATACAGAATCTCAATCTCCAATAATCCCAAGAGAATACTCAAATAATCGCAAGTCTCTTTTGCGATCAACCCGACCTAACTTCCACAGATAACTGTTCTCTCTTCACTAATCAGAACAGCTTATATTTGACTAACCAATCCATCGAAGAAATGGATTCACTCTACTGCTTCTGAACTTCATCTTCAGAAAAACTGCTCAGCCAGAAACTTTCTGCCAACATAGAACACTCCGAGTCGCACTGCTGCCACAAACCAAAGACTTCTTATCCGAAACTCCTCGAGAAACTCGGACCTCAAAGCAAATAGAAACACCCCACTGGACTCAGCCACAACACTGAAACAGACTCACTTCTTCAAACTTGTTCCAGAAGAAACATCTTCAGAAACGTCCATAGCCACCGTGTCTCATCACACAGCTACTACTTCCTGAGGTTACCAAAATACCATCACTCTCTTCAGCTCATCCAATAGATCTACTCTATTCATCCAACTTCAAAGATAAACTCTAAACCATAACTGGTTTCCTTCAGAGATCGGTGAAATCTTTACACCACAACAAAGTTCATTCGAGACAGTATTAGGTCTACAGTCTCGTCCGATATACTTCTAACCTCAACACTCAAATTCTAACTATTGGTAATTGTGTTACACACACTACCACCTTATCTACCTTTATAGCTTATATTGGAAAACCCGAATAGGTAACCCAACAAATAGGTAGAAATATATATATATTTAAAATGATACTTTTTATATAGAAATTATTTCTGGGTAAAATTATTTCATTTACCTCTTTAAAACAATATTGTGTCCGTTGGCCTGGTTCAAGTGTTTAGAGATCCCTATCAATAACGTTAGCTACTCGTATTGACCAGAATCCATATACCACTCAACCGATCAATTAACACAATATAAAACCATTTTATATAACTAACAAATACGCGCTCTCGTATATATATACTCAGACTCAACAGGTTGCTACAGATCCTATTTCTAATGAACAATCCTTCCGAACCTAGGTATTCACTCAACCTAGTGTTCTGATATTCACTTAACCAAAGCTTAGGCATTCGCTCAACCTATGCTCTGATACCATATGGAATAAATTTACTTTATATTGTAATTTTCTTTCTTCATAATAAACCGGAGATACAGTAAAAAGTTACCCGAGACAATCGTGAGAGAGCGTATTTGTAATTTTTATATAACTATATATATATATTCTACCTATATTGTTGGGTTACCCGTACAGGTTTTCCAATATAAGATATAAAGGTAGATAGGGTAGTAGTGTATGAAACACGACTACCAATGGTTGGAATTAAGGTTGGAAGTGTATTTATCGAGACTGTAGACCCAATACTGTCTCGAGTAAGTTTTGTTGTGGTGTAGGATTTCACCGATCTCTAAAGGAAACCTGTTAAGGTTCGGAGTTTATCTGTAAAGTTGGATGAGTAGAGTTTGGATCTATCGGTTGAACAGAAGCAAGTGATGGTATCTTGATACCTCAGGTAATAGTAGCTGTGTGATGAGATGCAGTGACGATGGATGTTTCCGAAGATGTTTTCTTTGGAACAAGTTAAGGAAGTGTGTCTGTTTCAGTGTTATGGCTGAGTTCAGCATGGTATTTCTATTTGGTTTGGAGTTCGAGTTTCTCAAAGATCTTTGGATAGAAAGTCCTTGGCATCAGTATCAGCAGTGCAGCTCGGAGTATTCTGTGATGGCAGGAAGTTGTCAGGCTGAGTAGTTTTCTAGAGTGAAGTTCAGAAGCAGCAGAGTGGATCCATTTCTTCGATGGATTGGATAGTTAAGTATGGGCTGTTCTGATTTGTTAAGAGGAACAGTTTTCTGTGGAATTAGGCTGGGTTGATCGCAAAAGTGACTTGCGATAGTTTGAGGGTTCTCTTGGGTTATCAGATTTTTTCTGAGTGTCTTCAGAGAAGTCAGGAGTTGTCCGCATCTGAAGGTTGAGTTTTCTTATCGACTGGATTCCAGGTTTGATACCGGTAGTTCAGTCTAGTTGAAGGATGTTTCCTAGAGATGGAGTTGGTGCAGCAACTCAAGTTTTGATGAAGTATCTGAGTTTTCTTTATGAATCCGTTGAACCATATTCTTGGATGTGTTGTTCAGTCTGTGCTTGTGTTCTATCTCAGATCAGAGTTGAGCAGCGAAAGCAGTTTGGAGTATATCTCTGGATAGGAGAAGTAAGTTTGGAATCTACTGATGTTGTGAAGTAAAGTTATGTTTGGATCTCTTCTGTGTTCTGATTTGGATAAGTATTTGGTCTTCAGAATTGAATGGTCAGTTTGGATGACTGAGATTCATTGTGTTTTATGTATCTCTGAGGGGTACGTGTAAGATCTATCTCTGGTTTTAGAATCAGCAGTTCTGGAAGGTTTAGTTGTTGAGGCAGACTCGTCTGTAGTCTGATATTCTGTTTAAGTTCTGTAGATCTAGATGAGTAGGAGATCTATAGCTTAGTAGTTTAGATTGTTGTAGAGCGAGTATCCCGGTATATATATACTTGGGGAAACTCGAGGAATTCTATCTGGAATTTTGTCTGGATAGTTAAAACTGTTTGATTGGATGATTGGTTGCTATGGTTGTTAGCATATGGTTGATAGTATATGCTTGTGTTTTGAATTAAAATCTCTAATAAGATTATTAAATTACCTTTGTTTAAATTTCGGGGACGAAATTATTTTAAGGGGGGAGGAATGTAATATCCCGGAAATTTTAACAATATCAATTTAATAATCTATTAAATAATTAAATTGATATTGATGATCTTTGATAATAAGATTTGAATTTAATTTAATAATCTGATTAAATTAGTATTAATTGGTGATTTTATCTTTTAAAAGTTAATAAAATATTTTCTATTTGAATATATATATATTTATTTGTATATATATTGTAAATAGAAGCTTTGGTAAATTGGAAATTTAGATTTAATTTAATATGACTTTTCAAAGATATTTAAATAAGTAACTTTATAGTTTAAATATACTTTAGGTAAATATTTAAATTAGTTTAAGATATTTTTACTTAAGTTTAAATAAATAAGATTTGACATGTAAGGTTTGTTTTATTTCTTTTTAAAATATCACTTGATAATATAATCTCTTATATAAATTATTTAAATATCAAATATGTTAATTTCATATAATAAGTATAATGTATTATTTTTATTAATATGAATGGATTTTAAAGAATAAATATTTAAATTGTTTGGATATTATAATATTTGTATAACTTTTAATTATAAATATAATTGGTTTTGTTTCTTTAAAATGATTTATATATATAGATAAGTGTTTAAAAATTAAGAAAAAGACTTTTATTTACTTTTAAAATAATAAAAAAATATGAATAATTACTTAAAAGACATGTGTCTTTATCTAAAGCTTTATTTTAACACTTGTAATGTAAGTAATCAATGTAATGACAAGTGTCCTTTTATTTTTGATTTTTCTTTTAATTTCTAAATAAATCAATTATACTTATAAAAACATGCTTTCTTCATTTCCCATTCTTTTCTAATCTTCATTTTTCAAAAGCTAAGATAAAAGCTTCAGCTGAAAATTTATTCAAAACAAATCAGTAACCAAATTTCCAAATCCTAAAGCAAAAGCATGTAGATCTTCTTCAACCAGAAATTTAATACCCTGTAATTCTTTTTAAAATCAAATCCACTCAAGCTAAACAATCAAAAGTCTTCTGTCTGCATTCATTTGAAATCTGGAAGCAACTCAAAGCTGCTGCATTCTTTTCAAATCTGAAATCTACCCATAACCTGCATGCAAGTTTCTTTAGCAAGTATACAAGTTTAAAGCTCAACAACTCAAGTTTTTAATCAAAAGAGGCATTCCAGTTTAAAGTTCAAAACAGTTTCAAGATTTTCAAAATATAAAGGCTCTGTCTCTGTTTTGCCTGGTGAGTAACATTTTGTTAAAAATTTTCTTAAAGTATAAGTTGGTTGCATGTTTACATCTGGAAATAAATATGTTATGTGAATGTATATACGAGTTATCTGTATGTTTTTAAATGTATGATGTGTCATGTGTGCATGGTTGATATATCTGTAATTCCCCTGTTCACAGTTTCAAGCTCTAGTTTTGATTCAAAATTTATTATCTCCTTGTCTAATCTCTATTAGAACTTAGGCTTTGAACAAGATTTATTTGTTTCATCATAAACTAAAGTTTTAAGGTTGATGTAGTTTAAAATGAATGTGAAATTTCTCTGGAAAACCAAAAACAAATCAGTGCATGTATATATAAGTGAAAATTCAAACTAGGTAATTCATAAATCCAGGATTATATATTGAATACCTAAACTATAATATGATTTTTAGCATTTAAATCATAATTTTTAGCTTAGTATTAAAGGAGCAGTTCTGTGATGAACTAAATATGAAGTTTTGGGTAATTCGTTTGATCTAGATGGTTTGGGAAGTCGAGTTTCTTTCTGAGGATAGTAGAGTGATCGAAGATGAAAGAAAAATTATTGAAAAGTAAAATAGAGTAGTGAGGCAGGAGTGATTTAGAGTTTAAATTTATAAACCTAGTTTATTTGGGTTAGGGAAAATGAGTGCCACGGGTTCTTGAATCGACCGAGTGCTACCATACTTTGGGAAGAGGAAGATGGGATATAGGCGAGGATATGGCCAGAAAAGTAGACTCTCTGGTGATCGGAATCTCGAGTACGAGGTAGTTTCCAGGAATTGAAAACTGTTCCAGGTTTCGATTTTTAGGCTCGAAATTCTCGTTTTTGATTTCGAGTGTTGTTCGAAGGTTGGAGGATCTTGATATGGTGTAGGGATGATCGACGACTTGTGGGGATGTTCGACGATGGTCGGAGATGGTGGTAACTACGGTGCACGTGCACGCGATCAAATTTCTGGTGAACCTGGGTTTTAACAGAGGGTTACTCGAGTTGTTTCGTGGGAGACTCGGGGTTTTTAGTGTTTGGCTCGAAGTAGGAATTGGGTGAGCTTCTTCGTTTAGCTGTAGAGTTTTGACAGGGAAAGCTCGGGTGAGACTCGGGAAAATTAGGTTGCGACTCGAAGGAATTTGTAGTGGTCTGGAGTTTAGTTGTTGCCAGTTTTTTTTAGAAGCCTGTTTGTTTAAATTTAAACAGAGTTTAAATTGTGAAAGAATATTTAAAACAGGATTTAAATCAAAGTTTAAAAATATAAACTCAAGTTAGTTTTGAATCTTAGATTTAAGATAAATAAGTTTTATAAATTCAAATATTTTAATAAGTTTAAATGTTTATTAAATTTAAATGTTTTGAATTTAAAAAGAGATATGTTTAAATCTTATAAAATTTCTTTTATAAGAAAAATATTATTTATCACTTAAAGGTTTTAAAATTGATTTAAAACTTGTTGAAGTTAAATTATAAGTTAATGATTTATATACATTTAATTACTAGGGAAATTAAATGGATAATTAATTTATCTAATAAATTAATAAAATGAATAATTACTTAAAAGTAATTAAGGACTTAAATCAATTTAATTAAGGTTTAAGATTAATTAAATAGAATAATTAATTTATAATTAAGGATTATAAATTAGAATATTAATTAATGATTAAGAATTAATTAATAAAGTAATTAAATATTAATTAAGTTAGGGTTAACACTTAATTAATTAAATAATTAGAGATTAATTTATTGGTTATTAAGATTTATTAATTTGGAATTAATAATAATTAATCTAAGTTAATTACTTAAGAAAAGTAATTAAAGAGTTATTAATAGTTAATGAGGTCATTAACTATGGATTATTAAATAATTAATTTATGTAATTAATTTTAATAATTAATTAGATTAATTAATTTAAGAATAATCAATTATAGAATTTGTTTTAAATGGAATTACTTAATGGAAGTATTTAAGAATTAATTACTTATTGTAATTAATTGAAGTTAATTTGATCAGTTAAGTTAATTAATTAAGTTTAATTAATTTATAATAATCAAGAGATGATTTGATAATAATTACTAAATTGTAATTATTAAGGTATATTATTTAGGGAAGTAAATAATAGATAATTACTGGAAGTAATTAATTGAATGGTGATGTATTAATGAAAGTAGTTTGAGTTTAATTACTTGTGAATTAATCAAGGGATTAATTAAGGAATTAATTAAGGAGAATTAATTTAGTAAATGAAAGTAATTAAGGGTAGTTAATTACTGATTGAAGATTAATCAAGGTGATTAATAAATGTTGTTTAATTTAAAGTTAATTACTTAATGTAATTAATTTAATTAAAGTAATTAATAATTAAGTTGTAATTAAGGATCATTAATTAATATAATTAATGATGTAATTAAGATTGATTAATTAAGTATAATTAATAAATGAAGTGATTAATTAATGTAATTAATTAAGGTTTAATATAATTAATTATAGTGATTAATTTAATTAATTATAGTTAATTAATTAATGAAGTAATTAAAGGTTAATTACTATAAGTGGTTAAGGTTAATTAATTTAAGTAATTAATTAAAGATAAATAACTTGAAGGTAATTAAAAGATAATTAATCAAAGATGATTAATTGAAAAAGGTAATTAGAGGATAATTAATTAATTTGTAATTAATTAATGTTTAAGTAAGAAGGATTTATAAAATAAAAGTAATTAATTTAATTAACTTTAAATTAATTAGAGATGATATAGATCATTACTTATGGATGGATGATAATAATGAATGCTTTGCATTTGATTGATATCTCTGATGAGATATATGCTATGTGATATGGATGTTTAGTTGAATTGTGATAATATGGATTATCTGATGATATTGATAATGTTGATTATCTATTGTGAATTTTCTTTCTAAGTGTATAAAGATAATTGAATTAAATTGTTTTAACCTTTAAAACAACTTGGCCTTAAAAGATACGTTTTGGATTTCGATGAGACCGGGATCGGGTTTCCGTATACCGGATTTCCAGGTCTGGAGACCCGAATACCACATCGATCCAAATTAACGATAGGTCGTGAATCAAGTGAAGATGAAGATTCAGAGTGCAAGGGTTATTGTCGTTAACTCTGAGGGTGATTCCAAAACGAGTGTAACGAGATAATGCCTTCGGTTTCATTCGAACCCGGAACGAACTTGTATGGATTGAATGCTTTCAGCACATCGTCAGGTGGACGATGAGCATTCTAAGTGATGTGTTCTTTTCTAAGGTAATCGTGACCTCAAGCCTCACAAACCGGGAATGGCTAAAACAGGGGAGGTGCAGCAAGGTTAGTGGGTAGCACCCAAGTAGGACAAGATTACCTCTGTCTAGATGTCCCTTTCTATTTTCGACTTAGTGTGTGCGGTTGAATCATGACAACCGTGGGGTATCTTGTGCGGGAATTATCCAGTAAGGGATGTTCCGACCTTGTGTTGCAGGGGATTGGGAGTGATCCTCGGTACGGTGATCTAGGCCACGTACTGTGACGGGCGGTACCCCGGTAGCCCTGCCATTGATGGAATCCAAACTCCAATAAGTGCCGTACGTTTTAGTTGTGCCCAACTATGTTGGAACGTGAGATGTAAGCATTCCAGCTATTTCATATTTATTTGAAAACCCTAGACCTATTATAATACAATCGAATTTCCTATCAAATGTTTTGGTTAGCGTAAGGTAAAAACTTACCCATATTTATTGGTGGGGAGTCTTACGTGATACCTTTTCTTTCAAAAGGTTTTGAAATTAAACAAGTTTAACCTGTTACTCACACCAGACCCATGTCTGACCCAAGTTGTTTATTTCTGTTTTATAAACTCTTGGGTACTCAAATTTTTACGAGTAGCCAAGGGATTCAGGTTTAGCTTTGACGAGTAATCTGGAGGAGCAATGGAGCAGGAGGCTTCGGCGTTGTAGATATAGATAGTAGTTTTCCGCTGTGTTGATCTTTGTATTGATCTGTATTGTGTTGAGATGTAATAACTAGACAGATGTTTATAACTGTCTAGTATGTGATGTGTAATCTGTGTAACTCTGATAGATGATGTATATAATACTATGTAATATTTATGTGATATATTATATTTCGTTTCGTTTCCGCTGTGAGTATCTGTTGTTGTTTTCTTTTCTAGATGTCCCTTTTGTTTATAAGTTTAGTCTCAACAAGAACTAGATCAATTGGTAAGAGATTTAAAAAAAATCATGGAGTCTGAGCAACAAAACAGAACAGGGAACAATATCATACATGCATACAATACATCCATAGTTCTCACAACAAATTTAACTTGCACATACAAACAATACATATTTATCACAAGAATTTAACATGCAATCTTATTCATAACCTAAACTTTTAGAAATAGTAATGTTACTCACCTGATTTGTAGGAACAGAGGCAGTTTCTTTAATTTTGAAAAGCTTTTGAAATTTTAAACTGTTTTGAACTTTAACTTGAATGCCTCTTGATTTAAAACTTGAATTGTTGAATCTTTAAATTGCTTTAAATCTACACGCATGTTGGCCTCCAGTTTGAAGAATGAATGCAGACAGTAAGAATTCCTTTCAGAGATGAAAAGAATTGCAGGTAGGCTTGAAACAATTACAGGGAATATGATCTTGATGTGAGGGGTTTTATTTTCATGTTTTACTGGATTACAGGGATTTGCTTACAAGCTCGGAAATTTTGAAGATGGTTACAGATTTGAAAAGATTACAGGGAAAATGATTTGCATATTGGAATGAAGAGGATTACTGATTTGTTTTGAACATGATTTCTGGATTTTTAGAGAAGTTATTGATTTTCAGATTTGAAGAGTTTGATTACTGATTTCATTTTGTTTATGAGAATGGGTTTTAGTTTTCTTGCTTTTGGAAAATGAGAAAAAGAATGGG
The DNA here is from genome assembly GCA_030737815.1 of Allium fistulosum. NCBI lineage: Eukaryota > Viridiplantae > Streptophyta > Magnoliopsida > Asparagales > Amaryllidaceae > Allium > Allium fistulosum. The sequence goes on along the minus strand of CM060907.1, from coordinate 676,290,720 downwards.
AAGAGAAAAGAGATGTGTATATAGATTAATTTTGGATTTATCAAAAATTAAAGAAAATAAAATAAGTAAGGGACACTTGTCTTTTACCATTATTAGTTTTATTACACATGTACTATTATGCTTTAATATGATGACACTTGTTCTTTAAGTATTTTATTTTAATTTAAAATGTTAAATAAAGCTTTTAACTTAATTTATTAATTCATATGTAAATACATATATGAATTTCTTTTTAAAGAAAATGCAATAAAACAAATTATATATATACAAATAAAAGTTTATCCAAATATTTTTAAGATCCAAAACATTTTAAATATCTATCCTTTGAATTTCAAAATAAATTCCAAATTCATATTCAAATTAAAATTGAAAATCTAATTTAAAAATCAAGTTATATATATATACATATAACTACATAAATTCAATTTGAAATAACAATTTATCAAAGCTTCTATTTACAATATATATAAATAAATATATATATTCAAATAGAAATATCTTATTAACTTTTAAAAGATAAAATCATTTGTGAAAATGGTTTAAATGTAATTACTTAATAAAAGTAATTAAGGAATTAATTACTCATTTGTAATTAATTGAGTTAATTTGATTTAGTTAAGTTAATTAATTAAGTTTAATTAATTTAGGATAATCAAGAGATGGTTTAATAATAATTACTTAATGTAATTGTTAAGGTGTGATTATTTAGGGAAGTTAGTAATAAATAATTACTGGAAGTAATTAAGTGAATAATGATTTTATTAATAGAAGTAATTTGAGTTTAATTACTTGTTAATTAATCAAGGAATTAATTAAAAGAAATTAATTAAGGAGTAATTAATTTAGTTAATAAAAGTAATTAAAGGTAGTTAATTACTGAATGAGATTAATCAAGAGTGATTAATAAATGTGTTTTAATTAAAGGTTAATTACTTAATGTAATTAATTTAATTAAGTAATTAATAATTAAGTTGTAATTAAGGATCATTAATTAATATAATTAATGATGTAATTAAGATTGGTTAATTAAGTAATAATTAATAAATGAAGTAATTAATCAATGTAATTAATTAAGGATTAATGTAATTAATTATAGTTGATTAAGTTAATTAATTTTAGTTAATTAATTAATGAAGTAATTAAAGGTTAATTACTATAAGTGGTTAAGGATAATTAATTTGAGAAATTAATTGAGTATAAATTACTTGGATGTAATTAAAAGATAATTAATCAAAGATGATTAATTGAAGAGAAATATTAGAAGATAATTAATTAATTAAATTGTAATTAATTAATGGTTAAGTAAGCAGGATTTATAAAATGAAGTAATTAATTTAATTCACTTTAAATTAATTAGAGATGATATAAACCATTACTTATGGATGGATAAATAGTATTGAATGTTATGCATGGTTGATATCTCTGATGAGATATATGCTGATCTATGATATGGATGTTGGTTGAATTGTAGTGATAATGTGAATTATCTGTTTATAATGATAATGTAGATTATCTATTGAGTTATCTATCTGTGTATATAGATAAGAATTTAATTGTTTTAACTTTAAAACAACTTGGCCTTAAAAGATACGCTTTGGATTTCGATGAGACCGGGATTGGGTTTCCGTATACCGGATTTCCAGGTCTGGAGACCCGAATACCACATCGATCCAAATTAACGATAGGTCGTGAATCAAGTGAAGATGAAGATTCAGAGTGCAAGGGTTATTGTCGTTAACTCTGAGGGTGATTCCAAAACGAGTGTAACGAGATAATGCCTTCGGTTTCGTTCGAACCCGGAACGAACTTGTATGGATTGAATGCTTTCAGCACATCGTCAGGTGGACGATGAGCATTCTAAGATAGATGTGTTCTATTTAAAGGTAATCGTGACCTCAAGCCTCACAAACCGGGAATGGCTAAAACAGGGGAGGTGCAGCAAGGTTAGTGGGTAGCACCCAAGTAGGACAAGATTACCTCTGTCTAGAAGTCCCTTCTTATTTCGGCTAAGTGTGTGCGGTTGCTGATCCCAACCGTGAGGTATCTTGTGCGGGAATTATCCAGTAAGGGATGTTCCGGCCTTGTGTTGCAGGGGATTGGGAGTGATCCTCGGTACGGTGATCTAGGCCACGTACTGTGACGGGCGGTACCCTGGTAGCCCTGCCATTGTATGGAATCCAAACTCCAATAAGTGCCGTACGTATTAGTTGTGCCCAACTATGTTGAAATGTGAGATGTAAGCATTTCAGCTATTTCTGTATTTTACTTGAAAACCCTAGACCCTATTATAATACAATCGAATTTCCTATCAAATGTTTTGGTTAGCGTAAGGTAAAAACTTACCCATGTTTATTTGTGGGAAGTCTTACGTGATACCTTTTCTTTCAAAAGGTTTTGAAGTTAAACAAGTTTAACCTGTTACTCACACCAGACCCATGTCTGACCCAAGTTGTTTATTTCTGTTTTATAAACTCTTGGGTACTCAAATTTTTACGAGTAGCCAAGGGATTCAGGTTAGCCTTGACGAATTGTGGAGGAGCAATGGAGCAGGAGGCTTCAGCGTTGTAGATATAGATAGTAGTTTCCGCTGTGTTGATCTTATTTAGATCTTTGTTTGTATTGAGATGTAATAACTAGACAGATGTTTATAACTGTCTAGTATTTGATGTGAATCTGTGTAACTCTGATAAGTGTTGTATATGATACTATGTAATATTTATGTGATATAATATATTTTGTTTCGTTTCGCTGTGAGATTCTGATATTGTTTAGTTCTTTCTTTCTCTTCTTTTCTCTTTTCTATCCCTTTCTTTCTTAATAATGATGCGACTTTCTATGGAGAGAAAGTCGTGGTCGTTACACAAATAATTCTCAGGAGTGCCACTGGGTGGTACTGCCTTGAAACCCAAGGGGGGATTCTAAAGTTAATCCTGTGAGGAGTCCGGAATAAACTAGTTCCTGAGGATTATTTGTGTAGCGAAAGTCGAGAGACTGGTGGAGTGTCGCGACGTTGTTCGCCGTCGACCAAGTCCGGTGTACATGTGCACGGTGCACGTTGAAGTTTGGAGAGGCTGTAGTGTTGGGGAAGGAGAAGGAAATACTCGGGTTTCCTCTCGAGTAGTTCGAGCCTTTGCTCGAAGATTTTGGTCGTGGGTTTGGAATATAATGGTTTTAGTCAATGTCCCTTGTTCCCAGTTTAATCTGTCTGGAAAATTTTGTTACAGGTTTCAAAGTTAATAGAAAAATTAAAAACAAGTTTTAAAGTTAATGTAAGTAATTTATTAATAAATGATTTTTCTTAATTAAGTAAGGTCTTTTAAATATAAGGAGTTAAGTAATCATTTAATTAATTTAGATGATTAATTAAAATAATTAACTAAAGACAATTAATTAGTTTGGGTAGTCGAAGATAATCATTTATGGATGAATTAAGTAAAATTACTTATTGAAGTAATTAATGGATAATTACTCAATGGAAATAATTAAGGATTAATTAATTAGTGTAATTAATTTAAGTTAATATGATTAATTTACGTTAATTAATTAATGTGATTACTTAAGATTAATTACTAAATGTAATTAATTACTTGTTAAGGTAAAAGAAAAATTAATTAATGGAAGTAATTAGAAAATCATTAATTTATGTAGTTAATTAATAAATGAAAGTAATTAAAAGCTAATTATTGTGAATGGTTGAGGTTTATTAATCTATGTGGTTAATTAAGGGTTAATTACTTAATGTAATTAAAAAGTAATTAATCAAGAATGATTAATTAATTGGATAATTAAAGGAAAATTACTTAATGTAATTGAAGGATAATAATTAAGGATGATTAATTAAGATAAATAATGGATGGTTGAATGATATTGGATGACTTGAATTTGTTGATACCTCTGATATGAAATGTTTTGATTGAACAGTGATAATGTGGTTATCTATCGATGATGAATTGCTGTGTAAAAATGGCATCCTGTATTTAAAACTGAATTGTATTCACTTAAATAACTGTGCTTAAAGAACAACATTGGATTCGAAGAGACCGGAGTCGGGTATTAGTAAATACCCGAAACCACTTCGATTCTTTATAGATTGATATGTGGGATCAATAGGTTGGTTTGGGATAATATGGATCATTTAAACTAAGTTGGATACTTAGATTTTTTTTGTGAAAATAAGTGTTAACTATATAAGTTGCTTACTTGTAGTAAAGTACGAGTTACCCCGGGTTTATATAAGTTCTATGAATTGATATTTCATGTTAGATGAGTTTACTCACGCTGGTTTCCAGCCTGACCCGGGTGTTACTTTGATGTAATGCTCGGGTCAGACCGAGTATTACAGATTTTCAGGTAAGGACGTTTGGGAGTTCAGGAGACGAGCTGGATGGCAGGAACGTATGGAGTGTTTCTACTGTGTTATATTATTGTATATCTGAGACTTGATAATTGTGTATATCCAGTGTCTGTATAAATATGTAACTCTGATGTATTAAAATGTAATCGACAGATATAATATTGTTTTATAACTGTTATCATTTATTATTATATTTTATCCGCTGCGAATGTGAGATGTTGATGTTTCTGATCTTCTTCTTCTTCTGTTTCTTTCTTCTATCTCTTTCCTTTTTCTTCTAACTATTTGGAAATTTCGGGTTTGAAATTTCCGGATTGTTACATTTACTGTAACGACCCGGAATTTTCGAACTCGAAAATTCCAGATAGTTAGGAGAAAAAGAAAAGAGATAGAAGAAAGAAACAGAAAGAAGAAAGAAGAACAGAAAACACAACATCTCACATTCGCAGCGGATTAAATATAATAACAAATAATAGCATTTATACAAAGAAAACCTGTATTTGTTAATTACATTTTTATACATCAGAGTTACAACATTCACAAATATACTAGACAGTTAGAATTAACATGTCTCGGACAACTATAATATATCACAGCGGAATACACTCCATACGTTCCTGCCATCCAGCTCGCCTCCTGAGCTCCAAAACGTCCTTACCTGGAAATCTGTAATACTCGGTCTGACCCGAGCATTACATCAAAGTAACACCCGGGTCAGGCTGGAAACCAGCGTGAGTAAACTCATCTAACATGGAATACAAAAGTATACAACTCATATAAACCCGGGGTACTTATATTAATTACAACTTTACAAGTTGTTATAAACTTTACTTATTTCACACATCAATTACTAAGTGCCAAACTTAGATTAAATGGTCCAATTCACTTAAATCATTCTATACCAACCTATTGATTTCACATATCAATCTATAAAGAATCGAAGTGGTTTCGGATATCGCTGATATCCGATCCCGGTCTCTTCGAATCCAATGTTATTCTTTAAGCCAAAATGATTAAGTTTAAACAATACCATTTCTATTCAGGATTTCATGTTCACACAACAATTTATCTCAGATAGATAACCCATAATACCACAGTTCAACCCAGTATCTCATATCACAAAGCATCACAAATCACATATCAGAGATATCAAATAATCTAAGTCATTTAATATATCTAAATCATCGATAAGCAAGATAAACTAATTGTACCATTTCTAATCAAGTTAATTACTTTTAAATCCTGCTTATCCAACATTAATTAATTTCAAACCAATCTAAATTAATTATCCATAATTACTTTCATTAAGTAATTTTACCACTGGTTAATTATCCTCAATTAATTAACCTTTAATTATTTATTAATTATCCTTTAACTACTAATTAGTTTAATTAACCCTTAACAATATTAATTCTTTAATTACTTACATTAAGTAATTATCGTTTAAATAATTAATCTCTAATTTCTTACATTAATTATCCTCTAATTACCAATTAATTAATCTCTAATTATTAATTAATTTCTCTTTAATTCATTAATTTAATTAATCTTTAATCACCAATGACCCTAATTAACCTTAAGATAAACCATTTATCTTTATTTGTTACTTAACTATCATTAACATATAAATTTAAACCATTTTACTTAATTATCTACTTAATTACATTTAAAATTAAGTCTAAATAACTTAAGAATTTAACTTAATAAATTTAAGTTAACAAATCATATAAATTTCTTAAATCAATTATTTTATTAATTCAATCCAGCTAATTGACTGATAGTAGACAGGAACGTATGGAGTACAATTATTTTGGAACTATTTAACTATTTTGAAACTGTCTTATAAACTAATTACTATTTTTCAGTTACTTATATCTAATCACTATTTAAAAAAAAAACTATTTTTGCAATTATCTAACTATTTTATACCTACTTAACTATTTTACAGCTATTTTACAAACTAATAACTATTTTTCAACTACTTATCTATTTTAAACTTTTTCAAGCTATTTTTAAATTTAAATTGGTCAGAGTTCAAACTGTTTGTAATTGAAGAAATAACTCAATTGGAATTTGGAGCAATTGTGAATAATGAATAGAAATATAAATGAATGTGAAGTAAAGGAGAATTGATTTGGCTAATAACCAATAAAGATAAATACGTAGGATATACGTATATTATTCTATTCGCATAGTGATTTGATCCAGATTCGAACACAGAATTTCGAGATAGTATTATCGATCCGAGTTGGGATTTTTCGCTTGATTTTCGACGGCGAACCTGGATATGGATTGTTGATTGGTTCTGGATATTCTCTATCATAGCTACGACTATGCAAGGAGAATGACGGTTTCTGATCAAGAAACCAGATCTGAGTCCGCACTAGGAAGTCGGGTGGACCATACTAGTTCGGAAGTGAAATTGTGTGATCGATTGAGTGATCAGACTGATATTGCGTACGGATGATATGTGTACATCGTACGAGTTGGATGAAATTGATATTGAAATTTGTGGATAAGGATTGTAAAATGGTCTTTGAAATGAAAAGTATATTTGTGAAATATAATGGAGATTGGATATTTCTTTGGTTGAAATTTACTTTATGAAGGTAAGTAAATGGTAAATAACTTTATAAAGAAATCAAACTTGAATATTTGATTTGACAATAAATAAAGTTATATTTTGTAATATGATAAACTTCCCTTATTGAATCTAGCCAGAATAAAAAGGGTTTTTGGAAGTATTTGAAGTATAAAAGAGGTTTTATACAAGTTTGAAGTGATCCAAAGATTTTTAAAGTATATATATCTATATATATATAAAGGATCTTATGAGAATAATTTTGAAAATGGTTTTTGAACCTATGAATTTGGAAATGGCTTTTGATTTTTGGAAAAATCAATTTTGGATTTTGGAAAGCCAAGTTTGGAACTATCGATTTTGAGAATCGATTTTGTGTAAAGGAGATTTTGATATAAATCATAAAGGGTATGATTTGAAGATACTATAAGTGTATAGTATAAAGTGTTTTGAAAATAGCTCTGGGAAAAAAGGCGCTTCCTTGAAATGAACTTCTCAGGAGTACCACTGGGTAGTACTGCCTTGAGCCTCAAGGGGGGTTTCTAAAGTTGATCCTGTGAGGAGTCCGGACAAAACTAGTTCCTGAGGATTATTTGTGTAGCGAAAGTCGAGGGGCTGGTGCCCACAGAGGCATTTGGGTTATGCTGTGACGACAGTTTAACTCGATGTCACTGCGATCTACTGCAGACCATAGCGAAAGTCATGTGTGCCGCTGAGAGCCAACTGTCTACGTTTGATTTTATATCGGTAGACTGTGACACTATGGTAACATAGCGAAAGTCGTTTGTGCCGCTGAGAGCCAACAGTCTGCGTCTGATTTTATATCGGTAGACTGCGACCTATGTGGGAGAAGTTTCATTTTGACAGCGAAATCGTGTGTGCCGCTGAGAGCCAACAGTTACATGGACTTTTGCTGCGACGGCAACGTAACCCTGGATGTAACTGCGATCTGTTGTGGGTTCCATGGTGTAATCAGTTACATGGACTTTTGCTGCGATGGCAACGTAACCCGTGATGTAACTGTGACCTTGGATGGGGGTGATGATTTCCAGAGCATTCTTACCAAAGATATTTCCTCTATTTTCAAAATAGTTTTCTATATTTTCAATAAAATTATTTTCCGAATATTTTTCACTGGATGTTGAAATGGGTCTGCTGAGTATTTACAGATTTTCAGACCTACGCCTGATCAACGTACGACCGAATTTCTGTGAAAACGAGGATGGATTTGTTGAAACATCGAGTTATAAAAGTATTTTTGTAAAAACTATCTTATAAAATTATATAGATTTTAAAAGTGTTTTAAAAGTGATCAAAGAATAATTTATCTGATAATAAGTATTTAAATTTTGGCTTCTTTCCTTTTCGAGGACGAAAAGATTTAAAGGGGGGAGGAATGTGATAACCCAGGATTTTTGGACAATTGTTAATTGATAATTAACTGGATTGAATCAATAGAAACAATGATTTATAAGTTAAACAAATAAATCTGTTAATAAAATTTATATATGGATAAATATTTATTTGATAATCTACCAATATAATCATTTACCATTGGCAAATTATTCTTTTAGAACAAATAATGTGTTGTTAAATATATATATATATGAGTTGATTTTAATTAAGTTGAATTTGAATTTGAGATTGAAATTTAAAAGATAAAATATCTTAAAATAAATTGGATCTAAAAATATATGTATACGATTTTTATTAATATACGATTTGTTTTATTTTATTTTCTTTAAAGAATTTTATTTATATAAATTAAGAAATGTATTTACTAAATAGAAATTTAAATATAAAGTTTTATAAAAATATATTAACACATGCATATTACAAATGTAAGTTAAGTAACTTATGTAAATGACAAATGTAAGATTTTTAAACAAGTGTCACCATTTTATTTTCTTTTATTTTTAAAAATCATAAAACAAGGCTATAAATATATCTATCTCCTCTCTCTCTCAATTCTTTCCTATCTTCATTTACAAAACAAGAAAACTAAAAACCTGTAAACATTCTTCAAACCAGAAAATTTAATCAAAGCAACAATCACTCTTTAGAAATTTAAAACCTGAATCATCAAGCAAGGTTTCCAACTTCAAAGCTAAATCAAAGCTTAGATCATATCAGCTAACAAGTTCATCTCAGATTTAAGTAGGATCAACTCAACTAAGCAACACAATCAAGTTTTCAAAGATCAAGTGATTCCAGTTTTCAAAAATCAGAGCATCTCAGTTTTTAAGTCTCTGTCCAACATTTAAGGTGAGTAAACATTTCTTTAAAAAGCTTAAATCTGTTTAATCCTGGTGCATATGATAAATTGAAGATGTTATGTTGTGAATAATGTTTGCATGAACGTATTTTACTTGGAATATAGTTGAACTACTCTGTTTATTTATGTGCATGTATGTGTATATGTATATATTAGCCTCTGTTATGTTAAACAGACTCAAGAACCTACCTAAATAAATTCATATCTCCCTACCCAAATAGTGTTAGACTTTGATCATTAAAGAAGAGTTGTTTGCATGGGTGAAATACTGTTTTTAAAAATAATTTCAAGAATAATTATTAAGTAATTATTAGATTGGATTGAATTTACAGTAAGAATTAATTCAAGTCAAAAAATTCGATTGTTAAATTCTCAAGTTTTGATTGTATATTTAGTTTCGTGATTGAAAACCATGATTTTTAATAAAGATTTCAAGATTTTTAATTTTGTGGTTGATGAGTTTTCGCGAGTTGAACGGAAATAGGATTTTCGTCAATTTCAGACGATCGGTGATCGGAGAGGTGACGAGATTGTCGCTGGTGGTAGCTCGAAGGTCGGGGAACTTGGGAAAATTTGTCGAAGGATTTCTAGTTCACCGTGGTGGTGCGGTGAAGGGGGACTAGGGTTTAAGACCCTACGCGAGTTTGACGTTAGTATCGAGGTTAATGCGACGCCGGGGTCGCATCGGAAGGGGCCGGAGGTGGAGGAAAAGGTAGATGGAGGTCTGGCGAAGATATTGGCAAGGGACAGGGTCTCCGATGGTCGGAGATGGCAAGGCGAGGTGGATCTCGGCGATGGGTTCTGGAGTCAGCAGATGTTCAACTGTTCGATTTCGAATTTGCGAAGGGTTCGTCGACCTAGATGGTCAGTTCAACTCTAGGGTAGATCGTCGAGGTATTGATGATCGGAGCGAGGTTCGAAGCCGGCCAGGTGAAGTGTGCACGTGCACGTATGTCCGCTCGTATCAGTTGTTTGCTGAGATTTATGCTTCGGGGAAGAAGATGGTTTTATCGATGTTGACTTCGGGTTTTCGTATGGGAGGGGGAGCGAGAGTGGATCAGGAATTTGCTCGAAGAAAATATGTGATGGGCTCGGGTAAAATGTTAAAGATTTCCTGGTTAAAAATTAAAAACAAAATAATCAACTTTGAACTAATTTCTTAATAACTAATTCTTTTAAATAAATGATGTTACTTAAACATTTGATTTGTTAAAGTTGTATATTTTTTTTTTTAACTTAAATAGATTAATTCTTTAAGTTTAATTAAACTTAATTAATAATGTAATTAAGTAATAATTAAAGAATGAAGTGATTTATCATTAAACTTAAGGACTCTTGTTAATTTATAAGTTAATAATAAGTAATACCAAGTTATGATGATTAAGGAAGTGATTAAAATAAATGAATTATCTTAAAATTAATTAAGGCTTGGATTATGATTTATTAATTAGTTAATTAATTAATTATTAATTAAAGATTAATTTAATTTGTAATCAAGGGTTGTTAATTAGATAATTAGAGATTATTAATTAATTGATTAGTGATTAATTAATTAAATGGTTTGTAGTTAATTAATGACTGATTAAGCAAGGTTCAGTGATAAATTCTTAAGTAATTACTTAAATTAAGTAATTAGAGAATCATTAATTAATATGATTAATTTATTTTGGAGATTAATTAAAAGTAAATGTGAATGGTTAAGGCTAATTAATCTATGGGGTAATTAAGAATTAATTACTTAATAATTAATCAAGGATGATTAATTAAAGATGGATGATTAAAGAATGATTTATTAATTGGGTTAAAATTAATAAATGATTGAGTATGCAGGATTAAGGTAATCTAAATGATTAAAGTTGGTAATTAATTTAATTGGAGATTAATTAAAATAATTAGGAATTATGTATCTAATAAATCTTGTTATGGATGGTTGAATGATATTGGATGATTTGGATTGATTTATCTCTGATGAGCGTTTAAGATGTGCTGTGCTATGAATGAGTTAACTGTGATAATGTAGGTTACCTATCTGAGTTGAATTGTTGCAAGATATCCTGGATTTGAATTGTATTGTTTAAAATTTAACAATTTGGATTAGAGATGACATTGAATTCGAAGAGACCGGGGTCGGGTATTAGTAAATACCCGAAACCACTTCGATTCTTTATAAATGAGAATTTGGAAGCAAACAGGCTGGAATGAAATAAGTTAAGTATCATGGATATTTAAACTTGATAACAATTCTGGGATATGGTTTTGATATAAATGATTTACTTAAATAAGATTAGAACTCGTAGTGAAGTGCGAGTTACCCGGGATTTAAATAAGTAAATTTGCATTGGTATTTTCATATTATGGGTTTACTCACGCTGGTTTCCAGCCTGACCCGGGTGTTACTTTGATGTAATGCTCGGGTCAGACCGAGTATTACAGATTTCAGGTAAGGACGTTCTGGAGCTCAAGAGGCGAGCTGGATGGCAGGAACGTATGGAGTATATTCCGCTGTGATATTATAGTTGTTTGAGACATGTTAAATTTAACTGTCTAGTACATTTGTGAATGTTGTAACTCTGATGTGTTAAAATGTAATTAACAAATACAGTTTTCTTTGTATAACTAATATTATTATTTGTTATTATATTTAATCCGCTGCGAATGTGAGATGTTGTGTTCTCTGTTCTTCTTTCTTCTTTCTGTTTCTTTCTTCTATCTCTTTCTTTTTCTTCTAACTATCTGGAATTTTCGGGATATGTATCAGAGGAAGGTCGGGTTTTGGTCGGGAGGTGCAGCAAGGCTTCGTGGGTAGCACCCATTGAGAGCAAGATAGATCCCTGTCTAGAGGTCCCTTTTCTTTTATTCGGCTTAGTGTGTGGTTGGTCGTGCCAACTACGGGATTATCTTGTTCGGAATTATCCAGTAAGGGATGGTTCCGGCTTTGTGTTGCAGGGGAGCGGGCGTACTCCTCGGTACGGTGATCTAGGCCACGTACTGTGACGGGCGGTACCCCAGTAGCCCTGCCATTGTATGGAATCCAAACTCCAATAAGTGCCGTACGTATTAGTTGTGCCCAACTATATTGGAATGTGAGATGTAAGCATTTCAGCTATTTCTGTATTTTACTTGAAAACCCTAGACCCTATTATAATACAATCAGATTTCCTATCAAATGTTTTGGTTAGCGTAAGGTAAAAACTTTTCCATGTTTATGTGTGGGAAGTCTTACGTGATACCTTTGTTTTCAAAAGGTTTTGAAGTTAAACAATTTTAACCCGTTTACTCACACCAGACCCATGTCTGACCCAAGTGTTTATTTCTGTTTTATAAACTCTTGGGTACTCAAATTTTTACGAGTAGCCAAGGGATTCAGGTTTAGCTTTGACGAATTGCGGAGGAGCAATGGAGCAGGAGGCTTCGGCGTTCGTAGATATAGTATTCCGCTGTGTTGATATCTGTGTTAGAGTCTTGTATTGTATTTGAGTTGTAATATCTAGACAGATGTTTATAACTGTCTAGTATGTGTTGTATAGTTGTGTAAACTCTAATAAGTGTTGTATACTATGTAATAGTTTATGTTATTAATATAATTTATTCGTTCCGCTGTGAGATCGTCGTTGTTGTTTCTTTCTTTCTTCTCTTCTTTTCTATTTTCTACCCCTTTCTTTCTTATTAAAGATGCGTCATTCTGTGGAATGAGTGGCGGGTCATTACAGTGGTATCAGAGCCTCAACACATCACAGTGGTAAAAGCAGATTGTTTTGGAAATTGGGATTTGAGGTGATATACCAGATGAGTATGAGTTATTCATGGATTCAAAATGGTTTTGAAATAAAACCGAGCAATTGGATTCTGGAAATTCTATTTAAAATATAAATGTGGAAATATAAATGAATCAACAATATAAAGTATAGAATGAAGTTGATTGAAATAAGAAAGGAATGAAAGTTAAATTCTGGGATTATAATTATGAGATGAAATTAACTCAATGAGTAATATAAGCTGGTAGATAAAAGAGTTAGAGAACTTGAAGGTGAATGAATTTTAAAACTTGTATAAAATTTGTATCCTGGAATTAAAATTTAATTTGAGTATATGAAGGTGAATAAAATATATTTGAATTTAACTTAAGATGAGTTAAATAAAATTGAGAATTGGAATTGAATTAAATATAAGTAAGTTGAAGTTGAATTGAATTGGATATAAAGGTAATGTAAAATGCTTATAATTGTGTAAAGAAATTCATATTCTTAAGTTCTTAAGTATAATAAATTGAACTTAAGATAATTAAGTGACGTGATATTTGGAATTAAAAAGCAAGTATTTAATTTTAACCAGCGGAGGAACTAATTTGATAATAAATTAGTTAATGAAATTGAATTGTGAATTAATGAAATTAAATTAAAATAGTGATGGTTTGGATTTCGAATGGGATCCGAATAAGTGAAAATAAATAAATGGATAGAATTTGATTAAATAAGAATCAAATGAAAGATGGAAATAAAACTTTAAAGGGTTGGCTAAATGGAAAATAAACTTAAGCTATTGACTTAAGTAAATGTTGAATGGAAACTGAACTCAAACAGAGGAGTAGTTTAAATAAGTTAAGAAATAGTTATTGAATGAATTAACTTGGATTGTTTCCGAGCTAAATAAAATTCAATTTTTGGAAGTTGGAAATGAATTGAATTTAAGGAAAAATTGGAAATGAAGTAGTAAATTTAAGTAAGTTGGAATTCATATGAAATGGGAGTTCAATTTGAATATATACACTTCGGTGGTGAAGTAGTAAATAAGTATAAGAAAATTTATATGAACTTAAGAATTGAAGAATGAAATTCTTAAGAAAATTTGTATTGGAAATATACTTAGTAATTTTGGAATGGAAAAAAAAAAATATATATATATATATATACTAAGTGAATAGTTGAATGAAGACTAAAACTGAAGTTGTGAAATGGGATAGTTGTGAATAAGGGGATAACAATAAAAAAAAAAAAGAATGTGAATAAAGGAGAATTGATATAATTGGTAATCAATTGAAATTAATATGTAAGGTGTACGTATATTATTTATTCGCATAGCTATTTGGTCCAGATATCGAACACAGAATTTCGAGATAGTTTTATCGATCCGAATCAGGATTTTTCACTCGATTTTCGACGGCGAACCTGGATATGGATTGTTGATTGATTCTGGATATTCTCTATCATAGTTTATGGCTATGCAAGGAGAATGACGGTTTCTGATCAAGGAACCAGATCTGAGTCCGCACTAGGAAGTCGGGTGGACGATACTAGTTCGGAAGTGAAATTGTGTGGTCGATTGAGCGATCGAATATGATATTGCGTACGGATGATATATGTGCATCGTACGGGCTTAAGTAAAGCAAATATTGAAAATTTGTAAAGAAAAGTATAAAATGACTTTGGGATTGTGATTGAATATTATTGCTTAGTAGGATATACAGGTGTATAAAAGCAATGGATAAATTGGGATTTTTGATTTAGAAGATAAAATTTAATGGCCCGACAAAAAGGTATGTATTTGAATTTCTATATGAAATTTGATTGGGTTTTGGATCCAGCCACTTGGCTTTTTGTTTTCTTTTTGAGATTGGGAGGCCGTAGAGCCATTTTGTAGTAGTACCGAGCTAGCCGCGCAAAGGAGACGCTGGCGAAATTTTTCGGAAATTTAGGGAGTTAGAAAAATTTCGAGAAAAATTTGATAATTCAAAATTTGAATTCAAATTTAAATTTGAACTGATAAGAAAGATAATATTGTTTGGGACTTAGGAGTAAGTTTGAAAGGTTAGAAAGAGGGATAATGTATCTCTATTAAAGGATTTGTTTTGGGAGGTGGTTAAAACTATTTGGGGTTAAGGAAATAGTTAATGGGGATTGAATCATTCCTCTTAACTAGTAATTTCGGGGACGAAATTCTTTTAAGGGGGAAGGAATGTGACGACCCGGAATTTTTGTATATTTGAAATGTGAATATTTAATTTATTTTAAATATCCGAAGGTTAAATTTTAACTTTAATTTCAAATATACAGTATTTATTTGGATAATTAATTATTAAATTTAATTATCGGGATTGGGTAAAATATTGAATCTTGATTTTAAGCCTGTTAAAAATAGTTCAAAGGTTCAGAAAATTTATATTGTTAATACTGAAGATGATAGAACTTTTAAAATGGAATTTTAAAAGAGTTTTGTTCAGTTTTAAAAATATATCGTTGAAATTAAATTTAAAAAAATATAGCCGTCCGAGGCACAGTCTCGGAATTCAGCGAAACCAGTTCCATTGGATCCGTAATATTCTATTATCATTGATTTCAATTTTCGTAGCATTCGAAGTGGTTGTGTGATCGTACGGTATGTAAACGTGCAGAAATTTATATAAAGACGTTTGGGATTTAAACAAAATATATTTCTTAGGCTAAACCCATCTTTCAGCCGTATATTCCATCACGTCGAAACTTTTCTCAAATTACTGTAATTAGTTTCCTTCTTCCTTACGATATCAACTATCCTGAATTTACGCTACCTACTCCCCTGAAATTGCGCTGTTCTCTCGTCCACAATAAAATAACATAACCGACTAATCCTATCTCCCTTCTTATTCAAAGCACGTAGCCCTTCTTTTCAAAACCCATCTTTCTTCTCCCCTCTCTCTCAAATTTCAAAATCGCAGAGAAAAAGAAAAAGAAAAAAAGATCAAATCAATCTTCGTTCGATAATTAAAAGAGGGGGAAGATATCGGCATATTGAATCGCGAGGGACTTCGCGAGTTCGAAGGGGGAAGTCGACGAACATCTGATGGCGTCGAAGTCGAGTAGCGCTCGGGTTCACGAGCGACAGCGGCAACGTCTGGCGGCTCAATTTGTGGGGCGACGTGACTCGAGCAGAGTCGATTTTGGGTTTGCGTAAGGCAGTGGGAACCTGGAAGCTCGTACTGGCGACATCGTTTTGGAGGGTCGCGACTTCGTGGTGGCAGCTAGATTTGGTCGCGTGCACGGGGAGGGTCAAGCTAGAGATGTTCGCGGTGGGTTGCCTGCTCGTCAAGTTTGGGTATTCGAGGAGTTCTGGGCGAAAGTTGTTGTATGGTCTTCGATGGAATTTGCGACATCAAGAAGCAAACGGCTAAGTCGTGAAGTCGTTATCTACCGAGGAGGTTCGGAGGTGATATTGTTTGCATGTGATGCCGTTCGATGGTGTTCGTGGTAGAGGGACCGTTCTTGTTTTCCAGTAAGGTATTTCCTGCAGCTTTGGGTTTTGAATAATTTTAAGAAGGATATGTATGGATAGCATAGTTAAATAGAAAGGTAAAATAGAAGAGTTTATGAAATATGGAAATTCATTACACTAAAATAAATAGTTAATTATCTGAAATAATATATTAAGGTAGTTAATTGGGTTAATTAACTTTGTAAATTGTTTCAGTTATTAAAAATAATTTATCTAATAGGAAACTGATCAATAGCTTAGTTTAAATTTATAGTGTTAATTAATTGAATCTTTTAAAAGGAAATTTTGGGTAAGATTTAAATTATTAGGTTAACCAAACTTTAGTTAAATTAAATGGTTGGTAACTAAGTGGTAGTTAATTATTTGATCAATTCAAGTATTTATAAACTGTATAAATATTTTTACAAGGTCTGAGATTATGGAAATCAAATCGGGTTGGATGGACGACAAAACAATAATCAAAGGTGAGTTAATCTCACTCAGTTGAATTTTATTTTAAATTTAAATGGTTAAATTTAAATAATTGATTGGATGATTGCATAGATTGAATATGCTATATTATATATATAGTAGTATATAGCAATATATACATATTGGCATATGTATATATTTGAGTTGTTGATATTCCCGCATTTATATAGCGGATGAGACCCTATGCGCCGCATAATAGCGGATGATTTATACAAATCCCATATACCGCGATATTCCACTTTGAAGTGGAATTGGTATTGTGCTAACGTTTGTGGATGCAGGGAAACAGGTTGGAGGGATCCAACTGGATTCCTCAAAATTATTTAGATTATTTGATATTCTGTTCTATGAATATTGATATCCTGTGATGATTTTATTGATGATTGAAATATTGGATGATATGGTTGGATTGAATATTTCAATAAAAGGAGTTATCAAAATATATTGAATTGGATTTTGAAAGAAATAAAAGAGTAAATTTTAAGTAAATAATTCAAGTGAATTGGAATAAGGGAATTTCGAAATAAGAAGGGAAATATTAACTTTAAACTAAAGTGATATTAAATTTAAAGAATAAAGGATTTATTTTGAATGTAAGGATTAAATTTAATTAAAGGCTAAAGAAGGAATTTTGGAAGTTTAAAATTGGTATTTTCAGTTAAAAAGGGTTTTAACTCCAATAAAGGAATAAATCTAAAAGTTAATGTATTTTGAAATAAATGAAGTAGTAAAGGAAACTTATTTCAAAGTAAAGTAAAGTAAATTGGAAAATCAATTGGAAATTGATTTAGTTGTTTAAAATTGGAATTTTAAAAGAGAAGTGAGATTTTGGAGATATGAACTGGGTTTATAAAGTAAAATAAAATATCAGTGGATATTTGAAAAGATAAATTCAAGGTGGGAATTTATAAAAGGAATATGAATTGGATAAAAAAATAAATGTTGATTTATTATTAAAAGATGTGAAGAGAAGTGTATTTATCTGGATAGCCAAGTATGTTTTTCCAAAGCAATTTTAAATATAAGTTAAAAGTTTTAAGTATGTTTTAAAAAGCATGTTTTAGAAAATTGATTATTTCTAAATGTTAATTTTCAAAGTAGGTATATTTTAAAAATCTATTATTGTAGTAATTATATAAAAGTGATTTGTTATTCTGTTTTAAAAAGAGAAATTTAGTTTATATTTATAAAGAGGTTTAATTTAAAGTATATATTTTTAATAAAGTATTAAAGTAATTTGATTTCAATGTTATAAAATATATTTTAAAATAAAGTGTTTTTAAATTATTTTAAAATCTAAAAGTGTTTTGTACTTGGTATTTCAGAGAAATAAATATTTGGAAATGTATTCCGTAAGGGGAAATTGTTTGAAATTGTTTTCAAAAGGAGTTTGAAAATTTGGAAATATATCTTGGAAAGATATTTGGGCAAATAAATAATGTGGGAAATTATTTAATTGTGTGATGGTTGTTTGTGGATGTTAATTGATAGTTAAATAACCGACTATCAATATTGGCCAATGCGCTGATCGTTTCGAAGAGACCGGGATCGGGTTTCCGTATACCAGGATTCTAGGTCTGGAGACCCGAATACCACTTCGATCCGGTTTGTACGTTTCGTGTAACGATTTCGGAGTCGAAGATGGAGCTGTGAAGTGCAAGGGCTAGTCGCTACTAATCCTAAGGATATTTCCAAAATGGATGTAGTAGGAATAGTGCCTTCGGTTCCGTTCAAACCCAGGACGGACTGGTATGGACGAATGCTTGCGAAACATCGTCAGCGGACGATGGGCATTCTAAGGGATATGTTCTCTAAAAGGTATCGTTTAGCCTCGAACCTCATCAACCGGGAATGACTGAAAATCAGGGGTTATGCAGCAAGGCTTCGTGGGTAGCTCCCACTGGAGGGTAAAGTCATCCCTGTCTAGATGTCCCTTTTTATTTCGGCTTAGTGGTGCGGTTGCTGATCCCAACCGTGGGGTGATTTTATTCGGGATCATCCAGTAAGGGATGGTTCCGGCCTTGTGTTGCAGGGGAGCGGGCGTACTCCTCGGTACGGTGATCTAGGCCACGTACTGTGATAGGTGGTACCCCAGTGCCTAGTCATTCGTTGGAAATCCATTTTTCCTACGTGCCTTGTACGGTATTTGTTTGTATTACCCACTTTTGTGGCTAGTATGCTGGAATTTAATAATGTAACAATTTCAGCTATTTTAATAAGTATTTGTATATAGACACTATTATAATATCAAAGGAATTTGATAAAAAGTGTTTTAGCTATCGTAAGGTAAAAACCCGACATATTTATTTGTGGCGTGGTCTTACGAGATGCTTTTGTTTTCAAAGGATTTTTGAAACTTTAATAATCAATTGAGTGTGATTTTCTCACGCTGGTATTCCAGACTGACTCGGGTATTGTTTTATATGATGCTCGGGTCAGACCGAGTATTATAAATTACAGGAAATGATGCTGTGGAGCTGGATGGCGATACGTACTTTCGTATTTGAGTTATATATTCCACTGTGTATTCAGATTGTGAGGACAAGTTATGATTACTGTCCAGTTGTATGATATTGATGTGATGTACTCTGATGATGTATTGGGATGATGTATATATAAACAGATATAGATTTCTTTTTGTGTAAAGATCTGTTATTACCTATTATAGTTTATTCCGCTGCGTATGAGAGATTCTGTTGTTGTTTTCTTTTTTCTTCTTCTTCTACCTCTTCTTCTTAACTCAAATGGTCCGGTTTTTCGTGTAGGAAAAACTCGGGTTATTACAGTGGTATCAGGTGCAGCAAGGAGAATGACGGGCATCATATAACTCTGATGTATCAACAAGAACTAGATACAAACACATAAACTCAATATATAAACAAATGTGACGACCCGCCACTCATTCCACAGAATGACGCATCGTTGATAAGAAAGAAAGGGATAGAAAGAGAAAAGAAGAGAAGAAAGAAAGAAACAACAACAGAATCTAAACAGCGGAACGAATAAATTATATTAATAACATAAACTATTACATAGTTTCATATACAACAACTATCAGAGTTACACAATATATACAACACATACTAGACAGTTATAAACACCTGTCTAGTTTTTACAATACAAGATACAACACAGATAACAATGATTCAGAGATCAACACAGCGGAACTACTATATCTCTACAGCGCTGAAGCCTCCTGCTCCATTGCTCCTCCAGATAACTCGTCAAAGCAAACCTGACTCTCTTGGCTACTCGTAAAAATTTGAGTACCCAAGAGTTTATATAAAACAGAAATAAACACTTGGGTCAGACATGGGTCTGGTGTGAGTAAACGGTTTAAACTTGCTTAACTTCAAAACCTTTGAAATCAAAAGGTATCACGTAAGACTTCCCACACATAAACATGGGTAAGTTTTTACCTTACGCTAACCAAAACATTTGATAGGAAATTCGATTGTATTATAATAGGTCTAGGATTTTCAAGTAAAATACAGAAATAGCTGGAATGCTTACATCTCACGTTCCAACATAGTTGGGCACAACTAACACGTACGACACTTATTGGAAGTTGGATTTCCATACAATGGCAGGGCTACTGGGGTACCGCCCGTCACAGTACGTGGCCTAGATCACCGTACCGAGGAGTACGCCCGCTCCCCTGCAACACAAAGCCGGAACCATCCCTTACTGGATAATTCCGAATAAAATCACCCCACGGTTGTGTACTGCAACCGTACCACTAAGTCGAAATAGAAAGGGACATCTAGACAGGGATGACCTTACTCTCAGTGGGCGCTACCCACGAAGCCTTGCTGCACCTCCCCTGTTTTAGCCATTCCCGGTTGATGAGGCTTTAGGTCACGATTACCTTTAATCAGAACACATCACTTAGAATGCTCATCGTCCACCTGACGATGTGCTGAAAGCATTCAATCCATATAAGTTCGTTCCGGGTTCGAACGAAACCGAAGGCATTATCTCGTTACACTCGTTTTGGAATCACCCTCAGAGTTAACGACAATAACCCTTGCACTCTGAATCTTCATCTTCACTTGAGATTCACAACCTATCGTTAATTTGGATCGATGTGGTATTCGGGTCTCCAGACCTGGAAATCCGGTATACGGAAACCCGATCCCGGTCTCATCGAAATCCAAAACGTATCTTTTAAGGCCAAGTTGTTTAAAGGTTTAAACAATTCAATTCAATACTTGAATTGACACAGGATAAATATCACACATTTATCACAGATATATCCAATATCATATCACAGAATATCATAGTATATCATCCAATACAATAGATATCAACCAAATCAGACATTCTACTCAACCATCATTCATAAGCAACCATTTATTAATCTCTATTATAATTAATTTAATCCACTTAAATTAAATTAATTACTTAAGAATTAATTCCTAACCTTGCTTAATTAATTATTAATTAATTACTTATCCATTTAATTAATTAATCATTAAATATTAATCACTCTTGATTAATTATTCATTAATTACATAAAGTAATTATCCTTAATTAATTTCACAAATTAATTATCCTTAATCATTTATAGTAATTAACCTTTAATTACTCTCCTTAATTATAATAATTAATGATCCTTAATTAATTACATTAATTAATTAATTAACTATAATTAATTACATTATTCCTTAATTAATTACATTAATTAATCATGCATTAATTAATTACTTCCATTAATCAACCTTAAATAATCATTAACAGTAATTAACTATTCTTAATTACTTTAATTTCTTTTATAAATCCTTTTTGATTAAATTCACCAATTACATATAGTAATTCATTTATTAATTACTTACACTAAGTAATTATACTTAACCAATCTTATTAAGTAACTACACTTAATCAATTACCAAGTGACTATCCTTAATTAATTAACAAATTAATTAACTTAAATAAATCACATTCATTTCTAAATTATAACCGAGTAACTCATCCTTAATTACCCTTTAAACAATTTAATTAATCCTTGATTAATTATTCTTTAACTATTAATTAATAAACCTTAATTATTAATCAATATTCTTTAATACAAAGTAATCAATCCTTAATTACTTTTATAATTAATTACTTAAACTTAATTAACTAATTAATTACTTCTTAATTATTAATTAATAAAACTTAATTATTAATTAACAACCTTAATTACCAATTTAATTAATCCATAATTATCTATTAATCAATCTTTAATGATAATTAACTAACCTTAATAACAGTTAATTAATTCTTAATTAACTTTAATTATAATTTAATAATTTCTTAATTATTAATTAAGAAAACTTAATTATTATTTAATAAAACTTTATTAAGTACTTCTTAATTACTAGTTTAATTAACCCTTATTTACTTAATTAATCCTTATTAAAGAATTAATTAAATTAATTAACTAAACTTAATTTCTTAATTAACTTAATTAATTTCAACTCATTAAAAATCTTAATTATCCTTGAGATTAAATATTATCATTAAAACATTTAATCTTAGTAATTAACTTACTTAATTAAATCATTAATTAAGTTTTTAAATAAATAATCATTAATTATTTACCTTAAATTATAAATTAACAATCCTTAATTACAAGTTACTAAATCACTTGAACACTTTAATTGTTAATTTACTCATCTTTAACCATTAACTAATTTAAATCACTCTTTATTTATTCCATTATTATCAAACTTAAGTTAAGTTTTTAAGATAAACATTTCCTTATTAATTACTTTACTATATTTCAAATTAAGTTTGAAAATAACTTAAGATTTTAACTTAATATAATTAAGTTAATCAATTCATACAACTTAATTTATTCAAATCATTCGTTTAAAAAAAATGAATTTCCAAGACACTTGATTTAACTTGATTATTTAAAATTTAAAACTTACTTTAATTTAAATTTTAAAAACTGGTTTAACATTTACTTTGGGTTTAAACCATATGTATTTGAATCAAACAAATACATCTTCTTCTTATTCTTCTTTTTTAAACAGGGTTTGTTTTATAAAAATTTTAAACTGTTTAAAACTGGTCTCACTCAAACTCACAAACGACCCGAAGGCAATCCCGAGCCAAAATCTTTTCTCCCCGAGGTCCTTCCTGAGTAAATTTTTAAAACTGTTTGTTTTAATTTTTAATTGTTAAAACTTGTTTCACTCAAATGCTCGCGTACCACTCTAAAACATTACTCGAGCAAAAACTTCATCTACGCGGGTTCCTCCTCGAGTACGAGCTCGAGAACTTCTTCTTCCCCAACTTAAGCTCACTGACACACGCTAACAATCGTGCACGTGCACACCCATCGATGAACTTCCGACCATCGCCAGTCTCTCCCACACATCCACGATCGCTCCAGTAACACACCGCAAACATCAAAACACTATCATATGCCAAGATTCAAAATCGAGCTTCACAGCAGGAACACGAACTTGAAACTTCACCAGAAAATCGCCTCAAATCTCTCGTCTCCGATCACTGGAGTCGCGGCAAACCCGATGACATCTTCCCTAGCCTTCCAAGCTACTATCCTCAAAATCTAACGCCACTCGATCAACTCGAGATACAACAATGCCTCAAATTCCAGAATCGAACATTCTTTGGATTTTAATCCTACTCTGACGAACTGCTGCCGCCACGGTGGAGATTAAAGCCACCTACCATTTTTGCCTTGACCAAAGACCTCACAGCCAACTCCAGAAATGACCACGACCAACCAAACTCCATCGATCATCAGAAAAGACCCAAAATTTACTTTCTGAACAAAACCCGATATCTCACT
Source organism: Allium fistulosum (assembly GCA_030737815.1). Classification (NCBI taxonomy): domain Eukaryota; kingdom Viridiplantae; phylum Streptophyta; class Magnoliopsida; order Asparagales; family Amaryllidaceae; genus Allium; species Allium fistulosum. The sequence goes on along the minus strand of CM060907.1, from coordinate 676,266,989 downwards.
TAATAGAATTTTAAAAATTATGAATTTACTCTTAAAAATCATGATTTAAGTCAACGATTCAGGTTATAAAAGAAAAACTTAGGATTTTAGAGTTTGAATTTCGACATATGTATAAAATTCTTACTGTCATTTTTCTTTTACAGGTGATATTATACTTTTCTTGCTTAATTAAAATTTTCAAAACTTAGATTAGAATTAAACAAACAAATCTTGTTTGAATTCTAAAGCCTGACAGAGAACAGATGAAAAGATTTTGAAATTTGATCAAAACTTTAAACTCTGAATTATGAACAGAGATATACATATGAAATCAGACATGTACACTTCAAACAGATACATATATTCAGAGATTTACTTATATATATACAGGCAAAGCAATCTTCAACATAGAATTTCACATGCAACAGACATCTATCTACTTAGGCTTTTAAATAAATATTTTACTCACAGATCTTGCTTATCAGAAAAACAGGGCTTTCTATGATTAGAACTATAAAATGAATTATCAAGTTATAAATATGAATTCAAGTCATAAACATAAATTCAATATGGATTCAATCAGACAGGCACACTTCAATAAAATCATATATACTAAATTTCTACACTTATTTACACATATGCAGGCAATCATCACATATTTCACATGCAATCAGAAATTTTCTACTTAACTTTTAAAATTTTAAAAAATATAGTTTACTCACCTAAAAATGTTGAACAGAGAAGTTATAAACTGTGATCTTTTGAAAACTGGAAGCTTTGAAACTGAACTTGCTTTCAATTTGACTCCCTTGATTCCTTTTAAAATTTGAGAAGCTCTTGAAAACTTCAGATTTACTTGCATGCATTAATTACTGGTCTTGAAGAATAAATGTTTACAGGCTTGAAAGAATACATGGTTTCAGGCATTTGAGAAGGGTTACAGGTTGTTTTTGAATTTGATTTCAGGTTTGAGGAGTGTTTTCAAGTTGTAGATTTTTGGTTTGGAAATGATTTCAGTTTTGGTTTGAAGATGATTTCGGTTTGAATAATTATCTGGTTTTGGCTTTGTCTTTGTTTAGAAATGAGATTAGAAAAGAAAAAGGAAATAGAGATGTAGGCTTTTATAAACTTAATTTTATGGTTTATTAAAAATCAAAGAAAATGATAATAAAATGACACTTGTCTCATACCATTCTTATTATGTTAACACATGTTACTTAAGATGTTTAGAACTTAACACTTGTCCTTATTTATTTTTATATTATTATTATTTTTTTAAAAAGATTTTAAAAGCTTTTATATTTATTTCCTAAATAGATAAATACATATTTTATTTAATAAATGCTTTCCTATATTATAAATAAATGAAATCTTTAAAATAAAATAAAATAATACCCATTTATATCCTAATAAAATCATATACATGTATTTCATTCATTTTTTTAAGTGTAAAAATATCTCTTGTATTTATTTACTATTAAATAAACACTTTCTAAATTTCAAGTTTTCTGGATTTAGATTTAAAATTTCACAATTTTTAAATTTTCCTTGGGATGTGATGTGAAACCCAAAGTGAAGTAAGTTTTTAAGCTTAAAAAGGGAAAGATTATTAATCTAAAGTTTAAAATTTGAATGGGAATTCAAATTGTGTAAAGTTGACCGGATTAAGTAAATTTAATTTAACTTAAGGAAGTTAAATGAGTTTAGAATGAACAACTTGAATTGGAAATTTCAAGATGAAATTTAAATTTAACTTGGGTAGTTAAATGGTTAATTTAAATGGGAGTTATGAGTGATCTCAAAATGGGTTTGAGATCTGGAAATTGAAATGGATGATAAATTAGAATCTGAAGATTAAATTGTTTTTGAATTCTTATTTGAACTTTGTAATAAGTTAAGTAAAGATAATTTTAAAATAGAATTTTGGAATTTGGATTCAGAATTAAATGGTTTAAAGATTTAAGTTGTTAAATTAAAAATAAAGGTTGATTTGATTTAAAAATAAGGGTTAATTTGACTTAAGAGATTAAATCAACATTTAAAATGTTTAACTCGAATTTATATAATTCGAGATGGTTTTAAGTTGAGATTTGAATAAAATTTGTTCAAATTGTATTTGATTTGAATTAATTAAAATTGTGATTGAAGATGTATAAGTTTAAAATTCAAATGGAAAATTTGAATTGGATTAATTTGAAATAAAATTGAAGATTGAATGAGTTCAAATTCAAATGGGAATTGGGATTGATTCATATAGAAATTGAAATGATTTGAAATTTAAGTGGATTCAATTTGAAATTAGTTTGAATAATTTGAAATTGTAATTAAAGTGAATATGTTTAAAATCAAATGGAATTTGATTTGAAATTTGGAAAGGAATTAAGGTTAATTCAACTTGAATTGGGATTAAATCAATTTCAATAAAAATTGAAGTATTAAGTCAATTTAAATGGAAGTGGAAATTTAAATTGAATTGATAAGAATTGACAGTTTGGCTCTGGATTATTTTCAAAATAAATTGTTTTAATACAAATATATTTTTCCAAACCATTTACTATACAATCTTTCTTCTTAAACCCCAAACTATCCTATACTTATTTTACAATTATTTTAGAACTATTTAACTATTTTGAAACTGTCTTATAAACTAATTACTATTTTTCAGTTACTTATATCTAATCACTATTTTAAAAACTATTTTGCAATCATCTAACTATTTTATACCTACTTAACTGTTTTACAGCTATTTTACAAACTAATAACTATTTTTCAACTACTTATCTATTTTAAAACCTTTTCAAGCTATTTTTAAATTTAAATTGGTCAGAGTTCAAACTGTTTATAATTGAAGTAATAACTCAATTGGTAATGAAGCAATTGAGAATAAGTGAATGGAATTAAAGGAAATGTGAATAGAAAAGAGAATTGATTTGGCTAATAACCAATAAAGATAAATACGTAGGATGTACGTATATTATTCTATTCGCATAGTGATTTGATCCAGATTCGAACACAGAATTTCGAGATAGTATTACCGATCCGAGTTGGGATTTTTCGCTCGATTTTCAACGGCGAACCTGGATATGGATTTTCGATTGGTTCTGGATATTCTCTATCATAGTTGTGACTATGCAAGGAGAATGACGGTTTCTGATCAAGAAACCAAATCTGAGTCCGCACTAGGAAGTCGGGTGGACGATACTAGTTCGGAAGTGAAATTGTGTGATCGATTGAGCGATCAGATTGATATTGTGTAAGGATGATATGTGTACATCGTATGGATTTGAATGAAATTGATATTGAAGATTTGTGGATAAGAAATGTAAAATGGTTTTTGAAAAGAAATATGGTTAATAACTTTATAAAAGATTTATCAAATGTGAATATTTGATTTAGAATAAAATAATGTTATATATCCTTGTTATATAAGGTAAATCTTCCCTTGTTGAATCTATTGCTAAAAGAAAAGGGTTTTGAAATATTTGAAGTATAAAAGAGGTTTTATACAAAGTTTGAAATGATCCAAAGATTTTCAAAGTTATATATATCTATATCTATATATATATATATATATATAAAGGATCTTATGAGAATGATTTTGGAAAAGGTTTTGGGAACCTATGGATTTTGGAAAGGGCTTTTGATTTTTTTTTTAGGAAAATCAATTTTGGATTTTGGAAAGCCTAGTTTGAGAATTATCGATTTTGGTAATCGATTTTGTGTAAAGGAGATTTTGATAAATCATAAAGGGTATGATTTGAAGATACTATAAGTATATAGTATAAAATGTTTTGAGTATAGCTCTAGGAAAAAAAGGCGCTCCCTAGAAATGAACTTCTCAGGAGTATCACTGGGTGGTACTTCCTTGAGCCCCAAGGGGGGTTTCTAAAGTTAATCCTGTGAGGAGTCCGGAATAAACTAGTTCCTGAGGATTATTTGTGTAGCGAAAGTCGAGGGGCTGGTGCCCACAGAGGCATTTGGGTTATGCTGTGACGACAGTTTAACTCAATGTCACTGCGATCTACTGCAGACCATAGCGAAAGTCGTTTGATACCAAGTGTAACGACCCGGATATTTCGAACCTGAAATTTCCAGATAGTTAGAAGAGAAAAAGAAAGAGATAGAAGAAGAACAGGAACAAGACACAGAAACCTCACATTCGCAGTGGATCAAAATATAATATCACATAAACAACAGTTTTACAAAAGAACTGTATCAATACACTTATACATTATACATCAGAGTTATACATTTACAAATGACTGGACAGTTATATCAACCTGTCTTAGACTAATATCACATCAACTCTCAAAATACACAGCAGAATACTTCATACGTTCCTGCCATCCAGCTCGCCACCTGAACTCCAAAACGTCCTAACCTGAAAATCTGTAATACTCGGTCTGACCCGAGCATTACAACAAAGTAACACCCGGGTCAGGCTGGAAACCAGCGTGAGTAAACTCATCTAACATGAAATACTAAGTTATAAAACCTATTTAAAACCAGGGTAACTCGTATCTTCTACGAGTTCTTACTTATTATATTCAAACAATTTATTTCACAAAATAATATCTAAGTACTGTTACTTAGTTCCAATGGTCCAAATTACTCAATTTATTTCATTCCAGCCTATTCGATTCACTAATCAAATCTATAAAGAATTATAGATTATTAATCGAAGTGGTTTCGGATATTACTGATATCCGACCCCGGTCTCTTCGAATTCAAATGTCATCCTTTTAAGGCTAAGATGTTTAAGATAACAATTTAATTTAAATTCAGGATATCATATTCACATAACAATTATATCATAGATATATATTATCACAATTCGTCCGAAACTTCTCATATCACAGAGCATCACAATCACATATCAGATATATCAAATAATCCAAGGCATTCAATATCATCCAATTACCCATAAGCAAGGTAAATAAATCATACATTTTCTAATTAATTCAAATAGATTACATTAATTACTTCAATCATCTTTAAATCCTGTTTACTCCACATTAACTAATTACAAACCATTATTTTATCATCCCTTATTTATCCCCTTTAATTTCATTAAGTAATTAACCTTCGATTTAAACACAATTTAATTAACATTTACTATTCCCATTAATTACATATATCCTTAATTAATTACTCCCCTTAAGTAATTTACCTTTAATTTCTTTTATCAAGTAATTATTTAATTAATTAACCTTTAATTATTAATTAGTTAAGGATGTAACATTCAACTCGTTCTAGAGTATGTGTTCACATATATAAATTATTAATCCTTAATTAATTAACCAAACCCTTAAAATTTAGTAAAAATTATACTAAGTAATTAATCCTTTTATTTAATTACATTGAGTAATTATCCTTAATCACATTCATTAAGTAATCATTCTTAACTAATCAAAGATAAACTACTTACTTAATCACCATAATTTACATTAATCAATACCTTATTTAATTAAAGATAAATCCTTTATCTTAATTCATTATCTAATTTCATCATTAAATCTTATTCATTTAAATACACTTTAAAACTTAGCCAAACATTTTATTATTTACAAAAGAAGTAGTTTTAACAACTTTGTTTCAACAACACTTGATTTGTTTTAAAGTTTAAACCCTGTTTTATACTAAAAGAACAGACCCGAGCATTTAAAAGATTTTCCCAAGCATAACTTCGAGTTTCCCCACATGCACTTCCCACCCATTCTGCTCCGAGTCAAACACAAAACAAACTCGAGCATAACCCGATACATCTTCTTCTTCCCCACCACAACAGCGAACCAGATATTCCAAATGTACGTGTGCACGTGCACGCAAACCCACGCCCCTTCGACCATCTTCGAAAACACTCACAGGTCGTTGGCGATCTCCACTACCCAGCACGACCAAACGACTTCGTCAATACGATGTAAAACGAGAACGAGGAATTTGAAACAATCCAGTAACCAGTCGATCAACAAAAACTCCCCGACACCACCACCACTGACCATCTTACGCCTCGCCGTTGGATCCAGACATTCGCCAGAGTCCCACTCTACATTCCCCCCTACTCCGATCAAGTATGATGCATCAACGATGACAGACCCTCCTCGAAATCAATGTCGACCAAATCAGGGTCTAAAACCCTTCCCCCTCTTTGCCGCGCCACCACTGCCAACTATAAATTCTCCAACCAATTTTCCCGAACACCTCGACCAACAAGCTTGCTTTAGCAACGAACACGACACTCCCAGAATCCTCGATCGTCGGAAAATGAGGAATACCCAATTTCCGGTCAACTCACAAAATCTCAATAATCACAACATTAAAAATCAAGAAATTATTGTCAAAAATCATGTTTTCCAAGCTCGAATCCAGACATACAATCAAAACTTGAAAATTAAAAAACTTGATTTTCTGTCTAAAAATAAATTTCACTGTGATTTCTTAATTCCTGTAGACTTACTTGTTATTAAAACTTAATTTTTTTTTATCAAATTTAGATATTACTAACATATTTCCTTTAAGGATCATAACATTTTACTGATTATAAAATGGGATATGAATTTTTATTAAGATTCTTGAACCTGTAGAACATACAGGGACTTGTATACATATATACAGATATGTATATAACAATTTCACAGTAGTTCATCTATGATCCAAGTAAAATATATGGTCGCGTAATTAATTTTTGTTTGAGCGGAACTACTATATCTCTACAGCGCTGATACCATATGTAACGACCCGACTTTCTATGCCCAGAAAGTCGCATCATTATGAAGAAAGAAAGGGGTAGAAAATAGAAAAGAAGAGAAGAAAGAAAGAAACAACAACAACGATCTCACAGCGGAACGAATAAATTATATTAATAACATATACTATTGCATAGTATACAACACTTATAAGAGTTTACACAACTATACAACACATACTAGACAGTTATAAACATCTGTCTAGACATTACAACTCAATACACTACAGAGATACAAACACAGCGGAACTACTATATATATTTATAACGCTGAAGCCTCCTGCTCCATTGCTCCTCCACAATTCGTCAAAGCTAAACCTGAATCCCTTGGCTACTCGTAAAAATTTGAGTACCCAAGAGTTTATAAAACAGAAATAAACAACTTGGGTCAGACATGGGTCTGGTGTGAGTAACAGGTTAAACTTGCTTAACTTCAAAACCTTTAGAAAGAAAAAGTATCACGTAAGACTTCCCACACATAAACATGGAAAAGTTTTTACCTTACGCTAACCAAAACATTTGATAGGAAATCTGATTTTATTATAATAGGGTCTAGGGTTTTCAAGTAAAATATAGAAATAGCTGAAATGCTTACATCTCACATTCCAACATAGTTGGGCACAACTAATACGTACGGCACTTATTGGAGTTTGGATTCCATACAATGGCAGGGCTACTGGGGTACCGCCCGTCACAGTACGTGGCCTAGATCACCGTACCGAGGATCACTCCCAATCCCCTGCAACACAAAGCCGGAACCATCCCTTACTGGATAATTCCGAACAAGACAATCCCGTAGTTGGCGCGACCAACCACACACTAAGCCGAATAAAAGAAAAGGGACCTCTAGACAGGGATCTATCTTGCTCTCAGTGGGTGCTACCCATGAAGCCTTGCTGCACCTCCCCTGTTTTAGCCATTCCCGGTTGATGAGGCTTGAGGTTACGATTACCTTTAATCAGAACATATCACTTAGAATGCTCATCGTCCGCCTGACGATGTGCTGAAAGCATTCAATCCATACAAGTTCGTTCCGGGTTCGAACGAAACCGAAGGCATTATCTCGTTACACTCGTTTTGGAATCACCCTCAGAGTTAACGACAATAACCCTTGCACTCTGAATCTTCATCTTCACTTGAGATTCACGACCTATCGTTAATTTGGATCGATGTGGTATTCGGGTCTCCAGACCTGGAATTCCGGTATACGGAAACCCGATCCCGGTCTCATCGAAATCCAAAACGTATCTTTTAAGGGCCAAGTTGTTTTAAGGTTAAAACAATTCAATTCTTATCTATACTACACACAGATAGATAATTTACAATAGATAATCCATATTATCATCCAAACAGATAATTCATATTATCATTTCAATCCAACCAAACATCTATATCATAGATCAGCACATCTCTTATCAGAGATATCAACAATGCAAAGCATTCAATATCATTCATCCATTCTTAAGTAATGATTTATCATATCTAATTAATTTAAAGTGAATTAAATTAATTACTTCTTTCTATAAATCCTGCTTACTTAATTATTAATTAAACCAATTAATTAATCATTACTCTAAGTATCCATCTAAATTAATCATTCCTGATTAATTACCCTTTAATTACTTTAAGTAATTAATACTTAATTAATTTCACAAATTAATTATCTTAAACCATTACAGTAATTAATCTTTAATTACTTCATTAATTAATCAACTATATTTAATTACATTAATCCTTAATTAATTACAATTAATTAATTACTTTAATCACTTATTATTTATTAATTAATCTTAATTAATCAATCCTTAATTACATCATTAATTAATTAATGATCCTTAATTATTCTTAATTAATTATCTTATTTAAATTAATTACATTTAATAATTAATTAGTCACATTTATTAATCACCTTTGATTAATCTCATTTAGTAATTAACTTCCCTTAATTACTCCACTTCATAAATTAATTACTCCTTAATTAATTATTCTTTAATTAATCCCTTGATTAATTATTCAAAAGTAATTAACTCAAATTACTTTTATTATTAAATCATCTTCAGTTAATTACATCCAGTAATTACTTTTAATTACTTTCTTAAGTAATTATACTTTCACTAATTACATTTAAGTAATTATCAAATTTCCAAATCATTATCTTAAATTAATTTAACTAATTAATTTAAACTTATCAAATTTATTTAATTAATTACCTTCAGTAATTAATTTACTTTAATTACTTTCATTAAGTAATTTATACTTAACCAATATTAATTTATTTGTCTATGAATGCAAGTATATTGGTTTAAAATGGTAAATGGAATTGATTTTGAATTAATTGGAAATGGATTGAAATATTATTAAGTAATTTTGCATATGGATAGAAATGGATCATAAAAGAAATGCAAATGTTTCAAGTATTAAGTAAAATTTGATTGTAAATCAAATTGGGAATGTAAGTTAAATTAAAGAAAATGTAAGTATATCAAATTTAAGAATAAGAATTTGATTGTTAATCAATTTGTAATTGAATTGAAGTAAGTTGATGCAAGTGATATGCATGTAATCAAATTGATGTAAATATGGATTGAGAATATTAGACTTGAATGCAAGTCATTCAAGCGAAATAAAAATGAAGTTTGGATTTGAATAAGAAATTTAAAAAGTGATTGAAGCTTTTGAATTGTTGATAAAATATGGTTAACATTGTTAAATGATGGAGTGTGATGGTTTGGTTATGAAATGGATATGTTTAGCTTGCATTTATATTGGAAATGCTAATGAAATGTTCTTATCTTTGAAATTTGATGAGTTTGTTGAGTATAGTACAGGTGCGGGAGGCGTTCGAGAGAGTTGAAGTGCGTATATGTGAGATATTAGCCGCTTGCTTTTAAAATTTGCTAAAAGGTACGCCTACGCAAATATAATTGGGAAAATGATATATATATTGTGTTATATTTTGGTTTCCGGCCGTGTGAGCCGATGTATATATATTTGTGTATCCTGCGATATCGCAGAAGCTCCTCCGTACAAGGGAGACTCCGCCAAAATTTTTCAGAAATTTTGGGAGTTAGAAAATTTTTGGGGTTTTTGGGAAAATTTATTAATAAGTAAAGTTATTTTGAAAGCGCGTGTTAAGATAAAGGCTTTAGAGTAAAGAAAGCAAATGGTTTTGAAATGGAGCTAAAACTTTTTGGAAAGTGAATATGCCTTTAACTAAGCAAATGGGATAAGTGAGTTGAGTTGAAGTATATTTTTACCTTAGCAAATTTCGGGGACGAAATTTTTGTAAGGGGGGAAGAATGTAACATCCCGTATTTTTAAGCCATTGAATTTGAACATTTAATTCATTTTAAATGTTAATGTGGATTCTTAATTGATTTTGAAATGAATGGATTTGGGTTCAATCAATGAAAATGAGCTATAATTTTAATTATAGCAATTTTGGTTGAATTTGATTAATGGAAAAATAATAATTAAATATTCGGGATTAGGATAAAAGGGTGGATTTGGGTGTAAATAGTAATAAAATGATATTTAAATGTATTTTAAGTTCAATTGGTTATAAATAATATTTTTGGATTTTTAGATGAATTTAAAAGTCGATAAGTTATTATTTGGGATTTTATATTAATTTAATAATAGGATTTAATAATGAAATATTGCAATTAATCAGATTTTAGTCCGGAATGAGCCAGAATGATTTCTAATGTGTTTATAAATTTTATATGATTTATTTTTAAGTTATTAAAATTTTAAAGGTGAAATTTTAAAGCGTTTCTGATAATTTCAGAAAATCGCCTGATTTAATGGACGAGTTAAAATAGCCTTCCGGGGCACAGTCTCAGGATTCGACGAAACCAGTTCCATTGGATCCGAAATAGTTAGTTATTATCGGGTTTCAATTTTCGTAGCTATCGGAGTTGTCGTTTGACCGTGGCAGCTCGAAACGCATCGAAATCGATTTAACCGATTTAATTTTAAATTGATCGTTTAATTTCGTATCTCGCTCATACGATCAAATTAGCTTACGGAACCTGTTCCATCGTGTCCGGAACGCAGAAAAACCCCAGGATAGCCTGTCGGAACGCGTAGTTTGGAGTTCGTTTGCGTAAACTGTCGAATTGAGATATTTTATCAATTAAATAATATTAAAATCCTTATATATATTAATAACTTTCGAAACCCTAGTTTATTATACGCAGTCGCCGTTCTATCTCAACCAATGGCCGAAATCGCTTGCCATTTCCTCTCAATTTTCTCACGATCCACGTTTCGATTGAAGAAATCTCCAACTAGGAAGTGGTAGGGTTCGTCGAGACGAGGCTATCCAACGGCTATGATCGAGTATAGTGGTTTGGATGGCCGGCAAATCGTGGTGGGAAGGCCAGCGTTCGCGCGCGTATAACGAGGCAAGGGGGCTACCGAGCTTCTCGAGGCTTTGGGCGCTGGAAGCAATCGCGTGGGGGTACGCAGCGGCAAGCTCCGATCGTCATTTCGATAATCATAAGAGGGGCGGCGGTCGAGTTTTTTGAATCGACGTTGGGTTCATTTTTTTTGTTGAGATGATCGCGTGGGGAAGAGGAATGCATCGTGCAGCCTTGATTTTTGCCTTCCAGATCTACGGCTGATGATTTTTGTGGGGTATAATATTATTTAATAATAAAAGGAGTTGTTTAAAATTTATATTCAAAGTTTAAAATTTTGATATCTTCTCCATACGACATCAGGATTCGACGATTTTGGTGGCGTTGGAATCGCAGAGACGAACACTATGAAATGGTGCAGTTCCGGAATCATTCTGAGCAAGTAGAAATTTGGGTTAAATCGAACACCGTCCGGTTTAATTTAAATTTCGAACGCTCGCCGAAACTCAAAGTGAGTTTTTCTCACTCACATCTGGATGCTAGACATTATAAATAGTTGATATTTAAATATCTGTGTGGATGGCTGAATATAATTGTTATTATCAGTCTGGATTGATATTTATATTGTGATGTGCTAACATTTGTGATGCAGGGAGAAACAGGTTGGAGGGATCCAACTGGATTCCTCACAATGTAGCAATTATTTTATAATTGATAGTGATACCTGTTTATATGTTGTGATTGATAAATCTGGAATTTTAAATTGTTCTGTGAAATTGTTATATAAATTATAATTCCAGAATTAAATTATAAATGAATAGATTGGGGATTTAAAAGAAATCAAAGAAATTTTTAAATAAGGAATATAAAAACTGGATTCTGTTTTGGAAGGGAAAAGGTAAATTGGTAAAATTGGGATTTTAAATATTGGGGAAAATTTATCAATCGTTAAGTGTGAAATATAAATTTTCTGGAAATGAATTTTATAAATTATAAATCGAGTAAAGTAACGGTGGTTTATTTTAATGATGAATAGTGATATGGGGAAAAATTAAATATGTTAAAATGAAGCTTCCGACTTTAAATTTACAGTTTTAAGTGTAAATAAAATATTTTGAAAGCCGTTTCCCATTTGGGTTTTAAAATTTAGTAAATTTGAAATATGGTTTTAAACAGCTATATGATATTCAATCCAATTGGTTGTTAAATATTGGAATAAAATTAAGTGGTAATAGTAATACAACCAAATTAAAATTGAATAAAGTTAAGTTTGAAATGAATTTAAACTGAAATTAAATCTTGAATTTGTAGAAGTGTTATTAAGAATAAAGATAATAATGAATTGGTTTCCAGATATGATAATCTTGGTTATTATCATAGATGGTCGATAATGAAATGTGGTAAATGATTAAGCAAAATGAAATGTTTAGAGAAGTAAACATTTAAGTGAGTATAACTTATAAATTGGAATTGAAGATAATTTAAAATTGTGAAATTTTAAATCTAAATCCAGAAAACTTGAAATTGTTTTAAAGAAGTTTGTTTTGAATTAAAACCAAAGGTGGTTTAAAAATTTAAAGTATAACTTGGTGTATAAAGAAAATGTATATATGAGGATATACATAATATCAAAGATGCTTTGAAATAACTCTAAGTGTTAAGTTTTAAATTTTTCCTGGGAATATGATGTGAAAACCTAAGTGAATTAAGTTTTAAAATTTGAATGGAAATTCAAATTTTGAAAGTTGACCGGATTAAGTAAATTTAACTTGGAGGAAGTTAAATAAGTTTGAATAAATAATTTGAATTGGAAATTTCAAGATGAAATTTAAATTTAACTTGGGTAGTTAAATGGTTAATTTAAATGGGAGTTATGAGTAATCTCAAAATGGGTTTGAGATTTGGAAATTGAAAATGGATAATAAATTAGAATCTGAAGATTAAATTGTTTTTGAATTCTTATTTGAACTTTGTAATAAGTTAAGTAAAGATAATTTTAAAATGGAATTTTGAAATTTGAATTCAGAATTAAAAGGTTTAAAGATTTAAAATTTAAGGAATTAAATCAATAATTAAAAATTTTAACTCGAATTTATATAATTCGAGATAGTTTTAAATTGAGATTTGAATAGAATTAGTTCAAATTGAATTTGATTTGAATTAATTAGAATTGTGATTGAAGATGTATAAGTTTAAAAATTCAAATGGTAAATTAGAATTGAAATGATTTGAATTTGGAAATTGAAGTTGGTTCAATTTGAAATAAATCCAAATTGATTTGAAATAATTTGGAATTGTGATTAAAGTTGTATAAGTTTAAAAATCAAATGAAATTTGATTTGAATTTGGAAAGGAATTAAGGTTAATTCAACTTGAATTGGGATTAAATCAATTTCAATGGAAATTGAAGTTATTTAAATTGCAATTGAGTTAATTTAAATGGAGATGGAAATTTAAATTGAATTGATGAGAATTGAACAGTTTGGCTCTGGATTATTTTCAAAATAAATTGTTTTAATACAAATATATTTTTCCAAACTATTTACTATATAATCTTTCTTCTTAAAACTATCTCATACTTATTTTGCAATTATCTAACTATTTTATATCTACTTAACTATTTTACAGATATTTTACAAACTAATAACTATTTTTCAACTACTTATCTATTTTAATTTTTTTCAAGTTATTTTTAAATTTAAATAGGTCAGAGTTCAGACTGTTTGTAATTGAAGTAATAACTCAATTGGAAATGCAAGCAATTGAGAATAAGTGAATGGAATTAAAGGAAATATGAATAGAAAAGATAATTGATTTAGCTAAAAAAATCAATAATGATAAATACGTAGGATATACGTATATTATTCTATTCGCATAGTGATTTGATACAGATTCGAACACAGAATTTCGAGATAGTATTATCGATCCGAGTTGGGATTTTTCGCTCGATTTTCGACGGCGAACCTGGATATGGATTTTTGATTGGTTCTGGATATTCTCTATCATAGCTACGACTATGCAAGGAGAATGACGGGTTCTGGTCAAGAAACCAGATCTGAGTCCGCACTAGGGAGTCGGGTGGACGATACTAGTTCGGAAGAGAAATTGTGTGATCGAAGAGCGATCAGATTGATATTGCGTACGAATGATATGAGTACATCGTACGGGTTTGAATGAAATTGATATTGGAAATTTGTGGATAAAATTGTAAAATGGTTTTGAAATAGAAGGGTATATTTTGAAAAATAAATGATGAAATAAAATGGGAGTTAAATATTTCTATGATTAGAACTCATTTTATAGAAAGGTGATATGGTTAATAACTGTATAAAATATTTATCAAATTTGAATATTTGATTTGGAATAAAACAAAGTTATATATCTTTGTTATATAAGATAAATATTCCCTTATTGAATCTAGCTAGAATAAAAAGGGATTTTGGAAGTATTTGAAGTATAAAAGAGGTTTTATACAAGTTGAGGTGATCCAAAGATTTTTAAAATCATATATATATATATATAAAGGATATTATGAGAATGATTTTGGAAAAGGTTTTGAGAACCTATGAATTTGGAAATGGCTTTTGATCTTTGAGAAAAATCAGTTTTGGGAATTTGGAAAGCCAAGTTTGGAACTATCGATTTTGGATATCGATTTTGTGTAAAGGAGATTTTGATATAAATCATAAAGGATATGATTTGAAGATACTATAAGTATATAGTATAAAGTGTTTTGTGAATAGCTCTGGGGAAAAAGGCGCTTCCTTGAAATGAACTTCTCAGGAGTGCCACTGGGTGGTACTGCCTTGAACCCCAAGGGGGGATTCTAAAGTTAATCCTGTGAGGAGTCCGGAATAAACTAGTTCCTGAGGATTATTTGTGTAGCGAAAGTCGAGGGGCTGGTGCCCACAGAGGCATTTGGGTTATGCTGTGACGACAGTGTAACTCAATGTCACTGCGATCTACTGCAGACCATAGCGAAAGTCATGTGTGCCGCTGAGAGCCAACTGTCTACGTTTGATTTTATATCGGTAGACTGTGACACTATGGTAACATAGCGAAAGTCGTTTGTGCCGCTGAGAGCCAACAGTCTGCGTTTGATTTTATATCGGTAGACTGCGACCTATGTGGGAGAAGTTTCATTTTGACAGCGAAATCGTGTGTGCCGCTGAGAGCCAACAGTTACATGGACTTTTGCTGCGATGGCAACGTAACCCTGGAATGTAACTGCGATCTGTTGTGGGTTCCATGCTGCCAACAGTTACATGGACTTTTGCTGCGATGGCAACGTAACCCGTGATGTAACTGTGACCATGGATGGGGTGATGATTTCCAGAGCATTCTCACCAAAGATATTTCCTCTATTTTCAAAAAAAAAAACGTTTTCGATATTTTCAATATTTTCAATAAAATTATTTTTCAAATATTTTCACTGGATGTTGAAAACGGATTTACCAAGTACTTATAGATTTTCAGTCGTACGCCTGATCAACGTATGACCGAATTTCTATGAGAATAAGGATGGATTTGTTGAAACATCGAGTTATAAAAGTATTTTTATAAAAACTATGTTTGTAATACTATATAGATTTTAAAGTGTTTTAAAAATAATCAAAAGATAATTTATCTGATTTTAAGTATTAAGTAAATTCTGGCCTCGTTCCTTTTCGAGGACGAAAAGATTCTAAGGGGGGAGGAATGTGATAACCCGGATTTTGAGACATTAGATAATTGGATAATTAACTGTTTTAATCAATTGAACAGATAAAAATTTGATAATAAATACTTATGTTAGGATAGATATTAATTTGATAATCTCCTAATATAATGGGCAAAACTTAATATTTCCAAACAAATTAAATACGTATTTGTTTAAAATATATATGAGTTGATTTTAAAATTGAATTTGAATTTTTGGTTTGAAATTCAAAGAGCAAATAATGTATGATTATTATTAATTAAGATTTTAAAAATCTTCTCTTTTAAGAGTTATATATATGTATAAAAACTAGAAAGGTATGAATATAAATTCAAATCATAAAGAAAACATATAATTTATATACAAAACTAAATAATGGATATAATATAAAATTTTATCAAAAACATATTAAAATCATTAATACATGCATATTTACAAATGTAAGTATTTAAAACATGGAAAATAACAAGTGTAATAATTCTAGCATAAAATTTAACAAGTGTCACTCATATCTTTATTTTGAGAAATTAATAAAAATAAAATTCAAGACTATATGATACTACATCTCTTACTCTTCTCATTTTTTTTTCTTTTATTCAAAAACCTCAACCAGCAAGTTAAAGTTAAAGATCGGAAAAAAATAAACAAACCAGAATTCATTTAAATCTAAAAACCTTTTCAATATCAAAGCAACAAATCAAACTGTCTCAAATTATCAAACCAGAAAGGAATCAGCTTCAAAACAAAGATTCAAAATCAAGCAAAAGCAAAAGAAAGAAGATTCAACTCGAACAAATAACAGCAAGCAATCTTCAATTTTTTTCAAAACAAAAGATCAACTAAGTGACAGTTTTAAATCAAAACCTGACTTCTTTGTTCAAAGCAGGTGAGTGATCTGACCTAGTTTCCTCTGTTTTAGAAATGCCAGTGAGTAAACATTCCTTTAATAGTTTAAACTTGGTTTGTTCATGATGCATGTGATAGATTGTAGACGTAATATTGTGAAATAGATTTGCATGGATGAATTAAGATGTTTATATGTATATAAATATGTGGAAGAACTGTGCATGTTTGGGTATATGAAGATTCCAGCCTCTGTTTGAATTTTTTTTAGACCAAAATTAATTTAAAAATTCAATTCTCTATCTCCATTCCATTTCTGGATATAATCTCTGAATAAAAAGTGTTTGAACATGTGTAACATCATTTTTAAAAATAGATTCAAGTAAAACTATTTGTAAATTTTTCGAAAATTGAATATATCAGTGAAGAATCAACCAATGTCAGAAATTTGATAGTTTAATTCTCATGCTTTGATTATATAATCAAAATCGTTATCGAAAATGACGAATTTTAATATTAATATTGAGATTTTTAAGTTAAGGGTTGATGAGAATTTTTGGGTTGAACGCATATCGGAATTTGGTCAAATTCTGACGAACGGTGTGAAGTTGGGTTCCGCAATTTGGACTGGAGGAGACTGGGTTCTTGAGGGACGAGGGAAAAATGGTAGACAAATTTATAGTTCGCCATAGCGGCGGCTAGAGGTTGAAATAGGGTTTTGGGGACCTCGTTCGAATGACGTTATATTTATGGTTACTGCGCTGTCAAAGGAAGATCGGACTTCATCGCAAGGGTTGGAATCGAAGCTTGAGTGGTTGACGATGCTCTGGGTGAAGTGGTGCAATTTCTGGTGGCATGGTTCGTCGGCGTCGAGGTAGTTTGTCGATTTGGTTTGTTCCAGAATTTGGATTTTTGGGTCATGGTGGAAAACGTGATGACGGGATCATCTATGGTGAATCGAGTGGCACCGGAGCAATGGGAATAGTTGCGTGGATGACTTACGGTGATGTGACCGGGGTTTCAGGTGGTACGATGGTCGGAGGCGTGGTTGCGTGGCGTTTCTTTCAGGTGATGTTGAATTTCTGTTTCGAGTTGAAGGCTCGATTTCGATTTAGACTAGATACTCTCGTTTGGATGATCGTAGTCGAATGTCGTGATGATTTGCGACTTGTCGGAGGTAGTTGAGTTCGTCGGAGGGTGGTCGAGATACTGTGCATGTGCACAGCGTTGATGTGTGTGTCAGGGGAGATGAGTCGTAGGCGACTCGAAGAGATATCGGGGTGTTTGAGGTTAGGCTCGAGTTTTCGTTCGTGTTCGTGAGGGGTAATTTTAGCAGTTAAGTTGTTTTAAAAAAAAAACTAAGGGAAGAAGAAGAAGCTGGGAGGAAAGTCGAGATGGTCTCGAGTAGAACGTGGGATAACCCGAAGCAGGATCGTGAGGGAAAGTGTTAAGCAAGTTTTAGAAGATTTTTTTTATAAAAATAAAAGTTTGAAATTTTAAATCGGTTCTATGTTTAAAACTTTTCTAATCCTCTTTTTAAATGTTCTTAAACTTTATTTTTAATGGTATGTTGGTTAAATTTAAGTTTGTTAAAAACTTAAATAAAATGTTTTAAAACTTAATCATTTATAAATATAATTAAATGTTAATTAAAGGTTAAGTTAATAATGTGATTTAGTAATTAACAAAGGAAAATGATTTGTTAAAGGTAATTAAATTAGTAATTAAAGATTAATTAATTGATTTGTATGGTAATCAAGGAATGATTAATTAATTTAATGGGTTGTAGTTAATTAATGATTAAGCACGGTTAAGTAATTAATTTCTTAAGTAATTATTTTAATTAAGAAATTAGAGAACCATTAATTAATGTGATTAATTAACTAGGGAGATTAATTAAAAGTTAATAGGAATGGTTAAGGCTAATTAATCTATGGAGTAATTAAGGGTTAATTACTTAATGTAATTAAAGAATAATTAATCTAGGATGATTAATTAAGATGGATAATTAAGGGATGATAAATTAATTGGATTGTAATTAATTAATGTTAAGTATGCAGGATTTAAAAGTAATTGAAGTAATTAATTTAATTCAATTGTGGTTAATTAAATTAATTAGAGATGGTATGGTTGATTAATCTTTGAATGATATTGTATGCCTTAGATTAGTTGATATCTCTGGTATGTGATATGGAATGCTATGTGATATAATATGTTGGGTTAAAATAGTGACACCCTGTATTTAAAGTTGAATTGTTTTTCATTTGAATAACTTGGATTAAGATGACATCGGATTCGAAGAGACAGGAGTCGGGTATTAGCCAATACCCGAAACCACTTCGATTCTTTTTTAAAATCGATATGTGAAGTAAGTATTGAGCATAACAAGAAATGAACTCGTAGTGAAGTATGAGTTACCCGGGCTTTTCTTTTATGGTTTGAACTTAGTATTTCAGATTATATGGGTTTGCTCACGCTGGTTTCCAGCCTGACCCGGGTGTTACTTTGTGGTAATGCTCGGGTCAGATCGAGTATTACAGATTTCAGGTAAGGACGTTTTGGAGCTCAGGAGGCGAGCTGGATGGCAGGAACGTATGGAGTATATTCCGCTGTGATATATTATAGTTGTCTGAGACATGTTAATTCTAACTGTCTAGTACATTTGTGAATGTTGTAACTCTGATGTATTAAAATGCAATTAACAAATACAGTTTTCCTTGTATAACTGATATTATTATTTGTTATTATATTTAATCCGCTGCGAATGTGAGATGTTGTGTTATCTGTTCTTCTTTCTTCTTTCTGTTTCTTCCTTCTATCTCTTTCTTTTTCTTCTAACTATCTGGAATTTTCGGGTTCGAAAATCCCGGGTCGTTACAGTTGGTATCAGAGCGAAGGTTAAGCGAGAACCTTGGCTCTGTTGGGATTACTCGTTAAGGATAGGGTCAATGGTACCCTAGAACGAGTTGAGTGTATATATATATATATATATATATATATATATGAGAGCGTAATTGTTATTTTCTTATATAAGGATTTTAAATGATTTTATATAAGAATATATTTTGATATATAAAATGATATTTCTTTCTATTAAATATTAAGGTAATTGGTTGTTAAAATATTGGAATTAAATTAAGTGGTAATAGAAATAAAGCCAAATTAAAATTGAATGAAGATAAGTTTGAAATGAATTCAAACTAAAATTAAAATCTTGAATTTGTAGAAATGTTATCAAGAATAAAGGTAATAATGAATTGGTTTCTAGATATGATAATCTTGGTTATTATCATAAATGGTAATTGTGTTTAATAATGAATGTTGTTAATGATTTAGCAAAATGAAATGTTTAGGGAAGTAAACATTTAAGTGAGTATAACTTATAAATTGGAATTGAAGAGAATTTAAAATTGTGAAATTTTAAATCTAAATCCAGAAGACTTGAAATTGTTTTAAAGAAGTTGTTTTGAATTAAAACCAAAGGTGGTTTAAAAATTTAAAGTATAACTTGGTGTGTAAAGAAAATGTATATATGAGGAATATATATAATACCAATGATGATTTGAAATAAACACTTAGTGTTGAGTTTTAAATTGGAATGTGATGTAAAACCCAAAGTAAAGTAAGTTTTTAAACTTAAAAGGGGAAAGACTATTAATCTGAAGTTTAAAATTTGAATGGGAATTCAAATTGTGAAAAGTTGACCGGATTAAGTAAATTTAACTAGGAGGAAGTTAAATAAGTTTGAATAAATAACTTGAATTGGAAATTTCAAGATGAAATTTAAATTTAACTTGGGTAGTTAAATGGTTAATTTAAATGGGAGTTATGAGTGATCTCTAAATGGGTTTGAGATCTGGAAATTGAAAATGGATAATAAATTAGAATCTAAAGATTAAATTGTTTTTGAATTCTTATTTGAACTTTGAAATAAGATAAGTAAAGATAATTTTAAATGGAATTTTGGAATTTAGATTCAGAATTAAATGGTTAAAGATTTAAGTTGTTAAATTAAAAATTAAGGTAAAATTTGTTAAGGGATTAAATCAACATTTAAAATTTAACTCGAATTTATATAATTCGAGATGGTTTCAAATTGAGATTTGAATAGAATTAGTTCAAATTTAATTTGATTTGAATTAATTAAAATGGTGATTGAAGATGGATAAGTATAAGTTTAAATGGAAAATTTGAATTGGATTAATTTGAAATAAAATTGAAGATTGAATAAGTTTAAATTAAAAAGGGAAATTGGGATTAATTCATATAGAAATTAAAATAATTTGAAATTGAAATGGATTCAATTTGAAATAAATCCAAATTGATTTGAAATAATTTGGAATTGTGATTAAATTTGAATAAGTTTAAAAATCAAATGGAATTTGATTTGAAATTTGGAAAGGAATTAAGATTAATTCAACTTGAATTGGGATTGAATAAAATTCAATGGAAATTGAAGTATTGAGTCAATTTAAATGGAAGTGGAAATTTAAATTGAATTAATGGGAAATTAATTGGAAATGGAGATTGGGAAATTAAACAGTTTGGCTCTGGATTATTTTCAAATTGTTTTAATACAAGTATATGTTTCCAAACTATTTACTATACAATCTTTCTTCTTAAACCCCAAACTATCTTATACTTATTTTACAATTATTTTAAAACTATTTAACTATTTTGAAAACTATCTTATAAACTAATTACTATTTTTCAGCTACTTATATGTAATCACTATTTTAAAAACTATTTTGCAATTATCTAACTATTTTTATACCTACTAAACTATTTTACAGCTATTTTACAAACTAATAACTATTTTTCAACTACTTATCTATTTTAAACTTTTTCAAGATATTTGTTTAAATTTAAATTGGTCAGAGTTCAAACTGTTTGTAATTGAAGTAATAACTCAATTGGAAATGGAAGCAATTGAGAATAAGTGAATGGAATTAAAGGAAATGTGAATAGAAAAGAGAATTGATTTGGATAATAACCAACAAAGATAAATACATAGGATATACGTATATTATTCTATTCACATAGTGATTTGATCCAGATTCGAACACAGAATTTCGAGATAGTATTATCGATCCGAGTTGGGATTTTTCGCTCGATTTTCGACGGCGAACCTGGATATGGATTTTTGATTGGTTCTGGATATTCTCTATCATAGTTGTGACTATGCAAGGAGAATGACGGTTTCTAATCAAGAAACCAGATCTGAGTCCGCACTAGGAAGTCGGGTGGACGATACTAGTTCGGAAGTGAAATTGTGTGATCAATTGAGCGATCAGATTGATATTGTGTACGGATGATATGTGTACATCGTACGGATTTGAATGAAATTGATATTGAAGATTTGTGGATAAGAACTGTAAAATGGTTTTTGAAAAGAAATATGGTTAATAACTTTATAAAAGATTTATCAAATGTGAATAATTGATTTGGAATAAAATAAAGTTATATATCCTTGTTGTATAAGGTAAATCTTCCCTTGTTGAATCTATTGCTAAAAGAAAAGGGTTTTGAAATATTTGAAGTATAAAAGAGGTTTTATACAAAGTTGAAATGATCCAAAGATTTTAAAAGTTATATATATCTATATCTATATATATATAAAGGATCTTATGAGAATGATTTTGGAAAAGGTTTTGGGAACCTATGAATTTGGGAAAGGCTTTTGATTTTTGGGAAAATCAATTTTGGATTTTGAAAAGCCTAGTTTGAGAATTATCGATTTTGGTAATCGATTTTGTGTAAAGGAGATTTTGATAAATCATAAAAGGTATGATTTGAAGATACTATAAGTATATAGTATAAAGTGTTTTGAGAATAGCTCTGGGGAAAAAGGCGCTTCCTTGAAATGAACTTCTCAGGAGTACCACTGGGTGGTATTGCCTTGAGCCCCAAGGGGGGGGTTTCTAAAGTTGATCCTGTGAGGAGTCCGGACAAAACTAGTTCCTGAGGATTATTTGTGTAGCGAAAGTCGAGGGGCTGGTGCCCACAGAGGCATTTGAGTTATGCTGTGACAACAATTTAACTCAATGTCACTGCGATCTACTGCAGACCATAGCGAAAGTCATGTGTGCCGCTAAGAGCCAACTGTCTACGTTTGATTTTATATCGGTAGACTGTGACACTATGGTAACATAGCGAAAGTCGTTTGTGCCGCTGAGAGCCAACAGTCTGCGTTTGATTTTATATCGGTAGACTGCGACCTATGTGGAGGAGTTTCATTTTGACAGCGAAATCGTGTGTGCCGCTGAGAGCCAACAGTTACATGGACTTTTGCTGCGACGGCAACGTAACCCTGGATGTAACTGCGATCTGTTGTGGGTTCCATGCTGTCATCAGTTACATGGACTTTTGCTGCGATGGCAACGTAACCCGTGATGTAACTGTGACCATGGATGGGGGTGATGATTTCCAGAGCATTTTCACCAAAGATATTTCCTCTATTTTCAAAAACGTTTTCGATATTTTCAATAAAATTATTTTACAAATATTTTTACCGGGTGTTGAAAACGAATTTACCGAGTACTTATAGATTTTCAGTCGTACGCCTGATCAACGTATGACCGAATTTCTATGAGAACAAGGATGGATTTGTTGAAACATCGAGTTATAAAAATTATTTTTATAAAAACCATTTTATAATATTATATAGATTTTAAAAGTGTTTTAAAAATGATCAAAGAATAATTTATCTAATTTTAAGTTTTGAATAAATTCTGATTTCGTTTCTTTTCGAGGACGAAAAGATTCTAAGGGGAGAGGAATGTGATAACCCGGATTTTTAGGTATCTGATAATTGGATAATTAACTGGTTTATTCAGTTGAACAGATTAAATTTTGATATCTGAAAATATAATAAATTTGAACCTATAATAAATATTGAAATACAAATATCTAGAAATAATAAATTTTACAGTAAACTAACATATATATTAATAAGATATATATAAAAAAAAAACTCCATGATGTTGAAAACCATAAGTGTAAACATATACAAATTCATTGTGAATATATAATCACAGCAAACATATTAATATGTTAATTTAATTTTGCAAGTTTTATCTTTTCAAGGCTAATAAAATGATTTTCTAATCATAATAAAAATATAGGTGTATATATATATATTGAATTATGTTTTGGAATTTTATATGATAATTTTCAAGAGTTCTTTAAAAATTGAATTCCGCATTTTTAACTCTAGTACTTATATATATATAGTTATCAATTTAAAATATAATGACAACTTAAGTATAACATGTAAACAAGATTTAATAAAAAGAATTAATGTTTCTTTCTTTCTAATGTACACATGTACTAAGTATAGTATATATATATAATTTTTTTTTAAAAAAAAATTTATAAAACATAAGATACATATAAATAAGGACCTTATACATTTGTAAGTTAGAATTCATGCAAGAGACAAATGTAAGTTAAGTAGCTTACAATTTTACAAATGGCAAACAATTCTCATTTAAAAATTTTTATGAAATAAATATCAGAAAAAAAATAAGAAAACCAGGTCATCTTTTTCCTTCTCAATATACCTTCTCTTCATCATTTCCTAGAAATCAAAATGAAATCAAACCAGAAAAGAATTAAAACAAAATCAAAAGCAAACATTTACAAACCTGGAAAATCAAGGCAATCTTCAAAGCCTGGAAATCTAAGCAATGTTTAATCTGGAGGCTCTCAAAGGAATCAAGCATGCAAGTTCAAATTAGTGTCAAACAAAGATGAACAACTCAAAAAAAAAATAGCAGTTCAAATCAAAGTACAAACCGGATCAATTCAGTTTTTGTTAAAACTTCAACCATTTCAAGATTTAAAGCAAAGCAGTTTAGAGTCTTCAATCTGGAAAAGCAAAAGCAGCCTGGAAAACTAGAAAAGGATTCAACTTAAAACAATTTCCAAATCATTCCCAGTCTCAAACAATTCTCTGTTTTCTGTTTTCAAACTCATCCATGTGAGCAAACCCCTTAACCCTGTTTTATCTCTTAGTGTTTGATTGTCTTTAAAGTATGATATAAATTAGGCTTGAATGATTGTGTGAAGGTGCATTTCATGTCTCTGTATATATATACTTGACTGTATGCATACATGTTTTGTAATCTCTGCCTTTAAAACCAGTGAGCAAACCTTTCATCCTATGATTCATTCCTATATTGATGCTAGTGAGTAAAACCTTTAAGTAATCTGGACATATATCTGTTGTTTAAAACATGTTTAAAATCGGTGGGAAAAATTATTTGCATGTGTATTATTTTGTGCATATATATATAGATATAGATGCATGTCTGAGAACAGACATTGTCCCTGTTCTAAGCATTAAAGGAGTGCAAACTTGTTCAAATTTTGATTTCTCTCCCTATAATCCCTATCATACTTTGAAATCTAAACGAACTATATTTGTTTTGACTTGTTTCAAGTTTTAAAAGTAAATTTGAATAAAAATAAATTGAAGTTTCACTAGAAAATTGGGAATTACAGACAAACCTTAAAATATATAAAAATTCAAACATCAGGAATTCTAGTTTCAGGAATGCTATCTGAAACGTCTTTGAATACAATGATTTTTGAAAGCAAAACCAAGATTTTTAATAAAGTATCGATCGAGGAATTTTGGGATGAACAGGAAATGAGTTTAAGTCTTTTTTGGCGATCGTGACGCTTCGGGATGGTCGAGGTTTCTGCCTGAAGGTGGAGGAAGACTATGGGGTCTTGGCAAAAATGTCAGGTGGGGTGAACATCTATCGTGGAGGCAAGAATTGGTCAGAGTAGGGTTTCATGATGGTTTTGATCGTTAGAGTTGACGAGGTTGGTACGGGGTGGGTAGGGCACCGGAATGAATCGCAATGGGGAAATTTGGTGCGTAGGCCTATGGCGAGGTGATGGTCGGAGTGACAATATCTCTGGCGACCCAAGGTGATGGTGCGGAGGGGATTTCTGTTTGGGTAGGTCTGTTGGTTGAATCGACATGCTCGATTTCGAGTTGATGGTTGATATTTGTTTCTGGGTAGTGGAGAACCTCGGCGAAGTTGTCGCCGACTTGACGGCGATCGGAGCAGGGGCCGGAGGTGATAGGGCAGGCGTGCACGTGCACGATGTATCAGGAGAGAGAGAGGAGTTTGGGAAGGAGTCGTTTGCTCGGGTCGTGCTCGAGTGTTTTCGTGTGCTATCTCGAGTATGGACTCGAGTGGGAATCGTGAGAGTTTATCACGTTTCCAGTTTTTACTCAAACTAAAATCTAAGTTTAAACAGCTTAAAAAGTTTTAAAGCAAAATTTTGGAAATTTAAAGAAATTTAGTTTAAACTTTCTTAAATAAATATCTTCTATAAATGTTTTCTTTAACGTTTGTCGAGGAATTATATAATTTGTTAACTTTAAATTATTAAGTTAAAGTTTTATTTTATTTTAAATTTAATGATTTAAATAAATTAAGTTATTTAAAGATAAATGTTTTAGAAAATGTTAATGATTTTTAAATCATTAATAGAAGATAAAGTTTATCTTAAAGTCGGTTAAGTTTTAATGGGTTAAGATTAATTTAATTAATAAGATAATTAAAGGGAAAATAATTAATTTAATAAATTAATGATTAAGGTTTATAAATTAATAATAAAGGGGTAATTAATTAGGAAATTAAGGAGATTAATTAAAGGTTAATGTAAATGGTTAAGACTAATTGATCTATGGGGAAATTAAAATTAAAGAATAATTAGTCAAGGAGGATTAATTGAGATGGACGATTTTAAGAAACATTTATTAATTGAGTTGAAATTAATTAATGCTAAGTAAGCAGGATTTTGGTAATCCAAGTGAGTAAGTTGGTGGTTAATTAAATTGGAGATTAATTAAATAAATTAAGAATTATATCCTATAATCTTGTTATGGATGGATTGAATTGGTAGATATCTCTGAGGTATGATACTTTGAGATATGAGATATTTTGGTTGAACAGTGATATTATGGATTATCTACCTGGGATAAATTGTTTAGTGAATATGAAATCCTGAACATAACTTTTATTGTTTAACTTGCATAACTGTTTAATGAACAATTTTGGATTCGAAGGGACCGGGATCGGGTATCAGAAATTACCCGAAACCACTTCGATGTGTAAGTCTTCTATAAAATTCCTTATAGAGTTGATATGTGAAATAAATAGATTGGAATGGGATGATTTAAGTAATTGGACCATTTTAACTATGTAAAGGTACATAGATATTGATATGTGGAATAAGTGATGTCCATAACAAATTGTGAATTTGTAAATTTGTATGAGCTACCCGGGTTTATATGAGTTGTATACCTTTGTAATTTCATGTTAGATGAGTTTACTCACGCTGGTTTCCAGCCTGACCCGGGTGTTACTTTGATGTAATGCTCGGGTCAGACCGAGTATTACAGATTTCAGGTAAGGACGTTTTGGAGCTCAGGAGGCGAGCTGGATGGCAGGAACGTATGGAGTATATTCCGTTGTAATATTATAGTTGTCTGAGACATGTTAATTTTAACTGTCTAGTACATTTGTGAATGTTGTAACTCTGATGTATTAAAATGTAATTAACAAATACAGTTTTTCTTTGTATAACTGTTATTATTATTGTTATTATATTTAATCCGCTGCGAATGTGAGATGTTGTGTTCTCTGTTCTTCTTTCTTCTTTCTGTTTCTTTCTTCTATCTCTTTCTTTTTCTTCTAACTATCTGGAATTTTCGGGTTCGAAAATCCCGGGTCGTTACATATCTGATGTATCATATTACTCTTTCGTTGTATCTGGTTTAACTCTGATGTATTTTATATATTCATATAGTAGCTTCATGAACTACTATCTCTTTTAATTCCGCTGCACTTATTACTCTGTGTCTGTGATCTGTGATTATTTATTTACTGTATATGTTCAATTTTGCCAAATTTAAATTAACAACGCGGTATTTTGAGCAATTCAACTCCGGCATGAGTGTCTACCTATACACTTATAATGGATGTGAATGGTCCAAAATGGCGGGTCGTTACAGTTGGTATCAGAGCTTTGGTAGCTCTAGGCGAAACTCAACATATAGGGTAAATGTACTTACAGAATCACTCTCATTCGAGTTTCAATCTCTTCCTTTTGACTCAATTCCCTTGAATTTTGGAACGTTCCCTACGGCTTCAAAATTCATTCGTGTCCCTCACTAGTCGTCTCCTTTCAATTCTGGAGCATCACATAACTCCATTTCGAATGACCCTTATGGTGAATCGGCGGTCTCGCCAAACTTCGAATGATTTGTAAAGGGGTGAAACTCCTTTACAGTAGGCATTGATTTACCGGAGATTTCTGTATCCTCGGTTTACGATGCTATTTATCCTCTTCTATACCTGAATTCTATTCCTTGAGAACGAATGTCGATTTACCTCAGAATTCTACACCGATCTTATTTTAGAGTCACGGTCGACCCGGTTAAGGTTGCCCGCAATTTATATAAACTTATCCATCGCCTTATTTTGTTATTTAATTATCTCGTCTTTGTTTCAAACCTATCTTCGAATCGAAATTCTCTTTGATTTGAGTCTATCAAAAATTTGAATCTCTATCCTTGCTTTTAAATCCATTATTGTATCGTTAGGTGAGGAATTGTATTTGTAAATTAATTTTAAAAATGTTTTATATTGTGTCGTTTGAGTTGTTGATGTTGATTTGGGTTTCCGATCGATTCGTCTGATCAACGTTATCGATAGGATTTCCAAAACACTTGAACAGAGCAAACTGACACAATATTATTTTCAAAATTGGAAAATGAAATAAATTTGTTTGATTATATTGTGAAAATATAAGTAAAATTTCCTGGAATTTAATAGGTAAATTAAATTGTTTGAAATGATAATATTTGATTATCATTTATTGTTCTAAATAAATTTATAAATACGGTTTATAAATTGATTTGGAATCTGAAATGAATTTAATTCAGAAGCTTGAGAAATTAGTTTCCGGTGATTTCGAACTTTGGTTTTAAAAATTTTAAAGTATATGGTATTGAAAGTATTTTCGAATAGAAATCGTTTCCAAAGAATTTTAAATGTTGAAACCAGTGCTCTTCTCTTTGTCGCTGGAAAATAATTTCGGTGATGGCGGCCGCATCATCGACATTCATTTTCGAGTTTCGAAGTGGAGAAACCATTCTGTAGCTTTGCTACGGTTTTGTTTTGAAAATATTTTGATTTAAATCTCTTCAGTATAAATTTGATTTATATATATAAGTACCTTGTTTTAAAA
This sequence comes from Allium fistulosum, assembly GCA_030737815.1. NCBI lineage: Eukaryota > Viridiplantae > Streptophyta > Magnoliopsida > Asparagales > Amaryllidaceae > Allium > Allium fistulosum. The sequence continues at coordinate 676,238,083 of CM060907.1, read as the reverse complement.
ATTTAATTCGATTTGATAAAAATATATTATATATCTCTAAATTGTTTAAAGTTAATCGGAAATCTAATTTTAAAAAAATCATGTTAAAAGATGTTTTCAATTATAAATAAAGCTAAATTTTGAATAAGTATTTAACTTGAGATAATTGAATTTGATAATTTTGTTTGTATAGTATCAAATTACATTTCAATATAGCTTACCAAAATTATTCATAAGTTAAAATGTAACTGGATAATATACAATATAAAATAATTTTATAAATAAAATTTGAGTGTTATAATAAAAGTTATACACTAAATTTTGATTATAAAGATGTTAATAGAGTTAGATAGGATAATAAGTAAAACTCAGTTAATAATGAAATAAATTTGTTTTGAAAGAATTAATAAATTTGTTTTGAAAAAAAATTAATAGACTGAAATTTGATCAACTTAGGAAAATACCTTGAATTTAAAAGAAACTAATAGATGTAAATTAATTTAAATCGAAACTTTTATGGTTTAAATTAATTTATATGGTTTAAATATATGTATTAGGATATATTAAGTGAAATAGACTTAATAATAATTTGGAATAAAGAAGAATTAAATTTGATGAGTAAATATGATTTTATTAAATGACTATTCAAATTTGTGGTCTTAGAAATTTGTTAATTAAACATAAGTGGATAAAAAGATAATGAATTTAGAAATAATTAAGATTGATTTCACTTAAGTGAAACCAAATGGATTAAATCAAACTATTGGATATTAATTAATTTAAATTTGAATTTATATGGTTTAAATTAATTGTTATTTTGTATTTCAAATCTGTTTTTCTTTCTGGTTGTTTATATTCTCCTACCTCGTTCCTTTTCGGGGACGAAAAGTTTTGAGTGGGGGAGAGTGTAACGACCCGTAAATTTCAACTGTTTTAATATCGTAATTAGTTGAAATTTTTTGAAATTTTAAACGATAAAATTTTGAAATAAAAATTTCATATTTGGAATACGTCTAGTTAAACATAGCAACTGGTAAAATTTCGTCCGAAAATATGAAAGTTTATTTCGCGCGTAAATTTACTTCAATTTAATCAGTTAAAAAGCGTTGAAAATAAAATGTTTTCGAAACCAAAATATTTTTACATAAAAAAATTCTAAACCATCTTCTGAGCAAAATATCAGTTCGTCATTTTTCCAAATTCGGACATCTATTGCTCTGTCGTTCTTATTTTCTGCAAAATAGCAGCATTCTGGTACCGATATCGATTTTTATCGGATGAGCGTACCACTGATATTTTTATACCATTTTGATCGTCTCGTCGTGCCGATGTCCACGGTATGTTCGTTTGTGTTTTTCGGAGTTCGGGAGACGGTGAAATCTACGGAATGATCAATCGTATCGGTCCGTTTTGTTTCTCTGTGACCATTCATATCCAACGTTTAAAACCAATGGATAGTTGCTTTTATTTCTACTTGAATTCAGCTGTTGACCATTCCTATTCTCATGCCACTTCGAAACTTGGATACATTTTGATTTATTAAATGTGTACGGTTCATTTTTATTATTGATTCTTCCTCTAACTTGTTCACTTTCTTCTTTGCAAACTTTCCCCTCCTCTGTCATATTGTTCTCCTCGCCGAAAGTTAAAACCATCACAACACACTTCCTCTTCATGACGTCCATCCTCCCTCCTCCCAACACCAAGCACAGCTCCCTCCGACTTCAGACTTGCTCCGATCCCCTCCGCCTCGTCACCGTGACCGCCTTTGCTCTAACCTTCTGCTCACCCAGACCGCCACCCACAGCCAAGTCAATCAACCCTCATCCCCTTCATCCGCCCTTCCCTCCATTGCCACCTTGCTGAACAAGCAAAACTCCACGTAGTCGCCACCGTATGCTGTAGCTACCGCCACGCGCAGCAAGCCCAAGCGGCACCCCTTCCCATGATGGCCACGCAACCACCAAGCAACGCCCCGTCATCACCAAACCCCGCCTCCGCCTGCTCCGAAGTCTACTCCCCTCCAACCTCTTCGGCAACCATCCATCAGCCAAGGCTTCGCCTTCTCTACCCTTGTCTTTTACCAGCAGGCTCTCCATGACCCGCCATTCCATCTTTGCTTGCTGAGGCCGAGATCCATCCTTTCCCTCCACCGAATAGTCGCCTTCTTCCCTGTGCCATACTCCACGCAAGTCTCTGGTCGTAACCCATTTTCCACCAAGAAAGGTCTTCCTTTCTTAAATTTACAATATATATGTCGTATATTTTGGTTTCGTGAGATATAGTATTATGTATAATATTCTGTTCGCTATCCTGTTTTATAGAAAAGATTTTTATATATTGTAGTTATAAGTCTACAGGTATATCCAAGCTGCAATCTTCTCTTTTAAAAATGATGGTTGATAGATTTTGAGTTCGCATATATATAATCATTTACTTTTAAAGTATTATTTTATAAAAAAAAAGTATATATATATGCATTGGCCGAAAAAAGTGTTGATGCCTACTATTTAAACACGTTACTATATATTATATTTACAGGGGATGTTGTGCTTATATGCCGGTTATGTTTTTCGTATATATATAAATGTCCTAGAGTCTTCAATATAACAGTATGCCTAGTTAATATATGATATGCAGTTTATATAGTTATGATGTTACAAAAGTTATTCGATACATATATCTGTAACCTGGTAATCAACGTTTTAATAATAATTTATGTATAGATAGCTTATATATAATTTAGCAAAACTGGTTTAGAAAGATAGTGTATATATGTTAGCCTATATATTAGTATATATCTATAAGTATACGTACAACTGACATTTTAAAAAATAGATTTGGTTGTAAATAAAAATATTTGGCATTCCCAGATATAAGAGTTTAGTTCTCTATTACTTTATCCTTGTAGATTATCTGTTGTGAATATTTGCTATTTGCATTGCATAAATTTTAGAATCTTCCTTGAGTCCTGTTTTGGTCTATAAGTTATATATTCTATTTATGTAAGTTTTAGTATATATAAATGTTTCTTTATTGATCGGCTGTAAACATGGTTTTTCCAGTATATATTTTATAAAGCAAGATATTTGTAAGTAGGTAGTGTCTGCATTTCTACTAGTAATATAAAGGTTGCTTTTTAAAGACATAATCTATACGTAAGCTTACTTGTGTGTATATAGTAGTTATATATATATATATATATATTTTTTATATGTAGAGAATTTGTTTTTAATATGTGTTGGAAAATTTAGAATTTGATTTATATATATAGATATATATATAGTTATATACAGTTGTATATAGAAATATACGAGTCACTTGTACTATTTATCTTCTTCGATCTAGTTCTGATTTGATTTCGTCCATTTCTGTTTATCAGCTTTGAGCGCCGATTCGTGTCAATACTAGCTTCGCTTTGAAATTCGTGTTTGGATTCGCAATTCAATTTCAGTGACCGTTTCAGTGCGTATCCGTGTCATCTTCTCGTGCATCTCTAGCCTCGAAAGGTGAGCACTCACTCACGATTAACGTTCTTTTATTTATTAAATTTGATTTCAATTGAAACGACAATTGAAATATGATGCTGTTAGTTGATTACACTGTTATATATGCTATTGCCTGTATCAGTTCACCTGTGACATCTGACACCATTATCTGTTAATTATTTGTGCGATGATAATATAGTTTGGCTGATAATTGATTGATTGTTGATGTTTATATTGGACGTTAAATTGTTAATGTTAAAATGATAAATAGTATGAAATTGAACTTGATATAGGATAATTAAATGTTAAATTTGATTAACTGACATTTGTATAATATGACCCCTTTAACTGTTGATTTTATTGACACGTAGGATTTGTTTAATTACAGTTTGAACCACTGAAGGTATGTTGTTAAATTGATGATGTATGAAAATTGAAATTGAATGACAAGTGAAAATCGTAATGTAATAATCTTTAATCTACATGAAATGATAGTGTAGATTCTAGAAATAATTATATTAATTCGTACAAATAACAATGCGAATTAATACGGTTATTTCGGGATTATTTGAATTGATTATTGGATGGATATTGATTGTTGTTATTGCTTGTTTATTTACTTTGACACCATCCCAGTTATCACACTGCAAGTTCCCTTTGATATGCTTTGATTTTTAATTGGAATCGGGTTGAAATGATAAATACCCAAATTGAATTTGTACCTAGGATAGGAAATTAAATAAAACCCGATTGGTCAATAATTTGATTTAAAAATAAAATGAAGATTTTATTTGAATAAATAATATGGTTTTGAAACGAAGTTGGAAATTGAATTTAATGAAATTTAAACGTGAATATTTAATAATCTGAAATGAAATATTAATAAAGAAATTGATGAAAGAAGGTTGTTTAATTTGAGAAATGATTGAATTAAGTTTGAAATTATAATTAAGTTTGAAATTATTAAATTTTGAAATTATTTAATAATTAAGTTTTGAATTATTTAATAATTGAATAAGATTGAATCATTTGATAATTGAATAAAAATTTGAATTCTTTGATAAGAGAAATTGGACTTTTGAATAAGTGAGATTTGAACTTTATTAATAAATGAAATTGGGTTTCTTTATTTATTAAGTTTTGGAAATTTATTTAAGTAAGTAAATAACTGAAATTGAATTTCTTAACAAGAAATAAAATGCGATTTATTGAAATTAATGTAAGACTGGAAGTTTAAAGAATTCGATTTGATGAATTTAATTTAATTCAAAATTGTAAGTTTGATTTAATGAAGTTGAATTTAAATAATGGGTTTAATGAATTGGAAATTTAATAGAAATTGTTTTGAATGATAAAGTAATTTAACGATATTGAATGAAATCGATAAATGAATGTAAATTGATTTGAGTGTTAAAACTAAATTGATTTAAATGATTTCGAAATGAAACTTATATATGAACTTGAATCAATATTTGAATTGCTTTTAAACAGAAATTTGAAGTTGAATTATAAGATTTTGAAATGGTAAATTTAGAAGTTTTGAAACGTAAAGTATGGAAATTGGTTTTGAAAGACAAATGAAATGTTGGTTTTCGAATTGAAATTGAAATTGAAATTGATTTGGTTTTTGAAATATATAAACGACCAATTGGTGTAATAATTACGAAAGTTATTAAAGAGACCGGAATTCGGTTATGGGTATACTCTCTATCTAAACCGAAAACCACTATAATAACTATGCGCGGAGTGATGATCCAGAATGAAGTGGTTGGAATGATGTACGTGTTGACTGAAGAAAGAGAACGAAAATGGATAGCCTTGACACTTGTGTCAAATTGGAAATGACTAAAACAGGAGCTGTGCCGGGCCAATGGAGGATTGATACCTCAAGTGGACACACTTCTTCGAACTACTTATACTTGTTGTCGATTGGTGCACCCTTGATTTTGGGAGTGTGTTTCACGGTGTTGCGGGCGCTGCGGCGTTGCGTTCTCACCAGTCCGGATCAGGCGAACGGTAGTATCACTACCTTGGGTATAGCCTCATGTGCCTTGTCATACTTGTATTCCATTTATGCGCGACCACTACGAATTTGATTTGTACCTTGAGTATATGGATTACCCTTTGGTGACTTCCGGTTTTGGGGAAACTACGGTCTTGTATATGCTTGTGGGAATAAAAATGTGTTAAGGGTGGAATGGGCCATGACTTAACGCTATTTTGATATCTTTATATATTACTGATAGACATTATCTACTTAGCGTACATTACTACATAGTAGATAGTTTACCGGATCCTTAAAGGATGGTTATTCCAAACATCCTTTGAGTTACTTGTATTTCAATTGCTATTTCACTTGAGTTGGATTTATTAATATAAGGATGTTAATCCTGACTCGAGTGTTTTGTGTTTTTGCTTTACGCTCGGGTCAGACTGAGTGGTTCAGCTTTCGAGACTCACCTTTGGAGTTGGAGCTTTGCTTGAAGATCCAGCTATCTATCCAGCTTTCAGATATTCGATGATTCCAGTGATGTATTCTGCTTTGTATCTGATGTATCATATTACTCTTTCGTTGTATCTGGTTTAACTCTGATGTATTTTATATATTCATATAGTAGCTTCATGAACTACTATCTCTTTTAATTCCGCTGCACTTATTACTCTGTGTCTGTGATCTGTGATTATTTATTTACTGTATATGTTCAATTTTGCCAAATTTAAATTAACAACGCGGTATTTTGAGCAATTCAACTCCGGCATGAGTGTCTACCTATACACTTATAATGGATGCGAATGGTCCAAAATGGCGGGTCGTTACACATTTTCCCACAAACACACCACGTTCGGTCAATACATATTTATCTGGCTTAGTGACTTATTTAAAACCAAACTTGTTTACAAGACTATCAGGAACAAGGTTCTTTCTTACTTTGGGTACATAATATACATTATTCAGTGTCAGAATCATTTCGGATGTGAAATTCAAGTCGTCCCTTTCCCTTGACCTTTGATTTGGTTTAGCTCCCATATGGAGGTAGCTTTCATCCTCATATCGGTTCAAGTTTCTTGAATTGACTCTTGTTGTTGCAGAAATGCTTCGTAGCACCAAAGTCAATCCACTCAAAATCCTCTTTTTCAATAATATTGATTTCAAATGTTACGATCGTAAAATTTTCTTTTTATTATTGTTTCTTTTTAGGGAATCGAAAATCTCTTTCAAAGTGATTTGGTTTTCCACTTTAATAAAAACCATTCACTTTCTTGTTTTTGTAGTTTTTATTATTCTAAAACTTCCTCTTTTGATTAAAAGAGCACTCAGAGGCATCACTTGCTTCTTTTTCCTTCACCACGTGGATATTTGATTAACACATTGTTGGATCATCGCTTTCCATCTACCCCAATTGTTCTTCAACCTGCAAATATTGTGCTATGATGTGCAACCTTATTCCTCCTCGTGTTTTAGTATTTTCCTTTGATCTTTCCACGTAGGAGGAAGTTTGTTTATTGCAAATGCGACTTTAATTTCATCGTCTCTATTCATATTATGCCGAATTAGTTTAGGATGTGCATGATATCATTGAATTGCTCTACTATCGGCCTAACATCAATCATTTTGTAATTGAAAATTTTTGTTCTCAGAATTTCTTACTTGTTGTGTCCTCTATTAGATACTTGGCCTTTAGTGCATCTCAAACATCTTTTGCAGTCGATTGTAGTACATATCAAATAGCATATCCATCATCGCATTACATATGTGCCCTTTGCAAACGTAGTCATTTTGTTCCTATTTACGTAGTGATCTTGTATCCACAGTTGTGTCATTCTCCACCTCTTCTTGCTTAGGCGTGGTTGACACGTATAAAATTTTCAATCCAGCCAATAAAAAGACATTTCCCTCTCTCAGTGAACGAAATTAATGCCATCAAAACTTTCCAAATTGATGAAGTCCGAAGTGAACTCCTTCAAACTGTGTGGTGACTTGTTCGAATAATGTCTTAAGATTGTTAGTGTATATTTCCGTATTCTAGTGAAGTTGCACAACAATAATAGTAATGAAATCTGTAGAAATTGCTCTAAGACACATTGATAACACTTTCCTTAAGACGTTATTTGACATCTTCACTGTTTAAGTAAACAAATGGATGCTTTGAGTCATAGAAAATTGTCTTTCAAGATACAACAGAGTCAATAATTGATTGTGTTCAATTCATCGAAGTTGCACTATTGAAATTGATTTAAACTGTCATGCAGATGACTGTATTGAACAAGCCTTTCGAGTTTGTGATGAATTTTTCCAAGTGATTTTTTAAGAAGAAGCTTGTGTATGTGTTAACATGCATGACCTCCCTCTTCAACCTAAGAAAAAACATTTAGGTGTCCAAAAGACCAAACCTTTATCTTTACAATACTGTATGGTGTGGAACTAGTCCCCATACTCTTCATGTTCGCTTTCGCTCCGCTTCTTCAAAAAAAAAATTATCCGCACAAATTTTAATAAAATTTCCCTAGCATTTCATTTATTATATTTAATCTTAGAATTAAACCATGACTAAATAATTAATTATCACTCTTATATAAGTTTTATCCTAAGCATTCGTGTAAATCATAATTCTAATTTAATCTACTTTTATCTTAAACAATAAACAATAAATTATTTGTGTGAGACACTATATATGTGCACTCACGCGAGTGCACACATAGCATGAAATATGAGTAATACAAAATACATCATATGTATGATTGTCATTAGAGGCGATAACGAGAAGATGCAGGTACATTGAAACCTTTAAATATAAAACAATACTCAAACATTTATTATCTCATACATAATACATTAATCATGTTAATCGGTAATATATATTATAAATTTCATTTTTACGGTACAAAGACTTGTAGATATCTAAATTTCCATATTTAAAATTTGTTGTACGACTCTCATCCAAAAATTGTTAGGGTGGTCTCGTATGTTATAAGGAGGAATGACGGTTTGTAATTGGAATAATCCATTATCGCTAAATAACTTGAAGAAGTGGTGTATAAATATGGGTTGGTAGTTACATAACATTGAGGGGTTTCTTTTGTTATAATAAAACGTGTGCTAACTCGTATGAATACGCCACGTGCTGGAGATGAAAGTTTGTTTTGACCGGCGTGACATAACAATTGGTATCGACGGTTTGTAATTGGAATAGTCCCACATTGTTATTATAAATATTGTTTGATAAACACGTAACATTGAAAATTTCTTTTGTCATTGGCATAACTTACTGTCATTCAAGAATGGTTGACAAGGAATATTATTATATATGCATAAAACACTGACGGTACTAAAATGACAAAATACAAGAAAGACAACTTATGGCTAAGAATCAGCCAAACCGTATAAATATGTATGGATTCATTCATCATCCTCGTATAAACTTATGACACTTGAGGAATTGAGGAATTGTTGGCATAATTCCTTAGGCATCTATAACTTTTCAAAGCTCTCAACGCAATAAAATGCTCTGCCTATAGAGAAACTTCTAAACATTATATGGCACTCCGTAAACAGTCAATACGATTAATCGTCATCTCCTATAGAGACTGTTGTGTACTGTAGACAACCGTAGACAACTGTCTGGCCCTGAGCAAATTTTGCACGTAGCTGATCACTCACTGACCATGTTTTTCGTAAGCTCCGTTAAGAAATGCTATTCAAGTCTGCCGAGGTTTTGCCTGAACTTGGAGCAAATCATTTCCAACTTTCAAAGTGTCATATTTTCTAAAATAAAAACATGTACATATTTACCTCAGCTCATCCATTATCATTTTCAAATCACTAATTTCAATACATACATCAAAAAACTAAGGTGGTGTTTGGTTTGTTATTTTTATGTTTTTGTTTTCATCCACCCAAAAACGCACACAATGTATGTATGTGATACACACACTACCCAGGCAGCACCTGAAGGCAGCACAAATAACAATGCACGGCCTAAAAGAATGATACACAGGCCTAGAAGGTTCTTGGACTAGAACCTGGATGATATGCATGGAATGCAAGTTGATGGCATACTGCAAATTTAGTTATGAGTAAAGACAAAATAGGCTAACGTGTATTTCTTATTTGGTTATTTCTTTTATTTTCTGCTGAAAGTTGTTACAGCACAGTGGTCCTTATTTGGCTACCTAGGCAAAGTTAGAGGAATCCTATATAAATGTACGTGATTGAATGAAGAAAGGCAGAAAATGTTTACTTAAAATTTCTCTTCTCCTCTCTTTTCTTCTCCTTCCTATCTATTTTCTTCCTCAAATTGCTCTCTGGTTCCTCTGTCTAATATAAGCATATCATTTTGGTGCTTTCACGGTTTGTTCTCCCCTCCTTTCCCAAACATCCGAAACAACCTTATCACAATGACTCGCTTAGATGACGCCTTCCAGCAGCTAGCTAGCCACCAAGACACCATCCAAACCAACCAAACCACCCACAGTACCATGCTTGAAAATCAAAACGCCAACATCATCGACATTAAAACAGCGATTCAAGACCTCACCAAACAAATGGCTGACATCCACCGGAAACTAGACAACCAACCACCACCATCACCAAACAATCAAACATCTACCACATATATTCCACCACATGCCCAGCGACAACCACCACTACTTTCCTCGTCCACACCAGCCCGAAATCCAAAAGTGGCATTATCAACATTTACCGGATCCAACCCCCATGATTGGATATTTCAAGCCGATCGCTTCTTTGCATATTATGCTACACCGGAAGACCAACGTGTCGAGCTTGCAAGTTTTCACATGGATGGTCAAGCTCTAACGTGGCTCCAATGGATGCATCGCAACAAACAACTTTCGTCTTGGATGGCCTTAGCCAAAGCAATCGAGCAACGATTCGGTCCCCCTACCTTCTTAAACCCGCAAGCTACACTTTTCAAACTCAAACAAATAACCACCGTCGACCATTATCAAGCCACCTTCGAAACACTTTGTAATCGCATTACTACCCTTCCACCCGAATCGATACTACAATGTTTCATCTCCGGCCTTAAAACCCACATTCAAAATGAACTCCATCTCCTCAAACCCATCACTATCATCGACGCTATTGAAGGTGCTAAACTCATAGAGAAGAAATACATTGACCAAAACAAATACCCATTTTCCAGAACTATATATAGCCAAAAACCAACAAACGCCTCACCAATATCTCCAACATTTCCTCAAACACCACATACGCCATCTTCCAAACCAACCATTCCCATCAAACAACTCTCTCCTGCTGAGATGAACGTCCGTAAGCAACAAGGATTATGTTTTAATTGCGACGAAAAATATCATTTCGGCCATCGTTGCAAACCTACCCACATACTTATGATACTTCCCGATTTACCAGATGAAGATAACATACCAGAGAAGCCACCAGAAGCAGCACCAGACCCGGAACCCAACTCAACACCCAACCACACCGATCACACTTCCATTAACACCAGCTCCGACACCGCACAGGAAATTTCTTTCCATGCCCTAACGGGTTCCAACCATCCGCGCTCAATTCGTTTACCTGCAACCATTAATGGCAATCCTATCTCCATTCTCGTTGATACCGGATCCACTCACAACTATCTCCACCCAAAAGCAGCGCGATTCCTTGGCCTCGAGCAGGACAACACGAATTCATTTGTGGTTACGGTCGGCAACGGAGAAAAATTGAGGAGCTCCGGCACTTGCTCTGGCGTCGGCGTCGAAATACAAGGGAATCGATTTGAAATCGATTTTCATCTTCTCGAGATCGCCGGATCGGATGCTGTATGCGGAATACAGTGGCTTGAGAAACTAGGCCCTATAACTACTGATCACAAAATGTTGACAATGGCCTTTGTTTTTAATGATAGGCCCATTACACTAACTGGGCGGGACCTAAACACTTTTCCCACTCCCATTTCGGTCCAGCAACTCCGCCGCATGGAAACCACTTTTGCTATTTCCAGTTACCTGTATTTGCAAATTCAGCCCACTACAACCTCACCTGATCCACAAATCATCACACATAGCAACCCACAAATAAACAACCTCTTATTATCCTACAGCCATATATTTGCAAAACCGACAGAACTCCCACCGCACCGATCCCTTAATCACCATATAAATCTTGTTCCCAACTCCCAACCAGTTAACACCAAACCCTATCGCTATCCCTACTTTCAAAAAAATGAGATAGAACGCCAAATTCAAGACATGCTCCACTCCAAACTTATCCGACCATCCACTAGTCCATTCTCTTCACAAGTCCTTTTGGTTAAAAAAAAGACGGGACATGGCGATTCTGCGTCGATTATAGAGCACTTAACACCATCACAATTAGAGATCGTTTTCCGATCCCGACGGTAGACGAACTCTTGGACGAACTTTATGGCGCAACATTCTTCTCAAAATTAGATTTACGAAGCGACTATTTCCAGATCCGAGTCCACCCACCGGATATTCCAAAAACGGCGTTTCGAACCCACGAGGGTCACTACGAATTTCTAGTCATGCCATTTGGATTAACAAATGCACCATCCACCTTCCAAGCTACAATGAACAACATATTCCGTCCACATTTGAGGAAATTTGTACTTGTGTTCTTCGACGACATTCTCATTTATAGCTCCTCATGGACCTCTCACTTGGACCACCTCCAAATAACTTTATCTATTCTTGACGAGCATAAATTTTTCGCTAATCTAGCCAAATGTAATTTTGGACTAACGGAACTTAATTTTTTAGGTCATATTATTTCCGGCAAAGGCGTACAAGTAGACCCTTCAAAAATCGATGCTATGCTTCAATGGCCAACACCTAAATCCGTAACCGATGTCCGTGGATTTCTGGGCTTAACTGGGTATTACAGGCGTTTCATTCAGCAATATGCCCAAATCGCTAGCCCATTAACGGACTTGCTTAAATGCAATAATTTTTCTTGGACACAACAGGCCCACGAAGCCTTTGAACATCTTAAATGGGCGGTCACACACACACCCATACTATCTCTTCCAGATTTCTCAAAGCCGTTCTCTGTTACAACAGACGCCTCTTCCATGGCCATCGGAGCAGTTCTGTCTCAAGCTACTCACCCAATCGCATATTTTAGCCTCAAGCTTCCGCGCCACCTGCAAAAAGCGTCGACCTACTCCAGAGAAATGTTCGCCATCACCTCCTCCGTAAAGAAGTGGCGTCATTACCTTCTTGGCCAACCGTTCCAGATCCACACCGATCATCAAAGCCTCCGCGAATTAGTCTCCCAATCCATACAAACGCCGGAGCAACTAAAATGGTTGACTAAATTACTCGGATTCGACTTCACGATCCACTACCGCCCCGGCAAGGAAAACGTGGTTGCAGACGGGTTATCGCGTTTCACCAGCGAAGCCTCCATGAATGCTATTTCTGGTCCGACGTTTCCGCTGGTGGAGGACATACGAAACGCTTTGCTCAAAGACCCAAAAGCGCAGGCGATAGTTGATCAGATCCATTCAGGTACAAACCCCAATCCTAAATTACAGTGGCGTAATGATCTTTTATTTTGGGATAATCGTATTTATATTCCACATGACATCGATTTGCAAAACAGATTGATCACTGAACTTCACGATTCCAAAACTGGGGGTCACTCGGGGATTAAGAGTACCATAGCGAGAGTTGCCAGCAATTTTTATTGGCCCAAACTTGCGGCAACAATGCAGTCATTCGTCAAACAATGCTCCACCTGTTTACAGACTAAACCCGATAACACACCGTACAAAGGTTTATTGCAACCGCTTCCAATTCCTAGTCAAATTTGGGAGGATATAGCTATGGACTTCATCACATATCTACCACCATCAGCCGGGAAGACTGCAATTTGGGTAATTGTTGACAGACTCTCAAAGTACGCCCATTTTTGTGCCTTACCAACATCAGTTTCAGCCACTCAATTAGCTTCCCACTTCCTTCAAGAATACGTCCGCTTACATGGATTTCCCCGCTCTATTATTTCTGACCGAGACCGCCTATTTACTAGTCAGTTTTGGAAAGAGCTGTTTCGATTGCATGGAACAAAGCTTCGAATGAGTAGCGCTTATCACCCACAAACGGACGGACAGTCCGAAGTGGTTAACCGTTGCCTTGAAACATATTTGCGCGCAATAGTGGGTGATATTCCCACCAAATGGGCTAAATGCCTTCCTTGGGCGGAGTGGTGGTATAACACATCCAAACACACTTCCATCGGCTTATCCCCCTTTCAAGTTGTTTACGGACGACCACCACCGATACTTTCCAACTACATTCTACACACTACTAGCATTCCGGAACTAGACGAATGGGTCACTTCCCGAGACCAACTCCTTCAACTTATTAAAGCTAATCTACAAAAAGCCCAAACCCGCATGACCAACCACGCCAATCAACATCGTAGTGACAAAGAATTCGCCGTGGGCACATGGGTTTTTGTCAAACTTCAACCATATCGTCAAACTACTCTACGCAACAACTATCACAAACTCTCTAAAAAGTATTTCGGGCCATTTCAAATTGTTGAGAGAATCGGACCGGTAGCTTATAAACTCCGCCTTCCACAAGACTCCCGCATACACCCGGTTTTCCATATTTCACTCCTCAAATTGTGCCCAAACCCATCCACCATCATACCACAACCACTACCACAAATTTCTACTAGCCACAACCTTGAGGACAAGGTTGATCTTGATGAGGTGGGCATTGATACACACACTACCCAGGCAGCACCTGAAGGCAGCACAAATAACAATGCACGGCCTAAAAGAATGATACACAGGCCTAGAAGGTTCTTGGACTAGAATCTGGATGATATGCATGGAATGCAAGTTGATGGCATACTACAAATTTAGTTATGAGTAAAGACAAAATAGGCTAACGTGTATTTCTTATTTGGTTATTTCTTTTATTTTCTGCTGAAAGTTGTTACAGCACAGTGGTCCTTATTTGGCCACCTAGGCAAAGTTAGAGGAATCCTATATAAATGTACGTGATTGAATGAAGAAAGGCAGAAAATGTTTACTTAAAATTTCTCTTCTCCTCTCTTTTCTTCTCCTTCCTATCTATTTTCTTCCTCAAATTGCTCTCTGGTTCCTCTGTCTAATATAAGCATATCAGTATGTTGTCGAAAACGGCTAATTTAGAAAACAAATTAACATACAAATTAGAAAACAATATTTTTTTTCCTTGTTTTGGAAAATAACACAAGCACATAAAACAATCCAGTCTTCCGTCGTCCCTCTATTTCCTTCGTGCTTCCATCCATCTTTCTTTCATCCCCTCCGTCGTACCTTCATTTTTTTCATATTTGACATACATATTGAAAACCGAAAACCCAAATTCATTTTTAAACCAAACAGTACATAAAGCTGTATTTGATTTACCATTTTTAGTTTTGGGTTTTCGTTCGTACAAAAATACGCAAGACGCATGTATATTGTCGAAAACGATCAATTTAGAAAACGAAATTAACATACAAAATAGAAAACAATTTTTTTTTTCCGTGTTTTGAAAAATATCAGAAGTACGAAAAACAAGCCCTCCTTCCATCGTCCTCCGTGGTCCCTCCATTCTCTTCAATCACCTCCGTAATCACTTCACTCCTCTCATATTTGACATGCATATTTGAAAACAAAATACAAAAAAAAAATTAACCAAACACTATCCAATTTCTTCGTGGATATGTGTTTAAACTAAGAAGATTTCACCTTTAACAAAAGCAAAATCTAGAAATCCAAGCAACGAAGAACAAATAAAGACTCTACAAGTTACGCGTTTGCTTTTCTTTCCTCTCGGTGTCTTTCTGTTGAAAAAAATCCACAACTTTTGTCGATAGATCTTCTCCAAGTCGCTTTCTTGCTCTTAATTGCTCTTGGCCTTAGGTACTGAAAAAAGTGCTGATTGAAGCACTGGTTAAAACCACTGGTTTAGCAAGCGTCATACATAGCAGTGTCATTTTCTTCTTTTGTTCAAGCCAACAGTCCAAACAGAGCAGCTGCTCCAAAGCAGGCATCAATTCCAAAGCAGGTGGCAATTCCAAAGTTGGTAGCTTTATCATAAACTTGTCCGTGCAAATTGATTTTAAGTTCCCTGTAGATTTTGTCCTTTTGAATCCTTTAGAACAGTATAGTTTATTAATGCTTTGCCCAGTTGTAATTTGTAAACTCCTACAGTTCATTTTCTCTTGCAAGCTTTATTTAATTTTACAAAATACCTACACTGCTTTGCTGGTAAACACGTCAGTAAGATTGTCCCGCTTTACCCTTAGACAAGTTGCCGTTCGCAGCACCTCTTTGGTTCCGTTTCCATAGGGAACGCGTCAATTCTCCATCTCCTGCTCTCCGACGCCAACGTATTATCAATCCAAATCCTTACAAACCAACCTCCACCCCCTTCTTCTTTACAACATTATTACCCTATCTTCTTCTCTCTGCTTACATGTTCCTTAATATACCAATAATGTCTTGTTCGGAAACAGATTCTGTTGGAATTCCTTTTAGATGGTGAATGAGATATATCCCACATCACCAAAAGTATGCCCGGTTATATTTTTGGTAAATAAAAGTGAACAGTTTTACTGTTTGAATATGAATAGATGCGATGAAGAGACGCGACGTTTTAAACAGCAACAGTTCTGGACCGTTGCAAATGAACGGACGCGACTGTTGCAAACAGCAACAATTCTGAAGCGTTGCAAATGAACGGACGCGACTGTTGCAAACAGCAACAATTTTGAAGCGTTGCAAATGAACAGACACGACTGTTGCAAACAGCAACAGTTCTGGAGCGTTGCAAATGAAAGGAAGTGACTGTTGTGAACAGTAACGCTTTTTGACATTGCAAATGAAGAGATGCGGCTTTTCTCAACGGATGCAGCCGTTGGGAATTCAGCTATAAATAAGGAGGAAAGCTGATCACTTTCCTCACTCATTTTTCAAACCGAATTATCTCTTCTATCTCTTCATCTCTTAAAATCATATTCAGTCCTATCACACAGAAGATCATACACATCACAATCTCGTGCAGATTACGTCTGTTGTATCTTGGGAGAATTTTAAAATAAAATTCTTAAGGAAATTGTTACGACAAGCCTCAGACGCTATACGGTTAGATTTCTAGTTATTCTTTCCGTTTTTTGTTGTTGTGCTATTTCTTGAAATAGTATAACGTTGTTGTTGTAAATTAATTACAACATACTTATTATTCAAATAATCTAAAACAGAATTCCAGAGTAGTGGAAATCTGATTTATAAACTTGTGAGACGAGTTTATAATTATTTATTCTCTGTTTTGGTATACTAGACAAATAACATCTTAAGAATTTTACTGTTTTAACTAAAACAGAGATGACAACAGTAGTTGTCAACAAAAGCTGAGGTAGAAAATCAGTTAAATAAAAAGATCAAGATATTGAGATCTGATCGAGGTGGAGAATATGAATCACCATTTGAACAGTTCTGTGCCGAAAATGGTATAATTCATCAAACAACGGCTCCATATTCACCACAACAAAATGGTGTAGCCGAGAGGAAGAACAGAACGTTAAAAGACATGATTAATGCCATGCTTTTAACCTCTGGTCTACCGACGAACTTGTGGGGGGAAGCCTTAAATATGTCTAATCACATATTAAACAAAGTCCCTCATAATAAAATAGAAACAATTCCATATGAGATATGGAAAGGACACAAACCAAGTTTTAAATACCTCAAAGTGTGGGGGTGCTTGGCAAAAGTTCCAGTTCCGCCTTCCAAGAAAGTCAAACTTGGACCAAAAACGATAGATTGTTACTATTTAGGGCCAGCCCAAAATAGTAGTGCCTATAGATTTTTGGTATTCAAGTCTGATATAGCTGATGTTCATGTAAATACAATCATGGAATCAAGAGATGCCTCATTCTTTGAAGACGTGTTTCCGCACAAAAGGAATGAAGGGAATAATGTCCCTAAAAGGACAAGAGAAGAATCAAGCAATTCACATGAAGATGAAACTCATCATGAGATTGAGGAAGTTGAACCAAGAAGAAGCGTAAGGGCTAGGACTTCCAAGACATTTGGTTCGGATTTTTTCACATATGTGTTAGAACATGAACCTCAAACGTACAAGGAAGCAATGTCATCTTCTGAATCTTCATGTTGGAAAGAAGCAATCCAAAGTGAGATTGATTCAATTCTAAGTAATAAAACTTGGGAAATTGTTGATATTCCACCTGGAATAAAACCTATTGGCTGCAAATGGATTTTCAAGAAGAAAATGAAAGCAGATGGCTCTATCGACAAGTATAAAGCCAGATTAGTAGCCAAAGGATATCGTCAAAAGGAAGGAGTAGACTTCTTTGACACATATTCGCCAGTAACACGAATAACCTCTATAAGAATGCTAATAGCAATTGCATCTATTTATGGTCTAGAAATTCATCAAATGGATGTAAAGACGGCATTCTTAAATGGAGATCTCGATGAGGAGATCTACATGGAGCAACCTGAAGGTTTTATTTCCAAAGGAAATGAAAACAAAGTCTGTAGATTAGTAAAATCATTATACGGACTAAAACAAGCTCCAAAACAATGGCAGACAAAATTTGATAGTGTCATGATGAAAAATGGTTTTCGTATAAATGAATGCGATAAGTGTGTTTATTATAAACAAATTGGACAATCGTATGTGATGATTTGTTTATATGTAGACGATATGTTAATATTTGGTCCAAATACTCAGGTAATAGAGACCATAAAGAAGATATTAACTAGCAATTTCGATATGAAAGATTTAGGAGTTGCAGACGTTATTTTGGGAATCAAAATAATAAGAACTCCTAATGGAATTGAATTGTCTCAGTCACACTATGTAGACAAAGTGATTGAAAAATTCCAAGACTATGGAATTAAAGGAGTGAGAACACCTTTTAATCCATCAGAAGTACTGCATAAAAACACTAATGAGAGTGTAATGCAACTGGAATACTCTCGTGTAATAGGATGTCTCATGTGTCTCATGAATTGCACAAGACCATATATAACTTATGCAGTAAGTCGACTGAGCAGGTATACAAGCAATCCAGGAAAGGAACACTGGAAAGCACTAATGAGAGTGCTTGGATATTTAAAAAATACCGCTAACTATTCCTTACATTATGGAAAATATCCTGTCGTCTTAGAAGGATATAGTGATGCAAACTGGATTGCAGATTCAGAGGAATCAAAATCAACAAGTGGTTATGTCTTTACCTTAGTAGGGGCAGCAGTGTCATGGAAATCTACTAAACAAACATGCATAGCTCGATCCACTATGGAATCAGAGTTCATCGCTTTAGATAAAGCAGGCGAAGAAGCAGAATGACTTCGTCACTTTTTAGAAGATATTCCATTTTGGCCTAAACCTGTACCGGCCATATGCATACACTGCGATAACCAAGCAGCGCTAAGCAGAGCGCACAACTTTGTGTATAATGGAAAGTCACGACATATTCGACGACGCCATAACACAGTTAGGCAGTTACTCTCTAATGGAACTATTTCCATTGATTATGTGAGGACAAATGATAACCTAGCGGATCCGTTTACTAAAGGTTTATCCAGAGAGAAAATTGACTGCGCATCGAGGGGAATGGGTTTAAAAGCCTAAACCACCAAGAGTTATCTTATACGGAAACCTATCTTAGCGACTGGAGATCCCACGGACTAGGATCAATAGGCAAACCAGTTCTGAATAACTCAAGACGTAATGCATTTGCATGGACATAGTCCAACTCCATTCCTATGGTGCACAATATAAATGCATGCCTACAAAAGTATTTAAAGGTTAAAACTATGTTTTTTAATGATGACCATATCTTGAATATAACAAGTGGGGTATATGTAGGATACTCTTAATGGTTGCGATCACCTATGTTAGTGTGAGCTGGGTCGGCTCTATGAGAATATTAAAGGCTTTTATTCTCTATAAACACTCGCAGAACCAAAAAGTGTTCAGGACCAAAATGAACACAACCAAGAGATTGGATGTGAAGGGAAATAATGCTTTGTAAAGCTTATTGTCTGGTTATACAATAACGGCTGATGGTTCAAGATGAAATAATTCACCGATTAGCCAAGTATATCCGATAAGTTTTAACTAGGGAAAGTTCAAAGTGAAATATCTACTTATCCTCGATATAGCATTATTTTCATATGAACTGTGTGATATTACACTTTGTGTGGGGGAGAGATATATCATCATTCATGTGGGGGATTGTTGGAATTCCTTTTAGATGGTGAATGAGATATATCCCACATCACCAAAAGTATGCCCGGTTATATTTTTGGTAAATAAAAGTGAACAGTTTTACTATTTGAATATGAATAGATGCGATGAAGAGACGCGACGTTTTAAACAGCAACAGTTCTGGACCGTTGCAAATGAACGGACGCGACTGTTGCAAACAGCAACAATTCTGAAGCGTTGCAAATGAACGGACGCGACTGTTGCAAACAGCAACAATTTTGAAGCGTTGCAAATGAACAGACACGACTGTTGCAAACAGCAACAGTTCTGGAGCGTTGCAAATGAAAGGAAGTGACTGTTGTGAACAGTAACGCTTTTTGACATTGCAAATGAAGAGATGCGGCTTTTCTCAACGGATGCAGCCGTTGGGAATTCAGCTATAAATAAGGAGGAAAGCTGATCACTTTCCTCACTCATTTTTCAAACCGAATTATCTCTTCTATCTCTTCATCTCTTAAAATCATATTCAGTCCTATCACACAGAAGATCATACACATCACAATCTCGTGCAGATTACGTCTGTTGTATCTTGGGAGAATTTTAAAATAAAATTCTTAAGGAAATTGTTACGACAAGCCTCAGACGCTATACGGTTAGATTTCTAGTTATTCTTTCCGTTTTTTGTTGTTGTGCTATTTCTTGAAATAGTATAACGTTGTTGTTGTAAATTAATTACAACATACTTATTATTCAAATAATCTAAAACAGAATTCCAGAGTAGTGGAAATCTGATTTATAAACTTGTGAGACGAGTTTATAATTATTTATTCTCTGTTTTGGTATACTAACGTATAACAGATTCCGACTACGAAGATGCATAAAATTTGATCATTATATCAACGTATCTACGTACAAGAAGGAGCGATATGATTCAAATTCACACGTCAAATTATACTGGTTTAATGTGGGTAACAACATATTAAGTGGATGATAACAATATTATCAACGAAATTTTCAAATGAAAAACTTTGTTTTCTTATGTTATGCGATATGCTACAAAATTATAGTCTAACAACGATAGAAGAAATTAATATAAGAGAAATGGTCGTCATGTTAGTATATAGCATAGCTGCAACGCTCTCAAATCGATAAATGAAAGAAAGATTTCAAAGGTCAGGTGACACAATTTCAATTTGTTTTTATACTGTTTTAGATGTTGTACAATTACTTGCTACAAGTATTATCAAGGCAGACGATCCTCAATTTAATACTGTTCTAGATCATATTAGAACTTCAAACCAATAATATCCATATTTTAAAATTTGTGTTGGTACTATAGACGGTACACACGTAATGACACACTTACCTACAGATCGAGTTAATCCATATATATGACGAAAAAGTTATGCTACACAGAATATCATAGCAGCATGCTTATTTGATTTACAGTTTACTTATGTTATGTGTAACGACCCGTAATTTTCGATAATTAAAAATAGTTAATTTAATAAAGTTTTGTAATTTAATGTTGGAAGAAATAAAAAATTTGTGATTTAATAATGAGAATATAACTAGAATAAAATGTAAAAGTATTAATTTAAGGTAATTGATAACTGCTTTAAATGCAATTCCCATATAATTGAAATGATTAAAAAGTTATAATTGGTTATAGATTGTAAATTAATTATAATAATATGTATTAATTAATAAATTGGATTAAAGAAGTAATTGATAATTTAAATGTGTATAAATCCCTGAAATAGTATGTAATTAATTATAACTAATAAAAGTAGTGTTGTGGAAGTAGTTATGACATTTGTGTGTAGATAACAAACTTACAAATGTTATTAAATTAAGAAAAGATAACGATTGTCATTTGTTACCAATTTATTTAATCTATTGAATTAAATTTAAAATCAATTGCAATTAAATGTTACTTTAGTATGAGTTAAGACGATAACCGTAAAAGGTGAGTGCAATAAAATGTACAGAAATGCCAATTTTATTCATAAGGCAATAATTGATTTAATAAGAGAGCGAAACCAAGATAAATTAATTAATTGGGATTTCAAATTATAATTAATGTGAAAATCGACAAAAATTCAATATAATTGAAATATTGCAACTAATATGATAAGGATGATAATTGTATAATATTAGTGTAATAAAATGTAAATCAACGTTAACTATGCCCATAGAGTGATGACGATTGAATAAAAGATTGAAATCAAATTTAATCAATTTATTGGAATTAAATGATAATTAATTGGATTTAATTACACTGGAAATTGAACATTGTAATTAGTGTACTATGTCACACTGAATTGACATGTAAATTTGTTTTAAATTATTGAAAATGTCTAAGTAATCAAAAACGATAAAGTTTGTTAATTATAAAGTTGGAATTGAAAAAGTGATAAATTTAATTTAATAATAATTTATTTAATTAACGTGAAAATAGCCATTTTGGCAACTGTCTCGGATTTCGACGAAACCAGTTTCATCGGAAATGGTGAATTATTATAGGATTTCAAGTTTCGTTGCGATCAGACTTGTCGTTTGATCGTACGGGCTTGAAACGCGTAGAAATCAATTTAATTGAAATCAATCTGAATTAAGCCGATTTTAAAAGCTAACTTCTTCATACGATGGAAGGTGGACTTGAAACCTATTCCATTGAGTTTAAAAAGATCAAAAACATCTATTTTGATATATGGGACGACCCACTTTCATTTCGGAGGTAGAACTGGCTTTTCGGGTCGTTATGGTCGTTCGTACCGATCCGATATGTGTGTTTTCTTATCGGGCCTGGTTGATATAAATAGTCTCGTTCTCATAACCCTAGCACTCATTTTCTTATTCCTGTACGTACAGTTCTATCTGACTGTTCCTTCTCTCTTCCTCAATGGCAGAAACCTAATTTACATTCAAACCCAAAATTGAATCTCCAAATCAAATTTCAAAATCAAACTCCTCCAAACCCTATCATATTACATATCATTGAAAAGCCCTCGAAGAGCGCAATCTAGATCCGCTGTCTGTTTTTGCAATTGAATCACTATTTGGCCTAAAATTGGCATTTATTCTGGAGCGTCCATTTTAGGGTTTCACAAACTTCGAGATCAGACCTTGGCGTTGATAGGGTGGGTAGGCGCTAACACGAAGAGTTCATCGGAGCGGTTAGTTTTGCTTGTAAACGGTTGGATCGGCGGCAAAAATTGATTAGGGTTTCGAAACCCAAACGGCGGCGGCGTGTTTTGTGGGGCCGCGTGACATACGGGGGACGCGACCGGAGGTGCAGAGCGTAGGGGTGGTCGGCGATTTCTCTGGTGGCCGTGGATGGGAGCACATGGTCATCGTGCAGGCGACGGCGTGTTAGGGTTCGAAGCGAGATGGGTTCTGGAGCGCGTGCTGTGAGCATGAGGAAGGTAACAGTGTGTTATGTTATTATTCTTATTTTTGTTATTTTAAATATAAATCATTTAACTTCAAAACTTAATAACATTTTCATACGAGCTCGAATTTATGCGCGGTTTGTTCCGCTGCGATCGTATCGAAATTTCGGACATTTTGAAGCTGGTTTGAACGAATTTCGAGACTGTTGAATTTTGAGTCTCATTTTGGATTTCAAATCGATTTGAAATCAAAGGTGAGTGTTTTAACCCACTCACAACTACTAAATCATCTTATGTTAGTTAAATTAAATTTATGATGTGACTTAAAATTGATTGGTTGATGTTTGACATATTTAAATTGTCATTCCAGTTAAATATAACTTTTATTGCATTTAATCGTCATATAATTTAATATTGAAATTTAAAATTTCCAGTTAATATTTGTTATTGATGATTGGTAAATTGTTATTATTTATTGGTTGATTTGGATGATGATTGTGATGGATGTTTGATTGTTGATATTGGATGACTTGTTGTTATATTTATATTATTATAACACTGCAAGGTACCTATGGGTTGAAATGATACATACCCGAACGATCTATAGATTAGGAAAAATCGTTATGAGTTGAAATGATACACTCGAGCGATTTTATGGATTTTATTTTAATAGGAAATTATTGTCAAGGACAAAATTTCTCAGCATTTTAGCCTCAAGGACAGACCTTCAGTATTTTAGCCCGAAGGACAACTTTTTTTAGGTATCAGTTTTTAGTTATTGATAGCAGTTTTTAGGTATCAGTTTGTAGTTATCGGTAGCAGTTTTTAGGTATCAGTTTTTAGTTCGATAGCAGTTTTGGAAAAATGTGTCCTTATGAATAATTTTGGAAGAATGTTTGTCCTTATGAATAAATTTTAGGATGATGTTTGTCCTTGTGGTTAAAATATTGAAGTCGTGTCCTTGAGGCTAAAAATATACAAATATTTGTCCTTTAAATTAATTCCCCCTTTATTTTAATTCGGGATTGCGGGTTGAAATGATATATACCCGTAAATTTTTAAATTGCGGATTGAAATGATAAATATCTGTATCACTTGACCATGGGGTAGAAAATTATATAAGGACACCGGATTGGTTAAATTAAATGATTTTTAAATTTTGAATTCAGTTAACTGGTATTTTGAAATAGAAAGTGATTTATATAAACTGAATTATATTCGAAAATCCAAGCGTTAATGTTGAAATTGGAATTGATTTAATGAATTTTTCAAAGGATTTAAACTAGAAATTTCAAAGTTGAATTGTCAAATATAAATGAATTTTTTCGAAACTGAGTTATTGAAAATGTTTGAATATAACTTTGAAATCTATTTTAAACTAATTTAAACTATTTTAACCAATTTATACTATTTTAATTTATTTTAATCTGTTATAACCTATCTAATCCAATTTAATATATTTTACCTCTTTCAAAATAATTAAATGTATTTAATCTATTTTAAATCTATTTAATATCATTTAATTTATTTAATCTATTTTAAATCTATTTAATATAATTTAAATCTATTTAATCTATTTTAAACATATTTAAATCATTTTAAATCTAATTTAATCTAACTTAAATCTAATTAAACTATTTTAATATATTTTAAACCATTTTAAATCATTTAAACTATTTTAGAGTATTTTAACTATTTTAAACTATTTTTTTTAAAAACTATTAAAACTATTTATGATTATCTAAACTATTTTCTAAAATTTCAGATTGTGAAAAGTGGAAGTATATTTATTTAAATCCTTGATGATGATACAACCTAAGTAGGGATTTGAAATTGATACCTTTTTGTGAAATGACATATTTGAGTAAATATGATGATTTTGGAATGAGGATGTAATTAACCTATCTTATCGAAAATTTCAAAAGTGAAGATGATTTTGAAAGTGAATATGGTTTTGAAAGTGAATATGATTTTGAAAGTGATATGGTTTGAAATCGAATATGATATTTTGATATTAATTATGAATTGACTTTTGAAATGTAAAAGAGCCATCCGGTGTGAAATAAGCGTTGGGTTGTTAAAGAGATCGGGATCGGATATTGTCATACTCTCTGCCAATACCAAAACCACTTTAACAACTGTGTACGTGGTGGAGATTCCAGAAATGAAGTAGGATGGTTTGGCGAATGATTCTGTATGAGGTATTTACGTGACCCTGACTCCCGTGAGTCAGCTTAGATGTGACTAATACAGGAGCCATGCCGGGACATGTGAGATCATTCCTCCTACCGGACACATTTCTTCGATACCATATTTATTACTTTGTGATTGATTTGGTGGCCACCCTTGATTTGATTATGGAAGTGTGTTCCGAGGTGGGTGGTAGTAGCTGCTATGCGTTACCACCAATCCGGATCCGCAAAACGGTAGAATCCTACCTTGGCATTTCCTCGCGTGCCATGTTCACATGCCCTATCGTGCCTTCTACGAGTTTGGTTTGTGCCGTACCTATGGAGTGCTCTCTGATAGCCCACCAGTTTACGGTGGAGTTTACAATATCTGTATAGACTACGACATTATATAAAATGTATTAAGGGGGATATGGGTAACACCCACTACAAGAAAATGCGCTTTTCACTGCAATAACGGACAGCGTTTTCATTGTGAATGCTGATAAAAGTATTTACTAAAGTAAATTTTGGAATCTAAAACGCTGTTTAAAGTGACCCGCTTTATTTTTAGATTCGTTTCATTACGCGGTTACCTGGCCGCCATAATTTCTTCTCTCCCGCATAAAGCAAGAAAACAACCGACTACCAATCTTCCCCAAAATTATTTTAAACCTAATTAAAACCCCAAATATATGTGAAATCTCCCATGAAATTTCGTTCGTACTCTAGTTTCACCTGCAACATCTAGTTTGCTCTAGCCCTAACACCTTGAATCCATCCTTGGAATAAATAAGAAAATGAATCCTTATCCCGTATGGTCGACGCCGATTATACTCTGTGCAATTTTATCTCTCTTTGCAGAAATCAAGCCAAAGTTTTTGATCCCTTTTCATTCATTGTTTTATTTCATTTCTGGAAAATCTTTTTTAATCGAAATTCTGGAAGAAAAAAAAAGGCAGTCGACTTGTTTTTCATTACATTTGCAGTGGCTGCCTAAGAGCTTTTGCCCTGTCAGGCTTGAGAGCTTATGTTGTTCATTCCTTCCTTGGATGTCTTAGACAGTTTTTCTTATATTTATAGTTTCAGTAATCAATTTGAGCTCTTAATTGTTTTTTTATATCCTGGAATAATACTTACTGATAAATTGACAATCCATAGAAGCTATATATTTATATTGATAACCTCTTTGCTCTGTTGCTTCTAAAGTGGCTGTATTCAGCACTAGATTTCAGTTTCATTTGTTCCAATATGAAATATATGTACTGCTATCTTGTAATTTTACTGTCCTCTACGTTTGTCATTTGCTGATTATTATTTTTTGTTTAATGTTTAGCGCCATGATTTGCTTAACTTGTTTTGGTGGTTAGCATTGCTGAGGCGTTATTGATAACAACATCTACTCGAAATAAACTGAAGCTCATTTAAGATTCTATATTTGCAAATACAGGCAGATAGATTAATTCTGCAAATCATAGGTTACTTAAAGCAATTTTTGTTCTTGCAGTGGACCGTTTTACAAGTCATCAGAGTGCCCATCACCTGTGGTTGGATAATAACGGGTTGTTTGACACTAAGGTTGGTTTTCTGATATCGACTAAGATATAACCTTTTTAGCATATTATTTTCAAGCATATGTATGTGCAGTTTCAAGCATATCTGCTTTTTGAAAGAATACAGGTTGCCAAATATGAATATCTGTTTTAGTTTTTGAAAGTATTAACTTTAGCATATATATACCAGTTTCACATTGCAAATGAAAATATCAATAAAATTACCACAAGAAAACTGTTATTTATTGTTGCACTTCTTGTGCTTCTAACAATTACAAGCTTTTGGTAGATAAAAGTTTCAAAATGAGTTGTTTACCTTTTACATAAAACAAAAATAATATGGACAAATTTTATTTATTGGCGTCATATAAAAATACAGTTCAATTTTATGGTCTGTTCAAAATTTATTACAAAAATATGCCTCTTTATCTTGTATCTTTTATATTAGTATTTTATACTTACATAAGTAAAAATTGGTATTTTATATTGGAAAAGTCTTTGTTTAGGTCTACATATAAAAATTGTCCAAATGAAATATAATATCAAATTAAAAAAAACCATTAAGTGCTAAGGCTATGTAAAACTCAAATTATGTCAGTTGGAAGTCTAGGTTCTATCTCAGTAAAACTTATAACTACTTTGGCTTACAGAATTCCTTTTGGTTTGTGGCCTGAAATCTTGTGGATGTTAACCATCTTGAAACTTATAATCTGTAATAAGACAACCTATGCCTTCTTGCCAAACCGTATACAATGTCATGTTTCTTAGATAAGCGACTATCAGTTTTTATGTGCTGAACCATGAGGATCTAAATTTATTTTAACACGGTGTCCAAATTATTTAGGGGTATATAGGTAGGATCGGGAACTTTTCCCATTTTTAGATGTAGTACATTTCTCTAAGTTCTAGGAAGATGTGTGTGAAGCAGTAATTGTTTGGACTTGGTAGTTTTTACCATTTTGAGAATTCATAGTCATTTGTAGTGATCACTTGATTATTTTTATTCAAAAAATGATCAACAATAATCCTTTTTTTTGTTAACCCTTGTAATATTCCTACTTTGAGGTAAACTTTTCAATCATGATTTACTTAAGTCATAAATTGTATTTAATACTGATATGTGTTTTCTAGGCATAAATGATGTAAATCTTATATCTATTATTGTGCTAGTTGAACTTACTATTGCACCAATTTACTTAGCTCTTAGAAATTTTAGCAACTCAAATCGTTTTAGCATTTTTGTTCTCTAAACCGCCTGCATCACTACAACAAAACTTGCTTTTAACAGCCCTTGTTCTCAGCGTTTAGGTTGAAACTGCAGTAAAGCGTACTTCGTTGATAGAATAATTTGCGCTAAACGCTGAGAATATTCTTAGATTTTAAGGGTTTTGTTTGCCGCCGTTTCATTACATTTTTACCAACAAAAATTTATTTTCCCTCTTTCTGCCGCTCCCTCATTTCATTCTCCTTCATTTTCAGTTTCCCTTAAATTGGGCTCATTCGTCGATTTTCTTTAGTGGAGTTGATCATCACTCCCCTAATTTCATGTCCATACCTCAAGTAGCCCTAATTCCTTGTTTTTAGGTTTATTTGAATAATTAATTTTCAGTTTTATTTCATTTTTTGATTTTGGTTTTCATATTTCAAATACTCCACTCTGTGGATTGCCCTAGGTCGAACTTTCTTCGATCATCAACTGTTAGAACGGCATTTTGGAAACTTGGTGGAGTGAAATGCTGATACGGTTCGATTGCTTTAGGCAGCCTCAGGTGCTTCAGTAGAAGAAACAAAACACTTCTATTTCATCTATTACTAGGTTGTATTTGGTTTTACTAAACAGTGCTTAATGAATCATCTGATTTTTTCTTTTTGATGATAAAATGCATATTTTTGATGCAAAAAAAAAACATTGTTGAGTACTGATATATTCTTGCTAGAAAAAGAAAAGTGTATCCTAAAATAAGAATCATAAATAATGTTCCAACACTGTGTTTGAAAATGAAAAACAAAATACAAAAAGCTTCTTTCTATTGTACATCAATGACATTATAACACTTAAAAACCAGTTAACCAGTTTTTCTAAGAGCATTTTTGCACATTGGTTTCTTTATTTGCAGCCCAAAATCTTAATAAGATTCATTAATCCAGGCTGATAAGGAATTTAAGCTGCAAGAGACGACAATATAACTATGTAGAAAAGAGCAACACTTGGAAGGACATGCTGGCACGAGATATCAGGCAACACTCTGCTGGCACACAGGAGCATGTTGAATAGAGCAATAATACCTAGGGTCCACAGGCATGCTAAATCATAATGGTAAAGCATTATTTCAGTTTATCGAAAGATGGGTATTTTATTATCTTCTATTCGATAAGATCATTATTTAGATGAATGTTTGAAAATAGCTGGATTTCAGTTCATTGTGTATAGCACTTTCAAAAGGATATTGTGGGGTGTGTTGAAGGTTTTATATCAGTTAGTTCCAAATAGAAAGAAATAGGTAAATGAGAATTTGCAATTGACAAAAAAAATTCAAACTTGTTCCTACTGAAAACTAAGTTATGAAATCTTTGATCTACGGTGACAAAGCTAGTCGTAGATTGATATGAAAACCAATATGAAAGTTTTTGCTTGCACGTGCATCTCTCGTGTTTGGTTCTTCACATCTTTTAATGTGAAAAGAAAGTGAAGGTCTCCTAATTGTACTAGCCAATCAGGTGACATTTACTGAAGCATATAGATATTTTACATTCATGTATTAGAAATTACATGCCAAATATTTGTTAAAAATCTGCAGTTTGGCACTTGCACTTGAACATACTATGAAACGACTGTAATTCTTCTAACATCGGTATGCATAAATTTTCCTAACAAGTAATTAAACAACATCAGGCATACAATACATTAGATACAATTGATGCATCTCACTTAATTAATTTAATTTACCCGTCAGTTACAATCCATTACGTGCAATGATCTCTTGTACTCCTTTAGAGGAAGCACACCGTTCGACTCAATGCTATGTTAGCTTTAATTAATGTTTTCACATTAACAACATGGACCTTTGATGACTACCTTTATTTATCAGCTTATCTTTAGGATACCCCCAATGCTATATTAGCTGTTAATTATGTGCAATGTTTTGGAAGATATGCAAAAAAGAAAACTTACACGCACGCACGCGAATTTGAAAGAATTTCAGAAGACGGTATTGAACATCATAAAAGTGATCTTCATTTACATATAAAAATTACTATAAGCCTTCAATATGCAAGAAATTTTTTAGCTTAACAATATTACTCCATGCTTGGCTCCCTGTAAATATAAATATAAAGCAAAGAATCGTTAGACTCATAAATAAACAATTTCAAGTAGAACATTCGTAGCCATAGATTCTGTTATATATGTTGTTTTCTCTATAGACGATTAAACCAAGCTTATTAAATATGGGGTGATAAATGGGTAAGGAGTATAAAGTCCATTATAATAGGATTCTAATGTATAGTTAATAAGATCATAAAACCTTCAACACCAGCTGAAGCTACATAATTTATTTTTTCCAACTTTTTCCTTTCTGTTTTTACTGCAAATATCATTCTCACTAATTAAGTGAAATCCTTATTTTTCTTGAAGCAAGGATTGTCTTTTATTTTTAATATACGGGAAGCTTCCTGATGAGGTACAAAATCGATAGTAAAATGATCAAATGCCCTAGAGAAGGAACTATATCACATTGGAGGTGCTAAAACTATATGCATATGTATATAAACTAATATAAATTATGTCTGTAAATAAATAAACTATAATTAATCAAGACTTTTCTGTAAGAATTAACACACAAATTAACTTAGTTTATAAAATTAACCATATTTAATGAAAATTAAATAAGTTTACTATAACTTCATCAGTTAATTTTGCTACCTATGGAAATCCAAGTGGTAGTTGTGGTGCTTTTAGCAGAGGAAGCTATCATATTTCTAATACATGCCTAGTAGTCGAGGGGGTAATTAATCAGTATCAAACTTATTGATCATGTTTGTAAAAATGATTTCTTTTTCAGCCTCAGAAGTTGTCACAGCCTTAATATATCACTGCTTAAAATCCCGAAGATGTAAACATTTTCCGGCGATGTTGGAGCTGCTACCATTGTTGTGTTAGGTGGTTACGATATGGATACTAAGACCTGGAGCTCCGATGTCGTCTTTGCTTTCACCATCATTATTCGATCTGATGCTTGTTACCACACTTTAAATTCTGAGCCACTGCCGAAGGACTGCTCTTTGCCTGAAGACTGTCTCCTAGATTAGCTCGCACTGTTCTTTCAAATTGGAAGCTGAAATATGCTAAACTTTGATTCACGAACTATGGCTGCTTTGAAGTTTGGATCTGAGTCGAAAAAATTGCTTGAGGCTTGTTGATGGTGCAGTGAAATCTGATGGAATGCTGCCAAAATCTATGATGCCGCGATGATGCCATTTGCAGATACAGAAATATGTTTGGTGCTCTGCCTATTGTAAGTGCTCTGATCTTGTCATTTCCTTGATCTTAGACTTGCTACTTTTTTCAGTACAAGAGTGATAGTTGGCTCTGTATTACTGAGTACTTGCTGCTTGCCGTTGGTTATGAAACTCTTGAAATCTGGTTGATGAAACTATTGCACTGTGATATGTTACATAGTTGAGTTAATGATGAAATTGTAAGATATTTTAGGGACCAGGTTAGAAAGTATTTATTTCACAAATAAGTTTCTTGAAAAATCAAATTAGTTCATCCTTATGTGCTAATGTATGATGTCAGGCCTTTTATCCTCATCCTTGAAATAACATCAAAATTTGCAGTTTAAGGTTCGACGCAGAGGTTTTTGGGAGAACTTTGGATTTGAGAAAGATGATAAACTCAATAAAAATGGAAGTGATTGTGAAAGGAATGGAGGAAATGCAGTTAATTTCAAGAAGGCGAAAAAGCAATTTTGCTTTCATAGACTTCACAGAGATTCTATAGGTAGTGTTACAGGTGCTTTAACATCCTCTGATATATACATGAAGTTTATATGGATTTCTATATCAGCTCTACTTTGCTTTTCGACATGATATCTATACGTAAACGAACATATTTAGTCACTTCATTTGATACGAAATCATTTTTAACTTACTCAGAGGTTTCAGATCAGAACTTCGTGGATGATAATGTAGCAGATGAAGGGTTAAGTTGATTAAGTTTATAAAAACTTAGCTAAGTTGATTAAGTTTATAAAATTAAATATAAGTGTAGCCAATTTATAAAAATTACTGTAAACCTTACTCAGATGAAGGGTTAAGTTGATGAAGGGTTAACGTCTAAAGCTTACTGTAATTACTACTCACAGGATGTTGACAAAGCCATGGTTAGTGATAGCTCAACAACAAAAAGTCAAGAAAAAAAGACGGAAGGAGGAATCTTGCCGAGTTCAGACTGCCCTGTTGGCAACAATTCAGTAAACCAATGTCTAACTATCTTCGTACTGCCACTTTTCATTTTCAGCCTATATTTGAACTACTTTTATGCACGTTTTGTCGATAATATTAGATGCAAACCTGCTTTCTAGATATTGTGCATTTGTCTAATTTTGTATGCAGTTGGTTTATAAATTTTATCTCTCTTTACGGGTTTATGTAAACTTTGTTCATGGATATTGTGTTCAACTTATTTTATGGAAGTGATTAATAGTTATGCTTTTATTTTACAATTTTTAGTTTGATTTGTTTATGTTATGTACATTAACTGATTAAAATATAATTAAATGTAGTTTAAATTAATGATATGTGTGAATATTGCAATGGCACAACATTGCTGTCAATTCTTTGGAAAAAAATGCATATCCCTACGACAGCGTTTATACATTACTGTCAATTCATTGGAAAAAAATGCATATCCCTACGACAGCGTTTATACATTGCTGTCAATTCATTAGGAAAAAAATGCATATCCCTACGACAGCGTTTATACCTTGCAGTAGAAAACTATTAACAGCGTTTATACCTTGCAGTAGAAAAATTATTAACAGCGTTTAAAAAACGCTGTAGAAAGTGGGTTTTTGACAGCGTTTATATTTTGCAGTTAAAAATTTAGGGTCAACAACCGCATGTCATTATACAGCGTTTTTAAAAACGCTGTGAAAACTTTTAACAGCGTTTTTCAAAAGCTGTGAAAAGTCTTTTTTGTTGTAGTGACCTTAACGCTATTTTATACTTAACTTTACTGTAGACACTATTATAATAGTGTATTGTACTATGTATGTAGATAGTTTAACGGATCCTTAGGAGATGGAAATCCAGAACATCTCTTAAGTTACCACACTCACATTAGATACTGGATGGGAGATGTCAAAACCCGTAAACGTCTCCGACGCTGTTACACTCATATTTATTTACTGTTGATTTAACTTACATAAGATCTTTTAGTTCTGACTCGAGTGTTTTGTCCTTTCAATTTGCTCGGGCCAGTCTGAGTTTTTCAGTGTATCGAAGACTGCTTTGTGGAGGACGAAGACGAAGATTTGTACTATTACTATTTATTATATTCATACCACTGCATCATGTTATTCCGTTGCATTGTTATTTATTTCTGTTGTATGTAACTCTGATTCTTTACTGTAAAGTGTAATCAAATGTCATTTGTAAAACAACTTCATGAACTGTTTATTTGATTATTATATTTTGTCATTCCGCTGTGAGATTCTGTGTTTGTTTTCTTCATTTCTCTACTTTTCTTGTTTCCCCATAACAATTTGCCCCTTTGAATGGTTTGAGTTGGCATGTGTGTCGATTTAAACCATCCAAAAAGGCAGGTCGTTACATTTGATATCAGAGCCCGGTTTAGCGATAACCTTAGCTTTGTGGGGTCTGACTCATTGGAAATAGGGTAGTAATACCCTAGAATGAGTCGCTGAGTGTATATATATGATGGAGCGTATTTGTTAGTGTTATAAAAGGTTTTGTATTGTGTTAATTTGTTTCGTTTAGTATTTATAAATTCTGGTCGGTACATAGGACGCTATGGCATCAACAGGAATTTCTAAACACTTAATAGGCTAGACCGACACAATATTGTTTTGAAATATAGGTAAATGAAATAATTTTGCATATTATATATTTTGTATATAAAATAATAAATTTTATAAATGATATAGTTTGATTTTATATGTTGTTTGATAGGAAGTCAAAATTTATAAACATTTGTTGAAAAAGATATTGTAAATAAAATGAATATTAATTGAAAGTTGAGAACTTAAGTTCCGGGAGTTTGGAATTTTCTTTCGAATGATTTTGGAATATAATAATAATATTATATAGAAGTATTTTCTGATATAAATATTTCAAGATGATTTGAAAGAAATGTTTTAAATTTTTGAAGGAAATAAGTTCTTTCTCCCCTCTCTTTAGCTGGAAAATTATTTCGGTGATGAGTGCACGCATCATCGACGTTCATTTTTGAGTTTCAAAGTGAGTAGACGGTTGTAGTAGTTTTACTGCACTTTGTTTTATAAAAAATCTTAAATTTTGATTTCTAAATATGATTTTATCTAAAAAGGGTATGAATATATATATTATTTTATAATGATTTGGAAATATAACCCGGAGTTAGTTCTTAAACCTTCTGATAATTAGTAGTTTTCAGTTAATGTAATAAAATGAAATCTTAACTATTTTAATGTGTGAAAGCTGCTAAAATATGAAATAAGAAATTAGATGTTAAGAGATTAATGAAATATAAAGAAATTGAAGGTTGTTATTTATAAATTTAGAAATGGAATAAGAAAATGTAACTATTGAACATTTTGTTAATTAAAATAAATATAATAACTTGTGTGACTTTCTATTGCATTCTGAAAACATATATATATATATATATATATATATATATATATATATATATATAACTTACCAAAATATTAAAAGTTGAAATGTTAATAAGAATATGTAATAGAATATTATACATGTAAACTTAGAAAATGAAAGTGTTCAATGGAATTTCTTCTGTAAATAAGAATTCTGATATTACAAATTGTTATGAACTAAAGTTAATAGTTTGAAATGCTACTAATTAAATGTAATTAAAGTGAATAATGTAAGAAAATGATTATAAGCTTGAGTTAACATTTAAGCTATCTATAATCAGATTGAATAGTAAAGGTGAATACTGTAAGAAATGAATTATAAACTTAAGTTAATGTTGAAGCCATTTATAATTAAAGTGAGTACTATATTAATTTAATGATTATAACTTCAGAAAACATTGAAATGATTTAAAAATGGATTTAATATTCTATAATACTATATATGGAAGAATGAATGTGAAAAAAGAAATAATCTATTAATGGTGAATTAAATTGTAAAGAAACTTATCTAATAATGTATAATCTAATAATTGAAATAGAAATAACTTATTTAAGCAATGAATGTAAAGTAATAAAATGAAAGAAAATGACATTATATGAATAAATGAGAAATGAACTTTTGTAAGTAATAACGAATGCAAATTAATGAAAATAAGCATTATATGAATGAGAAAAGAATAGTAAATGATGTGAAATGAAAAAAAAGAGGGAACAAACTTAAATAACATTGAAATTATTGTTTGTTTGGCTTATAGATTGGTTGGTAAAGGATACTTCTATTTTGTATAGAGATGTATAAATAATCTATTAATTTTTATCTATGACTGTTGAGTGTATGGTTTACTTCATAGTCTATTTATCACTTTATATGATTAGAAGTTCTGAACTCGAATAAACCATTTGTTTTGGTTGCTATGGATGGATGATTGATTTCTTGGTTGAAATGATGTTTGTACTGTTTGTTTGCAAATGGTTATTGTTATGTTGTGATGTTTTGTTTGTTATTTAGTGAAACAACTTAAATATTTCTCTTTTATTTAATTATTAACTTCTTTGGATTATATAAGTGAAATACAGGTTATGGAAGTAACAGCTACTGCTTTTGATTTCATAAATTAAGCGTTGTTTGCCCCACAAATAGGTACGTTCTCGGATTACGATTTTCTAGCGATATTATATTGTTTTCTCGTGGTTTGAGATATATTATCTTGAAATATGATATATATGTGTTCGGTATTGATATTATTATTTCTCCCAGACCTTTCCGTACAAAGGAGACTCTGCCGAAATTTTTCGTGAATTTTGGACTTAGAAAATTTTGTGAAAGTAAAAATGCTTTCAAACTTTTATTAACATGAATATGAAAGGAAATTAAGTATTTATAAATTGATATATTTTATTTAAATTATTTAATTATGTAAATTAAATGTTTATAAATCTAATATTTTGAATAAGAGATATTAATTCCTTCTTTTCCCTTCTTTTTCCTTTTCGAGGACGAAAAGTTTTGAGCGGGGTAGAGTGTAACGACCCGTAATTTTCGATAATTAAAAATAGTTAATTTAATAAAGTTTTGTGATTTAATGTTGTAAGAAATAAAAAATTTGTGATTTAATAATAAGAATATAACTAGAATAAAATGTAATAGTATTAATTTAAGGTAATTGATAACTGCTTTAAATGTAATTCCCATATAATTGAAATGATTAAAAAGTTATAATTGGTTATAGATTGTAAATTAATTATAATAATATGTATTAATTGATAAATTGGATTAAAGGAGTAATTGATAATTTAAATGTGTATAAATTAATGAAATAATATGTAATTAATTGTAATTGATAAAAGTATTGTTGTGGTAGTAGTTTGGCATTTGTATGTAGATAACAAACTTACAAATGTTATTAAATTAAGAAAAGATAACGATTGTCATTTGTTACCAATTTATTTAATATGTTGAATTAAATTTAAAATCAATTGCAACTAAATGTAATTAAATGTTACTTTAATACGAGTTTAGACGATAATTGTAAAAGGTGAGTGCAATAAAATGTACAGAAATGTCAATTTTATTCATAAGACAATAATTGATTTAATAAGAGAGTGAAACCAAGATAAATTAATTAATTGGGATTTCAAATTATAATTAATGTGAAAATCGACAAAAATTCAATATAATTGAAATATTGCAA
This sequence comes from Allium fistulosum, assembly GCA_030737815.1. Lineage (NCBI taxonomy): Eukaryota > Viridiplantae > Streptophyta > Magnoliopsida > Asparagales > Amaryllidaceae > Allium > Allium fistulosum. Next base: position 676,201,195 of record CM060907.1, on the reverse strand, counting down.
CTAATATGGTAAGGATGATAATTGTAGAATATTAGTGTAATAAAATGTAAATCAATGTTAACTATGCCCATAGAGTGATGACGATTGAATAAAAGATTGAAATCAAATTTAATCAATTTATTGGAATTAAATGATAATTAATTGGATTTAATTGCAGTTGAAATTGAACACTGTAATTAGTGTAATACGTAACACTGAATTGATATGTAAATTTATTTTAAATTATTGAAAATGTCTAAGTAATCAAAAACGATAAAGTTTGTTAATTATAAAGTTGGAATTGAAAAGGTGATAAATTTAATTTAGTAATAATTTATTTAATTAACGTGAAAATAGCCATTTTGGCAACTTTCTCGGATTTCGACGAAACAAGTTTCATCGGATCCGTAACAGTGAATTATTATAGGATTTCAAGTTTCGTAGCGATCGGACTTGTCAATTGATCGTACGGGCTCGAAATGCGTAGAAATCAATTTAATTGAAATTGATTTGAATTAGCTGATTTTAAAAGGTAACTTCTTCATACGATGGAATGTGGACTTGAAACCTGTTCCATTGAGTTTAAAAATATCGAAAACATCTATTTTGATATATGGGATGACCCACTTTCGTTTCGGAGGCAGAACGGGCTTTTCAGGTCGTTATGGTCGTTCGTACCGATCTGATATGTGTTTTTTCTTATCGGGCCAAGTTGATATAAATAGTCTTGTTCTCATAACCCTAGCAATCATTTTCTTATTCATGTACGTACAGTTCTATCTGATTGTTCCTTCTCTCTTCCTCAATGGCAGAAACCTAATTTACATTCAAACCCAAAATTGAATCTCCAAATCAAATTTCAAAATCAAACTCCTCCAAACCCTATCATATTATATATCATTGGAACGCCCTCGAAGAGCGCAATCTAGATCTGCTGTCCATTTTTGCAATTGAATCACTGTTTGGCCGGAAATTGGCATTTAATTCTGGAGCGTCCATTTTAGGGTTTCACAAACTTCGAGATCGGACCTTGGCTTCGATAGGGTGGATAGGCGCTGGCACGAGGAGTTCATCGGAGTGGTTAGTTTTGCTTGTCAACATTTGGATCGGCTGTGAAAATTGATTAGGGTTTCAAAACCCAAACGGCGGCGACGTGTTTTGTGGGGTCGCGTGACATATAGGGGACGCGGCCGGAGGTGTAGAGCGTAGGGGTGGTCGGCGATTTCTCTGGTGGCCGTGGATGGGAGCATGTGGTCATCGTGCACGCGGCGGCATGTTAGGGTTCGAAGCGAGATGGGTTCTGGAGCACGTGCTGTGAGCGTGAGAAGGTAATGTGTGTTATGTTATTATTCTTATTTTTGTTATTTTAAATATAAATCGTTTAACTTCAAAACTTAATAGCTTTTATATACAAGCTCGGATTTATGCGCGGTTTATTCCGCTACGATCGTATTGAAATTTTGGACATTTTGAAGCTGGTTTGAACGAATTTCGAGACTGTTGAATTTTGAGCCTCATTTTGGATTTCAAATCGATTTGAAATCAAAGGTGAGTGTTTTAACCCACTCACAACTACTGAATTGTCTTATGTTAGTTAAATTAAATTTATGATGTGACTTGAAATTGATTGGTTGATGTTTGATATATTTAAATTGTCATTCCAGTTAAATGTGACTTTTATTGCATTTAATTGTCATATAATTTAATATTGGAATTTAAAATTTCCAGTTAATATCTGCTATTGATGATTGGTAAATTGTTATTATTTATTGGTTGATTTGGATGATGATGATGGATGTTTGATTGTTGATATTGGATGACTGGATGTTATATTTTATATTGTTATAACACTGCAAGTTCCCTATGGGTTGAAATGATACATACCCGAACGACCTATAGATTAGAAAAAATCGTTATGAGTTGAAATGATAGACTCGAGCGATTTTATAGGTTTTATTTTAATTCGGTATTGCGGGTTAAAATGATATATACCCGTTAAATTTTAAATTGCGGATTGAAATGATTAATATCTGTATCTACTTGACTATAGGGTAGAAAATTATGAACGGACACCGGATTGGTTAAATTAAATGATTTTTAGATCTTTAAATTTTGAATTCAGTTAACTGGTATTTTGAAATAGAAAGTGTGTAATGACTGGGTATTTTGAACCATTCGCATCCGCACATGTCGGACTTGAATTGTTCAAAATGTCATATTGTTAATTTATTTTTGGCAAAACTTAGCATATACAGTAAATAAATCAATCACAGAATCACAGAAACAGAGTATTACTACAATAAGCAGCGGAATATATAAATAGTAGTTCATGAAGCTACTATATAAACAATAGAGTTTGAAATAATATACAACAGAATATCTCAAATACAATGTAGTCTCGAATACAGCCAAATGACAAGTCTAAACAAAACAACTGGATAGCTGAAAGCTGAATAGATATAGATGGATCTCCAGGTGAAGTTCCAACTCCAAAGGTGAGTCTCAAATGCTGTGACACTCAGTCTGACCCGAGCATAAAGCAAAACACAAAACACTCGAGTCAGGATTAACATTCTTATATCGGTAAATTTAACTCAAGTGAAATGTCAACTGGAATACAAGTAACTTAAAGGATAGTTGGGATTTCCATCCTCTAAGGATCCGTGGAACTATCTACTACGTAGTAATATACGCTATTATAATATGTCTATGATAAAGTAAAAGTATTAAAATAGCATTAAGGCGTTGCTCATATCCCCCTTAACACATTTTGTATATTCCCGTAGTCTATACAATGCCGTACGCACCTCCGTAAACTGGAGGTTTACCCAGAGGACACTACATAGGTACGGTACAAAAAAAATCGTAGAAGGCGCGATAGGGCATGCGACAAGGCACTCGAGGCAATGCTAGGGTAGATATACCATTTGCGGATCCGGACTGGTGGTAACGCATAGCAGCTACTACCGCCCACCTCGTGACACACTCCCAAATCAAAGGTGAACCCAATCAAATCACAAAGAAATAGAATGGTATCGAAGAAATGTGCTCGATAGGAGGAATGACCTCACTTGGCCCGGCATGGCTCCTGTTTTAGCCGCATCAAGCTGACTCATGGGAGTCAGGGCTACATAAATACTATATAGAATCGTCACCAAACCATCCTACTTCATTCTGGAATCTCCACCACGTACACAGTTGTTAAAGTGGTTTTTGGTATTGGTAGAGTGTAACGAACGCGATTTTTCGTCGCTCGAAAATCGACATTAATACGTCCACTGTATCAACTGCCGAGCAATCGAATGCCGGAAAACCGAATTGTTATGGAGAAAAAGAAGAGGTAGAAGAAAATAGAAGAAAATGAAAGAAGAAACAACAGAAACAGAAACCATATCAGAATCTCACATTCGCAACGGAACAAGATATAATAGATAAATGAATAATCTTTAAATCAAAGAACTATATCATTTTATACATTACATCAACATTAGAGTTTACAACAACAATACATCAATGGACAGTTATACAACTAGTCCTCATACAGAATACACAGCGGAATAATAATATCAGATACAAATACTACGCCTCGTCATCCAGCTCGCCACTGAGCTCCACAGCATCCCGAATCCAGAATGACATGATAACCTGACTCTAGACTGCCCGTGTGAAAATTGGTGGGCACCCAGAGTTTAGGAAGGAAACAATAAACTCCACGTCAGTCATGGGGACTGGTGTGAGAACTAAAACACTTATTATCTTTAAAACAACAACAAACAAAGGAAGTAAAGAATATCCGCAATGCTTTTGGAAAATGAAACTACCATAAGACCTTCCGCCACACACATAATGCAAACGCAGAATTGGAGGAGATTTCTTCTTATGATAGTCAAACATGCTTACTACGCAAATCATTGGATTTATTATTATTAGTGCATAGTGCAGAAAAACATTTATTTGAAAGTATAATATTAATCTTAACCGACATAGGCATTTCACACTATGCCTACTATAGCTACCATCTAAACAGTAGGGCGCCACCATAAGTAAATGGCAGGTTCTACAACTAAAACCGTACAGGGTTCGTATTGGAAGATGGATTTCCAACAAATGGTCAGGCTAAGGAACTTCATATGCCACGTAGGAACACCTCTGGCGGGACGCTCCGAGAGACAACCTGCTCTCTGCCAACACAAGGCCGGTTACCCCCTTCCTGGACAGTAAACCTGAGATATGCCACCCCCGGTCCTTTGGGACCTTTATCCGAGCGCTTGGTAACCAACATCACAAATAATAAATAAAGTGTGTCCACATGAGTAAGTATCTGGGCTCCATACCATGATACTACCCTTTTCCAGAAGGAATGGTCATACCCTAGGGGCACTACCCCTGAAACCTTGCCGCATCTTTCCTGTTTCGACCATTTCCGGGTTGTGAGGTCTGACGAAGTCTCGTCCACAAAGCTACGCTTTTTCATAAAGCCACGCTTTGATCACAAATGATCAATAAATGATCATCATACAGCAACACTCAGCATGCCACATTACCAAATTGGGAATATATCGCTGATAAATTTCAACTACATAACCTCCGAGCTCGTATGTCTCAGAGAAGGGTGTTAAGCTAAGAGAATAAATCCTCCGCCACCAACAGAAATGTATTTGAAAGAAATCAGCTTTATATCTCAAAATGTAATGTCAGACATGTAACCATACAAGTCTGTTCCGGGTTCGAACAGAACCGAAGGCACTTCCGAAGAAGCCCTTGCAATTCGGGTATTCACAATCCCGATAAAACTTCCCATCACAAAGGAAATCTCTATACCGTAGCTAACGGTGCAGAGACAATCGATAGGTCATCCTATCATTTTCACAAATACCCGGTCTTCACCACCGGTCTTCAATACGATCCATATCGTCGTATCACTAATTCGGAATGGGTTATATGACACAAAGGTCTTTTCCCGGCTAACCCGAATAGTGAGCACAGTATTTCAAAACATATGAATATTGGGATTTCAATCAAGTCACAACTTATTACCCAAATCCTTTCCTTTAAATGGTTTAAACAAAATACCATTTTAAATCTTTAAGCAAAAAGATTTACTCCACAAAGTTTACCCAGTTTCACAAAGTTTCATTCACAGATTTCCAAATCAATTTCCATTTCAATTTGATTAACCCATTAAATCTTAAAATTAAGATTTAATTTACAGCTTTCAAAACTATTCACAATTCAAGTCTTCTATAATATAAAAGATACACCTTTTGAAATACTCTTTTATTTCAAAATAAAGTTTAATTATCGTTACAAAGGTTAATTCATAGTTTTTCCAAGCTATTTACAATTTCATTTCAACTTGAATTGTTTTCAATACAAAATTGGAAATCTTTTCACTTTATAAAAGCTATTATTATTTGGAAACATATAGTTTTCATTTTGGGAAACACTGGTTACATTTACATGGGTTAAAGCCATTCAAGTATAAACTTGAATATAAATTTAAATTTCCAAAACCATATTTTAAATGGTTAAAAACCCATATAAACACCTTTTATACTTATAAAATCTTTTAAACCAAAATTCCCAAATCATCGAATTCAATTTCAAAATATTGAGTTAAAAATTTAAATCAAATGATTTAAATTCCAATTTTATTAAGTTATTTAAAATAACTTTTATTTTTGAAACTCATTTTCAAAAGCTTCCAATTCCAATTCCAAAACTATTTTGGATCCAAACTCAATTTTCCAAAAATTGATAAAAATCTATGACTTAACCGATTTCCACGTGAAATCCACATTTGTGTGTGTATTGTGTAGTCCACGGTTTAACATAATAATGCAACAACATTCAACCATCACAGATCAAATATAACAATATAATTGATAAGCGGTATAAATTATAACGCTTATCTTTCATTCACAGATCACAGATATATAAATATCACAGATAAACAAATTACAGATCACACACAAAACAGGGTATATCACAAAGTATCACACATCAAAGATGTCAAACAATTCAACATCCAATAAAATCCAAACATCCATAAGTAGGATTAATTTAAATTATCTGATTAATTCAAATCAGATAAATTTCAATAGATCAATTTCCAAACATTTTCAAAAGATTTATTTTCAATCACCAAAAATCAATTATCAAATGGTTTTCTAAATTTATTTCCTTTTTAAAATAAATTCCTTTTTAAGTAGATAAATTCCTTTATTTTCCAAACTATTTACAAATCCAAATTTTAAATAAATTCTCAACTTATAAATAATATTTTCGAAATCTATTTATTAAGCCTTTTTGAAATTTAATTCAATACAGTTCAAAAATAAGACTTTTATCTTTTAACTCCTTTTAAATTTATCCAATTATCAAAAACAAATTTTTCGATAAATTTTCAACTTATATTTTCTAAAATCCAATCTTACTTATTTTCGGTATCCAACGATACCAAAAATATCTTCGGCTAATTTATAGTCGTCAACAACATTCAAATTCACAAATATAATCACACGGCGATTATAAATAAATCAACACACAACATATGAAACAAATTCAAATGTTTGAGGAATCCAGTTGGATCCCTCCAATCTGTTTTCCTGCATCCACAGATGTTAGCATAATACCAATTTCACTTCAATGTGAAATTATCACGGTATATGGGATTTATAAAATACTATCCGCTATTATGCGGCGCAGTAGGGTCTCATCCGCTATATAATGCGGGAAATCAACTCCAAATACATATATAATACCAATTCCATTTCACGGTGGAATTATCGCGGTATATGTTTTTAATAAATAACCTCCGCTCAATATGCGGCGTATAGGGTCTATTTAACAATAGATAACAATTTATCATCCGATCACACAATCAAGCAATTTTAAATTTAACTATTTAAAATTTAAATCGAAACAATTTTGATTGAGTGAGAAGTTCTCACCTTGCTTCCAATAACGGTTGCAGTATTTTATTTCGAATAAAATTAAACGACCGTTTAATTTTATCCAAAATTTTCACTGACTCTAATTGACTCTAAACCTGTTGCATTGCGTAGAGCTCGTCGAGACGATTCCAACGCATTTTGTTTCGTAATTTTCTGATAATGTATGACAAAGTTATGGCATTACAAACTTTATACAATTTAATATATTCAATTTTAATTTTAATTTTTTTATTTACAAACCCTTATCCATCACTGCCGTTCATTTTGAAAGATGAAATCCTGGCTGTTGTTTGCATCTTCTCCCACGTTCGCATCACCCAGACAAAAGAAACGCACGCACACGTTTGAAGAAACCCATACCGCCACTTGCTTTCGAATTAACGCGACCACCTCGCCTCGTTTAAAGATGATCCAAGACCACCATACGAACGACCAAAGCGAGTTCTACCACCACCTGGAACCATGGTAAGCTCGGCCCCACCTGCCACTCGAACGACGTGAAAGAACGCCAAGCTTCAAACAACAATAGCCGTCGATCAGCTCCACTTCAAACGATCTCCGCCGTTGGATGTGAAGTTCTCAACGTGCTCTACAAACTTCCAGTTGAACGTTTTGGCTAATTGGTTACAGATTGGAAGAGATCGAGGGAAGATTGAAGAGGTATTTCGGCCATTAAAATCTAGGGCCGGCTGAAGAAAAGAAACCCTAACGTCTTTGAAATTGTGAAAAGTTAGGTCCTTTTATAGAAAATGGCAAAACACTATTCATCTCCAAAATTTTCGAACTCGAAATCGAGCATACCGGCTGGCATTTCTAAGGTTTACCCCCTGTTCCGAACACAATGGAACGTGTTTCGAAAGCTAATTCGATCGTATGTGAGAGTTACGGAAATAAACGATCAAATTTAAATTAAACCGATTTAAACCGATTTCGATGCGTTTTGGCTTGCCCCGGACAAACGACAATTCCGATTGACACAAAATTTGAAATCTTACAATAATTTCACATTACGGATCCCATGAAATTGGTTTCTACGAAATCCGAGACTGTTTGAAAAATGACTAATTTTGGTCGTCAATTTAAATATTAAAATATTCAATTTTCACAAATTAACTTTTAATTCGATTTTAAAAGTTCAATAACATCATTATAATTCCAATATGATTTAATATAACTTTATAAATCATTTTTAATCTCATTTAATTCAGATTTCAATTATTTACCCTATTTCAAGTATTAAATTAATAATTTAATCGCCCAATTAAATCACTATATCGAAATTAAATAAATCGACTTCCAAATCTTACTTATTAATATTTAAAATTAATTAAATATACGAATTTCAAATGACAGAAATTCTGGGTCGTTACATAGAGAGTACGACAATATCCGATCCCGGTCTCTTTAACAACCAAACGTTTATTTCACACCGTGGTCATTTCATTTCAAATAGTTCAAAATATCTTATTCATTTCAAAACCATATCAATTTCGATATCATTATTCACTTTAAATAATATTCATTTCCAAAAATCGTAACACTTTCAAAATTAAAACACTTCCGAAATCATAACACTTTTGAAATCATAACACTTATTGAAATAGTGTATATATTAAAATAGTTATAAATTAAAATAGTATATATATTAAAATAATTTATATATTAAAATAGTTTATATATATTAAAAATAGTTTATATATATTAAAAATACTTTATATAATAAAGATAGTTTCTTCCAATTTCACAAATCGATTCAAATCACCTCAGATTCCAAAATTCAATTTAATTCAATCCCATTTCATTAATTTCAATTCAATTCTACTTCTCACTAAACCATTTTAATTTATAGCGATTTAAAATATAGATTTGAAATACAAATTAAACCATTTCAATTTCAAAGTTTAAATATTCAAACATTTGCAATATTGGTTTCATTTATATTTCAACATTCAATTTTAATTTTATTCAAATTGGAAAATATTTACTTAATAATTTTAATAACAATTAAATAAAATCCCAATTTATAAATTTAAATCAACATTAAATATTCAGTCTCAGTTTTTTTTACGTTATAAATCATACCTTTCAAACCTCAAAATCAACGAGTTCAAATAAATTCTTATTTAAATTCAATTATTACCCAATATATTTCAAGTCAATTTTACTTTATATTTTCCAACCTCTATTTATTTAAAATTATTACAAAATCTATTTTTAAAATATAATTTTAAATAAATACCTAAACATATTATATACTACTTAAATTAAATTTTATTGAATTAAATCTTATTATTAAATTTATTTTATATTAAATATATTTTTAAAATAGTAAAATTATAAGTAAAATCTTAAAAATTATATTTTCAAAACTAACTTATAAATTTAAAATTTCCAAATCATATAATTTTAAAATAAATCTAAAATTTAGACAAATATAAAATTAACATTTATATATATTATTTTTTTAAAAACCAATATTTATTAAAAACCATATATTTCGTTTCAAAACTTTGGAAATTATTTTCAAAATATAGACCAACGGTGTCCGTATATAATTTTCTATCCTATGGTCAAGTGATACAGATATTTATCACTTCAATCCGCAATTTAAATATCTACGGGTATATATATCTTTTCAACCCGCAATCCCAAAATTTAAAATCCATGAAAATCGCTTGGGTTTATCATTTCAACCCATAACGATTTTCCCCTATTCTAGAATATCGTTCGGGTATGTATCATTTCAACCCATAGGGAACTCTAAACAAACAAGGAACTTACAAAATGAGAACAGTATGATAATAATATAATATATCAACAACAGGCATATATCATCAGTGATAAATTAAATAAAATATATACAACAGGATATGATGTTATATATCACTGGTGAACAATTGCGGACAATGGCATATTATATTTAACAATTAAATAACTAGAAATTCAAATTTAACAGCAGATTTCAATTGTCGTATCAAGTGAATTAAATTTTACTAAATATAAGAATGTTAATCGTGAGTAATTGCTCACCTTTTGAGGCTAGAGAAGCACGAGAACAAGATGGACATGGGCACAGATAATTGACAAATCGCCAAACCGATACGGATAAGCACGAAGTGACAACGGGACAACGACAAGCAAAGCAAAGCTAGATGAATTGGATTTGGTGGAAATAAAATATAAATCGTATTATTATTTTCTTCTCTAAAAATAAATATTTAATTAAAAATACATATCAAAATAAAATTTCTCTCTATATATATATATTTAAAACCAATATTTAAACAAATATTAAAATAGGATCTTTATATATATTCTATTTCAAAACCATCAGAAAACACATCTAACAAAATCGAATATCTACATTTTATATTGTTAATATCAATATTTCTCAAAAATCAATATTCTTTTATATATATATATATATATATAAGCTACCAAAATCACACACACATTATATGTACATGCAAAATAAACATATGCAGGCTTCTTTCACACAACACATGTCAACCATTTTTACATGCAAACAAAAAAACTTTATATTATATACTTTAGAAATGTATGTTATTAAAATATCTCTATACTACATATTGTATTATACTGTAAACAGCAAATTACATACAACTTATGTGAACACATGCATATATATATATATATATATATATATATATAACCAACAGATTATATACCACTTATATAACTTATATATATATATATATACCACAGATTATAGATATCTTATATATAAACTAACGGATCATATGACTCATGTAAAATATATAACTCATATAAACTTATGTATATATATATATATAAACAAGCAGATTTTTGTAACTTGCATAACCTTTATATATATAAAACAAACAGATTCTATATATTATATAAACCTTTACAATATTATATCCCACTCTGAAGCACGTAAACTTATATATGAACACAAAGCATAAGATTATAAGCATAAGATTATTATTAAAAGAGAAGGTGAAAGAAAAGATATCTTTATTGATAAACTGAAAGTATTATCTCAACTATACATTTAGATAGGTGTACAACTTGTATTTATAATACTTGAGAGATAACGGGCTGGCATAGAGAGCTCCAATACATTCTAACCATCGGATATTGAGAAATGCTGAGAGCCGTTGATTATAAACATTTGATAACTTTAGTAGCCGCATATCTTATATCTCTTATTCCCCTCTTCAAACCTAACGATGTTAGGGTTTGCGATTTTCTTCATCTTTTCCAAAATTAATCAAGTAAACTTCAGAATTGATGCTCGATCTTGCAAAGTATTGAACTTTTCAGTGCTTTGTAGGGTTAAGATCTTTATGCTGAGATATTGAGTTGCGACATATGTTAGAAAAGAAAATTTAGTGATGAGCTTCTGCAAAACTTTTGGTTCGCACTAGTTTTGTAGAATGTTTTCCATCTTTTACTGATGTAGGATCTTTGCTCATGAGACTTGAGTTTTTGCACGCCTGATTGTCTGCAGATTTGGTTTCTGAGAGATCCTTGCTTTGCGACTTTATTGTAGAGCTGGTTGTGTCTTCAACATGAAGTTCGTGCTTCAATCTGAGGAAACTTTGTTTAGACAGTGGTTTGGTTAAAATATCTGCTTTCTGGTAAGCCGCAGGTATATGATTAATCATTAGTTTCCCTTTCATAACTTGTTCTCTTACGAAGTATAGATCCAATTCCATGTGTTTTCTTCTTGAGTGCAAGACTGGATTTGCCGCAAGTAGTGTTGCACTTAGATTATCACACCATATTGTTGCTTTGTTGCTTGTTTTGACTTGTAACTCACATAGTAATGATTCGATCCACATTATTTCTGCTGTAGTACTAGCAACACTTCTATACTCAGCTTCAGTGCTTGATCGGGACACTGTTGGTTGTTTTTTTGAGCACCAAGAAATAGGATTCTTACCTAGGAATATGCAATATCCACTAGTTGATTTCTGTCATCACAATCTATAGCCCACTCTGCATCAGCATAGCCATTGATGTTAAGTGTTTTGCATGATTGTAGTGTTAAGCCCTGATTTGCAGTCCCTTTGAGATATCTTAAGATTCTTTTGACTGCTTTCCAATGTTCATCAAGTGGTTTGTGCATAAACTGGCTTACTTTATTTACACTATATGTGATCTCTGGTCTTGTTATTGTAACATATTATAGAGCCCCAACAATGCTTCTGTATTGTCTGTCATTGATTATTGGATTGCCTCTTTCCTTTGATAAGCGTAAGTTGCTTGCCATTGGTGTGCATAGAGAATTTGCCTGAAGCATTTTTGCTTTTATCAGTATGTCAGTGATGTATTTGCTTTGACTTAAGTGCAATGTGGTAGATGAAATTCTTTTAACTTCAATGCTAAGAAAGTAGTGCAAGTTTCCCAAGTCTTTAACCGAGAATTCCTTGTCTAGACACATTGTGAGATTCTTTATTTCTGTGGCATTGCTCCCTGTAATTATAAAGTCATCAACATATATTAGAACATAAGTAATAGAATCATTGCTAAACTTGGTAAATAGTGAGTTGTCAGATTTTGTAGAATTGTAACCAAGTTTAGCTAGGGTTGATTTTAATTTCTCAAACCACACCCTTGGAGCTTGTTTAAGCCCATATATTGCCTTGTTTAGTTTGCATACACAGTTTTCATATCCTTTTTGTATGAATCCTTGGGGCTGATCCATGTATACCTCTTCCTGCAGTATACCATTTAGGAATGCATTATTTATGTCTAATTGCTTGATGGTCCAATTTCTTTGCAAGGCAATTGTTAGGATAATTCTAACAGATGTGGGTTTCACAACTGGCGAAAAAGTTTCATTAAAGTCAAATCCTTGTTGTTGTGAATACCCTTTAGCTACTAATCTTGCCTTGTATTTAGATATTGAACCATCAGCATTCTTTTTAAGTCTATATGTCCATTTGCATCCAACAATACTCTTATTAGGTGGCAAGGGAACAAGTGTCCATGTTTTGTTCCTTATTAATGCATCATGCTCTTCTTTCATAGCAGTGACCCATTTCTCATTTTGAATTGCTTGTTGGTATGTGTTTGGCTCTTCTGTTTCTAACTCTGCATTATATACTTTTGGTTTGAATATACCACGTTTTGCCCTTGTTGTCATATGGTGACCAGTTCTTGTAGGTTGTTGTCTTTCTTCAATTGGCGTGGATTCAAGTTGAGTACTGGATGATTGTATGTCATTCAGTATTTGATGAGAGTCTGATAGAGAGTTGTTGTCTTGTTGAGATGAGTGACTTGAGCTCTCTGATAATTCATTGGGCTCCTGACTTGATTCTGGACTGAGACCCCTTTGACTTGAAATTGATGTAGGTTGTTTAGTCTGATTTTCATATTCTGTATTTGCTTGCTTTAGAGTAGTTTCCTCCAGTTGACTGGGTATTGGTGGTAGAGAACACTTTAGATTGTACACTTTCTATGTTGTTTTGATTTCTGATGTATTAAAAGGAAAAACCTGCTCATTGAAGACTACATGTCTAGATATGTAGACTCTCCCATTAGTATCTAAGCACTTGTATCCCTTCTGATTGGTTGCATAACCAAGAAAAGTGCAAGGAGATGATCTGAAACTTAATTTGTTAGAGTTATAACATCTCAAATAGGGAAAGCACAAACACCCAAATACTTTCAGTGCTTGATAATCAGGTTTAACTTTGTAGAGTACTTCTAATGGATTGTTACATTTTAGCACTTTTGTGGGTAACCTGTTTATCAAGTACACTGAAGTTGGAAATGCATCTGGCCAGAATTTTAGTGGCATTGATGCATTAGCTAATAGGGTGAGACCTGTCTCTACTATGTGTCTGTGATTTCTCTCTACAAGCCCATTTTGTTCAGATGTGTGTAGACATGTTATTCTTTGTGTTATTCCTCTCTTTTGAAAGTACTCCTTTAATGGCATGAATTCAGATCCACCATCAGTTTGGATAATTTTCAGTTAACAATTTGTTTGTTTTTCTGCATTGGCTATAAACTGTAAAACTGCATTATGAGTTTTAGACTTAGTTTTTAGAAAATATATCCACACATATCTGCTATAGGCATCAACAAAAGATATATAGTATTTGTATCCATAATCAGAAGTAATTGGGGTTGGTCCCCATAGGTCAACAGCAACTAATTCAAGTGGCTTATCATAAACAGTGTCAGAGTAAGGAAAAGGAAGCTTGTGAGACTTACCCATTTGACAGTAAGTACATACATAAGACATAGGGATATTGCCAACAGAAATATTATTATCATATAAAATTTGTCTTACAATTTTTACACTTGGATGTCCCAATTTACAGTGCCAAACATCAAATTTCACACAGTTTTCTCTCTGTTTGATTTCAGAAACATTACACTGCTTATTTGTGGAATATCTTGGATTAGCAACATTGAATTGATAGAGTCCCCTAATTTCTCTACCCTGCAAAAGAGTTTCCCTAGTTAGAATATCTTTGACAAGGCAGTGTTTTGGGTAAAACTCAAAATAGACATTATTGTCTTTGGCAAACTGTGATACACTGATTAAGTTCTTTTTGATTAGGGGAACTCTTAACAAGTTATTAAGATAAAATAGCCTTTTCCCATTTATATAAGCACATCCAGTGTGAGTAATAGAAATGGGTTTACCATTCCCCATATGTAAAGAATGCGTACCTTTGTATTCTTTATTGCCAAGATTTAAGTTGTTGAGATTGTTTGTCACATGATTTGTTGCTCCTGTATCTGGATACCAGTTGTCATCCTGTATATCCTCCAATTTTGCGCATTCTTGGTTGTCAGGATGACCTTTTGTCTCCTGTCATGCATTGACCATATTGGCATTGGGAATGAAGCCTCTTGAGTTATTGTTGGCTTGCTGTGATGGTGTATAGTTTGTGTCGAATCTGAAATAGCACTTATTTGCACTGTGCCCATACTTTTCACAAATTTGACATCTAAGTCTATTACTGTTATTATTACTCCATCTTCCTCTCCCTCTACCTCTGGACTGCGCATTTCCTCTTTGATTACTACTTGCTTGACTTCTTGTATTGGGGTTTCTTTCTTGAGTTCTGCCTTTACTGTTACTCACAAAATTAGCAGAGAATTCTGAGATTACAGGTTTCTTTTGTTCAAGTCTTCCTTCATGAGCAAGGAGAGTGGAATGAACATACTGGATAGATGGGGTAACTTCCCTTGATGAAATGACAACAACTACAGATTCATAGTCATCATCAAGTCCTCCAAGTATACATAGAACTTGTTCTGTGTCTGAGACCTTGTGGCCTATAGAGGCAAGTTGATCACAAAGGGTTTTAATCTTTGTCAGATATTCCCTTACAGATAAGTTTTCTTTTCTGCAGCCTTGCAGTTGCCTTTTATAGTACATTATCTTGGCTGCTGACTGAGTATTGGATACTTGTTCTATAGTTGTCCAAATTTCATGTGCAGTCTTGCACCCAACTAATTGTGGCAATATGTTTGCACTGACTGATGACAGTAGCCAAGAACTGATCAAGCTATCTTGTCTCTGATGAATTGTGTAATCTTGATTAATGACCAATTTTCCTTCTTGATTTGTGATGTATTTAGGTGGTGTGGCAAGTGTACCAAGAACGTGTTCATCTAGACCATATCCTCTGATGGCTGTTTCGATTTGAAACTTCCAAAGCAGATAATTTGAATCATCTAACTGGATGTTGATCAACTGACTTTGAGGCTTGATGATAGACTTGATCAGATCTTGTGTTCTATTGAAGGTTGTTGCAGAATTGCTTGAGGCTGAAGTATTGCTAGAATTATCTTGATCTCCTTCTGCCATGATGCAAAATTTGTGTTGAGATTCAGAAAGATGGATTCAGAGATGATTTTCTTGAGTAGAAAGATGCAGCCAGACTCTCTGGATGATGAAATAGGTTCTGACAGAGATTCTTAGCGAGGCAGAAAAGATTGGTCTCAATCTTGAGACAGATGAGACCAGCAAATTGCTCTGAATCTTGAACAGGTATGAGTAAAACTGCTTGTAGCAGCAAAGAGATGATGAGAATTCTGATTAATGAATTCTCGGATGATTCAGAGGCGCAGCCTAACTTCAAATGATGATTTTGATTTTGATGGAGTTATAGGCAGGGCGTTTTCTTGCTGTTAGGCAAGTTGGCTCTGATACCATAAAAGAGAAGGTGAAAGAAAAGATATCTTTATTGATAAACTGAAAGTATTATCTCAACTATACATTTAGATAGGTGTACAACTTGTATTTATAATACTTGAGAGATAACGGGCTGGCATAGAGAGCCCAAATACATTCTAACCATCAGATATTGAGAAATGTTGAGAGCCATTGATTACAAACATTTGATAACTTTAGCAGCCGCATATCTTATATCTCTTATTATTATAAATATTTACACCTTTTACATATGCATATTATATATATATATTTTACATATATATGAAACATAAAATGTCCTTCTCTGTTTTTTTAATATCACATATATACATTAACATATATAACATATATACATGAACATACCCAAAAAAGAGCTGTCATCGCCAGAGGGTGCGAGGCTATGCTCGGTTTCAACAGTAGGAAGAGGAGGTGGCTTACAAGTCTGAAGGTGGAAGGACTGGCTGCTGATGAACGGCCTGGAGGTGGAGACAGGTAGATGCGGGATGGAAGGCAGAGAGTGTGGTTGGTAGCCGAGGTCTGGAGGAGTGACGAGATAGGCAGGCTGGGTTGGTCATGGGCGGAAGGGCTTGGCATTTGGTGCGGTTCGCTGGAGGAAGGAGAACGGGTTGGGATGAGGGGATAAAGGTGATGGGAGATGAGGCGAGGGGAGGAATCAAGGTGAGCGGAGCTCAGGTCGAAGCAGAGGGTGCTTCACGTGGTCAGGGAGGGAAGAGAGGATGGACAAGCGGCGCATGGTGAAGCTGCTTGCTTTGGTGGTGGGGCGAGCATAGGTAAATGAAGAAGAATGAAGACCACATGCATAAACGAATGCAAAATAAGAGCTTTGATATATATATATATATATATATATATATATATATATATATATATATATATATATATATATATATATATTCTTTCAATCTGAAGAAGACGGAACAAAATAAAAGGAAAAGAGAAATGAATACGAACCTATAGAAATATTGAACAGATAGGAATGTTAAAGGTTAGAAATAAATTCCGGGAATAATAAAAGGTTAGTGGCTATTGATTTACGTAGTGGATAATGAAAGGACACAAGAAATCAAAAGACTCAAATACAGAACCGATACGGCAAATCGTTTTGCCGATTTTGCCGCGTACCGGACATCGAATTACGGGAATGAATATACTACGGAGATCAATCTGACGAGACAGACATGATGGTACACAGATATGAGCGATACGACAATCCTATCAAAAGTCGATATTCGCTGCAAAAATGTTGTTAAAATGTCGAAAATAAGATAAACGGAGCTAGAGAAGTTCAAATTTGACGAAACGAATTATGACGTCTTACTCAGAAAATAGTTTACATTTTTATTATATAAAAATTTGACGAAACGAATTTTGTGAAATTTTAAACGATAAAATTTTGAAATAAAAAATTTGATATTTGGAATGCGTCTAATTAATCATAGCAACTGGTAAATTTTCATCCAAAAATTTGAAAGTTATTTTCGTGTGTAATTTTATTTCAATTTAATCAGTTAGGAATTGATGAAAATAAAATGTTTTCGAAATCTAAATATTTTTACATAGAAAAATTCTAAATCATCTTCTGAACAAGACGTCATTTTTCGTTTTTTCAAATTTGGGCTTCTTTAGCTCCGTCGATCTTATTCTTCTGCGTTTTTGCTGCATTTTCCGCTAGTAGAAAATTCGGATTTTTATAATTCAATCGTACCACTGATATCTGTATACTATTTTGACCGTCTCGTCGTGCTGATCTCTACGGTATATCCAATTCTGTGTTTTGAAGTTCGGTACGAAACGAAATCCGTGTAAATTGTAATCGTATCGGTAAACGGTTTGTGTCTTTGGATTTCTTGAACCATTTCATATTCCACCGTATAGATCAAGTACCCGTTGCTTTTAAGTATTCTAGAATTTACGTTCCTGACATTCACTGTTCCCTGTGCATTAGTTGTCTGTTCAATTTCGTTGCTTTCAAAATATTACTTTATTAAAGTTGCATTACTTTATTTTGTTGCCTATTCATTTCCTTTCCACCTTTTCCTTTACCTGTTCGTGAAAATGGAAATCACCTTTTCAATTTAATTCAAATGGTTTGTTTGGCCTTCTGTTCTTTTGTTGAGAGTATAATAAATAAATCTTTTAAAGCTTATGCATTTTTAACTGTAGCTTGCTAGTAGCTTGCTTGTACATATTCTACCATTGTTTTGATATTTGAACTAACGTGTCTTGCCCCTTTCATGTCCACATTCATGTTTTAAATTAATATGATATCAAGTTATATATTTAGTCTAGAATTGCATCCCCTCATTTTCGAGCCTGCTACCCCTCCTTACTGTCTTGCTCACCAACGCCTCTACCATTCCTTTTTCTTTCGTTCTGAATTTTTTTTTATACAAACGTTTTTCTAGAAACTTGTATACTTTGGGTTGCTGCATTGTTTACATGAACCTGCTCCGATCTCCATTCGTTCCCAATTCATGGCAGCCACCCCTATGTTGCAACCCTCTCCGCCATCGACCAAGTTGCACTGCCCAGCAGCCATAACCCGTGTTTCCTCATCCGCGCCCTATCCTCCGCGTCAGCTGCTGCCTTGCCACCTGACCCTAGCCGAAAGCCCAACGCTCAGCAACCTCCTTTTCTCTCACGTGTAGCATCCCTGGCCGAGGCCAATATCTCGCACAGCCACCATTTTCCATCGCATTTCCTTCCCCGAGGCCAACTCGCCATGCGTGACGGACCTTTTCTCTCCCCACGCCTAACTGTGCTCTGCCTCGTCCATCAACCGACCTTCTCCTTTCTATTGTGTAAAATGTAAGCTATGATTCTTTTATTATATATATATATATGATCCTTGTATTTGCTGTTCTATGCATATTCCAGCATTCGCAAATTTTGTTATACCTACTTATATATATACCGAAGCTATGATTGAAACAGTTTTTGATAATAAATATATACAATGTTTTAGTTATATTAGCGTGTATAATACATTCTGTTGGATTTTAAATTTTATATAGCTTTTGGTTCAAAACAGTTTTATTTCTTCAAAGTTTTGTTTTGTATAGTATGTAAATATGCTTGGTTTCGAAGTATATACATATATAGATTTTTAAAAAATATCATATTAAAAATAGTATAATATACAATTCATATTGCCATAGCTTGTATATTTCTCTCGGGTTGTTACGAATGAATGGCATGTATATGTTTAGTGTGCGTGTATTTATTTGGCATTTGTCTAGTCTGCATAGAGGGTTAGACTTCATATTTGTTGTAAGCTTAGTCTGCATATTGGTTATAATCTGCACCCATATAAATATGCATATGTACCTGAGTTTAGTTCCATTTATTGTTAGAGATTTATTTATAGGTGTTTAAAAATTTAAATGCTGATTTTATGTGTATATACCCATATGTTTTGTCTTAACGCGTATTTCAAAATTTAATATTGATGTTGGTTTAAAGTATATTAGCTATATTAGTTCTTATTTTGCATATTACGTTTGTTTAAATTTTATAGGAGTCAGTTTGCCGTTTATATAAAATATAAGTATGTAAGTTTATACTTTCTTTTATATATTTGTCTATATATAAGTATTTATGAGTCAATTTCAAATATATATGGAAACTTTATTTTATGTGTTTGAAATAAATTTTGATTTAATATATATGTATTAAAATTTATTTTGAAACAAAATATATATATATATATATATTTCTATATATATATATATCAAGTCGATTCTGATTGTTCTCATCGATTTCCATTTATCAGCTCCGTTCTTCGAATTCGAGTTCAATCTTGATTTTTCTTGGAATTTGTACCTGGATTCATAACCTATCTCATTCTCGTTCATCTCCAGCTTCGAAAAGGTGAGTAATCACTCATGATTAATGTTCTTTTATTTATTAAATTTGATTTCAATTGAAACGACAATTGAAATATGCTGCTGTTAGTTATTTACACTGTTATTACCTGTATCAGTTCACCTGTGACATCTGACACCACTATCTGTTATTTATACAATTATAATTAAGTTTGGTTGGTAATGATTGATTGTTTGATGTTGACATTGGACGTTAAATTGTTAATGTGTAAGTGATAAATAATTTGAAATTGAAATTGACGTAGAATAGTTAGATTTGATATATGCTAAATTTGATTAGATGACATTTGCATAATATGACCTTATTTAAATGTTAGATTAATTGACACATAGAAATTTGGTTATGTACACCTTGAACCATTGAATGTATGTTGTAAAATTGATGTAGTATGAAATTGGATAATAGATATCAATTGAAGAACCGTATAAATATTAGTGTAATAATCTTTAATCTACATGAAATGATAGTGTAGATTCTAGAAATAATTATATTAATTTGCACAAACAACAATATGAATTAATATTATTATTTCAGGATTATTTGAATGTACTATTGGATTGTTGTTGATGTTTGCTATTGCTTGTTTATTTACTTTGACACCATCCCAGTTATCACACTGCAAGTTCCCTTTGCTATGCTTTGATTTTTGAATTAAAATGGAATCGGGTTGAAATGATAAATACCCAAATTTAACTTTGACTTAGGATAGAGAATTAAATAAAACCCGATTGGTCAATAATTGGATTTAAAAATAAAATAAAGATTTTATTTGGATAAATAATAAGGTTTTGAAATGAAGTTAGAATTAGAATTTTTATGAAAGGAAAATGTTAATATTTAATAATCCGAATCAAAATATTAACATAGTAGATGATGAAAGAACGTTGTTTTAAAATTAATTATTTAATAATTAAATTTGGAATTATTAATAATTAAGTTTTGAAATTACTTAATAATTAAGTTTTGAAATTATTTAATAATTTAATGAGATTGAATTATTTAACAATTAAATAAAATTGAATTCTTTGATAATTGAAATTGAACCTTTTAATAAGTGAAATTAAGTTTCTTTATTAATTGTGTTTTGAAATTGTAACTAAGTAAATAAATAAGTGAAATTGAATTTCTCTAACAAGAAACAAAATGTGTTTTATTAAAATAAATGTAAGACTTGAAATGTAAAGAATTTGATTTGATGAATTTAATTTAATGCAATTTGTAAGTTTTGATATAATGGTGTTGAACTTAAATAATTGATTTAATAAATTAGAAGTAAAATAGAAATTGTTTTGAAGGATAAATTTACTTAACGAATATTGAATGAAATCGATAAATGAGCTTAAATTGATTTGAATGTAGGTTAAATCATTTTAAATGATTTCGGAATGAAACTTATATACGAATTTAAATGAATATTGGAATGATTTTAAATAAAAATTGAAATTGTATTATAAGATTTTGAAATGGTAATTTGGATGTTTTGAAACGCAAATTTTTGGAAATTGGTTTAGAAAGACAAATGAAATGTTGGGTTACAAATTCTAATTGAGATTGAAATTGATTTGGTTTTGAAATAAATAAACGACCAATCGGTGTAATAATTACGAAAGTTATTAAAGAGACCGAAATCGGTTAGGGACATACTCACTGTCTAAACCGAATACCACTTTAATAACTATACGTGGAGTATGATCCAGAATGAAGTGGTTGGAATGATGTACGTGATGACTGAAGAAAGAGAACGATAATGGATAGCCTTGACACTTGTGTCAAATTGGAAATGACTAAAACAGGAGCCGTGCCGGGCCAAATGGGGTCAGCTACCTCGAGCGAACACACTTCTTCGTAAACTACTCATTACTTGTTATCGATTGGTGCACCCTCGAATTTTGGGAGTGTTGTTTCGTGGTGTTGCGATCGTTGCGGCGATGCATTCTCACCAGTCCGAATCAGGCGAACGGTAGTTTCACTACCTTGGGTATTGCCTCTTGTGCCTTGTCATACTTGTATCCCTATATACGCGACCACTACGATTTGTTTTGTGTTATACCTATGGAGTACTCCCTGATATCCCACTAGTTTACGGTGGAGTTTACAGTGATGTATAGTCTATAATGCTTATATAAAATGTGTTAAGGGGGATAATGGTAACGCCTTAACACTATTTTGATATTTTATATTACTGATAGGCATTATCTACTTATCGTACACTACTACATAGTAGATAGTTTAACGCATCCTTAAAGGATGGTTATTCCAAACATCCTTTGAGTTACTTGTATTTCAGTTGCTATTTCACTTGAGTTGGATTTATTGATATACGAATGTTAATCCTGACTCGAGTGTTTTGTGTTTTGCTTTACGCTCCGGTCAGACTGAGTGTACCAGTATTCAAGACTCACCTTTGGAGTTGGAGCTTCACTTGGAGATCCATCTATCTATCCAGTTCAGATATCTAGTTGATTCTAGTGATGTATTCTGATATTGTATTTGATTATTGTATCCGAGACATCTGTTGTACCTTATTTAACTCTAATATGTATATAGTAGCTTCATGAACTACTATCTTTTGTTTCCGCTACATTTATTACTCTGTGTCTATGATCTGTGATTATTTATTTACCGTATATGCTGAGTTTTGCCAAATTTGTATTAACAATTCGGTATTCTGAATTATTCAAGTCCGACATGTGCGGATGCGAATAGTCCAAAATAGCAGGTCGTTACAGTTGGTATCAGAGCTTTGGTAGCTCTAGGCAAACCTTAGCATATAGGGTAAATGTATTTACAGAATCACTTTCATTCGAGTTGAATCTCTCCCTTTTGACTCGATTCCTTTGAATTTTGGAAATTCCCTACGGTTCCAAAACTCATTCGTGTCCTTCACTATTCATCTTCTTTTAATTTTGGAGTATCACATAACTCCACTTCGAATGATCTTTATAATGAGTTGGCGGTCCCGCAAATCTTAAATTGATTTGTAAAGGGGTGAAACTCTTTTACGATAGAATCAATTCACCGGAGATTTATATATCCTCGGTTTAGATGCTGACATCTTTTGGTTATGCCGAATTCTATCTCTGGCGATCAAATGTCGATTTGCCTCTGGATTCTGCATCGATCTTATTCTTGAAGTCTCGGTTGACCTGGTTAAGGTTGCCCGTGATTTGTATGAGTTTATCCATCTTTTTGTTTGAAATTCAATCATCTTATCGCCCTATCGAGCCTATCTTTGAATTTGAATTCTTTGATTTAAGTCCCTTTAATTTGGATCTCTATCCTTGCCTTGAAATTCCTTTTTGTATCATCAAGTGAGGGTGTGTAATTGTAAATTTATATTAAAATGTTTTATAGTGTGTTGTTTGAGTTGTTGATGTTGATTTGGATTTTCGATCGATTCGTCTGATCAACGCTATCGATAGAATTTCCAAAACACTTGAACTAAGCAAACTGACATAATATTATTTTCAAATTTGGTAAATGAAATAAATTTGTATGAATATATTATAAATATATATAAGTAAAATTTTCTGAAATTTCATAAGTTAATTAAATTGGTTGTTGAAATGATAATAATTGATTATCACTTATGGTTCTATAAATGAATTTTTAAACATGGGTTATAAACTGATTTGAAATTTAAATGAATTTAAAATTTAGAATTTAATTTCCAGTGATTTCAAGCTTTGGTTTTTAAAATTTTAAAATGTATATCATTGAAGGTATTTTCAAATAGAAACCGTTTTCAAAGAATTTTAAAATGTTGAAACTAGTGCTCTTCTCTTTGTCGCTGGAAAATAATTTCGGTGATGGCGGCCGCATCATCGACATTCATTTTTGAGTTTCGAAGTGAAGAGACCATTTTGTAGCTTTGCTACGGTTTTGTTTTGGAAAAAAAATTTGATTAGAATTTCTTAAGTATGACTTGATTTATATATATATATATGGGTATATTATTTTAAATTTAATTGATTTAATATATATAGTATATACATAATTATTTCTAAAGGATTTGGAATTAAACGGAAATTTAATTCTTAAAAATTATGTTAAAGGATGTTTTCAATTATAAATAAAGCTAAATTTTGAATAAGTATTTAAACTTGAAATAATTGAATTTGAAAATTTTATTTATATAGTATTAAATTGCATTTCAATATAACTTACCTAAATTATTCAGAAGTTAAAATGTAATTGGATAATATACAATATATAATGATTTTATAAATAAAATTTGAGTGTGTATAATAAATGTTATACACTTAGATTTGAATTATATAAAAAAATGCTAATAAAGATGATAAAATAATAAGTTAATTGAATGAGATGAATATAATAAATTTTGTTCTGAAAGAATTAACAAATTGAAATTAGATCAACTTATGGAAATACCTTAAATTTAAACCAATTATTGAGTATAAATTAATTTAAATTGAAATTTATATGGTTTAAATTAATTTATATGGTTTAATTATATGTAATAGGATATACTAAGTGGAATAAACTTAATAATAATTTGGAATAAAAGAATTAAATTTGTTGAATAAAATATGAGTACAATAAATGATTATACAAATTGATGATTTAGAAATTGTAAATACAGGTTGACCAGATAAGAAGATAATGGATTTAGAAATAGATAGATCGATTTAACTTAAGTGAACTCAAATGGGTTAGACCAAATGTTGAATATAAATTAGTTTAAATTTGAAATTTATATGGTTTTAAATTTATTGTTTATTTTGAATATAAAAACCTGTTCTTTCTTTCTGGCTGTTTCTATTCTCCTACCTCCTTCCTTTTCGGGGACGAAAAGTTTTGAGTGGGGGAGAGTGTAACGACCTGTAAATTTTAACTGTTTTAATAACGTAATTAGTTGAAATTTTGTGAAATTTTAAACGATAAAACGTTGAAATAAAAAATTTGATATTTGGAATGCGTCTAATTAATCATAGCAACTGGTAAATTTTCATCCAAAAATTTGAAAGTTATTTTTGTGTGTAGTTTTATTTCAATTTAATCAGTTAGGAATTGATGAAAATAAAATGTTTTCGAAACCTAAATATTTTTACATAGAAAAATTATAAACCATCTTCTGAGCAAGACGTCATTTTTCGTTTTTCCAAATTTGGGCTTCTTTAGCTCCGTCGATCTTATTCTTCTGCGTTTTTGCTGCATTTTCCGCTAGTAGAAAATTCGGATTTTTATAATTCAATCGTACCACTGATATCTGTATACCGTTTTGACCGTCTCGTCGTGCTGATCTCTGCGGTATATCCAATTCTATGTTTTGAAGTTCGGTACGAAACGAAATCCGTGTAAATGGTAATCGTATCGGTAACCGGTTTGTGTCTTTGGATTTCTTGAACCATTTCATATTCCACCGTATAGATCAAGTACCCGTTGCTTTTAATTATTCCAGAATTTACGTTCCTTACGTTCACTGTTCCCTGTGCATTAGTTGTCTATTCAATTTCGTTGCTTTCAAAATATTACTTTATTAAAGTTGCATTACTTTATTCTGTTGCCTATTCATTTCCTTTCCACCTTTTCCTTTACCTGTTCGTGAAAATGGAAATCACCTTTTCAATTTAATTCAAATGGTTCGTTTGGCCTTTTGTTCTTTTGTTGAGAGTATAATAAATAAATCTTTTAAAGCTTATGCATTTTTAACTGTAGCTTGCTAGTAGCTTGCTTGTACATATTCTACCATTGTTTTGATATTTGAACTAACATGTCTTGCCCCTTTCATGTCCACATTCATGTTTTAAATTAATATGATATCAAGTTATATATTTAGTCTAGAATTGCATCCCCTCATTTTCGAGCCTGCTACCCCTCCTTACTGTCTTGCTCACCAACGCCTCTACCATTCCTTTTTCTTTCGTTCTGAATTTTTTTTTATACAAACGTTTTTCTAGAAACTTGTATACTTTGGGTTGCTGCATTGTTTACATGAACCTGCTCCGATCTCCATTCGTTCCCAATTCATGGCAGCCACCCCTATGTTGCAACCCTCTCCGCCATCGACCAAGTTGCACTGCCCAGCAGCCATAACCCGTGTTTCCTCATCCGCGCCCTAGCCTCCACGTCAGCTGCTGCCTTGCCACCTGACCCTAGCCGAAAGCCCAACGCTCAGCAACGTCCTTTGCTCTCACGTGTAGCATCCCTGGCCGAGGCCAATATCTCGCACAGCCACCATTTTCCATCGCATTTCCTTCCCCGAGGCCAACTCGCCATGCATGACGGACCTTTTCTCTCCCCACGCCTAGCTGTGCTCTGCCTCGTCCATCGACCGACCTTCTCCTTTCTATTGTGTAAAATATAAGCTATGATTCTTTTATTATATATATATGATCCTTGTATTTGCTGTTCTATGCATATTCCAGCATTCGCAAATTTTGTTATACCTACTTATATATATACCGAAGCTATGATTGAAACAGTTTTTGATAATAATATATATACAATGTTTTAGTTATATTAGCGTGTATAATACATTCTGTTGGATTTTAAATTTTATGTAGCTTTTGGTTCAAAACAGTTTTATTTCATCAAAGTTTTGTTTTGTATAGTACGTAAATATGCCTGGTTTCGAAGTATATACATATATATATTTTTAAATAATATCATATTAAAAATAGTATAATATACAATTCATATTGCCATAGCCTATATATATTTCTCTCGGGTTGTTACGAATGAATGGCATGTATATGTTTAGTGTGCGTGTATTTATTTGGCATTTGTATAGTCTGCATAAAGGGTTAGACTGCATATTTGCTGTAAGCTTAGTCTGCATATTGGTTATAATCTGCACCCGTATATATATGCATATGTACCTGAGTTTAGTTCCATTTATTGCTAGAGATTTATTTATAGGTGTTTAAAAATTTAAATGCTGATTTTATGTGTATATACCCATATGTTTTGTCTTAACGTGTATTTCAAAATTTAATATTGATTTTGGTTTAAAGTATATTAGCTATATTAGTTCTTATTTTGCATATTGGGTTTGTTTAAATTTTATAGGAGTCAGTTTGTTGTTTATATAAAATATAAGTATGTAAGTTTATACATTCTTTTATATATTTGTCTATAAATAAGTATTTATGAGTCAATTTCAAATATATATGGAAACTTTATTTTATGTGTTTGAAATAAATTTTGATTTAATATATATGTATTAAAATTTATTTTGAAACAAAAAATATATATATTTTTCTGTATATATATATATATATATATCAAGTCGATTCTGATAGTTCTCATCGATTTCCATTTATCAGCTCCGTTCTTCGAATTCGAGTTCAATCTTGACTTTTCTTGGAATTTGTGCCTGGATTCATAACCTATCTCATTCTCGTTCATCTCCAGCTTCGAAAAGGTGAGTAATCACTCACGATTAATGTTCTTTTATTTATTAAATTTGATTCCAATTGAAACGACAATTGAAATATGCTGCTGTTAGTTATTTACACTATTATTACCTGTATCAGTTCACCTGTGACATCTGACACCACTATTTGTTATTTATACAATGATAATTCAGTTTGGTTGATAATGATTGATTGTTTGATGTTGACATTGGACGTTAAATTGTTAATGTGTAAGTGATAAATAATTTGAAATTGAAATTGACGTAGGATAGTTAGATTTGATATATGCTAAATTTGATTAGATGACATTTGCATAATATGACCTTATTTAAATGTT
This sequence comes from Allium fistulosum, assembly GCA_030737815.1. NCBI lineage: Eukaryota > Viridiplantae > Streptophyta > Magnoliopsida > Asparagales > Amaryllidaceae > Allium > Allium fistulosum. The sequence goes on along the minus strand of CM060907.1, from coordinate 676,173,466 downwards.
AGATTAATTGGTACGTAGAAATTTGGTTATGTACACCTTGAACCATTGAATGTATGTTGTAAAATTGATGTAGTATGAAATTGGATAATAGATATCAATTGAAGAACCGTATAAATATTAGTGTAATAATCTTTAATCTACATGAAATGATAGTGTAGATTCTAGAAATAATTATATTAATTTGCACAAACAACAATGTGAATTAATACGATTATTTTGGGATTATTTGAATGTACTATTGGAATGTTGTTGATGTTTGCTGTTGCTTGTTTATTTACTTTGACACCATCCCAGTTATCACACTCCAAGTTCCCTTTGCTATGCTTTGATTTTTGAATTGAAATGGAATCGGGTTGAAATGATAAATACCCAAATTTAACTTTGACTTAGGATAGAGAATTAAACAAAACCCGATTGGTCAATAATTGGATTTAAAAATAAAATAAAGATTTTATTTGGATAAATAATAAGGTTTTGAAATGAAGTTAGAATTAGAATTTTTATGAAAGGAAAATGTTAATATTTAATAATCCGAATCAAAATATTAACATAGTAGATGATGAAAGAACGTTGTTTTAAAATTAATTATTTAATAATTAAATTTGGAATTATTAATAATTAAGTTTTGAAATTACTTAATAATTAAGTTTTGAAATTATTTAATAATTTAATGAGATTGAATTATTTAACAATTAAATAAAATTGAATTCTTTGATAATTGAAATTGAACCTTTTAATAAGTGAAATTAAGTTTCTTTATTAATTGTGTTTTGAAATTGTAACTAAGTAAATAAATAAGTGAAATTGAATTTCTCTAACAAGAAACAAAATGTGTTTTATTAAAATAAATGTAAGACTTGAAATGTAAAGAATTTGATTTGATGAATTTAATTTAATGCAATTTGTAAGTTTTGATATAATGGTGTTGAACTTAAATAATTGATTTAATAAATTGGAAGTAAAATAGAAATTGTTTTGAAGGATAAATTTACTTAACGAATATTGAATGAAATCCATAAATGAGCTTAAATTGATTTGAATGTAGATTAAATCATTTTAAATGATTTCGGAATGAAACTTATATACGAATTTAAATGAATATTGGAATGATTTTAAATAAAAATTGAAATTGTATTATAAGATTTTGAAATGATAATTTGGATGTTTTGAAATGTAAATTTTTGGAAATTGGTTTAGAAAGACAAATGAAATGTTGGGTTACAAATTCTAATTGAGATTGAAATTGATTTGGTTTTGAAATAAATAAACGACCAATCGGTGTAATAATTACGAAAGTTATTAAAGAGACCGAAATCAGTTCGGGACATACTCACTGTCTAAACTGAATACCACTTTAATAAATATACGCGGAGTATGATCCAGAATGAAGTGGTTGGAATGATGTACGTGATGACTGAAGAAAGAGAACGATAATGGATAGCCTTGACACTTGTGTCAAATTGGAAATGACTAAAACAGGAACCGTGCCAGGCCAAATGGGGTCAGCTACCTCAAGCAAACACACTTCTTCGTAAACTACTCATTACTTGTTATCAATTGGTGCACCCTCGAATTTTAGGAGTGTTGTTTCACGGTGTTGTGATCGTTGTGGCGATGCGTTCTCACCAGTCCGGATCAGGCGAACGGTAGTTTCACTACCTTGGGTATTGCCTCATCTGCCTTGTCATACTTTTATCCCTATATACGCGACCACTATGATTTGTTTTGTGCTATACCTATGGAGTACTCCCTGATATCCCACTAGTTTACGGTGGAGTTTACTGTGCTGTATAGTCTATAACGCTTATATAAAATGTATTAAGGGGGATAATGGTAACGCCTTAACACTATTTTGATATTTTATATTACTGATAGGCATTACCTACTTATCGTACACTACTACATAGTAGATAGTTTAACGCATCCTTAAAGGATGGTTATTCCAAACATCCTTTGAGTTACTTGTATTTCAGTTGCTATTTCACTTGAGTTGGATTTATTGATATAAGAATGTTAATCCTGACTCGAGTGTTTTGTGTTTTGCTTTACGCTCGGGTCAGACTGAGTGTACCAGTATTCGAGACTCACCTTTGGAGTTGGAGCTTCGCTTGGAGATCCAGCTATCTATCCAGTTCAGATATCCAGTTGATTCTAATGATGTATTCTGATATTGTATTTGATTATTGTATCCGAGACATCTGTTGTACCTTATTTAACTCTGATATGTATATAGTAGCTTCATGAACTACTATCTTTTGTTTCCGCTGCATTTATTACTCCGTGTCTGTGATCTGTGATTATTTATTTACTGTATATGCTGAGTTTTGCCCAATTTATATTAACAATTCGGTATTCTGAATTATTCAAGTCCGACATGTGCGGATGTGAATAGTCTAAAATAGCGGGTCGTTACACCGGGCCAAGTGAGGTCATTCCTCTTATCGGACACATTTCTTCGATACCATATTTATTACTTTGTGATTGATTTGGTGGCCACCCTTCATTTGATTATGGGAGTGTGTTCTGAGGTGGGCGGTAGTAGCTGCTATGCGTTACCACCAGTCCGGATCCGCAAAATGGTAGAATCCTACCCTGGCATTGCCTCGCGTGCCGTGTTCACATGCCCTATCGCACCTTCTACGAGTTTGGTTTGTGTCGTACCTATGGAGTGCTCCCTGATAGCCCACCAGTTTACTATGGAGTTTACAGTATCTATACAGACTACGACATTGTATAAAATGTGTTAAGGGGGATATGGGTAACGCCTTAACGCTATTTTTATACTTTACTTTACTGTAGACACTATTATAATAGCGTATTGTACTATGTATGTAGATAGTTTAACAGATCCTTAGGAGATGGAAATCCCGAACATCTCTTAAGTTACTGCACTCACATTAGACACTGGATATGAGATGTCAAAACTGGTAAACGTCTCCGACGCCGTTACACTCATATTTATTTACTGCTGATTTAACTTACATAAGATCTTTTAGTTCCGACTCGAGTGTTTTGTCCTTTCAATTCGCTCGGGTCGGTCTGAGCTTTTCAGTGTATCGAAGACTGCTTTCTGGAGGACGAAGACGAAGATTTGTACTATTACTATTTATTATATTCATACCACTGCATCATGTTATTCCGCTGCATTGTTATTTATTTCTTTTGTATGTAACTCTGATTCTGTACTATAAAGTGTAATCAAATGTTATTTGTAAAACACCTTCATGAACTGTTTATTTGATTATTATATTTTGTCATTCCGCTGTGAGATTCTGTGTTTGTTTTCTTCCTTTCTCTACTTTTCTTGTTTACCCCATAACAATTTGCCCCTTTGAATGGTTTGAGTTGGCATGTGTGTCGATTTAAACTGTCCAAAAAGGCAGGTCGTTACATTATGGCTGGTTGGGAAGATACTTTGCATGATAGTAAAAAATTTAATTCAGTTATAAATGATAGAAACTCTAACTTCTCCCACCCTCCATCTGGACAGTATTATCTAGGTTATTCAGGATATCCACCTGAACTGGTCATTTTACCACGTTATCGTAACATTAGATATCATATTCCTTATTTTTGTGAAATCGCTAATCAACCAAAATCAACAGACGAAAATTTTAATTTCTATCAGTCGAGTTTACGTGTGGCAATTGAGAGAACCTTTGGAATATGAATGAATTTTTTTATAGTTTTGAAGAATATGCCAACATACTCATTTGAAACTCAAGTAAAAGTCATCGTCTACAATGGCTATACAAAATTTCATACGAAAATACACTAATAGTGATCCTGATTTTATTGCTTATGATGACGATCCCGACCTTATTTCAGAGGAATACAAGGAATATTATAGTATGAGAACTACACCGAATAGAGCAGCTGAATAGGTACAACGACATATAGGCCATGAAATGTTAAAAATTCGAAATACCATAAGAGATGAAATTATTGCAGCAGGGTTGCATTGGAACAATGTATCATTTTATCTGTACTTACTACTATTGTATAATTAATTTCTGTTTATTTAGATTTTGTACTGTTCTGTCATTTTAATTAAACGCATATTATCATCAAAATAAATAATTAGTTAATTACAAATAAATTAAAATAAAAATCACATTTTAAATACTCCGCTCAAATAGCACGTTCGCAGCACACAAACGCATCGTTCACTCAACTTCCCCGCTCAAACGTCCCGCTTAAATGCCCTGCTACCATTCCCAAAGAACACACCCTAAATATAATCATTTGTGTGGATAGTAAAACTACAATGATAAACAATGATACCCATTTGGATCACCTTGGTTCTTTCATTCATCAAAACATAAAGCTCCAAAAATTAACATAGTAGTATAAATAACATTGTTAAATAGACATTAGACATGGTTTTTGATTAAAATTCAAATATAATTTTAAAGTGAAATAGAGCATGTCCTATTTTCATGAAGTTTAAACAAGAGTCTTGGTGGGGTCTTTCAAGAGAATATGAAAAAATTTAAATCATGCCATCTTTCATATTTTCATAACTTAGAGCATCTCCAACGGGCTGAAATTCAACCTTAATATGAAGGGGCATCAACTTCTCACTCCAACAATGCATATTACCCTTAATATTAAGGGTTATATTCAGTAGTCAATTTAGAATCCTAAATTGGCCATAGACGTTTATTTAATAGGTACTCTACCTCAGGCGCGCCTATTAAATAGGCGCTTGACATTCATGCGCTTATTTAATAGGAGTTCAAGCCCATAACGACTATTTCAACCCAACGGCTCCTCCTTAACGGCTATATTCCCCCCAAACTCCATAAGTAACCCACATTAAATCTTCAATTTACACCAAATTCTTCACTATTTCCCCTTCTAAACTACATTATTTTCAAACAAAAACAGATCTTCATAATGTCTTCACCATTCAGAGAGTCTACACATAATTCGCACTGTCAAAGCTATGTTTTTGAAGATGATAACGAGCAACAACATGATACTCCTCCGAGCTAGCATTCATCCAACCCATGACGAAGCGACGGAGACTTCGACCTATACAACATTTACTGTCATTATACCAAAGATTCGATAAGGGGTGCTGACCAAAGCTGCGATAAGTTTTGAAAGAAAATAATGAATACCTTCAACATAAAACATCATGAAAGCACACGTTCTTTGTCGACGATTCAAGGTTGATTCAGAAAAATCAATCGACGAACTCAATTTAAGAATCACAAATTTATAAAATAAAGAAAGCGAATCCTAGTGGAATGAGGGGCGAAGATCATATGGTATGTTCTTTGATTTTATAAGTTTGTTGGTATATATTCTTATTATTTATTTATTTTTTGGTTATCTGAAAAGAATGACGAACGAGAAATCCTTAAAACTTTTTGTTAAAGCGTTGCTAAGAAAAGCACACTATTATCAATTCAGAATTGTTACAAGTTATTGACGAGCCAATCAAAGTGAATCTCTGATAATGCGAAGAGCCTTAAGGACGTTCAAGCAAAGGGAAAGAATAAAGCATCAAAACCATCATACTCGTCTAGTCAGAAAGATGCATCCGGTAGAGAAATGTCATTCGAGGTAGAACGCAAGGTGGATGTGCTCACTCAGAGATCGGACGAAGGTTATAGACCAATGGGCTCTTAAGCAGCAAAGAAAAAAAATAAAGCTGAATCCGGTTTGAACGATAGAGTGAACGCCACTCATGAAATTTATGAAAGAGGACATCAAGATAGAAGCATGCAAGCACAAGAGAAGATTGATGTAATGCATAAGTTTGCGGATAATCAGCAACAAAAGTTAGAACTTGAAAGTTTGAAAGCAGAAACAGGATGGCAAAAATACGAACAATCAGTTATGGATAAAGATTTAACGGGAATGGATGAAGTTCAAATGCAATATTGGATGGAGTGGAAAAGGCAAATTATTATATTTAGGTTCCCTCAATTGTAGTTTGTTTTAATCTTAGCACTTTTTGATTTGTATTATTTTCAGTATAGTTTTTTATAAATCTCTTGTATTTGGTTACTAATTAATGTTCTATTATTTTTGATTTCATTTATACAATGTGCGTACCCAAGTTAAATAACATTTTGAAGTAAATGCAATACAAGTGATATGTTAACTAAAGTACGAATAGTGCACAAAGGCATATACACATGAATAATTAGATGTAAAATTGAACTAACATTCTTCAAAGTAATTCCAAGTATGATTCGTAGGATCCTTTTGTAGCCTATTGTGAAGTTTTGCGTCTTGGAGTTCCGTGTGAATGTTGAAAGCTTCTTCGGTTATAAGAATGTCATCTTGGAATATATCTGGCATTTGCGCTGCACTATCATATTCGTAGTGATGATGTTATTCATCCATAACTCTTTCGTCTTCAATAATCATATTATGCAGAATAACATATAAAGACATGATTGTGGGCATCTTTTCTAGACACCACGATCAACAAGGATTATTAATCATTCCAAATTTAGATTGAAGGACGCCAAAAGCCTTTTCTACATCTTTTCTTTGGAACTCTTGTATCGCAACAAACTTTGCTTGCTTTGCGGTTACCAGATTTAGACATTTTTTTTATAATGGTGCTCCACTTTGGATAAATCTCATAGCCTAGATAATATCCGTGGTCATAAGTGTTTTGCCCAAGAGTAAACATCACTTGGATTACTTAGCTAAGTGCCAGGTCATTAAATAAGTGTGACATCTCAATAACATTTAAGTCATTATTAGATCCAGACATTTCGAAGAAAGCATTCAAAATCCACAAATCGAACGAAGCCACCGCTTTCAAAATAATAGGCGATCTTCTTTCTTTACTATTTTAAGCTCCATAGTATGCCTTGGGGCAGTTCTTCCATTCTCAGTGCATATAGTCGGGATTGCCTAGCATGTTAGGACATCTTCTACTCTCGTGCATTTCTCTAATCCACACAACATCATCCTCATTCGAAGATCTAAGGTATTCAGTGCCGTAAATGTTTACCACAGATTGATATAATTTTTCAAGGGTTTCTAGTGCAGTACCCTCTACAATCCGGTATACATCGTCCAGTGCATTTGTGGGGGTGCCATAAGCTAACATCCTCAATGTGGCAGTCATTTTTTGTTCACCGCTAAGACCCTGCATTTTTGAAGCATTTGGCTTATGATTAAAATATCTATTGTTATTTTGAATACTTGTCAAAATTCTTCAAATTAGATCTCTTCTTATCATGTATCTTCTCCTAAACTTATCTGGCCCATATATGCAATTTGGATTGAAGTAGTCTTACATGAGAGTTTTATGAAAGGCAGATTGATTACGATTTATATATTCCTAACCGATGATCGATCCACCGTGTTTTCTAGATGTAGAACCATAAGCTTCATGGCATAGGTCTACTATTTCTTACATTTCCTCAGCTTCCTCTAGTCGGATGTCTTCTTCTTCGAAATAACTACCGAATGCCATAACACATTTGAGGAAAGATGAAGTATCCATTTAGTATATAATTTTCTACTGTGAGAGAAAGAATGAAGCTTATAATGCGACATTTAGGATGGATGTTGAAGTCCTTATATAAGTGAATTGATATGTGCATAGCAATATGGCATGGGTGGACAACATTATTTCAGAGTGTTGTCATCTTAAGTTTGACAAGTGGTAGAAAAATAATATAGATTGTAGCCATCTCAACTTTGACAAGTGGCAGATAAAGAATTCATAGTGCACTCATCACTACTTTGACAAGTTGCAGAAAAAGAATTCAGAGTGTAGTTATCTCAACTTTGACAAGTGGCAAATAAAGAATTCAGAGTGTAGTCATAGAAAACATGATGCATTTCATTATAGTTAACATTACATGATATGTTGTGTAAATTAAAACAAACTAACAACCACATAGAATTGAAGATAATATAAGTTGGTTTTTAAGCAGTACAATATCATTCCTTAAGTCTAAGGCTAACTGTTCAGCTCTTTGATGGAGTGGCAAGTCAAACCAATAACGAATCCCACATCGGCCTATGGAACATTTGTAATAATGACGTTCGATGTTTGTTAAACTGTTGTCAGTAGGTAAAATTAAAGGTTGAGTCTCGTCTCTTCAGCAAGAGTCAACTCCAGCTCTTAAATCATTGCTAGGCTTATTTGATTTTATAGTAAAGCTAATTCCTTTTGTGATTCTGTTATGTAGTCAATTTCTTGTTGAGGTAGAGCGTCGTCGATCCACTCATGAAATCCACATCTATTGTAGGGACTCGTAATTTCGAACACTTCGTCTTTGAATGTATTAACTTTTCGAAATAGAGTTAAGTGTTATATGTATGATTTTATAACCTTGTTAAACATCTTTTAATTGGTGAATAATGAAAAGAGACATACTTTTTAAATTTGTTTACAAAAATAAATACTTTAAAAAAATATCGATAATGTGACCTAAAATCAGTTTATCGATAAACAACTTTTTAAACGATAAGTTGTTCGAACTATTTTGTACTTGTGTAACTAACATACGAACACATTAGTAACTAATTAACAAACTTTTCTTCATAAAGTGGAATCTTCTAGAAGCTTCTAGAGGATAAAGAGATATTTTATGTAAGAGGTAGTTTGGTCTTTTACTAAAGGAAGAAGGTGTAAAGGAGATGTGATGGGGCATGTAGAGGGGTGAACCTTACATGACAAGCCAATAGGGGTGAGAGAAAGGGTAAGGCACACTACTTCATGCATATATAGGAGTGGGCATACCTCTTGAGTTCACTTTTAAAAAATAAACCAAGCTCCATTCGTATCTTCCTCTTCATAAATTTCCTAAGACTAATAATTTCAAAACATCTTCAAATCAAATTAAACTTTGCCACAAACCTAAGGACAACATTACAACACCATCTAGGAACTTGAATCTTAAAGAAAGGAGCATAACAACCCCCCAAACCTCTATAGGCATTGAGCATTAATTAAACTAATTCTAGCCTAGGCAAGTGCAAAGCTAAGGAGTGTTAGGAAGTTGGTGTTTTCATGGTTGAGGTAGGAAGTGGAAGCTTGGACTTGCTTGTTTGTTTAGTTAAGGGTGAGCTAACTCACCTTTGAATGAATATAAATGTATATATGTGCTTGTATTTGACCGTTTATTTGTTGCTTGAATGGATATTGACATATGTTGTAATATTGATTTTGATTCTTGCTTCGAAAGCAAATGACATATGTAATCTATATGTATGGACTTGAATGGCCTTGTATAACTTTTTGCATAGCCTGTAAACAAAGCATATATGATGTAGTTGGATTTAGATTTGAATTGGACTTGGATTTAAAAGTGCTCTTATAGTGATAGTCACTATAGACGAACTTAGGAATTTCCTTGTGTTCAGCAATTTCTAAGGTACTTTATAGAAAGATCCTTAGGGGTTTCTACCCATATTTGTGATGTATATGTTAGTTGCTATAAAATATTTGGATGTTGAAAAGTTAAATAACATATTTAAAAGTGACCATACTCCCACTTGTGCAAAACTACCTCGTTTAGCTTTAATTTTAAACTTCTAATGTCTGAAAATGACTTTAAATTTAAGTATTTTATTTCATTCTTTTTACAAGTTTATACCAACTCATATTACAGTATTTTAAAAGCGGTTTGAAATTTTTATGAATTATTAAGAATTAGTTATGAATTTTCAAAGTATAAGGTATATTTTGAAACATAAGTAAAACAAGGTTTTTCCAAGTTTTTAAATATTTTATAAACTTGTTAATTTAAAGTAATATTTTGAATGAATGTTTTAAACATATTAAAAGTATTTTAAAAGCATTTTTAAGTATATATTGTAGTTAAAAAGTTAGTTAATTATTTATTAAGGTACAAATATCTTATGTAATATATTATCTTTTAAATTATTTTATTAAATATCTAGTTTTATAAATAAATACCGCATATACATATATACATACATGTATGTATGTACGTGTGTGTGTAATATATATCATTTTTAAAAAGGATTTTAAACTGTAAATAAAAGATTTAAAAAAGGGTTAGCAATTTCTAGGTGGCTAATTCGTTATTTGTTTGATTACTTATTTAAAAAGTAATTAACTATGCTTAACAATAAAAGTTGACAAAGTAGGCTTATCTATTTGTGGGTATTAAGATTGATGTTCGAGTAGGGATAGAAGCAATAGTGCTTTAACCTACCTTCTTTACTTTTGACCTAGGAATAGTTAAGTTGGAAAGGTTGGAAATGTGTTAATCGTGTTGAGTACTTACTTTTTTATGGAAAGTCATTAATTCCATGCTAACACTAAAAGCCTACGAGGTAGACTTCTCTATTTGCGAGAGTTAAGATTGATGTTCACATAGGGATAAAAGCAATAATGCTCTAACCTACCGGCTTCACTCTTGACTAAGGAATAGTTAAGTTGGAAGGTCAGAAACATGTTAAGTGTATGAACCTTGATTTTTATAAGCAATCTTTTTTAACTAGATAGTTGATTAGTCGACCATCAAACTTGACCAAATATAACTTAAGAAGTATCAAAATGCTTCCCGGTTTCATACCCTTTGTATAACATCCCGTAATTTTCACGATAAATAATTTAAAAAAATTAATTAAATAATAACGTCAAAAAATAGAGTTTTCACAAATGTCAGAATTTAGCTACGAAACATGCACCATTGGGTTCGTGGCAACTTTCCGATCAATTTTCACATATAAAGTTTTCCGATAGGGGTTCAAACGAAAAGTTTATTAATGTTTGAATAATACAAGTTAGAAATATATATATATATATATATATAATTAAGGAAACAAAATGTAATTAACATAAACTAATAAATGTTAATAGCCGCTTAGGGTTTAAGAAAAGTTAATGTGGAAATAAATTATCTCGGTCTAGTGAAAAGGGAAAGAAATTAATAAAATTTAACATGGAAAAATAATTACCACTAATAAAACACGATCGGTCGACCCCTGAGTTGAGCTGGTCCACCGCTAGAGGTCGACAGGTAGGGTGGCGATCGACCGGTTGAACAGTCAATTCAAGAATTTTGGCGTGGCCGAACGGCTTAGATTTAAAATAAAAGAATCTAATGGTTACATTGATTCGAACCCCTATAAATATGGGCCTAAGCTCTCACTTTTCTTCTTATATTTTCCAAAGCAACAGCGAAGCTCTACCATTTTCTCTTCTCTACAATATTATTAAACCTAAATGAATATATAGTTTATATACATATATACAAGTGGAGAATAGAAGAGGATAATTGAGAAGAAGAATAGGGTTGAATGAAACCGTCAAAGCCAAGGTAAATTCTAAATCCGAATCTAAAATCTAAATTAAATCTAAATCTCTTCTCGAATCTAGATTTCTGGTAGATATATGTATGCTTGCTATATATATATATATGCAAATAAGGATAATAAGGGAAGTAAAACTGGAATAACAGGGATTATATCTGGGGATTTGAAAAGCTAAAAAGGCGAGTGAGAAATTATATATTTTTATATAATATTAGATTTAAATCATTGTAACTCTATTCTTGTATGCCTAAAATATAAATTAGAGTTGTAGGCTAAAATTGTATGCATGTAATGCATTATTAAACCCTACTTACATATTCTGTGATTGATAAACTGAATTATATATTGCATGTATGTGAATCTGGAAAGTATTGGGTAGTAGTCCTTGAATTTGATAAACTATATTGTAATTCTAGAATTATTGATTAATTGATTTATGCAAGTAAATTTAAATTAGAAGTTGTCAAAATATATTATTGGGATTTAAGTAGTATTTTAATTTATTGGAATATAGGGTGTTACAATGTGAATTCTATAGATTATCAAGTTCAGATTTATAAATAAAAGTGCATCATTTGAAATGACAAGGAATACACCTAAAAGAAAGAAATGTATAAAATAGGGATATTTACCGTATTTTATACTATCTATTCCAATAATTATGAAAAAGAATATTCCTTGTAATTCCAGACGTAACACAAATTCTCCTTTTGGATAAGACATAAAAATTTACACTGTACCTTTTCTTTGGGAGAGATGTATTTCCAATGCATTAAAATGTAGAAATCCCTAAGGATTAATTAAAAGATTGTAAATGTGATAATAGTAATAGCCTAAGAAAGGAATATATATATATATATATATGCGATATAAGTAAGACAGAAATCAAATAATAACGATGAAAAGGTAGACAAGTAGTAATTTAAAAATAAAATGAGTATGGAAAGTTCATTAAATAAGGGTGAGCAGTAAATGTTAAAAGAGAATAGAAGGAAAAGTCCAATAAAAAGAAATGGATGTAAATGGGAAAAGGTATTTAGATCTTTTAAAAGGAAGCGGTAAATGACCTTAAATTGAATAAGTAAACACATTAAAGAAGCAAGAAATGTTATTAATAGTTGAACATTGGAGGCATAATAATAAAACAAGCATGAATGAATATATATAAATATACATATCTATGTGTGACCTCAAGTATGCGTTTATGACGGGTGTGAATTATTAAAGTTAGTAAATAACTTAGATGGATAAGAAAGGTGTAGTCATTAGAATGGGTTAGAATTCAAGGTCAGTAGTGTTACACAATAGAAGTCTGCCCACCACAAGGGGTTACCGGCAGTTATGTATACATTATACTAATGTGGGACATATCCAACTGTAGACCCACGAAATTATATACGCTTGTGTATAGATGAAAGGAATACCCCAGTAAAGTTTGCTTCAATCTTCTTAGAGGGGTATTTCCTTGATTGCGTTAGGCAATTTAAATTGGACGATGAGCAAAGATCAATGCTATGTCAATGTGTTAGTACCATATTAGGAGTAGGAGCTGTACATAGGTCGTGAACATCATCGGTCCCGAGCGGTTAGTGGGAAAGACGAGGATTACACCTAAATGGGCTACACTTCCTACTGGTGTAGGTCACGTTTGGATTATTCACCGTCATTTTTGTTTTCTAGTTTATTTATTAGGCAGGACTAGATTACCCTTAAGAGAGGTCTTTCAAAATGAATAGGGTAGTCCATGAAGCTGAGTCCACAATAGTCTGTGGAGCTGAGTCCACTATAGTCCGAGAATTTGTGTCCTCTATAGTCCGTGAAGCTGAGTCCATAATAGGTAGCATACAAGTAGTAAATCCCCATAGCGAGGTAGAATACCGCTAAACTATTGTAATGAGATTATTAGGCGTTGCAGGAGTTCCTTGATATGCATGACGATGAGACGTGGTACTGCGTTGATGATGGATCCTAATGGGGTGTTGGGTTAGGGATACTAACGGGGATAGTATCTTGGTCTAAAGGAAGTCTGTGGTATGTAGTTATGGTCCACCTCGGGTATATGGGGGCATATCATACGCGTACATAGAGTCGAGATGACTAAGTAAAATTGAAAGATATAACATGTGATGGAAGGTAATCAGCATAAACTTGTGTTATGTAAAATGTATAATTTACCAGTCACCAGAACGTTGTTCTGACCCCATCCTCATTACAACCCATTGGATAGCTTTAGAGGGACAGGTACTGGTGCTAGGCGGGTACAGTGGAAAGATGGATTTCCTTATACATGCTCGGCACTTACAAGGACATTTGGTATTGGGAGTGCCAATCTTGGTCAGTAGCTATATGATCTATTATACTTTACTATTTTTCTTTGAGTAATACCGATAATGCTCTGATATGTATATATTTGTTTATTTGCACAATACCAATCCGATGATCCGTATTGTGGTGAACTTGGGTTTTTGATTTAGCAAAAATTCAGGTCTCCTAGGGTATGGGTTGTTGCATTTAGTGTCCGAGCTTAGGTTAGTTGATCTTAAAAATTATGAAATGTTGAGTGAGCGCATTTGTATTTTTACCTATAATTATAAATATAATTTATGCCAAATTCTACGAAGTTCGAATATAAAGTAGCTACAACCATATTTTGAAAAGATGAATAACATGACTATGAGTTGGAACAATGGATGAAGTTGAAAATGTACACCTACCCCGATTACTCCACCATGCAGATTAAGCCTCGCTAAAGCCTCGTAAAATCCCCACTATAGCGCATAGCGCTCTTCGACCGCTATGCTATTTCAATTTAGCACTATCAAACAGTAGATCCACATTAAGCCCCGCTATTTTCCATTACACTCGCTAAATCAACGCTTTTTAGCATCCACTTTAGCAACACTAATATACAAGTTTGATTTGACTAGTTCCCTTTTAAAACAAACCAACGGAGTTATGGTAAATTCCTAATTTTAAGGCATAAATGCTCAATATATGTAAGAAATCTGTTGTATTCACCAAATCTAGTCTGCATAAATTATGATATTTTTCAGTTTTGTTATATAAGATTAAACAATGTTTCTTTTTCCTACACAAATGATGTGAGAATGAGAATAAATTAATTTAAAATATTTGGTTTTATATCCAATTAAGCCTTTTGCACCTCTTCTATTTTCCGCTATATCCTTGCTTTATCTCCGCTATAACCTTTTGCACCTCCACAACTATAGAACCGCTAAGCACTTTAACTGCACAGCCCCATAGAAAATAGGTCGTATGGAAAGGCGTTGATTTATGAAGAGCATGGGTGGAACATATGGAAGGTCCCTGAAGCTAATAATACATGACTCCTAGTTGGGCCTTTGATAGCCCAATGGTTATAGATCCCTATGGGATTGCCAATTGATGATGCATAGTAGGTCTAGATAAATGGGAAAGTAAGAGTCTATATGTTGCAGATATCAAGAAGTAAGAGTTAAATAAGTTCTCGAAGGAAGGTGTGTGGTAATCACTCTAAGATGATAGCCGGATTTTTGATATATTCTAAAGGAAGATAAGTCAATAAGTAAGAGGTAGAGAAGAAAAGTCCAAAAGAAGGGGAAAATACAAATCCACTCTGAGTCCGACCTCATATGAAAGAATTAAGTGTAAAAGTTGAAATGATTTTAATATAAAAGTTCGAGAAAAAATGTAAATAATATATCTGAAATGATTTTCAAAGGAATTATTTTAAGGTAGAAAACGCTATTTTTGAAAATTAGGTAAATATTAAATTTTTGAAAAATAAAATATCTACATTTTATTTAAATAATTTTTTTAGTAGAAATTAAAATTAGTTAAGCTAGTAATTTCAGTAAACGGGTTTTTAATAAAAGTCATTTCTTTTGGAAAAAATGTATAGAGCGTATATATAGCTCGTTGATTTTTCTGAAACGAAAAAAATTGAAGTTGTAAAATTCTTTTTAAGGGTGGAGAATAGGATGTGGTACTAGTTTTAAATAGGGTAAATAGTATGGGAAAGAAGACTGAATCCCGAAAATAAAAGACGATTAATTAAGAGGAAAATATGTATAAGAAGAGAAACTTAAATAAGGGTGGTTTAGGTAGAAGACAGTTAAATGGTAGTAATATTATGAAATATAATTAAATAGAAACACTATTGAAAATTAATACGAAATAATGTTAATAATGAAAATGACATTAGGAGATTATATAAAAACTAATGTTAGCAATCTAATTAGGAGCAACATAGGGAATTAAAGGCAAAACAAAGAAAAGTGGATACTTTCTTGTGCGCACTTATTGCAAGTATCATTAAAAATAACCCCATCACATGATATTAAAGACTCTTCCAAAGACTTGAAGTGGAGATAGAATAAGTAATTGAAAAATAATTAGATGGTAGTGTCCTTTTAACACCCCTAATTTTAGTTGAATATTATTCATGATATTTAATTGTATAGATTAAATAAAATAATTTAAATGATTAAGGAGAATAAGATTTGGTTATTAACATGGTCGTGCCTTAATGAATTAACAGCGAGATTGTTCTGAAAAACTTAACATATAAGAGAATATATGAGAGATGCAAAATAGGTAGATCCACCTTTTAAACCATAAACCCACTCCCTCTCCCCCTCATATCATTCTCATTTTACATAACATCAAAACCATTACACAAAAAGAGCTAAGGCCGATCATTAAACAAGGGAAAAGAGGGACGAAATCAAGAGAACTCATGGTAGAGATTAAGGGCAACTAAAGTAATATCAAATCTCAACTCCAACAACAAACCTAAAGTGAAAATACATGAACCATCTCTATTTTTCTTGCTCTTGAATTCGGCTAAGGGTAGTATTCGAATTATTCTGATGATTTTTGCTAAGTTATGGTTATTTAATCATTGTTTGGGTGGAATAATGAGTTATGGAATTTTAATGAGATTATTTGAAAGGGTTTTAAGGGTAAAACCTATGTTTTATTCTCCAAATGCTTTGATTTTCTGGTATGTTGTACAAAACATTAATTCGGAGATATATTTTTAATTTCATAATTTTTCGAGTTAAAATAAATATTTTATGAATTTCCTAAGGTGGAAATTGAGTTTATTCGGGTCTTAATTATTAAAAATAATTAAATATAGATTTTGGTCTCTAAATTTTTATGTGAGAAAGGAAACATTAAATTTGAATTTTTGTGAATTTTTGGGATTTTTTCCAATGATTATGATTTACTATGAATTTATTATACTAGATAAGCATCTAAATTAATAATCAATTAAGGATATTAATTAATTAAATTGAAAAATGTTTTGAAACTTTCAAAATGTATGCGGCAGTATTTCTGAAAAGAATTGGAAAAGATATCGCTTTATCCAATAGAAATTGGACAAGAGTTGTGATTTGATGAAAACCAATTACTTTTATTAGTAATTAATCAGTTTTCATGATAATTACGACAATGCCATGCCACTTGTAACATCGCCGAGTTTAAGACAATGCTGCATCTATGAGGGTCGATGTCAATAAGGAGGGAAGCATATGATAACTACTTAGGTAGTTATGGAATGTTTCCAACCAAGTCGATGTGGATATTGGCGACAACCTATCATTGGTGACATCGCAATCTCGTGATTCATCCAAATGTTTAAAACATAACGTCGTAGTCATTGATGTTGTTTGTCTTCACCCTTATTTTTAATTGACGCCGTGTACTAATACTTTGAATGCTTTTGATGTCAACTGTATAAAAGGCAGCGACACCGCTTGTTTAACTTCGACTTTATATATTAAGCGACATAATAGCTGAAGTGAACTTAGTATAAGATTTTATAATGACGCTGCTAGTCTTGATGCCGCTACTCATCAAACTCACCAAGGTTTCTATTGTATTGCTTTAGCAATGAAGCCGTGCGGCATTGTTGCCGTGATTGTTTGGTGTCGACGTTGAAGTTTATATGCCTTTACAAAGTTTTGTTTTAAAATGTGGATAACCTATACCATATGTATGTCGATAACCTTGTTTCCAACATAAAGTTTTATACTTAAAAGGATTTTAGTTTTATTATTAACGTCGAAAATACTCTTTACTATCCAAACTAACGGCGGCGAGCCATAAGTTATACATACATACATACATATATCTATATATATATATATATATTGACTTTGTTCGTTGGGGATAATGTAAGGAAACTTTGACAGGCTGCATACTTTATGAATTTCGACACTAATCATGTAACGACCCCGCCCTTTCGACCCCTAAAGGTTGACACTAATAGATCTATAGTATTCGTGTGTCGAACATTCAAGTGCCACAAGGATGAATTATTAGGGTAATAAGAAAGGAAAAATAAACCGGACAAAGAAACAGGAATACAATATCAGAATATCACAGTGGAACGATAACATATAATATCAATGGAACAGTACAAAGGGTTACTCCGATACAGAAATTTCAGAGTTACAAAACCTAAGTACCATCATCAACGAGTTATAACAACCCGTCCTCACAAAGCTGATATGTACAATATAATAATGCAGCAGAAATAAGAATACTACGGTAGATGAAACATCCAGCTCATCCTCTCGAGCTCTAAAGAACATCAACGAAAACCTGCCTTTCTCAAACTACTCGAAAGAGCGTACGAGGAATGCATGAAAAACAAAAAAACCAAGCGTTAGACAAAAATCTGGTATGAGAAACTCAAGAAATATGCGGCCAACCTATAACAGTACTTTTGAGACCGCATGGAATGCTATAACGGTTATCAAAGAACCACTATCTAATAGGTACATAAGGTGATATAATAGATAATGTCTAGGGTGTATAATATAAATATTATAACATAGTTGGAATTATTACATTTGTTACATTCAACGGTATATCAGAGGGTACTATCAAAACCAATAAGGAACGTTCGCAAAATGGATTTTCCATGGAGATCCCTTCAGTCAAACCCAAACCCAATCTCCTTTACAATGGTCAGAAACTACCTTCGAGCGCCGTATATCTCTTGATAAAATATACCATAAGGTAAACAAAACTGGTCCATGTCTAAATACGTAATCCTGAATACCATCACTCCCACTAGCCAACGATCGATAAGCATACTCTAGATCTGAAGATATAATATCCTATTAAGGGTTAGCAAAGCCCCAAGCTATGCTCCTACTCTTTTTTATCCATTCCCGATGTTGAGGTTATGTTTGACATCTTTCATATGAGCCTTCATCACTCGAACAGAACATAAATCTGAAATTGGATCCCTATATCTCGAATAGATCTCGAAACCACACATGGATTCTCATATCTCAACAGATCTCGGAATCGAACATGGATTTCCACATCCTGAACAGATCACGAACAACTACATGTGTTCAAGCTTCTTAAATAGATCTCGAATCTCCACATAGATTCTCGCATCTCGAACTGATCCACTTCCAAGAGATAGAACACGTATCTCAACTTTGAAGTGGTTTTCGGTAAGTAAAACACTTATCGATCCCGGTCTCTCCAAGAGTGAATCGACGAATTTGGCCATTCAATGATAATTAGAATGATTGCATATGGAAACCAAGTCTCGTTTACTTATCATGTTTCCGATATTTTCATCTCGCACTAACCCTCGATCAAGAATGAAGCCGGTAGGTTAGAGCTCTTTTGCTCATATCCCTACACGAACATCGGTATTAATTTTCACAGATAGACAAGCCTACTACGTCGGCTTTTAGTCCTAAGTATACGACTAATTTTTTCGATAAACGAGTAAATATACAAAGTACAATCAAGTCATACAAAGCACGATTAAGTCACATAAGCATCCTCTATTTGTTATTTAATCTTTTATTAATTAAAACCTCTTTTATTAGTAAAATTTATTTTATCTAATAAAACATCATTTATGAATTTCTACCATTCATTTATACTCTTTTAATACTTCTAAAAGTATTCATATACTTATCTCAAACGGTATAAGTATATTCACAAATCATTAACAAGATTTCTTACTTATAAACCTTTACTTTTTCTATAGTTCAAAAAGTATTCATATACTTGTCTCAAATGGTATAAGTATATTCAAAAATCATTAACAAGATTTCTTACTTTAAATGTTTACTTTTTCTATACTTTAAAAAGTATTCATATACTTATCTCAAATGGTATAAGTATATTCATAAATCATTAACAAGATTTCTTACTTTAAACCTTCGCTTTTTCTATCTTTTTTCAAAAGATTCCTTACTTATACATTCCTTTAAAATATCCATTTTAAGGATCTAAGTACTTTCACATATCCATTCAAAATGGTTTTAAACTAATGTTACTAAATATTCCCACTACAAACCCAAAACCATTTCACTTATGCTTATCTTAAAAAATTATTTTAAAGATCTATTTACATTCATAAGTATAACCAAAAAGGGTTAAAGATGAGTGTTATTAACACATTGTCACAACAAACCCAAAACCATTTCACTTACTTGTATTATCTTTAAAACATTCTTTCTAAAGATCTATTTGCATTCATAAGTATAATCAAAAAGGTTAAAGACGAATGTTATTAACACATTGTCACAGCAAACCCAAAACCATTTCACTTACTTGTATTATCTTTAAAACATTCTTTTTAAAGATCTAAGTTTAATAATAAGTTAAGTTCGATAGCCGACTAATCGATTATCTAGTCAAAACAATTGCTTATACAAATCTATGTTTTTATACTTAACTCGTTTTCGACATTCCCGACTTAACTATTCCTCGTTTAAGAGTGAAACAAGTAGGTTAGAGCTCTATTGCTCCATCCCTACATGACATCAATCTTTAACTCTTAGAAGTAGATAAGCCTATTTCGTCGGCTTTTAGCGTTAAGCAAGGTTAGTTACCTTTTTAAACAAGTAAGTAAACAACAAGATTAACATATTTTCGACATTTAAACTTATAGGTTCCTCATTCAGGGGTGAAGCCAGGTAAGCTAGAGCACTGGTTACATCAAAGTCTTGCCTAGACACTTCATTCTTGAATCTCACAAACAGATAGGTTTACTTATCGGCTTTTAGTGTTAAGCCCGACAATCACCTTTTTCAAAACTTATATATGTAAAATAATACTTTTGAAATACTTGTAAATAGGTTTAAATGACTATGTAGAATATTACTTGAGAAATAACTAATTTAGAAGTTTGATTAAAAACATGTTTTACAATTTGCAGCACTTTACTTTCAAAATTCGTAAATAATCATTAAAACTATATTTAAACTTTTTTCTTTTTTCACACTCAAATACATTTTATAATAACTTCCATAAAAAGATTTTATAAAGAAAAGAATTTAGAAATCATTTAAATCATGAAAAACTTGGAAAAACATCACATTTTAAACACTTAAAACAATAAGCAATTCACCACAGCATTTGTAAATACCGTTAAAAGTCCTTGTTAAAACAACTTTGAAAAGTACAATCTTTGCAACTAGTTTTAACCACTTAAACAAGTGATTTAGGACTTGAAATTTTTATAGTAAGTACTAACCTTAGGGTACTTAAAAACCTTGGAAAGAAATCCCTAAGAATATCTTTTCATTTATTTATAAAAATTCCTGAAAACAAGGGATTCAAAAGTGCACTTATAACAACTATTCTCGCTTCAAACACTTTCAAACTTTCTTCAATTTAACACACAAGTTAAAAACCATTTAAACATCAAATCAAGGACACATCACATGTTTAAGAGGATAATAGAAGTGATATTATACAATATAAAGTTGTCATTTGCTTCCAAAAGCAAGAGGAGTCCAAAGTTTATAACTTTAATTAGTTAATGTCACTTTAACTTTATAATTCAAACACAACATATATACACAATATATATATTTAAGAGATAGTGAGCTAACTCACTTAGATCCATGCCTAACCCAAGCACAGTTCCATAAGAACCAAAGAACCACCTTCTTCCATCAACACAAGCCTGAAGTCCAACCTTTAGCACTTCCAAACCAAGGCCACCACCTTCTTCCTCCTTTTTCCAAGCTCATGGCCCATCCAAGCTCCCCCTCTTCCTCTCACCTTCTCCCACTTACTACTTGCTAATCATGCCTCCCATGATGTTTTAGGCCTAATGTCAAATTTTAGAAGAAATTAGAGATGATTTGGTTAACTTCTGAAAAAATTAGAGAGTAATAAGTGGATTAGTGCTTAAGCACTTCCACCATTTACAACTCTCTTACTTCATCTCAAGCTTTGTGAATATTTGTGATTATTTCCTAAGGATGCACCCCTCCTTATATAGGCTTAGAAATATGATGGGAAAAGAACAAAACCCCTCAAAACCCTTCTGACATTAACAGACAGCACTTCTCCTTTATTATTTACTTAATTTTTAAGACTTTCCATTTAAGCTCATTTCCTAAATATTTTCCCTTACCTCTTGCATGAAATCATCCATAAAAATTATTTCCATAAGTGGCAAAATATTTTTTATTTTATTTTATTTAATTCCTAAGCAAATAAGCGTATATATAAAAAATCTGAACAATTTCTGACGGTTAAAAAGCCGTTTATCGATAAAGCGGTTTTCGGTTACATTATCAATATTTTTTCAAAGTATTTATTTTTTTAAACATTTTTCCAAAACAAGTTTACCATCATTACTTATGATTTAAAATGGGGTTTAAAAGCTTATTAAATCATTTTAATAGCATTAAATCAAAGATTCGAATATCTAAATAATTCAGATATTGAAGTGTCCGAAATTCCGGGTCGTTACATTCTCCCCCACTTAGAATATTTCATCCTTGAAATTCCAACACAACCAACCAAAGAAACAATCACATAGTAATACAAACAGTATTCAAAATCACTACCAAACAAAACTCATGGTTTACCCAAGTTCAAAACCTTCTCATCGCACAAAGATGATAAACAACTTACTAGGCATGTCGTACGCTCAACAGCCTCCGGTTATTAGTTAGTAGACTACTCATGCTACCTCATAGCAAATCGAAGAGTCATCCCTTAAACTCTCCATAAGCTAACAAACATAGTATGCAAATATAATAAAGCCCGTACGATGAACATGGACCATCTGTACGCAATATCAAATCCGATCACTTGCTCGATCACACAAGTTTCACTTCCCAACTATTATTGATCACTTGACCTCTCTAGTGCGGATTTTGGTCAGGTCCTTTATTAGAAACCTTCGTTCTCCTGATATAGCTATACACTATGATAGAAAAATTTAGGATCTTATCAAGAATCCATATCAAAAGTTCACCGTCAAGAATCTAGTGAAAAATCCTTGTTCGAACTGGTGTACATCACCTCAAAATCATGTACTCAAATACTAGATTAGAAACTATCATGCGAATAAAATGATCTATGTATACGTACAACTTGCGTATTTATCATATTGGTTTCATAACTATACCAATCTCTTTTATCATATTCTTTTATCTAAATAGTATATCATTCAATACTAAAATCATTTATGAAACATTTCATAAAACATAACTTTAAGTTTATAAACATTATGCACCTAAAGTTCATATTCATATATTACTCTACTACATCCTAAGAGTATATACAAAACATCAAATTCAATTTTACTTAACAAGCATGTTTAACCAAGAACTTGTTTTAACTCACTACCTTCTAAATTCAAGTGTTATATAAACTCATATTTTATATTTTCACAAAAAACACTTACTTTCAAATTTTATACGATTCAGAAGTTTTCAACTGCCCAAAACAGTCAAAAATCCCATTTCATTTTAACAAAAATAAAACTACTAAACCACATATCATGACATGATATAAAATCTTAATGCATAGGGTATATGTGTCCATAAAATTGCTTAACAAATCTCAATAATTTATTAAACATACTTTACCCAAAAAGGGAAAACATGAAAGGTTCCAACATTTAATCCAGGCTATGCCACTACCACTCGAGCACCATACATATAAAACTTTTCTACACAAAATTTTTATATCAAATTTATTTCCAAAGAAAACTTTACAACTAAACACTGGTTTTATTTCAAACCATTTTGAAATAACTATATATACATTTATCTTTTGCATATCAAATCATACTTTTGGAATCAAATCGAAATTTATTTTGCTACAACAAGAGGAGCTTGTAGCATACTCCACGTAGAAACCCGAAAATGAATGCTAATGATGCTGAAGTCATCACCAGAATTATTTTCAATTGACAGGAGTGAGTTTAGTACATCCAATTCATGCCTTTCGTACTTAACCAAAATCATTTTCAAAATGGTATCGAATGCTTCATAAATATTACTGAGTACCATGATCTCAACCTCATAAACCAATTTCCCAAATACTTACTTTCAAATAATATTACTATTAATTTCTCTAAAATATTGAAAAACATTTTCAAAGACACCGGGATTTAAGTTCTCAAAATATCAGTTAAATCCTTTTTGTTTATAAATCATGTTTTTATAAACCATACTTATATAAAATCACTTTCTTATATAATTTCTTTCACAAATGTTTATTTACTAAATATATCATCATTCCTTCAGATTATAATAAACATCTTTTACTAAATTCAACTTATAAGAGTTAACTTTTTAACCCAACATTATCACCGAACTCCTTATAGTCAAACAATGAAACTAAATTCACAAGATGTTCATTTCAATGCATCTACAAATACTGTCAACCCAACCCATGCAGTATGAGGTAAAACTACTCATAAACTGGTTGAGCATAAATCAACAATCATGAAATGATAGTTAATTCCCATAAACTTGCCAATCATAACTAAATTAATCAATGACTACTGTTCAATGGTGTCCTACCAAAATCGATTCTTGCCCCCTTTCTTTTTCATCGACTGCTCTCCCTTTCGATCTCCCTTCCTCCTCCTTTAGTCTCCCTCGTGGCCAAAAATAGGAAAGACAAACCACGGTTATTTGCTTCGTTCGATCGTTATTCCTCTCCTTCAAAAACTAGATATGGTCGTCGTTTTTCCAAATCCATGCCTGCAATATCTGGTGTTTCCGCTTGTGGCAATGGCTTCGTCGACTCCTGTTCTGCTGCGGTTCTCTCCCATCCACCGTTAGCGCACATGGCAATGTCTGTTTCAGCTGACAATCCAAAAGCTTCTTGTCATGAATCTGTAACAAATCCTCTAGCTTCTCTATTGAAGGAAATATCATCTCCGATCTGCAATACCAAGGTCAGTGGCTCTCTAGCTAATGGTAAGCATCCCCTTAACTCCATGTTGGCATATGATACTCCTAGGTGGTGTGTTGATTCTCCAATTGCAAATTCTGTCTTGGTTGGAGATGATAATAATGAAGTTGGTTTTGCATATATTCACAGCGTCACCAGTGATGATGTTTTTCCCCTGGCCGACTGTGTTGATAAATTAAAACCTTGTGATGAAATCTTGAATGCAAATAAAAGTACTGTTGTGTCTTCATCTGTGTTGGACGGTTTATTTACTGTTTCTGCTGGTGACGATTGTGCTTCAGGGCAAGATGCTATACTCAGTTCTGGTATTAGTATGTTGGAGGCACATTATGTTAAGGCCCATCCTGAAGCAAATATTGATATGGTGAAGGAATGTGATAATGATTGGCAGGAGGGTGATAATCTGCCCGGTTCTACTGTGCCCTCCCAGATACAATAGACTTCCTTGTTCAAATCACTTCCCAAGAATGCTGGAACTTATTCTCCTATATCATTCAAGTCGGATGTGATAGATGGTGCTTTTATCCCACCGGTTGAAGTGGTACAAGAGGGTGTTAAAATTTGGTCTGAGTATTTAGTTTGGATTCTTTCTGGACTCTGCGGCTCCGTATAAGGTTGTTCGTGACACTTGTAAACGTATTTGGAATTTGAGTGGTAGTCTTTAGGTACAACACTTCAATTCTATGTTTTATTGCAAATTTGGAAATATGCAAGATAAATTTAGAGCTCTAGAGTCAAGCCCATTAGTAATTGATGGGAAGCCATTTATTGTCACTCCATGGAGTCTTGGGGTTGACAAAGCAAGAGAGCAAATCTTATCTATTCCTTTTTGGGCAACCTTCATGCACATCCCATCTGTCCTTCAACCTTTGATAGGTATTAATTGGATGGCTAGTCTTATTGAAGATCTAAAATGTTTAGATTCTAATACTGAAGCCCGTAGGATCTTAACATATGCCAGAGCGTTGATTGAGATTACCTCGTCTCGAGCTTTGCCTTCCAAACTTAAAGCAAGACTAGATGAAGGTAATAAAGTGGAAGTTGATGTTCAGTATAAATGGAAAACTGAAATTTGCATATCATGTCAATCGTTTGGTCATTCGTTGGATTCGTGCTCTGTCGTACCCTTGTCATCCCTCCTGCCAGGGTTCCACTTCCTAGACCAGTTTTACAATGAGTGCCTGAAGCTCGTGTTCCCTCTACTATGGATTCTCCGCCAATCTTAATTCCTCCTGAAAATCCTGAAGTGAAAGCTACTCCAATTGAAACTGTGATTGAAGATGATTCTTCCTCTGATGTAGATGGTATTTACTGGAATGATGTTGAGCAGGCATGGATTCACGCTGAAACAGAAATGAGGTATAATCCCGATTTAAATCAATACTGTTTGTATGTTGGTGAAGGAGGTGAGAGTAGGGCTCAATATTACCAGGTTGTGGGGGAAGGGCTTTCTTTGTCTTCTTCCGGATCCGAAGGTTACCATAATTTGTTATTTCTATCTTTGGATGCAACTTGGGATAGGAAATATCTGTACTATTCGATTCGAGGTCATTTGATCGTTTGCCTGGCTTGGTATTTTCTAATGTTCTTGGCCCTGCCTTTATTAGCAATGTCAGTTCAGAACGGGAGGACTTATAGTCCTGTCATTAGCAGTTTAGACAAGTCTATCTAACTGCTGTATTTTATTTCATTTTATCTTAGCTGTTTCAGAGCATGTTCCGAACACCTGTTCTCAATTGCGTGGGTAATAATAGTGGACAACACACTTTAAATGCCAACTTAGCTTTGCTAAAAAAAGAATTAATCAATGAGGGATAATAGATAAACATCATTAACCCCTACATTAATTAAACGATATTTTGACAATTCATCTATATAAGTTACCTTATATAAGATCTTTAATTTTCACAGTTATAATTACCTTTAAGGTGTACATTTATAATAATACAAATACGCTCTCGTATTTATAATACACTCAACTTTTGCTAGGGCATTTCATTATCCTATCTCGTAATGAGTCATGCCCACCAAAGCCAAGGTTCTCGCTTAACCTTCAGTTCTGATACCAGCTGTAATGACCCAACCTTTCGACCCTCCTTTTGACCCCCAAATGTCGACACTAATACACCCACGGTATTCGTGTGCAGAGCATCCAAGTGCCAGAAGGATGAATTTTTAGGGTGAAATAAAATGGAAAGAAAATGAACTAGGAAGAAGGAATAAAATATTAGAATCTCACAGCGGAATGGTAACATATAATATCAAAGGAACAGTACAAAGGGATACTCCAACACAAAAATTTCGGACTTACAAAACCACAGTACCATCATCAGCCTGTACAGTTATAACAACATGTCCTCACAAATGATGATATGTACAATATGGTAATGCAGTGGAAATAAGAATACTACAGTAGGTGAAACATCATGCTCATCCTCTAGAGCTCCAAAGAACATCAACGAAAACATGTCTTTCTCAAACTGCTCGAAATAGCATGCGAGGAATTTAGGGAAAACAAAAACCAAGCATTAGACATAAGTCTAGTATGAGAAAATCAAGAAATATACGGCTAACATATAGCAATACTTTTGAGACCACATGGATTGCGATAATGGTTATCCCTTCAAAAGAATCACCATCTAATAGGTATGTAAGGTGATATAATCGATAATGTCTAGGGTGTAGAATATAAATATTATAACATAGTTGGAATGGTCACATTGGTTACATTCAACAGCATATTAGAGGGTACAATCAAAACCGATAAGAAAAGTTCGCATAATGGATTTTCCATGGAGATCCCTTCGGTGGGATTAAATTGAGATGGATTAAGATGAGTAGTCAAAATAAATTGAGATGGATAATCATTTGAAATTAGACAGATAGTCAATTAAACTGGGATGGATAATCCATTATATGATTTTGGGGATTGGGTAAGGGTGTGGGAACTATGAAGAAAGATTAGTCAGACTTACCTAAGTGGTGTGGTTGTAAAGGTTATTTACTATTTTCTAATCGTTGTGGACGTTGGAGCACAATATATGGTTAATATGTTTTGGTTAAGATACCAATGAGGGGAAAACCCATTATGCTTAGTGGCATGGTCTCACTAGATATCTATTGGTTTTAGATGATAGGTTATTATTCACACCAGACTCTTTGTCTAACCCGAAGTTTTTGTTTTTCTCCTTAAACTCTCGCGTACTTATTTGAGTAGGTCGGGAGTAAGTGATTTTAGGTTTCCAATTAGACGAATAAGCTTACGGATACGTTGCAGGAGGCAATCTAGCTATTAGGAGCTTTATCTATTTCTGCTATGTTTGTTTGTATGAATGTAAAGGCAAAGTTGTATTATTGCCTAGCATTAGACTTTGATCAACCAAAGGGGCATTGTCATATGTCGCTTTTGGAGTATGTGTTAATAATTATATTTTCTTCGAATGTGGTATTGCGAATTAGATTATGTAATGAGTATGAAATATCATTTGTAAAATGAAATGTGAAAGTTTGCTATAAAAATTATGTTTAATTTTTTTCATATTCATGTGCTTCTAATTATTGATGTGATTTACATAGCCGCATTTTGCCACCGAAAATTAATACTTTGGATGACAGCGGCATCCGTAGGGCTTAGTTTCAGGCCTCAAAATGTGGGATATTATAGTCCTTGTCCAATCTAGTTTTTATTGTTTAAAATTGTAAAAGATGTTTCATTGTTTAAAATTATAAAAGATGTTTCAGAAACATTGTAAAGTGTATTTTTAAAGAAATGGTTTAGTATAAGAACTGATCTTTTTAAAAGAAAACTTAATAAATTGTTTGAGTTAAAAATCTCAAAAGTAAAATCCTTGTTGTTGAAAAAAAGGCCTTAAAATTAAAATTTGATTTGAAGAAAAAGGAAAGAAAGTTTTTAAAATTAAACTACTAACATTTTCTTTTGGACTTGGTGGATAAGCAAAATTCAAAAAGAAATCTTAAGTTATAATTTTAAAACTTAAGACATCAAGTTATTTTAGAATTTGATAAAAAGTTTCTAGGTTGTACTTTTAAAGATAAATTTTTTAGGATTAGTGCTTCAAAATTTTGAATTTTTGTAAAAAAAGTGGCCAAAATCAAACCAAAATTTTAAGGTGGAGTGAATAGGGATGACTGCCTAGGTAAGACGGGGTAAAAGATAATGCTACAATGAAAATAATGGTGCTTGCTCATAGAGCAGCAATACGGAATCCCCATAGAGTGTAAGGAATATTGGTGAGAACCTAGGAATATTTTATTAGGCATGTGTGCAAGCAAAAAGAAGAACCCACAAAGGAATGATGAATGATATCAAAATATACTTCTACGAGTTCTAAAGTAACCGCACAAGAAAGGTCAAGGATAAAGAAAGTAAATACCAAAAATTTGAGAAAACTATCAAAAGAGTTGGATTTAGTAAACATAGTAACAAAGGGTAATAGGATGACAAATACACATAGAGGATGTTGGTAGACTCAAGATTAAGGAAGACAAGATAGATGGTGGAAAAGTTATTCCACCAAGCCAGTTTGTCAATGCGTTATTCTAAATGTGCATAGTTTGTATTCCCTAGCCCACTACGATGTGGAATGCATAGTTTGGCCTATAATTGGTGGTATTCATTAAAATTAATGAGTGGACCTTATGTACTAGAAGCCAAGAAGGTGGACCATGATATGCAGGTTGCAATATAATGGCACATTAGAAAGGTCCATTTAATTTTATTAAGACAGCGCCACAACATCATTGATGTCAATTGATGTTAAAGGGCAGCTTCCAGCAATTTTTTCTTTGAGGTTTGAGTTGTAAGCATTAGTTGTTTCTGTAAAACGCATATGATATTATAAGAAATACCCCTTTAAAAATTGGTTTTGTACATGAACCGCTATATTAATTGGAAAGCTGTGATAGTAAGGAAGTTTCATGTGGACACTTAACAAATACTAGTAAGACTAGAAGTTTTTAAAATAAATTAGTAAATATATTAGCTACTAAAAGTATAGCAATGTTAAGTCTCAAAAGCCTTAAAGTTTCGGGAAGATAAATTTTGGCGAGCTAAGGATAGGGAAAGTTTGTTGCGAAACCACGGGTCAGTAACTCTATGCCTTAAAAGGCAAAATTTATAAATGAACTTGTATGCTGGTTGTTAATTTAAGATAAAATAAAAAGTTTTTGAAAATCGAAAATTTATCGCGTGGTAGGACAGAGTACATTATGGATGTTAAACTATTGACTAAATCTCGACTGCGTAGGATGTGGCATAAATTGTTTTGAAAAAATATTTACATTCGAAAGTTTTGTTCAAAATTCATGATTTTAGAGGTAAAATACTTTTATGAAAAGTATTAACGAAAAATGGTGATGAAATTTAATTATTTTTAAAAAAAAATCCAAACATTTCCAAGTTTAATTTAAAAAGATTTTGAGCGGAGAAAAGAGGAAAATTTGTTAGTTTTGAAATGCCACATGCTTGGTAATTGAAGAAATTGACGAGTTAGGTAGTATGAATTTTATTGTGCAGCAGAAGTGACACTAAAAGTAAAAGATAGTCGGCGATAAGGGGAAAAAGTTGTTTTAGCTATGAAATCTCATTTTCCATTCCTTGTTAATAAGTGAACCAAACTTGTTTTAAAATAACTCTTTTTTTAAAAGAATTAAAATTTAAAAGTAAATTTCCTCATGTGGACTGTACTTGGAAAAGTTAGAAAAGGATTGGGGGTAAAAGAGAAGGTTTCAAGATAAAGTGGAAAATGGGGACACAAGAAAATGATGAAAATATGGAATTCTTTATCTAAACCTTTTTCTGGCATAAAGAATATAGGTATAGAAAATTGAATTTTTTTTTGAAAAATTGGATTTTAGCAATAGTGTGCTAGGGATTTTGGTTAGTAGGGATTGGATGAAAAATTGGTTGAACTATACTTCTATTCGTAAAAGTATGAGAAAATTTAGATGCAAAAACAAAGTTTTTGATTTTTCAAAAATTTCATGCATATAGAATTGTCAGTGTATATAGATTGCGTGCACCATATTTTCAAAATTCGTTTTAAAATGCATTCATATAGAAGGCGCCGACTTAGATTTGCTCAGTATGCATATCATATATGTTGTGAAACACCATGCACCTGTACACGATTGGTTGCAAAATTGATTATACACTAAGTGGTTAAATAGTTTAGAATGGTTGCGTGTTATGTTTTGTGATTCTGTCCTTAAGAAATTTCGAGGACAAAATTCTCTTAAGGATAAAAATGTAACACCCTTTAATTTTTACGATAATTAATTTAAAAAAAATTAATAAATAATAACGTCGAAAAATAGATTTTTAACTAACATCAGAGTATGCCTTTGAAACCTACACCATTGGGTTTGTGGCGAATTTCTGATCACTTTTCATGTACAAAGTTTTCCGATAGGAGTTTGAACGTAAAGTTATAAGTGTTTGAGTAATTCAAGTCGGAAAAAAATTATGTAATTAAGAAACAAAAAGTAATTAATAGAAATTAATTAACGTTAACAGTTTCTTAGCATTTAAGAAAAGTTAATGTGGAAATAAATTATCTCGGTCGTGTGAAAAGGGAAAGAAATCAACAAAATTTAAACACGACAAATAAATTACCGCAAATAAACACGACCGATCGACCCCTGACTTAGGCCAGTCTACGGCTAGTGGTCGACCGGTAGGGGGCGGCGGTTGACCGATTGAACTATCAATTCAAGAATTTTGACATGGCCGAACGTCTCGGATTTAAAACAAAAGAATCTAGGCATTGATTCGAACCCCTATAAATATGGGCATAACCTCTCAATTTTCTTCTCATATTTTCCAAAGCAACGGCTAAGCTCTGTCATTTTCCGTTCTCTACAAAATTCATAAACCTAAATAAATCAATACTTTATATACATATATATAAGTGGAGAATAGCAGAGGAAAATTGAGAAGAAGAATAGGGTCGAATCGAACCGTTAAAGTCAAGGTAAATTATAAATCCGAATCCAAAATCTAAATTAAATCTTAATCTCATCGCAGATCTTGATTTTTGATAGATTTATGTATGTTTGCAGTATATGTATTCAAATAGGAAGAATAAGGGAAGTCAAACTAGAATAACATGTGTGACGACCCGGAATTTTTGAGCATTTGAAATTGGAATATTTAATTAATTTTAAATATTCAGAGGTTAATTATCAACTTAAATTTCAAATATCGCTGTATTGAGTAATTTAATTATTAAATTAAATTTATTTGGAGTTGGATAAAATAGTAAATCTGGTATTCTAAGCTAATTAAAAATATTTTGAAGGCTTAGAAAATTCATATTAATAATGCTGAAGATAATAAAAGTGATAGAATCGAATTTAAAGATGTTTTGTTTAGTGTTAAAAATATCGGTTAAATCGATATTTAAAAATAGCCTTCCGAGGCACAGTCTCGGAATTCGACGAAACCAGTTCCATTGGATCCGTAATATTGTATTATTATTGGATTTCAATTTTCGTAGTGTTTGGAGTTGTCGTGTGGTCGTACGGAATGTAAACGCACTGAAATTAAATCGAAAATTCAATTTAATAACTGAATCCAAAAGGTTATCTTCTACTTACGATCGAATCGGGACTCGAGACCTTTTCCTTTGCGTTCGTAATAGGGGTTTAATATTAAAACATCTGGCGGCACATCTCGATTGGAGATCGAGACTGTAAGTTACGTAAATCAGGACGATTTCAAAATAGAATTAAATAGATGATTAATTATATTGCAAGCTTCTGAAACACGCCTCAGAAATTTACCACTTGTCAGATTTCGTGAACACGCGTCCTCACCTTTTTGTTTTCAACCGAACACTTCACAGTAAAGGTAAAAAGGGAAATCAACTCCTCTTTTCGAAACAAAAAAATGGCGACATCTCTTTTACCTTTCCTCTCGTTCAAAAGGAAACATCAAATGGCCGAGTTTTCAATTTATTTGCCTCGTTCCCCAGCTACCTCCTTTTTCTTCTACTGGTTCAAATCAAATCCCTTTTCGCTCGATCGAATCGGATTCATTCGATCACTCGCGAGGTGAGGCACTCGTTCGACAGCGTGAACTCGAAGCTAGGGCGTGGGTTTTCTTCCAGTAGGAGAAAAGCTGGGTTGATCAGAGGCACGCAATGGTTCGTGGGAGGAAGTCGAGCAGTGAGGTGGGTCGTGGCAAAACGTTGGCATCGCGACCAAGAATCGAGCTCGGGTTCGAGCACTATGGGAGATTCCTGGTGATGAGTTTTCGCTTGAGGTCGTGACTTCGACGGTCGATGGGTCTAGGCTCGAAGTAGGCTAGGGTTTCGCGAGTTCTCTCACGCGTCGATATGGTGGAGGCGGTCCTAGGGCAGAGGCTGCTATACAACCTTAGACAGTGTATTAAACCAGGCAAATTAAGGTAATTTGATTTTGGCATGTTTAAATTCAATATTTACTTAAGTCTAAGCTGTAAAACTCGATGATGATTATTATTTCAATTAACAGAAGTTTTACAGTAAACTATATAAATTGTTAGTTCAAAATTAATAAATAAAAAGAAATTTAAGATGTTGGAAGTTATATATGGAGATTTGATTTTTTTAAAACCTATATGAATTATTTTTCATGTGCAGTTGAAATGAAGAGAAAAATAATAATAATAAGATTTAATTTACTAGGGTTGATAAAATAATTAGTTAATTTAATCTATTTAACGAGAATTTAATTATTCGATTTATTCGAATATTTCAAATATTAATAAAGTTCATACAATTATTTATACAAGGTCAATAATCACAAGGAATCAAGTTGAGGAAGAAGTGGGTTGTGCAACAAAACCGAAGGTGAGTTAATCTCACTCAGTTAAATTATAATTTTAATTTAATTGGTTAAATTTGAATGTCTGGTTGAATGATTGGATTGATTGGATATGATAGTATATATAGTAGTATATAGCAATATATACATATTGGCATATGTATATATTGGAGTTGATATTCCCGCATTTATATAGCGGATGAGACCCTATGCGCCGCATAATAGCGGATGATATTTTATAAACCCATATACCGCGATATTCCACCTCGAAGTGGAATTGGTATTGTGCTAACATCTGTGGATGCAGGGAAACAGGTTGGAGGGATCCAACTGGATTCCTCAAAATATTTAATTTTTGTTAAATATTCTGTGATATGATTGTTGTTATTCTGTGATAATTTATATTGGATAATCTGGTTGGATTGAATTTCCCAGTATAATGAGTTATCAAAAGCAATTGAATTGGATTTTTGGAAAAATATAAAAGAGTAAAATTAAGTTAAGTAATTCTAGTGAATTCGAATAAATTAAATATGGAAAAGAGGAATTTTGAATAAATAGAGAAATGTTGAATTTAAAGAAGACTTATGTGATGTTATTTAAAGGGATAAAAATTTATTTTAATTCAATGTTTAAATGTAATTAAAAAGAGAAGGAATTTGGGAAATCTGAAACTTGTGTTTCGGTTTAAAGATTTTAAATCATAATGAGAAATAAAATCTGGAAGTTAATGAATTTGGAATTTGAATTTTAAAGAGAAATGAGATTTGGGAGAGATAAACTGGGTTTGTAAAGTAAAATAAAATATCAGAGGATATTTGAAATATAATTTCAAAGTGGGAATTTATAAAAGGATATGGTTTGGTTTAAAAATAAATGTTATTTTATTTTTAAAAGATGGGAGTGAGAAGGATATTTCTCTGTATAGCCAAGTACGTTTTCAAAGCAATTTTAATATAAGTTAAAAGTTCTAATTGTATTTTTAAAAGCATATTTTAGAAAATTTATTATGTTAATTCCCTAAGTAAGTATGTTTTAGGAAACCTATTCTTTTTAAATATTTAAACTTTAAAGTAAGTATTTTTCGAAGATTATTATTGTAGTAATTATATAAAAGTGATTTGGTATTATATTTTAAAAAGAGAAATTTAGTTTATATTTGTAAAGTGGTTTCATTTTAAATATTTCTTAAGTATATATTTTGTTAAGATATTAAAGTAGTTTTTTAAATTTCAATATTATTAAGTATATTTATAGTAAAGTGTTTTAAGATTATTTTAAAATCTAAGTGTTTTGTACTTTGTGTTTCAGAGGAAATAAATATTTGGAAATGTATTCCGTAAGCGGAAACTGTTTTCAAATTGTTTTCAAATGAGTTTTGAAAATTCGGAATTATATCTTGGAAAGATATTTGGGCAAATAAATAATGTGGGAAATTATTTAATTGTGTGATGGTTGCTTGTGGATGTTAATTGATAGTTAAATAACCGACTATCAATATTGGCCAAATGCGCTGATCGTTTCGAAGAGACCGGGATCGAGTTTCCGTATACCGGGATTCTAGGTCTGGAGACTCGAATACCACTTCGATCCGGTTTGTACGTTTCGTGTAACGATTTCGGAGTTGAAGATGGAGCAGTGAAGTGCAAGGGCTAGTCGCTACTAATCCTGAGGATATTTCCAAAATGGATGTAGTAGGAGTAGTGCCTTCGGTTCCGTTCA
The DNA here is from genome assembly GCA_030737815.1 of Allium fistulosum. Classification (NCBI taxonomy): domain Eukaryota; kingdom Viridiplantae; phylum Streptophyta; class Magnoliopsida; order Asparagales; family Amaryllidaceae; genus Allium; species Allium fistulosum. The sequence continues at coordinate 676,138,414 of CM060907.1, read as the reverse complement.
AACCCAGGACGGACTTGTATGGACGAATGCTTGCGAAACATCGTCAGCGGACGATGGGCATTCTAAGGGATATGTTCTGAAAAGGTATCGTTTAGCCTCAAACCTCATCAACCGGGAATGACTGAAAATCAGGGGTTATGCAGCAAGGCTTCGTGGGTAGCTCCCACTGGAGGGTAAGGTCATCCCTGTCTAGATGTCCCTTTTTATTTCGGCTTAGTGGTGCGGTTGCTGATCCCAACCGTGGGGTGATTTTATTCGGGATCATCCAGTAAGGGATGGTTCCGGTCTTGTGTTGCAGGGGAGCGGGCGTACTCCTCGGTACGGTGATCTAGGCCACGTACTGTGATAGGTGGTACCCCAGTGCCTAGTCATTCGTTGGAAATCCATTCTTCCTACGTGCCTTGTACGGTATTTGTTTGTATTACCCACTTTTGTGGCTAGTATGCTGGAATTTAATAATGTAACAATTTCAGCTATTTTAATAAGTATTTGTGAATAGACACTATTATAATATCAGAGGATTTTATAAAAAGTGTTTTAGCTATCGTAAGGTAAAAACCCGACATGTTTATTTGTGGCGTGGTCTTACGAGATGCTTTTTATTTTTAAAGGATTTTTGAAACTTTAATAATCAATTGAGTGTGATTTTCTCACGCTGGTTTTCCAGACTGACTCGGGTATTGTTTTATATGATGCTCGGGTCAGACCGAGATAAACAGGTTCAGGATATGATGCTGTGGAGCTCAGAAGACGAGCTGGATGTCGATACGTACTCCCGTACTTGTTATTATTTTTCCGCTGTGTATTTAGTTGTATGTTATGGATGTTGATGTACTCTGATGATGTATTCTGATGTATTGTATAAACAGATATAATTTTGATTTGTGTAAAGATCTGTTGATATATTATATTTTATTCCGCTGCGATGGTTAGATTCTGATGTTGTTTTTCTTTTATTTTCTTCTTCTACCTCTTCTTTTTACCCAAATGGTCCGGTTTTTCGTGTTAGAAAAACTCGGGTTGTTACAACATGGATTAGATTCAGAGATTTGGAAAGTTAAAAAGGTGAGTGGGAAATTATATATTTTTATATAATATTGAATTTAAATCATTGTTAATCTATTTCCATATGCCTAAAATGTAAAATTAGAGTTGTGGGCCAAAATTGTATACGTGTAATGAATTGTTAAACCATGCCTACATATTCTGTGATTGATAATTTGAATTATATATTGCATGTATGTGAATCTGAAAAGTATTGGGTAGTAGTCCCTGAATTTGATAAATTATATTATCATTCCATAATTTTTGTTTAATTGATTTATGCAAGTAATGTAAATTAGAAGTTATCAAAATAAATTATTGGGATTTACATAGTATTTTAATTCATTTGAATATATGGTGTTACATTGTGAATTTCTATAGATTATCAAGTTTAGATTTAAATAAAAGTGTATCGTTTGAAATAACGAGGAATGCACCTAAAAGAAAAGATGTATCAAATAGAGATATTTACCATATTTCATATTGCCTATTTCAATAACTGTGAAAAAGATAATTCCTCGTAATTCCAAACATAACACAAATTCTCCTTTTGGATAAGATATAGAAATTTACTCTGTTAACCTTTCATTTGGGAGAGATGTAATTCCAATGCATTAAAATGTATAAATCTCTAAGTATTAATTAAAAGATTGTAAATGTGATAATAATAACGGTCTAAGAATGGAATCAATATATATATATGCAATATAGGCAAGACAAAAATCAAATAATAATGACGAAATGGAGGCAAGTAGTAAATTAAAAATAAAAGAGCATGAAAATTTCATTAAACAAGGGAGAGTAGTAAATGTTAAAAGGGAATAGAAGGAAAAGTTCAATAAAAAGAAATGGAAGTAAATGGGAAAAGATAATTAGATTTTTAAAAGGAATCGGTAAATGACCTTAAATAGAATATAAAGTAAACGCATTAAAAAAGCAAGAAATGTTATTAATAGTTTAACATTGGAGGCGTAATAATCAAACAATTATGAATGAATATATGTGTTTGTGTGTGTGTGACCTCAAGTATGTGTTTATGATAGGTGTGAATTATTAAAGTTAGTAAATAACTTAGATGGATAAGAATGATGTAGTCATTAGAATGGGTTTTGGAACGCGAGGTCAGTGGTTTTACAATACAGAAGTCTACCCACCGCAAGAGCTACCAGTAGTTGTTTATATATTATACTGATGTGGGACATATCTAGTTGTAGGGCCCATGGAAATATTTACGCTTGCATATAGATGAAAGGAATACCTTAGTAGGGTCTACTTCAATATTTTAGGAGGGTTATTGCGTTGATTGCGTTGGAAATTTAAATGAGACGACGATCAAAGATTGGCGCTATGTTAGTATGTTGGTATTATATTATGGAGTAGGAGATGTATGTAGGTTGTGAATGTCATCGGTCCTGAGCGGTCAGTAGGAAAGATGAGGGTTACACCTAAACGGGCTACACCTCCTACTAGTATAGGTCACATTTGGGTCATGCACCTCCATAGTTGTTTACTAGTTTGTTTGTTAAAGGCAAGGCTAGGTAACCCTTAAGAGAGGTCTTTCAAAATAAATGGGGTAGTCTACGGAGCTGAGTCCACAATAGTCCATGGTTCTCAGTCCACTATAATACGAGGAGCCGAGCCTCTAAAGTTCGGGGAGCTGAGTCCACAATAGGAAGTGAAAAAGTGGTAAATCCCCATGGAAAGATAGAAAGCTATTAAACCATTGTAACACTATCATTTGGCTTTACGGGAGTTCCTTGGTATGCACGACAATAAGACATGGTACTGCGTTGATGATGGATCCTGACGGGTTGCTGTGTTAGGTATACTAACGGGGATCATATCTTTGTCCAAAGGGGACTATGGAACATATATATATATGTGTGTGTATATATGTATGTAGTTATGGTATACTTGGGGTAGATGGGGCGTATCATATGCATACATGGAGCCAAGATGACTAAGTAAAATGTAAAGACATAACATGTGATGGAAGGCAATCGGCATAAACTAAAATTATGTGTAAAATGTATAATATACCAGTCAACCCCCATTTCATTACAATCCATATGATAGCTTTAGAGCGACATGTACTGGTGCTAGGTGAGAACAGTAGAAGGACAGGTTTCCTTATGCATGCTCGGCATTGACAACGACATTAGATATTGGGAGTGTCAATCTAGGTCAGTAGCTATATGGTCTATTATACTTTACTATTTCGTTGTGAGGTATATTAATAGTGCTCTGATATGCATTATTTGTTTATTTATAGGAAACCAAACCAACGATCCAAACTTTGGTGAACTTGGGTTTTCGACTTAGAGAAAATCAGACATCCTCGGGTGCGGGTTGTTACACTTTGAGAACCCCAAGGAAGAGCAGTGATGTGAAACGTCTCTACCTTTAAGAACCTATATATATAAGATCTCTCAGGGAGGACTCCAATTTATATAGTTTGCTTACTTCCAAAAGAACTGGAATTAAGTTTACCGTGAATTCATCGATTGGTTTTGGCGAGTCCGGGATTGGTAAGTGTTTTACATACCAAATACCACCTCAAAACTAGTATCTGAGTCTATGTTTTGGAAGCAGTTTTGAAGTGGAATGTTATATAGATGAACTGTCTATCCTACGGTTAAATCCAAGGGAGTTGGTCAGCGTTAACATTTCAGACTTATGCTATAGAGTTGAACTGTCTATCCTAAGGTTAAGTCCTAAGGAGAGGTCAACGTTAGTATTTGTCAAGCTGGCTTATGATGGAATCCAAAGAGTGATTCGTGTTCTGTTTGAGTGATGAAGAGTTATATGAGAGATGCTGAACGTAGCCTCGACATCAAAAATGATGGAAAATAGAGTAGGAGGCAAAAACTGGGGTTTAGCTAACCTGCGACAGGGTGAATCAACTCCATATCTAGAGTATGCTTATCGATGTTGCTAGCGGGAGTTGATGATACTTGGTTCCATAGGTTCGTGCAAGTGCTAGTTGTGTTTACCTTATGGTATATTCTATCTAGAGGTATACGACGCTTAGAGGTGCTTTCTGTCCCTTATCAGAAGGCTAGCTTAAGTTTATTGGGGATGTCTCTAATGGAAAATCCATATGCAAACGTACCTTAGCGGTTTTAGATGTACTTCTATTATTATTGTGTTATGAGATGCAAGCAAGATAGCTATATTCTGATTTATATTCTACACCCTAGACATATCTATATATCACTATACCGACTTAATGAATTATTGGTTTCTTCTGGGAGAAAAACCATTATGGGAATCCATACGATCTCAATAGTGACTGTTGCATGTTGCATGTATCTTGGGTTGTCTCATACCAGACTTATGTCTGACACATGGTTTTTACTTTCCCTAAATTCCTCGTGTACTCTTTCGAGTAGGCTGAGTAAAAGCAGGTTTTACTTTGGACGCTTCATAGTTTTGGGAGATGAGCTAGAGGCTTTTGTTATCTATTGATTTTTATTTCTGTTGCATTGTATTATGTATGTACGTATCAGCATTGTAAGGACATGTGGTTATAACTGTCCAGACTGATGATAGTACTTAGGTTTTGTAACTTTGAAATATATGTATTTAGAGTAACCCTTTTGGATATTATATATTATCGTTATGCTGTGATATTCTGATATTATGTTCTTTCTTTCTTGTTCTATTTTTCTTATTTTACACTAACTACCTGTCTTTCCGGCACTTTGCTGCGCGATATGCGAATATCGTGGATGATTTAGTGTCGACATTCAAGGGTCGAAAATTTAGGTCATTGCATTTGGTATAAGAGCTAGGTTGAGCGAACACCTTGGCTTTGCTTGGGTATGGCTCATTAGAGATAGGCTAAGTGACACCATAGAATGAGTTGAGTGTATTTTATATACGAGTGCGTATTTGTATTTTTCTATAAACCTACATCCCTTTTCAGCTTTTACTTAGGAATAACTTTTTCTTTGAAATAACTCGATTCATTAGTATCCTAATGATATTTTTCCATGTTCTTGTAGTACAAACCATGAGTACTAGAGCTGCCAATGCTACAGTGGGTAGAGGTAGAGGCGAACAGAGCAGTACTGTCACAAACTGTAGAACTCAGGCTTCAAGGAGTGTTGCTCCTATCGAGGAATCAAGCGTGAATGTTGTAGAGGAGGTCATGTAGGTCAGGCCCCAGATGAGTTTTTCTTTGCTTTGTCGTGATTATGAGAGGTTGGTGATAAGAGGTTCAGTGGCTTGGAGATGATCATAGAAGTCTAGTCTTGGCTCTGATTATGTGATAGGATTTTCGAGGATATGGAGGTAGATGATGCGATGAAGTGTCATCTAGCATCGCTACATTTGACCGATGCACCTGCGATTGGTGGGGTTCGGTTACTGTTGATGTACAAGACAACGGCTTCTCTTAGGCCTAACTTAAGGAAGTATTTGAGATGAAGTTTGTTTTGAAAGCCGGACAGACTTTGTTGTTCAATAGCTTCTTGGATCTGAAGCAGGGGGCCATGACTGTGGCGGAGTATGATAGCCGGTTCATTGCTTTATCTCAGTTTGGGTTGGGTTTAGTTGATATGCCGCCAAAGAAGAACGAGATGTTCATCGTGGGTATGTGTCCCAAGTTCTAGCGGGGTACTACTAATCACATCATGGGGTCCTTTTGTTTGTTTGGTGAACATGGCTTTGAAGTTTGAGAGTTTGGCTTCAAAACCGTCTATTTCTGCACTAGCTGGCGACAACAAGTGAAAGTTTCAACCACCGAGAGATATTTCTAGTGCAGCTTGTTATAAATGCAGGAAAAAGGGGCATCTTGTTTGGATCTGTAGGCCGGTTGGGGGAGGACGAGTCGATAATCCACCATTAGTGAAGGCACAATTGCTAACGTACCAAAACTAGAGCCGTAGGTAGCCAAAGCACAGTTTGTTTCGAGGTAGAGTTGCTATAAAATCCACAAGCCGGGTCATTTTTCTAGGGAGCATACGATGCTCCAGAAGAGGCAGCAACCGAGAGTTTTTGTACTTACTCCAACACCTTCCACTTCTTTAGCTGCAAACGGGAAGCAGGTTCTGGAAGGTATTTTATCTATTCATGGTATTCTTGTTCAAGTCTTATTTGATACTGGTGCTTCTCTTAGTTTCGTTTCCAGTAGCCTTGTTGATAGGTTAAGATCGGAGCTAGATATGGCTTCTGATTCACTTTGTGTGTCGAACCCTATCGAGAGCTCGTCCACTCTTAGTATGATCTGTTTAGGAGTTCCAATTACTTTCTTTGACCAACCCTTTTCTTGTGATATGTATTTTCTGGATTTTATGGGGTTTTGATGTTTTGCTTCGAACGAAGTGGTTGTATCGTTATTGTGCAGTTCTTGATTGTCTATAACGAACTGTATCATTTACGATAGGGGGAGGGAAAATTCTAGCGGTGAATTGTGGAGGGACTAGCTCGCTTATGAGTAGTTTCCTTTATTCTCTTGATGTGGAAGAAGTGGAAATGAGTTTGATCTTGGTTGTTCGGGAGTTTCTAGATGTCTTTGAAGAGGTGTCGATTTTACCACCTCAATGTGTGATAGAATTTCGCAATGATTTGTTAAAGATGCAAAACCTATCGTGTTGCCTATTCATAGACTTGCACCGAAGAAGAAGTTGGATCTATCTAATTAGGTTAGTTATTTGTTTCAAAAGGGCTTGATCTGACCGAGTTGTTCAAACTGGGGAGCGCCCGTCATCTTTGCTACGAAAGCAGATGGTTCCTTAAAATTGTGTGGATTACTGTGAGCTCAACAAGTAGACTGTTAGGAACAAGTATCCTTTGCCTATGATAGATGACCTGTACATTCAACTTCATGGAGCTCAGGTGTATTCTCAGCTTGATCTTGCTACGGAGTTCCATCAGTTGAGGGTGGTAAAGGAGAGTGTACCCTTGACCGCTTTTAAGTCCGATCAGTTTTCTGAGTGGTTATTTATGTCGTTCATCCTAACTAATGCTTCAGCATATTTCGTGGACTTAATGAATCAGGTGTTCAGAGACGTGTTGAATAAGTTTGTTCTTGTATTTAATGATGATATTTTGGTCTACTCCAAGACCGAGGAGTAACATATGTCCAATCTGTGGATTGTATTAGAAACACTGAGAGTGCATGTGTTAAAGGAAAGTTCTCAAAGTGTCACTTTTGACGTTCATAAGTTAGGTTCTTGGGTCATGTTGTTTCAACGGAGGGTAATTCTGTTGATCCCGCTAAGGTTATGGTCATTCAGGATCGGAAGAAGACAGAAAGCACAAATGATATTTTGAGCTTTTTAGGTCTAGCCGGTTATTATAAAAGATTTATATATAATTTCTCAAAGATCGCTTCTTGCTTAACGAATTTCACGAAGAAAGACATCAAATTTGTTTGGATGGATAAGTGCGAGCAAGCATTCGTAAACTCAAGGCAAGGTTGACGAGCTCTTTGGTTCTTATAGTCCCAGATGGAGGTAAGGGTTTGACTATTTTCACTGATGCATGTGGAACAGGTTTAGGTGCTATGTTGATGCAACATGGAAGGGTTATCTCTTGTGCTTGTCGGCAGCTCAACCCGCTGAAGAAAGGTGTGCAACTCATCACTTGGAGTTGCTAGTCTTGGTATTTTCGTTGAAGATGTGGAGGCATCATTTACTAGATGAGATGTTTGAGTTATATATGGACCATAAATCTTTGAATATCTTTTTACGTAGAAGGACCTAAACATAAGGCAACAAATGTAATGACCACCCTACACTTATGGCACATAATGGTTGTCAAAAGAAAGAAAAGAAGAGGAAATGGAAGAGAAAAGAATGGAAAATAAGAAAAGGAAAACATCAACTAATCACATAACCTGTCGTGTATCTTACATCACATTAGATAAAATATAATAATCAACGGAGATGTTAAATAGTCGAGATAGTAATAATAATGTGAACTAATCATCAGAGTATAAGATCCACAGAGTTATACAACACAGTAGAAGAGTTTATACAACTAATACAAAAACTCAACTGATAATTGTCTCCAATAATAGTAAGCCAAACACTGTCAAGGCTTCATAGTATGACACAGTGGAATATACAATAACAAACTCAAATATAAGTATGAGTAAACGTCACCTCCTTCTAGTCCATCTGCAGAACTCCATATATCATCCACACCTGCTCTCTAATCTACTCATTTAAGTGTACCCGTGATAATAAGAAGCAAAGCATAAAACCTCGGTCAGAAAATAGTTCGGCGTGAGCAATAAACAATCTCAAAATACTATAAAAGTCAATATATTATATGGAAACATAGGGTATACGAATCATACTCGACATGTCCCTACAACCAAAGATTCAGCACATAACATTGATAATATGCTACTGTACAACATTATAAAAAGGGTACTCCATACTTAATATCTATTGAGGTGCCTAAGTATCTCCATCCATAATAACTTCTCCATACTAAGTAAACTGTCCGGGGTGTCTGGGTTTCCCTATGCACAACATCTACCTCGTGTGACATCTCTAGGGTGACAGGTGGCTAGTGAAGCAACCATAGCAAACACAACATCCATCAAGGCATACTAATTGTCACCCAATGTGCTCTAGATATATGTTAATTTGTATGGCCTCCTTTCTACTAGGGACTAGTGGAAATCTCGGTTCTTCGTTGTACTCTCGTATTTTGTAGCCCAAAGCGGATACGTGTTTCGCAGCCCAAAGGTGGACACTAGAACCAAAGGGTCCAGGGTATATGAATCCTTTCTGCCAATCTATGGGCATCCCCACTATACAATACCCTTTCTTCGAGTACAACAGAAAACACTCCGAGTCATCAATGATTCTTTAGCACATACATATCCATCCGAGCCCTACTAGCTCAATACAATTTCCACTATCCATAATCCACCATGTTCCTTTACTACACTACTTCCAAAATGAGCCTCTTCGGTACCTGCTACCCCCCTGAGCCACAATTTGAAGATACAAAGTGTCTAACCTTCGGTACCTACCACCCCTACGAGCCACAAACCAAACGTGTGAGACTTTCCATCATGTTGTACATTGCCATCCCCTATGATGCGACGAGCCAACACCTCCAGCATGATCTACAAAGTTTTGAAACTACCTACCTTAGAACCTACTCCCAACACGAGCCAATATTCGAAGTACCAACTCTTGTGTCAAAGCATCACATCATCGCCTCGCCATCTAAACCGCTCGTCGTAGAGCAACAACATCAAGACTCTAAGTCGGTCGCAGAACAAACCATCAAATCGTGTACCACGAAATCTCCATAACGACCAACCCAAAGATTGACCAAATCGTCAATCAGCAATAAGGATGGACATTGACCACTCTACAGTAGTCAATACCAACCACCTTGGTCTTGAACTTGACTAAAACAGATAAGTAAAAACCAAATGGAAACGTCCAGCATCCATCCTAAAGTCTGAAGCCTCTCTTTCACCTCAGATCCGTCGACACGTATCCTAAAACTACTCTAAAAGTTATCTCACTCGTAAGGTTTTCACGTGTGCGAAACCCAAACGTACAAGATATTCTCCTAACACTTGATCACCGCTAAACGGAGTTTTCATCCAAAAGAACAAACAAACCAATAAACCAAACATACAACCAACAACCATACATACATCCAAAACAACATACATACAACATGTATACTCCATCCATATCATCCTATGGGGAAATCATATCAAAAATAGCCTAAATCTAATAATTCCCTAACAATGGCACGTCGATGGAAAATATGTGATATTTGATATAAATCATTTTAAAATACTTTTATAAAAATCTAGTAGGTATGTAAGTATAGGAAAATCACATTTCAAAACAAAAATCATTCCACAGCTTCAATATAATACTATATAACCAATCATAGTGTGGTAAGAGACAATATCACTCACCTCCATAAAATCTGTACAAACGAGTGCCAAAGCGTAGATCTCTCCATCACGAGCGGAACACATATAACCACATCCCAAAGGGACCTCGTATGAAAAAGATATGGCCAATATATGATTCAAAATTAAATAAATCATTAATTAACTAATTACAAACACTAGTTATCAAATTACCTCTCTTATCCTTCTTCCCCAACTCACGTTTCCAGGTTGTGCACCTTTGTGCATATCAAACCCATAGCAGCAAGCTTCAAACCTTGATTTCTCCCCCTTTACTAGACGAATCTAAGAACGGATTTTGCTAAAATGCTCCATTACGCGATCTCTCTGTTCCAAACATGAAGAAATCAAGCTCGGCCACATAAATGAAGAAGCAATCTGATGCGTGTGTCTTGACGATGGCTCAAATGCGTTTTGTTGTGTTCACCGGATCCAACGAAATTTTGCAAGCAGTTGCTATTCCCGAAGAGAAATTCAACGGCGATCTCTGTTTGGCCTATCGTCGACCGTAGCTCCGTCTAGATCTAACCCTAGATCGACCATGAAAAGGTTGTCGTCGCCAATCACCATCGATCAAAATTCCACCACGGTCATCATGAATCTCTCATCGATACGAACTCATCAGTTTTGGTTTCGTGATTTTTTATGGAGCAGATCTCTCGATTTTAATTTTTGAGTGGATTAAGAGGAAGAGGCTATTCACTTATAGGAATGAACAGTTAATGGCAATTGAAAAATGAGAAGGGGATCTAATATGTGGGTATTTATATTACTATTTTATTCCATTTATTTAATTTCTTAAATAAATGGTCACACGTTTCGAGTCCATACGGTCACATGATGCGCCCGATCGCCACAAAACCTGTCTGCATACATCATCTCAATTTTTTGGATCCGTGGTATAAATTTCGTTGCGATCTGAGACTGCATCCTAGGATGCTAATTTTGTGCATTTCGAGATCGTTTCGCCTATCGGATCATCCGATCTTCAAATATAACGATCTATATTCTCATTTTAATTCGCAACGCCAATACAAACTCAACGGAATTGGTTCGAACATGATTCGGTCGTATGCGAAAAATAATAATTTTGGGCCTTCATTTAATTAACGATTAAATATTTAAATCAATTATTTAAATATTCGATCGTTAAAAATACGGATCACTACATTCTCTCCTCCTTAAAATGATTTCATCCTTGAAATCACAAAGCAAAGAGAACGTCTCCTAACCCATAGGCCCTCAAAAGCCTTGCAGATTCCAGAAAAATTCGACAGTGCCTCCTATGCGCGGCTATGTCTGAGAAAATCCCAATACAACAAAGATATATATATATATATATATATCCATCGTATATTTAAACATATTAGATCATATATAGCAAACGTCTCAAATAAATGTGCTATATCCAATCATAACTATCCCGCATGCCTAAAACCAATACAAACATAGGCTATCATCTGAAATGCAAACTATCCAATCAAACATGCATACATGAGATCTATCATCAAAAAGTAACATCTATTCCTATTCTAGCATGCGAAATACAAAACTATCTAGTATAAAACATCAAATATGATATTCTATATGAAAGCCGACGATAAAAATGAAATCTTACCAAGTGAAGAGCTTTGGACAAGCGGTCCTCATGCTCTCCTAGTCTCCCATATCCTATCGCCTTCATTTCCACTTCTTTGAACCTTTACTACTCCACTGCCCTCTTCCTAACCTATTCATATCACATATGTCGTACGAATAGGCCTATGAGGTCTTGAAGCTCTTGGTTTAGTCTCAATATCATATAATTGATTAGGTGCCAAATTCCCAAATGCCTCTTGTAAGTTCTCCCAAAACCCACTATCAAAGAATGGGTTTCAGCCACTTACAATGCTCTTGGAACACAATGTAATCACACTATCCATCCAACATATAACTTGACAAATACGGATGCTATTCTACTGGACTTGAGTAATACAAATCTTGCATTCTTCGTCAACCAATCGACTATGACTCAAATGCTATTATACCATCCTCAGCAATTGGAAATCCATCGATGCAGTCTATAAATATATGTCCCCACTACTCGAGGACAAACAATCTCTCATCCCTATGAAACCAACAATCTTGGTCAGGTCCGCACTGCATCACCGCTTCAGACACTACTCATTCTCATAATTTAGCCATGATCTCCACTAGTCTGGCCTTATGCCATTGACTAGTACCGATCTGATAAATCAAAGTAGATCTGAAGGTCAAGCTAACCATCATCTTTAGCCATAGCTCATCGAGATCTGAAGTCACAACTAGTGATAAGCTCGAGCAATGCCCACTCTAGAAATATTGCTCCCAAACTGGTATGTCTTCAACTCGAAGCATCAACAACTGCATTTCCTTATGGACGTATAGGAAATGTCAGATCCATAGGAGGTTGAGAACACTAACCATTGCTGCTAGTGAAGGTCATGATCCTTCTTGTAGAAGAGATACTCTAATGATGTAGAATCACTGAACAACTCTAACTCCTCTCCTAATAAATAGTGCCTCCAAATCCCCAAATCGAACTCTATCACCGGAAACTCCGAATAAAGAGTCGGATACTTCTTCTCCTGCAGTTTCAGTTGTCAATTAACATGTGACAACTGTACCTTTCGGCATCAATACCGCACCCAGTTAAGTACCACAGGCATGTGTGTACTATCGCATCCTCATTTCCGCTCGAAATGAGTAACATCAATGCACTCATCAACCTCTCGATCAGACTCACTAACGCGTGTTCACACCTTAGATCTCAAATAAAAGTCTGATCCTCTCTCATCGAATATGTTAACGATGCTGCTACCTTGGGTATATTCAAATTCGAGACTGTCGTAACTACAGGATCTACATCGATGTCTTACTCTAAAACTACGTGACCTAAGCATCTCACTTCCCTCCTTTAGAAGTGATACTCAAGGATCTCATCTGCAATCAGTGTCTTCTAAACACCTATAATACAATCACCAGTTGTGCCTTGTGCTCTTCTTCCATCCATCAGTAGACGAAAGTATCATCAATGAACACAAGCACATCCCACTCAAGTGACCCCTCGAAACATGGTCCATGAGATCAATCAGCATGCCGACACATTAGTTAGCCCGAACGACATAACCAACCAATTAAAAAATCAAAGTAGCGTATGAAACGCTTTAGTCGGGACACTCTCCGAAAATACTCTCAATTGGTGAAACCTCATCGCAAGGTCCAACTAAGAAAAGTTCTCGCACTATAGATCTGATCGAACAAGACATCAACAAACTGGAATGGATACTTGTTCGTCGTCTCATTTAACTCACTACAATCAACAAACAACCTTAAAGATCCATCCGCCCTCGTGGCAAACACTATAGGTGCAGCCTACCTAAACATGCTCCTACGAACAAACAATCACCTTAATAGGTCGTCCGTTGGCACCATTAGTTTCCTAAGATCTTTGGGCATCATATGCCTTAAACGCATAACTGCTGGTCTAGGACCTCTAACCAGATCAATATAGAACTCTATCCCTATATAGTGGTAATCCGGTCACCTCATCGAATATGTCTGGACACTCTTTAGCTACAGGCACAGATGACAACTAGTCATGTGCAATATCGAGCGAATATAGAAAAGCTAACCATAACCCCATCCTCTACAGGTAGCCAATCACTACTATTCGCTCCTCCACAACCCCAATCATCACTAATGACCTCTCACTATCCACCACTATTCTATATCTCCTTCAGCCAGTTCATTCTCAAACTATAATACCGAACCCAATCAACCCCCAAAACAAATCAATAGCAAACCAATCAAATAAACAAACATCCATGACTCGATAAGACTAAGTCTCAACAAACCATATATAGGCTGGCTGAGCCCCTAATAAATCAATGGTCGGTTAACCATCTCGAGTCTCAATCCCAATATCTCCATCAAATCTAGATATGAAGGGATATAAAACCTCGACATCAAATAAAATACGCACAGAAACACCATAAGTGGAAAGCATACCTCAATGGTGATGCTATTTCCCTTCTGTTTCATTGATGAAGCACTCGACGAAATGGGAACGGTAATCAATACATATGCTTCCACGGTTTATCCCTACTCAGCTAGTTCGGGACAACCATCTCGATCATCTTCTCGAAGCCCTAGTCAATATGACCAATCAATCGCTTCGCAAGATAATCACTCAATCCAATGTTAAACTTTCCATTCTTTCTATGTGGGTATCAATGGAAAATAGATCATACTTCGATAGCACATTGAATTCAGCCACATACTCCAACATAGACATATCGCCTTACTTCAAATTGGCGAACTCTCTAACCAACACTGACTTTAGAACAGTCGAGATAAATTTTCTTCGAAGCGAACTATGAACTAATCCCAAGTAAATCGACCCTCGAGAATCGAAGCTATAGAGGCACTTCACTAGTATATTGTTCATCTCTGGAGTTATCTAGAGGTTAAATTCTACCTCATTACACCATCTAACTCCAAGTCATCGAAGATCCCCTTGCAAGTAGCCACCCAATCTTGCTTTTCAATAGCCGACTCCATTCCAAGGAACGGCCTGCCTCCTGGACTCATATAGTCTCTATATAGCTTGGCAAAGTTGACTCTAACCATTTGCACTTGAGCACCATAATCATCTTGAAAAAATTGGGCATTTCAAGAAATGATTCGCTTCATCTCTGCAAACATATCCTATCAATCAGGGTTAGTGACTCTGATCCTGCCCAATCCTCCACTCTGAAGATAGAGTCAATAGTAGTATTTCTTGCATGCTAGATCATTCCTACTCTATAACTAGGATGATCTATCTCTCACAATGAAAACTACATCAATAGTGGTCGTGTGTGCAATACAACTTATATACTATATATACTACTATATAGTTTTGAAAACCAAAAATATATAACAAATACGAACCCACTCGTATATACACACACTCTAAATCCAGTCTAAGGCGATAACTCCCACCCTATCATTACTGGATCGCGGTATCAACTTAAGTTAATCATATAGCCGATGCTCTAATACCAAATGTTATGACCACCCTACACCTATGGTGCATAGCAGTTGTCAAAGGAAAGAAAAGAAGTAAAGAATAAGAAATAGAAGATAAAAGAATATAAAAGAAGAAAAAGAAAAACATCAACTAATCACATAACTTGTCGTATATCTCACGTCGCATCAGATAAAATATAATAATCAACACAGATATAAAATAGTCAAGATCGTAATAACTATGTGAACTAATCATCAGAGTATAAGATCTACAGAGTTATACAAAATAGTAAAAAAGTTTATACAACTGACGCATAAACTCAACTGATAACTGTCTCCAATAATAGTAAGTCAAACACTATTAAAGCCCCATAGTGTCACCCAGCGGAATATACAGTAACAAACTCAAATATGAGTAAACATTACCTCCTACTAATCCATCTGCAGAACTCCATATGTCATCCACACCTGCTCTCTAATCTACTCATTGAAGAGTACTCGAGATAATAAGAAGTAAAGCATAAAACCTCAGGTTCGACGACAGTTTGGTTTGAGCGATAGACAATCCCAATATACTATAAAAGTTGATATAGTATACGGAATAGAAGCTTTACGAATCATACTTGACCTGTGCCGCAACCAAAGAGTCAACACACAACATAGATGATACGCTACTCTACAACATCATAAAAAGGGTACTCTATACTCAATATCTGTCGAGGTGCCTAGGTATCTCCATCCCCAATACCTACTCTATACTAAGTACACTGTCCGGGATGTCTAGATGTCCCTATGGATAATACCTACCTCGTGTGACATCCCTAGGTTGACGGGTGGCTAGTGAAGCAACTATAGTAAACATAATGTTCATCAAATAACACTGACTGTCACCCAGTGCGCTCTAGATATATGACTACTCGTATGGCCTCCTTTCTACCAAGGACTAGTGGAAATCCCGGTTTTCCGTTGTACTCTCGTATCTCGCAGCCTAAAGCTGGATACGTGCCTTGTTACCCAAAGCTGAACACTTGACCCAAAGGGTCCAGGGTATATGGATCTTCGCTACCAATCCATGGGCGTCCCTACTATACAATACCCAGCTTCGAGTACAACATAAAACACTTCGTGTCATCAACGATCCCTTAGCACATACACATCCATCCGAGCCATACTAGCTCAATACAATATCCACTATTCGGAACCCACCATGTTCCTTCACTCAATGACTCCCAAACTGAGCCTTTTCGGCACCTGCTACCCCCACGAGCCACAAATCAGAGATACATAATGTCTAATCTTCGGTACCTGCTACCCCCATGAGCCATAAGCCGAAGATGCAAGACATTCCATTATGCTATACATTGTCATCCCCTATGATGCGAACTAGGCAACATCTCTAACACAATATACAGAGTCCTGAAACTATCTACCTCAGAACCTACTCCCAATACGAGCCAATATCTGAAGTACCTACTCTTATGTCGAAGCATCACATCATCACCTTGCCATCTAAATCGCTTTCCGTAGAGCAAAAACATCACGACTATAAGTTGGTCATACAAACAAACCATCAAGTCGTGCATAACGAAATCTCTATAACGTCCAAGCCAAAGTTCAACCAAATTGCAGTAGTTAATACCAACCACCTTGGTCTTGTACTTAACCAAAAAGGATACATACAAACCAAACAGAAACATCCGACATCCATTATGAAGTTCAAAGACTCATCTTCCACCTCAGATCCATCGGCACGTAACTTAACACTACCCCACAACTCATCTCGCTCGTTAGGTTTTCGCGTGTGCGAAACCCCAACGTACAAGATATTCCTTTAACACCTGACCACCGCTAATCGGCATTTTCAACCAAAATAACCAAACAATCAAACATACAATCAACAACCATACATACATCCAAGATAGCATACATACAACATGTATAATCCATCCATACCAACCAATGGAGAAATCATATTAAAAATAGTCCAAAACTAATAATTCCCTAACAATGGCATGTTAATAGAAAATATGTGATATTCGATATAAATCATTTTAAAATACTTTTATTTTCTTTTATAAAATCGAGCAGGTATATAAGTATAGGAAAATCACATTTCAAAACCAAAAACCATTCCATGGCATCATCTAATACTATACAACCAATCATAGTATAGTGAGAGACAATTTCACTTTGCTCTATAAAATCTATCCAAACCTATGCCGAAGCATATATCCCTCCATCACGAGTGCAATGCTAGAAACCGCATTAAAAACGAACCTCGTATGTAGAAGATATGGCGAATATAAGATTCGAGATTAAATAAATCATTAATTAACTAATCACAAACACTAATTACCTCTCTAACCCCTCTTCCCAACTCATGTTCTAAGCCGTGCACATTTGTGCATATCAAACCCATAGTTGCAAGCTTCAAACCATGTTTTCTCCCCCATTTCTTGGCGAATCAACGAACGGATTTCGCCAAAACGCTCCACTGCGTGATCTCTCCACCCTGGATACAAAGAAATCAAGCTCGCACACCTAAATGAAGAAGCAACCTAATGCACGCATCTTGGCCACAGCTTGAATGCATTTTGATGTGGTCCACTGGATCCGATGGGATTTTGCAAGCAAGTGCTATTCGCAAAGAGAAATCCAACGGCGATCTCCATTTCGCCTGTTATCGACCGTAGCTCCATTTAGATCTATCCCAAGATCGGCCATGAAAGGTCATCATCGCTAATCACCATCAATTAAAATTCCACCACGATCATCATGAAGCTCCCATCGATATTAACTCATCGGATCTGGTTTCGTGATTTTAAGTGGAGCGGATCTCTCGATTTTAATTTTTGAATGGATTGAGAGGAAGAGGCCATGATTTATCACTTATAGTATTGAATAATAAATGGTAATTGAAAATTGAGAGGGAGATCTAATTTGGGGGTATGTATCTTAGTATTTTATTCCATTTATTTAATTTCTCAAATAAATAGTCGCAAGTTTTGAGTCCATACGATCACAAGACGTGTTTGATCGCCACGAAACTTGTCCACATACATCATCTCATATTTCTAGATCCAACAGTATGAATTTCATCGCTATCTGAGACTGCATCGTGGGTTGCTAATTTCATGCATTTCGAGATGGTTTCGGCCACCGGATTGTCCGATCTCCAAATATAGTGATCCATATACTCATTTTAATTTGGAACACCAATATGAACCCAACAGAAGTGGTCCCGCGCGCTGATTCGGCTTTTATGTGAAAAATCATATTTTTGGGCTTTCGTTTAATTAATGAATAAATATTTAAACCAATTATTTAAATATTCAATCATTATAAATACGGTTCATTATAACAAAGCTGGTTGGGTTTCTTGCAACCTATGATCTAGATATACTGTATACTCCTGCTAATGTCGTAGCTGATGTGCTCAGTTGGAGGTATGCAGTTGCGGCAAATGTTGAGGTTCGTCCGACTCTGATTAGTCATATCGAAGGCAATTGGCTTAGAGATCTTCGTATTGCTATGATAGCTAAGGCTGTGAGCAAGAATGAGGCACCGAAGTAGTGGTCGGGATTCGAGGTGGATAACTCTGGCATTTTGAGGATGAATGGTAGGTCGTGTGTTCCAGATGTGGATGGGATTGGACAAGAGGTTCTGGTAGAGAGTCATCATTTTAGACTAGCAATTCGTTAGAGGTCACTAAGATGTATCAGGACATGAGACATACTGTCTGGTTGGAAGGTATGAAAAAAGATTTATGAGTAGATTTCTAACTACCAACAGGTTAAGGGTAGTCGCTAGAAGACAACTGGACTGCTTCAGCCACTTAAGGTTCCAAAGTGGAAGTGGAAGCAAATTTCTATGGATTTTATCGATGGGTTGCTAAGGTCGAGGAGAGATAACGAAGGTGTATGGGTTATTGTGGATCAATTGACCAAGAGCGCGCACTTCTTACCAGTGAAGGCAACGAGGATGGCTTTTGGTTTGGCTTAGTTATATGTTAGAGAGATCGTCAAACTTCATGGCAATCCATAGGATAGAGCTGATTTTGAGTACAGCTTATCACCCACAAACAAATGAGCGGACTGAGAGAATGAATCGTGTCATGGAGGATTTGCTTCATGTTTGCATTTTGGACATTAGAGTTTCAAGGGAGGATCATTTGCCATTTCTTGAGTTTTCTTATAACAACAATCTTCAGGCAAGCATTGGGATGGTCCCTTTTGAGGCATTGTATGGAAGGCCTTGTAAGTCTCCTTCATGTTGGGTGGAACTGAGAGATCACTTAGTGGTTGGGCTGGATATGATTCATGAGGCCATAAATAAGGTAGCGGAGATTAGGAGGCATTTGAAGGTAGCTCGGAGTAGGAAGAAGAGCTATGATGATGTGAGGCGTAGAGATTTGGAGTTCTCAGATGGGGACTTTGTGTTCATCAGATTTCCCCGATGAGAGGTGCACTTCGATTTGGGAAGGATGTTGTTCCTCATTTTATAGGACCTTTTCCAGTACTCGAGAGGATAACATCTTGCTTACAGAGTTGAGTTATCAACTAGATTGTCAGGTATGCATGATGTTTTCCGCATATCCGTCTACTTAAGTATGTGCACGAACCTACTTTGATTATTAAGCCATCGCAATAGGAGGACATAGAGGTTGAGCCTAACTTGACCATTATAAGACAACATGTTCGTATTACTGATAGAGATACAAAGATATTGAGGACTAAGGTTCTTAAGTTAGTCAAGGTATAGTGGAGCGAGGATGCTTGGAATTGTACATGGGAGACAGAGGATAGTTTGAGGGTGTCATATCCAGAGCTGTGCTTGGGCTACAGGTTTCTTACCGTAGTATCGTATATCTTTTGAAGAGTACTCACCGCTTGAGGTGAAGTCACCTAGTATGCATTTGGTTTGCAGTTAGTTTGTATGTAGTTTCAGCAGTACTCTATATATGTAACTGGTTTCTTCTATCTACTTTTTTTATCGTTCTTATTTGAATTTCGAGGACAACATGTTTTAAGTGGAGGAGAATGTAGCGACCCGTAATTTCGAACACTTCGTCTTTGAATATCGTCACTTTTTGAAATATAGTTATGTATTATAAATATGATTTTATAACCTTGTTAAACATCTTTTAATTAATGAATAATGATAAGAGACATTTTTTTGAAATTTGATTACAAATATAAATACTTCGAAAAAATATTGATAATGTGACCAAAAATCAATTTATCGATAAATTGCTTTTTAATCGATGTAAATTTTTCGAACTCTTTTGCACTTGTCTAATTAATATATGAATAGATTGGTAACTAATTAACACACTTTTCTTCATAAAATTAGTGTAATATTCTAGAATCTTTTAGAAGATAAGGAGATAGTTTATATAAGGGTTGTTTGGTCTTTTACTAAAGGAATGAGGTTTAAAGGAGATGTGATAGAGCATGTGGAGGGGTGAGCCTTGCATGACAAGCCAAGGGGGTGAGAGAAAGGGTAAGGCACACCACTTCATGCCTATAAGAGTGGGTATACCTCTTGAATTCACTTTTACAACTTTAGAAAATAAATCAAGTTCTCATCATATCTTCCTCTTCATAAATTTCCTGAGGCTAATAATTGCAAAACATCTTCAAATCAACTCAAACTTTGCCAAATCCTTAGGACAACATCATAACACTATCTAGCAACTTGAATCTTTAAGAAAGGAGCAAAACAACCCCTCGAACCTCTATAGGCCGTGAGCATTAATTAGGCTAATTCTAGCCTAGGCAAGTGCAAAGCTAAGGAGTAGTAGAAAGTTGGTGTTTGCAAGGTTAAGGTATGAAGTGGAAGCTCAGACTTGCTTGTTCGTTTGGTTAATGGTGAGATAACTCACCATTAAATGAATATAAATGTGTATATGTGCTTGTGTATGATCATTTATTTATTGCTTGAATAGATGTTGATATATGTTGATATTGATTTGATTCTTGCTTTGAAAGAAATGGCATATGTAATCCATATGTATGGACTTGAAAAAACTTGAATGGACTTGTTGCATGACCTTGAAACCAAGCATATAGGTTGTAGTTGTAATTAGGTTTGAATTGGACTTGAATTTGAAAGTGCTCTTATAGCGATAGACGCTACGGATGCACTTGGATATTGCCTTGTGTTCCGCAATTTCCAAGGAACTTTGTAGAGAGATCCTCAGAGGTTTCTCTCCATATTTGTGACTCATATTGTGTATGTTAGTTGCTACAAAAAAATTGATGTTGAAAAGTCAAGTAACGTATTGAAAAGTGACCATACTTCCACTTGTGCAAAACTACCATGTTTAGCATTTGTTTTTAAATTCAAATGTTTGGAAAGGACTTTAAATTTACATATTTTTTTCATTCTTTTTACTAGTGTTTACTAACACATATTAGAGTATTTTAAAAGTGGTTTGAGATTTTTATTAATTTTGAAAAATTAGTTTTGAATTTTTATAGTAGAAGGTATATTTTTAAATATAAGGCAAACATGGTTTATTCAAGTTTTTAAATCTTTTTTAAACCTTTATTTTAAAGTAATATTTTGAATTGCTTTAAAACCTATTAAAGTATTTTATAATATTTTGAAAGCATTTTAAAGTATATATGTTATTTACAAAGTTAGTTTATTATTTTATTAAGGTACAAATATCTTATGCAATATATTATCTTTTAAATTGTTTTATTAGAAATCTAGTTTTATAAATAAATAATATATATACACATCATTTTTTAAACTGGGGTTTTAAATTATGGACAA
This sequence comes from Allium fistulosum, assembly GCA_030737815.1. Lineage (NCBI taxonomy): Eukaryota > Viridiplantae > Streptophyta > Magnoliopsida > Asparagales > Amaryllidaceae > Allium > Allium fistulosum. The sequence continues at coordinate 676,116,648 of CM060907.1, read as the reverse complement.
GTGATTTTTAAAGGGGTTAGGAATTGCTTGGTGGCTAAATCGTTATTTGTTTGATTACTTGTTTAAAAAGTAATTAACTATTCTTAACACTAAAAGCCGGTAAAGTAGGCTTATTTATTTATGAGTGTTAAGATTGATGGTTGAGTAGGAATAGAAGCAATAGTGCTTTGACCTACCTTTTTCACTCTTGACCGAAGAATAGTTTAGTTGGGAAATTATGAAACGTGTTAATCTTGTTGGTTACTTGCTCGTTTATGGAAAGTCATTAATATTATGTTTAACACTAAAAGCCAATGAGGTAGACTTCTCTATTTGTGAGAGTTAAGATTTATGTCTGACTAGGGATAAAAGCAATAGTTTTCATACCTACCAGCTTCACCCTTAACCAAGGAATAGTTGGTTGGAAGGTCGGAAACATAAGTATACGAACCTTGATTTCTATACGCTATTGTTTTTAACTAGATAGTCGATTAGTCGACTATCGAACATGACTAAATATAACTTAAGAAGTATCAAAAATCTTCGCGGTTTCATACCCTTTGAGAACCCCCAAGGAGGAGCATTGGTATGAAATGTCTCTAGCTTTAAGAACTAATATATACTAAGTCCCCCGAGAGGACTCCTCTTTATAAAATTTGCTTGCTTCCAAAAGAACCGGAATTGAGTTAACCGGGAATTCATCTATTGGTTTTAGAGAGTCTGGGATCAGTAAGTGCTTGACTTACGGAATACCACTTCAAAACTAGTATACGAGTCTATATCCTGGAAGCAGTTATGAAGTGGAATGTTATAGAGATGAACTATCTATCTTAAGGTTAAGTCTAAGGGAGAGTTCAATGTTAACATTTCAGACTTATACTACATAGTTGAACTGTCTATCCTATGGTTAAGCCCAAGGAAGAGGTCAGAGTTTAGGAGGCAAGCGAGATGCTTTGGTTATCTATCTATTTCTATTTCCATTGCACTGTATTATATATGTATATATCTGCATTGTGAGGACAAGCAGTTGTTACTGTCTACGCTGATGATTTTGTAACTCCCAAAATTTCTGTATTCGAAGTAACCCTTTATACCGTCTTTTGGATATTATATATTATCGTTCCATTGTGAGATTTTGACATTGTGTTTTTTCTTTCTTGTTATATTCTTTTTCTTTTATTTTACCCTAACTATCTGTCTTTCTAGAACTTGGGCATAATAATTAAATAAAATTCAACGATATAAATTTCAGTGTTATATATAAATCATAAAATTTTCCACTCACCTTTTGTAACACCTATAATTTTATTTAACATTATTTAGGATATTTAATTAGATAGATTAAATAAAATAATGTAAGTGGTTAAGGAGAATGAAGTTTGAAAATTTATGAGGTCGAGCCATTACTAATGAACTAAGTGAGATTATTTAACATTTATCATATAAGAGAATATACGAGAGGGGCAAAATAGTTAGATCTGCCTTTTATCCCTTAAACCCTCTCTTCCTCGTATCATTCTCATTTTTCCCAAATCATAAACAATAAAAAAAGAAGAAGAGAGGCCTTCCATAAACAAGGGGATTAGAAGAGGAAAATAAAGTTACTTAAAGAAAAGACTTAGGGATATAAGAGCTATATCAATCTCAACTCCAATATTAAATCTAAGGTGAGTAATACATGACCCATCTCTATTTTTGTTTTTGAATTTGGCTATGGATAATATCTGAACGGTTTTGAGGATTTTTGTCAAGTTATGGTTGTTTAGTCATTATTTGGATAGAATAATGATTTACAGAATTATTAATGAAATTATTTAAAAGGGTTTTAAGGGTAAACCTAAGATTTTATTCTCCAAATACATTGAATTTCTGATATGTGGTGTAAAACATTATTTTGGAAATGAGTTTTTGATTTCATAATTTTCCAAGTTAAAATAAATTTTTATGAATTTCCTATGGTGGAAATTGGGTTAGTTTCGGGTTTTAATTATTAAAAATAATTAATATAGTTTGTGGCCTTAAATTTTATATACGGTAAATAATATGGTATTCTTGAATTTTTAGAACTTTTGGGATTTTTCTCATGTGATTTCTAATCATTATGAATTTATTATGCTAGATAAGAATTAAAATGGATAATTAATTAAGGATATTAATTAATGAATTTGATAAATGTTTTGGAACTTTAAAACTGATATGCGGCAGAAAATCTTAAAAGAAAGTGCAAAGTCTTGTTGAAAACTAATTATATTTTGACAAACAATTGTATTTGGTGCTATTACTTTTAGTAGTAATAAAACCGATTTCACAAGATTTACATTAACGCCATTGAGAGGCGGCAAAACCATGAGGTTCGGCGTCAATGATGAGAGGCGGCAACAAAATAAAATAATACATGGGATGCTTATATTCTAAGTGTGGGAAGTGCTGAGGCCATGCGTGCGATAACGACTTTGACAATGTCGCCAAACATCTTGCCGCACTTCATCAGTGTCGGCGAGCTTATACACTTGTCGCGTTTCTTAATGCGGCATTTTTTATTACTGCTTGTTTTCACCGCTTTTGTTTTGACTTCGACATTATGAAATTAGCGGCATAGTAACCGATATATGCTAAGTAAATGGTGTTATAGTGACGCCGCTAGTCTGGTTACCGCTATTCATCCAAGCTCGAAAGATTTTAAATTATATTAATTAGCAACGACGCTGCATAGCATCGATGCCACTTTTATCCAATGGCACCAACAAAGGCTAGGTAACCTAGGATATGCGAGTCGACAATGTCACTTTCGACGGGAAATTTTTATACTTAAAAGAGTTTAAGTTTTGTCTTCAACCCTGGATAGAGGTCGACAATGCCTTAACTCCAAGTGTGTTTTATGTTATCTTATTAAAGGCGGAGAGCCTTATGCCTCTTTGTCAACATTGTTATTAATGTCAACGTTGACCTATATTAACTTATTTAAAGGCGACGAGCCTTATGTTTTATGACTTCAAATTTAAAACTAAATTGAGGATACCAATGAATAAAACTTGAGATGTTATAAGTTTAAGGGGTAAATAAGCTAATTGGGGACTCTAATAAACATAGGTTAAACATGTGGGTAACATGAATTAAATTGATAAGTGATGGGTTCATAGTAATCCTAGGAATACTATGGGATGTGAGATTGATAGTCCATATCTTGCCAGAGATGGATAGTCCTCATCATGCCAAAGATAGATAGTCTCTATGTGGTGAATGAAGGGTTCATAGTTAGCCTAGGAAAACTATGGGATGTGTGATGGATAGTCCACATCAATTTTAAATGAATGTCATATGTGTGATGGATAGTCCACATAATTTAAATAGCTGAACCATGTGTGATGGGAAGTACGTATGGTAAAGGATGGGTAATCCAAGTAATAAATACATGTGTGGATAGTCCGCATAATTTTTTTAATAAAACCATAGGCGCTGGGTAGTCAATATGGTAAGGGATAGGTAATCCATAGAATTAAAGTATGTGAGATGGCTAGTCCACATAAGTATAAGACGGATGGTCAATTAAAACTTAGATGGGTTGTCTAATTACTTTTGATGGTTAGTCTAGTGTATATTGCATGTTTGCATATCAGTATATTATTATGTTATAACCATCATAGGTGTAGGAGCATAGTATATGGTTGAGAAGTTTTAGGTTAGATACTAGTGAGGGGAAAACCCGTTCTGCTCGGTGACATGGTCTCACTGGATATTTATTTGGTTCGAGATGGTAGGTTATTATTCACACCAGACTATTGTCTGACCCGAAGTTTTTGTTTTCCCCTTAAACTCTTGGGTACTCATTAAATAGGTCAGGAGTAGGGGGTTTTTAGGTTTCCAGTTAGACGAATAAGCTTTTGGAGATGTATAGAAGGTAATCTAGCTACTTAGGAGTACCTATGTAATCCGCTGTGTCATTTGGTATTCTCTATATGGATGTAATGGTAAGTTATGTAATTGCCAAGTGTTAGACTCTGATCAACCAAGGGGGCATCTTCATATGTCGCTCTTAGAGTATTTTGTAATAGTTATATTTTCTCTGAACGTAGGATCGTGAATGGGATTATGTAATGAATATGAAACCATATTTTTAAATGGAATGTAAATGCTATTTATGAATCGTGTTTATAAAATTTTCTTATTCATGTGCTTCTGATTATTGATATGATTAACATGGCCATATTTTGTCATCGAGATTTAACAATTATGGATGGCTGCAGCATCCATAGCAGTTAGTTTTGGCCCTAAGAACGGGGGATGTTACAAGTCGGTATTAAAGCATAGGCTTATGCAAAACTTAAAAGATTAAATGATTTTAAAAATATAATCCTATTGAATCCGAGAATAAGTCCTAGGTATGAGATAACGCAATAGTAATATACTTGTATTTGCTATATATAAGTATGTATTCTATCTCTATTCTCCCCTCTCTCTTAGACCATTCTTATGTATCTTACTAAGCTTCGTATGTAGATTTACGAGAAAGAAAGACATTGAGGCAAGAAACAGAAGAGTGACTCTAGGTGGAGAAGCAACATAACCAATAGAAATGCTCGATCCACTACAAGGAGGAACTGGGGTTGATAGGAAAATGCTAATCAAAATGCGAATGCCAATGTTGGTGTTGTGCATCAATTCTTCGTTAATCTGATGCAAGCTAGAGTAGCTACAGAAGTAGCTGGAGGAAATGCTACTAATGTGGAAGAAGTAAATCTGCAGCACCAGTTAGTAATAATTATGCTAAGTTGAGTCAAGATTACACCAGTCTGAGAGGGAAGCCTTTTCTAGGGACTGAGGATGCAATAGAAGTGGAGAACTGGCTATTAAATTGTGAAGGATTTTTGCTGATTTCGGCTTGAATAATGAGCAGAAAAGGAGATTGGCTTCGAGATAGTTGCAAGGAGCTGCTTTGTACTAGTGGAATGGGGTGACCGTAGGAGTACCAGAGGAGGAATTGACTTGTGCAGAATTTTGAAGGGGATTCGAGGAAAGGTTTTTGTTTGAAGTAGCCAAGTCAGCCTTCCTCAGGAAGTTTATGGAGTTGGAGAAGGGAAAATGTCAATGTTGGAATACTCTGCTAAGTTTGATAAACTGTCCAGATATGGGTATGCCACTATTGACACTATTATCAAGAGGAACAAGAAGTTTATCTGGGGGTTGAGGCCAGAGATTGCTAGAGCAACTATGCCACATCTCAGGGATCCATCGAATGTGTTGGTGGAGATGGCTATTAGGAATAAGGAAATGCTTTCGACCTTTGGGAAAGAGAAGTCAGTGGAAACTCACGGTTCCTAGGGTAAGAAAAGGAAATTCTTTGAAAAAAAGGGAGCTCAGAAGGGTGGAGTTGCCAAAAAGGAAAAGCAGATATTGTTTGCTATATGTATGACAAGAAGGGGCACTATGCTAATGAGTGTCGATCAGGTCATGGTAAGATGGTTGAGGGTAAGCAGATTGTGAAGTGTTTTAACTGTCACCAAATATGACATTATAAGAACAAATGTCCGAAAGCGGCTAAGGGTAATAAAGGAAAGCTGTTTGGTTTAAAGCCATTTGCATCAAGACCAACAAAGCTAAGAAGGGAAAGTCTATGATGGAAGATATGCTTTTGATTCATAGCATATTAGTTAGGGTATTGTTTGATACCGGTGCATCGCATTCATTTATATCTAAGTGTTTGGTAGATACGTTACATTTAGAACCATTATACCTTGTTACTTCCTTAAGGGTAGCTAATCAAATAGGAGAGTACGCAACTCTAGAGATGAGATATGACCATTTAGAGTTTGAGCTGCTAGGTTATACTTTTACCTGCAGTTTTTATGTGTTTGATTTTGCGAGCTTTGAGATTACTTTGGGTATGGATTGGTTAAGCAAATATGATGCTAGCATATTTTGTTGAGATAGGAAAATATCAGTTAGACACCCTGATAGTAGTGATCAAATTATATACTCAGTAGATAACTCGAATGTAGATATTTGTACTTTGCTGGGAGCAATGGAAGCAGAAGACGAAGTGAATCGATTTTTTGGTTTGCAAGGAATTTGCAGATGTTTTTGAGCCGGTTACAGGACTACCACCAAAATGAGCTATTGTGTTTCGAATAGATATTATACCAAGAGCCGAATATATAAGTAGATCACCTAGCAAGATGACACCTACTAAGATGAAGGAACTAAAGGTGTAGCTAGTAGACTTAGAAGAAAAGAGTTTTACTAAACTAAGCAGTTCGCCTTAGTGGGCAGCCACGGTGTTCGTAAAGAAACTGGATAGGTCATTAAGATTATATATTGATTATCATAAGTTGAATGAGAAAACGATAAAGGATAGATATCCTTTGCCAAGAATTGATGATTTATTTGATTAGTTGAGAGGATCCAAAGTATTTTCCCAATTGGATTTAATGACAGGGTTCCATCTATAAAGGGTGGCGGAGGACAGTATTTCTTTGACAGTGTTTTGAATGAGATATGGTTCGTACGAGTGGTTAGTGATGCCATTCGAATTGACTAATGCACCTATTTTCTTCATGGACTTGATGAACTAAATTTTCCAAGAGCACTTGGATAGGCTCGTATTGGTATTCGTTAATGACATTATGATATATTCTAAGGATAAAGAGATCATGAGATTCATCTTAGAATAGTGCTTGAGACGTTGAGGCAGCATCAACTAAAGGTGAAGGTTTAAAAGTGTCAATTTTGGAAAAGAGATAAAGTTTCTTGGTCATATATTTTCAGAGAAAGGATTATCCATGGATCTAGCCAAGATTGAGGCTATAAATAGTTGGAAAAGCCCCGAGACCGTGACCAAGATAAGCAGTTTTCTTGGAAGGATGGCTATTACCGGAGATTCATAAAGGGTTTCTCGCGGATAGCAGCACCCCTGACTAAACTAACTAGGAAGGACATAAAGTTTATTTGGTCTAATAAATGTGAGGAAGCATTCCTTGAGTTAAAGCATTATTGAGCAATGCGCTCGCGTTAGTTGTTCCAGATGGAATCAGGATTTGGTGGTGTATACGGATGTGTGTGGAAAAGGATTAGGAGCTGTGTTGATGCAGAGGGATAAAGTGATTGACTATGCTTCTCGACGGCTCAGACCACATGAAGTTAGATATCCAACCCATGATTTGTAGTTGGTAGTGGGGATTTTCACATTGAAAGTGTTTAGACGCTATCTCTTAGAAGAACGATTCGAGTGGTATATAGATCATAAGTCTTTGAGGTATTTATTATCTAAAAAAGAGTTGAATATGAGACGGCAGAGGTGGCTGGAGTTTTTAGCAGCTTATGATTTCAGATTTGAAACACACCAGTGAAAGGAAATAAAGTTGCGAATGCACTTAGCATGAAATATCAAAATGCAGTGTTAGCTATATGGGCAGAATGGAAGGATTTAGAGGCATTGACTACTTGTAGCGTGCAGTTAAGGTCGATTGCTAGTTCTAGTCAAAGTAATGCCATGTTATCTTGCATGGAAGTTCGACCAATGTTGATCGATAGGATTGCTTCTAAGCAGGGGGATGATCCATTGTTAGCAGAGAAGATTCGAAGGTGGAACCGAGATCAATGATCTAAAGGATTTTTCTAGTATTGAGCAGAAGGGATGGTTAAGAAAGAAGGGATGGTCATGTATTCTGGATGTCAATAACCTAAGAAGGGATGTTCTTAGGGAATGTCGTCGATAAAAGTTTACGACTCATCCTAGGGGAACCAAGATGTATCAGGATAAGAAGAAGAGTTTCTTCTGCGAAGGTAAGAAAAGGGATGTATCCTTATGGGTGAAGCAATGTGCAAATTTTCAACAAGTGAAACCTGAACATCAGAAGCCGAGCGGATTGCTTCTTCCTTTAGATATACAAGTTTGGAAATGAGATTTGATATCCATGGATTTTATGGACGGGTTGCCAAGGTCAAATAAGGGAAATAAAAGAATATGGGTCATAGTGGATAGAATGACCAACAGTGCACACTTCATTCCCGTTAAGTCAACCAGGACAGCACCTGTATTAACCAAGTTATTTATGAAGAATATTGTTGGACTGCATGAGATTCCTAGTAGTATAGTCAGTGATAGAGATGCCTTGTTCACTAGTGAATTTTGGAAGAGTCTACATGAGGTATTAGGTACCAAGCTTAAGATGAGTACTGTTTATCACCCACAGATGGATGGGCAGACAGAGGGAGTCAAAAAGGTACTTGAAGATTTATTGAGGCCGTGTGTACTAGACTTTGGTGGGTCATGGGAAGACCATTTGCACTTGATTAAGTTTTTCTTTTGTAATAGTTATTAGACTAGTATAGGAATGACGCCTTTCGAAGCTTTGTATGGAAGGCCGTGCAAATCATCAGCATGTTGGTTGGAGACAGATTGGTCCTTGGTTTAGATATGGTAAGAGAAGCCACAGAGATGATTGAGTTAATCCGGGATAAGATGAGAGATCCTCAGTCTAGCACAATGCCACAAAGTGAATCAGACAACAGTGATCACATAACATATGGGAAATTTTCTTTTATCCCACACAACCTATGGAAAAATCATCTATTGGTTGACACAATAGTGATCAGACAATGTTTGTTTTCAGACAATACTTATCTGTTGTTTGATTGAAGTTATCAAAAAAAATTTAGTTTTGCCTTCATATCATTATTTTTGTTTCCCCTCTTATAATTATTTTCCCTCTCCTCTTATAATTATTTTCCCTCTTATAATTCGTTTCCCTCTTAACCCGATACTCTCTCACTTTCAAAATCTAATCTCATGTAACCCAATCTCGAAACCTAATCTCCCAAAACCCAATCTCAATGCCTAATCTCTCAAAACCTAATCTCAAAACCCAATTTCTATTTGTGAAATGGTGAGGATAAATCTGGTGATTCTTATTGGTTATTATTGGTTATTTCGGCCATTATTCGAAGCCTTCTATTTACTTGGATTTTCTTTTGATTTCTTGGATTTGCTTTCGGTTGGATTTTCTTTCAGTTGCTTCTACATTGAGTAGATTGCTACCGATTTGGTATGTTTATTAGTTTTTCCCCTTTTCAATTTTATACTCGAACTCGACTTGATTTTTTTTGCCAATGATGATACGGGTATATATAGGAATCGATTTCCTATATTTTTGAATATATACTTCGATTTGAATTGTTGGTTTGTGTGCTTCTTAGAGTTTTTATCTCCATTAAACTGCTGGTTTTAATTCTGACTTGATCTTTGTAATGATTTGTGTGCTTCCTGGAGTTTTTATCTCTGTTGGTTTGTATTATCTCTATTGGTTTGTATATATTTGAGATTTTATCTCTGTTGGTTTTAATCTCTGTTGGTTTGTATCTCTGTTGAACAACTGGTTTGAATTATTTGATGGATGATGGTTTTTAACTATGATGTGTGCTCGGCTGTGAATTTTTTAAAAGTATTTGCTCGCTAGTTTGTATCTCTTTTGAACTTCATGCATGACTTATTGGTATTCTTCCTGGAGTTTGAAGTGGCCACTGTGCATATGTATACATGTATATACATATATGTGTATAAGTATGTTAGTGTGCTTGTCTAGGTGTTACTTTCCTCGTCTGTGTGCTTGTTTTTGTTGAACTGTGTGCCTTATCTATTTTGATGCTCTATTGCTGCTGTATTCTAGTTGAGTTCATGATCATTGTGTTGTGATGCCTGGACTTCATTGCTATTATGTGTATCCCTGAGTTTCCTTTCTACTCACTATGTACATATATACATGTATATACATATGCGTATATATGTATATTAGTGTGCTTGTACATCCCTATGCTAGCCTGTTGCGTTAGTGCTTGTTGTTTTTGTGAAGATGGTGCACTGGAACGATGCTTGAAAACAAAGTCGTTGCTTCCGTTTGTTTCTGTTTTGCTGGTTCAAGTATCTATGGGCTTGAGTGTATTTGCCTTGAATTTTCACTTACATTATTTGTTGTACATTTGTCCACTCACTTTAACCCGTGTACTTCTGATATTCTGCCTTGTGTGCACTATCCTCATCTGTGTGCACTAGTTTATTTGCTTTTCTGAATCATACCACTGTGTGCATTCTAACCATGTATTTTGTTTTTGTGTGTGACCCTAGTTGCTTGTATCCTTATATATTTCTTGTCTGGACCAAAGCGTTGTACTTGAACTGATTGCTTCACTGATTCATTTATGATCTGGTCTTGTGCCTTGAGTCTGGATTGTGTGAATGTGCCTGGTCTTGACATGTAGTTTGCCGTTAGCATCTGAAACATATGTGCATGCCTTGAATTTATACTTGGTGGATCATATATTGGATTTCGATTGATTATTTATATTTGTAAAACTTGGCAATATGTATTTGCTGAATTTGCATTCTTGTTCTGGCTGCACTTGAGTTGAGTTCGAAACATGACTTCACCTATGTAGACTACGTTATGCACTTGAGTTAAGCTCGAGCTTGCTTGGGCTTGATCTCATGCACACTTGCACTGCGTTGAGTCTTCGGGCTTGACCTTTGCATTTGTCCCTGAAATTTATTGACACAAGTGTTTTTTGTGTGTACGGCCTTATGGCATATACAGTGATATATTTTACATGTCATACGTTTTGTTCGTGCACTTTGACTCTAGTTTTAAAGTATGAAAATAAACAACCCAAATAATTGAGGCAACATCATATTAAATCACGTTCTTATTTTTGCAAATATCAGTTTGTTCCTTTTGTTTTTTACTGCATTGTTGTTTGTTTGACAGGTAAGGTAGAAGATTGGAGCAGAAACAAGAAGATGTCAATTTTGAGTGTGTGAGTGAGAGTAAAAAAATGTTGTATACGAGAGTGTGAAAAAAATGTTATGTATGAAAGTGTGAAATATAGTGGAAGCTCAATGTGTACCATTTGAAATTGAAATGAAATGAAATATTTGTTTGAATAAAATATTTATTATCATCAAACAAAAATTATAAACCATTACACTCTATAATATTAGTAAATATATATATGTTGTCTAATAGGTAATTCAAGGAATGATATTATAACATCAGACAACATACGACTTTTTTGTGTGTTAGTGCATATCAGAAGATGGATATCAGTGGTTTGATATGCAATGAGACGGCACTAGATTTAATGACAGATAGATATGCTTTCAGATAAAGAAGCATATCCGTCGTCTGATGCATTTTTTAGCATAGTGTTGGTAGAAAAGTTATGGAGACAAAAAGCGTAAAGATTTTGAGTTCTCAGTTGGAGATTGTGTTTTCATTATAGTATCACCGATGAACGGTGCGGTACGATTTGGAAAGTCAGGGAAACTGGCACCGAGATATGTTGGAATGTTCCCTATTATAGAGAGGATCAGAAAGTTCGCGTATTGAGTTGAGTTACCGAGTAGTTTGGCAGGTGTCCATAATATGTTTCAAGTTTCTCATCCTAGGAAGTATATATAAGATTGCGGAATAGGGATCTTAAAGCTAAATTAACACTGGAGGGGGGGGTGAATTGTGTTTTCTAATTTATATGAATCTTTCTGAAATATTTTGAAGTTATACTTAGAATAATGAGATTAACAATCATAGAATCAAAACACAGATAAACAGTAAATGCAACAAATGGAAAGAACACACCAGGATTTTATGCTGGTTCGGAGTTACCTACATCCAGTCCCGTACAATTCCTTATATGGATTTCTTTTCAACTAGTAAATGCAAATACAATCTTGATTTCAAGACTACGAGACACACCCTCCAAAATCTCGGCCTCTAGATAGAACCGCTTGATTTATGGGCTACAAGCACACCTACTAGATTTAAGGGCTACTAAGCACACCCAATTGATTTCATGGGCTACAATCACACCCATAAGTATATCGGTTTAATTTGATAGAGATTTACAAACTCAAAACTTCAATCTTGATTACAAATGATCCTATAATCTTTGAATAGCACTAAGATCTTGATTGGAGTGAGAGAGTGATAGAAATCAGAGAGCAAATGATAGAGAATCAAACCAATGCAGTGGAGTTTGATTCTGGTTGAAATTCAGTAGAGTATGGTTATAATTTTATACTTCTTTTGAAGATATGACGAATAGACACTTCTTTTAAATATTGAATTTTGAAATTCACGGCTAGTATGTCGACATATAGGGTTAGAGTATGTCGACAAACTCTTTGTAATTTTGAAAAACATTTTAAAATATTATTTTGAAAATGTATTGCTTTGTGAAATAATTTTATACTTTGTAAATATGTTTAAATATAATATATATACATTATAATCATAATGAAACTTAAGTAAAGCTATATGATAATATTTTTGAAAAATAAACTATTATAAATCAAAATTTAATAAAAACAATAACTTGGTAAAATACTGAAAACTAAAATGATAAGTATGATAAATTGAAAAATATTTGAAAGTTGTTTCGAAAAGAATATTTAAAAACTTATTCAAAAATAGAGAGCGAGAGAGATGAGAGAGATCAAGTGCTATCAGAATTTAACAAATATTCTAGACTCTATAACTTATCTGGAATATCTTGGAATCTTGAGCTCTTGAATACTCATGAGTCTTCATTTTTGTGTCTCTATCTCAACATCTTTAACGCTTCAATCTTTACTTGATACGTTACAGTCTTCATATATTAACACCTATCTGATATCTTGCACTATATACTATATACGTTGGTAAAACAATAGTATTTATATTTTATATGATTTTCTAAAGTTGTAGTCATCAAAACCAAATCCTTAGGTACTAACAATCTCCCCCATTTTGATGATGATAACTTTGTATAAAAAATATAATATAACTCTCCTTTAGTCTATACCAAATATACAAAACTCCCTCTTAATCTATGCCTAGTATTTTATATATTTCTCCCCCTTTGTCATCAATCAAAAATAAATAGCTATAACTATAATTCTAACTTTAACTATTAATATTAATTTTAACTCCCCTTAACCAAAACATTATATAATATAAACACATATAGAAGTAATAAGTAATATAATCATGAAATGCAAAATGTCATAAATGATATATATGAAACATCATTCCATATTTTAATCAATTCAATCATACATAACGTCACACACAAAGCAATATTTCAAACTCAACCAAATTTAAAATCAATCAAATCAAACCAAACAATATTAATTCAAATATTATATACAATCAAACCTATTAAGACTAGACATTTCTTGGAACTTCAACCCATCCATCAGTGCCAAAGTTTGGATCCACTTTAGTAGCCTCCCAATCTTCATCATCATTGCTGATGGTGGATTCTGGATTAGCGGTTGTTCCTCTTTGTTCAGAGCTAAAATCATTCATCGAATTTCATCGAAATTCCTTTCTTATTCCTTGATCATCTACATTTGACTTAATTCTAAGTGTCCCTTGTTCCATAGGATAAAAGAGAAAATATTTTTGAAGGATTCAAGCATTTGTTTGAGGTTTTCGGTTAATTTTTGAATAGGAGAAGCCATTATTTATGATTTGAAGTTTAGGAAAGTAAAGGAAGAAGAAAGAGAATGAGTAGTGTTGATTTTCTGGTTTAAATGTGTATTTATAAGGGTAGAAATTCGTTAGAATTGAATAGACACTTGCTGTCTATTCATTTTTAAAAGTTATTTTTTTTTGAAAATGAGTCGTTGTATATCGATATACACTCATGGTATGTCGACATATATGCAGAAAGTTGTAAAGTTGCTTTGTTTTGATATTTTGATATATTTAGTGTATTCTATTATACTAGTTATGGTTTCCAAAGATGGTAATAAGTGTATAACAGTAAGGAAACTAGGATTTCATTACTACTTAGACAAGGATTACATAGTTCATAAAGAAAAGAAAGATACATAACACCACATCAAACTCAAACTTAAACAACCAAGTACAATCATACTTAAAAACAACTAAAACAAATTAGAAAGATGTGGATAAAGAGGATGATAAAGAGATTCCAGGCTTGCATTTCACCTTTTCAATGAACTTATCCATTTTGTTGGAAATGGTGTTTTAACTTCTTACTCATGGAATGTTTGAGAATCCTTCGATTTTCAACAGTCTTCTTTTGATTATTGAGAATGCCTTGATTGGTTGGACGAGCTGGAAAGTCAATATTTTCTAAAGACGATTCATCCTCCTCCTCTTCTTCTTCGATATCCATTTCTTCCCCTTCTTCCTCTTCCTCCTCTTCTTGTATTTCTTCCTCTTCTTCATGTTCTAACCTTTCTTCTTTCTCCGCAAGTGTTTCATATGGCTCGAAAATTGGTGGAATTTTCATAAGTGCTATATTTGCTTGATTAAACACTTCATGGGAGACAAAATCCACTCCTTTAAAATCAATGCCAAAGTAGTTAAAGATTCAGGTAAGGTAAATACCATGAAATAGTGTGTTTTCATGGGTGGAAAGATTTTTGGTGTAAAATTCATCTAAAATAGCCTGAGCCCAATTTATATCATATTAACCATAAAGGGCAAAGAGTGCTTTAGGATTCCATTGGTGAATGATTTAAGGAGGTAAGAGAGTTAATAATAGTTTGAATTTTGAAATGAAAGGTGAATTGAATGGTTATAAATAGAGGTAATAAGTAGAGAATCAAATGACATGTTCTATGGTCAAGAGACATCTTTTCAAAACATTGGGTATGTGAAAAGGTGGAGGGAAAATTCAAATTTTGAATTTGAAATTCAAATTCAAATTCTTGACATGTATGTCGACATATACTATAGGGGTATGTAGACATATCTATTGAAATTTTCAAAATTGAATTGTTTTTAACTATATCCTACTTTATTTATATACAACTATCTATAACTATATTATTATTTACATAAAAATATATAAAAATATTTAAAAATAATTTTAGATATATTTTGTATTATTATTATATTATTTTAATATACAAAATATAATAATATAAAAATATAAAAATCACACATTATTAAATCAATCTTATTATTAATATATAGGATATTCCTAATAATCAAACAATCAAAAATTCAAATGATATAAAGCTTTTAATATATTAAATGCGTACCTTTTTCTGATCCTATTTTACCAAATATATCTGAATTCTATATTGCTGTGAAGCACATGTTGGCTATTTGCGTATCCGATTCATTTTCACTTGATGATGTGTTTGAGTCATCTATTATGCTGTATAGGCTCTTCTCTGTTTTCTAGATGAATCAGTGTTTGGTGTAGTTTTCAATTTCTCGGGATGCGGGCAGTCTCGTTTTAAGTGACCAGGTTAACCATAGTTATAACATCTAATGCCATTTCCGCTTTCACTTATGTTTCTAGGATTTTTGTTGTCATTTCTTTTAAAATTATCCATCTTCCTATATTTCAGGAATTTTCTGACGTTCCTTGTCATGAAAGCAATTTCTTCATCATTATCACTATCTGAATCCAGATTATCCGTCATTGCATTGAATGCTATGGATTTCTTCTCTATTGCTTTGCTTTCTCTTTTTCCCTACATTTATGCCTCAAATGACATTAAATTGCCAATTAACTCTTCAATCTTTAGTGTGCTAATATCATTAGCCTCTGTAACTGCAAGAGCCTTTTGGTCCCATTCAGGAGTAAGTGAATTGAGGATATTTCTAACTTGATCCTCTTTAGAGAAATTTTTACCCAATGCAATAAGTGAGTGTACAATATCTTGAAATCTACTATACATATTGGACTCATTTTAAATAGTTGAAACTGGTTTGTTAACATGGAAATCTTAGTTTGTTTGACTTTACTTGTGCCTTCATGTGTTACTTGCAAAGTTCTCCAAATTTCACATGCAGACTTGCATAGAGATACTCCATTAGATTCATTTCTATCTAGTGAACAAAATAGTGTATTCATGGCTTTAGAGTTACTTTGTGCAACTGCCTTTTGTTCAACAGTCCATTGTGCAAAATATGTCTCAGGTTCAGCGACTCAATTTGTGTGAAATTCCAAGTATCTAATCCAATTGATTGTAAATAAATTTTCATTCTACATGACCAGTGTGTGTAGTTACTACCATTAAAAAGTGGTGGTTTGGCAGTAGATTGTCCTTCGACAAATGAATTACTAATAAGTGTACTAACAGTGCTATTACCAATGTTGGTAGCCATTGAAACTTTTTAAATATCAGATTATGAAAGCTTTGAAAACCAACGCAATGATGCCAAATGTAAGATTTCAGAATAGGGATCTTAAGGCTAAATTAATACTAAAGGGGGGGTGAATAGTGTTTTCTAATTTATATGAATCATTTTGAAATCTTTTGAAATTATACGTAGAATAATGAGATTAACAATCACAGAATCAAAACACAAATAAACAGTAAATGCAGCAAATGGAAAGAACACACCAGGATTTTATACTGGTTCAGAGTTACCCTACATCCAATCGCGTATAATTCCTTGTACGAATTTCTTTTCAACTAGTAAATGCAAATACAATCTCGATTTCAAGGCTACGAGACACACCCTCCAGAATCCTGGCCTGTGGGTAGAGCCGCTTGATTTCCGGGCTATAAGCACACCTAGTAGGTTTACGAGCGACTAACCACACCCAATTTATTTCACGGGCTACAATCACATTCACAAGTATATCGGTTTAATTTGATTGAGATTTACAAACTTGGAACTTCAATCTTGATTACAGATGATCTGATAATCCTTGAATAAAAATTAGATCTTGATTGGAGTGAGAGAGATGATAGAAATCAAAGAGCAAATGATAAAGAATCAAACTAATGGCAATGGAGTTTGATTCTGGTAGAAATTCGGTAGAGTATGGTTATAATTTATTTTAGAAAATGAGAGAGAAGAAGGAGGACATAAGAACAATGAAAAGTGCTTGTTTTGTAGTCCTTACTGAATTTCAAGGATGAAATTATTTAAGCAGGGAAGCCTGTAACACCTCTAATCTTAGTTTAACATTTTTTAAGATATTAAATTGGATAGATTAAATAGAATAATGTAAGTGGTTTAGGAGAATCAAATTTGAAAATTTATAAAGTCGAGCCATTACTATTGAACTAAGTAATTTTTTAATGATTTATCATATAAGAGAATATATGAGAGGGACAAAATAGGTAGATCCATCTTTTATCTCTTAAACCCTCTCCCTCACATATCATTCTCATTTTTCAAAAAAACATAAATAGTCAAAAGATAAGAAGAGAGGCCGACCATTAAATAAGGTGATTAAATGACGAAAATGAAGCTAATAAAAGAAAAGACTTTGGGATTCTCGGGCTATATCAAATCTCAACTCCAATATTAAATCTAAGGTAAATAATACATGAACCACCTCTATTATTGTTATTGAATTCGGCTATGGATAATATCCGAATGGTTTTGATGATTTTTGCCAAGTTATGGTTGTTCAGTCATTCTTTGGATAAAATAATGATTTGTGGAACTATTAATGAAATTATTTGAAAGGGTTTTAAGGGTAAAACCTAAGTTTTTAACCTTCAAATGCTTTGAATTTTCGATATGTGGTGTAAATAATTATTTTGGAGATGGGTTTTCGATTTCATAATTTTCTAAGTTAAAATAAATATTTTGATTTTTTAAGGTGGAGATTGGGTTAATTTCGAGTTTTAATTATTAAAAATAATTAAATAAAGTTTTTGGCCCTGAAATTTTGATATGGTAAACAATATGGTATTTTTTAATTTTTTGGGGTTTTTCCAAAGTGATTTTGAATCATTATGAATTTATTATGCTAGATAAGCATTAAAATGGATAATTAATTAAGAATAATAATTAATGAGTTTGATAAATGTTTTGGAACTTTAAAACTGATATGCGGTAGAAAATCTCCCTATTGAGATTTACATTAATACCGTTGAGAGGCGGCGGCACTATGAGGTTCGGCGTCAATGATGAGAGGCGCCAACAACATCGAACAACACATGGGACGCTCATATTCTAAGTATAGGATGTGTTGGGGCCATCCGTGCGGCAATGACTTTAACAACGTCGCCAAATGTCTTGCCACTCTTCATTAGTGTCAACGAGCTTATACCCCTGGACTCAATCTCCTTGTCGCATTTCTTATCGCTGCATGTTTTCACCATCATTTGTTTTGACTTCGACCTTATAAAATTAGCGGCATAATAGCCGAAGTATGTTAGGTTAAAGGTTTTATAGGGACGTCGCTGATCTTGTTGTCGCTACACATCAAATTCGGCAAGGTTTTAATTATATTAGTTGGCAACGATGCCGCATAGCATCGATGCCGCATTTATCCAGTGGCGCTAATAAACGCTGGGTAAGACTTGTCGCCTTGTTTTGGGTAAACAAAGTTTGTTTGAAGTAGGTGGGTAACCTATAGGATATGTAAGTTGACAACATCACTTTCGACAGGAAATTTTTATACTTAAAAGAGTTTAGATTTTATCTTCAACCTTGGATAGAGGTCGACAATGACTTAACGCCATGTGTTTTATATATTATCTTATTAAAGGTAGGGAGCCTTATGCCTCTTTGTCGACATTGTTATTGATGTCGACATTGATCTATATTAACCTTCTTAAAGGCAAAAAACCTTATGTTTTATGATTTTGACTTTAAGACTAAATTGGGGATACAATTGCATAAAACTTGATATTTTATAAGTTTAAGGAGTAAATAACCTAATTGGGGACACCAATAGACATGGGTTAAACTGTGGGTAGTACGAATTAAATTGTTAAGTGATGGGTTCGTAGTTATCGTAGGAAAACTGTAGGATTTGGGATAGATAGTCCACATCATGATGTAGATGGATAGTCTTTATGAGGTGAATGAAGTGTTCATAGTTAGCATAGAAAAACTATGAGATGTGTGATGGACAGTCCATATCAATTTTAAAAGAATGGGATATGTGTGATGGATAGTCAACATAATTTTTTTTGAGAAAAATGAGTGATCCTCACAAGAGGAGAGCACTCATCTAATTTTATTCTACACTATAGAGGAGGTACCAACAATCCTGGTAGATAGCAAAAAAACCCTCCGTACAAATAAGACAAAATAAAAGAAAATTTCCACCAAAAAACCTATGCAAACTAAGGTCCAAAATAAAGTACAATAAAATATACAATAAAAAAACTCAAATCATCTATATCAGCAGTAACTTTCTAATCTAATACCAATACCTACAGTTGCTAAGAATAAACTAAACAGAGATTGTAAGTTGAATACATACATATATACATAAGTATATACGTATATATATATATATATTAACTTTATATATATGAAAAGTAAACTACACTCTAATAATAAAGGACATATAACTAATATATATGAATGTTTATATACTTATACCTATCAAGTAAAAAATACTATAAAATCAAACTCACAAAATTTCCATGATATATACAAAATTACATAAAATCGATGCATGCCTGTACAAACTAAAATATACTACAAAAAATTACCAAAAACGTGCCATACAAACTCATTTTTGGGTTTAGTTAGTCACATCAAAAAATAGTGCTAGTACAACAAACATTATATTACCTAGCAAAATATATCAAAGGCCTGCAACCAATGATGATTCTAAACAATATAAAGCAAAAAGCGAAGATAATAAGGTTGCGTGTCCAGAATATAATAACC
Organism: Allium fistulosum; assembly: GCA_030737815.1. NCBI lineage: Eukaryota > Viridiplantae > Streptophyta > Magnoliopsida > Asparagales > Amaryllidaceae > Allium > Allium fistulosum. Next base: position 676,097,056 of record CM060907.1, on the reverse strand, counting down.
CCAATTCAAGAACACAGCACATTGATAACAAGAATACAAGTCTTGTATATTATAACCATACTCCCAGAAACCCAGCATGATATACAATATGACCTGCAACCAATGATAATCTAAAACAATACAAGGCAAAAAACAAAGCGTGTCCTGTAAATTTTAACCACAGACTTAATCCTGTTTATGCAAGCCCCTGAATAACATCTACAAAACTGAACTTATACAATTACAAGATATTGATATGAAAATACAATCATATAAATTTTCCGCACATCATAAGACAAAACAATTTATCATTAAACTCTGATTTCTTCAAATCGTTCCGTGAAACATGAAGTAAGTCATTAGAAAAAGAGATGTTAATAAAAATATTAGTGTAGTGCAACGAATTGAACAAAATTCAAATTTAGCAAACTAATAAGGTTTGCCAGAAAATTAAGAACAAGCTTGAAAGTATATAAGAAACAACCACTAAAACCTAAACTCTGAGAAAAGCTTTTAACATACCAATGAAAATTATTTAAAGTAAGTAATATCAATCTCTTATAAAGTTTGAACTGATATCATAAACATATCAACTAACCACAAGATTAATAATTATAAACCATAATATGTGACAGAACATTTAATAAAAACATGAACTTCAAAATAATACAAAACATAATAGCGCCACATTGAATAAAAACTTATACTATGTGGTAAAATGTTAACGTTAGTTTCAGAAATGACCTTGGAATCAAAAACCTGATAATAAATTTGAAAGCAGTTTTAAAAACAATTAAAAAATAAGATTCGAATAAATTAAAATCCATAAGTTCCAAACTTAAAGCGTTGAATGAAAATATAAGTACTACATTACAATCACCTAGAAGTCTAAAAACTACAGAATATAGTTATTTAAACATAGATGGAAATTTACCTTTCAAGCTATAAATCCTAATGTTAAAAGGAACACCTCCATCAATCTTTAGATATATTACCATATACTTACATACCATATGTTAAAATCTAAAAAGCATGTTACTTAATAGATAAAATATAATTCATAATGTATTGCACAATATAATAATCATGGCATAAGTAATATAATGTAGAAAACTAATTACAAACAATTAATATTCTAATAAAGGCAAAACATTATGAGTACTCCTAGAATGAATATCTAAGTAATCTAAACTTAGACTTATATTATTATTTCTATTAGAAAAAAATGATTTCCTAAAAGAATCTATACGAAATTTTGTTTTTCTAAGAAACTCCTTAAAATTTAAACTTTTATTTAATTTATAACTAGGATTTTAAATCCAATTTAAACTAAATAGAGAAATAGCATATATTAAGTGATCTAAAATTAAAATAGTATTATTAAAATACGTTGATTTCTATCAAACCAAATATACCAACGTATAATGGTGAAAATGGTATCTAATAAAAATCTATTCTGACCCTTATAATGAAATCTAATATCATTCCAATATAACTCGCTAGTTATATAAGTAAGATTTATATTAAAATCGAATAAATTTAAAGTTTTTACAAGGATAAATTTAGTGTTATTACATTTAAAATATAAATGTATAATATCCTCCTTTTTATTATTACAAAAATATCATTTTTTTATCATTAAATATATTTTTCTTTTTTAACATCTCTATAGTATTCGACTTCTTATGTAAAATTAACCACATATGCACCTTAGCTTTAGATGGAGCATTAATTTTCCAAATGTATTTAAATATTTTCATTTTAATACCTGAAAAATTAATAAACTTGTAAAATGAATTATATGTGTATTTCTTACTAATATCCCAACACCATGTTATAATATCCTTATCATTATCTATATTACACAATAGTGCAAATTGAGAAAAAGTACTACCAGTTAGCGTACGATTAAAATTAAATTACCAAGGAAAATTTAAATTGGGTCTATAAATATCAGAAACTAGTACATATTTAAAATTACAAATTTCATATAATTCTTTAAATTCCTCTTTAAGAGGAATACTCGATAACCAGCAATCATGCCAAAACGAGGTATTATTACTAGAATGCACAATATTATTAATTCCTAGTTTATATATGTTAAAATTTAAAATTACTGATTTCCAAAAATGAGATATATTATTTGTGTTACTTGTACACAAATGAAACAAATTAAAGGTACCTCTATACCACTAATTTGATATTAGTTCTTTCCACAAAAGATTTCACTATTATCCATAAATTTCCAAATCCATTTTCCTAAAAGTGAAATATTTAAGTTATGCAAATTTATAATTCCTAGACCTCCTTCATTTTTAGATTTACAAACCATTTCCCAGCTTACAAGACATTTAGAGCTATTATTTAAATTATCTCCACTCCACAAAAAGTCCCTTCTTAATTTATCAATTTTGTCTATTACCCAATTAGCAAAATGATAAAACGACATCCAATAAATGGGTAATGCAAATAGAGCCGATGTGACGACCGCCCATGACCCCTGCACCGAATCTAGAGATAGAGCGCTGTAAAGTGTGCCAAGCGACCATGGACGATTGTCAAGGTAAGATTTGAAACAACAGAATCTATCGTATTACTCACAGCGCATGGACAAAATACAATAGAACATATGTATAGTGAAGCTTTTCATAACAAAATGACATCATATAAATCTTCATAATAGTTGAATACAAGCATCCAAATAGTCAATACATCAAGCCTCACTACATATCTCTCAGAGAATACAAAACAGCGGAATATCCAGTACATATAAGAAGATAATATGCAACCCTCTAGCTCGTCATCGATATCAGCATCGTGAGAAGAGAACAGCACCTGTCACCTGCTACCTAGTATGCCCGTCCCAAAATGGACGAACAGCCCAAGGCAATAAGAATTAAAAACATAAAGCCTTGAGTCAGACAACAGTCTTAGTGAGCAGTAAATTAACTAACAACATACCAGAAGAGCATAAAGGAAAAAGGAATAGGAATACAACCCTCCCACTCCAACCTCATTCTACAGTGATAGCCCCCAGACACACACTAAGCAGAAGCAAACATAGCAGAGCATACAATTTAAAGTAAAGCTACTATCACTCGAATCAAGGGCGATGTTTTCCAAGTACCAAGGCCTAAATCAGATAAGCACCCAGAAAATACCGCTCTTGAGTCCGAATGACGATACAACCAAACATCCATGACTCTGGCTATCACTGTTATCATTGCTTCGATATCACCGTTAATTGAATGACCGGCACATTCTTTCAGCCGTCCGTCAAGGGCTAATGGAAACCCTGGTTCTAGACATAACTCCCGCACGTCGTCGCAGCCCGTGCCTAGGACTATCGAATCTGCCCAGAGTACTCGACCATCAACAGTTGACCGTTGGGACTATCGAATCTGCCCAAACGTACTCTTGCTTAGAGCATGCTAGAACCTTCAACAACGATGCTATCCAAGCCTCCTAGTCATCCTCCTCGACGACTATTCTCATATCCATTCATTATCCTCAACTCGAATCATATCACCGAGTTCTCAACATGCTTGGAATGATCCCGTCTGGATTTGACCAAGTCTTCATCACATGATTGCCTCGCTTCATTACATCCTCGCAAAGCCTCATCTCATCATCACATCATCAAATCTATGCATAAGAGCTTCATCATCCCGCTACATATGCCACTAGCAGCTTTCCCAATTCAAGAGCCTTTCCCTTAGCTTTTGAATCACCTTCGATCTAAATCTAATCATCAATCATCTAGTTCATAACAATCAATCAAATCAAACATCAATCCAAGCAATCAAGCATTCAAATATGATCTAAGTAGACAATTGTAACAATAATGGCATTTTCGTAATTAAAGAGTTGAAAGTCCAATAAGCATGAAAACATGGATTATATTTCTACAAACTTGATGAATGAACTTGCATAGGTTAACATATGATAAAATGGATGTAACATCATCATGAACAATGGATCTATATGGATCTACACTTTGGATGAAGAAAATGCATGGAAATCCCTATTTTAACACCAAATCGAGCCAACAATCCGATATACTCCTTTGGATCCGTGTGAGAGATAATCACCACTCACCAAATCACCTAAACAAACCCAAATCAACACGCTTCAGATCTGGACAGCAAAGGATGAAGCTTGATCTATCACGAATCCGCTTCAAACGAAGAACTCTCTCTTGAAAAGGTGAAGATCTTCAATCTATGCTCTTGAATCTTCAATTTGATCTTCAACTTGGATGGATGGAAGCACTAGATTAGAGTAGAGAAAAGAAGTGGAGAAGTGTAGAAGTCGAGCTCTCAAAATGGCAGCACTTCGTCGCTTCAAAAACCGGTGCCAAAATAGTGAGATATGGACGTGTATTTATAGGCTGAAAATGACCTTAACCCGTCCGCCTCCTTAAGTCCTTAACTCACCCAGACTCATCACTAACTCGTCCAGAACTCATAAGTCGGCTACGACTTAGGACTTAACCAAAATTCTTCCCAAAATCTGAAACAACCTAAAATGTTGAAAATTCCAGATTTGAACGAACTTTTCGATCCGTAAAAATACGGGTCGTTACATTCTCTCCCCCTTAGGAATTTCGCCCCCGAAATTCCAAACAAACAAAGCAATCAAAAACTATTCTGCACGCCTACCATCCATAGCAATCAACAAACCATGCATCCAATTCTAGCTTAGCATGCAGAATTCTAAAACTAGAACAAGTTACAATTTCGTTAGATGACACGACACCTTAGGGCCATACCTCGAAGAGTTCAGGATGAACTGCTTTCATCCTCTCTTCCACTTCCCACGTACAGTCGTTATCATCATCACTCCATTGTACCTTGAGCAACTTAACTACCTTCCTCCTAAGCTGTTTCGTGTCGGTTTCAACAACACGAAGCGGTTTACGAGGTCTTCTATCGACTGGATCAACTTCGAAGTCTTCACAGCTATCAGCAGAAACCACTGTATTCGAGTCGTGCACATACTTCCGTAGATATGATACATGAAAAACATTGTGCACACCCGACATCTTCTCAGGTAACTCCAACCTATAGGCGAGCTTTCCAATTCGCTCGATGATCGGGAATGGTCCAACAAATCTCGGAGTTAATTTTCCTTTCTTCCCGAATCGTATAACATTCTTTAGTGGAGAAATCTTCACAAAAACCATATCTCCTGCGTCGAATTCCAAATCCTTTCGACGCTTATCAGCATAACTCTTTTGACGGTCTTGGGCTGCCTTCATTCGTTGCCGAATGATTTCTATACAATCTGAAGTCTGACGAATCATCTCTGGCCCAAGCATCAGCTTTTCTCCAGTTTCCAACCAACATGTCGGAGAGTTACACGGTCTTCCATACAATGCCTCATATGGTGCCATACTAATACTTGACTGGTAACTGTTGTTGTATGCAAACTCCACCAAATGAAGGTGATCTTCCCAAGATCCTCCGAAGTCCAAAACACATGCTCTGAGGAGATCTTCCAAAACTCGGTTGACTCTCTCTGTCTGACCATCCGTCTGAGGGTGATAAGCTGTACTCAAACACAACTCGGTTCCCAAGACTTCCTGGAAGCTCTTCCAAAATCCACTAGTGAACAATGGGTCTCGATCGCTCACTATACTCTTCGGAATACCATGGAAACGAACTATCCACTTAACATACAACTCAGCTAACTTTGATGCAGTCCTAGTCGATCGAACAGGAATGAATCTTGCACTCTTGGTCAAACGATCCACAATGACCCAAATCCCTTCATTTCCCGTTCTTGTTCTGGGTAGTCCATCAATAAAATCCATCGATATCTGCTCCCACTTCCATGTAGGAACTTCTAATGGTTGAAGCAATCCGCTTGGCTTCTTCTGTTCGGCTTTTACCAACTGGCAGTTCATACATTTGGAAATAAAATTTCCAACATCCTTCTTCATACCTTCCCAGTAGTAGGTTCTCTTCATATCCCGATACATCTTATTTCCACCTGGATGAATTGTCAGCTTCGAGTGATGACTTTCCTTCAGAACTTCACTCCTTAATTCATCTATATCGGGAACAACTAGTCGTCCTTGCTTCCGAAGCCAACCCTCTCGATTGACCTCGAATCCTTTATCCTTTTCTGGATCCAATTCAGATTCCAATTCACGGATAATCTTGACAAGCTTATCATCTTGCTTTTGACTCTCGCCAATTCTCTCCACAAGAGTCGGTCTTATCGATAAGTTTGCCAACATCTCAGGTTCCAATTCACATCTAGGCCTGAAGTCAAATCCAGCTAAATACTCGAGATTCTTCCATTCTGAAAACATGGCTCCCAATCCTGCATGTCTTCGACTTAACGCATCTGCCACTGCGTTACCTTTTCCCGGAGTATAGGCTATACCAAAATCATATGATGCTAAAAACTCTAGCCAACGTTGTTGCCGAAGATTCAAATCCTTTTGGGAGAAAAGATACTTCAACGACTTATGATCCGTAAACAACTCGAATCGAACTCCCAATAGATAATGTCTCCACATCTTCAGAGCAAAAACAATTGCCGCTAACTCCAAATCATGAGTCGGGTAATTCCTTTCATGCGGCTTTAATTGTCGACTGGCATACGCAACAACTTTATCCCTCTGCATTAGCACTGCTCCAAGTCCAGTACCACATGCGTCGGTGTAAACCACCATCTCATCATTCCCACTTGGAATAGTCAAAATAGGAGCACTCGTCAATCTCTCTTTCAGGATTCCGAAAGCTTGCTCACACTTAGCATCCCAACTGAACACTTGGTTCTTTTTCGTCAATCCTGTTAACGGTGCAGCTACCTTAGAGAAGTCTTTGATAAACCATCGATAATATCCTGCTAATCCAAGAAAACTTCTCACATCAGATGCATTCTTAGGTCTAACCCAATCCTGGATTGCTGCCACCTTAGCGGGATCAACCGCTATTCCATTTCCAGAAATCACATGGCCTAAGAACCTCACTTCACTCTTCCAGAAGTGACACTTCGAAAACTTAGCCTTCAGCTGATGTTTCCGTAAGATCTCCAAAACAATACGCAAGTGCGTCTTGTGCTCTTCTTCCGTTCTGGAATAAATCAGAATATCATCCACGAACACAAGTACGAACTTGTTCAACTGATCTCTGAACACTCTATTCATAAGATCCACAAAATATGCTGGCGCGTTAGTCAATCCAAACGGCATTACCAGCCACTCAAAGAAACCGGATGGTGTCCTAAAAGCAGTCTTCGGCACACTATCCTTCGCTACTCTTAACTGGTGAAATCCCGTTGCCAAATCCATCTGAGAAAACACCTTAGCTTCGTGAAGCTGATCAAACAAGTCATCTATTCTCGGCAATGGATACTTGTTCTTCTTAGTCACCTTATTCAGCTCACGATAATCGACGCACAATCTCAACGACCCATCTGCCTTGGTTGCAAACACAACTGGTGCACCCCACTCGGACACACTACGCCGAATGAATCCTTTCTGTAAAAGGTCATCAACTTGCACCCTCAACTCCTGCTGTTCCCTAGGCACCATCCGCCTAAGAGGCATCACAACAGGTCTGGCTCCTTCAACTAGATCTATACGAAACTCGATCTCTCTATGCGGCGGTAACCCTTTGACTTCGTCAAAGACATCCTCGAATCCGTTTGCGATTGGCACTAAAGACAGTCCATCCCGTGGAACAACTAGCGAATACATGAAGCTCATGAAGACGCCTTCCTCATGCTTACATCGTATCACAATCTTTCGCCCCTCCACATTCTCGACTGTCACCTCCAGCCTCTCACAATCAACCTTAGCCGCATACTTCCTAAGCCAGTCCATACCCAAAATAATTCCGAACCCCGCAAAGTTCAGAACAAAGCAATCACAAACAAAAGAGCAACCATGACTCGACACAACTAGACCACGGCATAACATGCACAAACAAGACGAACCCCCAACTGGATTAGTCACAACCAATGGCCTATCAACAATATCCGGTGCCAAACCTAACCGGCCTACGAGTTCACTACAAACAAATGAATGCGACGCTCCAGTATCAAACAGAACTCTAACTGGAACACCACATAGGAAAAGAGTACCTTGAACAACCACACTCTTTCCCTTCTCTTCAGCAGTAGGAGCTTTCGAAGACGACGGAACAGCTCCTAAAGCATAGGCTTGCACAATCTGCCTGTCTTTCCTTGGTTCTGGACAATTCTTCCTGAAATGCCCCGGCTTGTCACAGTTGTGACACTTCATCGGCACCTTCGGATTCTTACAATCCTTCGAGAAATGGCCCTTCTGCTGACAATTGTAGCAAGTCACTTCGCCTTTCGGCTTCTTCTGGCCATCCTTACCCTTCTGCTGCTGCTGCTTCCTCTTCTTGTTTCCACCCTGCTGGGGTTTAGACTCTTCCCTGGTCACAGCAACAACAGATCCATCCTTAGGAAATAGACTCTCATGCCTGAGAGCTTTCTCCACAAGCTTCTCAAATGAATCGTCCAAATGATCCACCAACTGTCTCCCAAGATAACTATCCAAGCCGGTCACAAACTTCTCATTCTTCTGGTAAGCAGACTCAATATATGACCGGGCATACTTGGACAAAGCTTCAAACTCAGAAACATACTCCAGAACAGATCTTCTACCCTGCTTGAGCTCCACAAACCTCTTGAACAGAACAGACTTCTGAGCTGTAGAAATGAACTTAGCTTCAAATCTGACTTGGAATTGCTCCCAAGTAATCTCTTCTTCCGGAGTAGTGATGGTAATAGAGTTCCACCAATCAGAGGCTCTCCCTTGAAGCTGCCTTGATGCTAACTTCCTCTTAGTTGCATCATCAATTCCCAAATCACCAAAGATCCTTCTACAAGCATCTATCCACCTCTGGACCTCAATGGTAGATTCTGTTCCCAAGAAAACCTTCCCTCCAAGAGTAGTATAATCCTTGCACAGCTTAGCAAAATCCACTGGTTTCGGAGTTTGGACTTGAACTCCAACATCTACTGCTGCCCCCGGAACTGGTATCCTTCTCATGATCGAAGTCATCATAGCTTCGAACATGGCTGCATAATCAGCAGTCTCTTCAGTAGCACGGCCTTCCCTAGCAGCTGGTCTCCCTCTTCGACTCATTCTCAATATCTATAAAAAGGAATGATTAGAACATCTAGAGAAACGACTGCATAAAGGACTCAACTCTACTAAGCTACTATATTATATATAGTATTCACCCATCAAAATACAATTACGTCTCTCATACGTAGTTACTTCAGCGAGCGTTGGGTAAAATCGATTAACCAATGCTCTGATACCAAATGTGACGATCGCCCATGACCCCTGCACCGAATCTAGAGATAGAGCGCTGTAAAGTGTGCCAGGCGACCATGGACGATTGTCAAGGTAAGATTTGAAACAACAGAATCTATCGTATTACTCACAGCGCATGGACAAAATACAATAGAACATATGTATAGTGAAGCTTTTCATAACAAAATGACATCATATAAATCTTCATAATAGTTGAATACAAGCATCCAAATAGTCAATACATCAAGCCTCACTACATATCTCTCAGAGAATACAAAACAGCGGAATATCCAGTACATATAAGAAGATAATATGCAACCCTCTAGCTCGTCTTCGATATCAGCATTGTGAGAAGAGAACAGCACCTGTCACCTGCTACCTAGTCTGCCCGTCCCAAAATGGACGAACAGCCCAAGGCAATAAGAATTAAAAACATAAAGCCTTGAGTCAGACAACAGTCTTAGTGAGCAGTAAATTAACTAACAACATACCAGAAGAGCATAAAGGAAAAAGGAATAGGAATACAACCCTCCCACTCCAACCTCATTCTACAGTGATAGCCCCCAGACACACACTAAGCAGAAGCAAACATAGCAGAGCATACAATTTAAAGTAAAGCTACTATCACTCGAATCAAGGGCGATGTTTTCCAAGTACCAAGGCCTAAATCAGATAAGCACCCAGAAAATACCGTTCTTGAGTCCGAATGACGATACAACCAAACATCCATGACTCTGGCTATCACTGTTATCATTGCTTCGATATCACCGTTAATTGAATGACCGGCACATTCTTTCAGCCGTCCGTCAAGGGCTAATGGAAACCCCGGTTCTAGACATAACTCCCGCACGTCGTCGCAGCCCGTGCCTAGGACTATCGAATCTGCCCAGAGTACTCGACCATCAACAGTTGACCGTTGGGACTATCGAATCTGCCCAAACGTACTCTTGCTTAGAGCATGCTAGAACCTTCAACAACGATGCTATCCAAGCCTCCTAGTCATCCTCCTCGACGACTATTCTCATATCCATTCATTATCCTCAACTCGAATCATATCACCGAGTTATCAACATGCTTGGAATGATCCCGTCTGGATTTGACCAAGTCTTCATCACATGATTGCCTCGCTTCATTACATCCTCGCAAAGCCTCATCTCATCATCACATCATCAAATCTATGCATAAGAGCTTCATCATCCCGCTACATATGCCACTAGCAGCTTTCCCAATTCAAGAGCCTTTCCCTTAGCTTTTGAATCACCTTCGATCTAAATCTAATCATCAATCATCTAGTTCATAACAATCAATCAAATCAAACATCAATCCAAGCAATCAAGCATTCAAATATGATCTAAGTAGACAATTGTAACAATAATGGCATTTTCGTAATTAAAGAGTTGAAAGTCCAATAAGCATGAAAACATGGATTATATTTCTACAAACTTGATGAATGAACTTGCATAGGTTAACATATGATAAAATGGATGTAACATCATCATGAACAATGGATCTATATGGATCTACACTTTGGATGAAGAAAATGCATGGAAATCCCTATTTTAACACCAAATCGAGCCAACAATCCGATATACTCCTTTGGATCCGTGTGAGAGATAATCACCACTCACCAAATCACCTAAACAAACCCAAATCAACACGCTTCAGATCTGGACAGCAAAGGATGAAGCTTGATCTATCACGAATCCGCTTCAAACGAAGAACTCTCTCTTGAAAAGGTGAAGATCTTCAATCTATGCTCTTGAATCTTCAATTTGATCTTCAACTTGGATGGATGGAAGCACTAGATTAGAGTAGAGAAAAGAAGTGGAGAAGTGTAGAAGTCGAGCTCTCAAAATGGCAGCACTTCGTCGCTTCAAAAACCGGTGCCAAAATAGTGAGATATGGACGTGTATTTATAGGCTGAAAATGACCTTAACCCGTCCGCCTCCTTAAGTCCTTAACTCACCCAGACTCATCACTAACTCGTCCAGAACTCATAAGTCGGCTACGACTTAGGACTTAACCAAAATTCTTCCCAAAATCTGAAACAACCTAAAATGTTGAAAATTCCAGATTTGAACGAACTTTTCGATCCGTAAAAATACGGGTCGTTACAGCCGAATTAATAAGAACAATTCCACCCGCTCTCGTTAAAATTTACCATTCCAATTGGACAGTCTTTTATTAATTTTATCTATAATGGTATTTCAATCATCATGTTTAAGTTTTTGTGGTCTAATTAAGAAACCTAAATATTCTATAGGAAATTTCATTATTTTACAATTTAAAGTGTGTGCAATTTGATTTTCAATATTATCTGTATCATTTAATACTAAAACTGAACTTCTGTCAAAATTAATCTTTAAACCAGAGAGAAGTTCAAAACTATATAAAATAAATTTAAGTGCAGTAATATGTTTAGGTAAATGAGACGTGAAAATCATAGTGTCGTATGCAAATTGTAAAACAGAAAGGCCATTGCTAGTAATCTCATTACTAATACAGTCTAATAATCTATTACTGGTAGCTAATTTAATGATTCTAGAAAAAACATCAACAGCCAGATTAAATAATAAAGGTGATAAAGGATCCCCTTGCCTGAGTCCATGACTAGATTGAATTTTTCTCTCCTAATATACCATTAACCATAATACTAGAATTACCCGTTTTAAGTAATGACATAATCCAACCAATCCATCTAGTACTAAAACCCCTAGCTATTAATAGATCTTTAAGAAAAACCCAATCAATAGAATCAAAAGCTTTAGCAAAATCCAGTTTTAAGAGAGCACAAGTGATATTATTCTTGCAACAGTAATTAATATATTCTTAGACTACTGCTATACCATCGGTGATATTCCTACCCTTTATGAAGGCTGTTTGAGTGCTGTCTACTAATGCATTCATTTTAGTATTTAATCTGTTAGCTAAAACCTTAGATATGATTTTATAAGAATAATTTAGTAAAGAAATAGGTCGGAAATCTTTTAATTGATTGGCACCTAATTTTTTATGTAATAAAATTACATTTGCGTAATTAAATCTACCTAATTGTAATGAACCTTCATAAAATTCATTAAACATTTTTGTTATATCTTCTTTAAGCACATTCCAAAAAAATTCATAAAATAAAATAGGAAAGCCATCCAGACCAGGAGCTTTATCATTAGGCATATCTTTTATAGCCTTTACAATTTCCCTCCTTAAATGGATCATCTAAACCTACTAAGTTTACCTTAGAGTCATCTTTGTAAAGCATATCCTAATTAGCTTTAATCCTATGCCTATTATTAGTACTAAAAATATATCTATAATAATTAGTAAATTCTTATTAAGTTCTACTTGATTAAAAATCTCTACATCATTAATTAAAATGGAATTAATGGTATTACTATGCTTTCTACCATTAGCTTTTTGAAAAAAAATTAGTATTCATATCTCCTTCATCAATCATTGAATTCAAGACCTTTGTTTCCACATTATTTCTTCTTGAACAATAATTTTATTTAATTCTTAGTTTTAAATTATAAAGACCATTTTTTCTGAAATATTTAAATTTCTTATTTCTTCAATTTTATTTAATTTTAGAATATCATTCATTAGCTTTTCCTTTTTGATTCTAATGCTACCAAAAACATCTTTATTCCATTTTTTAAGAAATAACCTTAAATCTCTATGTTTTCTAACCCATACTTTTGCTATATTACCTGGAAATCTGAAATTGTAGTTAATCATAGAAAGCCATTTATTTACCACTAAATCCTTAAAGTTATTTTCCAATAACCACATTTTTTCAAATCTAAAAATTTTATTTCCAAAATTCGCATTGGAACAAGATAAGACAATTGGACAATGGTCCGAATAAATATTCGGGAACCCTGCAACCATACAGAAAGGAAATTTGTCCTCTATTTCATCGCTAATAAAAAAACCTGTCTAACAAAGTCATTGAAGGAATTTCTCTATTATTTGACCAAGTAAATTGTCTATAACTTAATTTTATTTCTATTAAATTACAATTAATAATAAAACTATCAAATTCTTCCATAGCATCTAAATAACCTTCCCTAGGGGATCTTTCACCCAAAAATCTAGTTACATTGAAATCACCTCCTATAATTCATGGACCAGGAGCCAATGTTCTAAAATCTAAACGCTCGTTCCATAGAACCCTACGACCAATTTTTGAATTAGGTCCGTACACATTTGTAATATTAAGGATAGAGTCATCATTAGTATCAAAAAATATTAAATGCATCGAATGTTCTTTAATAACAGATTGTAAAAGTCTAACACAATTATCTTTCCAGCCCAACATAAGACCTCCTGCACTACCTCTAGCAGGAAGATAAGCCCAATGGTAAAAAAATGACCCCCTAGGCATCTAAAAATATGATAGTCAGGAATCTCAATTTTAGTTTCTTGAAGTAAAACTATATCAATACTATTATCCTTGAACACAGATTTAATTTTTCTACACTTCCCTAAATCATGTAATCCTCTAATATTCTAACTAATCAATTTCATTTATCTAGCGATCTAACCCATTCTAGTTCTTTATTTTTGATATAGTCAACAACTAATTGACTATCATCAAATATTAAACTTGAATTCTTAGCTGGGAAATGCATTTCATTAGTAGACAAGTTATTCAACGCACATGCTCTATAAGTACTACCCATAAGAAAATTCATACCTGAGCTAGAGCTATCTATAGCTCTAGAATCCACTCTAATAAGACGTGCACTTCTTCTAATTGTTTTAGACTCAAGCGAACAAGAAGAAGAAATGGTATTACTCTTAATGTTAGCCTTTTTCCCCTTCTATTTTTCCCGACTCCATCACCAGAATGAGAGTAAGTTCGACCAGAACTGTTATTTGAAACTGCAACTAACCCAACAGTCTTCAATTCATTTAGGCAACCAATGTTATTCGAACAAGAAGAAACTGAATCTCCTGCCCATGAAATAATATTTTCTAGCCACCTTTTCAAATGAGTAAACAAGATAATTTGATTATTATTTGACTCCTTAAAATTTCTCATCAAATTCACCAAGTCAACATCACTGCCAACCTCAACAACAATATCCCCATCCATGCAACTAACTTCTACCTTATCCACAGCCTTGAAATTTGTGATATCCATGTTATCCAATTTCGTAGTGTTCCTTAATCCCATCCAAAAACTGAGCAACAACAAGGCAAACATCACCTTAAGCCTTAAGCGCATAACCAAGATCACCCACAGTTTTTTCCTTGACACGCCCAAACATACTAACAGCCTTATCCCCTGTTACTCCAACCACACCATAACCTGAACCATGTGCAGTTAATGCCCCGCTATATCCCCGCTATAACTCCGATATATCTTATAGCGGATTCCTACCGCTACGATTTTTCCATATTTCCCCAACATATAGCCTTTCCGCTTTAATCCCCTCTATTTCTGCTATATCCCGTTATTTCCGCTATATAACGCTATTTCCGCTATATCTTCTATAAAAAATTGGATTGAAAAATGATATTTATACGCTATAAAAATTATGAAATTAATTAATTTCATTGAATTTTTTATATATGTTTAGAAATGATAATACTCTAATATTATACTAAATTAAATTAAGTTATATAACAGTTTTACGTTCATTTACAATACATTTGCACATATTTTTATTTAAAATTATTTTTGTATTAATTATAATTCAATTGAATGTTAATTTTTCACATAATTACTATATATATATTTGTAAAAATAACAAGTATGGGATTTATATGCTATTTTAGAGTAATTTGATATATCCCGCTATATCTTCGCTACATCCCCGCTATGACTTTTTGCACCTCTACCGCATTAAATCAACCGAGCGCTTTAACTGCACAGCCTGAACCCACATCAGACACCTCAACGAGATTATCATCAACTACACGACCATTCACATTTACCCTTCTACATCCAACCAAAACCCCACCATTATTCATATTAACCCTAGATACATCAGATATCTTACCTGTATCATCTAAAGCCTTTAAACATTCAAAGTAGTTTGAGGTATCAATCTTGAAACTATCCATGTTACAATTTTTTCCTTTGAATTTTCTGTTGGGGTTAATACAAAACTCTTATCTGACTTTTGAAACTGGTTGGTAGAATCATTTCTTAAATTTGAAGCAACCATTGTATTATCAGATTCTAGAGGTTGAATATTTGATTTATACTATATTATAACAGGATCTAATATCATAGGATCGAAGTAATTCATCTTCTGTATTTCCTTGCTTACATCAACAAGAAAATCTAAAGCATCTTCCTCAACTAACACCCCTCTCAAATCATCAACATTCGAAATATCACTTGAAAATACTACCAACAGAGAGACCAACCCCATCCGAGTCCAAAACAGAATCACCACTATTAACCTTGCGATTTTTCAATTTAGTGTTAAGATGGTTACCATCCAAATTGCCAGTGTTTCAAATTTCTTATTAAAATTTCGACTAATATTTACTGAATTAATCATGTCAAAATGCTTAAATAAGTCCTCTAAAAATTCAATACCTTCCCTCCTTTGAATCCATAAATGGTCCAGTAGAATTCTCTTTAGCTTCATGCACTTCAATACGAACAAGAAACCATGGTCTGTAATCGAATCCTTTTTTGAATCCATATCTGAATATTTCCAACATTTATATATTTTATGACCGAAAGAACCACACTTGAAGCACCTAACTATATCTCTACAATCTTTAGCCAGATGTGAATAATCTCCACATCTAAAACATATCCTCTTCCCCTTTCTGACATCAACCCAATTCCCCTGATTTACATATCGACTGCTCAAAGAAAGCGAAACCTTTTTTACCACTTGAGCATACGTACGCTTTCTTATGGAAGGAAAAAGGAAGAATTGGGAGCAGAGTTACATAGTGTAGGAGAAGAGGTGAAAATGTTATAGCCGATTTGGGATAAGTGGATTGAAAAGAGGGAGGAAAAAAGAAGGTGGGTAAATCATCTATAGACAATTCTCGAGAGGAGTAAAAGTTGGGATGATGATTGTATGAGTACGAATTTGACAAGAAAGAAGAAGACGCCATTTGTTTCCTGTTATATTATAATTAACATCGATAGTCAACATAATTTAAATAGAGAAACAATGTGTGGTGGGTAGTCCATATGGTAAGGGATGTGTAATTCAAGTAATAAAAACATGTAAGATGGATAGTCCACATAATTTTGTTAGTGAAACCATGGGTTGTGGGTAGTCAACATGGTAAGGGATGGGTAATCCATAGAATCAAAGCATGTGAGATGGGTAGTCCATATAAGTATAAGACGGATAGTCAATGAAAACTTTGATGGGTGGTCTAATAACTTAGGATGGGTAATCCGATGTATATTGCATGTTTTCATATCAGTATATTATTATGTTATAACCATCGTGGATGAAGAAGCATAGTATATGGTTGAGATGTTTTGGGTCAGATACTAGTGAGGGGAAACCCATTCCGCTTAACAACGTGGTCTCACTAGATATCTATTTAATTGGAGATGGTAGGTTATTATTCATCCCAGACTGTTGTCTGACCCAAATTGTTTTTCCCTTGAACTCTCGGATACTCATTGAGTAGGTCGGGAGTAAGGGTTTTCAGGTTTCCAGTTAGACGAATAAGCTTCCAAAGACGTGCTGGAGGCAATCTTGCTATTTATGAGTACTTACCTAATCCACTGTGTCATTTGGTTTTGTTCCTGTGGATGTAATGGCAAGTTATATAATTGCCAAGTGTTAGACTCTAATCAACTAAGGGGGCATCTTCATATGTGCTCATGGAGTATTTTGTAATAGTTATATTTTCTACGAACTTGGGAACATAAATGGGATTATGTAATGAATTTGAAACCATATTTTGAAATGGAATGTAAAAGTTATTTCTGAATTGTGTTTGAAATTTTTTTATATTCATGTGCTTCTGATTTTGGTATGATTAAAATAGTCGAATTTTATCGCTGAGAATTAACTACTATAGATGACTACACCATCCGTAGCTGTTAGTTTTGAGCCTCAAAATGGGGGATGTTACATCTTTCTAGGGGATGTTACATCTTTCTAGCTTTCCTACTCTCCTAAATCAGAATTCTTCCTTTTAATCGACTCCTTTTACCTTTTCAGTCCAAAAATATGTATAATAAGATATATACGTACCCATTAGAATTGCAGATCCAAGTGGAGATTTGAATTAAGCGGAACATAGATTTATGATTATAGAATTTACCTTCTTCGCGGAATTGATTCACTCCTTCTCTTCTTCCCTTTTATTTTCTACACTTCTAAGATATATTTATATATAGTATTTTTATAATTTCTAGAAATATGGAGAACGAATAATGGCAGAGCCCTGTTGGTTTGATCAAAAAATATGAGAAGAAAAGTGAGGGGCTGAGACAATATTTATAGGTGCTCGAATCAGTTCTATTTGTTAGATTAATATTAATTAAATCTGGCTCGTTAGGCCGTGATTCAACCCTAGCCGCCGCCAGTTCAACTAATTGACCGCTCCCCCGTAGCGGTCGACTAGCCCAAGGAGGGGGTTGACCGGTGGGGTCCACGCGATTAATATTATTTATTTCCTTTTGTATTCCTTTTTAATTATGTTCGATCCGAAAACTTCAAACGGTGATACCTTCTTCCTTTGAACTCCGATCGCAAAACTTCAAATATGGAAGTTACTTAGAAAATCGCCACGAACACAATGGTGCAACTTCGTGAACAAATTCCAACGTTTACTCAAATTCCATTTTTTGCCTTATTAAATTATTTATTAATCCTCTTTAACCAAATTCTGTTTTTTTTACGGGGTTTTATATTCTCCCCCTTTTAAAAAAATTTCACCCCTGAAATTTCCCAAGGATTAAATCATGTAACATAGCATGCAACCATTCTAAATTATCCAACCAATTAGTGTACAACCAATTTTGCAGCCAATCATGTATAAGTGCATGGTATATCACAACATATATGTTATGTATGCTGAATAGTTCTAAATCGGCACCTCCTATATGAATGCATTCTTTTAAAACAATTTTTAAAAATACGATGCAAACAGCCTATATATATTGACAATTCTATATGTATGCAAGTACAAAAAATCTCTTTTTTCACACAACAATTTCCACACTCCTACGAATAGGAGTATGGTTGAACCAATTTTGCATCCAATCCCTACCATCCAATACCTAACACACCATTTCTAACATCTAAAATTTTGAAAATACAGTTTTCCCAAATCTATATGCTATGCCAGAAAAGGAATTTGAATGGAGAATTTCATTTCCACCTTTCTTTTGGATACATATTCTGTTGTACCTTGGAACCTTCTTTTTTGCCCCTAAATCTTTTTCAACTTTTTCAAGTACAATTTTCATAAGTAGGTTTATTTTTGGATCTTCGAATGGAATTTATTTTAAAGCAAGTTTTCTCTACTATCGACAAGATATGAAAATAGAAATTTCAAAGCAAAAACAGCTTTTTCCCTTGTTATTATTTGTTATTCATAGACTGCCACCCTTGCTGAACGGTAAATTCATATTCACTAACATATCGACCGTCCCTACACTAAGTATGTGGAAGTTGAAAATTGGAGATTTTCTCATTTTCCATTAAATATCCTTTTTCCTTTCAATAAAACTTGCAAAATAGTTTGAAAATTAAATCTTCAAAGCATTTAAACATAAATTTTCAAAATCATTTAAATACAACTTTTCAAAAGCATTTGAACATAATTTTTCAAAAGCATTTAAAACATAACTTTTCAAAAGCATTTGAACATAACTTTTCAAAACATTTGCCTCTCCATTCTTAAAACAAATTAAGCCACATCTTAACATAATCGGGAGTCAATCATTGAGTTAATGCATATAATTGACCCTAGCATTGTGCAGTTAATCTTAGATCGGGAAAACTTTTCCTTTTACTTAAAAACAACAAATAACCCACAAACATATTTATAAATTTTAGATTTGAAGGCATAAGGATAGCAACCCGTGGTTTTGCAACAACCTCTCACTATCCTTCGCTTGCTAAAATTTATTTTTCTCAAAATTCTAAAGTTTTTGAGATTAAAGAATTCTTTAATTCTAGTTGCTAATTTAATTTCCTAATTTATTTTATAAACTTCTAGCCTTAATAACATTCATCGCTAGTTAAATGTTCTTATGAGATTTCTTTATTACCGTTTTTCAATATATATAGGCCAAAGCTCAACTAGAAAATCAACACAGTAGTAAAATAGGAATATATCATACTGTACGCTTTTCCAAGACCCGAAGGGAGACAACTAACGGTTACAACACAAATATCCTAAAAGAAATAATTGTTGAAGGCCGGTCTTCAATATCAATTGGTATTAATGATGTTGTGTGTGACACCCCACCTCTTTGCTCACACTAGCCAAGGACACCACTGGCTAATGCCGTCGACTAGCGTGAAGAATAAGGCTGTTGAGGAGCGACCATCTGTGCAATTGCCTTGTGCGAGCACCGATATGCCAGATAGTATAACATGCATTTCATTTCAAGAGGAAATCCGACATACCGATACGAACTCAAAGCTACCACACAGTGGCTATGAGGCCTTCGGAAACAAATATAGAAATAAACATAACACTAATCAGTCACAGACATTCATATCACAAAGGCGGAAACAGATATGAATATATAACACAAAAAGGTGTACATCAGAGTAGTGGTCAAATAAGATCCACAATATCATAAAAGAATAGATACAAGAGCTAGACAAAAGAATAAGTATACATCATGGAGTCTATATCTCGAATGTATAACAACAAAAACTACAAATGTAATGTAGTTAGACATAAGTCAGAAGGTGATCCCAGATGAGGAGTCAAGTAGAAGCACCTGTAACATCTCGGTCTGACCCGAGTATTATTTAATAAGAAATAATAAACGGATCAGTCTAGCTATAAATATCAGATAAAGGAATGAGATATAAGCAGAGATATAATAAGAACGTATGATAACAATAATGTCATACTAGAACAAATATGATATAAAACAACAACAAAATCATACAACATCTCATAAATCTCAAAGCATCAAAAAGAATATCATATTCTTTATCTTATTCACCAAACTACAAATATTGACAAACATATTAATGCCAATCGAAAAAGTTGGTGAAACACAAATTCTAGAAGTCATCAATTAGAAATCCAGAAATCACAAAAGGGGGGAGGCCTATAACAAACGGGAGCATGAAAACTCACCAACACGTGTATCACAAACGGAACGCTATTCCATGGTTGCTAACCATAAATATTGAGCCGAAGCTCCACAAACGGTCCGAAGACCACGGGTCGCTACCCCGCCAAATTGAACCGAAGTTCCACAAAACGGGGTTTAGTCTCCCTCGCAGACAAATAGACATCGCACATCGCTAGTCTAAATCACAAAATAATCATCATCGATCAATAAAAGTGTAAATTACACTAAGCCAGTAAATATAAGAGTTTAGCTTCATGTCCCATAACCACTAGCTTAACTTAAATATTTACGAACAAATTGTAGATTTCCACTCGAAAATTGTCATAGGATTTTCAATCGAACAAGTCCATAAATTAACCGACGAATTAAACACAAGCGTTTCATACCACTTGTTTTGCTAAGCCGTTTAATTAGATTTTCTCATACGAATGAGGTAAAGGTTTGTATATACTAATAGATTGGAAAACGGTTTTATAAACGAACTTTGTATTAAAAATAGAGTTGAAATCATTTTAGTAAAAGAGTTTGAATATTTACTACTAGTATAAAAACCTTTGTATTTTAAAGTGACAAAGCACAGAAATGATTGTAGAAACAATCAACCATCTAAAAATTCACATACGAAGACGTGAATCAAATCCAGAGAAATCGATGCCGAATCCATCAAAATGGATATACCCAAAAATCCCGAAATAGAAGTCATCAAAATCGATAACAAATGATAACAACAAAACAGAGAATCAAGAATCGATTAAAAATTGGAAACTCAAACACAAAAGGCAAAATAGGCAGAGACAGCAGATTCGGTCGACTGGACCAGGGTGGTCAGTCGACTGACACAAATTCTGGAAACTTTCTGTTTCTAGGCTCGGTCGATTGAGCCAGGGTGGTCGGTCGACTGAATCATGCCTGGAAACTTTCCGTTTCTAGGCTAACGCCTGGAAACTTTCTGTTTCCAGGCTCGATCGACTGACCCAGAATGGTCGGTCGACTGAATCATGCTTGGAAACTTTCTGTTTCCAGGCTCGGTCGACTAATACTGGAAATTCCAGTATTCTCAGCCTAGCCCCCAAGGGGCAAAATCCCAAACAATTGGCGAATGGACGAGCGATGGGCGCTAGGGGTTTACGCCAATCGGCAACCCAGCCCTATAGGCTCTTTGATACGCCACCAAAAACATGTTCACAAATCAAAACAAGGATTTTCAAAGTTTTGACTTCAAAACACCAAAAATTGAAATGTTCACCAAATCAATTCAAACCAAAAGCAATTGAACATGAATATGTGTTAGGAATTCATACCTAACATTAATGATAGAAATAGACATAGATGTGAGATAAAAATCTCACCTTTAAACTCAAAAATGATGAAGGAGAAGCTTGAAAGCAAAGGAAGATCAACCACTCTACCACTTCAACTCAAAAAGCTTGAATCTAAGCTCAAAAGAAGAACATTTCCAAATTAGGTTTAGGAAATTTCTGAAATTACAGAGAGAATTAGTTGGAGAAGAAGAAGGAGATACTTACCAAAGCTTCTCTTTGAATTTGGAGCTAAACTTGGATTTGCAAATGAAAACTAGGGCTTGGAGTTTTAATTTCCCATTCCTCTCCCCATTTTCAGTTTTGCTTAAGTGTTTGAGAAAAATAGAAATGAAGTGAAGAGGAGAGGGGAGGGCTGAACTAGGTTATAGAGTTAGTTAGAGTGAAACCCAAACCCAAAGCCCAATAGAAAATAGCAAAATTCGACTTACTCCAAATATATCGATGTTTATACTTAAAAGAGTCGCAAATGCCATTTTGGACTCAGTGGAAGTGGTCTCGACTCCCAATTCGACAGTTTGCAAAAAGTAGCTTTTCGGTCCTTAATCCGATTAATGATTTTATATTTAAATAAAATATTTAAATATTAAATTCGTAAAATATGCGGGTTGTTACAGACTCCCCTCCTTAAAGAAATTGCGTCCTCGTAATCTCTAAGAAATAAATAAGAAGTAACAACAACAAAAGCATATCAACACAAAAAGAAGAAATTTTGGAATAAGAAGTTCACCTCAAGGAGCACGAGAGAGCAAGTCCGGATGTGTTCGCTCGATGAATTCTCTGGATTCCCAACAGCAATCCTTAGGATTTGAGGACCATTGAACTTTCACAAGAGGAACGTCTTTATTTCAAAGGCGTTTAACCTCCGAAGCAATGATTCGGATAGGATGTTGCTCATAAGTCAAATTAGGCGAAACTTCAATTTCTTCAATAACACCGGGCTCAAGAATAGAATCGGAATCTCGAAGGCATTTCCGTAGTTGAGAGATGTGAAATACGTCGTGAATAGCAGAAAATTGAGCCGGTAACAAAAGGCGATAAGCCATGGAACCAATGCATTCGGTGATGGGAAACGGGCCAATATAACGAGGTGCTAATTTTCCCGATTGACTGAAACGCACAACACCCTTCATAGGTGAAACACGAATAAACACAAAATCTCCCACAAAAAATTCTAATTTCCTTCTTCGATTATCGGCATAGGATTTGTGTCTAGTTTGAGCTTCTTTCATCCTATGTTGAATAAGGTCGATCTTTTCTGTGGCATCACGGATAAAATCAGGACCTAAAACCAGTTTCTCACCGGCTTCAAGCCAACACGAAGGAGATCGGCATGGCCTTCCGTAAAGTGCCTCGAAAGGTGCCATACCAATACTAGATTGGAAGCTATTATTATAGGAAAATTCAACAAGAGAAATATGATCTTCCCAACTTCCACCAAAATCAAGAACACATGCACGAAGAAGATTTTCAAGAGTTTGATTCACACGCTCGGTTTGTCCATCGGACTGAGGATGATAAGCGGTGCTAAAATTAAGCTTCGTACCCAAAGCTTTTTGAAGACCTTTCCAAAATCCACTAGTAAACAATGGATCACGATCGCTAACAATAGAAATTGGAACTCCATGCAATTTAACAATTTCCTTGACAAAGAGTTTAGCCAAAATAGGTACGGTCCGATTGGACCGAACGGGAATAAAATGGGCGGATTTTGTAAGTCTATCTACTATCACCCATAAACTATCATGGCCCGAACGAGAACGGGGAAGACCGTCAATAAAATCCATGGAAATTTGATCCCACTTCCATATTGGAATTTCCAAAGGTTGCAATAACCCACCGGGCCTTTGATGCTCGGCCTTAACGAGTTGGCAAGTCATGCAACGCTTAACAAAGTTAGAAATATCGGATTTCATTCCCTCCCAATAATAAAGTCGCTTTATATCCGCGTACATTTTGTTACTCCCGGGATGAATGGTAAATTTAGATCGATGAGAATCTTCTAAAATATCTTTATGAAGATCAATAAGATTTGGCACAATAAGTCTACCAAATTTTCGAATGCCGCCACGAGCATCAATATCAAAGTCTTTTAAACCTTCAATATCAATTTTATCCCTACAACTCTGGCTAAGAAGAACCAATTCAGGATCATGCTTTTGAGCTTCAAGAATGCGGTCTAAAAGAGAAGGAAGAGCTTCAAGGCTACATAAAACAAGAGATGAACATGAGTTGGATTCACGATCTCGAATCTCACAAGTGGATAAAGTCGTGAGATCATTCCACTCGGATATCATCATAGAAACAACCGCTTGTTGCTTTCGACTAAGGGCATCGGCAACACGATTTCCTTTTCCGGGAGTATAAAGAATATCAAGATCATAAGAGGCAAGGAACTCGAGCCAACGTTGTTGACGCAAATTAAGTTCCTTTTAGGAAAATAAATACTTCAATGATTTATGATCGGTGTAGAGAACAAACTTCTCCCCCAAAAGATAATGACGCCAAATTCTAAGGGCGAAAACAATAGCCGCGAGCTCTAAATCATAGTGGCAAATCTAGTCTTGCCAGGCTTTAATTGCCTAGAAGCATAAGCGATAATACGTTCCCGTTGCATGAGAACGGCACCCAAACCAACATGACTAGCATCAGTATAAACAATAAAATCTTGGTTCCCATCGGGAATCACAAGAATAGGAGCATCGGAAAGGAGTTCTTTTAATTTTTGAAATGAAGCTTCACACTTGTCTGACCAAATGTATTTAACTCCCTTCTTTGTCAAACTAGTGAGAGGTACGGAAATTTTAGAAAAGTCTTTTACGAATCGACAGTAATAGCCCGCTAATCCAAGGAAGCTACAAATTTCCATCACACTCTCCGGTCTCTTCCAATTTTGAATCGCTTCAATCTTTGAAGGATCCACGGAAATTCCGGATTCAGAAATGATATGTCCCAAAAATTTCACACGAGATTGCCAAAAGTGGCATTTAGAAAATTTTGCTTTTAATTGGTTGCTCCTAAAAGTTTCCAACACAATCCGAAGATGTTTTTCGTGCTCTTGCTCGGTTTTAGAATAAATAAGAATATCATCTATAAAGATAAGAACAAATCGGTCGAGGAAGTCTTTGAAAACTCGATTCATAAGGTCAACGAAATAAGCTGGAGCATTTGTCAAGCCAAATGGCATAACAAGCCATTCATAAGATCCATAACGAGTACGGAACGATGTCAAAGGAATGCTATCCTCTGCAATACGGAGCTGATGAAATCTGGTTGCTAAGTCTAACTGTGAAAAGACTCTAGCACCACTAAGCTGATCGAATAAATCATCAATCCACGGTAAGGGATATTTATTCTTGATGGTGAGATCGTTAAGCTTGCGGTAGTCAACGCAAAGCCTAAGTGTACCATCAGATTTCTTCACAAAAATAGCTGAAGCTCCCCATGGAGAGGAACTAGATTGAATAAATTGCTTCGCTTCCAATTCGGATAATTGTTTGCGCATCTCCTCATATTCTTTATTGGACATACGATAAGGAGGACGAGTAATAGGTAGAGCTCCAGGGATAAGATTAATTCTGAACTCAATTGCTCGCTTAGGTGGTAATCCTAAAACGGGCTCGAATATGTCGGGAAATTCACGAACAATGTGAATGAGAGAAATAACATCTTCCTCATCATCATTATCGTCGTCATGAGGATTGAGAGAATACAAAGATGATGTTAAGTTGGAATCCGAATCTTCAAGAACAAGAGAAATCTGCTTAACAGATTGAGGATGCCGAAGATATATAGTCCGTTCAGGACATAGAATATGGGCTTCATAACGGTTAAGCCAATCCATTCCCAAAATCATTCTGAAACCAAGGTAAAGCATAACATGCAAATCGGCACGGAAAGAGTAATCACATAAAATAATTTCGACATCTTTACATAAGAAACTGAGTGTTGCGGATCCACCAACCGGATTTGCAATTCTCAAAGAAGTCATCAAGCCAATAACGTCCAAAGACAAAGCATCAACAAGTTCTTTTGATATAAAAGAGTGAGATGCACCCGTATCAAAAAGAACTCGAATAGGAAATTCACGAAATATAATAATGCCATCAAGGATAGAATGAGAAATACCTTGACCACGAGAAGTGTTAGCAGGGGCTTGTACAACATTTAGCTTGCCTTCCTTCTTGCCTTGAAGTTTGGGACACAAAGATATAGTATGACCCGAACTCTTGCAATAGCGGCAAGAAATAGACTTCGGGCACTTGTTTGCATAGTGGTCCTTAGAACCACAATTGTAGCATTCTTCGCGACGAGGGTTAGGAGTATTTGCTACCGGTGTTGCTTGCTTTCCCTTTTTGTTGAGATTAGACTTGAATTTAAAAGGTCTCTTCTTGTTGATGTTTGATTTGACCTCAACATCACTATCTTTATCAGCCTCTTCGAGTCGAAGAGCAATATCAACAAGTTGATCAAAAGAAACTTCCAATTTCAAAAGTAATGGCTTTTTGAGGCTCTTGTTCAAGCCATAAACAAATATCTGGTTTTTCTTCAATGGGGTATTAATGTATTTGACCCCATATTTGGAGAGAGATTCGAAAGAAGCGACGTAGTCGGTCACGGAAGATTCACCTTGAACAAGGTCAATGAAGCGTCAAGCTAGAGACACTTTTTCAGCTTCTAGCACAAATTTTAATTCGAACCTTTCCCGGAATTGCTCCCAAGTAAGGTCCGCTTCAATAATTTCGGAGATAAGAAGCTCGTACTAGTCTAATGCTCTTTCTTGGAGCATACTAGAAGCCACTTGGACTCGATGAAGATCAATAAGATTCATGCGAGAAAAGATGCGGTCGCATGTTCGAAGCCAAGCTTGGACTTCTATAACACTCTTGAAACCTTTGAATGGCTTTCCACCCAAATTGGTGTAATCACTGCACAAGCGTGCAAACCCAGATTTAGGATGTGTGGGCTCAGGAATAGGTCCGACAGCTTGAGCATTTCTCACAAGATCAAGAAGTTGCTGAGCAGACATAAATACTCCATCCTGGGGAGTAGCACTAGATTGACCGGCACTGGGGCGGCCAGGTCTAACCATTTCTCTTCTTTAGGAAAGAAATAAAAGACAAAAAAGGTTAATCTCAGAATGAATATCAACAAACTTGATTGATAAAACAAGGCATCATAAAAAGAAATAGGGTAGAGCGGTACGTAGACCCGAATTAAATCCTATGGCACGATTCCTAAGAAAGACTTAGGACAATGATCCTTGCTAGATTATTCTACATTGTTCCGAAGTTTGGCTCTGATACCAAGCTATGACACCCCACCCTTATGCTCACACTAGCCAAGGACACCACTGGCTAATGCCGTCGACTAGCGCAAAGAATAAGGCTGTTGAGGAGCGACCATCTGTGCAATTTCCTTGTGCGAGCACCGATATGCCAGATAGTATAACATGCATTTCATTTCAAGAGGAAATCCGACATACCGATACAAACTCAAAGCTACCACACAGTGGCTATGAGGCCTTCGGAAACAAATATAGAAATAAACATAACACTAATCAGTCATAGACATTCATATCACAAAGGCGGAAACATATATGAATATATAACACAAAAAGGTGTACATCAGAGTAGTGGTCAAATAAGATCCATAATATCACAAAAGAATAGATACAAGAGCTAGACAAAAGAATAAGTATACATCATGGAGTCTATATCTCGAATGTATAACAACAAAAACTACAAATGTAATGTAGTTAGACAAAAGTCAGAAGGTGATCCCAGATGAGGAGTCAAGTAGAAGCACCTGTAACATCTCGGTCTGACTCGAGTATTATTTAATAAGAAATAATAAACGGATCAGTCTAGCTATAAATATCAGATAAAGGAATGAGATATAAGCAGAGCTATAATAAGTACGTATGATAACAATAATGTCATACTAGAACAAATATGATATAAAACAACAACAAAATCATACAACATCTCATAAATCTCAAAGCATCAAAAAGAATATCATATTCTTTATCTTATTCAACAAACTACAAATATTGACAAACATATTAATGCCAATCGTAAAAGTTGGTGAAACACAAATTCTAGAAGTCATCAATTAGAAATCCAGAAATCACAAAAGGGGGGGAGGCCTATCACAAATGGGAGCATGAAAACTCACCAACACGTGTATCACAAACGAAACGCTATTCCATGGTCGCTAACCATAAATATTGAGCCGAAGCTCCACAAACGGTCCGAAGACCATGGGTCGCTACCCCGCCAAATTGAACCGAAGTTCCATAAAACGGGGTTTAGTCTCCCTCGCAGACAAATAGACATCGCACATCGCTAGTCTAAATCACAAAATTATCATCATCGATCAATAAAAGTGTGAATTACACTAAGCCAGTAAATATAAGAGTTTAGCTTCATGTCCCATAACCACTAGCTTAACTTAAATATTTACGAACAAATTATAGATTTCCACTCGAAAATTGTCACATGATTTTCAATCGAACAAGTCCATAAATTAACCGACGAAGTAAACGCAAGCGTTTCATACCACTTGTTTTGCTAAGCCATTTAATTAGATTTTCTCATACGAATGAGGTAAAGGTTTGTATATACTAATAGATTGGAAAACGGTTTTGTAAACGAACTTTGTATTAAAAATAGAGTTGAAATCATTTTAGTAAAAGAGTTTGAATATTTACTACTAGTATAAAAACATTGTATTTTAAAGTGACAAAGCACAGAAATGATTGTAGAAACAATCAACCATCCAAAAATTCACATACGAAGACGTGAATCAAATCCAGAGAAATCGATGCCGAATCCATCAAAATGGATATACCCAAAAATCCCGAAATAGAAGTCATCAAAATCGATAACAAATGATAACAACAAAACGGAGAATCAAGAATCGATTAAAAATTGGAAACTCAAACACAAAAGGCAAAATAGGCAGAGACAGCAGATTCAGTCGACTGGACCAGGGTGGTCAGTCGACTGACACAAATCCTGGAAACTTTCTGTTTCCAGGCTCGGTCGACTGAGCCAGGGTGGTCGGTCGACTGAATCATGCCTGGAAACTTTTTGTTTCCAGGCTCGGTCGACTGACCCAGAGTGGTCGGTCGACTGAATCATGCCTGGAAACTTTCTGTTTCCAGGCTAATGGCTGGAAACTTTCTATTTCCAGGCTCGGTCGACTGACCAGGGTGGTCGGTCGACTGATACTGGAAATTCCAGTATTCTCAGCCTAGCCACCAAGGGGAAAAATCCCAAACAATTGGCGAACGGACGAGCGATGGGCGCTAGGGGTTTACGCCAATCGACAACCCAGCCCTATAGGTTCTTCGATACGCCACCAAAAACATGTTCACAAATCAAAACAAGGATTTTCAAAGTTTTGACTTCAAAACACCAAAAATTGAAATGTTCACCAAATCAATTCAAACCAAAAGCAATTGAACATGAATATGTGTTAGGAATTCATACCTAACATTAATGATAGAAATAGACATAGATGTGAGATAAAAATCTCACCTTTAAACTTAAAAATGATGAAGGAGAAGCTTGAAAGCAAAGGAAGATCAACCACTCTACCACTTCAACTCAAAAAGCTTGAATCTAAGCTCAAAAGAAGAACATTTCCAAATTAGGTTTAGGAAATTTTTGAAATTAAAAAGAGAATGAGTTGGAGAAGAAGAAGGAGATACTTACCAAAGCTT
Organism: Allium fistulosum; assembly: GCA_030737815.1. Lineage (NCBI taxonomy): Eukaryota > Viridiplantae > Streptophyta > Magnoliopsida > Asparagales > Amaryllidaceae > Allium > Allium fistulosum. The sequence continues at coordinate 676,067,447 of CM060907.1, read as the reverse complement.
CTCTTTGAATTTTAAGCTAAACTTGGATTTGCAAATGAAAACTAGGGCTTGGAGTTTTAATTTCCCATTCCTCTCCCCATTTTCAGTTTTGCTTAAGTGTTTGAGAAAAATAGAAATGAAGTGAAGAGGAGAGGGGAGGGCTGAACTAGGTTATAGAGTTAGTTGGGGTGAAACCCAAACCCAAAGCCCAATAGAAAATAGCAAAATTCGACTTACTCCAAATATATCGATGTTTATACTTAAAAGAGTCGCAAACGCCATTTTGGACTCAATGGAAGTGGTCTCGACTCCCAATTCGACTATTTGCAAAAAGTAGCTTTTCGGTCCTTAATCCGATTAACAATTTTATATTTAAATAAAATATTTAAATATTAAATTTGTAAAATATGCGGGTTGTTACATTGTGGCCCTATCACTTCTTACCCAATTAAGTTGGACATTTCTAATATGTCATTCTACTGTGACCTACATGTCTTAACTCACCTTTTGGCTTCTAATAAATAATGTCCATCCATTACTCCAATTTATCATACCCGATTATGGGAAAATTGTGCATTCCCACACTGGAGTGGATAAAAAATATAAACTATGCACATTTAGAATAACTCATCGGAAAATAAGCCTGGTGGAATAACTTTACTACCAACTATCTTGCCTTCTTTAACCTTGAGTCAACTAACATTCTTTATATGTGTTCGTTGTCTCATTACCATCTTCTCCAATCATACTATTATCTTCTTTCAATCTAAATCTGTTAATAGTATTCCCAAACTTTGGTATTTACTTTCTTTATCCTTGATCTTTTATGCGAGTATGCCCAAGGACTTGCAAAATTATACTTTGATACCATTCCCTATTCCTTTGAGGATACTTCTCATGCTTGCCACACATGTCTAATCAAACATTCCTAGATCCATATTAGTATCCTTTATATTCAACGGAGATTCCTTGTTACTACCCTACGAACATTCGTAGATATTTTATTCATAGCCTTGACCTCTACCCTGCCTTACCAAGCCATTCATCCCTATCTACTCCATATCAAAAATTGGTTTTGTTTTCACCATCTTTATAAAAATAAAATTTCACCATTATAAAGTACTTAATCCAAAAAATTTACCTTTGAAAATATAAACTTAGGAACCTTTTTCAAAAAGTACTCGGTTTCTAATAGGAGCCATGAAAAATTTCCTTTTCTAACCAACTTTTCCATTTTAAGGACTTCCTACACAGAGACTTACTTCTTTAAAAGTAGGGTTTTTTTAACTCAAAACTTTTATTATGTTTGCATCTAAAAACTCAATTGTCATACCAAACCATTTTTCAAAAACGTCTGCTATAACTTTAAACAATGAAAACTGGAGTAGACAATGATAAATTCCATCTATTATTTTCCTACAACACATGTTATTTCCGCTTTCAATCTTAGCGGAGATTCTAATGGCACATAAGGGGGATTGTAAATGATGTGCGTAATTATTGCATATATTTATGGAAATTATCCATTTTCCTTCGCTTTGCATCAAATATCCTACATTGTTCCTAACTATATTACTAACATTATTTTAATATAAATTACTAACGTCGTTCCTATTTAAATTTCCTAATATTGCTATTATTAAAATTTCTCCTACCTAAATTGCCTTCAAGTGGCTTCTTCTTCATAGCTCTTTCAGTTTTCATTATTTTCCATATCGACTCATTGTAGTGTGTTTGCATACTCCTTTAGGCATTGGACTTTTCTTCATTAACATGAAAGGAGATATGTATAAATCTATTTAAGTCATTTTTCTTCACATTTTCCATGTATGGGAATTCTTCCATTCTTAATTATTGGGCATTCTTACACTTTGTTATCTGGCCTTTTGACTCGGCTATATCTATACTGATTGGACAAGTTAGACTTGATGGTAGAAAAGGCAAGTAGCCCAGAGGAATAGTCATGGAGTCCGAAGATCATGCACAGACAATGGTATGAAGCAACGATCAAGTGAGACCAAGAGATAGACTCTTTGGAATGTTTGAAGTATGGATCAGTGCCTTCCCTAAGCAGAGGATCAGTACCTATCGCTTCCCCTAGGCAGGGGATCAAATCAGATCACTATGGCTATGAAAACATAAACCAACAGTTCAACTCAATGGAAATCAATCGATATCTCCAAAAAACATGTATGCGATTATGCAACACAACTTCGGAAACACGAAGCTAGCATGTAGGGGGACCTACGGGAGGGATCGTATGACACCACAAGGCCATATTGACCAATCATCCTTGATCACCCATACTTGGGAGTTGGTCCATGAAACTTTTTAGGTGGTATCGTCAACATCGTGAGATTTATTGACGAAGTTTCAGGAAGATATTCGGTCATCTACACATATAAATATAGAGTTCATTGTTCATTTTAGGGACCTTTACACTACTATTTTACTTCAAATCTATTGTAATCAAGGATCTATTACAATCTGATCCCTCTTACTAGAAAAGCAAGTATTTAATAAAGCAATTCCTTTAAGTGGACGTAGGAAATCAATGCCAACCACCATAAATTTGTTTGTTCTTGTTTCTGCTTGTTTACTCTCTTTTCTAAGTTTAATTCTTCACTTTATTTCTCTATTTTCAATCTGTTGGGTGTCTGTGCCAACTTTTGGTGCAAACATTTTGGTGCTTTCACCGAGAAAGAATTCTCAGCGTGATTGGATCTCATTGTCAATTAGTGGATTCGCATATCCGTGAGATAGATCTAGATTTCTGCCGTTAAGTTCCGTTTCTACTCAGATTTGAAGAAGATCTATAAGAAAGCTATTAGCCATGGGCAAAGGAAACAAGTCCACTACTTCCCGTGCTGCTGGAGTTAATGAGGATACCAGCATTCAACAGGTTGACTAGAATGTGCAACCGGCGGCTACCGATGCCCTAAATCCAGCTAATTACATCGCCAAAGCTGACTTTGATGTCCTATTGAAGGAACTGCTAGATAGCTGTTAGTAGCTCTATCAGCAAATCTAGGCCAATATCGACCTGATGAACCAGTTGAAAGACCAACGTGGGAAGACAAGGGGGAGCCTACTCCATAATCAAGACCAAAGAACTCCTCTTTATTTGACGACTATCATAGGAGTAGACGGGGCAAGGCAGATGCATATGATGTTAGAACATCAAGGGTAAACTATGCAATCAATTATTGCCAAACTACCCAGATCTACATCGAACCCTTTAGGGGGATCGACATCGAACCCTTTAGGGGGATCGGCACCGGACCCTCTAACCTGGGGGAACCTTCATGCTAGTAGAGGTGCTAACTTTGGACGCGCCACGACTAACCAAGGCGTTGGATCCCAGGCGAATGTGATTGAACTATAGGCGAGAGACAATGATAGGATTGCTGCTTGAGAGGTACATGAGGAGCATGCTGAGCCAAGGCAATGTGGTGCTGCCTGAAGGCATGGATCGTGTCATTCACGTGAAGTGGAACACGACCATAGCCAAGCACCATCTCTCTAGATGTCAGACCTAGAAGCTATAGTAAGACAACATGTGAAAGAAAGTCAAGGCCTAACCAACGATTATTAGGACTCTCCAGAAGTCATACTCCATTCATTAACAACATTCAACATGTAGAGTATCCATTGAGGTTTAATATGCCAACGATGCCTACTTATGCAGGAAAAATTGTCCCTAGGCGGCATCTCAAGAAGTACGAGTGGCATATGGACTCCGCACGAGCCATTGATGCAGTCAAGTGTAGATGTTTTCCCATTTTTCTAGAAGGGGTTGCGACCATGTGGTTCACCAAGCTACCACTGTGGTCAATTTCTTCGTTTGATGAGTTAGTAAATAAGATCGTTGAGCAGTTCCGCATGCACACGGCTCGCCCCAAAGATGCCATGTACCTCTCCAACTTGATCCAGGCTTCGGGGGAGTCACTGAAAGATTGTCTGGAAAGGTTTAATATGGCTGTTATAAAAGTTAGTAATTCAAAAGATGATGCAATACTGATGGCACTAACTAAGGGAGTCAACCTAGATTCTTATTTTGGCAATTGATTAACGGGATAGCCTCCTTTTACAGTAGACAGTTTTTATACAAAGGCAGCTCAGTACCCGAGGACGGAGGAGGCGAAGCGGACCAGGAAGAGAGATGTTGCAGGCTAGAGTCCTGAGGGAGTACAAAGTAATGTGGCGGTGAAACAATTCGGAGAGGGTTCCAGGAAAGTTGAAGTTAATATTCAAAACAAAGAAAATAAGCAAAAGAGAGGCAATGGTAAAAACCATGATCAAAGGCAGGATTCGAGGAGTGGGAAACCAAGGACCCCAACATTTGACACCTATGTAGCATTGAACATGTCATTAGAGAACATCTATCCATCGACTTGTAATACTATGCAGTACAGAAAACCACCTCCGAAAGTACCGACGAAGAAGGAGAGATAGATAGGGATGTACTGGAGATTCCATAAAAGTTATGGTCAAACCACGAACGAGTGCCACCACCTTTATGATGTCATCGAGAAGTTGATTCGTGAAAGAAAGTTGCAACATTTTGTTCGAGCCCCGGAGGATGGCTGGCAAGGGACGTCTGACCCCAATAGAGGATAAGCCTCGCCTAATGTTAAGGAACCTAGGCAAGCGGGAGGAAGGTTAGTCATTAACACTATTGTTGAAGGACCACGTCCAGCTGACAAGAGCTAGCATGAGATGGAGCATTATGTGAACGCTATATGGCATGTTGATATTGAATGTTGCTCGAACGTTGAGTACTGTGCTCTAGCAAAGAAGCAAAGAACTATAGCTGATGATATCGTATTATGGAGTAGAGATGCAGACAGGGTGGAGGCCACTACAATAGACCCAATGGTGATCTCGACCATGATCAGCCCCACCTTGGTGAGAAAGATTCTGATTGACTATGGAAGTTCAGTCAATATCCTTTTTAACAAGGCTTACGACCAGATGTTACTGAAGGCCAAAGGTTTGAAATTGTGTAAAGCCCATATTCATGGCTTTAACAGTATTGCTACTAAAGCGGTAGGCTATATCGAGCTACTGGTAGAGTGGGAGATTGCAACCGCAGGAGAGTGTGGGTGTTGCCGTTTGTTGTAATGGATGTGAACTCTCCATACAATGCTTTCTTGAGTCGACCAGCCCTTGCTGAATTCAGGGCAGCTATAGCCCCTTGGCGCTTAACACTGAAATCCCCGACAGAGAATGGCGTGGGACTATTCATGGAAATCAGGAGACTGGCCATGCCTGATATGTTGTTGAGTTGAGGGATGCATAGAAAAAAGAAAAAGGAAAGGATATGGAGAAGCCTCTCTGAATCGAAACTAGCGAAGCCTTCGAGCCTTAGCTCGGGCATCGCAGTCAGTTCTATAAAGATATAGATCCAAGAGATGAGGAAGAGGAGCCCAAAGAACCCAAGGCCGCACCTAATGAGATGATGATCAACATCATGGTCAGCCACGATGACCCATCGTGGGTCTTGAAGATCGGATCATAGCTCAGTGCAAAGATGATGAAGAAATTAGCTAGCTTTCTCCAGGCGAATCTTGATGTGTTCGCTTGGACCCATCTGACATGTGTGGGATCTCCCCAACCATCATGAGCCATGCATTGAATATCAATCCGAGGCATGTCCTGGTGAAATAGAAACGACACAGTATGGATACAGAGAGATCTGCTACGCTTAAGGAGGAGGTCGATAAACTAAAGAACAATAGGTTTATCCACGACGTCCTCTAACCAAAATGGGTATCACATCCTGTACTTGTAAGAAAAGTTAGTGGAAAGTGGAGGATATACGTCGATTACTCAAACCTAAATAAGGCATGCCCGAAGGACAACTTTCCACTTCCAAGGATCGACCAGCTGGTAGACACGACTGATGGACATGAACCGATCTCATTTATGGACACATACTCTAGGTACAATCAAATCCCGATGCATGTCCCAGATCAGTCTAAACACCAACTTCCTTACCGACCTAGGGTTATACTACTACATTAATGCCTTCTGGACAGAAAAACGCTGGAGCTACTTATTAGAGACTGGTCAACCGGATGTTCAGCGATCGGATCAGACGATCAATGGAAGTATATGTGGATGATATGCTCGTAAAGTCATGACGATCAAATGAACATATCGATGATTTGGCGGAGATGTTCAGTGTTATCCCAAAATACAGAATGAAACTCAACCCTTTGAAATGCGCTTTAGGCATTGCATCAGGGAAATTCTTGGATTTCATCGTTAACTCTCGAGGAATTGAACCTTATCCCGAGAAGACTCGAGCGATAAGAGATATCAGAGCACCAAAGACAATTAAGCTGGTGTAACGCCAAAATGAGAAGGTCGCTACCCTGAGTCGATTCATCTCTAGGGTCACAAGTAAGTGCATTCCCTTCTTCGAGTTGATCAGAAGAGGGAAGAGGAACTTTGCATGAATGCAGGATTGTATTGATGTGTTCCAAGCTCTAGTACATCCCTTAGAGAGACCCTCCATCTTGGCTAAGCCCCTGGATCATGAAGACTTGTATATCTATTTAGTGGTGTTGGTACATGCAATAAGGGCCGCACTGTTGCATGAAGAGAATCAGATCTAAATGCTAGTATACTATCTTAGCAAGCGGTTGATAGGTGCTGAAAGAAACTATCTGAAGCTAGAGAAGCTCGCATACTGCCTGTTGATTGCATTAAGGAAGATCCACCCTTTTTTAGGCTTACCCCATCAATGTCTTAACCGACCAACCGTTATGACAGGTCCTACAACGACCTGAGATGTCTGGGAAGTTACTGAAATGGAACATTGAACTGAGCTAGTTTGATATCACTTATCTCCCTTAGAGAGCTATCCAAGGATAAGCATTGGCAGACTTCATAGCTGAATTCACTACAAAAGATGACTCTCCTGAGAGCAGCGGAGATCCTACCATACCATGGAAGATGTACATAAATGGAGCATCTAACGATCGGTATTCTAGCGCCGGAGTCGTACTAGTAACTCCTGAGGAACGCTCGATCTACTACGGCATGAAACTTGACTTCCCTGCGACGAATAATGAAGTTTAATATGAAGCCATTATCACCAGGCTCAAACTTGCTAAAGAGCTGGGAGTAAAAGCTTTGCAAATTTTCTGTGATTCCCAGTTAGTATTGTGCCAAGTTAGGGTAGAATATTAGGCCAAGGGAGCACGACTTGCTTCTTTCCTCAATCGGGTACAAGAGCTGCTAGCCGATTTTGAGCATTACACTATTACACATATCCCTAGAGAATAGAATGAGAAAGTTGACTCACTGGCCAAAATGGCCAGTTATAGGGATGCACAGCCTTTGGGCTTGGTCCCAGTTGAAATACTTAATGCTCCAACCATTGTCCGTATGGAGATTGATTGGGTCTTAGAGGCGGAGATCGAGAAGGAGTCGTGGATGACTTCGATAAAAGATTATTTGCAAAGGGAAATCCTTCCCGAACGGAGGAATGAAAAACGACAGGTCCTTCCTAAATCTTCATGATACATCCTTCAATAAGGGGTCATGTATAAGAAAGGTTTTTCCATCTCCTATGTCAGTGCATCGCTAACGATAAAGTCAAACAAGCATTAAGAGAAGTTCATAAAAGAGAATGTGGCAATCACACCGGGGGACAAACCTTGGCAAAGAAGAAACTTCGCTATGGATATTACTGGCCAACTTTCAATTGAGACGCACCTAATTATGCAAGATGATGCGACAAATGCCTGAGATACATAAAGATTCTGAGAGCCCCACCGATGGAGATTACTTAGATGGTCAGTCCACGACCGTATTCTACATGGGGTATTGACATCATCAGCACCCTACCGATTTCCAAAGATGGCGTGAAGTACGCCATCGTAGCAGTCGATTACTTTACCAAATAGGCCAAAGCTGAACCTTTGGCCATGATCACTACGAAGAAAGTAATCAAATTGATTGTACGAAATATCATTTGTTGTTTTGGTCTCCCTCGAACAATCATAATTAACAATGGGACCTAATTCGACAGTGCTGAATTCAAAGACTTCTATCGCCGACATCGTATTGAGAAAAGATTTGTGGCAAATGCCCACCCTCAGGCTAATGGATAGGTCAAAGATGTTAATAAAATCATAAAGTCCATTCTGAAGAAGCATTTGGAAAGGCCAGAGGCAAGTGGGTCGATGAACTCCCATTGGTACTATGGGCATACAGAACCACCCACAAGTCCAGGACTTGTCACACTCCATTCTCCCTTGCTTCCAACTCTAAAGCCATGATTTTCATAGAACTTGAAGTTCCTTCTCATCAAGTGACTTACTATGACTCCAGAACAAATAGAGATCTCCTTTTGGAATCTCTAGATTTGATAGTTGAGAAGCGCGAAGAGGCTGACTTGAGGGAAGCTGCACACCGACATCGAATCGCCCGATACTATAACATAAATGTCCAAGTTCGGACCTTTGAAATTGGCGACCTTATTCTGAAATGGATCTTTCCTAGCTCTGTTAACATGGGTCTGAGATGGGAAGGACCATATGTCATCGATCAGAAGCTTGGAAATGGAACTTTCAAACTAATGACTATCATGGCATTGCACTTCCTAGGACATGGAACATCGAGCATTTTCGGGGCTACTTCACTTAACTTTGTTTCATTCAATTGTATTTCTTTTGGAATTTGCTTTTTCATTTTAGCTCATAGGAATGTAATAAGACAGACTCTGTTGTTTTCTCTTTCAGCTTGTAATAAAATTTGAAGTTTTTTTCCATATTTATGAACTGTTTGTTCGTAGTATAATAGTTGTGATATGCAACCAACTTACATCTATGCAAGCTTAATATAGAGGAACAAGTACCCAGAGTTTGGTGCCAACTAAGCTCTCCGTTCCATGATCGAATCGATCAAAATAAACATGGCTCAACCGTTCATCCGATAATTCTCGCCTACGATCCGACGTGCTGAGTATTAAACATAGAACAAATGCGACTTGGTCATCCGTTAACTAACTCCATCCCATGATTCAACGAGAGGTATAAGTAAAAATGGACGTGATACAACCGACCACTCTTCCATATTTTCCCCTTACTTAGGGGCAAAAGAATTAACCAAGGAAAATGTGGTTCGACCATTTACCAAAATAACTCCAGTCCCAAGAGTGTGAACCGGAGTATAAACATCAAACAGGTGTGATTAAATATCTATCGACTAAAACTGACTCCCGGAGTGTAGATGAAAGTATAAACAAACAAACGAGTGCGACTTGACCATTCATTCGCCAGCTCTGACCTGAAATCGACAAGAGGAGTATAAACTTGTATGGATGGGATCCGATTGTCCACGAACTAGCTTCGCCAACCTGAGACTAGGGGCAGGAGTATAATCACTTAACCACTTAATACGATAGCATAACACCATAGCTCATGCCTAGTGCTTAATGCGACTTAAGGCCATGACCGAAAGGCCTTGAGATAGACTTATCAGATCAATTCCCGAAGTTATGGGCGATCGAATGACATTGCAAATTAAACGATAAGAGACAAATTACAAGTACATTGAATGGAAAACATAATAGCTTGAATAGTTAAAAAAATTCATACAAAAGTTAAACTTAAACGAAGAATTTTTATTCACATGCTGAAACTTGGAAAGTTATGTACACATTTATTCCAAAAACTTGAAATTAAAAGCGGGGGCCATACCCGCATAATCACAGCCAAAAAAAAACTAACTACCTAGCTATCCATAACCCAAGCAAATTCAACGGCTATTTCTTGTCCTTCTTGGGCTCTTTGGAGTAGATTGGCCGGAGCTATCGCCCTTACCCCTCCTCTTAGAGTGTCCTATGCTCTTGTGATCCTTGGGCGAAATGTTTTTAGAAATAGAAATGGAAGCAAGCAGTATCACTCTGGGAAACGGAAATGTCAACCTTCTCAGGGATGATACCACTAGGCAGTATGGTTTGGGGTGGAGTGTCATCCACCTTAGCATGCTCCATCTTGATCATCTTATCTAACTCCTCCTTCGCGGTGCGCTCTTTTAAGCTGAGCTCGTCCGTGTGCTCAGAGGCATGAGTTACAATGACATCGCCTATTTCAGTTTAGGCCTGCTGATTGTCGGTTTTTTCTTCATTTAAAGCCTCTATGATTTCAGTGTTCAGGCCGGGAGTCTCAATGGATTGGACTGTCGGGACCGTCTGTGCAGTAACGACTTTTGTGGACTCCATGGTCACTACCTGCTGTCCTAGGATGACATCACAACTAGGAGCATGGACGGATGCGGACAGACCTGCAATTTCATAAGGTTCAATTGGTAAGCCCGTGACTTTCTTGCACAAGATGTAAATCTTCTCGAACGTCGGAAGGTGAGAGATATACCTTCGTCGGATTGGCCTTCAGTTTGAACCGAAGTGTTGCTTTTAAGAATCAGAGATAGCTTAAAGGACTTATGCATATTAGGCCGATCTGGATTACAGCCTGTATCCTTTTCAGGGTCATAAGAAGCTGAGGCACCAGTTGCTTGACTTGTAAGAGGGTCTTGAGTGCCTGACTCAGAGGCTTCAACGCCTTCTTTTTCCTGCTCGGTGGTCGTTGGATCACGAAATAGACTAAGCCGAGCAGCCTTGAGTTCATCAGGCTCTTCAACGCGCAAGATTTCACACATAAGCTATTCCTCATCAACTTCAGTGCTACCAAGAGATTTCTTCTTTAGCTCCACGATATAGTGCCAAGCCTCGACTAACGACTCAACGTATCCCTCTCCGAGGAATCAAAGATTGCAGTTAAGGAGGACACTTGCACTGTAATATATCAATAGAGGATCAAAATCATCCTTTATCTCTGTCCTACCAGCCTCCTTAGCCTCTTCTTTGAGGGTCTCTATTTGCTTAAGTTGTTTCTCAGCCTCCTCCTTAGTCATGCGAGCCTCAACGATTTTCTCATAAAATTCTTGAGACTCTTGTTGAGCTTTAATCTTCTCCTTCTTTTCCCTTTCAAGCTCCTTATCAAGCCGTCAAATATAAAGAGTCAAAGTATCGTTATCTTTTTTTAGAGCATCCTTATTTTTCTGAAAAACATCCTTTTCGAGAGCTAAAGTACCGCTACGACGAATGACAGCGTCCATCTCAATTTGATTCTTTTTCTTCATACGCTCAACTACTTCAAAATTTGCTGGCTCTCTTCTCGGCATTAGCCAGCTTTGTTTTCAACCACTTAACTTCCTCGTTTAAGTGTTTGATAATTTGTTTATCTTGAGCTACATTGAGCATCCTAAGAAAGCTGGCTCTCTTCGTCCTTTTCCTTAACACTTCAGAGATTCGCTTAGTCATATGTAGAGTTGTGCTATGCTGGTCATAGACATCACTGACATAAGAAAGCATTGTGTCCTTGGCCTCTGAAGGAATTGGGTGCATAAAAGGGACGAATTTGAACTCATCGAAGCATATCTTTGGAAATGTGGCCTTAAGTGCGGCCATCCATTCTGCAATAGTAGCATTAAGCAGTGTTGGAAGTTTAACTAGAGTAGTTGAAGCTATGAGGTCTGATTTCCATGCATATGAAATGATGTACCGAGGCTTCCTGTGTCAAACTGGTGTTCAGAGGATCGTTGGGTGTCGAAAGAACCCGAATGTTGCTTGGGTACTGTAGCTGAAGTGGGTGCATGAAATAATGACTTTCCACCACCGTGTACGGCGGGATGTGGATCGACGTCCTTATGATGAGAAGACTGAGACTTCGACTTATGTCTAGACAATGAGTCCTTGGACTGGTAGTTTCTGTCCCGATCATCCCCTCCGTCATAGCCTTCCCTCTCTTGGACAGATTGTCGGCTAGAGTCCGGACCTCGACAGGGCTCGAAAAAAGAAGGCTGGGAGCGCGATGATTTCTTTAAGCGATCGAAGTTACAAGAACACCCCAGGGAACCTACAAATAAAAAAAAAGATTTATCAGCATCATTAGAATTAACGATGGATATGTGTCATGCGGTGTAGTGCACATGGATGTGAGTGTCCTAGTGTCCCCCCGATGGACTAGGTGCTGGAGCTTTGCCAGCCGCAGTGACCACTCCCATGCTAGTGGGGAGAATGTCAGCATCATTCGGATAGGAGAATCAAACTCATCAAGGCTCATATTGGTGAAATCATAACTCTCGACATCCTTCGGTATCGGGATGTTCGTTGGACCCTCGAATACATTTTCTGGAGGCAAAGAAGTGGATTGATCTATGGCAGTACTGGTTGGCTTGGGCTGGTTGGCAATTTTCCATTTGCGAAGCTTGTAAACGAGCCTCTTCTCTTTTCTCTTCTTTCAAGCAAGGAGCCGTGTGCCTTGAAAGGACCCAATTATAGGCTCGTGGCCTGAACCCGTGTCATCGCAACCAGGCTCATTAGCATCGCCCTTTATTTCACCTTCTTCGGCATCATCCTGAGCCTCCTCGACTGGAGGCACGATAATATTAACATCCCTACCTCCCTGTTGAGCAACTCCTCTTCCTCTTGCCACTTCCTCCATAGCTTTCCCTGATAATCCAGTGCTACGGCCCTCTTATAGTAGGCCGAAGGCAAAAAGGTGCTTGTCGGTAATAAGGGACTTAACATCTCTATCTTCCATTGATATATTCTTAAGTTCTAAAACTGCGTTTGAATACCTGTTACCGCCGGGTCATGGATAGTTACCTGCAAGATTTAAAGAATTGCTTAGTTCAGGGTACAAATTGAATAAAGGCACCCAAGATTGAGTTCAAAATGACACTTACATCCTTTTAGCCATCGTCCTACGAAACCACGTAGGCCACGCACATAAAACCATTCGTTCTTAAAAGCACTCAACTTATTCCAAGCACCAGTTACAACCTGGCGTAAATGATTCACTCAAGAAAAGTGTATGAGAGGCTCCCCTTTCGTCGCTTGAAATTGTAAATGAATCTAATGTCCTTTCGGGTCGGTTCATGATATAATAACTCGAGAAATATCATATATGTGCAATGCAGAAATGCGTAGCAATTTGGATGCAACTAGACCGGAGCCAATCTCAAATAATGCAGCATCCTCCGGATGAATGGTTTAAAAGGAGGAACACATTTTGCCTAGCGGATATACTTGTTACAAGCAGTGTACCCTTCCAAAGGCAAGTGATCTCTATCATTATGTGACGGGGCTCGTACATTCTTTTACGAGATTCCATGCTAAATACAAATTCTATGAAGAGAAGCCTCGTCGACTCTCGAAGCCATAGTCTTTCGGGTCCTCTAAAAAGATGGCATCTTCTGGAGTGTCAAGGGCTGGCTTATTTTCTGCTTTTGGACTTGGAAGGATTTCAAGAAATCAATGCGAGCTTTTAGGCTGTTCTGATTGTTTACTTGGAGAATAGCAAGCAAAGACTGTTGCTGAGCTTTATTCAACATCAGATCCATCGTGTGCAACAGCTTCCTTAATAGCCATAGCAGCTAAACACCCCCAAGCATTTGGAACTCATAAACTATCACACTCAGCAGATAGTTACAGTTAGAGAAAGAAACCTATTCCCCCTGTGTAGAGTGTAAACTAGTGCGTTGTGGTACAGTGTTGTGAAGTGAAATGATGAACAATTCAGGATTAAAAGAAAGCTATGATGAGACTCTAAAACTCGACTGGAGTGAACGTCATCGCTGACCATCTCAACCGGCCTTCACGTCGATGACTGTGGATTTTATATAAGATTCGGGGTCAATTATTAGCATGTTGGAATATGATGATTGCATTCAAGTTCAAGTTCCGGTCCAGACTCCATGTGCTCATGTCATATGTGTTTAAGTCTTAAGTCATGTCCTATTGTTCGAGTTCACATTCATATGGTCAAGTATGCAAGTGTTCAAGTTCAAGTTTGCTGACGTCAAGCTAAAATTGCCTAAATCCTTCCCGAGCAAGGGATCGGTACCGATACTATTGCCCCGGTGAACCCACTTAAGCATATTCAGACCTGTGCAGTTAAAGCGCTCGGCGGATTCAAAGCGGTGGAGGTGCAAAAAGTCATAGCGGGGATACAGCGAGGATATAGCGGGATATAGCGGATGGCTCTAAAATAGCATATAAAACTCGTACTTAATGTTTTTTCAAATATATAAATGGTAATTAAATGAAAAATATCATTCAATTGAATTATAATTAATACATAAATAATTTTAAATAAAAACATGTGTTAATATACTTTAAATAAACATAAAACTATTATATAACATAATTGAATTTAGTAGAATATTAGATTATTTTCATTTCTAAAAATATATTAAAAATTAAATCAAATAAACTAGTTTCATAATTTTTATAATGTATAAATGCAATTTTTCAATTCATTTTATTAAAGAAGATATAGCGAAAATAGCATATATAGCGGGAATAACGGGATATAGCGGAAATAGCAGGGCTTAAAGCGGAAAGGCTATATTTTGGGGCTATATGGAAAAATCATAGAGGTAGAAATCCGCTATGAGATATAGCGGGGTTATAGCGGGGCATTAACTGCACAGATTCAGACTCAACTTAATCGTCTCCAACATGCCTGTACCGATTCCTACCACGACGATCCTCTAGATTTCACCACTTCACTTCGTCTTCTCCAAGATAGCACTGAACCCTTCGCTAATCCCTACTCCATTCCGTCTTTCCCATATCCATACCGATCCCCTACTACACAACACCAAATGCAAATTAACCTCGTCACCACTGCTATAACATAACTCTCCTCTCCAAGTAATGATCCAAACTTTGCTCTCACTCACAAGCTAATAGAGATTAAGAACCCACCTTTTGCGCAAATGAATCAAGCATGAATTCGGGTTCGACCTTAGCTACAGCCTAGGGTTCGAACTTGAGTTCAATCCAGAAAAAATTAGTGGGATTGGGTTGGAGTTTGGTAAGAGAAGGGGCATCACGAGGTGGAGGATGGCGTGATGACCGACGTAGTGATGATTTGTTGAGGGGTTTGTTCGATTGCTCGACCTTGAGCTCGTTAGCAGAAAATGCAATAAGGAAATGGGGATTGGGTCGGTTGTAAGACAAATGAAGAAATGGAAAGAAGAAAAGCTAAGTCATTAGCTTATATATGGATGCAGCCTACTTCCTAAAAGCCAAAAGCAGCTAAGTATTTGCAAACAAAAGGATCGGTTACGATCCCCCACCTAAGGGATTGGTACCAAACCCTTTTTTTTAAAGACAAAAATGGAAAATTGCGATACAATTGCACTTGAACTACGTGTAATCGACAACGACCCATCAGGGTGTAAGTGTGCCTAGGAGACAATGACAAAGATGTGTTTAAGAATGTTCGTGCACGTGTACAAACTCAACATTCAAAAGGGAGAAACTGGTTAAGATGACTAAGATCTATTAACTCAATTAACTAGCCCAATGGAACTGAGTGTAAATAAAGACCGAGGATTACATCCCGGTTTTATACCGATAGATATCGACCAGGCATCACAACAAATAGAGAGAGATACGACTCTTTGGAAAGGCAACTCGACGGAAGGACAATGACTGTTCAGGCAGCTGAACGAAATCCTTTTCGCCTACTCTTACTTGCTTCAATTAAAAGCACGTCATGTTTGAAACAAGACGTACTTTGGAAGGCAAGTGTTGTCCGGCCTTTTGACCCAGCTATATCAAGACTAATTGGACAAGTTAGACTCGACGGTAGACAAGGCAAGTAGCCTAGAGGAATGATCACGAAGTCCGAAGATCATGCATAGACAATGGTATGAAGTAACGATCAAGCAAGACCAAGAGATATACTCTTTGAAATGTTCTAAGTATGGATCAGTGCCTCCCCTAGGTAGGGGATTAGTATATATCCCTTCCCCTAGGTAGGTATTGGATTGGATCACTATGACTGTGAATAACATAAACATCAGTTCAACTCAACGGAAATCGTTCAATATCTTCAAAAAAATCTATGCGATTATGCAAAACAACTTTGGAAACATGAAGTTGGCATGGAGGGGGACCCATAGGTAGGATCGCATGACCCCATATGGCCATTTGACCGAGCGTTACCGACCACCCATAATTAGGAGTTGGGCCACAAAACTTTGGGCGGCCTCCTCAACATCGTGAGATTATGTCAGTGAAGTTTCAGGAAGATATTCGGTCGTCTACACATATAAATATAAAGTTCATTGTTCATTTTAGAGATCTTTACACCGCTATTTTACTTCAGCTCTATTGTAATCAAGGATCTATAACGGTTTGATCCCTCTGTAACCAGAAAAGCTAGTAATTAGTAAAGTAATTCCTTTAAGTGGATGTAAATTTGTTTGCTCTTGTTTTTGCTTGTTTACTCTCCGTTTTATGTATAATTCTTCACTTTATTTCCCTAATTTCAATCTATTGGGTGTTTGTGCCAACTTTTGGTGCAAACACCTTCTTATTCTCTTTACTCCATTTCAGTCAAATATCATTTCCATTTATCCACCTCTTAGAAAGAATTTTAAAGAGAAACTTCTAAATTTACAAAAATAGGAAAAATCATCGAGCCAACCATATGCTCTCTTTTCTATTTATTCAAAAACAAAAAAATAATTTACCAAAAATCTATAAATTGAAATTTTTTGACCCAACCAATTTTAAACTTCACTAGGAATCTCTAAATAGCCCCTTAGTTTAAAATTTCCAATTTTTCTTTCTTTTTCAAAATAACAACTTTTCAATGACATGGTTCTTATATTAAAATAAATCCTTTGAAACACCATTCAAAACGTTGTAAGGAATTTTCAAAATCTTTTTCTAAAATTCTTTCACATAGGATTGGACTTAGAAATGGACTTTAGCTGTCCTTTCTTTTGGACTTTTGTCCCTTTTCCTTTACTCTGATCCTCTTCTTATTAAGAGTATATAAAAAAAATCTGGCTATCCTCTTATGATGCTTGATGCACACCTTCTTGTAGGAAATTGCTCTATCCTTTTTCACACCTTACTTTCGGATGCTTACAACATATATGTTCTTACCTCCCATCTTTCTAGATGAAATATACGTTGTTAATCAGCAATCTTGCAAAATCCACAATCTTATAGCAGCCTAGGCTCGACCAAGGAATAAAGAACCATCCAACCTCCGGGATCCTTTTATATCCCGTCCTCATGCTCTTCTCGGTCCAATCCTTACGGTACAGCCTCCATCCCATGCGGTAATCGGGGTAGGAACATTAATTTAACTCTATTTATTATTCCAACTCATAGTTGCCTTATCCATCTTTTTAGATTATGGTACCAACTACTTCTATAGTCGGAGTTCATAGAGTTTAGTGTATAATTTAAATATATAGGTAAAAATACAAATACGATCTCTCAGCGTATTCTAATTCCTATGATCGACTAACTTAAGTTCTGACAAAATGTAATAGCCCACACCTTAATGGGCCTAAATTTCAATTTAATCGAAATCCAAGCCCACTAGGGTATAGATTGTTGGTGTTGGTAATCTTAGATAAACATAAGTATATCAGAGAGCTATCTGCATAAAATCATAGTGGAATAGAAAAATAAAATAGAACATTTATGCCTACTAAGGCTACTACCTTGGAATCAATATCATTCCTTGGATATCTAGTTGCCTTGTCAGTGCCGAGCATGTATGAGAAGACTTCTCCATCCACTATTCCCATCTTGCACTAGTAGCCTGTCCTCCAAATATATGCTATGGGTTGTTATGAGGAGGGGGTCGGAACAATGTTCCGATGACTAGTAAATTACATTCACTATACATAACACTAGTTTATACCGATTAATTTCTATTCAAGTGTTATGTCTTGTGACAACCGCTCATATACCACCGGCACTAATAGTATATAAATAGTGCGATATTCGTGCCCGGCCAATATATGACGATCATCAAGGTTGAAATATAGCATATAACCTGTCATAACTCATAGCGCATGAATAAAATATAATATCACAGATATAACAAAAGAGACAGTAATAACAATGTGAACAGACCATCATCATCAGAGTATAATATCCACAAATTTATACATCAATAGTGGAGTTTATACAGCAGAAAACAATTCAACAACCATCTTTAATACAAATAGTAATAAGCAAGCACTGTCATGGGCTCCACAGCATTGGTTAGTGAAATAAGCGTATACCCCATATATGTATATAATATGAGATAGCTCCTTCCAGCTCGTCCTTCGAACAGCTACCACGTCACATAAACCTGTTATTTAGTCTACTCCTTTAAGAGTATCTAAGAAATAAAATGCAAAGCATAAAACCTTGGGTCAGACAATAGTCTAATGTGAGCGGTAAATGAATCTCAAAATATTAAACAGGTAAATATGGTAAGGAACAAGAGTACAGGAACCATACATGACCTATCCCTACAACCAAAGAGTTAGCATACAAAACTATAATACGCTACTCTGCAATATCATAAAGATATACCACAAACCAAATAAAGGATACCAGTCTTTATGGTATTCCTTTCTCCAATACCTACTTCCCTTGATACCTATGAGTGATAGCCTACTAAGGAGAGCAACAATAGCATCCATATCATCCATCAAACAATCCTAACTATCACTGCATATGCTCTGAATATATGATAGCTTTTATGGACTCTTTTCTACCAAGGACTAATGGAAATCCCAATTCTCCGTTGTACTCATGTATCTTGCAGCCCAAAGCTGGACACATGTCTCGCAGCCCAACTAGACTCAAAGCTACATGTACAAGATATACAGGTCCCTTCATTGACCCATGGGCGTCCCAATTTACAATACCCCTAATTCAAGTACAACAGAAAACATTCCGAGCATTAACAATTCCTTAAAACATATACTCGGGCCCTCCTTTGCTCCATTTGGATACCGAGCCCTTCTTGTTCAATCCAGTTTCCATTATTCACGAGGAACCCTTCCACATTCCCCGATCCTACGGCCATCCCCTTTTTGAGCCGCCATCTTTGGAACCTACTTCCAACACAAGCCAACCTCCGAAGACCATAGCTTTTCATCATGTTGTAATATCGTCATCCAACCTAATACGAATGAGCCAACACCTCTAGCACGATCTACAGGACCTCTACTTCACCTCCCGGAAGTTTCATCCCATTTGGGCTTATCCTAGAACTTGACACTGACCTCTCTACTCGGCCCCGACTTCTCCACTTAGCCAATTTATGGCTAAGTTTTCTTCCACTCATTCCTCGCTTCTAGTACTCCATGCCTAGATGCTTTGACCAGGACTTCTCCACACAAATAAAGCCGTCATAGAACAAGTTCTCTCTTAAAAGCACCTTATTTTATATTCTAGAAATAAGTTATCTTAGCCTCCAACACTTAGCCAATCACATATCCATCATCTCAGGCAACCTCTACTAGCAACATTCTTGCTCTCCCCAAAATCGCCACTATCAGGGACTGAATTACAAATGTCGGTGCCGACCTCTCAACTCGATGCCGACTTGCATAGTTAATGAATTGGAACTTTTGCCTTGAACCATGAGCTCTTCCAATACTCTGGAGCCTCCCCTCAAAGTTTCATCTAATTCTGACCAACTTTTCCTTCGATTTGCTCGATTCTCCAACCTAACTTTCTATTCAATCATAACATTAAAAACAATATCAAATTGTATCATCCAACATAGAATAACAAGCAATTTCATCCATTCAAACATGCAATCCATCAAAATAAGACAAACAGGTGGATTTCTAACATAGATCTACATATTGCATGAATATATGAGCATGAGCAAGGGTGATTTCTAATCAATCTAAATCATATACAGATTTTAACATGTAATTAAAGTTGGAAATGGTTATATCGACAAAATTGATTTAAAACATGTTAAATCCTATGATTCTACCAATAAACATGCACAGCATAGTGAGAAGGCATAAACCACTCACCAAATTCAACTAATATGAATATAGATCTAATCTGGACAACAATGGAATACGCTTTAAATCAATCAAAACGATGATCTCTATCTTTTAGTTGATGATCTAATCTCTAACCACAATCTACTTTGATTTAGAGAGCAATTTGGGCGATTTTTGATGAAATTAGGATGGATATAAGGCTAATTAGGGTTTGGATCTGATTTAGAATGAGAGGGAAAACCTTTAACTTGATTCTTATGCCTCTATTTATAGTATTCTCTAATTAGACTAATTGGCTCACTAATGGACATAGTTACTCACTCACTAATCCTAACCAATGGCTTTAAACACTTAAAACAGGCATAGCTTTCTAACCGTAAGTCCGTTTTTCTATTATGACCATTATACAAAATGGGAAACCATCATCCTAAAGCAATGGAACTGGTTTGGGACCATAATTCGACACTTGTCAAAAGTTATAGCCCATACAAGATTTCTAAGGTAAAAATGGTCACATGAAATTCTGGAAAAATCATAGGTGTGTAAAATGTTCCTCAGTGTCATATCCTAAAATTATAGAATCATATGGCCTCATATGAATAAAATAAAAATATTTTACGATTTTTCGGTATGTAAAATATGAGTTGTTCCATTCTCCCCCCTTTAGAAAATTCGCCCCCGAAATCCACGAACGAGTCAAAGTATAAGCAACTATGGCCATCCCACATGCCTACCAACCATAAGCAACCATCACACATATCAAACAAGCAGCCATGCTATCAATAGTATAAGTGACATATCCTAGCATGCAGAAAACTAACTTATCAAATATAGTATACAATGGTGAAAGTAGATACAATAACTTACCATTCAAAGAGCTTCGGATAAGAAGTCATCGTGCTCTCTTCCATCTCCTATGTGCAATCGTCCTCACTTTCGATCCATTTTACCTTCACTAGCTTCACCGTCTTTCTCTTAAGCTATTTTGTATCATACCCAACAATACGAAGTGGCCTACGAGGTATAGAAACTTCTGCTTCTACCTCAGCATCTTCTAGATGATCTGGTGTGATCTTCACGCTTGAGTCATGCACAAACTTCGGTATATAAGAGACATGAAAAAAAATTTGCACGCCCGCCGTCTTCTGAGCTAAGTCGACCCTATATGCCAGCTTCCCGATTCTCTCGATTATCGTAAAAGGTCCTATGAATCTTGGTGCCAACTTCCCCTTTCTACCAAATCGAACTACATTCTTTAGAAGAAAAACCTTCAAAAATACCATTTCTTTGACAGAAAATTCTAAATCTCTTCGTCTCTCATCAGCATAGATTTTCTGTCGATCCTGAGCAGCTTTCATTTGTTGTTAAATGACCTCAATCTTCTCTGAAATCACTCTTATCATATATGGCCCAAGTATCAGTTTCTTATCCGCTTCCCACCAACATGAAGGAGCGTTACATGGTCGGCCAAACAATACCTCATACGGAGCCATACTAATACTCGACTGATAATTTTTGATGTATGCAAACTCCACCATATGCAAATGATCATCCCTCGACCCTCCAAAATATATAATACATGCACGCAAGAGATCTTCCTATATACAATTTACTCTTTCGGTCTGCCCATCTGTTTGCGGGTGATAAGCTATACTAAGATGCAGCTCCATCCCTAATGCCTCCTGTACACTCTTCCAAAACCCACTAGTGAACAACGGGTCTCATTCACTCGCAATGCCCTTTGGCATACCGTGAAATCATACTATCCACTTTACATACAATTCTGCTAGCTTGGATGTCGTTCTACTTGACTTGGCGAGTATAACTCTTGCACTCTTCGTCAACCGATCTACTATGACCCAAATGCCATCGTACCCTACTGGAGTCCTTGGCAATCCATCAACAAAATCCATCAATACTTGTTCCCATTTCCATTCAGGAATCTCTAATGGTTGCAATAATCCACTAGGTTTCTTCTACTCTGCCTTTACCAACTGACAGTTTATACACTTCAAGATGAATGCCCCAACATCCCTCTTCATACCTTCCCATTAGTAAGGTCACTTTATATCTCTGTACATTTTGCTACCACCGAGATGAATAATCAATCTAGAATGATGATACTCTCTTAACACTTCATCTCTCAATCCATCAACATCGGGAACAAATAATCTTCCATCCTTATGAAGCCAACATTCTCGATCGAGTTCATATTGCTTCATGTCTTCAGACTCTGCTCCTTCTTCTATCTTTGCTATGATCTCCGCTAGCCTAGCATCTCGCTTCTGACTAGTACCGTTCCTTTCGATTAGAGTAGGTCTAATCGATAAACTTGCCAAATTTCAGGTTCTAGCTCGCAGTGAGTCCTGAAATCAAATCCAACAATATACTCTATCTACTTCCATTTGAAGAACATTACCCAAACCCAGCATGTTTTATACTCAGTGCATCAGCGACTACATTCCCTTTTCCTTAAGTATAGGAAATACTAAAATCATAAGAGGCCAAGAACTCCAACCATCGTTGCAGTCGAAGGTTGAGATCCTTTTGAGAGAAAAGGTATTTCAAGGATGTGTGGTCTGTAAACAGCTTAAACTTTTCTCCCAACAAATAGTGCCTCCACATCTTCAAAGCAAAAACAATTTTCGATAATTACAAATCATGAGATGGGTAATTCCTTTCATGCGGCTTTAGCTGTCGCCTCGCATAGGTGACAACCCTTGCCTTCTACATCAACACTGCACTTAATCCAGTACCACAAGCATCGGTGTATACTGTTAACTCATCATTTCCACTTGGAACAGTAATCACTAGTGCACTCGTCGACCTTTGTTTCATACTCACTAATGAATGCTCATACTTCGCATCCCACACGAAGGTCCGATTCTTCTTCATCAAATTGTTCAACGGTACCAATACCTTTGAGAAGTCCTTTATGAAGCATTAACAGTATCCCACCAATCCTAGAAAACTTCTCACATTTGTAATATTCTTGGGCTGATTCCAACCTTGGACCACTGCCACCTTTATAGGATCCACAGCTACACCCTGTCTCGAAATGTTGTGACCCAAGAATCTCACTTCTTCTCTCTAGAAGTGACACTTAGAGAATTGCGCTCTCAACTTGTGCTTTCTCAATATCTCTAGCATAATCCTCAAGTGCATCTTGTGCTTCTCTTCAGTTCTAGAGTAGATCAGAATCTTATCCACAAACACAAGCATGAAATTATTCAGCTAGTCTCTGAAAAACCGATTCATGAGATCCACAAAGTATGCCAGAGCATTGGTTAATCCAAATGGCATCACCAACCACTCATAGAAAACTGATGGCGTACGAAATGCAGTAATAGGCACACTCTTCTTCGCTACTCTAAGCTGGTGAAATCGCAACACCAAATCCATTTAGGAGAACACCTTCACACCATTCAGCTGATCAAACAAGTCATCAATACGTGGGAGTGGATACTTGTTTTTCTTCGTCACCTTATTCAGCTCATGATAATCCACACCAACCTCAAAGACCCATCCGCCTTCGTTGTGAATACTACAGGTGCGCCCAACTCAGATATGCTTCTTTGAATGAATGCTTTCCTCAATAAATCATTCACTTGCACCTCTAATTCCTTCTGCTCTTTAGGTGTCATACGCCTTAAAGGCATAAATATCGATCTGGATTCCTTCACTAAGTCTATCTAAAACTCGATCTCTCTATGTGGCAGCAATCCAGTTACTTTCTCGAAGACATCCAAATACTCTCTAGCAATAGGCACTGATGGCAATCCCTCATGTGGAACCTCTAGCGAATATAGAAAGCTAACCATCACCCCATCCTCTGGTAGGAAGCTAATCACTACCATTCACCCATCCACATCTTCGGTTGTCACCAACATCTTCTCACTATCCACAATGGCCGTATATTTCCTAAGTCAGTCCATACCCAAGATAATCTCGAACCCAACAAAGTTCAAAACAAAACAATCACAAACCAAAGAACATCCATGACTGGATAAAACTAGGCCATAACAATTCATGCAGAGACTAGTAGAGCCTCCAACAGGGTTCATCATGATTATGGATCGGTTTACTATCTTAATTTTCAATCCTAATCTATCTACTAGGTCACTATAGATAAATGAATGAGAAGCACCGGTATGAAACAAAACTCAAACAGAAACATCACTAATAGAAAGCATACCTTGAATGATGACTCCCTACCCCTTATACTTCGTCGAGGGAGCACTCGACGAAGCCGAAACTACGTCCAACACATATGCCTTTACCACCTGCTTATCCTTCACCGGTTTTAGACAATTCTTCCTCAAATTCCCAGGCTTATCACAGTTGTTACATTCTTTCTTCTCACTTGTCTTTCAGTCATTAATTAGATGACCCTTCTCATTGCATTCGAAGCAAAAAAGTTCCCATTTACCCTTCCTCTTTCCACCCTTACCCTGAGGCTGCTTCCTCCTTTCATTCTCCTTTTTCTTGCCTTCACCGCCTTGCTGCGACTTTGGCACCACTTTCTCAATGGAAACAACAATAGAAGTCTAAGCCTTATGGTACAAGCTCGCATAGCAAGGCGCCTTCTCTAGAAACTTCTCAAATGGCTCATCTATATAGTCCACTAGCTTTTCCCCCAAGTAGTCATCCAAACCAATGATGAATTTTTCATTCTTTCTCAATGGCTCATCTATATGGTCCCATATTTAGACAAAGCATCAAATTCTCCAAAATATTCAGAAACTGTTGTCTCTCCCTGCTTGAGATAGGAAAATTTTCCGAATAGAACCAACTTCTGAGCATCCGGAATAAACTTCTTCTCGAACCTGGCCTTGAACTGATCCCAGCTGAACTGATCCTTTGGAGTAGCAATAGTAATAACATTCCACCAATTCATGGCTTGGCCCTGAAGTTGCCTTAAAGATAACTTTCTTTTTATAGCATCTGTCACCTCCATATCACCAAAGATGCGCTCACAAGTATCCAACCAATCTTGAACTTCTGTGACCGTGTAACAACTCACCACACAACAGGTCTAAATTTCGACCCAGAAAAGGCCCATTAGAAACTTAGACCCATTCTAAGGCTAGCTGTTGGTAGAACTAAGAAAATAACATTATAGAGCCATAACTAAAATTTTAGATCTCACAGCGGATGGAACAAAATATAATAGCAAAGTGTACCCTTTTATTTCAAAACCATTAAAATGTCATAATACAAAATTCCATAAAAATCATAACATAATATCCGTTAGAACAATTGTCTAAATATATGGGTACACATAAAAGCAAGTAATAATAACAAATACCGCCACAAGATAAGCTTCACCATCTCTAAGCATCGTCACCACCATCACTCCGTCCTTAACCTGTGTTGTAAGGAGGAGGAAGTCAAAACAACAAGTGTCTGGTGAACAAAAACCTCGAGTCTTACCTTTTTAGTACTTGGGCAGTATATTTCAAAATAAGTATATGTCTACGAACATAAAACCATTAAAATCATTTAATACTTCTTTATAAGGAAAGGAGGCCGGTCCAACCACTTAATACCTTCCATTCCAGAAGTAGATCCCATATCCCAATCATACATCATAAATTGCTAATAATGTAAGAGACTACCCAAGCCACTTAATACTTCCCAGTGGAAAATAGGCAGACCCCATCATTTAAGGCCTAATTCTAGAAGCGTGCTTCTAAATGGTACTATCTAGCTAACATCATATGGAATCTCATCGGCCACTTAATACTTCCAAGTGAAAAATTGACAGGCCCCATCATTTAAGGCTTAATTCCAGAAGCGGACCCCTGTAGAGATACCACCAAACATAACCCCTTGGCCATTTAATACTTCATCTGGGGAAAAAGGCAGGTCCAACCACTTAATACCTTAAACCTCGAAGCAGGCCCTTCGTCTTATGGCCCATACCTATAATAACGTCTCACATTAGTTCTCTATTAGTAGGAACTGGTAGCTAGATTAGCTGGGCAGATTTCCCCTACATAATTTTAACTAGCCCCGCGACGTTTCAAATATTTATCGTAAGGATATCTCATATCAATAAAAAAAGCATACACGACTGCTGGTATCCTCAAAGTGAAGGGCAGACTTTCGTCACGTAACTTTATTAACCTCGCATCCCTATGACTTAGCCATAAATCAATTAATCTCCATACACACACACACACGCATCTCACCATTTCATAAATGAGGCCTTATATGGAATATTCCTTATTACGCCTTAAAATAATAATTACGCTATATAAGAGTTTCCTCTTATTTTTGCCTCAAAATAAATTACCTTCCTAATGGGGGAAATAAATGTTAACGAATGCCTAATTAACTATGCCATATACGCAATAATTATTTGTTAATTATGTAAATAGAGATAAATAAATATTTGCACCCAATAATTTTTAAATGCACGAATTTTACGCCCTAAACTACATTAATTGTCAATTCCTTAACCAATTATTATTACAAGTCCTTTTTCTTCAATTTCATAAGATTTCATGGAATTCTAATGTTCAAAACAGGGAATAAATATTCATGAACAAAACTGCAATAACAAACTTGTAAATAAAATAGAAACTCAATTTATTACAGCAATTTAATGGAACATTTTAAACAATAAGAATTGCAATCTAAACTCCATATTCTATTCAACTCCTCTTTTTACAAAGAAATAGATAAGAATAAGTGGTGTACACTATGAATAGAATTCGTAATCTGAAGCCCTTATTTTATTGAAGGATCATAATTAGACCCAAAGAAGAAGAAGAAGTGGAATAGACTATGAAATTATCAAAAATTGCATAAACGAAACAAATCTCATCAAATTATTGTAAATAATTGTGGATCTCAACATAGAATTGACACTTCAAAATAAAAAGGAATTTGGCGGATTTTATCTATCATATTTTTGAAATCCCAAAATCTCTAAGGCATATTCAAAACCAAAAGAAATACAATAAACAATTACTAAAAAGAAATACAATGGTTTTCACTCACAAATTAGTCTTAGCTTTACTCAAATGGATTTGTAGCCTTCCGATCTCTTCCAGAATTCTCTCTTTTGATATACACACACAATAGGGAAGAGGTATATATATTTTTTAGATTCAGAATAATTAGGGAAGAATAGGATAAGCATAGATTGGAGGAAGAAATAAGTTGAATCCTCACCTGATTTTTTCATGGAGTTTTTGAATCTTATTAGAGAGACAGCAATGGTAGAGTTTCGTCGTATTCCTTAAAATAATTTGAATAAAAGGGGTGAGGATAAGGTTCGATTTATAGGAGTTGAAATGCACCAGAACCGTATGATGGAAGTAGGTTGGAAATGGAAAAATCTGGAGTGCACAACCAAATAGAACATAACATAAAACCCTAGCCGCCACTGGCAATTATCGTTGCTTAGCGATCAACCTCCCTTGGGCACGGTCAATCGGTTGACCTATTCAGGTCGACCGCTCCCGTTATTCAGGGGACGTTTATTTATTTCTGTTGCCGTATTATTTTATTCCCTAATTAACTTTTAACATTAATTGCTAATTTTTAACGTTACTTATTATTTCAAATTTCAAATTAGGGAATAAATTAATTATTTGAGTCCTATTCAAATTATTTTAAATCTGAAAACTTCAAACGCTCATAACATCTTCGTTCGAGCTCTGTTTCATTATATTATATATGAAAATAAATCAGATTTTCACCACGAACGTAATGGTATAAATTTCGTGGTTAAATTCCAACTTTTATAGAATTTGCATTTTCTACCATATCACATTTAATTTAATTTACTTCATTTATTTATGGTTCATTTTACGGGATGCTGCATTCTTCCCACCTTAAAAAGGATTTTGTCCCAAAATCTTTCAAGGGGCGAACAGCGTAAAGCGCAATAACATCCATGTTATACAACCAAGTTATTTACACAACCATCTACTCAAACAATACTGCAATGTGATTATGTATTGCAGACATACTAAAATGAGCTCAATCCTAGTCAATCCTAGCATGAGTGTGTAATCATATCATGAAATTATGTATCCTAATACACTAAACATGCATAAAAATTTCTACATGAGTGTAAAGTGGTGGTGAAAAAGCATAGCAACCATCTCCTACCATCCAATCTAGCAACTACGATGCAACCGAAATCCTAATTTTGGAGAGAAAATTTTCCAGAGAAAGGTTTAGGATGAAAAATCCACATGCCTTCCACTAAATTTTCTCACCATTATAGTCAGACCAATCTAATTCTTTGTTGCAGAGCCTCTTAGTTCCATGCTCAACGATGCACGCAATGGCTCGGGACGTGTAAAATCCCCTAATTGAGTAGGCTCTACGACAATTGTTATGCTACAAAGGTATTTCCTCAAATGCAAAAACGTCATGGACTCCAACCAACATAAAAAGTTTTCTTGTTTTTCCCATATTGGGAAAGGCCCAATAAATCTGGTGCCAACTTTTCAACTATCCAAATCATGCACTGCCTAATCAATTCTGATTTTCCAAAGTCTCGTAATAGAAATCTGGTCTGAGTAGATTTGTCAATGGTTTCCCACCTACAATTTGACGATTTTGCATGGCCTTCCCAAAATAATTGCTTAAAGGATGCCATACTAATCGTCTATTGATGACTGCAATCCTACTAAATTCTACTAAGGGTAAGCGCTACTCCTAACATCCTCTAAAGTCCAAGGTGCAAGTTCTCAACAAATCCTCCAAGTCCCATCCATTCCTTTAGTTTGTCCATCGGTCTTTAGTCGGTAAGCGATAATTCGATTTAAAGAAGTTCTTAAAGCTAGTTCCAAAAGCTGTTAGCAAACCCCTCCAAATTTGCTAGTAAACTAAGGGTCCCTAATGCTAATGATGCGAAGCGTAACTCCATAAAGCTGTGTTAGAGTGCCGCGGTTCCACTACTTCTAATGGAAAATTTCTGCCACCTTCTTCTTAATGCTTGATCAATGAGAAATTCCATTCTCATTCCTATACATTTTCTCTTTTCCTTGCATGGTGGAATTTTGTGAGCTAAATCCCTAATGTTTTCCAAAATCTAAAGTTTTAAGATTGAAACATTTAATCACTTTAGGCTGCTAACCTAAATTTCTCATTAACTTCCAGTTTTACTTATGGTCTATCGCTAGTTAAGCGTTCCCATAAAATTTCCTTATTTACTTTGCTCCCCAATATATATCAAGTGGTTTAAATCTCATTCATAAAGGATACACATGAATAAAACGGGAATATATCTTACACCACTTCATCCACTTTTCTAATAAATAAGGAGGACAACTAGCGACTATAATCCATGAACTCCAATTGAAAATTTTACTGGAAGTTGCCATTTATTATCAGTTAATATAAATGGTGTTGAGGTCCTACTACTCCATTCTAAATTAAGATGGGCTATCTTTAATATTTCATTCCATTGCTACCCATTTTCTTAATTTCTCCTTTTTCAGTCTTTCATAGATGTGGTCCATATATTGCTTCAATTAATATCCATAGCAGCTAATCATTACCGTCAGAATTGGACCATTTCCTATTAATCCTTCTTCAATATTTTTAACCTTATTAAGGTTTCCAAAATCCGTTCATTACTCAAATTTATTTCTTCCATAAATGCAAAAACAAGTTTCCTTAACCAGTCCCCCTTTAGATTACTTTCCCTCTCATTAATTACAAATTTATTGCCCGTTAAATTTGTAATTAACATCAATAAATCCTAATCCGTTAATTACTAACTAATACACATATAGTCGTAGTCTATGCTACCTATGTATATTCTAGTCGTTTAGCGTAGTTGTATGATATCTATATCTAACTACTAATTCTACAACTAGGATACTCATTTCCACATTTTAATTCATCGAAGCGATCCTTCGAAAAAGATTACTGTCATAAATTAACCACAATTATGATTTTGCTTTGTTTGAAATTACAAGGAATCATTTCTTTTCTTATTATTGAAATAGATAGTGTAAACTATGGAAAGGAATATCCATCCCTTACACATCTTTCATTTTCAGTATATTCCTTGTTATTTCAAACAATGTACTTTTACATGTATTTTGGAATTGGATAATTTATGAAAATTATGTGGAAATTTCTCCAAAATTAAAATATAGAAATTCATATTCTATGGACAACCTAATTCACAACCCAATTACAGATATGGAATATCTTTACACCTTACCAACTTCTTCAAATAGGGGTTTGGGACTGACTTCAACTTTCCAGATCAAGTTGTGCATTCTGTTTCTATTTTACTCATATCCTAAAAACCTTAGTTTATCCCACCTATGTCATGATCTGTATCTACTCCATAAAATTTTCTAAAATCATAACTTTCGCACATAAAATATAATATCTTCATACAAATAAACTTATTTAAAATAAGCATTTATAACTTAATTTGTTTAAAACATAAAGTATCAAATTCAATATCTCTATCTTTGAAAATTTAAACTTAAATAAAACCTTTATCAAAGATTCAAAATTTCTTTTTTTCCAAATATGAATAAAATAATATCCTTTTTTTAAACTTTCTTTATCAAAACATTTTCTCAAAAGTTAGACTTTCAAATTTATGGCATTCAAAATTCTCTTGGTTTTTCAAAAAGGAACTTATGAAAAACTTTCCTTTTCAATAGCTTACTAAAATAAGGATTTACTCCTTTTGAAAATAGGAATTTTAACACGAAAAATTCAAGACTTAATTATCTTTCCAAAATAATATGTTAAACCATTTATATTTCAAAGATTTTTCTAGCTACAAGAATTATCGTTTACAAAATTGTAAATTTTTCACAATAATCAATTCAGAATAATTGTTATTTCCCTCTAAAGCATACAATAATATTTATTACCTTATTACTCGAAATATACTATTATTTGACGAAATATATCTCGTAACTTTGCTCAAAAACTCTTAAAATCTCTTGCAACGCTTTTCTTTATCAAATCCAATATTATTTTTATTCAAATAACTTTTGTATTCAAATTAGGAAAAACATATAAAATTCACATCTTAAAATAAATGCTTCTCCTTATACAAAAACATCTAACTTATTTATCAATCGTCATTTAAATCCAATCAATGGTAAAAGATTCCTTTTGTAACTATATACGATAGAAAAATAGATGGAGTAGAAAAAGATAACTTCTATTTAAACCTATTACTCCTTTCGTCTACCAGAATTCACAATTCTGTTATTACCAAAATCTCAGCAATCATTCTCTTCATCATCTTATATGGGCATGTTCTCCATTTTATACTATCGGACATTCCTTTTTCTTAATTTCTCTGTCGCATAGTAGGTGTTATTTCCATCTATAAACCTCTAAAAAGAGTTCTAAAGAAAGAACTCTGAGGTTTATAAACAAGAAGAAATTGTAAAACTATTATAGAACCAAAAATTGAAATCTTTTTAATCAAATTAAAAAGGTTAATAGATGAAAACTTTTCAAGGCATTAATTAACAATTAAAACCATCCACCATTTTGCCTTAAAGAAATTCACCGCTTTTAAAAATTACATTACCTTTCAACTTTCCAAAACTAATGGTGGTATATTTCCAAACTTATCTAAAACAATAATTATATTTCTAAAAATTTATAACTTCTACGACCTCTAAGAAGCTATAGAGGAAAGAACTTTCAAATTTATTGCATAGAAAATATAACATGGAAAAAAGGAAGAATACAGAAACAAGGAAATCGAAATCTTTTCTAATTCAATCAAATTTTAAATTGAGAAGTTAATAAATGGAAACTTTTTTTTTCAACTTCTCAAGTCACCAAATTTTTTAAATTAAAATCACCTACCAAAAATGTTTCACAATCCTTTTTTAAATTTACAACCTCTTTCCAAACATTTTACAAAATAAACGGTGGTATAATTTAAAAGTCATCTAAAATCACTTTTTATCAAAAATTTCTAAATTATAAGATTTTCATTTCAAAATCTTTTGAAAGGCACTTCCAAAATTTTCAAGGGATTTTTATCAAATTATGTCACAAAAGGTAGGATTAAAATTTGTTCTTTCTTTTAAACCTTTGTACTCTACCCTTTAAAAAATCTAATTTCCTCCTTGTGGTGATACATGTATTCCTTCTTACGGAAGTTTTCTCCTTTCCTTACTTCCGTACAATTTGTCCTTATTAACTGTCAGCCTAACTGATGTTTCCTTAAGATCATTTATTTCATATCAACCTTTCCATCTACGGTAACCCCTATTATTAAATGTTTATAGGGTCTATAATGATAAGGAAAACTAGGTCCTATTAAGGAGTCAATTACTATCCAACTTCTAGGGTGGTTCTATAAGTTGAGGTTATATTTTCTCTAGTTTGCTCCTAAAGATATGATCTCCGCTCCCTATATAATCGAAGTAGGAGTAGAAATTACCTCTATTTATTCTTCCAACTCATAGTTGCCTAGCCCATCCTTTCGGAATATAGACGCAACTAATTCTATAGTCAAAATTAATAGAGTTAAGCGTAAATTCGAAATAAGTATATGTGTATATATATATAGTATGAGTTTTAAAAAAATATTTTGAAAATCTTTTTCAAAAATAACAAATACGCCACTCATACGTATAGTATACTTTCCCCGTTGATTGGGTAACCTAGAGCTCTGATACCAATGTAACAACCAATCCCGAAACTGGTCTAAATTTCGATGCAGAAAAGGGCCCATCGAAACTTAGATCCATTCTAAGGCAAGCTGTTGGTAGAACTAAGAAAATAATAGTATAGAGTTATAACTAAACTTTCAAAACTCACAGCGTATGGAACAAAATAAAATAGCAAAATGTAGCCATTTATTTCAAAACAATAAAAATGTCATAATACAAAATTCCATAAAAACAGTTACATAATATCCGTTACAAAAATTGTCTAAATACATGGGTACACATGAAAGCAAGTAATCATAACAAATACTACTACAAGATAAACTTCTCCCTCTCTAAGCATCGTCACTGTCATCACTCCGCTCTTAACCTATGTTGTAATGAGGAGGGAGTCAGAATAATAAGCGTTTGGTGAATAAAAACCTCGAGTCTTACCTTTTCAATATTTGGGCAGTATATTTCAAAATAAAAATATGACTACGAACATAAAACCACTAAAACCATTTAATACTTCTTTATAAGGAAAGGAGGCAGGTCCAACCACTTAATACCTCCTATTCCAGAAGTAGATCCCATATCTCAATCATACGTTATAAATAGCTAATAATGTAAGAGACGGTACCCAAGCCACTTAATACTTCCCAGTGGAAAATAGGCAGACTCCATCATTTAAGGCCTAATTCTAGAAGCGTGCTCCTAAATGGTACTATCTAGCTGACATCATATGGAGTCTCATCGGCCACTTAATACTTTCAAGTGGAAAATTGACAGGCCCCATCATTTAAGGCTTAATTCCAGAAGCAGACCCCTATAGAGATACCACCAAACATAACCCTTTGGCCATTTAATACTTCATCTGTGGAAAAAGGCGGGTCCAACCACTTAATACCTTAAACCTCGAAGCAGGCCCTTCATCTTATGGTCCATACCTATAATAACGTCTCACATTAGTCCTCTATTAGTAGGAACTGGTAGCTAGATTAGCTGGGTAGACTTCCACCATGTAACTCTATTGACCTCGCATCCTTATGACTTAGCCATAAATCAATTACGCTCCATACACACACACACACACTCATCTCACCGTTTCATAAATGAGACCTTATAAGGAATCTTCCTTATTATGCCTTAAAATAATAATTAGGTTATATAAGAGTTTCCTCTTATTTTCGCCTTAAAATAAATTACCTTCCCAATGAGGGAAATAAATGTTAAGAAATGCCTAATTAACTACGTCATATATGCAGTAATTATATGTTCATTACGTAAATAGAGATATATAAATATTCACGCCTAATAAGTTTTAAACGCATGGATTTTACGCCCTAAACTAGCGTTAATTGTCAATTCCTTAACCAATTATTATTACAGGTCCTTTTTCTTCAATTTCCCAAGATTTCATGGAATTCTAATGTTTAAAACAGGGAATAAATATTCATAACCAAAACCGCAATAACAGGCTTGTAAATAAAATAGAAACTCAATTTATTACACCAATTCAATGGAACGTCATAAACAATAAGAATTGCAATATAAACCCTATATTCTATCCAACTCCTCTTTTTACAAAGAAATATATAAGAATAAGTGGTGTAAACTACGAATAGAATTCGTAATCTAAACCCTTATTTTATTGGAGGATTATAATCTGACCTAAAGAACAAGGAGAAGTGGAATAGACTATGAAATTATCAAAAATTGCATAAATGAAACAAATCCCATCAAATTAATGTAAATAATTAAGAATCTCAACATAGAATTGACACTTTGAAATGAAAAGGAATTTTGGGAGATTTTATCTATCATATTTTCAAAATCCAAAAATCCCTAAGGCATATTCAAATCCAAAAGAAATACACTAAACAATAAGTGAAAAGAAATACTAAGGTTTCCACTCACAGATTAGCCTTAGCTTCACTCAAATGGATTTGTAGCCTTCCAATCTCTTCTAGAATCTCTCTCTTTTTATACACACACACACAACAAGGAAGATATATATATATATATATATATATATTAGATTCGGAATAATTGGGAAGAATATGATAAGAATAGATTGGAGAAAGAATTAAGTTGAATCCTTATCCGAATTTTCTGCGAAGTTTCTGAATCCTATTAGAGAGATAGCAATGGTAGAGTTTCGTCAAATTCCTCAAAATAATATGAATAAAGGTGGAGAGAATAGGTTCTATTTATAAGAGTTGAAACGCACCATAACCGTAGGATGGAAGTAGGTAGGAAACAGGTGAATTTTGAGCGCACAACCGAATAGAACATAACATAAAACCCTAGCCGCCACTGGAAACAATCGTTGCCAAGCGGTCGAGCGCCCTTGGGCTTCCGGTCGACCGCTTGACCTATTCAGGTCGACTACTCCCTTTATTCAAGGGACGTTTATTTATTTCCGTTGCCGTATTATTTTATTCCCTAATTAACATTTAACATAAATTGCTAATTTTTAACGTTACTTAACCCCCAAGTCTAATCACAATTAATTTCAAATTTCAAATAAGGGAATTAATTATTTATTTGAATCCTATTAAAATTATTTTTGATCTGAAAACTTCAAACGCTCATAACTTCTTCGTTAGAGCTCCGTTTTTAGCATCCTATATATGGAAATAAATCAGAATTTCACCATGAACGCAACGGTATAACTTTCTTAGTCAAATTCTAACTTTTATAAAATGTCTATTTTCTACTATATCACATTTAATTTAATTTACTTCATTTATTTATGGTTCATTTTACGAGGTGTTACAGGCCGATTCATCCCATGAAAGGGCTTCCCTCTAAGAGTAGAGTTATATTTGCTCGGCTCGGCGAAACTAGCCTCAGGCGCTTGCACTAGAGCACCCCTACCTATCACCACCCTAGGAGCATTCCTCATTGTATTAGCCATCATAGTACTGAACATGGCTTGGATACCAAGCGTAGTAGCTCCTGATCTCGATTATTCCACTACTCATTAAGTAGAATTCCTTACATCATTCCTTATATGTCGGATCATTCTTATCTATAACAGGAATGATTAGTCTCTCATAAATAAAACCGTGTCAATAGTGCTCATGTGCATGCGACTTATACTATATAATATTTTACAATATAGTTTTGAAAACCAAACTGATAAAAAGTATGCTCTCTCTCGTATATATGTGTACTCTTGATCCAGTCTAAGACGGTAACACCTTCCTTATCTCTACTGGATCACGATATCAACTCCAGTTAATCGTGTAACCTCACTCTGATACCAAATGCGACGATCGCCCATATACCTACAACAATAGTATATAAATAGTGTGTTGTACGTGCCCGGCCGATATAGGATGACCATCAAGGTTGAAATATAACAAATAACATGTAATATCTCATAGTGCATGGATAAAATATAATATCACAGATATAACAGAAGAGACAGTAATAACAAAGTGAACAAACCATCATCATTAGAGTATAATATCCACAAAGTTATGCATCGGTAGTAAGGTTTATATAACGGAAACTAACTCACCAACTGTCTCTAATATAAATAGTAATAAGCAAGCACTATCACAGGTTCTATAGCGTTACTTAGTGAAATAAGCGTAGACTCCAGATATGTATATAATACAAGATAGCTCCATTCAGCTCATCCTCTTAACATTTACTGCGTCACCTTGACCTATTATCTAGTTTACTCATTTAAGAATAAGATTGTAAGAGGCAAGCATAAAACCTTAGGTCAGACAGCAGTTTGAAGTGATCGGTAAATGAGTCTCAAATTACTAAAAAGATAAATATGGTAAGGAACAAGAGTACACTAACCATACCTGACATGTTCCTACAACCAAAGAGTTAGCATATAACACAATAGTATGCTACTCTACAACATCGTAAAGATTTACCACAAAAAAATAAAGGATATCAATATTTTAAGTATTCCTATCTCTAATACCTACTTCTCTTGAAATCTATGATTGATAGCCTACTAGAGAGAGCAATCGTATCATCCGTAGAATCCATCAAACAATCCTAACTATCACTCCATGTGCTCTGAATATATGGTAGCTCGTATGGAATCCTTTCTACCAGGACTAATGGAAATCCCGATTCTTCGTTGTACTCACATATCTTGTAGCCCAAAGCTGGACACGTGTCTCGCAGCCCAACTAGACCCAAAGCTACAGGTACAAGATATACAGGTCCCTCCATTGAACCATGTGCATCCCAACTTACAATACCCCTAATTCGAGTACAACAGAAAACATTTCGAGCATTAACGATTCCTTAGCACATATACCCGGGCCCTCCTTTGCTCCATTTGGATACCAAGCCCTTCTTGCTCAATCCAGTTTCCATTATTCACGAGGAACCCTTCCACATTCCCAGATCCTACGGCCACCCCCTTTGCGAGCCGCCATCTTTGGAACCTACTTCCAACACGAGCCAACCTCCGAAGACCATATCTTTTCATCATGTTGTAATATCGTCATTCAACCTAATACGAACGAGCCAACACCTCTAGCACGATCTACAGGACCTCTACTTCACCTCCCGGAAGTTTCATCCCATTTGGGCTTAACCTAGAACTTGACACTGACCTCTCTACTCGACCCTGACTTCTCCACTTAGCCAATTTATGGCTAAGTTTTCTTCCACTTATTCCTCGCTTCTAGTACTCCATGCCTAGATGCTTTGACCAGGACTTCTCCACACAAATAAAGCTGTCATAGAACAAGTCCTCTCTTCAAAGCACCTTATTTCATATTATAGAAATAAGTTATCTTAGCCTCCAACACTTAGCCAATCACCTATCCATCATCTTAGGCAACCTCTACTAGCAACATTCTTGCTCTCCCCAAAATCGCCACTATCGTGGACCGAATTACAAATGTCGGCGCCGACCTCTCAACTCGATGCCGACTTTCATAGTTAATGAATTGGAACTTTTGCCTTGAACCATGTGCTCTTCCAATACTCTGGAGCCTCCCCTCTAAGTTTCATCTAATTCTGACCAACTTTGCCTTCGATTTGCTCAATTCTCCGACCTAACTTTCTATTAAATCATAACATTAACAAACAATATCAAATCGTATCATCCAACATAGAATAACAAGCAATTTCATCCAATCAAACATGCAATCCATAAAAATAAGACAAACAGGTCGATTTCTAACATAGATCTACATATAGCATGAATATATGAGCATGAGCAAGGGTGATTTCTAAACAATCTAAATCATATACAGAGTTTAACATGTAATTAAAGTTGGAAAAGGTTTTATCGACAAAATCGATTTAAAACATGTTAAATCCTATGATTCTACCAATAAACATGCACAGCATAGTGAGAAGGCATAAACCACTCACCAAATTCAACTAATATGAATATAGATCTAATCTGGGCAACAATGGAATACGCTTTAAATCAAGCAAAACAACGATCTCTATCTTTTAGTTGATGATCTAATCTCTAACCACAATCTACTTTGATTTTAAGTGCCATGCATAATGCCACGTCATGCTTTAAGCTTACACCAAATCAAACTATGTGTCATTCGCTTATTTTAAGTGACATGCGTAACGCTACCACATGCTTTAAGCTTACACCTAATTGGCTTATGTGTCACTCGCTTATTTTAAGTGACATGCTTAATGCCACCTCATGCTTTAATAAATAACGTGTTATTACTAGCTTACACCTAATCGGCCTATGTGTCACTACCTCATTTAAATGTCATACTTAATGCCACATCATGCTTCAAGGTAATTACAAGGTTACATCTAATTAGTCTATCAGATCATAAACTTCTTTTGGTCTTTGAAGCAGAGTTGTAATTTAGTATTTCATCTTTCAAAAAATTATAATATTATTTTATTTTGATACACACACACACAGATATATATATATATATGACACTAGAAAAAAATAAGTTGTCCGGGTTCTTACACGGCTTACCCGTTTAATTCCATATGCAAGTACGATATATTCAACGTTCCTAGAGGTATAACTATATATCTTTACACGTGTGTGTGTGTGTATAAACACTGTACTATCCAAAAGAAAAGCCCCGACCACTAAATACTTCTAGAATAGGGAGAAGGCAGACCCAGCGGCCATTTAGTACCTCTAACCCAAAGCAGGCCCTCCATAACACAATCGTTAGTCAATCGGCTCTTATCTACAAAGGCAGATGACCCCTAGATACAGCTTTATAATTTAATTTCTCGTATTACAAACGCATCTCAAAGACTCATCCAAGGGTTAACTAGCTCACCTCCGACAAATAAATAGCTAATTAAACTTTGAGGTCTTTACGTATCCCATACGGATTCTACAGTAGTAGGGAGCGAAATCCATCTGGGCATGACTCCAGTCTTTACTAGCGATCTCTCGGACAGCTGGTAATCCAAGCCAATATGCCAGTCCTACTTTTAAATACCAGTTTATCAACAACACTGACATAGCCTGCCGACCCCCACAGCCGAAATCCCGTTTAGACTTACCTAATATAAGTCAAGGAAAATGTCCATTCCAGTTACTTAATATCACTTGTTAGAAATGAAGCAGACCACATTTCCTTATCAGGCACGGTAACAGGTTTAAGGCTTCTTTATAGATAGGAGGAGACCGAACGGCCATTTAATACCTTCCACCCCAAAATAAACCCCTTGACATCCCTAAAGGTACTGAGCTATTTAATACTTCAAATCTGAGACGAACCCTCAGTATATTTTTCCATACTTATACGCGAACGTATATCCCTTCCCCACTGATTCTACAATTGAAGATGTCCGACATCAGTGGTATGTATACACAACTACTGGTATCCTCTTGGTGAAGGGCAGACTTCTGTTGTGTAACTCTACTGACCTCGCATCCCAACCCATACTAAACCAAGACATTTATCCTAAACCAAAATATTGGGCTAGGCCCACTAATTTACGCTCATCCTAAAAGTATTATTGAATCCATATAATTTCCACCATGGAAATTATATTGCCTCTTAAGTTTATTTATTAGTACTAAATTACTAATTCGATGTGAACCTATTCCTATTTTATAAGCTTATTTTCGATATTCTTCATTTCCTTCTTATGTCACATAAATGTCAATTGTCTGTAAGAAATGGTTATTTAATATTCCAATTGGACAATTACTAATGACATTTATTTATTTGTTTCCAATTCAACTTATTATGATATTCCATTTTCCCTTAAATGTAATATTAAATTCTATAATTAGTCCCATTAAATGCATCTATGCCCCCATTTAATTTCTCGTAACTCACTATTAACTTCACATTTATTGCCCCCCTAAACTTACAATCATTGTTCATAATTTTTGGACCTACCTCTCGTTTCCATTATAGTCTGCTAGTCTTATGATTTACTATCTATTAATATTTAGTCATCCGAATTATTACTAACACGAATACCGACGTATATTTATTTATTATACTTTATTCATTACCCTATGTTTATATTTTTTAATTAGTAGACACGGTTACATATATATAGTGCCTCTGGTTTGGAATTGAAGTAGACTTAATTGGTTATATAATACTTTAAATTTGAGGCAAATCCACTTTGGTATATTCCCTAAACCTATACGCGAACATATATCTCCATGGGTCCAACAATTGTAGAAGTCCCACATTAGTACGTAAGATGCATACACAATTGCTGGTATCCACTTTAAAAGAGAATACTTCGGTTGTGCAACACTACTGACCTCGCATTTTAACCCATACTAAGCCAA
This sequence comes from Allium fistulosum, assembly GCA_030737815.1. Classification (NCBI taxonomy): domain Eukaryota; kingdom Viridiplantae; phylum Streptophyta; class Magnoliopsida; order Asparagales; family Amaryllidaceae; genus Allium; species Allium fistulosum. The sequence goes on along the minus strand of CM060907.1, from coordinate 676,027,214 downwards.
GTCGTTTATAACCAATCTAAGTACTAGGCTAAACCAAATAATTTAGATCCATTGCAGATGTATTATTGAGTCCATATAATTCAAAATTGAACTTATTACGCCTTCTAAGTTCATTTATTAGTATTTGTTTGTCCACTTGCTATGAACTTACTTTTTATTTTATACATTTGCTATCTTTAACTTCTTATTTCATTAATGCTATTAAGTGCCCTTTGCTCCTTCTTTTCAATTAATGCCCGTATTTACTTGACTATTACTACTACCTTAATTCTTTAATTTATTACATTGTTCGTATTTTAGTACTTATTATTCATTTCCTAACTTATACTTTGCCATATGTATTTAATTGATAAACAAATTATTATTGCTACTATTTATAACATTACAGTTGCTACATTTAGAGATTTCTGGATATATACTTATGCGTAAATCCTACAAAATATTTATTTCTACATTTAAACGCATTAGAAATGTAACTTCTCCAAGAAGGAAATATCACTGCTATAATTTTCCACAAACAACCTAAAAAGTGGAATTGTGCTGTGTTTAGGATTACAAGGGATTATCTTTTCTATTTTTTTTATAGAAATATATAGTGCAAAATACAGTAAAACATCCATACTTTACACATATCTTTTCTTTAGGCATATTCCTTATTATTTCAAACAACGCACCTTTCATGTATATAATTGTGAAGTTGGATAATCTACAAAAATTCTCCCAGACACATTCTACACTCCAATGAATTAATATAGAACTTAAACCCCAAATCCAATTAAAAATATCTTCAATTGATAATTATCATGTTTAACAATTTATAACTCAAATAATGAAATCTGGAAATAACTACACAATTTTATCGTTAACTCACTACATAAATTTTTGGGACTATTCCCTCTGAATTTCAGATGTAGGGTATATATATCATTTAATCAAAGTTAAACAATTCACTGAATATGTAGACGAGGATTTCAAGTTGTCTATTTTAGCTTACAATACCATAATTAATATACAAGCATAAAAGAAATAGATTTTCAATGATATAAGTCTAATATTAAGTAAACACATAATTTTCCCACCCACTCCTTAGCTTCCAAATCCCTTGGTCCAAATCCGTTCTTCTTACTTGACTCCCTTTCTTTCAACCCAAAAATATATATCTAAAAGTGTATATACACCTATTAGAATTATAGACCCAAGAAGAAATTTGAGTTAAGCGTAGTTTAATTTATAATTCTAGAATTTACCTTTTCTACGGAATCGGTTCACTCCACTTCTTCTCGATCGATTTTCTGCTATTTTGTGCGCGCGCAGGTGCTAGAATCAATTCAATTCGTTAGATTATAAATCATTAAATTTGGACCGTTATGCCAAGGTTAATGCAGTCGACCAGTCACCTGTCTTAACCAACTGGTCAATTGGTCTCATACAGCGGTCGACTGCTAACGGCCGACCGATTATTATTGATTGTCAAACGGTGGGCTATTCCACCGTTAGCTTCCTTCTTAATATTTTTTACCACGTTTAATTTATTTATTGCTTGTTTGATTAGATTTAATTTGTGACGCCCCACCTCTATACCTACGCTAACCAAGAACACTACGATGTAGTGCTGTCAATTAGCACGGAGAATAAGGCTGTGGAGGAGCGACCATCCATGTAACTTCTTTGTGCGAGCACCGATATGTCAGATAGAACAGAATGCATATCATTTAAGGAGGAAATCAGATATACCGATACAAACTCAAAGCTATCACACAGTGGCTATATATATAATCTTCGGAAACAAACATAGAAATAATCATAACATAAACCAGTCACAGACATCCATATCACAAAGGCGGAAGAAGATATGAATATATATATATATAGCACATGAAAGTGTACATCAGAGTAGTGGTCAAAAAGATCCACGATAATACAAAAGAATAGCAACACGTGCTATACAAAAGAATAAATACACAACATAGAGTTTATATCTCAAATGTGTACAACTAAAAACTACTAATCTAAGTAGTTAGCCAAAAGTCAGAATAATCCAGAAGAGAAGTCAAGCAGAAGCACCTGTAACATCTCGGTCTGACCCGAGTATTATTTATAAGAAAATAATAAATGGATCAGTCTAACTATAAATATCAGATGACATGGTATAGAATAAGGGGTATGGCATAAACATATAATAACCATAATGGCATACTACTATAAGTATGTAAATGATAATCAACAAGGGATTAATCAATATCACAAGAATCTTCTCAAAGATCCAAACCCATAAAAAGGTAATGACACACGAATTCACCAATACACAAAAATTGATAAAGCATATCAATGAAAACCACGAAAATTGGTGAAGCACTAAATCCAGAAATCAACACACGAAATCCAGAACAAATCCCAGAAATCAACACACGAAATCCAGAAATCACTAAAAGGGGGAAGTCCGAGCACACGGACGAGAAGCTATTCATTTAATTTTTCAAACACACGAATGGCCCGAAGGCCTTTGACACACGAACGGCCCGAAGACCACGGGGTGCTACCCCATATATGTGAGTGGAAACATCACCCAAGCGGGGTCTAGTCTCCCTCGCAGACAAAGAGACATCGCTCAATCACTAGTCTAAATCACAAAAATGATCGTCATGATCATAAGGAAGTGTCGATCACACCAAGCTAGTAAATATATGAGTTTAGCTTCATGTCCCATAACCACTTGCTTAACTTAAATATTTACGAACAAACTGTAGATCTTCACTAGAAAGTTGTCACAAAAAGGTTCAGTCGAACAAGTCCAAGAATTAACCGACGAAGTAAACGCAAGCGTTTCATACCACCTGTTTTGCTAAGTCGTTTGATTAGATTTCTCATCCGAGTGAAGTAAAGGCTTGTATATACTAGTAGATTGGAAAACGGTTTGAGAAAAAGGAGCTTTGTAGTAAAATAGTGTTGAAATCGCTTTGATGAAAGAGTTTTGATATTCTCTACTAGTATTGAAGCCTTCACATTTTTAAAGTGACAAGTCACAAAACGATTGTTGAAACAAATCGAATCATAAAATTTCACATTCGAAGACGTGAGTAAAGTCCAAAGGAATCAATCCCAAAACCATCAAAGTATGAATGCCCATGCGACCAAAGGAGGCCGAGTTAAAGTGATGTACGACCTAACGTAGCCGACCTAAGTTGCAAGCGACTTAAGGAGTTAAAGCAGGCCAAAATGTTGTGGCCTAAAATAGTGAGCGACCTAACAAGGTTGCACGTGCCGAGCGACCTAGTGATAAGGCCGAGCGACTTAGTGGTTGTGGTCCAAAGTAATGAGGTCGTGCAACCTAAAGGTAAAAGGCCTAGCGACCTAAAAGGGTATAGGGTCAAGCGGCCTAAAAGGGTAGAGGGCTAGGCACATGACCTAGTGCAGAACGCTCCTTGCCGAGCGACCTAAGGGGATTAGGTCGAGCGACCTAAAGAAAGTAGGTCCAACGACCTAAAATCAGAGGCCAAGCGACCTAGTGGATACGACCTAAGGGGTACGTGACCTAAGTGGTACGCGACCTAAGTGGTACGCGACCTAAGGGGAAGCGACCTATTGGTAATAGGGTCCAACGACCTAAAGGAGATTAGGCCTAACGACCTAAAGGTATTGGGGTCTTGCGACCTACGACCTAATGGTGGAAGGCTGAGCGACCTACGCTCCAAGAAAGGTCGAGCGACCTAAAGAATATAAGGTCTAGCGACCTAAGGACTCAAGCGACCTAAGCACTCGAGCGACCTAACTCCGAACGAGCTATATGCAGGCGGGTCTCATCACACTCGAACGACCTAAAGTATTAAGGAGCGAGCGACCTAAGTCCAGATCCACGCCAGAGCGACCTAAGGTCTAGCGACCTACGACCTAACAGCCAGCAACCTAGATGCGAACGGGCCACTTCCGAGGCAGAATGACCTAACTCCAGGAAATTCACCAAAACACTAAAATTTGGAGTTTTTCGCCAATCCAATCCAAACCAAAAGCAAATATACATGCTAAAGTGATAGGAATTCATCTCCAACAGTCCAATGACAGTTATAGGCAAGTTGTGAGATAAAAATCTCACCTTTTCACTAAAATGGATGAAGATGAAGCTTAAAATGCTATGCAAGAACAACCACTAGCTTAAATCAAAGTCTTCTCTTGAAATTGAAGTTGGATGATGGATTTGAATTGAAGACTTGAGCTTGGAGTTTTAATTTCCCATTCCCTCCTCCATTTTTGATGAAACTTTAATGTTTTAGTGAAGAGATCAAGTTATGAAGAGAAGGGGGTTAGGCTGAGGTAATATGGGTGCAGTCCAAACCAAAGTCACAAGCGGGAAAAAGTAGCGAAAATTCCACTAACTCCAAACATATCAAAGTTTATACTTAAAAAGATCGCAAACGTCATTTTGAACTCAATGGAGGTGGTCTCGAGTCCTAATTTGACTGTATGCAAAAAGTAGCCTTTTGGACCAAAATCCGATTAACGATAAAATATTTAAATAAAATATTTAAACATAAAATCGATAAATATGCGGGTTGTTACAGACTCCCCTCCTTAAAGAAATTGCGTCCTCGCAATATATAAGATGGAAATAAAAAGTAACAACCATAAAAGCATATTAACACAAAAGAAATTTGGAAATAAGAAGTTTACCTCAAAGAGCATGAGAAAGTAAGTCCGGATGTGTTCGCTCGATGAATTCTCTAGTTTCCCAAGAGCAATCGTTAGGATTTGAGGACCATTGAACTTTAACAAGCGGAACATCTTTATTTCGAAGTCGTTTGATCTCCGAAGCAATAATTCGAACAGGATGCTGCTCATAAGTTAAATTAGGTGAAACTTCAATCTCTTCCACAACACCGGGCTCAAGCATCGAATCGGAATCCCGAAGGCACTTCCGTAATTGAGAAACGTGAAACACATCATGCATGGCAGAAAACTGAGCTGGTAATGAAAGGCGATAAGCCATGGAACCAATACGTTCAGTGATAGGAAATGGCCCAATGTATCGAGGCGCTAACTTTCCCGATCGACTGAAACGTACAACACCCTTCATAGGTGAAACACGAATAAACACGAGATCTCCCACAGAAAATTCTAATTTTCTTCTTCGGTTATCGGCATAGGATTTTTGTCTACTCTGGGCTTCTCTCATCCTATGTCGAATAAGTTCAATCTTTTCTGTGGAATCACGAATAAAATCTGGTCCTAAAACCAGCTTCTCACCGGCCTCAAGCCAACAAGAAGGAGATCGGCATGGCCTTTCGTAGAGTGCCTCGAAAGGAGCCATACTAATACTAGATTGGAAGCTGTTATTATAGGAAAACTCAACAAGTGAAATATGATCTTCCCAGCTTCCACCGAAATCAAGCACACAAGCACGAAGAAGATCTTCAAGAGTTTGATTCACACGCTCCGTTTGTCCATCGGACTGGGGGTGATAAGTGGTGCTAAAATTAAGCTTCATTCCCAAAGCTTTTTGAAGACTCTTCCAGAATCCACTAGTAAACAATGGATCTCGATCACTAACAATGGAAGAAGGAACTCCATGTAGTTTAACAATTTCTTTGACAAAGAGTTTGGTCAGAAGAGGAACGGTTCAGTTCGACCAAACGGGAATAAAATGGGCAGATTTAGTAAGTCTGTCAACGATTACCCATAAACTATTATGACCCGAACGAGAACGGGGAAGGCCATCTATGAAATCCATGGAAATTTGATCCCACTTCCAAACTGGAATTTCCAATGGTTGCAATAACCCACCTGGCCTTTGATGTTCAGCCTTAACAAGTTGGCAAGTCATGCAACACTTAACAAAGTTAGCAATATCAGCTTTCAATCCCTTCCAGTAATAAAGTCGCTTCATATCTGCGTACATTTTACTGCTACCGGGATGAATGGAAAATTTGGAACGATGAGAATCTTCTAAAATATCTTTACAAAGATCACTAATATTTAGTACGATCAGTCTACCAAATTTTCGAATGCCGCCACGAAAATTAATATCAAAGTCTTTAAAACCTTCAATATCGGTTTTATCCTTAAGATTTTGGCCAAGCAAAGCCAATTCAGGATCTAGCTGTTGAGCTTCAAGAATGCGGACTAAAAGAGAAAGACGAGCCTCAAGGCTACATAAAACAAGAGATGAACATAAATCGGAGACACGATCTCGAATTTCACAAGAGGATAAATCCTCAAGATCCCTCCATTCGGATATCATCATTGAAACAACCGCTTGTTGCTTGCGACTAAGTGCATCGGCAACTCGATTTCCCTTTCTGGGATTATAAACGATATCAAGATCATAAGAGGCAAGGAACTCGAGCCAACGCTGTTGACGCAAATTAAGTTCCGTTTGAGAGAATAAGTATTTTAGAGACTTATGATCGGTATAAAGCACGAATTTCTCCCCCAAAAGATAATGTCGCCAAATTCGAAGGGCGAAAACGATAGCCGCGAGTTCTAAATCATGTGTGGCATATCTAGTCTCAGCCGGCTTCAATTGCCTAGAAGCATAAGCAATAACACGTTCTTTCAGCATAAGTACGGCACCCAAACCAACGCGACTAGCGTCGGTATAAACAACAAAATCTTGATTCCCTTCGGGAATAACAAGAATAGAAGCATCAGAAAGGAGTTCTTTTAATTTCTGAAAAAAAGTTTCACATTTGTCTGACCAAATGTATTTAACACCTTTCTTTGTTAAGCCAATAAGAGGCACGGCAATCTTAGAAAAGTCTTTTATGAAACGGCGGTAATAACCTGCCAATCCGAGAAAGCTACGGATTTCAGTCACGCTCTCCAGTCTTTTCCAACTTTGAATCGCTTCGATCTTTGAAGGATCCAATGATATTCCGGATTCGGAAATAATATGACCGAGAAACTTCACACTAGATTGCCAAAAGTGGCATTTGGAAAATTTTGCTTTCAGTTGATTGCTCCTAAGAGTTTCCAATACAATTCAAAGATGCTTTTCATGTTCCTCCTCGGTTTTAGAATACACAAGAATATCATCAATAAAGATGAGAACGAACCGATCGAGGAAATCTTTGAAAACTCGATTCATGAGGTCAACGAAATAAGCCGGAGCATTCGTTAAACCGAATGGCCTAACTAGCCATTCATAAGATCCATAACGAGTTCGGAATGAAGTCAAAGGAATACTATCCTCTGCAATACGAAGCTAATGAAAACCGGTAGCCAAGTCCAATTGTGAAAAGACTCTAGCACCACTAAGTTGATCAAACAGATCATCAATCTGAGGCAAAGGATATTTATTCTTAATAGTAAGATCATTAAGCTTGCGATAGTCGACGCAAAGCCTAAGTGTACCATCGGACTTACTTACAAAAATAGCTGAAGCTCCCCAAGGCGAGGAACTAGAGCGAATAAGTTGCTTCGTCTCTAACTCGGATAATTGTTTGCGCATCTCTTCATTCTCCTTATTAGACATGCGATAAGGAGGACGAGTAATAGGTTGAGCTCCAGGTATAAGATTAATTTTGAACTCAATTGCTCGCTTAGGTGGTAGTCCTAAAACGGGCTCAAAGATGTCGGAAAATTCACGAACGGCGCGAATAAGAGAAATGACATCTTCCTCATCATCATTATCATTATCACGAGGATTTAAGGAATATAAAGATGCAACCAAAGCAGAATCTGAATCTTTAAGAACAATAGAAATCTGATTAACAGATTGCGGATGACGGAGATAAATAGTCCGCTCAGGACATAGGATATGAGCTTCATAACGAGTAAGCCAATCCATACCCAAAACCATTCCAAAGCCTAAGTAACGCATGACATGCAAATCGGCTAGGAAAGAAAAATCACACAAAATAATCTCGACATCTTTACAAAGCAAACTAAGAGTTGCGGATCCACCAACCGGATTTGCAATTTTTAAAGAAGTCATTAAAGCAACAACACTTAAGGAAAGAGTGTCTACAAGTTCCTTTGATATAAAAGAATGGGATGCACCCGTATCAAAGAGAACTCTAATAGGTTGATCATGAAATATAATAATGCCATCAAGGACAGAATGAGACATACCTTGACCGCGAGATGTGTTGCCAGAGGCTTGAGCAACGTTTAACTTTCCCTCCTTCTTGCTTGGAAGCTTAGGGCATAGATGCATATAATGATCCGGACTTTTACAGTAGCGACAAGAACGGGGCTTTGAACACTTGTTCGCAAAATGACCCCTAGCACCATAGTTGTAGCATTTCCCATCACTAGAGGAAAAAGTCTTTGCAGCAGGAGTTGCTTGCTTACCCTTTTTGTTGGGATAAGGACCTTTGAATTTGTTTGGCCTCTTCTTGTTGTTGAAGTTTGGTTTGGAAGCCACCACTTCAACATCACTGTCCTTATCAGCCTCTTCAAGACGAAGAGCGATATCAATGAGTTGGTCGAACGAAACTTCTAACTTTAGAAGTAATGGCTTTTTGAGATTCTTGTTTAAGCCATAGACGAACCTCTGGTTCTTCTTCAATGGAGTGTTGATGTATTCAACACCATATTTGGACAGTGACTCGAAGGATGCGACATAATCTGTCACAGAGGATTCACCTTGAACAAGGTCTATAAAATGACGAGCCAATGTCACCTTCTCTGCTTCTGGTACGAATTTTAATTCGAAGCATTCCCGGAATTGCTCCCAGGTAAGATCCGCTTCATTAACCTCAGAAATAAGAAGTTCGTACCAATCCAATGCTCTCTCTTGGAGCATACTGGAAGCCACCTGAACACGGTGAAGATCGACAAGATTCATGCGAGAAAAGATTCGATCGCATGTTCTTAACCAAGCCTGGACCTCGATAATATTTCGGAACCTTTGAACGGTTTCCCACCCAAGTTGGTATAATCGTTGCACAAACGTGCAAATCCAGACTTAGGGTGAGTTGGTTCCAGATTAGGACCAGCTGTCTGAGCATTCTTTATTAAATCAAGAAGTTGTTGAGCAGTCATAAAAACTCCATCCTGGGGAGTAACAGTAGATGGTCCAGCTCTGGGACGGCCTGGTCTAGACATTCTTCTTTAAGGAAGAGAAAAGAAAAAAAGTTATTCTCCAAATAAATATCAAGCAAATCTTGATAGATAAAACAAGGATACATAGAAGGAAATAGGATAAATCGGTACGAAGACTCGAAATAAATCCTAAGGCACGACCCCTAAGTTGGACTTAGGACGATGATCCTTGTTAAGTTATTCTACATTGTTCCGAAGTTTGGCTTTGATACCAAGCTGTGACGCCCCACCTCTATACCCACGCTAACCAAGAACACTACGATGTAGTGCTGTCAATTAGCACGGAGAATAAGGCTGTGGAGGAGCGACCATCCATGTAACTTCTTTGTGCGAGCACCGATATGTCAGATAGAACAGAATGCATATCATTTAAGGAGGAAATCCGACATACCGATACAAACTCAAAGCTATCACACAGTGGCTATATATATAATCTTCGGAAACAAACATAGAAATAATCATAACATAAACCAGTCATAGACATCCTTATCACAAAGGCGGAAGAAGATATGAATATATATATATAACACATGAAAGTGTACATCAGAGTAGTGGTCAGAAAGATCCACGATAATACAAAAGAATAGCAACACGTGCTATACAAAAGAATAAATACACAACATAGAGTCTATATCTCAAATGTGTACAACTAAAAACTACTAATCTAAGTAGTTAGCCAAAAGTCAGAATAATCCAGAAGAGAAGTCAAGCAGAAGCACCTGTAACATCTCGGTCTGACCCGAGTATTATTTATAAGAAAATAATAAACGGATCAGTCTAACTATAAATATCAGATGACATGGTATAGAATAAGGGGTATGGCATAAACATATAATAACCATAATGGCATACTACTATAAGTATGTAAATGATAATCAACAAGGGATTAATCAATATCACAAGAATCTTCTCAAAGATCCAAACCCATAAAAAGGTAATGACACACGAATTCACCAATACACAAAAATTGATAAAGCATATCAATGAAAACCACGAAAATTGGTGAAGCACTAAATCCAGAAATCAACACACGAAATCCAGAACAAATCCCAGAAATCAACACACGAAATCCAAAAATCACTAAAAGGGGGAAGTCCGAGCACACAGACGAGAAGCTATCTCATGGAAACTATCCATTTAATTTTTCGAACACACGAATGGCCCGAAGGCCTTTGACACACGAACGGCCCGAAGACCATGGGGTGCTACCCCATATATGTGAGTAGAAACAGCACCCAAGCGGGGTCTAGTCTCCCTCGCAAACAAAGAGACATCGCTCAATCGCTAGTCTAAATCACAAATATGATCGTCATGATCATAAGGAAGTGTCGATCACACCAAGCTAGTAAATATATGAGTTTAGCTTCATGTCCCATAACCACTTGCTTAACTTAAATATTTACGAACAAACTGTAGATCTTCACTAGAAAGTTGTCACAAAAAGGTTCAGTTGAACAAGTCCAAGAATTAACCGACGAAGTAAACGCAACTGTTTCATACCACCTGTTTTGCTAAGTCGTTTGATTAGATTTCTCATCCGAGTGAAGTAAAGGCTTGTATATACTAGTAGATTGGAAAACGGTTTGAGAAAAAGGAGCTTTGTAGTAAAATAGTGTTGAAATCGCTTTGATGAAAGAGTTTTGATATTCTCTACTAGTATTGAAGCCTTCACATTTTTAAAGTGACAAGTCACAAAACGATTGTTGAAACAAATCGAATCATAAAATTTCACATTCGAAGACGTGAGTAAAGTCCAAAGGAATCAATCCCAAAACCATCAAAGTATGAATGCCCATGCGACCAAAGGAGGCCGAGTTAAAGTGATGTACGACCTAACGTAGCCGACCTAAGTTGCAAGCGACTTAAGGAGTTAAAGCAGGCCGAAATGTTGTGGCCTAAAATAGTGAGCGACCTAACAAGGTTGCACGTGCCGAGCGACCTAGTGATAAGGCCGAGCGACTTAGTGGTTGTGGTCCAAAGTAATGAGGTCGTGCAACCTAAAGGTAAAAGGCCTAGCGACCTAAAATGGTATAGGGTCAAGCGACCTAAAAGGGTAGAGGGCTAGGCACACGACCTAGTGCAGAACGCTCCTTGCCGAGCGACCTAAGGGGATGAGGTCGAGCGACCTAAAGAAAGTAGGTCCAACGACCTAAAATCAGAGGCCAAGCGACCTAGTGGATACGACCTATGGGGTACGCGACCTAAGTGGTACGCGACCTAAGTGGTACGCGACCTAAGGGGAAGCGACCTATTGGTAATAGGGTCCAACGACCTAAAAGAGATTAGGCCTAACGACCTAAAGGTATTGGGGTCTTGCGATCTACGACCTAATGGTGGAAGGCTGAGTGACCTACGCTCCAAGGAAGTTCGAGCGACCTAAAGAATATAAGGTCTAGCGACCTAAGGACTCGAGCGACCTAACTCCGAACGAGCTATATGCAGGCGGGTCTCATCATACTCGAACGACCTAAGGTATTAAGGAGCGAGCGACCTAAGTCCAGATCCACGCCAGAGCGACCTAAGGTCCAGCGACCTACAACCTAACAGCCAGTGACCTAGATGCGAACGGGCCAGTTCCGAGGCAGAACGACCTAACTCCAGGAAATTCACCAAAACACTAAAATTTGGAGTTTTTCGCCAATCCAATCCAAACCAAAAGCAAATATACATGCTAAAGTGATAGGAATTCATCCCCAACAGTCCAATGACAGTTATAGGCAAGATGTGAGATAAAAATCTCACCTTTTCACTACAATGGATGAAGATGGAGCTTAAAATGCTATGCAAGAACAACCACTAGCTTAAATTAAAGTCTTCTCTTGAATTTGAAGTTGGATGATGGATTTGAATTGAAGACTTGAGCTTGGAGTTTTAATTTCCCATTCCCTCCTCCATTTTTGATGAAGCTTTAATGTTTTAGTGAAGAGATCAAGTTATGAAGAGAAGGGGTTGGGCTGAGGTAATATGGGTGCAGTCCAAACCAAAGTCACAAGCGGGAAAAAGTAGCGAAAATTCCACTAACTCCAAACATATCAAAGTTTATACTTAAAAAGATCGCAAACGTCATTTTGAACTCAATGGAGGTGGTCTCGAGTCCTAATTTGACCATATACAAAAAAGTAGCCTTTCGGACCAAAATCCGATTAACGATAAAATATTTAAACATAAAATCGATATATATGCGGGTTGTTACATAATACTACCATTTACATGACAATTCCTTTAACGTTAAAATTTGTATTTAACGTTTACTTTAACGCAATGTTATCAATAATTATTTCCTTAATTTGTTTTGCATTAATTTCGATCCGAAATGTTCAGACGCTGCTAACTTCTTCATTTGAACTCCGATCGTAAAACTTTATATAAGAAAGTGACATAGAAAATCGCTACGAATACAATGGTGCAAGTTTCATAGTCAAATTTTGACGTTTACTCAAATTTCATTTTTGAGCTTTAATAATTATTTATTAATTCTTTTTATTAGTTACTATTTATTTTACTGGATGTTAAACTATATAGGTCAATAAAAAAATCAAACCCATTGAATAATTAGTTTCATTTAAATCACAATTAAATGTTTATCGATATCGTATATCGATATGCATACATATAACTTTTATATATGCACCAATCAATTACATATGGCACCCAAAAAGTTACAAATAGCACCCAGAACCTCAGATTATAAATAATTAATATTTCTTAAAAATTAATTAATTAAATTAATTTATAACACTTTATAAACTAATTAAATTATGTGGTGTTTCAAAAAATTTACTAATATGTTTTCGATTCGTAGGTCTAAATTTAGTCAGTTATTAATATTAAACAATTCGAATATTAATGTTTGCACATTATTTCAGCAAATAGTGTGATATTTTAGCCGAATTCACCGCTTATAGATTATCATCGGTTAAATCCAATTTTACATTTTAAGCGGTACCATTTAGTAACGATTATTTACACGCATTCTCTTCATCAAAACTATATAACTTTAGAATGTATAAAATCTAGTTATAGTCCCAATTCTAATATTATTCATATTCAACTCGGTTAGTCCATAAACAAAATTCTTGGTTCAATACTAACATTTATTATTTCCGTACTATTCTGGCCAGAGATTTTTATTTTGGATTGACTATATTTGATTATGATTTTAACCTCATACAATCAAGGAGACGAATTCTCTATTAAATATCGTTGCACTTTCAATGCTTCAACTCAGGCCCAACTACAATCGTTTGATGGTCTCCATGCCATGATAATTATAATCAAAGTGAGGTATCCATATTGAAGTTCAACGGTATTCTTAAATCGAGGGAAGCTGTGCAGCATCGTCACTCTAAGAATTTCTATTTTATTTATGTGTTATTAACCGACGGGTAACTCTTAGTTGAGTCATTTAATAGATATCCAATAAATATGAGTACTCTCTATCCTTGTGCTCCAAATAACCATGAATAATGCACTCCCCAATATTTAAAAAACTTATGTACCATGTCTCAACGTATGTATAGATGTCATTTCTTAAAACATCTTAATTAGGAATATTTAAAATAAAATATTTTTTATGTTGTAATTAATCACTCGCGATTGCAACTATTTGCAGTTTCACTCATATAATATTTTATTTAAGAACATTCTTATTTATATACTTTAAATTAATTACTTAATTAATTATATCACAATATAACAAAGCACACATAAGATATGTTGTTTGGAGGACATCTTCAATAAGACGCAATTCAGAACTACCCGTGATATTGTTTATTTCATGCAATGTTAGTTATTTTGTATTTCATGCAATATAATTGCTTTTCCTTCTACATGTGATATAACTGTTGCATTCCATTCTAAATTCTAGACTTTATGTTTTAGCGAAAATGCCAGTGCGAGAGGTATTCACATATTGTGTATCAGGAACTTTCAAAAGTGTGTGCTAATCAGTGGATTCAATCAAATGTTTCAGTTGTAAGTGGGAAATGTGATGTTTTGGAAAGTGCGTGAGCTTATGTCATTTCCCATATTCAACGTCAACATTAAACTGAATTCAGTTGCAAACTCAATTATATACACTAAGATATAATCATGAATATGGATTAATTATTCAAGAAAAGAGTCACAAGTCCCTGTTTTTGATGTTGTTATACAAAAAGTCCCTGCAGAAATTAATATGTAAATTTGGTCCCTATTTTTCAAAAATAAAAAAACGCAAAGTGTCTTGCACTTTTCTAATTTTGAAATATTTTCGAAATTTTTGAAATTTTCGAAAATTTTGAAAATTTGAAAAGCGCAAGTTCACTTGCACTTTCTATCAGGAAAGCGCAAGCTAGTTTGCGCTTTCTAATTTTGAAATTTTTGAAAAGCGCAAGGAAACTTGCGCTTTCTATCAAGAAAGCGCAAGCTAGTTTGCGCTTTCTGATTTTGAAAATTTTGAAATTTTAAAAAGCGCAAGCTAACTTGCGTTTTCTGATTTAGAAAAAACAGGGACTTAATTTACATACTTATTTCTACAGGGACTTTTCTTGTAACACCATCAGAAATAGGGACCTTTCGTGCAAAGCCCCTTAATTATTTGCCCACTACAATCGCACTCAGTCCAAAAAAGTCGTATCTATCTAAATTCATCTTAAAAAGGGATCAGATCAAATTCAAGTATTAGAAACCAATTTAATAACCTATCAAACTTGCTTTAAATTGTTATTCTTTACAAACTAAATATTCACCATTTATCTTAATATCAACAATTTAATTGATAGAGATCTATGTTTTTCTATTAGGATTTCTCACTTTCTTACCATTGATTTGTACTGCTTTATTTTTTTAATTATAATTTAAAGCACTGTTTTAAACTTGCAAGATCTGATCTTGAAAACTCATTATATTGTTTTTGACTTCGTGACTTACGAATCTAGTTATATTTATGTGATTTCATGATTTTGAGATCAATTAGTTAACTTATATGGAATTTGTACGTTTATAATATACTTGCTTTAGTTCTTTAAAATGTAGCCTTTTTAATAGTTTAATTTAATAAATTTTGGTTTCTGTCCCACTCCAATAATCATGGAGTCATTTTTTCTAATTATACGATAGAACGCTCTGACCCGATTTGATGTTAACAAAATGAAAATGATGTTTTTTTCATCTAATTTAATTCAAATTATCATTTTATACTTAATTTCAATTACCACTAATGGACATTAGTGAAATAACAATCAAGCCTGCTATTGTAACAGACACACACACTTTCTTTCATGTTTAAAATGTAGAAAAATTATTACTCTTTGGTATTGAATTAAGAAATTTAAATTAGTTTCAATTTTTCCTGTTAAATTCGAAAAATCAACAAAACAATTTATATTTTTTTGTTCGATTTAATATAGAGTAGCAAAACAATTGAGGAAACAACAAATTTAAGTTATTGTAAAATTTACCATTGAATATAATTGACACATCATTATTTTTTTAACATAAATGTTAAATAATTTATTATTATTATTTGAAGATATGTCCAAAAGGTTAACAAATCTTTTTTCATTCTACACAAAATAAAATCAAATATTCATGAAACGTTTTCTCCAACTCCATTGAATTGTTTAAATAACTATTACTCAACAAATGAAGTGCACAATCTCACTAAAATTCAAAAAAGATAAGGACGATGTAAACCTTAACCTAGAACCAAATCGATTTAAGTCAATGCTTTGTTATAACGATTGTTATACCGCCTTTTGGCAAGGCCGTGACACCAAGGAATTGACTATTAACCAATGACGATCCGTCCTAAAGATCAGTTATATACATGCTCACTATGGATATCGACGAATTTTGTCCAAGTCCTGATCGAGCTAAAAATGGTTTGACACGACAAGTGAAGCTATGAGAGCCAACGTTCCAAATCTCAAGTCAATCTGAGTTCGTATGCTCAAGTTACGACCGATGGAAAATTGAGTAAAAACAGCCTCGCGTTCGACTCGCTCAGTTCGCGTCCCTCAGAAATGCCAACTTCGACTCACTCCGCCTCGAGCCTACTTCGACTCGCTCCGCTTCAACCCACACTTCGACTCGCTCCGCCTCGAGCCACACTTCGACTCGCTCCGCATCGAGCCACCTTTCAACTCGCTCCACTTCGACTCCAGCACAGAATCACTGTTCCACTCACTCCTCTTCGACTCCATCAGAGAGCCACGTTCCGACACGATCTACTTCACATCCACATAACGGAGCATGGCAATCGATACGAATGAAAGCATGGTCATCGATACGAACAAAGGGATTCGTAGCGATACGAACTGGGCTAATTTGTAACCGAGTCGAACAGAGCGAGTCGAACAAAACAGCCAACCGAGAATCCCATTTCGTATCGATCATAACTCCTAATCTACAAATCCAAATTCTATGAAATTTTCACAGAAGGCTACGTGCATGCTAAAGAATGTCCACGCTAAATTTCGACTCCATTGGATGAAATCTTGATCGATACGAAGTCTGTTCGTATCGATCACGGATCAGACCGAAACTTCACGGGCCTGGTCACGTGCCAGAGAGGGTCTCCCGAGATTTGAGCGAAATACCAGCCTCCTACACCTATAAATAGACCCCCAAAGCCAACAGAAAAGGGGTTCTTCTTCTTCTTGAAGATCTCCAACGCCCAGACTCCGCCAGATCCAGATCTAGACTCCATTGCTGCTGCTACCAATGAGATTTACTGCTGCAAATCATAATCATCTGCTATAACTTACTGAATTCACTTTTAATCTTCAAAGAAAGATCAATAAAGCTAACAACTTCATAGTGGACGTAGGCAATACGCCGAACCACTCTAAATTCTTGTGTCTCTGTCTACTTCTTTCTGTTTTAAGTTTATTTTTCTTCATTTTCTATCTTCTACATTACTTATATCTGTGATCCGTGATTACATACTGCTGATTTGTGTTCATAAACTGGTGCTTTCACGATATTTGGGGTTTGTGGCCATTTTTGGCGCAAACACTTTGGTGCTCTCACTGAGAGTTGAACTCAGGGATTCTATCATTTGGAAATTGGATTTGGAGGCTTATAAAATTTAGATCTGAAAAGCTATGACAAGGCAATCAAATAGAAGACAAAGGGCGGAGAGAAGTCAGCACGAAGGAAGTCAGGAGGCTTCCTCAGGAGCAAACCAGACATCAATCTTCATTACCAGGGATGAGATAGAGACAATGATGAAAAGACAAGAGGAAATGATCCAGAACTTGCTTCTTCAGATTGGGCAGCTTGGAGCACAAAATCAAGGAGCAACCAGAGTTCAGAACGGAGTAGGACCATGTGGCACAGCCCCAGAACTAGGGGCACTTACCCAGAGCATGTTGATCCGATCCCAGGAGCAGTACCGGGAGGAGCTGCGCAGCGCGGCGTTGATGGAGAAGCAAATGCTCGTTCAGGAGAGCAGATTCCAGGAATCCCTCGTGAACTCGGGGGGCAAATCGAAAAGGACGGACTAGGACTACAACTTTGAGATAGTGACAGATTAGCGGAGATGGTCAGACGAGCCATGAGAGGCGGACTAGTGAATAGAGATCTGGAGGATGTGAATAGGAGTCCCTTCGCTCCTACGATCAGACAAGCCAGGAATTCACCAGAATTCAAGTTACCAACATTTGACATGTATGATGGGAGGACGGATCTTGCGGTTCATCTAACGAAATACATGAGGCACATGGAAGTGTTGGGGGCATCGGAGGAGGTCATGGCCCGGTGCTTCCCACTGTACCTGGCTGACATAACAGCATTATGGTTCAAACAACTGGAAAGCGGTTCCATTCGAACATGGACCGATTTGACTGAAAGGTTCATGAGGCAGTTCAGGGTTCACATTTCAGGACCCAAAAATGTGATGAGTTTGGAAACACTGAAGCAAAGAACCGGGGAGTCTTTAAGGAACTTTCTGACGCGATTCAATGCAACGACAGCTTCGGTGTATCGACCCGATCCGTCCATGGTTTTGATGGCAGCCGTATCTGGCGTAGCAGATGGCACAGAGTTCAAGAATTCGTTAACGAGGGATCCCCATATGGATCTAGGATAATTTTATCATGAGGCTGAAGGTTTTTTACGACTAGAGGACGCAAATGCTCAAAGAGAAGAAGGAGAAGGAGTTGATGTCTATGCAATCAATGGTGAGAATCCTCCTAAAACAGATTCAGGAACTGGTAAAGGGAAACGAAAAGCTGAGGATAATAGTGATGGACCGACGCGACCACGAAAGGAACCAAGATTCACCTCTTATACGGAGTTGAACGAGACTTTGGAGCGAATCTACCAGGATACTAGGGGGCAGATTCCCTATCGAAGGCCAATGAGAAGGGATCCAACCAACAATGAAAGAAGGTCAGACAAGTACTGCTTATTCCACGAGCTGAATGGCCATAGCACAAATGATTGCCGACACTTGAAGGATGAGGTTGAGGGACATATTTGGAATGGTCTGCTATCATAGTATGTCAGAAGGGGAACAACGGTGGAACGGGAGCGACCACCACCTGCACCTACTGGGGACGGCTCAGGATCGAGGCGTCGGCTTGTCATCAATTTATTAGGATAATAACGAATAAGTAGCAAACTCCACACCAACACGATTATGTCATTTACACATGTACAGGACCGCGAACGATCCTCAGGCATGCTCTGATACGACTATTAATCGCAACGGTGTAGGTGTTTGCACTTTGACGTCCCTGTTTTACTTTTATTTTCCATTTCTGATGTTTGAATTTGATTTTATTGAACAAGTCTGTTAAAAAACTCATGTTGAATAAAAGAATGCCATTTGTGATGCCCTGACGGCTAAGCCACTCACACATGTAAGGGACCGCGAACGGTCCTCAGGCATGCTCTGAGATGGCGATAAACCGCCATCATAAACAATTCAGAAACTCACTCGAACGTGAAATCTGGCAATGATGATACTAAGTCCCTCCCCGGGCATGCTTATTTCGCCTCGAACGGCACCCGACCGTGAACGGTCACAATTCGCCTTGAACGGCACCCGACCGCAAACGGTCATAATTCGCCTCGAACGGCACCCGATCGCGAACGATCACAAATCGCCTCGAACGGCACCCCGACCGCGAACGGTCACCATTCGCCGCGAATGGCATCCGACCACGAACGGTCACCTATCACCTCGAATTACATACGATCCCGAACGATCGTCAGTCGTGGTCAAATAAAACTATCAATTTCTTTGCAGGCCATCAACAGGATATGAACATCCAGCATATGGCATTTCAAAGCACATCATGTTTCCACAAGACGTACTTTGGGGGGCAAATGTTATCCCGCCTTTTGGCAAGGCCGTGACACTAAGGAATTGACTAGTAACCAATGACGATCCGTCCTAGAGATCAGTTATATACAGGCTCACTATGGATATCGACGAATTTTGTCCGAGTCCGGATCGAGCTAAAAATGGTTTGAAATGACAAGTGAAGCTATGAGAGCCAACGTTCCAAATCTCAAGTCAATCCGAGTTCGTATGCTCAAGTTACGACCGATGCAAAATTGAGTAAAAACAGCCTTGCGTTCGACTCGCTCAGTTCGCGTCCCTCAGAAATGCCAACTTCGACTCGCTCCGCCTCGAGCCTACTTCGACTCGCTTCGCCTCGAGCCACACTTCGACTCGCTCTGCCTCGAGCTTACTTCGACTCGCTCCGCTTCAACCCACACTTCGACTCGCTCCGCCTCGAGCCACACTTTGACTCTCTCCGCTTAGAGCCACCTTTCAACTCGCTCCACTTCGACTCCAGCATAGAATCACTGTTACACTCACTCCTCTTCGACTCCATCAGAGAGCCACATTCCGACATGATCTACTTCACATCCACATAACGGAGCATGGCAATCGATACCAATGAAAGCATGGTCATCGATACGAACAAAGGGATTCGCAGCGATACGAACTGGGCTAATTCGTAACCGAGTCGAACAGAGCGAGTCGAACGCAACAGCCAACCGAGAACCCCATTTTGTATCGATCATAACTCCTAATCTACAAGTCCAAATACTATGAAATTTTCATAGAAGGCTACGTGCATGCTAAAGAATGTCCACGCCAAATTTTGACTCCATTGGATGAAATCTTGATCGATACGAAGTCTGTTCGTATCGATCACGGATCGGACCGAAACTTCACGGGCTTGGGCGCGCGGGCCTGGTCATGTGCCAGAGAGGGTCTCCCAAGGTCTGAGCGAAATACCAGCCTCCTACACCTATAAATAGACCCCCAAAGCCAATAGAAAAGGGGTTCTTCTTCTTCTTGAAGATCTCCAACGTCCAGACTCCGCCAGATCCAGATCTAGACTCCATTGCTGCTGTTACCAACGAGATTTACTGCTGCAAATCATAATCATCTACTGTAACTTACTAAATTCACTTGTAATCTTCAAAGAAAGATCAATAAAGCTAACAACTTCATAGTGGACGTAGGCAATACGCCGAACCACTCTAAATTCTTGTGTCTCTGTCTACTTCTTTCCGTTTTAAGTTTATTATTCTTCATTTTCTATCTTCTACATTACTTAGATCCATGATCTGTGATTACATACTGCTGATTTGTGTTCATAAACTGGTGCTTTCACGATATTTGGGGTTTGTGGCCATTTTTGGCGCAAACAACGATTATAAAATGTAATTCACCGTTGTTATATCAAAAGGGGACCGTATCGACCTAATTTAAAAACAATGAATAAAAACGTGGATGGGTACATGCATCTTGAATGACTATCTATATTGATGCAATTAGATCAACTAGTTATTTATTTTAAAGTGCATGAAATTGACAAGATTTATATTGACGCAAATTAGATCAACTAGCACGGTTAAAACATTTTCTTTTCCATTTAATGTTTGATTACACATAATCCACCCACAACCAACTTAAATCCTGGTTACGTCCCTGAATATATAACAATCATATTCGTAAACTAAAGACCAAAACAATAAACACAAGGTTATCAAAGTTGAAATTAATATTAACAAGAAATGAAAAGTTCAAAACCATAGCCAAATTCAAAACATTAGATCCAAAATAATCCCTACCAAATTATGCGATATTTTTTTTATTTTTTTTGACTCCGCTTGTGTAGTTTTCTATGCAGCCTGTCCCAAGTCAGGATAAATGAGGAGGGTTGTGATAGGCTTGGCGAGTCAATGTAAAAACCACAGCCTCTCTTATGGAAATGGAACCTAATTGTATTTCGGTGGGGCGTAACCCTCTTAGCGACGCGCCATATCGAGGCTCGGGTATGGTGAAAAGTGAGCAAGGGCTGGGTCGCCACTACCTTAGTGGCACGCCATATCGAGGCTCAGGTATGGTGATAAATATGCAAGGGCTGGGTCGTCACTCCTTTAGTGGCATGCTACATCGACGCCCCGATGTAGCGATAAATGAGCAAGGATCTTCGCACTTTACTCGGTGGGTGCGGGGGGCAAGGAAGCTAGTGGATGAAAGTAGGATTCAGTTAGGTAGTTGGAATGTAGGATCATTAACAGGATAGCTAAGAGAGATAGTTGATACTATGAATAGGAGACGTGTAAATATCTTATGCGTTCAGGAGACCAAATGGACGGCCCAGAAGGCGAAGGAGGTGGAGAACACAGGCTTCAAGTTGTGGTATATGGGAAAAGAACATAACGAGAACGGGGTAGGCATCTTAATTGACAAGAACCTTAGAAACGGAGTTGCCGATGTTAGGAGATAAGGGGACAGGATCATCCTAGTAAAGTTGGTAGTGAGCGATATGATTCTGAACGTCATTAGTGTCAATGCCCCACAAGTAGGGCTATGTGACGCCGTCAAGAGGAATTTCTGGGAAGAGCTAGATATTATGGTTAGAGATGTGCCTAGTAGCGAAAAACTTTTCATAGGAGGAGATTTTAACGGGTATGTTGGTACAACTAGTGGTGGGTTTGAGAGAGTGGATGGTGGTTTTGGATATGACGATAGGAACCAAGAAGGAGAAGAAATACTGAATTTCGCTATTGCTTATGACCTCATGATAACTAATACTTTCTTTAGAAAGAGACAATCACACTTAGTCACTTTTAGTAGTGGTCAACACTTTAGCTAGATTGACTTTGTCCTTACTATAAGAGATGACAAACGAGCCTATGTAGATTGCAAAGTCATACCTAGAGAATGCGTCGTCTCATAACATCGACTTCTGATATCCGAGTTTTGTCTTCGAATACGTGTTCGACAGAATAAAGGAGCCAAGATTAGTCGAACGAAATGGTGGAAGCTCAAAAGAGATGCTTCACGGATGTTTAAGGATAGGATGATGAGAGAAGGGGCATGGAATTTGGAAGGTAGAGCAAATCACATGTGGGATGAGATGACAACGCGCATTCGGAAAGTGGCTACTAAGGTGTTTGGTGTAACGAAAGGAAATAATCGCGAACATAAAGATTCATGGTGGTGGAACAGTGATGTGCAAAAAGCTATTAAACAGAAGAAGGAATGTTATAAGTGCTTGCATCATCACAGGAGAGAGGACAACATGCAAAAGTACAAATTGGTGAAGAAGAATGCAAAGAGAGCGGTGAGTGAAGCGAGGGGTCAGGCGTAAGAAGACCTGTATAATAAGCTAGGTACGAAGGAGGGTGAAAAAGACGTCTATAGGATAGCTAAGCTCCGTGAGAGGAGGACAAGAGACTTCAACCAAGTTAAATGCATCAAAGATGGCAATAATAGACTTTTGGTGAAGGACGATGAGATAAAAAATAGATGGAGAGATTACTTCGACAAGCTATTTAATGAAGAAGGTGATAGCACTATGATCGAGATAGACGTCTCTTTTGATGACACCAGTAGGCATTTTGTTCGGAGAATTCAAGAATCCGAGGTAAAGGAGGCGCTAAAACAGATGAAAGCATGCAAGGCATTGGGGCCTGATGGCATCCCCATTGAGGTGTGGAGATGCCTTGGAGATGCAGGGATAGCCTGGCTAACTAAGCTGTTCAAAAATATTTTCAAATCAAACAAGATGCCAGATGAGTGGAGGAGAAGCATATTAGTTCCAATTTTTAAGAATAAAGGAGATATCCAAAGTTGCACAAACTACAGAGGAATTAAGCTTATGAGTCATAGATGAAGCTTTGGGAGAGTGTCATTGAACATCGATTAAGAAGAACGAAAAGCGTTTCAAAAAACCAATTTGGCTTCATGCCTGGGAGGTCGACCACAGAGGCGATTTTCTTGATAAGACAACTTATGGAGAGGTTTAAGGAGCAAAAGAAGGATCTTCACATGGTAATTATCGATTTGGAGAAAGCTTATGACAAAGTACCACAAAAGGTGATGTGGTGGGCTTTGGAAAAGAAGAGAATCCTAACAAAGTACATTACCCTTATCAAGGATATGTACGATGACGTTGTGACTAGTGTCAGAGCATGCGATAGTGTAACCAATGACTTTCCCATTAACATAGGATTACATCAAGGGTCAGCTTTGAGCCCCTATATTTCACTACACCAAAACAGTCATTTGGCAACACTTTTTTTTTTATTTGGCGACACTTATATGGGTTGCATTTTAGTCACGCTAATAAGTGTCGCTATCCAATATAAGTGTTACTGAAAATAAAAATTTACACTTTTAAATACGGCGACACTTATTTTCGTTGTAAGCCTTGGTTTAATTGGAGTTAATTGAAATATACTAGGGCAAAATTGTAATTGAATAACATATCACGCTTAACCCTAGCCACGCTTATCCCTGGCCGCATTTTCCCCAAATCGTTTCCCTCTCTGACGTTCATTCTCCAATTCGCACGCTCCACTTTTGGCGACGGCAGGCTCTGACGTTCATTCTCCAATTCGCAGGCTCCACCTTTGGCGACGGCAGGCTCCACTTTTGGCGACGGCAGGCTCCAGTTCGCAATCGACTACGGCAAGGCTTCAGGTTAATACTTTTTTCGACTAGGGCAATTTGATTTGTTGTTGTTTTCCCTGTCATTTCATCATCTTCTGATCGATTGTAGATCTATTTTTTAGCGACCACAAAGATCTCTTCATATCGATATAACAGATGTCAACATTAATTTACCAGAACACAATGTGGACAATAATAAATAATAAATGGGAAAAAAGACTGAACTAAAGAAAATCATAAAGAACAATCAAGAATCAAAGCATTGTAAGCGATGAAAGCAATCATCACCATATACAATTACAGAGCCCATCTAGTCAATAAAATGGTGAAAATCTAACAGATAGTGCCTGGAAGTAGACAACTCTTGTTCAAGATTTTTAGTACGCTCAGAGAGTTGCTCATACAATTTCATTGAGGTGTCCTGAAAGATAGATATATTATTGGTCCATGTACTGATTATTAAATCTTTCTAATTTATTTATACTCTGGTGAAAACTAAAAATATATTATGACTTATGATGGCAAATAAGGCTCACCTGAGAACCTTCAATAGTAACCATGAGCTCCTTATTGTTCTCTTCTGCAAAAGCATGCTTATTGTTTAATTTAATACGAAAATGTAAGAGAATGATAACTATTGATGGGTATTATATGAAAATTTTAAATTAACATTCTATAGAAAATTCTAGTATGCACAACTGCAAAATCTTTAAGAAAGGTACAAAACAATTTTTTTTCCCATAAGTATCATTAAAAATTTGAATATAGCAAGACAAGAACTGGAATAACAGTTTGAAACATACCTAAAGAAGCCTCGGTGCAGATACTAGTAGAAGAGCTGGTTTTTCATTCTTCATCGTACAACCTCTTATACATTGCAACCTGTGAAAGTATTAAACAGCTTTTAAGTTGCATAGAAGTTCCTTTTCTGTTTTTAGCTATCTTTTCTTCTTTGGAAAATTTATCTACATCCATACTTTTGAAATACATCCATATCTTTGCCTCTTTTCCAAAATGAAGTTTCTTTCATTCATTCATATGTATATATGTATATATAACAGTTCCTGTGTTTCTTTTTGTCTTATGCGTAAAATCAATCATTTAGTTCATGATTCATTTCACTATTCTGGTATGAGATTTGGGAGCTATTTGAAGTATTATTAACACACTGATGTATGATCATTATCTCATTTGCGAATATTATGCTAAGATACCTAAGTATGGATCAAATTGATGAGGCTTGTAACGAATTATGGTTCAGATTTCTACCAAGAAACTGACTGTCACTAAATCCTTTCTCAAGTTTAGGAAACGTAAAACCAACATGACGTGTATGCCAAGGAGTTATGGGAACAACTGTAGTGCCAAATGGAATGCAAAGTCATATCATTGCTTGATCCTATGTATTCTAT
Source organism: Allium fistulosum (assembly GCA_030737815.1). Taxonomy (NCBI): domain Eukaryota; kingdom Viridiplantae; phylum Streptophyta; class Magnoliopsida; order Asparagales; family Amaryllidaceae; genus Allium; species Allium fistulosum. Next base: position 676,001,846 of record CM060907.1, on the reverse strand, counting down.
TGTGCATGTTTATTCAAGCTTACATTGATTGTAAAAAAGAATAACTATTTGGTTAGTTATTGCACTTACTCTCTTTAGAGCATCCGACCATCAAACACTTGTCTATTACAGCTTGTTCAAAAATACTAGTACGTTTTTATCAACTTGTCCAAAATAAAAGAGTTGCCGTGGAAGGATCACTAGTCCCATAAATTCAGTTTCAAACGTAGTTCTTTAGTTTCAACAAATCATTTCTATTTAAATACCAATATTATGTACTGTAGCAATTTACATTTACAAATACTCTTCCAAAATTCTAACACAATCAGTCTTTTGTTCCATGTCACACGGCCTTTTATTTTTCCTCTTAAGGATCAATATATTTCTCTATACATATAAGATTAGATTATTTAGTAGTGATTTTGATCATTTGATCATTTGATGTTTATAAAGGTTTCTTCCTTGTAATCAATACTTCCATTGCATTGTCCTTATTTCAGATCTAAGGTTTGAAGTTAATTTTTAATTACAGTAACTGATCATAGTTTGTCCTTTATAAACAGTAAATTGATCGTAGTTTGTCTTTTTTTTCAAACAGTAATGCTTCTACGATTCTATTTTTTTTGGTTACTTGAATTGAAAATTGCAGTGTCCTGCTTTTATTTTTAGAGTAAAGGGTTACACACACATGTCAAAAAATTCATGTAAATCCTTAGAGATTTTTTTGGCCCCGTCTGACAAGTGTGTTCAACAGAAAAATCAGGAGAAATACTACCATGTGCCGCGGTACAACTTTCTGGTTTGGGTCCGGAAGCCGCGAGAGGAGTTGAGGAGGTGGGTATGCATAGAGATTAAAGCAGAGGGCTAGGGGAAGACGGTGCGGTCGGGGCCGGAGTAGGGACATGGAAGAATATGGCATCCAGGACGTTGGAAACGTTGCTCGATAGGAGCGAGGACATTATCGTGTTCATGTTCAGCAGTTTCGTTGGCCTTGTCATGTATCTGAGTTGAGTAGTCCTTCATAATTTTTAATACTTCTGTATGTCTATAGTTTGCATAGACTGCTTGATTTAGTGGAGTATTTGAATAAATATACACACAGGTATAAATAGGAGTAATGATCATGGATTTAATAAACATGGGATGTGATATCGGGTAACAAGTTTGAAGGTGGATCAGCATATTATTTAAACATATATATGTACACTGAAATCTATACATAACCTTTTAAAGTAAGACATATTTAAACAAATTTGTAAACAAAAATTAAAGTAAGACTTTTTAAGTAAAACTAAAATACATTGAAACGTAGATATAAAATCATACGTTGAAATCATATTTGTAAAGCCTAGATAAATAATTATGCTTGTTGAGGAGAATCTGATGATCCAAAATATCCAACTCCCTATGGTGTTAAACATAATTTTGGTCACAATTTATATATTTGACATTGAATCGACGTGCTTTTTATACCAGATTGCACTTCAACATTGCAAAACAATGTCCGATGTCATGCTTGGGGTGTAGGAGTAGGTTGCGGCTTCCTCTTTTCATGCCGGTCCTCTCAAATAGTAAGAATCCTTGTGCATTAGGTTCCATCCTTTTATGAAAATTACGATTGCATATCTGTGATGGTTAATAATTTTATTTCCATTTCACAGAAAGGTGGTGGGATAGTTGATCTTGACCCTCCTCTTGCCTATATCTCTGCTTTGGAGCAACTCTTGCTCTTGTTTCTGTTGAACACACTATGACCACATGATCTGCAGCAACAGTATATGATTTACCATGTGCCGCGGAAAAATATCTAAGTGTCAGTTTAAAACAAATTTCAACTTATTCCATTGTGTGTTTAGTTTAAATTTGAACTAAACAAATGAAAATTAGGAACAATTTAAAAGGAACATTGTTCCTAACTTTCTAAGTAATCTGTCAATAAAAGAACTAGCCTTTCAAACCTTTTATGTTGTTAGAATTGAAACAGCAAGATGTGGTGAATAAAAGGTTTCTTCATAAAAAAGTAAGAGGTATCGAACTGAATTTTGGGGCATGTGTTAAAAAATAGCTTAGTTTGAATCATTTTACTGTCTCATTGACTTGAAGAGGGAAAAAACTAGAACTTAATTGGATGTCTGATTTATTTAGTTGTCTCATCTATTTATTCTGGTCAAATGATGGTTTTTCACCTTTTATATTAGTTTGGTTTTCATGTAAGAGATTGATACATTCAAATATTTACAGTTGATGGTTAATTATACTTTTGTGCACAGATTTGAAGACATTGATACATTCATACAGTATCTGTGTAATTCGCTATTTTTTTTCTTTCACTCATCATATTTTCAATACAAACTTGCCAGAATTACAAGGCATGCAAGTGTTTGGAGAACTACATTTATGTTGATGATGTAAGAAATTCTTTTTATACTAAAACCACAAATTTTTATTTCTTTAATCTTATTTCCGGAAAAATAATAGTTCTGTTGAGTAAGTTTAAAGTTGAGTGTATTGGGATCCTTGAAAACAAGTCAAGAATTAATGAAAGAAGCATAATTTACCAAAAATTATGTACCTAATATGAATGTACTTCCAATTCTTATTTTTTTTAAATGATGCTAAATAAGTAAGTCCCTAAAAAACTCAACATATTACATAAGAAGTCCTTCAATCAAAAGTCCATTTTAACGACTTATAGATATTAGTAAAAAAAATCAACAAGACGAACTGTGTCGAGTCGATCAACACAAATACATGCATGAAATAGATGATATATGTAATTAACACCTCAACCAAAGGATACATGCAAGAAACCAACACTACCATGTAAAAACCATTATAGTTTTCATGAACACTAACCTACTGAAACAAATTATCATGTAAAAAGACTGAAATGGCACAAGAAGTGAGGTGCATGATCGTTTTCTCTGCTGTGTATATTGGACGGTTATATTTTTTAGTCATCCCAAGCATCATCAGCTGAACCTTCTTTTTTCAAAGTCGAAGAAGTATTAAGCATGTACCTGTATTTCTCTTCAATATTCATTGATGTAGGTCCATTCAAGGATATCTTAGAAAGAGCTAGCCTTGCTTCTTTATGTGCAAATGCTGCTTCCTTCTCCTTTCTCCTTGCAACCTGCCCAAATTTAATACTCTTTTACAACGTTCAATGCTAAAATTTAGGCTTATGGATTCAATTTTGGACAAAAGTTTGACTAAAATAAGCCGTTAACATATTCAAGTTGTCAAACTGCAGAAAATAAACTATACCTTTCCAGTAGCGAATGACACAGTATTTCCAAATTCCGCATTTGTTATGGCTTTCCTTATTTGTGCCACAAGATACTGGAAATTGCAAGTAGAATTTGTTGGTTTAACCGTACTACATTGAGACTGCATTTCCTTTTGCATTTGAATTTCATTGCAGTCTCTTTCATTTGCAGTTCATTGGCTCAGTTTCGAAACTGAGTCGAAACGGCTCAGTTTCAAAACTGAGCCGGGCTCAGTTTTGAACTGTCGAAACTGAGCCGGGCTCAGTTTCGAATCAGTTTCAAAACTGAGCCTGGGCTCAGTTCGAAACTGAGCCAAAAACTGAGCCTGGCTCAGTTTCGAATTGAGCCCGGGCTCAGTTTCGAAACTGAGCCCGGGCGCAGTTTCGAAACTGAGACGAGGCGAAGTTTGAGCCCAGTTACATTATTAATTATCAACTTATTTTAATGTTCAATTTAATTTTAATAAAGGAACTGCAAATTCAATTTAACGTGATATTAAATGCAGACACTTCTAGAGGAAGCGGAAAAAAAGAGGAAGTTGGATGATAGTTCTAAGGGTGGAGTCGAAGATCTTAAAGATGACCCAATTGCGGAAGTTTTTGGTTCCGACACGAAGAAAAATTATTGTCGAGCAATTACTTCTACTTTTTCTATAAAACAAGTGAAGATGGCTCGAGCTGTAAAAGCTGTAACTGAAAAGAAGCAAGCCGTGGATTTGTCTATTTGAAAATTGGAGATAGAAAGGCAAGTAGCTAATCAAGTTAATAATGCCATCAATTCAATTACTTCAACTTTTATGAAATTTATGCCTAGTTTGCAAGAAAAATATGTTGCAAGTCCTACGACTCCACAAACGGAAGGTGCTTCTAATTTAGGAGATTCTCATACAAACAGTAATGTAGTTGTTACTCCAACCGTGTCAAATAATGATATTCGGTCATCTACAATGGAAAAGAAATATGTAATGCTATTGTCACAAGATTTAGAGAAGGAAGTAGCTAAAGGTTATGTTGGAACACAAACTATTTGTCATTTTAGGAAGGTGATACCGAATGTAGAGAAAGTAATTTGGGTGGTTGATGTTCTTGAACCGGATGCACCAATTTATGATGGTCCTCAAAATGGAATGTACAAGTTATGTGATTTTTCAGATGGAGGTTTCGTTATATGGCCGGAGTTTCGTATTCGGTATTTGTAGAATTTCACTATAAAATTTATGTTGTCTTTTGTATTCCAATTTGACATTGTTATGAAGTAGTTAATTATGTATTGAATTAACCAACTTAATTATGTATTGTACTTGTTATGAAGTAGTTGACATTGTTATGAAGTAGTTGACTATGAAATTTATGTTGTTATTTGATCATGAATATTGTAATTTTTGGGTTCATATTGAATGTAGTATAATAATGTATATCATGTTAGTTATTAATTGTTTATTAATGTTAAAATAATTGACTATATTGAGAATAAAAATATTTCAGCGTTATAAGCGTTGGCAATTAAAATTTACCAACGCTTATAAGCGTCAGCATAGAAAATTAAACAATGTTGGATGGTTAATTTGCCAACGTTTATAAGCGTTGCTAAATAATATACACCAACGTTTATAAGCGTTGGCGAATACAACCTTCCAACGCTTATAAGCGTTGGGAAACTAAACTCCCCAACGCTTATAAGCATTGGCAATAAATTGCGACGCCCCTACAACGACGCTAATAAGCGTTGCTGAAACTGTTTGCGACAGTTATACTCGTTGGGAATCACCTGTTTTGGTGTAGTGTTTTTGCCCTAGTGATGGATGAGGTTACGAAGGGTATACAAGAGGAAATTCCTTGGTGCATGCTATTTGTTGATGATGTTGTGCTAATTGATGAAAGTAGGATTGGGGTTGATAAACAACTTGAGCTGTGGAGACAGACTTCAAAATCAAAGGGATTTAGGCTTAGTAGAACAAAAATAGAGTATCTGAAGTGCGAGTTTAGCGGTGTCAGGTCAGAGGATGGAGATGTCACTGTAGCCGGACAAATAGTTCCTAAGAAGGAATCCTTTCGATATTTAGGATCAATGTTGCACTTTAATGATAAGATTGATGAAGATGTTAGTTTTAGAATTCGAGCGGGATGGGTGAAATGGCGACAAGCATCTGATATTCTCCGTGACAGGAAAGTCCCACAGAAGCTTAAAGGAAAGTTCTACAGAATAGCAATCAGGCCTGCGATGTTGTATGGTGCAGAATGTTGGCCTACTAAAAACCAACACGTCCAGAAGATAAGCGTAGCAGAGATGCATATGCTGCGATGAAGTTGCAGTCATTCAAGAAGAGACCGAATTAGAAATGATGATATACGTAAAAAACTTAGAGTAGCACCAATTGAGCAGAAGCTAATTCAACATCGCTTAAGATGGTTTGGACATCTCCAACGAAGGCCGCCCGAAGCACCTATGCGCGCTGGAATGGTAGGCCTCGTCGTATGCACAAAGAGAGGTAGAGGTCGCCAAGGTTGACATGGGAGGAAGTAGTAAAAATGGACTTTAAGGATTGTAATATATCCGAAGAGCTGGTAACGGAGAGGAGCGCGTGGAAGTTAGCGATCTACGTACCAAAATCATGAGCTATGAGTTTTATAAGTTTTAGATTATAGGACTAAGGGAAAGGAGCCTAAGACATAGCGCACAGAAGTTAGCGATTCACGTACCAGCACCATCATTACAATTTATACTATTATCATCATTTTTTTACATATATATGTATTTTTATCTTTATTTTTACTTTACTTAGTTACTATTATTATTAATTTACTTATTTGACTTTATTTTATTATTACTATTGCTATTGTTATAACCTTTAAATTAGCTTTGTCATTTAGTTTTGGGTTCCATCTCTAGCCGACTCCAACTTGTTTGGGAATAATGGCTTTGTTGTTGTTGTTGTATTTTTTTTTATAATGGGTTGTAGTATTCTTTGCGGAGCATGCAAGGTACTTTGCAAGGTTCAAATAGAATCAATTGCCTTTGATACATGAAAACCAAATATCTTTTCTCAAGGGATACATCTAGGGATGTTACGTTTGAATCGCTCAACCGCTAAACAATACCAACCGTACATGCGGTTACCACCTATAATGGTAACGGTTGAAGAATTTGAAAATCGCAGTTAACCATACCAACGATACATGATTGTTTTGTGTAATATTTAACATTAAAGTATAAAACTTAGTAATTTAAGTTAAAGGAATAGCTTGTACATTAATAATACCAGTACGCATGGCACGTCCGTTGGACGTGTGCAAAGAAAAACGCGTATAGACTCATTTTTAGTGCAAAGAAATACGTGATCCAACTTTTTTCCATTGAAAAATTATAACAACACATAAGAAATTGTTTTATATTTTGGTGCATCAACCAAACACTTAAGAACTCATGATTATTTTGGCATATAAGTACAATTATCATATACACTAAAAAAATGAGATGTCTAATTTGCAAAAAAAAGAAATTATTCACATTTAGAGAATATTTAAAATGGCATTACTTTCAAGTATTTAATATCATTGGTTTAGTAAAATATTTGTTGATATAGCTTTATGATTCCCAAAGCTTCAAAACTAATAACATTACAAATTCAAAAGTATAAATATCATCAACAACAACTTATATAAGTCAATCAATAAATACATCAAAGTATAGAAGCCTTGCGTGTAAACATAATCAAACATATTATAATACAAAACAACCAACAAAGTATTCAGCTTACACATCTATTAAAACTAACTATAAGTACAGTTAACAATCATAAAGCAGATTCTGATTCTTTCTCTTCTTCTTAACAGATTTCAAAGTGAAGGCATCATCTAGCATTGATTGTGAGACGAAGAACATCAATGATTCCAAAGCCTGCAAAAAAGAAGCAAAACTTATTAGCAAGTTAGGAATTGAAAGTAACATATTAGTGGATTGCATCTTCTTAATCATAACTGCCAAAGTCAAAAAAAGCATGTATAAGTTTTGAAGTATATGTAAAATGTAGTCTAGAATCATGTTAAAGAAGAGCTGAATGCCAAAGATGTATTCGCGTATATGGTTATTTTTCCACTGTATTCATTGTTGTATTTATCAGCAATTGTGAGGACACGTTGTTATAACCGTCCGACCTGAAATAGGTTAGTATACTCTGATTGATTTTTGTGTGTGTGTATTACAGTTTTGCTTTTGTGTAAAGGTTTGTTGTATAATATATATTATTCGTTCCGCTGTGAGATTCAATGTTGTTTAATTTTTCTTTTCTCTTCTTCTTTCCTTCTTCTTTCTTTCTTCTTTCTTTCCTCTAACTATCCGCCTTTCCATTCAATTTGAGTGGATCGTGTGTGGTTAATTGTCTGTTTAAACTGTTCGGAAAAGCGGGTTGTTACATATAGTATGAAGGCACATCTATTGGACGTCTGAAAAGTGAATTTTAATTTAATATGTGTAAAATAATAAAGATACGCACATATGTAATAAGTGCCCTTCATATTAATTAAGAACAATGAGATAGTATTCATCCATTTTCTTTCACTTAATTCTTTCTTCATCAAGCAACGCCCCTAGTTCCCTCTTTAAGGATAAGCAAAATAAGAAATTACTGCAATGAAAAGCAACAAATATCCCAAAATATATACCCAAGAAAATCATGTTTACAGTACATAAATTCAATTTTCCATATACACAAATTTTTACAAACATTCATTTCTTCAAAAAAGAAATAAAAACCGTGACAACGTAGATATACTTCTAGCTATCAATATAAAAAAACTAAATGCAGTCATCTTAGCACGTAGATATACATGTAGCTATCAATAAAAAACCAACTAAATGATGTCAATTTAGCAAGAAAATTAAAGCATGCGGTAATGGTATGGTAAGCAACAATAAAATCAAAGCACGCAGCAATGACATTGTATTCATGATTTGAAGTAAAAAAGCTTCTGATATATTAGTGATATTATGTATTTTATACACATTTTAGTTATATTCAAGGATGCATGCACAAATTCTAGAAGCAATTTTCTAATAACATATATGCCATTATCAAATATCAGACAGTTGTTGAACATATGGTCAAGATTATGAAATTACTAAAGGTGTGTTACGCATAAATACAGATCCAAATTAATATTTTGCATCAGTCAGGAGACCACAAAGTGTATTAGTAGTTAGCATTATGCATAGCAACCCCGAAATTTTATGCAAGCAATTGTCAATTAGCTGAGATGAAGTAGTGAGATAAATGATCAATTAACGCCTCATCTGGAATTCATATTCAAATTCACTTTTATTTAAAAGGAGAGTATACACCATTACTCTTGAACATCATCAGGCTTGCAACACAATAATAATGTCTTAGTACAATAGCCTAATTGATGATAAAAGAAAATTTGCACTATTTGGTACAAAGAACTTATATGATTGCATTACCAATATGATTCCATTTAGCTTCCATAGTATAATAATAATACTGTAACTTCAAAGCACCGAACATCGAACATGAACAATATATGTAGACATTGTTAGCATCAATATCAAGTCCACTAAATAGATTTTAGTATGCCAAATTCTTAGAAGCACGCACTTTATTATTCTCACCCCATAATTTCTTTAGTAACAGACTCAGCTCCTTCAATTTATTTAGTAAAATATTCACTAAAGGAAACTCAATTTCCATACGCCTAATTTCACATTCAAGTGTCTAATTACAGCCATTAAATTCTACTGCAATTTAATTATTCAGTTGCAATTTTATCTTGAGCTTCTATATATGGTGAAGAATCTAATTGTAGTACTAAAATTCAAATGTCAAAATTTATTATTTCTATACTACAAATCGAAACTACATAATACATGAATTACACTTTAGGACCTAGAAAATAAAAGGATAAAACCTGACCTTTGGGCCAACAACAAAATCGATTCCTAATCTGACTAAGATAGTTCGATAAAATTTACTTGCTTGAGGTTTGATGTTCATGTTAGAGTTATTCCGAAATTCGCTTGAATCGAACATTGTGCTATTCAGTGATTTGATTGATTGATTGCTTTGCACATCCGAAATAATTTATATTTTAGTTTTAATATGATAATATATAACGATTGTTCACATGAAGTGATTGGGAAAATTTTCCATCGCTAGTGAGCACAATTGCTAGCTTTTAGTTTCCTCTCACTCTGTCTTAATGACTAACCATCTTTACTAGTAGTCAGCCTCAGTACGATAAAGATAATAGTTAGAATATGAGAGAGGCTGAAACCCTAGCCTCCGTTTTATGTTGCATAAGCTATTGTGGGTATCGGGCTTGTATAATTATCCGGCCCACTAAAGTATTTGTTCTGTATAAATACAGTCTATAGCACTGTATCATTTGTATTCGGTTACAATAGAGAAAGTAATACAATTCAACATTTATTCTCTTTTACAATTACACTTCTTTCAATTTCTAATTTGGTATCAGAGCCAATAAAAAATCTGTCTAACGACAGTACCAAAGAAACTGCTCTCATCATAGAATTCGTGCATCATCATTGAGCCGTCCAAGGAAGGTGTCAGATAAGTATCATCATTCACCATCCTGGTTGCTCTCAGAATTTTTCTGCAATCTCATCATTTGAGAAAACCGCATCACCCACCTCAGAATCAAGAATTTCTCACCGAAAGTGCCTCGCCAAAAGTTCTTGCTTCAAGAACCTTGACTGCACCATTGAAAGTAACCAGAATTCCCTTAACTCAACATGGCTGACGATGCTACATCATCAGCAACAAGTGGAGCCAAAAGTCAGGAAGGATCAAGATCAAGAAATCAAGACTCATCATCCAGTGAAATGATGTCCTGCAAGATCATAAAACCAAAAGACAAGTTAGTAACAATGACACTTGATGAAAATAACTTCATACTATGGAAATATCAAATTGAAACCAGTATAAGAGGATATGGACTGGAAGATTTCCTGTATGGAACACCAACTGTCCCTGCAAGGATGATAACAGACACCACAGGAGAAAGGGTGGTTAACAAGGAATTCATCAACTATCAGAGACAAGATAGCTTACTTGCAGCATGGCTGCTGTCATCCATCAGTTCTGGACTTCTATCACAGATCGTAGGATGCAAAACTTCTTTCAAGATATGGTCTGCAATTCAACAGAACTTTAACACACAGTCAGCTGCAAGAATTATGTATTACAAAAGACAATTACAGAATCTCAAGAAAGAAGGTATGTGAATGAGGGAATATCTGACCAAAGTAAAATCATATTATGATCTTCTTGATACTGCAGGGCACAAAGTGTCTGATACTGAACAGATCTTGACCATTCTAAATGGTCTGGATAATGAATATGAGTCAGTTGTAGCAATTATCTCATCTCAACGAGATCTACCAGATATGCAACATGTCAGTTCTATATTACTATCTCATGAAGGAAGAATAGACCAAAGAAAAGAAAGCAATACTGAACTATCTCTCAATTATGCATCAAGCTCAAGAAACAAAAATCAAGAAAAAAGGCAAGACAACCAAAACTCAAGGCAAGAAAACTTCAATCAAAGAGGTAACAACATGCAGAGAGGTAGAGGGAGAAGTGGAAGATGGAATGGCAACAGAACTAAATGTCAAATTTGTGAAAGACCTGGACATACAGCTAGGCAGTGCTACTTCAGACTCAATACTGACTCCTATCCAAACCAACAAAATCAAGCAAGTCAAAGAAACCACAATTCCAGTGCAAATGTAGCACAAATGGATCAAAGACAGTGCAATCAGGCTGAAAATCCAAAAACACAGAACACAAACTCTAAAAGACTTACTAGATCTAATGAAATCTCAGAAGAAGACTGGTATCCAGACTCAGGTGCAACCAATCATCTCACAAACAACCTACAGAATCTCAACATTGGCAACAAAGAATATACAGGTATGCATTCCATTCATATGGGAAATGGTGAAGCTCTAAAAATCACACATGTTGGAAACAGCAGTATCTCAGGTAAAAGGTTTCTTTATCTCAATAATTTATTGAGAGTACCACAAATCAAGAAAAATTTATTGAGTGTATCTCAATTTGCTAATGACAACAATGTGTATTTTGAGTTTCACCCTAAATTCTGTCTAGTCAGGGATTTACTGAATCAAGATATATTGTTACAGGGTAAATTGGACAAGGGATTATACAAACTCAACCTTGGAAATACAAGAAAGGACAATACTAAGAATATGTGGTGTAACAGTACTGAATCACATGATATAAATCAGAAAACATTTACTCTGTGGCACTATAGATTAGGGCATCCCAGTATGAGTACTGTAAAACAAATTCTTATGAGCAATAATATTTCTGTTGATATTTCTCTACCATATATATGTACTTACTGTCAACTAGGCAAAAGCCATAAGCTACCTTTTACAGATTCTACTACTGTTATTAATAAACCACTACAAGTAGTAGCAACAGATCTATGGGGACCAGCTCCTATATATTCAGACTACAACTACAGGTACTATATATCATTTGTTGATTTATTTTCTAGGTATACTTGGATATACTTCCTTAAGTCTAAATCAGAGGCACAACAAGCTATTATACAATTTATAACACAAGCAGAAAAACAGTTATGCAATGAAGTTAAAATCATGCAAACTGATGGTGGCAGTGAGTATAAACCACTAAAAGAATATTTTCAGAGAAAAGGCATTGTTTACAGAACAACTTGTCCTTATACATCTGAGCAAAATGGAATAGCTGAGAGAAAGCATAGACATATAGTGGAGACAGGCCTTACATTACTTGCACAGGCCTGCCTACCCATGAAGTTCTGGCCAGAGGCCTTCAACACTGCTGTATACTTAATCAATAGACTTCCTACCAAAACCCTTAAGCATCTGAGTCCCATAGAAGTGGCATTTGGGGTAAAACCAGAATATAAGGACTTAAAAACATTTGGGTGCTTATGTTTTCCCTACTTGAGACCATACAATAAACATAAGTTAAGTCTTAGGTCTGACCCATGCACTTTCATAGGATATGGGAACAACCAAAAGGGATACAGATGCCTAAGTAAGGATGGTAGGATCTATATTTCAAGACATGTAGTATTTAATGAAAATATTTTTCCTTTTGCAGATAAACATTCAAAAGCAACAGGAAAAGCATACAACAGAGAAGGTCTCACTATACAACCCATACCTGTCTTACCAGAATGGAACATAACCAATGAAAGTGTGCAGAGAGGCCATGGGTCGCAACACACTATATCCAACAGTGAAGCTGGATCAGGTCATAACACACATGATCCCTCCAGCTCCTTTCCTAATAATGATCAAGGGAGTGATATCAGTCCTAGCCCAGAAGAACCCTCATCATCAACATCCCTGCATATCAATGAGAGTACACCTTCACAGGAACAACAACCTGAAATTACAAGACATCACATGATTACAAGATCTAAAGCAGGAATATTCAAGCCAAAAATATATAATGCTCAACTTGACTCTACTGAACCAAGAAACTACAGTGAAGCTATTACAAACAACAACTGGAAACAAGCCATGGACAATGAATATGAAGCTCTCATCAGAAATAAAACTTGGAGTCTCGTATTACCACCCAAGGATGAAAACATCGTTGGATGTAAATGGACCTACAAAGTAAAGAGAAAACCAGATGGAAGCATTGCAAAATATAAGGCAAGGCTTGTAGCCAAGGGATATAACCAACAATATGGCTTTGATTTCAACGAGACTTTTTCTCCTGTTGTCAAACCAACCACAATCAGGATCATGCTAACTCTAGCTATTCACAGAGGATGGAAGATTAGACAACTGGATGTAAATAACGCCTTTCTTAACGGGGAATTAAATGAGACAGTGTATATGGAACAACCAGAGGGATATTACAAGGGAGATAGCAATAAATTGGTGTGCAAATTACACAAAGCTATATACGGACTGAAGCAAGCTCCTCGGGTATGGAATGAAAAGCTCAAATCAACCCTAATGACACTAGGCTTCACACTGACTAAATCAGACAGCTCACTGTACATGAATGATAAGCAAGGAAGACTCACCTACATACTCGTATACGTGGATGACATTATCATTACTGGAAATGATAATCAGACTATAAAACAAACTGTGGATCATCTTGACAAAACATTCTCCATAAAGGATTTAGGTGACTTACACTACTTTCTTGGCATTGAGGTCACTAGAAGAAGCAAATCAGAAATGTTCCTATGCCAAAGAAGATACATACAAGATCTTCTAAAAAGAGCAAAAATGGATCAGGCAAAATCACTTCCCACTCCCATGGTCAGTAGCCTCAGACTATCTAAAGACTCAGGAGAAGGTATACCAAATGAAACAGAATACAGAAGCATTGTAGGTGCACTACAATACATCACCATAACCAGGCCAGACATAAGTTTCAGTGTCAACAAGGTCTGCCAATTTATGCATAACCCACTCAGCAATCATTGGAAAGCAGTAAAACGTATACTGAGATACCTGAAAGGAACAATGGACCAGGGACTTCATCTCGACAATAAGAAAGAATTACATATACAAGCTTACAGCGATGCGGACTGGGCCTCCGATCCAGATGACCGAAGATCCACCACAGGCTATTGTGTGTTCCTCGGGAGCAACCCCATTTCATGGAGTTCAAAGAAGCAGGCTACTATCTCGCGCTCCAGTACAGAGGCAGAATATAGAGCTATCGCAAGTACCACTGCCGAAATTACATGGATCATATCGCTGCTCAATGAAATTCAAGTCAATTCCACAAAGACCCCGATTATTTGGTGCGACAATCTGAGCTCCGTTTCCCTCTCATCAAATCCTGTCCTACACTCACGAACGAAGCACATCGAGATAGATCTACACTTCGTTCGCGAGAAAGTTTTAGAGGGCAAACTGAAAGTTAACCACGTTCCAGCACAATTTCAAAGAGCTGACATTTTAACGAAAGCTCTATCTACCAAAAACTTCTCTAGATTCAAGGAAGACTTAAGAATCGGAGATGAGAAGGAAGGGTTAAGGAAGGAAGAAGAAACCCTAGATAGAACTGAACGGGGGAGTTAGAATACGAGAGAGGCTGAAACCCTAGCCTCCGTTTTATGTTGCATAAGCTATTGTGGGTATCGGGCTTGTATAATTATCCGGCCCACTAAAGTATTTGTTCTGTATAAATACAGTCTATAGCACTGTATCATTTGTATTCGGTTACAATAGAGAAAGTAATACAATTCAACATTTATTCTCTTTTACAATTACACTTCTTTCAATTTCTAATTATAATGCTTAATGATGTTAAGTATTGTATTAACAATAAGAATTTTCTCAGTATATGGGATTAGTTTCTTAATAAGTGCTAAACTGGACAGGTAAAAGATACGTCTAAGCATTCGGAAGGTTATACAGCACATGATTGATCACTTCCAAACTTAAAAATTCTTGAATTGACATGATACTGTCAAGTGTGGGATGAGTTGCATAAGGTCATTTCTTAGATTCTGCTTTCGAGATTGCACAATTGTAGCGGCATATAGTTTTTCTACAAAGACTATATGAAATTTTTGATGATGCAGTTTCCATTTCAGAATTATAACCTATGTTGTACGCTGCGAAGAGCCACTTCATATAAGTTGTGTGCTTATATTGTATGACCGTTATAAACATATTTTGTTGAAACAGTAACCTGTCTGGCTTGCTAAACCAATTAAATATTTAAAATTGAAGGTTCGGATAGTTGGATCATGTTGTTTTTGGTGCAGTCACAGTGACAGAGATACATAATGCATGATGAGCCATATCCATTATCTTTTTTATAGGAATTGCTTTGTTTGCTCGAATTTAGTAAGAACATTGATTCAAAATTCACCTTCGTTTATTTAATGGTATGATGTTATATGATAAAATAATATATGTTACCCCAAGATTGATGTTGAATTATTGGTGAAAATTAAACATATTAAACAATTAACTTTGGCCATTTTTCTATAATATTATGAAAAAAGAGATTACCCTAAAAAATGAAAAATTAAAACTTTGTCACATTAACTATGCTGACTTGTCAAGAATTAATATCATATTGATACCGTACTAAAGTTTTATACTATAAGTTAATTAAAGAGAGAATTATGGAAAAAACAAACTTTGTTAAAAAATTAGTTGAAAAGACATCAAGATTTATGTTTGAGTTGAAGGACAAACTTTGAAAAAAGTTAGACGGAAGAACAATGCTTATATTCAGTTTTTACACCATGCAACATGTTAGCTATAATTATCATTGTCCTTCAGTCTAATTTTTTTTAAAGTTTGTCATTCAGCTCAAAAATGAAACTCGTTGTCTTTCAACCTAATTTTTTTAAAAGTTTGTCTCTGTGTCTATTTTCCACTTAAATAAATTGGGTTTTTCTTCTAGCTTGGGGTTTTGACCTTCCCCAAATCTGCCCAGACATTAGGCACAGACGCTGATCTTGGATAGTTAACTAAAAAATTAATCTATATAAATGCATAATTTCAAGTAAGTATTGATAACTTAATTTCGAAGGGAAAAAATAAAATATATAAAATTGAACGATGCAGATTTTTTTTATTTTTGTTTGTAATGTTGGTTGTAATATTAAATTCTTTGTTCATAGATGCATTTTGTTTAGCAAATGCCTTTAATAACTGAGATTGCAACTTTTTCGTATATCTTTATAGAGAAAACACATGTTTATAAAAGTAAAAGGTCAATTATTTTAAGGATAAAAACAATTATTTTTTCCACTGTGGTTAGTTTTTTGTACTAAATGATAAACGATTTATAAATGCAAATTATTACAATTAATTGTTAATAAATTGATATATATTATAATTAAAATGGAAATGAAGCAATATGACTTTTCATTTTGGTACAATTACACATTTCGTAAAGAAAACATGAACAATATGTTTTGCTTATATTGTACGTTCACTATATTAGTTTCTCTGATCAAAATTATTTAAACTAATTAATGCTGAATTACGGCATATCTTTGATGCCCATACGATGTCCATACCAGTTTATAAATTTTGAATAGATAAAAGTATCCTAGTCGTTTATTTTATTATTGTCCACTGTTCCAGAGCTTAAATCAAACAATTGAAGCCCAATGTTTTTCATTATAAAACCAACAAATAGAAAAAACAATGACTGTTTTCTGAAAGAAACTCGGATCCATTAAAAGTGGAATTTCAGCTTATGGAAATTATTGAGTGATCGGAGTAGAAAAAGTGGACTCAAAATTTTGCAAAGAATGTTGTATGGAGTTTGTTGATTTTGGAAACAAACCATTTACCGAGTAAACCATTATTACAAAGAGTGCTACTATATACACCCACCAATACACTCTCTAATGTCACTTAATAAGATAATGAAATTATATGATAAAAACCACTTCAAACATCCACAATTATTGTTATCCTACAAAAATTAAAATTCTATTAATTTTACAAAAAATCTCTCTTCAAATTTATCTATGAACTTGAGCAATTGCTTCTTTGAAGCTCGTCCTTGTCATATTTTCAATTTCTATCACTTGGAAAGAAATTTCAAATGAAATTATCTCACATTCAATTTATGTCAAAGTTCAAAACATGCAAAATAAACTACAAGTTTCTAGTCAAAATTTTTAAATGAACAGAAAAGGAATTGGAGTTGATTAGACATGAGTCTATGATTGTTGTTTATGGTTATATTTTTAAGATGATGAAGCATAAACGCTTGTTTTCTTTTAAAAAAGAAAAGGAAAAATGAGTGGTGGACGTACAAGGATGTGAGAAGTATTTTACAAAATATTGATGGGTGAGACTAAAGGTGGGTGAAAGAAGAAGAAAAGTGGGTATATATAGTACCACCCGTTATAAAAGATAAGACTCACCCTGTAGACATAATTGCTGGATCAGTAAATGCGTTTGACAACTCTTGTGTTGTATGCAAAATTATGTTCAATAAATGCAACCATATATCATGTTATGACGTGACATTTCGTAAAACCATTTTCTTTATATTGCATTCTCTGTTACCAACATAGTAAATGTCTAGCGCTAAACTATGTTGGTAATTTTGCGGTTCGAGATGATGGAGACAGCGATGAAAACTGTACTACGGACTTGAAGGATCTAGGAGTAGATTCTTTTAGACGATAGTTCAACCCACCACGTACAATCGGGTATCGAACTGTAGCCTTCAGGATTCAATCAAGCCCTCAAACAGTGTAATCGGATTCAAGAAATGTACGGTTCTTGATCCGACCAAGAACACTTTGTATATAATCTCTGAGTTGATGCAAGTAGCAAGAAATTGAATGAAGAAAGAAGAAGAATAGATTAGCAACGTTTCTGGTTTGCAACGGCCGAGGGACGTTACAAAAACTGAGTAGAGAACTGTTTTGCAACAGTTTCTGGACGCTGCTAATTTCTGGAAGCAGAAGCCTTCGTAACAGAGAAAAGCGCTACGAAAACTGGAAGGAAGAAAGTAATTTTGCAACAGCCCTGGGTGTTGCTATTTATAGGCAACAAATGGATGCTTCCATTTGTTAACAGCCGCGTCCGTACCCGTTTGAAACATCGCGCCCGTATCCGTTCGTTTGAACAGATCTGACCGTTTGCTAGCGTCTTCCGCCAAAAAACATGTCCGCAAATACTATTCGAATTTCGAATAGTTCTGGGTCCTTAACGGGCCGAACTTGGCCCATTTACTGTTTGCAGATCCGGTCCAAAATTATATCGTTTGGACCCGAAACCCGAAACCCGGCCCGGCACGGCACGGTCGGTCGGACGGCGGCGGCGGCGCGCGCGTGTGGAGACGGTGCATGGTCTCCCTCCTCACAACGGAGCAAGCTTTGGGTGCCCAAAGGGCCCAACCCTTCACTTGAGAAACATCTATATAAACATAGCTTTCTTCTTCTTTCCTATGGTGTGGGACAATAGTTCCCCTCCTTCTTCTTCTTTCCTTCAAAACAAAACTAGAGGCCAAATGTTGAAAATATCCAACATTCTCCCCCTATTTTCAAGATTGGATAATTAAAACAATTTAATTTAAAAAATGGAATGACTGCATCACTTGAGTGATTGCCTACGTACCCAAGTGGGATCAAGCCTAACGTAGTTCAGGGACAAGAATTTTGCATCATCGTGAAAACCAACACATATATGATAGGTATCTTTTGGATTTGAACCTTCACTTAGTGTAAACCATTCAAAACCTTATCGAGATTCTATGGTGAACGAATCTTGAACCAAGTATCCCTAACGATAAAACCGGAACAATCACACATGTTGTTTTTCTTAGTAAAAGTGTTCTGTATTGCTAGCACGTTAATGGCCGTGTGCTTTTAATCCTGGATTCATGAGTCTACTTTAGAAAGCGGTCTTACTTTCTTAGGAAACGGCCTGATTTCCGTACTCATATAGGTATGTCTCTTAAGGTGTTTCTGCGATACACCTTTTAATTTTCTCGACTTATTAAAGATCTATTATCCATCCTTTGTTCTTGCAGAATCCAACACTAAATACTATGGGAATTTTCGATTTAGTGTTCCATAATCGTTCTCTTAACTTGTTGGTACCCATTGAACTTTGTCTATCCATTTCAAGACATAAGTTGGGTTTCTGTTAAGGACGATCAAACTTCATTCACAGACCTTAGTCCCATCTCCTTTGATTTTATAGAGACCATTGTCTTTGGAAGACTCTTAGTAAGAGGATCAGCCAAGTTTTTCTTTGTTTCTATATAGTCAACAGTTATTACTCCTCGTTTGAGTAATTGTCTTATCATCTGATGTCTTAGACTCACGTGTCTAGATTTTCCATTATATGTCTTATTAGAGACATTATATATCGTAGCCTGATTATCACAGTTAATCAAGACTGCAGGAGATGGCTTCTTCCATAGTGGAATTTCTATTAATAAATTCCTAAGCCATTCTGCCTCCTTACATGCATCTGCTAATGCAATTAATTCTGATAACATAGTTGAGTCAGATATGCAAGATTGTTTCTTGGAACCCCAAGACACCGATGCACCCCCTAATGTAAAGATCCATCCAGTTGTAGACTTGGATTTGGATTCTACATTGTTCCAGGTTGCGTCACTATATCCTTCTATAACAGCAGGATATCCTTTATAAGATAAACCATAATCAATGGTCCCTTTTAGATACGCTAGAACTCTGGAAATAGCTTTCCAATGTTCGTAACCTGGATTACTCGTAAATCGACATAACACACTAATGGCATGTGCAATGTCAGGTCTGGTGCAATGCATAGCATACATAAGACTCCCAATAACACTAGAGTACTCAAGTTGAGAAATGGTACGTCCAGTGTTCTTTAGTAATTTAATACTAGGATCTAGGGGAGTTGGGGCTGGTTTGTCATTATAATGACCATACTTTTTAAGGAACATCTCAATATAGTGAGATTGGGTTAGTAATAACTCCCCCTCTTTCCTTATGATTTTAATTCCTAGAATTACGTCAGCCTCACCTAGATCCTTCATATCAAACTTAGAGGATAGAAACCTTTTAGTTTCATTTACACATGATATATTAGAACCAAATATTAGCATGTCATCAACGTATAAACATATTATAACATCACCGGTATTATCCGATTTGCTATAAATACATTTATCAGCATCATTAACAATGAAGCCATATGACAATGCTATCTTATCAAACTTCTCATGCCATTGCATAGGAGCTTGTTTCAGGCCATAAAGAGATTTTACCAATTTGCAAACTTTCTTTTCTTGGCCAGGGGTTTTAAAACCTTCTGGTTGTTCCATATATATCTCTTCCTCTAAATCTCCATTTAGAAAAGCGGTCTTTACATCCATTTGATGTACGACCAATTTATGAGTGGATGCAAGTGCTATTAGACAACGTATAGAAGAAATGCGAGCAACAGGAGCATAAGTATCGAAATAATCTACTCCGTGTCTTTGCTTGTATCCCTTAGCAACTAATCTGGCTTTAAACTTATCAATGGATCCATTTGTATTCAACTTTTTCTTGAATATCCATTTACATCCTATTGGTTTAGCACCAGGAGGTAAATCAGTCAAAACCCAGGTTTGGTTAGACAATATGGAGTTCATTTCATCATTGATAGCATCTTTCCAAAAATTGGAATCTCTGGAATTCATAGCTTCAGAATAAGTCTTAGGATCATTATCGACGTTCATTACATATCTAGTTACATTAAGGACTTCGTCCTTACTACCTTCTATAAGATATGTTATGAAGTCAGGACCGTAGTCCTTCTCTATTCTCGCTCTTTTACTTCTCCTTTGTTCAGTACTGTGATCTGGTACTGATACCTCCTTGTTGTTTTGAGCAGGAGCATACTCATCATCATTGACATCATTAGTCGTATCAGGACTAGATGACCTCAATGGAATCTCAACAGTTTGATTTTCAAAAAATTCTACATCTACTGATTCTATAATATCTAAGGTGTCAAACATTAATAATCTATAAGTTATACTAGCAAGGGAATAACCTATAAAAGCACATTTAAAAGCTCTATTTCCTAACTTTGGTCGTTTGGGGTCTGGTTTTCTAACATATGCTAAACAACCCCAAACTTTTAATCTATTTAAATTAGGTTTTCTATTAAACCATAATTCATAAGGGGAAATATTATTCTTTTTAAGTGGTACTCTATTTAAAATATAACAAGCAGATAACATAGCATCTCCCCACAAATTATTAGGTAAATTAGAACTAATAAGCATGGCATTAACCATCTCTACTAAAGTTCTATTTTTTCTTTCAGCGACACCATTTTGTTGTGGTGTATAAGGGGCAGTGCATTGGTGAATTAAACCATGTTGTTTACAAAACAACGTGAACTCATTTGAGAAATATTCACCACCACGATCTGAATGTAATACTTTAATTTTAACTCCTAATTGTGTTTCAACTTCTGCTTTGTAAATCTTAAATTTATCAAACGCTTCATCTTTTGTTTTCATTAGATAAACATAAGCATATCTAGTATAATCATCAATAAATGTGATATAGTATTGGTTACCACCATAGGTGATATGACTTTTTAGGTCACCCACATCACTATATACCAAATCAAGCAAACCGGTTTTCCTTTCTATGGATTTGAAAGATTTTCGGTGTATTTTTGCTTGAACACAAATTTCACATTTAGAGATAGAATTGAAATCACAATCAGAAATTAATCCTAACTTATGCATATTTTTAAGGGAATTATAATTAACATGTCCTAACCTACTATGCCATAAGCTAACTGAATCAACAATATAAACTAAGGATTTCTTTATTAGATTCATCTTAATCATGCCGTTACAAGAGTATCCCTGTCCAATGAATTTGCCGTTCTTGGACAACACTAATTTATCAGACTCATACACCATCCTGAATCCTCCTTTGTTAAGAAGGTATCCAGATATCAAATTCTTACAAATGTCTGGTACATAAAATACATCGACTAAAGTAAGAACTTTCCCAGAGGTGAGTGGTAGTTCTATAGTGCCCTTTCCCATTACTTTACTCGGAACCTTGTTCGCTCCAGTAACTTCATTTGCTTCTCCATTTTCTTCGTAGGTCTTGAATAGACTACGGTCTTTGCAAATATGAATGGTTGCTCCAGTATCAAGCCACCAATCATTATCTATACCACTAACGGAGTTTGCCTCTTGTACTACAGCCACAAGCGAGTCTTCGACCATATTCACCTTTTGTTGTTTCTTCCGCAGACGGCAGTCTCGGGCATAATGGCCGGGCTTGTTACAGAAATAACAAGCGCCTTTCTTTTTGTTGTTCTTGGGATGACCTTTTTTCTTAAACTGTGTCTCATTCTTAGGCTTTAACTTGTCAGTTATTTCAACATTATTAACCTTCGTATGAGACTCAGTTTGCGGATTATCATCTAGTTCGTGTTTACGAGAGTCTTCTTCTATACGAAGATGACGCTGTAAACCATCTAAATCATAATCCGCTTCCGCATGTTTCAATTTTTTCTTATAATCATTCCAAGAGTGAGGAAGTCGAGAAATTATTACCCCAACAACAAAAGATTCAGGGAGATCGATACTAGCATCTTTAAGTTGATTTACCAAAAGTAAGATTTCACTTACTTGTCCCACTATGGACTTATTCTCGATCATTTTGAAATCCATAAAATTACAAATAAGAAATTTCTTATTACTTGCCTCGGATATACGGTATTTGCTCTCCAGTGCAGTCCAAAGTGCTTTAGCAGTTTCTAGGCTTCGATGTGCGTTGTACACAGAAGTTGACAATGCATTCAGGATGTGCCCTCTACATAGGAAGTCGTCTTCTTTGCGTTTGGCACGTTTCAGTTTCAGCGCATCATCGTCCTTGTCAGTTTCTTCTGGAATCTCCTCCAATCCGTCTTCCAATATATAGAACAACTTGACGGTGATCAAGAAGAACTTCATTGTCTCTTGCCAGCGAGTGAAGTTATCCCCGTCAAACCGCTCCAATCGAGTCAAATGTTGATTCATCACTTGCAACGCGCTCGAACCTTCCATGGTTGGAATATCGTCTAAAAATTGTTGGTAATTTTGCGGTTCGAGATGATGGAGACAGCGATGAAAACTGTACTACGGACTTGAAGGATCTAGGAGTAGATTCTTTTAGACGATAGTTCAACCCACCACGTACAATCGGGTATCGAACTGTAGCCTTCAGGATTCAATCAAGCCCTCAAACAGTGTAATCGGATTCAAGAAATGTACGGTTCTTGATCCGACCAAGAACACTTTGTATATATAATCTCTGAGTTGATGCAAGTAGCAAGAAATTGAATGAAGAAAGAAGAAGAATAGATTAGCAACGTTTCTGGTTTGCAACGGCCGAGGGACGTTACAAAAACTGAGTAGAGAACTGTTTTGCAACAGTTTCTGGACGCTGCTAATTTCTGGAAGCAGAAGCCTTCGTAACAGAGAAAAGCGCTACGAAAACTGGAAGGAAGAAAGTAATTTTGCAACAGCCCTGGGTGTTGCTATTTATAGGCAACAAATGGATGCTTCCATTTGTTAACAGCCGCGTCCGTACCCGTTTGAAACATCGCGCCCGTATCCGTTCGTTTGAACAGATCTGACCGTTTGCTAGCGTCTTCCGCCAAAAAACATGTCCGCAAATACTATTCGAATTTCGAATAGTTCTGGGTCCTTAACGGGCCGAACTTGGCCCATTTACTGTTTGCAGATCCGGTCCAAAATTATATCGTTTGGACCCGAAACCCGAAACCCGGCCCGGCACGGCACGGTCGGTCGGACGGCGGCGGCGGCGCGCGCGTGTGGAGACGGTGCATGGTCTCCCTCCTCACAACGGAGCAAGCTTTGGGTGCCCAAAGGGCCCAACCCTTCACTTGAGAAACATCTATATAAACATAGCTTTCTTCTTCTTTCCTATGGTGTGGGACAATAGTTCCCCTCCTTCTTCTTCTTTCCTTCAAAACAAAACTAGAGGCCAAATGTTGAAAATATCCAACAAACTAATTAAATACTCAAAATTGAAGGTCTAGTTAGCTGGATCATGTTTTAGGCGCAGTTAGATGGAGAGAGATACATTGCATAACGAGCCTAATCCATATTCCTCTTTATAGGATTTACTGTATTTATTTAAAATTAGTCGGAACATTGATTCAAAATTCACTGCAACTTATTTAATGGTATAATGTTTAATTAAATAAAATAACATATATTATGCTGTGATTATGTTGAATTGTTGGAGAAAATCAAACATATTAGGCACTTACGTTTAGTTCATGGTCGGTGATGGTATAAAAGGGTGCACTCTACTATGAGCCCTTAGTTATTTAGAAAAAATAACAATGAACTGAGAAGAGTGAGACTTAAACTTCACGCATTTAATTAAATAATTTCAAGCTTTGCTACATGAACTATACCAACTTATTAAAATTTAGTATTGTACAAAAATATTTATAGTATACATTAAACTGGCTGTTTCCTCCAACCTAGGTCATCGCGAGTTTGCCCAAGCCCAGTGCCAATCCCGATCTTAGGTAGTTTTAATGGGAAAATATTGATCTTCCATGGCTATGACCCGTTTGGTTTGCTGTTTTTAGTTTTGTGTTTTCGTCTAAACAAAATTGCGCATTTCTTATGCATTGTTGGAAAACACACAATTTTGAAAAATGAAATTAATATAGAAAATAGAAAACAAGTTTATTTAATTTTTCGTGTTTTGAGACATAACAAAAGGACGGAAAACAATTCTTTCCTCCCATTTCCCATCCATCGTTGTAATGGCTAAGAATTGTAAAAAAATTCTCATGTTTTCTTGTATTTTGTAGTATATGTTGAAAACACAAAACTCAAAACTAAAAACGAAACCAAACGGGCCTTAATTTTTTAAGTAAAAGTTGGAAACTTTTTTCTATGAAAAAAATTGAATTACCTTTCCTATTTCTTAACAGTTGGAAGATTTTGTTCATTGTTTCTCATTCATGATGTTGGTTGGAAAATTATTATTTTTAGGAGAGCAAGCCGATTTTTAAAGTGGTTCATCATCTTTTATTGCTCAACAAAAATATATTGTACAAGAGTGGAGCTAAAGTGCTCTACCTACTAGAAATAATAATCCTAACCCTCCTCGGCGGCAAAGGAGGTGTCACTACCCACATCAGACTGATCGGAGCCTATAACGTTTACATACCTAAAGAAAATACTACAAAGGTTAGAAATGTAGTCTGCAGAATCGCAATAAATGTAACTTTTGTCACAAGAGATGTCATCCAATAAAAGGCTATCTACTCGCCCAACACTTCTTCTGCTGCCAGAACAAGAGCTTCGCTAGGTAAGCATCGATGCTCACCAATCTGATTCGAGATAAATCAAAAATGAAGGTTCCTTGATAGGTTGTATCGCATTTCAGTTGCATAGTGTTCCTAGGACCGCTCTGTACAGATCAAGGGATAAAAGGCAAGGATCTATCTAGCATTGAAGTGACATATGAAATAGATGGCTGAGACCACGCTATATTATCGAGAGAATCAATCGGTTCGGTTGGTTCTTGAATGGGAGGAACTATGTCGATGATAATATGGGATGTCATATTAAAGAACCACATATTATCACAAAACCAATTGACGATGTGAAGGATGATCATTTAGTATTTATATAGAATTTATTTTATTAATTGTTCGATGCATGACCAATCTCAACACGCCCCCGCACGTGTGGTACATCATGAGCCAAACATGTGGACATACATATTAGATGACATGGAACATTTGTGGCGGTTAAGTGCACATAAATTAAACCTGCTCTGATACCATGTTAGATAACCGCGTATTATCACAAAATCAATTGGCAATGCGAATGGTAGTCTCTTAGTATTTATATATGATTTATTTTATTAATTGTCCGATGTGAAACTAATCTCAATAGTCATACCAGGATGATGCTTAGTATAGAAAAGAATAATAGGGGGTAAGCATATGCTTAGGGACCAATTGCCTAACAGGCTGGCATGGAAGAGGGATTTTATCTTAGATAGGTAACGGAGGCTGCTCGGAAATTGGAAGAAACATGGGCAGGACATGGTTACACGAAGTAGCAATATGTTATGTCCAAAGGAGCAACATGTAGAGCATATATTAGGTTTCCAACTATAACTCACATCTACAATTGCAACATGTCCCTCGGTCAATCTAACATACAATTTGGAGGGAAGAGATTGATTAGGAGTTATTTCAATTAGGGTCTTGGCAAAAACAAGTTTTTACCTTGCCACAGAATTTGCATCAAAACATCTCGGTTGCCAACTAGATTATCTAACCAATTTAATCTTGTGATAGGTTGAAGAACTGAGGTATGCTGGTGAAGTGATCCCAGATTGTAATAGAAAGTGCTTGCTCGCTAAGTCGACAGAAGCGCTCCAAGGAATGATGATAAAAGGCTTGCCTTGAAGACTGGCTCGGACTACAAAATATGCAGTCTCTCTTCCAGACTAGGGAAATGAAAATAGAACATGGAGTTGTTAAAATAGACCTTGAGCCCACCTTTGATTTTCCACAACCATCCACAACGATCACACACGGTATCATATGAGGGGTTGGAATCCAAAAGGAACCCGACAAGGTTATATTTTCAAAATTCATTACTGGCATCAATTGCCTTCTACGGTGGGATCATTACTCCATTTTCTTCTTGCACGGAGAAAACTCTTTGGCTTTTCCAGGCAGTTTTGTGAATAGAAGACCATTTTGACGTTTTAACATTAAGAGTTGGGATGGGATACGCAATGTCTTTGGATAGCTTATCAGGAAAAGAAATGGAAGAAAATTCCAAGGCATAAGCTTTAGAGTTGGCTTATTGGAAATTAAAACAAACATCTTCTCTACGTGAGTTGAATCCTGAATTATCAGCTCCTATCTGAACACGACAGCTATCAATCAACCCACCATCATTACTTACATCACCTTTATTGCAAGCACATAAACCACTATCATTCCCAGCTACGCTGGATTTAATAACATTATCAGCCAAAGCATATGACCGACAACAACGGTATCCACACAAACATAAAGGGGCACTGATATAGATGCTTTAAGCGCCGCCAATGGAGGGAAATCCGCATCACTAGAAGGAGATGCCTCAGCAATGACAGCGAGGAAGAATAGTGTACCAGTTATGGTCCTAGAAACGGTCCTTGAGAAGTCGAGATCTAAAGCTATCAGCTTTTCTTGCGACCCATTGGAGGAGAGCGAAAGCAAGAGGAAGAAATGAGATAGAGAGCTAAAAAAGCAAAATAAGGAAAAGGAAGCGAGAGAGGTTTAGGATAAATAGAAAACTAAGAGGAAGGTCGTCGTTATTACTATGTAATAGAACATTAATAATTTAAAGGTTATTGCAAGATTAAATTTTGGTGCACACGTATTGAGGTTTTTATTTTTATTTTTTATTTTATTTTATTTTTTTACTACAACACACCAATACCATCCCCCACTTGAACCAAAAGGAAATTTAAATGGTTAAAATACTCAAAAAACCCACATCGGTTGGTTATGCAAAACTGAGTGAAAATTTAGTTATCCAGTTGCATAATCGAACGAAGCATATATATATAAAACCTAAATCCTAGCTTTAAAACTCTGTAATAGCTTACCTTATCAACATTAGCGGCAGACCAGTTGGAAACTAATGATGTAAGTAAGACCTCTATTGATTGTATTTGAACAAATCATTGTTTGATTGATGGTTTTCTTTATTTCCAATCAAAATATGCAAGGTATATATGTTTGTTATAATATGATTAAATTGAAGGTTGAATTTATTGTACTCTATATTGATGTTTTTCGAAAATAGTGTTTGATAAAAATGTAATGCTGGTTGAGACAAAATCATACAAGGTGATTTAAATTTTCGAATTTAAAAACTAGGTTTCGGCTCTGAACAGTTTTGCATAACCGAATGTGGTCTGGGCCGTTGTACTTTAAAAAATTGTTCTGTACATTTTTTACAATAACACGTTTTTTCTTCTTCTAATCTGTATGTAGGTGATTGGTTTGTTTAATTTTTGAAACTTTTTGTTTAGTGGTTATTAAATGGTAACATCTCTTTCTTTTCATTCACTATTTGCAAATAGTAGAGAATGTAGGGCTTTCTAGTTCTGTATTTTGTAGTAATGATTTGGAAGGTGAATGGAATGGACACGCTGATGATTTTGAAGATATTAAAATATAAGATGTGGTTATAGAAGAAAGTGATTTTAATCCTCTAGATAGTAATGACTAAAAATCAAATCACGAGGGAGAAATAAAAGTTAACCTAACCGAATATTTTCCTACCAAAGAAGTAAGTAATTGTATATAATATCTGTATAGAAAGAATAAAAATAGTAAAGGAATTAAAATTATTCTGTTGTAACTTTTTATGTAGTTTTTCCATTCATGTGAAGCTATGATTCAATGGTGTCAGTCGACTGGAAAGAAATTGAAAACTATAGTTATGACCACTCGACCCGATAAGCAGTTGGGGAAGAAACCGCGTGTTCAGTTAGGTTGTGAAAGGGGTGGAAAATATTGGTAGACAAAAAGTGGAAAACGCAATGAAATAAATAGTAAAACACTTGAACATACTTCAAGTAGAAAATGTGAATGTCCATTTTTACTTAAAGGTATATACGAAGGAGATACAGACAAAGGAGATGACTGTTGGGGAAAAATCCCTCAAGGTCGCCTTAGGAACAAAAAACCCAACCTCGTGGAGAAAAAAATAGGACCGGATTGATGGTGAGGCAAAACAAACAACAGATAGTCACCATCTAAAAGCAATCACATGTCAAACAATAAAAGAAAATAACACACATGATTTATAGTGGTTCCACTACTGCAAGGTAGTGTACATCCACTTGGGGAGAGAGGATTTTATTACTTTTTAAGAGGAGAAATTTTTACAAGATTGATAATGGAGAAGAAGAATAAGAATACAACCGAGCGATATAATTCTACTCATGCTAATCTCTGCAGAGATTATTAATTTGGGTTGAAGTAATTGATTTATGGTCATAAATCAATGCCTCATTAATTCTCCTATTACATGAAACGTTTATCCATTTGATTTTTCAGTTTCTCCCAATTTACATGCGCCTGATAAGATTCCTTCTTTAATCAGCTAATTAGGGAATTAATTGATTACCTCGATCACTCAAAATAATTCTTCTTCTCACATAGGTAATTTATTACACTTTTTAATGCTATAAAAGAGGCAATATATATTTGAGTAATTATCTCAAATATATTTCAAATCTTCGGCAATTGGAAATACTGTACCACTGAAACCAACAATATCTTCCACATCTTCTATAATTGGAAATATCGTATCACTAAATCTTACAATCTCCACCTTGATACTATATTTCTCCGCAAGCCTATCAACTCCACCTACATCCTCTTACTCCAAGTAGCTCTTGGACAAGACACCAGATATATTTTCTCAATTAGCTTCGGCATAGCCATCACCCATTGCACTTTGTCAATAAACTCCAGCAAGGCCACCGTCTGCCAACAAAGTATTGAAAGTACCCTCTCCAAGTAGGACCTATCAATCTCCACAATGAAAACAAACGTCTCCATCTACCAACTCACTCTCCCCCGTGCCACCCTATGGCACCTAGCACTTCATCAAGCGAATCAAGTTCAAGGAATGTTCGAACTTTGCAATGGGTAATGACTTGGTAAACATATCCACCGCATTCTCCTCTACGTGGACCTTCTGAAGACGTACAAGCTTCTCTTCATCCATAGAGACAAGAAAAGACTCTCTCACCTCAATATGCTTCGTCCTTGAGCTGAAAGCTAGATTTTCAGCTAAGTGAATTACACTTTGGCTATCACAATTCACTTATATACCTTCATACATGAAGCCCAAGTCGCACAACAAACACTTCAAGTAAAGCGCCTCCTTAGCCGCTTCAACCGCAGCTATAAGCTCTGCCTCTATAGTAGACAAAGCCACAATCGTCTACAGCCTCGCTCTCCAACTAATAGTTTTCCCACCAATGGTGAACACATAACCCGAGATTAACTTCCTTCGATCTCTATCACCGGCATAGTCGGAATCACAAAATCCAAACAAGCTGAAATTATTATCTCTGCCGCCAAAGACAAGCCCATGGTCTGGAGTCCCTCTAACATATATGAAAATATACTTCGCTGCCTCCCAATGCGTCTTTCTTGGATTTGACAGGAATCTATTCACCAATCCAACTGCCTGTGCAATGTCAGGCCTAGTGCAAACCATGGCATACAACAGACTACCAACTGCACTTGCATATGGAACCTTCTCCATATAAGCCTTGTCCTTCTTCGAGATCGGAGAGCCTCTACTAGAAAGCTGTATGTGCAAAGGCATGGGTATGCTAACTGCCTTTGCTCCTTCCATGCTAAACCGAGCAAGCACTTTCAAAATATATACCTTTTGAGCGAACCTCAAAAGTCCAAGCTTTCTATCCCTTTGGATTTCCATACCCAAAATCTTCCTTGCTTCTCCAAGGTCTTTCATCTCGAATTCCGCCTTAAGCTTTAACTTCAAACTATTAGTTTCAGCTTTATCCTCAGAAGAAATCAACATATCATCCATATACAAGAGTAGATACACCCATAACCATTCTTCATATGCTTGAAGTACACACAAGTATCTTTGATGTTACGATCAAAACCAAGTGGAAGAATAAAAGAATCAAACCTCTTGTATCACTGTCTAGGTGACTGCTTAAGTCCATACAATGACTTTTTAGCTTGCAAACCTAATTCTCTTTTTCATCTATGACATATCCATCTGGCTGCTTCATGTAAATGGTCTCATCCAAGTCTCCATGCAAGAAAGCGGTCTTCACATCAAGTTGCTCCAACTCCAAGTCATGAGCGGCAACTATAGCAAGCAAAATACGGATGGAGGTGTGTCTCACTACAGGAGAAAAAAGTCTCATCATACTCCAATCCCTTCCTCTGTGAAGACCCTTCAGCAACAAGTCTAGCCTAGCATCTTCCATTATCCTTCACCTTGTATATTTCTTCGATACTATTTTATTACTTTGTGATTGATTTGGTGGCCACCCCTTGATTTTGATTTGGGAGTGTGTTTCGAGGTAGGCAGTAGTAGCTGCTATGCGTTACCACCAGTCCGGATCCGCAATTGGTATATCTACCCTGGGCATTGCCTCGAGTGCCTTGTCGCATGCCTTATCGCGCCTTCTACGAGTTTGGTTTGTACCATACCTATGGAGTGCCCCTAAGTAAACCTCACGGAGGACCTTATGGTACTGTATAGACTATGAGAATATACAAAATGTGTTAAAGGGGATATGGGTAAAGCCTTAACGATATTTTAATACTTTACTTTACTGTAGACATATTATAATAGTGTATTGTATTACATATTAGATAGTTTAATGGATTCTTAGGAGATGGGAATCCCAAAAAATCTCTTAAGTTATTGCACTCACGGTAGACAATGGATAGGAGATGTCAAACCCCGTAAACA
This sequence comes from Allium fistulosum, assembly GCA_030737815.1. Taxonomy (NCBI): domain Eukaryota; kingdom Viridiplantae; phylum Streptophyta; class Magnoliopsida; order Asparagales; family Amaryllidaceae; genus Allium; species Allium fistulosum. Next base: position 675,970,523 of record CM060907.1, on the reverse strand, counting down.
TCTCTGACGCCGTTACACTCATATTTATTTATTGTTGATTTAACTTACATTCGAGTCAGAACTAAAAGATTTTATGTAAGTTAAATCAACAATAAATAAATATGAGTGTAACGGCGTCAGAGATGTTTACGGGGTTTGACATCTCCTATCCATTGTCTACCGTGAGTGCAATAACTTAAGAGATTTTTTGGGATTCCCATCTCCTAAGAATCCATTAAACTATCTAATATGTAATACAATACACTATTATAATATGTCTACAGTAAAGTAAAGTATTAAAATATCGTTAAGGCTTTACCCATATCCCCCTTAACACATTTTGTATATTCTCATAGTCTATACAATACCATAAGGTCCTCCGTGAGGTTTACTTAGGGGCACTCCATAGGTGGTACAAACCAAACTCATAGAAGGCGTGATAAGGCATGCGACAAGGCACTCGAGGCAATGCCCAGGGTAGATATACCAATTGCGGATCCGGACTGGTGGTAACGCATAGCAGCTACTACTGCCTACCTCGAAACACACTCCCAAATCAAAATCAAGGGGTGGCCACCAAATCAATCACACAGTAATAGAATAGTATCGAAGAAATGTACAAGGTGAAGGATAATGGAAGATGCTAGGCTAGACATAAAAAGATAGTGGAATCGAAATCGATAGTCAAGAAATCAACTATAGGGGATAACAAAAATGATCGTAAATGGAAATTAAATCTCTTACACTTATCACAACTCGTCGATCCCAAACTAGCACTTCCTTGGAGAAAACAGTGAAGCCAGACAAGTAAGGGCAGTGTTGCTTCCTACCTTGCCTGATAGCATTCTTAACTTTAAGAATAACAAGAGTTCCTTCAATGTTTAGTGTTAAGTGTAAGACTAAATATTTTCCATAAACCAATCAAACTTTTAATTCATTTGAATAACACTTATGCTTGAATGTCACATCAAAAATATTTGTAAAAACACTTTAAAAACACTCTTTTAAAATTATTCTTTTTAAAGAACTAATTATATTTCTAATTGTATTAAAAAAAGAAGGGTCAAAAACAAATGTCATTAAAACATTGTTTACTATATACCCAAAACAATTTACACTTAGTTTTAGTTTTTAATATTCCTTTTTAAAGAGTGTTTGACTTATAAACTTTCATTTATATCTTTAAAACAACATTTATTGTCTCGGAATATGAAAAATCAATTTAAAGTACTTTTAGAAAATTAATCAAATTTATAATCCTTTTTATAAATTTTAAAACAACATTAGTTATCCCGATGGAAAATAAATCAAATTTATAATCTTTTTATAAATTTAAAATAACATTAATTATCCTGAAGGAAAATAAATCAATTTTATAATCTTTTCATAAATTTAAAATAACATTAATTATTCCGAAGGAAATAAATCAAATTTATAATCTTTTTATAAATTTTAAAACAATATTAATTATCCCAAAGATAATTAATTAAATTTATATCCTTTTTATAAATTTAAAACAACATTAATTATCCTGAAAGATGATTAATCAAATTTATAACCTTTTTATAAATTTAAAACAACATTAATTATCCCTAAAGATAATTCATCCAATTTACAACCTTTTTATAAATTTAAAACAACATTAATTATCCCAAAAGATAATTAATCAAATTTATAACTCCTTTTATAAATTTAAAACAGTACTTTCCTTTATTTCAAAAACACTAAAAAATATAGTTTAAACAACTTTCAAAGTGCAAAAACATAACCAAACATTTATTTTGTAAAAATACAGGCACAAGTTCAACACATAGTGGTTTGAGGAGATGATATTTCATAAAGCGAAAATCGCTATAACGACACTTACACAAATCAAACAGTATTTCAAAAATATTTCAACCAAACGTCAATATAAGCAACATAAGAATGTAAGTAAGATGCATATAACGGTAAACTAATAATGGCGAGAAACCCCTTAGGGTCTCTCTACAAAAGTCCCCTACAATACAATGGTAATTTATGTTGTCCGCCTTTCAAGCGGAAATCAAATCCAAATAAATAATCAAACAACAATATATAACTATCATCCAAACATTAAACAATAATTTATAGCAATACAAATAACATATAGTTTATTTAGAGGTGAGTAAATTTACCAAAATTTCAGTTGACGGTTTTGCATTCTGGTTTGATCTAAAATCGAACGGTGTTCGATTTTGGCTTAAAATTCCACTAGCTCCAAATTCAACGAATCCAACTCCAACATGTAGATAACACTAATACGAGTCCAATGCAAAAGACTGCGTCCAAATCCGACCTCATATGAGATAGTTGTTGAGTTTATAAGATTTGGAATTAGTTAAATTAATTAATAAATTAATTAACAAAACAAATCACCTAATTAACTATAAAACCTTCTTCCCCAAATTATCAAATGCATGGGCCACGCACTAATATGCACACACATACCCAATGTCATGAACTTCCAACCCTAATCTCTCCTCCGATACTCGATGAAATCACGTGCCGCCTTCACCTACAAATTCCACTACGAAATCTCCGTGCTCCTAACATTTTCGCATGAAGCTCGATCTCTTCTTGGGCATTGCGACCTGATGCATGTCGCCACCAAAACCTAGATGTCGCACTCACTAAAGTATGGTTGAACATCACCATTTCATGGCTACGGGTGCTACTCGCCAGGAGAAAAGCAGTGGCACCAACGCCACAACCTAACTCCACGTAGGCAAACTCTAACCCAAGTTCGACCTAGCTTACATCGAGCAACATCAACATAATCGCACATGACAATCTTCACATAGATTCAAAGATCCCACTCATACGAACTCAACGGATTTACGGATTTAATTTATCACTGAGTAAATCGTTATATTTTTATTTTTTAGAGATGATGGGCGATTTCTTTTACTGGAAGTGGGAAAATAAAAGTGAGAGGGGGAAAAAGAAAAGTAAAAGATGGGTGCGATAAAAGTCAAGTGAGTTGTTTAGTTTAAAATTGGATTTTCGATACGTCACTACAAAGCCTTTCTTCTTGTACGAACCGTGAACAACAAAACAAAAATACGATCGTGCATAGAAATGTGACACGATCCCAAAATAACAATAAAATACACCGGTTATCTTATTCTATGAAATTTCAAAAATACCACCGTTTTTCGAAAAATACATCAAACGATAATTTAAATATTTTTCAAATTAAAAATTATGGAAAAATCCAATAAGTTCATTTAAAAATATGTCATTAAAAATCAAGTCGTTTTGTTAACAATTATTTTTCTTGTTATTTATTCAAACCATTTATTATTGTAAATAAATTTACAAAATGAGTTCACCATAATTATTTATTAATTACAAGGAGTTAAATAAGGCTATTGTTTGCACCAATATTGTTCACAAACGTAGTTCTAGCACGGATTAAATGAAGAACAAAATTAAAACAGAGCAGAAAAGGTAAATCAGACACAAATTTTTATAGTGTTTTGACAATCTTGGCCTACGTCTACTTTTTTCTTTTATTGATCTTGCACTAGTTGTTTGATTACAAAAGATTTGGATCAGCTGGGATCCGGTAGTATAGGAATAAAGAATAGTAATGGTAGAGACTTGGCCATTGGAAGAAGGATCCCCCTTATGGAGAATGGCCGCTGTATTCATAGGGGAAGACGATTGAATATCTTCTTAAAATTTTGAAGGTAGAATCTTACAATGCAGACGAGGTCTCCCTCCTGTAGGTGCTTCTTGATGCTAGCTTCATGTTTCCAAAATTGTTTGTATAGTTGCCTTCGTGATTTTGGAGATATCGATCGATTTCCATTGAGTTGAACTGTTGGACTGATACGATCTGATCCCCTGCCTAGGGGAAATAATACGATCTTATCCTCTGCCTAAGGGAATGGATAATTACTGATCCCTTGCCTAAGGTAGGCACTAATACATACTTAGAATATACCGTAGAGTGCATTTCTTGGTCTCACTTGATCGTTGCTTCATACCATTATCTGTGCTTGATCTCTGGACTCCATAATCACTTCTTTGGGCTGCTTGCCTCGTCTATCATATAGTCTAACTTGTCCAATCAGTCTGGAAATAGCCGAGTCCAAAGGTCTTATAATACTTGCCCTCCAAAGTATGTCTTGTTTCAAATATTACGTGCTTTGAATTGAAGCAAGTCAGAGTTGCTGAAAAGGATTCCATTTAGTTTCCTGAATAGTCGTTATCCTTCCAACGAGTTGTCTCTCCAAAGAGTCGTATCTCTTTTTGTTTGCTGTGACGCTTGGTCGACATTTAATCAGTATAAATCCAGGATGTAATCCTCAGTCTCTGTCTATGCTTGGTTCCATTGAGCTTATCGATCAAGTTAGTAGGCCTCGATTATTTGAACTGGTCTCTTCTCTTAGGATTTCTTAGGTAATAATTCAATTACTGCCGATTCAAGAAACTGAATGTTAGGTATGTACATGTGCACGTACATCCATGTACACATTTTAGTCGTCGTTGGTTCTCAAGTACGTTCATACGTCGACGGGTTGTTGTCAAGTGTCGTGATATGTGATGCAGCCCAGATTGATGAAGTGTTAGGTCGCGAGCAACCTAACGATTCCTTTAAGTCGCTCCAGCGATTTAGTGAAGCTCGCAAACGACCTAACGAGCTACTGAGTCAAAAACGACCTAGCGGATCGCGAGATAAGGAGTTGCAACCTAACTTCGAAGATGCAATGCGAGCTAACAAAGTCCTAGGTCGCGAGCGACCTAACCATGCAGTGCAAAATGAAGAAAACTTAGGTTGTGTACGACCTAAATCCAAGGTCGCTGAAGAAGGGTGCAGACGACCTAACTCACATACCGTGCCGTTAGGTCGCTCAAGTGATAGGTCGCAGGAAGATTGTCATGAAGCTCTGTTCTTAGGTCGCAAGACCTTAGGTCGCTCAAGAGTAGGTCGCGAAGCTTTAGGTCGCGTACAAAGCTTAAGTCGCTGAAGCTTATATCGCTTGGATTTCTTGAGTCGCTGTCTCTTAAGTCGCATTGTTTTAGGTCGTTATGTACTAGGTCGCGATCAATGAGCTGTGTTGAAAGTTAAGTCGCGTGAGTTGTATTTTAGGTCGGGACCGATCTATGTGGTACTGTAATATGTTGTAATGTGTTTTCCTTATGTCGCTTTGTATATAGGTCGTAGGTCGTTTACCTGTGATAGGTCGTCCACGACCTAAGTGTTGTCCAGAATTGAGCAATGTTGGGTTGTAAGCCTATAAATAGGCGGGTGGTGTCATTTGTAATAGTTAGTTGATTTTGAATAAAACTTGTTTGTGTGCTTTGTGCCACTTCTCCAATTGGTAGTTGAGTGTGATCTTCTATCTCCACTTTCGGTAATCGAGTGCGCTCGATTCAACGACTGCTGAAGCCGATTCACGGAATCTAGTGCGCTAGATCAACGTCGAAGAATCGTAGACCTTTAAATACGGTATCGTGCGCGATCAACGTGTTTGGGATAGCTAGAATCCGGTATCTTTGGATCAACGGATTTGGGTCATTCGGTATCTTCTATTCCATCGATTGCTACTTTCACCGATTTATTAATTTCAGTAATCCGCTGCTGCATCAATACGCGTCGAGTTCACACATACACAAACTTTTTTTTAATACGGGTAGGATTCGATACCGATCTCGTGTTGGGACGCATAGCTTTCTTAGTGAATGGGTTGCATAGCATACTTAGCATATGGTTATCATTTTGGATCACAGAATATAGGGGTCGCGTATGAGTATATAACCCGTTATTTCAACACTCTTTTTCCACTTTTTTTATTCGCTTGTACTCGTTCTCTCTTTTACATTCTCTCACTAATACCCTACTTGCTCATCACCTTCAAAACCGACAATCGAGAAAACACATCATATCCCTACAAACCTAACATCGTTCCATCCATCCGTGTTTCCCACGAAATCGCACTTCCATCCTCTTTCTTACAGCCTTTGTCCGCTTTAGATCCCATCTCCACCCAATTGGACAGATCCGAACCCAAAATTAGGATGACCCGAACCCTATACCTAGCTCTAGGCCGACGTTGAAGTTCTTGAAATCGTGCTTTTGCATTTAGGTAGGTGGTGAACTGAATTAGGGTAAGGACGAGGTCGTAATCGGCTATGGGACACGTTGGTGGATATGGGATCGGCTGTAGAATGAGAGGAGATTGACATTTGCATAAGGGCAGTCACCCCACATATGGGATCGATGAAGGCAGGAATGAGGTGGGTTTGGTCTTTGGGTGACTACGCGTTGGTGGTTGGAAGCATAGGGGATCGGTAGTTGATAGCAGGTTAAGGGATATAGGAGATGGCATTAGATGTAAGTAGAGGGTTCGGTAGTCGTTTTACCTTAAGATGGTTGCAAACGTGCCTGAAACCATTAGTGTTTTGTTTACAAACATACGCATGGCATCGGTTTCTTTTGCTTGTACGAACTTGCATATGAATTTGGAGAAGACAATACTTTGGTAGGGATCAGTAGTAGGTATAGGGGATCGGTAGTATGAGTGTAAATCAAATGGAAGCCATCTTCTTTTTATTGGTGACATATTAGCACCGATCCCATACATATGCAGATTCTTACCTTGCATTTTTGGACATGTATGAACACTTGCACATGCACACCCATCTATAATGCAAACTTGAACTTGAATGCACACGTATGCTCATATGGACTTGAACTTGGAATAAATTTGGATGCACATGCTTGTTTGTTTGGATGTTAATTTAGATGTATGCATATGCTTTGATTATTAATACCGCGCTCTTACATATCGACAGCCTACCTCTGAACTTGAAAGCAACTCTTACGCATAACCATCGATGTGAAATCCGATTGAAACGGTTAGCGATGACAGGCAATATGGTCGAACTCCCAAGTTTTGCCATAACTGTCGTATAATATTGAATTGTATAACACTGCACAACACTACACTAGATTATACTTAGCATGGAGGAACATGCCAATCCATCTAATAATGACTATCCTTTGAATTTGATAGTTATGGGTTTCAGGAACTCTAGGTGTTTAGCTGCAATGACTGGTGATCAAGTTGCTACATATGCTGAATCGAATGCTATGTTGAGTTCAACGACACTTTCTGCTCGATGTACTTCATGCCAACATTCAAAACAACCCGAAAACTTACATCATTCATTAGAAAATTCTCTAAATCTTGGAGTAGATGATATTGAAGAGCTGGCTCCCGATACACTTGAGGATGTCGTATTCTTGGGGGATCCAGAAGATTTAGCTGCTTCAAGAATCGATGAGGGTATTTAGATCAGTGATAATACTTTGGAGATAGAGGTAACGAAGGGATCGGTTGTAGCATATTGGGGATGTTTGGATTGAGTTTGCAAAGACATCTAGGCGATGGGATCGGTGTCGATCCCTTGCCTAGGCAAGTCTTGCGGTTTCTACACTTAATGGAGATTGGCAGTTGGATTTGACTTCAATCCCCATGTTCGACCATTTCTCTAATGAATAGTCAACAACATGAAATAAGGTCAGGACGGTACGTGATGACGGTCGCTCCAGTCGAATTTTCGAATCTCGTCATGAGCTGTTGAGTCTAATAGTGGTGGGTTCTAGACGCTTTGAGCATCTACAATGGTTGAAGATCGGGTTTATAGGCACGTCGAATCAAATCCTGAGTAGAGTTCAGCCTTGTGTCGCATGCAGCTGCATATCTAGCTTTTGTTTTATGTTTGAATCTGCTTGTGTATTCGAGTAACGCTCTTTTCATTCAATGTACTCGCGATCCGTTGTTCGTCATTCGGGTTGGAATGATAGTCAGTCGCCCGTGAGCCTGGGTGTCGATCCGATGATTCTACCTCTAGGCATCCTTTCGGTCTTAGCAGCGAGTTGTTGTAAACACTAAGCATGAGTCATAGTATTAAGCTATCGTAGTCAGCTCTTGGATGATCATACTTCTGCCCCCAATCTCGGGTTGATCGATGTACTGCATGGATTGTCGAGTCTCGTCCTAGTAGTGTTTATACTCCTGCCTAGGCTCCAAAGTCTTATAGTTGATTGATGAATGGTTGGGTCACATTCTTCTTGATTCTCGCTTGTGCCCCCCAATCAAAGACAAATGTTAATAAGTGGACGGGCAAGTCACATTTGCTTAAGTTTTATAATCTTTTTGTCAAATCTAAGGTTAGAGTTAGTTTATAGAAGGCTAAGTCATGCCTATTCTCAATTGTATTATGGTTTTTTTCCTTACCGGGGAAGACTTCGATGCTCCATTGGGTTTTGGGCATGAGTTGAGTACTGGACAATCAATCACAACCATTTTTAGTGCAGATGTTGCCATACTCTGGGCAGGAACTGGAGAATGTTTGGTCAGATCACATCCATTCCATGATTCATGCATACCTTGTCGAATCAAGGAAAAGAAGTAAGCGATGGATGGTCTGATCACATCCATTTGTAGTTGGTGTGGATTGGTATTGACCGTTGATTCGGTGGCATAATATAGAAGGTTTGGATCAATATTGCCCATCGATTCGGTGGTACGATATAGTTGGTCGCCCATAACTTATGACGTTGTTCTGGTTGGTTTGGTATTCAGGCCTCCTTGCGGTCGTTGCCTTAAGTCATAATGAACACCAAGCTGGAGCTATATTGAGATATCGCATTCAGCTTTTAGTAGTTTTTACTCCTGCCCCTAGTCTTGGGTTGGCGGAGTTAGTTCGTGGATGGTCGAGTCACATCCTTTTGAATTTATACTCCTCCTGTCGGGTTTAGGTTGGAGTTAATGAATGAATGGTCGAGTCACATCCATTTGCTATCTATACTCAAGTCCGCACTCTAGGGACCTGAGTTGGTCAATGGACGGTCGAACTGTGCCCATGCTTTTTTATACTCCAGTCTGCACTGGGGGACCAAAGTTGGTGAAGGACGATTGAACCACGTCTAATTTTTGGTTTGGATTTTAGGCTTGTCAATGTCCGAGAAAGGCTTGAATAATTTGTCATACTTCAGGCACGAGCTGGGTCGTGGATGATGGATAACATCCTCCTTGGATTGGATGGTCGAACCACGTCTAGCTTAAGTTTGGGCTCTCAAACTGTCCCCTGCATCTGGGCCAGGAGTCGATGCATGGACGGTCATACTGTGTCCACTTTCGTTTGGATCCTGTTTCTACCGAGCCTTGGGAATAAGATGAGTGCTCTGGGGGACTTTGATCTCGAGTAGGGGAATGGATGGTTGAACCGCATCCACTTTGAGTTGTGCCTTTGCCCCCAAGTCAGTGGCAAGAGTTGGAGAGTGGATGGTCGAGTCATGTCCATTTTGAATTGCTCTTCTAGTCGATTCATAGTCAGAGTTAGCGAATGAACAATGAGTTGGACGGTCAGTCATGTCTATTTTGATTTATATTTTACCACCGGATCAAGGGATAGAGTTATCTTAGGAGCTATTGAGTCATGCTCATCTGGTTTCATACTCCTCCTGATGGATCGAAGGAGGGCACTTGAGAATGAATGGTCAAGTCATATTCCTTTGTGATTTATTTTCCTATCAATGCTTTAGGGACCGGAGTTATCCGATGGACGGTCGGGTCATATCCATCTTTGTTTTATACTCTTATCCGCGCACTAGGGACGAGTCATTCGACGGGCGGTCGTCCACACCCGTATTTAGTTTATACTATTATCCACTCTCTAGGGACCAGAATTGATCAATGGACGGTTGGACCCCGTCCATCCTTTTGTGATTATACTCCAGTCCGCATTGTGGGAACTAGAGTTATATGATGGGTAATCAATCATGCTCTTTTTTATGAGTTTATACTCCACCTGTCGAATCAAGGCATGAGTTGTTGAATGGACGGTAGAGTCACGTTCATTCGTGGAATGAAATTTTGCTCCCCAACGTGAGGTCAGAAGTTGACAAGTAGACGGTCGATTCACATCCACTTGGTGATTTTAGCTCCTCCTGTCAAGTCAAGGAAGGGAATACGCGATGGATGGCTAGATCACATCCATGTTTGGGTTGGACGGTCAGGTCACGTCCAATTTTCTTCGTACTCCTGTCGGCAAGTAGAGGGCGAGAGTTGCTAGGTGGACGATCAGGTCACCTCCACCTCAACCTGTAGTCATTCCCCTATTTCAAGGGCAGTGGTTGATGAGTAGATGGTTAGTCACACCTACTTTAGGTCAAGCTCCCAAACCGCCCCTTGTGTCATGGGCAGGAGTCGATGTGTGGACAGCCAAGTCACGTCCACTTCTAGTTGAATCCAAATCTCGTAGAGTGTTGGGAGAGGCAAAAGTATCTTAATGAACTCCAAGTACGAGTTGGAGAGTGGATCGTTGGGTCACAACCACTTCAAGTCTTACTTTAGTCTCCAAGTAAAGTGCGGAGGTTGATGAGTGGACGATCAGTCGCGTCCACTTTGTATTGGAGTTTGACCTTGCCAGGCTCTGAGCAAGGATAGATGTTATGTCGGAATTGAAGGACATAATATAAGGTGGATGGTTGAGTCACACCCACATTCCATTTCGAGTTCTTGCCCCCAAGTCAGAGGCATATCGTAGCTGATGAGTGGTCGACTCGCGCTCATCTTAATGGAACTCCCAAGGTCCGATAATGATTCGTGGAGGTTTTTTGGTGCCTAACCCTGGGTACTTGGTCACCTGCATCATTCGCATGTAGTTTAATTCAAGTTGGTCGTAGTTCACAACATAATTACATAAAGATCGACCGAAGGGCCATTTTAATCGAGAATAGAAATAAAAAAAGTCTATTTAATGAAGTAGTTTAATGCAAATCGAAATAAATCTTATTGATAAGTGAAGCAGCGTCATGTGCTTGCCATTCCACTTTGCTCAAGCCCTTCTCAGCTAGAAGTCGCCCGTCAGCAGTCCATTTGATAACCAAAGTTCTTCGTAGGTAAGGGTCGGACGTTCCCTGCCGCCATCCTACAGGGCTTGCACATACTTTTAAAGCATTCCTTTCTAGATCAGCTCTTCGATCACATCTCGAAGGTGTTTGCAATTGCCAGTGTTATGGCCGTATGTCTCATGAAATATGCAATAGTTCTTGGATTTCTACTAGGTTTCGGTGGACTCTCTTGGGGCTATCTTCCTGTATTTCTCTAAGTCGCAAATCTCCAAGTGGATGTTTTCACTTAAATCATTTAATGGAGTGTATGTGTCAAATGTCAGGATCTCGGGTCGTCTCCTAGAATTTGAGTCCTCATCTAAGACATCATCATTGCTCTTGTTTCTTGAAACCCTTCGGCCAACGGGCCTGCACTGTTATTTTTCCTAGTCAGCTTTAACTCCTTCTTGTGTAAATACTGGTTTCACTCATAGTAAAAACGATGCAAGGTGGTAGGAGGCTTTACCGCTAACCAACCAAAAAAATATCTGTCTCGGGGTCGATTCGCCTTATCAATGCCATCGGTATGGTATTCTTGCTGGGATTGCTCATTTCAATTATGGCGGCATTAAACCTTTGCAAGAAGTCTTTGAGCGGCTCCCTTGACGCCTGGAACAAGTTTGACAATGACATTGCATCTTTGGGGCGAGTCGATTGTATTCGATATTGCTCAACGAACTTTTGCGCTAGCTGGTCGAACGAGAAGATGGACATGGGTGACAATCGTGTAAACCACTTGGTCGCTGCTCCTTTAAGAAAGATAGGGAAGCATCTGCATTTGCTTACATCTGTCACTTTGGCGTAATCCATTGCCATTCAAATTTCATGAGATGTAGTCCAAGGTCGGTTTTCCTTGAGCATGCTGGTATGGTTGGCAAGTTGAATTTGTGATACACTCTGCACATTGAATGGCTTCAGTAGAAGGATTATGGCTCCGAGACTCTCCCTAGTCGTCATCGATTTGGTTATAGCTTTCTCTCACGAGTCGTAGTGCCATGGCCGTAAAGTCAGGTGTTTGGAAGTTGGTTAGTTGGGAGTAGTCATCATCTACCCCGGAAGCTTGGCCCCATAATTCATCCAGGTTTGTTCCATATTGCCTTGGTTCTGCGGCTTCTGGGAGTACATTTTGAGTAATAGTTCCTTGTTTGTTCCTTGAGGGCAGTCTAACAGCCACTGCTTGGTTCCCGGAGCCTCGGTCAGTCACGGGGAGTAAGGAGAATGCACCGTTTTCAGGTTGATTTCCAAATCCAGAACGTGGAAGTTGCATATCATCGGACGGAGGAAGGGCCGATGTCCAAATGGAGGGATCGGTACCTTTCCCCATTTGTCCCAAACAAGGTGAGATCAATATGGAATGACAAGGAAGGACCCTTAAGGCTACATTTCAAATTTCAAGTCGGTTGGAGATCATATGCTCGAGTTATGGGCAAAAGAAAATGGATCGGTGTTAACGGATTAGTGGTAATTCACTTAGAATCTGACTTGAGAAATAATTTGCTATTTGCTTAGAGTCGGCACATGGTTCGCTTGGAGTCACATAAATTTGAAGTGCTGGGTTGGTGAAGAACAATGGTTAGAGTCATTTTTGCTTGGTGTTTGGTACCGAACCCTGGGTATGGTTCGGTGATGAACGGTACTTTTGAGTCAAATTTGGGTTTGTTTGGAGAAAATCTTGGTTTTACCCAAGTCTGACTTTGGGCCAGAATTTCCAGAGTTTTCTTCTCGTCAAATTGGTTATTGCTTCGGGTCTGACTTTAGGTCAACCCTGAAGTGAGTTTTTCTATGAACGTTTCGACGGTTTTCGACGACGACCACTCATGACTAGACGATAGGAGTTCCATGATGGGAAGTACGACTTTGATGTTGGATAGCTATACTTTGAGAGGTAGAGTAGACGAGTCAGATTGAGGGGAATGTTAGAGGCAGGTTATGCGGACTTGTCTTCTTGGATTTGGTTCTGCGATTCTGCACGAATCTCATGGAGCTCTCTCCGTAGTCTCACTATATCAGAATTAATGATCACATCAGAAGGGTCCTGCGTGCCAGGGACTCCCTATTGTGCTCCATCATCCAAAAGAGCGATCCCCGTGTTCTATGCTGCTTTGTTGGCAAGTCGTGAGGCGGTAGCAATGGCCTTTTCCTTCCTAGAAGGCATTTTAGATAGCTTCCTTTTAGATATTTTTTAAATCTGAGTAGAAATGGAAACTTGTCGGCAGAAATCTGGTTCTATCTCACGGATATGGAAATCCACAAGTTGATGATGAGATCCAATCAAACTGAGAATTTTCTCTTTGTGAAAGCACTAAAATGTTTGCACCAAAATCAGTCACAAACACCCAATAGGGTAAGTAAAGATTAAATGAAGAATAAAATTAAAAAAGAGCTGAAATAGTAAATCAGACAAATTTTTTTATAGTGGTTCGGCAATCTCGGCCTACGTCCACTTTTTTCATTTATTAATCTTGCATTAGTTCTTTGATTATAAGAGATTTTGATCAGTTGGGATCTAGTAGTACAAGAATAAAGAATAGTAGTGGCAAAGCCTTGGCCACCGAAAGATGGATCCGTCTTATAGAGAATGGTCGATGTATTTATAGGGAAAGAAGACTGAATATCTTCCTAAAATTTCACAGGTAGAATCTCACGATGTAGACGAGGTCACCCAAAAATTTTCGTGGCCCAATAACCTAGGTAAGGGGATCAGTGATGATCGGTCTAGATGACTTTGTGGGCCCATGCGATCCCTCCCGTGGGTCTATCTTGATGCTAGCTTCATGTTTTCAAAGTTGTTTACATAGTTGCCTTCATGATTTTGGAGATATTAAACGATTTCCGTTGAGTTGAACTGTTGGGCTGATACGATCAGATCCCCTGCCTAGGGGAAGTGATACGATCTGATCCCCTGCCTAAGAGAAGTAATACAATCTGATCCTCTACCTTAGGAAAGGGATACAATCTGGTCCCTTACCTAAGGGAAGGGATAGGTACCGATCCCCTGCCTAGGGGAGGCATTAATCCATAGTTAGAATATTCTGAAGAGTCCATCTCTTTGTCTCACTTGATCGTTGCTTCATACCATTGTATGTGCTTGATTTTTGGACTCCATGATCACTTCTCTAGGCTGCTTGCCTTATCTATCATTGAGTCTAACTTATCCAATCAGTCTGGATATAGCCGGGTCAAAAGGTTGGATAACAGCTATTAAATCCATTTAATTAATATTCAATTTAGAATTCAAATATTTAAATGATCCCTATATTTGAATATAAGTTATTTATATTTTTCAGGGATGTTATATTTCTCTTCAACCTAACCAATCTACATGGAAAATATTTGGGAATAAGAGAAAAGGTAAAAACAGATAAAAAATCAGACACTTACATTCCATGGACAAATCAAACCATAAAACTTACAGACATAAGTCACAAATGTATTGGTAAAAGCACAAGTCTCAATTACAATTAAATAACAAAAATTACAAGTGTTCATATAAAATGGATCCCTTATAATACTTAGTAATATACCTATCTTTCTTATATTTAACTTTGTCCGGGGGAAGCGAATCAATGGTTAGTAGAGCAGCTTTAACTCTAGGGAGATTCCACCATATCAAAGGATGGGGGTCTAAACCATATTCATCAAGGTATCTCTTGTGTAACAACCTAATCAGAAACTACAATCGTCACCTGAGAAGGAAAAATCAGTCATTGGAAATCTGATATACACTAAGTAAAGATAGTTCATTAATCTATATGTAAGCATCCGAAAAAGTGTAGCAAACTCTTTATTTTCTGTGTAGAAATTCAATTAATGAAAACGGGACTTTCGAAGGAGAAGTCAATTTGTTTATTTCTAAATCTTCTAAAAATTTAAGTCATTTTTGAAGTCTCACATATTATTTCTAGCCTTGTTATGATCTTTGTAAAGCCTGTCTCCTTCCCTGTTAAGTTTCAAGACTTCACCCTTACTTTGCTAACAGATTCTCAAAATAATATTTTTCCCTTTTTATTTTGATAATCAAAATGATGTTTTGAAGTTTAACGAAAAGAATAGATATAAATTAGGAAGTTTGAGCCTAAGGAAAGAGATTGAAGTGGAAAAGAATAGATATAAATTAGGAAGTTTGAGCCTAAGGAAAGAGATTGAAGTGGAAAGAAGGATAAATAATAGCAACTCATCATAGTTAGAAAAAGAAGCAACTCCCATATTGCCAACAAATGGGGAATAAAGTCCCAACCACTTGTGAAAATTAGCCAAAGAATCACTTAAGGGGGAGCTCATAATACTAACATTGGGGCTTTGAGAAATCAAGACAACAACTAGAATGACTGGGACGACCTCTGAAGAAGTAGCAACATGAACATTAGATGATGATTCGTTTTTCTTAAATCTCTTAGCTGGGGAAGATTCAAGAGAAACCACTGATTGGTCAAGCTCTCTCAGACATTTCTGTGACTTAGCAGCAATGAAAGTATTACTGATAGTTGAAGAGACGAATGAAATGATCATCTTGGACGTGGGAGGTAATGGCAGTTTTGTTAGAACCTTGGTAGGAATATAAGATCAAATACATCCTTATCTTTCGCTAAAATAGCAGGATCAATCAAATTAATATCTGCCATGTGAAATAAATAAGTTATAAGATAAATGACAAGTACTATTGAGAGAAATAAATAATAAAATATAACGAATACCAAGGGAATATCCAAGGTGAGTAGGCAGGGTGCATTGGATTGGGCTATTGAAAGAAATGGTACTTTGTTTCATAGAAATAAACAGTTTAAAGCAACGAGAAGTCCTTTTTATCATGGGAGGTTCGCCTAAAACTTGGTGGAGTAGATGGATAAGGGTACACTTCTTAAATTTTTCTTCGGTAAGGAGTCTCAACCAACCACTTGAAAGTTTGAGGCATCGCTAAGACTTTAGCTTTTGATATCACCTTTGGATCAATATCTTTAGAAGTAGGGTCTAAAAATATAAAAGCTTGGAGTTAAAAATCAAAAAATGGGAAAAGAGCCTAAAACTTATAAAGTAACATATTCAAGGTCGACGTTGTACTAGTGAAGTAAAAGGTGCCTGATATTTCGGGAGAAAACGTCTTACAAAAAAAATTGGTGGCCCTAATCTCTGGTTTTATTGACATAATCTGAAATCAAGTCACTTTTGGAAGGAAAAAGGCGGAACATGGAGCCATCTGCCTGATTCTTCACCTTTTGGAGAGTATTCAGAGAGCACAAACTCCATGCACTTAAGTCATCCATTTCAAGTTCCTTGAATAACACTTGAAGAGAATGAACTTAGCTATAAGAGTTAGAGTTAGTTGGACTGGTGCAACCTTTAGGAAAGACACGATCTTAGAAACAATGTCATTGAAATGAAGATAGTAGGAATTCCATATATGGATGGGAGTGAAAGCAAAAAAACCTTCTAGAGGAGTGTGTGTTATATTTGTAGGATTGGGAAGACTGGTCTCTATTCCAGTGATCCTAAAATGTTGAAGAATAAAATCAATCTCTTCATGTTTAGTGATGAAAGATTAATAATTAGTGTAGATTTTTTCCTCAGGACGACTGGGTTTCTTCTTGGTCTTAGGGGGATCTAAGGATTCTTTTGAAATTCCTTTCTTTTTGCCTACCTTACTTCCTAAAGAAGTAAAAAAGAATAGAAAGTTATCACAAAGTTAAGTAGTTGTTGTGTACCTAAGATATGAACAGATGGTAAATAAAAATATTTATCATGTGATTAGAGTGCTAAGAGCTATCGTGCACGTAAAATTTGAATAACTACCATTTTATGATAGCCAACGAACATCAAAAAGCAGTGAGGGCTATCATGTATCTAAAGTTTAAAATGTTATTGTGAACCTAAAGTCTAAAGGGCTATCATGCAGCAATGGTTTCGATAGCTATTGTGTGTCTTAGGTTACGATGGATATCGTGCACCAAGACTCTGAAAAGGTATTGCGCACCAAGAGCATTAATAGCTATTGTGCATCTAAGGTTTTGGCAGCCATTGTGCACATTAAATACAAATATCTATCGTGCACCTGAAGCTAAATAGCCGTCGTGCACCCAAAAGTATATAAGATGGGTTAGGGTAGCTGTATTCAAAGACCCATAAACAAATGATTCACAAAAGTTGCACTGTTTTAAGATCAAACTCAACTTATTCCTGAAAATTTTTCTGTTTTCATTAAATAAGTTCAAATCAAGCAAGAAGATGCCGAAATTAAATCAAATCCATATATATGTAATAAATCTAAAATTGACAGTAAATAGTAATGTGAAAAGTGAATTACTTTTAAATTTCTGACTTTAGGGATTTAACGATTTTTAATGTCGGGAGCAAAATTTCTTTTCATCTTCAAATAAGGGGTAAAGAGTGAAATGAAGGGTAAGGTGATTATTTATAAGAAAATGAGAACAAGTTAGTAGCCATTGATTTGGAAAATAAAAACTTTCACGGTCGAGATAATAGATTTAAGAAATACTAAGATTTTGTTCAAGAAAGTAGAAGAAAAAATATTTCCTGTATATACTAAAGTACAAAATGATACTTTCTTGAGAGGGAGGGACAAAGCTATTGCGAGACACAATAAAGCTATCAATTTACCAGAAATGAGCTATCATGGAATAAGGACAGAGCCATCGACTTAAAAAAATACGTTATCGTGCATCTAAAAAGGCTAAAAAAGCCACTCAGGTTGGCTACGCGGCAACTTTTGATTGGTCCAGCTATTCCATGTCAGCTCAAGAAAAAATAAAGAAAAAATCGTGCCATATGTCTTTTCCATAATGTGCCATGTCAGCAATATTCAACCTTCCAAGTTAAAAAGTAGCCACATATCAAAGATCTAAGGGTGTATTTTCTATAAATAGGCATTTTCCCCCAACTCAAAAGTGGCGAATTCTAAATTTCACTTCTTCCACAATTTTCATATGTACTTAGAGAATTTAATAAAAGCTTGAATTGAGGATTGATGGTTTTTAGGGCAAATTCAAATTATGACTTTGTAGTTTTGGACATGGAAAAATTGACTACTTTCATAACAGTCAAATAAAACTTTAACATAAGCATACTTGACCAAGAAGGGAACACCTTGCTCAAGTCTCACTGATTTCTTGCTATCGACAATTTAAGTAGGATCATTTTCTGGCCTAACATCTTGTAAACTCAAGAGTATATCTATTTTATATAAGTCTGTAGGCAATTCATAAAATCTTATGAATGGATATTCCATTACACTAAGAAATATACTGTTGTTTTAATGTATGCCATTTTGCTGATGGTAATTCTTTAGATAAATTAGTGGTTTTGCGGTAGACTTGGAGGAATATAAGATTTAAACATGAAAACCAATCGTGTAGACAAAAAGGAATAAACCGAGCCTGAGAGGCCGATTTATTAGAATGTATGAAAGGAAATTTCACATTCGAAAGAGAGACTATGACTCTTTTATTGATGTTAAGAAAATGGATTATTCACAACGATAGACTCCTTTGTTTCCAACAGGCCATGAAAAGTATAGACACTAGAGCAAGTGTAGCTTCCTCTATTTTGAGACCCTAAATAGACCCTGTTGGTGCTCGCTGGTATTATTTTCCGACAACAAAATGAGAACATAAGAAATAAAAAAAACTCATAAAACATTTTTCATAATCAAATGTTCATTACATACCCCCATATTTACATCGTTCGGATAAAATATAAAAATTATAAATAATAACTTCAACGACATATGACGACGCCCTCTTGAACGATCATAGTCATAACTAACGACAACTATTAAACCCATCAATATATATATATATATATATATATATATATATATATATATACATACACAGACACACATACATGAGCCCTTCATAATGACTGACTACCAACGACTAATATAATCCTACCACTTGCATGTATCCGGAAGCTTTCACTACACCAAAAACGTAAATTAGAAACACATGATATTTTTACTATAAAACAAATTTCTAATATTTCTAATTCTATAAAAAATATATAGTATTTCAATGACTAGCTAAATGTTTTCCTATTTTTCTCATTTTTAAAGTGTGATGCTAAAAACGCTGCATCTTTGGCTAAGGGCACCGCGATCGGCAATTGAACATCGATCGTGCCTTGCTAGGTCGATAATAAACCGTAGCACCTTGCACTGTCGATGGTTTGATATCGCCCTAGCAAGGTGCAGTCGGCATTCAATCGTCGACCACCGCACCCCTAGCCAAAGCGGCGATGTCTTAGCACTACACTTTTTAAATTACTAATTTTGAGATAAAACACATTAAATATCAGCTAATATCACCTTAGCCCTGGCTAAACATAAACTAAAATAATTAGCGTTCCTTAATCAAAAAAAGCAATTGCTTGTTTCTTAATTAGATAAATCCTCAAATTTTATCGGATGTTGAGCTCACCATTTGATCGTGCTTCCATCAAAGGAAGTCAAACCAAATCGAGCTTCCTTCTCTTCTCTGCTGCTCGTTGTTCATGGATCCTCTCAAAAAACCCCTAAAGTACTCCATGTATACAAATATATAGAGTGGAAATTGTATAAGATTGATGAAATCGAGTTATTTAGTCATTTTTCCAAATTCTTTATCATGTTTAATGCATCTTTAGTATCAGGAAACTCTGAATTAATTGTTATTGCTGTAGCCATGTCCAAAGAGGAAGTGAAGAAATCGGAAGTTAAATCTTTTATGGTTTATAATTAAATTATTTATACCAGGTTTTTCTTTTCGTGATGTGGAGTTGTAGGTTTGGTATTTAAGTGTTGATAATGGTGTGTGAATTGTATTCTGTACTCTTTCCATCTTTGAGTCCAAAGAAATGAAAAACTGAACTTAACATGTTTTTCTTCATTACTATAGTTTGCATATTTGGACTTTTAAGTGCATCCAGTTTTATTGTACAATCTATATTTGTGGTTTGTGCTAAGCTGAGCTTAAGTGGTTGCTTCTGGTTTAGTAACATTAGGTTAATGAATTCTAAAATTTCATGATGAAGTAAAGATTAGGAGACTAAGATATTTACATATGAAACTTAAGGTGTTCAACAAGGTGGTCAAATATAATTTCACGGCTCTTATAAAAACATAGTAATAAATGGCTATTGATCACATAGTTTCCACTGAAAATAGCCCGAACTAAAAGATTTAGTTTTAATCTCATGTGTGTTAATATTTACCTAGTCAGTTGGCTTGATTGCCGGAATGGTGCCAATTGAAGGAAGAGCAGCAAAATTTCTATTATGATTTGATTTGATGCATATTAGATATACATTCAAATAGTAGTTTCTCGTATTCATAAAAAAACCAATGGCAAATGACTATTGACTGACGTTATAGGAGTGTGTTATGGATTTAGGGCCGGCCCTAGGGCAAGGCGTGCAAGACAGTCGCCTAGGGCAGCCGGTCCGGCAGGGGCAACGGGTGGTGGTGGTGGGTTTGTTTATGCTCTAAATAAATTTTGCTATATATGTTTTTAAAAGAAGTGTTTGGCCGTGTGGTTTGAAGGTTGCACTAACTTAGAGGAAGGGTGCAGGTTCAAATCCTAGCATTGTTAAATTGCAATTGATTTTGTCTACATTTTCCATTTTATTTTCAGGGCTTTAGATTGGCTTGGGGCAACCCAGTTTAGTGGGCCGGCCCTGTATGGATTGTGCGATGTTAACATGTTTTTGATAAATTTAATACTAAATAATTTTCAGTAGATGAATGGCAATGCTCTATAAAGTAGGCAATAGATGTTGAGGCTGTTATAGTCTACTATACCAAAACAAAAACTAATCAATAATAAACCCGTCTCACAAGTTTACAAATCAGATTTCCACTACTTTGAAATTCTGTATTAGCTATTTTTAACAATAAGTATGTTGTAATTAATTACAACAACAAACTAACAACTACAGTAATAATAACTATAACGATAAATTAAACGTTATGCTATTTAAAGAAATAGTACAACGTAGAAACGAAAATGATATATATATATATAAATTAACTAGAAATCTAATCGTAACAATGTCCTTAAGACTTTATTCAAAGTCTCCCAAGATACAACATAATTCCTCCTTATTTATAGCCGAATTCCCAATGGCTACATCCAATCTTATTGGACCCGCACCCGACTCGGCCGTTCAGACGGGCGGGCGACGGCGCACGTGCGTGTTAGTCCATGGCCATATAGGTCCTCCTCCTCGCACAAAATTACTCGATCCTAAGGGCCAATATAGGGATTGAGAGTACAATATATAAACAAGAAAATGGACTTATTTTTGGTGATGTGGGATATACCTCATTCACTATTTTTTAGAATTCTAACAGTGGCTAGGAAATCATCATTATTGTTATCTTACACTTAAACCAAATAATTTTTATATCTATGAACGAAAATTGGTAAACAGGTTCGTTCATGTAGCTAACTAAAGTTATATAAATCTTGAAAAATTAGGAAATGACGAGTGGTTGAGACTGAACACAATTGCATTATTATGCGGTAGGATAAATTGCATCGAACAAATTTCTATTCAGTGAAATCCATCTCCTCATCATGATCCAGCTAATCAAACCTTAACGTTTCCACATACGTACGTACTTACATGTGTGTACATGCCTTTTCTTGTATTATTCAAAATTATGTGTTTTTTCGTACTTACATGTGTGTGTACATGCCTTTGCTTGTATTATTCAAAATTATGTGTTTTTTCTATGGTTTGATTATGATGATGGCTTGTTCCATCTATATAGACTTAGTTTTGTAATGAATATAGTAACATAATTTGTACATGTATTTTCAACTATGTCGATAACCAAACCCAAGTAGGTGTCAGACAACGAGTATGTATGGACAAGCATTTTCTACGATTAATAAACTTTGAAATCGATATTTTTAAGTTCAAATTTCTTAACAACTTAGTATGCTTAAAATGAAGGCTTGAGTTTTTAAGATCAACCAGGTTAGTGTTTTTTTAGTGTTTTGTTTTAATTAAATGATGCACTACTATCTTGATTTAGTGATATTGTAGTATAAGCTTTAGATTCAATAATTGGAAAGAATTCATGCATATCTATCATCCTTAGATTCATTATGTATTTAATGTATTCAGTTAGTTTTATTATAATCTAGAAATACGAGTCTAAACTTATTTTCATTTACTTGAAATTTGCCAAGAATTTAGAAAAAATAGGGATATTATGTCAAAATGCTAAAAGAAAATGTTGATATATTGAGTTGATTGAGTGTTCACTCATATTCCATATGTTTTATCTTTACATTCAATATCAGAATTATGTAATCATATAATTATTTTATTAGCATACTCGTTCAATACATTATCACACTCTTTATCTAAATGAGTGGCACAAGAAGCTTCTCAAGGAGGAATACAGTGAAGCATTGACTTTTGAACAACATCTTTGCGAAGTCTTTTTTCCAATAAGATGTCCTTATCAAGTAAGAAGTATAAAGGTTAATGTCTTTTGTACTTTAGTATTGAATGATGTTGAGGGTTTTAGTAATTGTATAAGTATCTTTTATTATTATAACTCCTCAAAATCAAACTTAATACACGAAAACTCCTACCCAAAAAAAGATTGTAAATTAGGTCGCTAGAATTAAGTTACCGAATAATTGCATACATTTATACATGTCTGCAATTGTCTGACCCATAATTTGCATAAATGTCTGCAATTGCGGAAATTTCCGCAATTTTTTGGTGAATAAGTGCGGAAATTTCCGCAATTGTTTCAAAATTTTGCAGAAATTTCTGCAATTTTTCAGTGAATAATTGCGAAAATGTCTGCAATTTTTGGATATAATTGCATAAATATCTGCAGTTATTCACTGAATAATTGCATAAATGTATGCAATTATTCAGTAACTTAATTCTAGGGATCTAGTTTATATTTTTTTTGACAAGAACGTTTGGTGTATTTTGAAACTTAATTGGGACTTTAGCCAAACTGTCCTTTATTATAATACACCTTCCAGTATTTGCTCTTATTTAAGATAGTACGATTATTGACTTACTAAAACATTATAGGATTTTCTAGCCCTTATTTATTATCCTTAAAATAAATAATTTGGTTTAGTTTTATCAACTAATAAACAATTTTATAGGATAATTATCTCATCTAAATACCGAAGTATTAACATCATGGTTTCCACAATTTACATACAACAAAGGACATGCCATCGTCTTGTTCCCAACTGTAAAGAGCACATTTATGATTATGAACATTTATTGTTAAGACATTCATAATCATAAATTTCTTGTAAGATTTAAAATTTGTTTTAGTTAAAGTTTTATTTGATGTTTCTTCTGTTGAGGGCACTGTACAAAACATAAAAGTTCAATATGTAGTGAAACTGTAGTCCATGAATAGGTGTGACACACTTTTTTTTTTGAAAACCCAGAAGAACCCGACGGGCCAGTAAACTCCTGAGGATGGTATAGTAAAGTCGTCCGCTGATCCAAGCCTCCATACTCCCGGGTAAATTTATATAGGATAGGGAGGTGTGACACACTTTTTGCACAGAGGTAATTTGTATTTATCTATATCGGATCACCCATTAATTTGAGACAGTAGTACAAATCATGCACAATGCATCATCTTAGTTTATTTTTTGGCCAAAAAGCAAGTAAAGAATGCTCATATTTTCGTTGCAATCTATATGAAAATAGAGCAATAAAATGTGGAATCTCTTTGTGCTACTAACATGATTTACCTCTTTAATTTTTTGACATTTTGATAGGTGCACAGAGTACCTATGGAAAAACCTTTGATATAGACAACCTTTATCAATTTCTTGATACAACCACTGAATAATTGTCATGTGTGCTATATAACAAATCATGCCTACAACACATATTATCATTACATGCACATTATTTTCCTCACAGCATAGATGACACTAACATTGTACAGAGTTTGATATAGATGTTTATATCAATGTTCTTGTATCTAGGACTTAAATGCTCGAATTTAGGCATGCAAGAGCTGAATAGTTTAGATGTAGATTTAGTATGACCATTGCATTTACACACATTTGTACAACACAAAACCACATCGATACTACATTAACTGACTTCCTTAGGATTACAACACAATTCCTATAAGGTATAGGCTCTAATTTCAAATGTGATAGTGGTGGAATTCAAACCTCTACTGTCCTGGAAAGCTGTGTAGTTAATGCCCCGCCGTTACCCCGCTATAACCTTGCTATATCTCATAGCGGATTTCTACCGCTACGATTTTTCCATATAGCCCCAAATATAGCCTTTCCGTTTTAAGCCCCGCTATTTCCGCTATATCCCGTTATTCCCGCTATATTCCGTTATTTCCGCTATATCTTCTTTAAAAAAATGAATTGAAAAATGACATTTATACATTATAAAAATTACGAAATTAATTTATTTAATTGAATTTTTAATATATTTTCAAAAATGAAAATACTCTAATATTCTACAAATTTCAATTATATTATATAATAGTTTTACATTTATTTACACTATATTCGCACATGTTTTTATTTATAATTATTTATGTATTAATTATAATTCAATTGAATGTTAATATTTCATTTAATTACCATTTATATATTTGTAAAAACATTAAGTACGAGTTTTATATGCTATTTTAGAGTCATCCGCTATATCCCGCTATATCCTCGTTGTATCCCCGCTATGACTTTTTGCACCTTCGCCACATTGAATCTACCAAGCGCTTTAACTGCATAGCTGGAAAGCAACATCATGCACTAACCACTGTGTTAAAAGATCTTTGTGTTAACTTTTCAAAAGTGATGTTATATTAATATTGGAATTTTTTCTGCTATATTTATTGCTTTAGTTTGATGCTTATAATTTTGTATAAGCAAGTCCATGGAATTGATAAACACAAAATTATAAAATGATTTTTTGATATGAAAAGCTATTGTTGTTCTAAAAATGCACTTCTTGGGTATCACTAACCTCCAAGTCACAACATCCATCTGATGTAGCTGAGCTCAAAATTGTAACACATTTTGGATGTTTTGAACTCCAAAACTGCAAAAAAAATTGGGTGTCACGAATTCTAGTAACACAACATGTCATGATTTCAAAATTGCAACACCTATTAAAGTGCAGTGAAAACTTAAACTGCAGCATACATAGAGTGTTGTAGTTCTATAGACCGCGATACCCTATAGGATTTGCAGACTCCCAAACCACAGAACCTAAGAAATCTTGTAGTATTAGAACCAAAAACATGAAAATAGTGTTTCAAAAAACGGTAACATGCAAATTTGAAACACTTAAAAAGTGTTTCTAAAAATTGTTGAAAGAATTTATATCGTTTCAAAATGATGTTTTTGTTGTAGTGCTTACTAAAACCCTACTCTCGCTCTACTCAAATGAGAATACGAGACTTTAGGGAGAAATCAAAATGTTCGTGTTAGACATAATGTCTAGTATGAATAATATTAGCCCATCCCAAATCAAAATAGGTACATAGTGAGACTATGCTATTGAACGGAATGAGTTTTTCCTCACTAGTATCTTATAATATAATGTCAATCATAATATTCATTAGATAGGACGAGCATCCCTAATGCACTATGATCTCCTCATCCACCCACAACCACAGTGTTAGAACATAATTTAACATCATTTAAAATGGGTGAAAGATGAATAGGCCAATATTCATCTGGGTTTAAGGGTTATGCATTGCCTAAATATAACTGCCCCATCATATGTCAATACACCAATATAGTTTTCTCATGGTCATTATAAACTTATTAATTTCGTATGCAAACTAAAAACCTATAAGGCTGACATAGGCTAGAAACCAGATAATCCAACAGCTAATGTTCCCATCATAATACCAAGATACTCCCATGATAATGGAAAATAAATACGGCGTTCGTTCCCGTAGGGATGACAAGATACCCCTACATCAAAAGATAATAATAGTGAGCATCCCTACTCGATTGTCGGATGCATAAACAAAATTTTAGCCTTAATGTTGGAAAAGTCTACGCATTAGAATTGTTAACCTTAATAGCCGAAGGGATTAATCGGCTATAGTGTGAGGCGTGACCTGACACTAGTCCACACAACTCGAATTTTGTTTCATAGACATTGAACAAGTCATTTCTATTGTAGTTCTGGGCATCCTAACATAATTTGATCTTCTTGTTCCCTTAGATGCATTCTACAAAATCGTATATAAACAAGCTTGAAGTTTATTTCATGTAAACTCAATTAGTTCAAACTAAAATTTCCTACTTTCCACTTTTGAAAATCGTATTCAACAATTGTTTTTCACATTAAAAACTTATTATTAAAGTTATCAAAAATTCAACTCTAATATTAAGGAATGCCAAAACCATTTATTCACAATGTGCTATCGAATAAAGCAGAGCTATAGTGCATCAAAAAAAGATATAGCACATACAACAATTGTGTCCTTGAACTAAGATATTACATACATAGCTATCGAAACATTAAGCTATTGCATGTTCAAAGCTATCGCACTTCTATAGCTGTCGCATGTCTATAGTTATCGCATATCAAAAGTTACTGCACATATAAAGTTATCACACATCTATCGCTATCATTTATCAATAGCTATCGCATGTTTATAGGTATTACTCTCCTAACTTTATATATTTTGTACTTCTAACTTTAGAGCTATCGCACTTCAAAATCATATGCTATCGCATTTTGCAAATATGTTATCGCATCTCTAGATCATATGATGTTGCATCTCTAGATCATATGTTATCACATTTCTATGTCCCATGTTATTGCATATCTAAAAATGAGCTCTCGTAGGCTAAAAATGGGCTATCACAACTTTAAAATGGAAGTTCTCTAATTAACTTTAAAATAGATTTACTTTTCACCAAATATTTCGATATGTTAAATTTTCATTCTTTAACATGTAACTTTACATATTTCTTTTTAGAAAATTTCAGGATAGAATTCTACTTTTAATTAAACATTAATTAATAACTTAATTATTTAATCAAATGCCATTTTACCAATTCCCCTTCACAGAATAATTCATATCAATTCGGAATTACATGGAATAAATCATGAACTATTCTCAAAAATAAAATTTTCTATCTTCTTCCATATTTAAATTTTTCATTGTAAAATAATTATTTTTCATATTTTTAATTAAAACCCGTAATAAAAACTTTTCTAATCATAGAAATTTCATAGAAAATTCACAATTTTTTTTTATATAATTAAACACCCGCCACTAAATTAATGTTATAAACAACATATCATAATTCAACAGCATTTGGAGGTCATTGACTTAGGTTTTAAATCCAAAAACCTTCCTTTTAATTCTTATATCACATATGTTATTCTTAAGTCATTCAAAATTAATATCATAATCAAGTTCACGCTATATCATCATACAACATCGTAAACCATCACGAAGTTACACCAATCTAAGACTCAAAGCAAAAAAGCAAATGGGATGATAAGGCTATCCACCTTGCTTAGTTAAGAATAGAGAGAATTAGCCTTAAGCTTCATTCTTCAAGCTTAATCTTCCTCTTCTTTTTAAGCGAGAAAATTACTAAAAGTTTATTTACTTTGTTTTTATTTTGGTATGGGGACTGAATGAAATGATAGGTAAATGGAGAGAAGAGTTAGGGAAATAATGAGCCTACCTTTCCTTCCTTACACTCTCTTAATTTAATTAAACATTAATTACTTTCTCTTTATAAAATGTCATTATTGCATTATCGATTTGAAATTTTGAATTTGTTTATTATCGCTAATCTCTATACTTATTTCATTTCTCACATCATTACTTAATTACCTTTAATTAAATTTCCAGAAGAATGTTTATTAAAAATAGGGGTATTACATGCTCCACTTATTATAAAATTTTGTCCATGAAATTTCGACAAAGCACAAACTGACATAACAAGTCATACATATAAGCACAAACTGACATAACAAGTCATACATATATATGACATACGCACATACTAAATCAATTATTACTAGCATAACTACTAGTCATCGTTCTATACAACATATAACTCATACATCAAAACAACTTAGGATACGCCTCTTGAATCCTATCCTCAGTTTTTCAAGTACAGTCTCTTTGACCATCGCTGTTGGAACTATCCCAGTTCGTAGTGGGTGAAATGAGTTAATTCAAAAAAAAATCCCTTATCCGATTTTAATGGGCCTACGAAATCTAGTAGTTAACATTAGATCCAATCTAGTTATTTAATAAAATCATATTTTATTTTACTTATTTTATTTTTCATTTAATTAATCTGTACTAATTAAAAACATGAGTGGATATAGGAATCCAAATCTGCCGAATGTGTGTAAGAATGAATATTTCTAATATATTCATATATAAGTGAGATGGCATACGTATGAAATATAAAACATAAGTGATATAAATATGGTCAAATATATGAACAAGTAGATATTGGGATTTATATCTACTAAGTTATAACATATATACTTACACATCAATTGCCTTAGTTAAGTTATTTAATATTAAAAAGTATATATATATATAATAAATTTCAAAATTTATATTCGATAAAGAATAAATATTTTTTAATAAAATACCGCATACAATTTGATTAAGTCAAAGTCTTCAAATTCAAAATCATAATATCTTATTTTGATTTAGTAAACATATATTTAAATAAAGATCCAGATCTGAGATATTAATCTAAATTATAAAATATCTTAAATTTGACTAGGTATTATTATAAAACACATATATTAATATTAGATATAATACAATCGAAAATAATTTTTGATAATCATATATAATTCGAATTTAATATATTTTGAATATAAATATATTATTATAAAATATATACATAATTTATACTTCGGCAAAATAAAAATAATTCAATAAAAGCAAAGAGTAATATATATATATATATATATGAATTTAAGTGTGTATATATTAGCATTAAATTTAATATTATTATATTTAATTATAACAAAAAAAATTAAATATATATAATATCTTTCAGTAAAAATATTTTTATATTTTAAAATAGAAGAAAGGAATTTTGGTTTAGAAATATATTATATATTAATTTCAAATTAGAAACTAAAATATATTATAATCTAAAATGATTATAGTTAGTAAATGATTATAATTAATAAATGATTATTAAATGTTTTATGTTTAGAAAATTATTTTACATACTATAAAACAATTACATAATCGAAACAAAAAATAACATTTCTATATAAATTATTGTATTTAAATTGAATCAATAACATTTTACTAACTATTATATTATTAAAAATGTTCTAAATTATTCCAAGGGAAGGTATATATATATGGTGATAATGAATATATAGTTATAATATATGTAAACTAAAATTATATGATGAAGATGCAGCCTAGTTGACACATGTCGTTCGAAACAGCCTCCTAGATTTCTGCCCAAAGTTACTAGCTTTAGCATATCACCACTTGCATTTACTATTTGATACTTTGGAAATAAATAAGGCTTGGATATAAGGAGAAGGGGTTGATTTATATGGTGGCCAAGGTTGGAAGAGCAAGTAGGAAAAACAAATGAGGCTTGAGTTGCTTTTACAGAGAGATAATTGTAAAGTATCTCCCACTTTTCTCTCTTACTAAGTCTAACTCCAAGACCCCTTCTCTCATCCACTACTAGAAAAGGGCTTGAAACCGACAGCTAGGGCCGACGGCTTCCGACGGCAAATTTCCGACGGCTTCCGACGGGCCGTCGGCGGCCGTCGGAAGCCGTCGGAAATCTACGATTATAGCTCCAGCCGAGAGCTTTCTTCCTCCTCCTCTTTATACGAAAATTCCCCCAAAAAAACCCCAAATTCAACCTCCAAACTTCCAATCCCTAATTTCTAGCTTCCGGATCTTCCAAGGCTCCCTAATCAACCTCCGTTACTCTTAATCTCATGTATAATCTCTTATTTTTGTGAAAAATTCAATTTTTACCCTAATTTTAGATTTGCATAAATTGATAAATAAGGACGAATTAGTGATTGCAATTGTTTCCAATAGCGTAATAACAGTTTATAGCATCACATGGTATACCGATTTCATCTTTTATCGTGAAATTGTGAAAAACACGTATAATTTGTGGTTGTTCATGTATATGTAAATTGTTGTGTATGCCTTGACTCGACGATTGTATACGTTATTTGGAATAAGATAAATTGATTGAATGAACTAGGAGTATTATATTGTGCGCGTATTTACTTATGAAACAAAAAAAATGCATTACTCTAAATTATATTATGTGTATTGAAAAATGACAAAAATGTTAAAACAACCTTAAGTTGATGTAATACGTTGAATAAATGTGTTAAATTAATATATATTTTTGTAAATGTGAACATTGAGTAAAACTGTATTTTTTCGTAAAATACGCGCATGTAACTGACAAATGTCCCTTAGAGAGTTTTTGGCCCCGTCTGACGAGTGTTGTACATGATCGTTGTATAAATAGTCGTTCTTTTTGAAAAACGACCATTTATATTCATCTGGTACAATGTTTGTCAGATTTGTCCCTGTATTGGACAAGTTATGAACACAGTAAGCATTTACATTTTGTATACTACTTCGTCTCAAACGGTTCATAAAATTTCGGCCTAACTTTTCTTTTTTGTTTCCTGCGTACACGCATTTGTGTACAATACAGGGAACAAAAGGGAAATGCTGTCGAAATTTTGTTGAATCGTTTGAGACGAAGTAATATACGAAATGTAAATGCTTACTGTGTTTGTAATGGGAAGTAGGATGCCTGACCAATGAAAAAAAATTATATATATTTTTAAATCGTTACGTTAAAAAATAAAATGTGCCCTATTTGAAAATATTTTTAAATTTGTGAAGTTGTTCTTTAAATTCAAAATATTATACGACCATGAAAATAATCGATTTCGAATTTGTATTCTTCAAAATAAATATTAAATTTTGAACTTCTCATTTTGTCAAATAGGAAAAATGATTGATTATTTTGTTGATCGGAGGAGATGGATGTACCAAAGAAAAGGACTGAGGGGCTCAATAAAAGAAGATTTTTATAATGATATAAACGTGTTTGTTGAATTCGCTTTAAGTAATAACGGAAACGATCCAGAGATTCGTTGTCCGTGTAGTAGGTGTAGACATTTGAAGTATTTGTTACCAGATATTGTGAAAGTTCATTTGTGCAAACACAGTTTCGCACCCGAATATTATGTTTGGGATCGGCATGGAGAAGTTGTAGCAAATACTTCTGTAGAGTCTGAAAGTGTCGTTAACGAAATAGTTTCAACGACCCGTATAGAAAATATGGTCGAAGATGCGTTTGGTAGAAGCGTTTGACAGTGCGGAGGAAAATATCGATTTTGGTCCTTTGATCGATGAATCAAATGTTTTGGTAGAAGCGTTTGACAGTGCGGAGGAAAATATCGTCGAAAACGAGACCGAATCTGAATCAGAAGACGATGATGACTGATATAAATCTGAATCTGTTTTTTGCAATTGATGTAACTATGTTGAATTCTTGATGTATTATGAAATTGATGTAACTATGAAACCAAATCCGTTTACTATTGTTTGCATGTTTTTTGTTATTTCCATTTGTCATTTATTTAGCAATTTTTATTGAAAATGCAATGAACTCTGCTTATCGTTGGAATAGTACACCCATTATGAATCAGGTATAACACACTTCCATTTCTATTTCCATTTCAGTCATTAATTAAGCAATTTATACCGTTGATGTCATTTTCATATGAAATATATTAATTATCATGTTTTTATTCTCTTATATAATGATGTGTATATGTCACAGGTTTATCAATATGTCATGTAGAGGTAGGAGCTCTTCCCGATCGTCAAGAGGCGATGGCAGTGGCCCATCGCAAGAGCCACAGCGTGCAGTTGTATCGTTAGTCCCTAGAGCAGATGGGTAAGAATTAAATTTTATTCAGCATATTATTTTTTCTATGATATACGTGCGTACTTATCTATATCGTACTTAAAAACAGGGGGTTCGACCTACTTCCCTCTAAGGTTGTGCTGGACGTCTCTAGAGCTGCCTATCGCAGTAGGATGAGTGCTTGCTGGCCGAAGTGGGATAACATCCCTCCTCACATCATAGAGTGCATATGGCAGGATGTCCTAGTATGGATATTTTTCTGTTTTTCATTTTTAATTCGTTTTTGTCGTTTTTCTACTGTTTTTATCGTTTAAAGTGTAATCTTTTTTTAACACAGGTTGAGATAGACATCCAGACAGACGATCTGATGCTGGCACGAGCATACTGGATGAAGAAGATGAGCAAGAACTACAGGGATACGATATCTGAGATTAAGAAATCTGGTAAGAAACCACAGTGGATGGGAGAGAGCGTGTGGCAAGCTTGGTTGAGATACTGGGAGACGGACGAGGCGAAGGCAAGTATATTACTTTTTTTTGAATTATTAATTTGACGTGATCGAAAAATAATGTATCAAATTTTGAATGTACAGGCAGAGTCAGATAGAAACTCTGCAAATAGAAATAAGAATCTCGTCACTCATCACGGAGGATCGAAGTCGTTTCAGCAGTATCGGTAGGAGTTGGTAAATTTACTGAATAATAAATGTAAATAATTTATACTATATGATTTTAAATGTATAATAATTGTATGTAACAATCAACTTCAGGAAGCCGAGTCACATGGTCTTGTCAGCTATATGGACGTGTTCACCCGTACGCATGCTGTCGAGCATGTTAATCCAGACGGGACTGTTTCGTACACATGGCAGGACGATAAATCCAGCAAAAGCCATGTAAGCATATTTCATTTTATTCAGTATTAGTAATTGTTTTAATTGTTAAACTATGATGACATAAGATATGATATTATTAATTTGTTAATGCAGGAGAAGTTTATGGAGCAGCGGTAGAAACTCCTTGCTGACACGGGTCGAGATCAGCTGACGACCAATGAGGAAGACGTTATTTTTGAGTTCGTTATGGATCCAGCAGAGCATGGTCGACGATACGGATTTGACAATTTAGCGGTAAATAATTTACTTTTTCTTAAAATACTTAAAATATGATATTTTCACCTTTTCAAAACAATAAACTTGGATTTTATTTATTTTTCAATTATTGCAGTCCAGTAGTCAGAGTAGGGGACGGCGGAGTAGACATCGGAGCGATCTTGCAGATATAGAAGAATTGCAGACTAGAGTTGCCCAGTTGGAGGAGCAGAACCGCCAACAGGCTATGCACACCGCACAGTTGTTAGAGTACATGCAGCAGCAGCAGCAGGGTGGTGGTCGCTTTCCTTCCTCGGTTGGCTCTGGATCTGCAGAAGATTGATTCATTACTTGCTTTCTTGTTCGTTCAGGTATGTTTTGTTTTAATTTAGAATGATTTGGTAGACGGCGTAGGTAATTGTTGATTTATGTATAATTATGTTTGACACATTTGGTTCTATGGTTATATGAGGACGTGTATGAGAATATTGATGAATTTGTGTATTAACAACATGGTAGAACAGTTATTGTTAGGATTATTGTTAATGTTGGAATGGTTATTTATATTTTGTATTTTATTTTGATGTAATTTTATTTATTTGTGTGTTTATTAAATATTTTGTAGTTTGGGTTTGAATATTTGGTTGGACTATTGTATATTGGATTGTGCAGTATTGATATTATAGTGTTTGGAAGAGAAATGTGGTTGGAAGGCTAAATTTGCAGCAAATTTAAAAAAAAACAGCAGATTTCCGACGGCTTCCGACGGCTCCCGACAGCTTATTGGTCAAAATTTTCGACGGCTCACGACGAATAACGGCGGCCTGTTCCAGACGATTTCCGACGGTTTTCGACGGTTTCCGACGGGCGTCGGTAACCGTCGAAAACCGTCGGAAATCGTCTGGATCCGTCGGAACTGGATACGACAGCGTCCGTCGGAAGCCGTCAGAAATACTGCTTCCCGACAAAGCCATTTCCGGCGGCTATTTCCGACGGCGGCCGACGGTTTTCGACGGCCGCCGACGGCTTCTGGCCGTCGGAAAACGTGTTTCCCTTGTAGTGATCCCTATGACCAGCCACTATAGATCCTTTAATGGACCTTGTATATTTCAAAATCCATAGAGTAATTTATTTAAACCCTATTTAAATATAAAAACGACATATATCGGTGCACACATATATAACTTTTGTACATGCACCCAGTTAATTACTAGTATCATCTAGAACATTTCTAGGAGTTACTTCATTTACTAAATACACTCCAAACATCAAATACAACAACAATTAATATTTCTTAAATATCAATTATTTTAATGAATTTATAATACTTTATAAACTAATTAAGTCGAGTGGTATTTTGGAGAATTTACAGATGCGACTATGTGGCTCATATGTGTAAATTTAATAAATGGTTAATATAGAACAATTAAAATGTTGATGTTCACTCATCACCTTAGCTAGTAGTGTAATTGTTTAGCTGAATTTATCGCTTATAGATCATTTTTGGTAAAATCCAACTTTACATTTCCTTAAATGGTCCTATTCGTCAACGATAATTTACACACAATCTCTTCGTCAACACTATACACGTTAGGATATATGGAGTTTGGCATCGGCCAAAGTCCAATTATCTACATTCAACTCGATTATTTCATAAACAAAGTTTTTGGTTCAATAATAACATATATTATTAACCGTTTACTTTGGCCAGAGATTTTGACTTTGAGTTGACAACAGTTGATCGTGATACAAACCTTATACAACCGAGGAGAGAAATTCCCTATTAAATAGTGGTTCACTTTCAATGCTTCAACACCGACCCAACTATAATCACTTGATGGTCGTCATTTCGTGATTTAACAATAATCAAAGTGGAACATCCACATTTAAGTTCCATAGCATTCGCAGGTCTAAAGAATAGTGTAAAATCATCACATTGAGGTTTCCAGTTTAACCTTTTGTTATAAATCAATAGAAAACTCTCGGATGAGTCATTACATAGTTATCCAATAACTACAAGTACGTAACCCCTTGATACTCCTGGCAGTTGCGAATAATACACCGCCCAACATATTTGGAGAGCATTACGCACTTCGATCTCTATGGATATATCAGTATCCTTTTTCGAAATATCTTAACCCGGAAATTTAAAATAAATGTTATTTTATATTGTGATTAATTACTCACGATTTAATTATTTGAAGCTATAATCATATAATATTTTATTTAAGGACTTTCTTATTTATATACTATAAATATTTAATTAATCATATCCCTATATAACAAAGTATATAATAGAAATTAAACACATTAATTATGAACAAGACTGATTACAATGTTAGACATATGTTAAAAATTATGTAATTGCCCCTATGGCATACCACTCACTTTCTCGATCTTCCACTTGGTGCCAATTATGGATTCTCAATCTAATTTTTTTGATCGGTTTAACTAATCGAGCTTGTCCCTTCGTGAATGGATTTGCTATATTATTTTAATTATCTTATTTCTCAATCAACACATCTCCATCACAAGTAAACTGCCTTTATCATATGGAACTTTTAGAGTATGTTCCTTGACTTCTAGTGAGACCTAGGTTCTTTTGCGATCTATAGCGTGACATTGTTATCATATAGTGTTTTGGGATTTCTCAACATTTGCAATCACTCCTACCTTAGTTATAAATTTGTGCATTTATATATATATATTGTTTTTATTACATCCCTATTCAAGGCAATGTAGCTAGCCTTTTGGTTGAATCGACCACAACCTTTCATTTGAAAGATTTCCAACTTAAAGCTTCTTAACTAAGTTTTGAACATGAAGTTCGGATTGACATGCTATATTTGATATCACTTGTAAAGTTTAAGTCTGAACATGCATATGTAAGTGGTTTGTTATTTCAATAAACGGTTCTCTAGTATTTCGTAAATACTCCAGAATACTCTTAACTATTATTTTGCGATCTTAATTAGGACTTGATATTTGATCAATGTACCAAGTATATAAGTGAAATGTGATATAGTAGACAACATAGAATATATGATAGTTCCTATTGTTGATGTATAAGAAATCCATCACATATGTTCCGTATTAAAGATTTTAATGTGGTGCCTATGTTTACCGTATGGGAAAATTCCAGCATCCTCTTATATTGATTATAAAGATGTTATTTTCAAATTCAATGTCGAGGATTAAACAACCAATTTAAAACTAAATTTAACAAAGGTACATTTTTATCAATCGTTAGTATGTTATTTATTTATAGTTTCAGAAATATTGTAGTAACTTTTATTATTCTTTCTTACAAACACACGCTTCCTCTGCATTTTGACTGAAAATAAAATAATTTGATATTTCTGTCAAAATACTATTAAATTTTGATGCATATCAAATGCCACTGTTATATATGTTAAGGATCATATCCAAAACATACAACTCATGTTACCCTTTTACTAATTTTGAAACATTTTGTGGTTATGTACAAACAGTCTCTTCTAAATCATTATTTAGAAGTTCAATTTCAACATCAATGTGCCAAAACTCAAAACCAAATTATGTGATAATTGAATGTCGGATCCAAGTTGACTCAAGCTTGTTGACTGTCCAAATTACTTCACTAATTTAAACATTTGAAATCAAGGAAGTCATTTTCTATCAATGTCGCTTTATATAATTCAAATTGCATTGAATTTCTTGAAGATACATTTACGACCGATGGCTTATATCCTTTCAGATATAACT
This sequence comes from Allium fistulosum, assembly GCA_030737815.1. Lineage (NCBI taxonomy): Eukaryota > Viridiplantae > Streptophyta > Magnoliopsida > Asparagales > Amaryllidaceae > Allium > Allium fistulosum. The sequence continues at coordinate 675,933,847 of CM060907.1, read as the reverse complement.
ATCAAAGTCATATTTTTGATAATGTATTTGGAATCCATTCCAGATTTAAAGAATCATGCCATATATCAGAGTTTATGCTGTTTAAGGCATATAGACAAATGAGAAAATCATTACTACTAACAATTCTCTTTCTCGACATTGATAAGAAACTCATAGTTTCTCTTTAATGTGTGAGAATTCTTACTAGACATCCTAATTTGTTGTGTCCATTTTAGGCCCGGTTAATTTTACTTCTCGTTATAAATTTAATTTCCATATTTGAGTTTTTGGATCGTATCCTGGTCCCTTATACTGCCACTAATTTCTAAAAGAAATTCCTTCATTGTGAAGTTGGTGTGTCTTGAAATAATAATTGTTTCTCGGTAGACAGCATAGGAATTTAGAAACATTTTATTAACTACCTTTATACTCCATAAAACTAGTTTAATTTTGAGTTTACAAAATTTTGTTTATAACACAAATTAGTCAACCTCACATTTTAGACAATTGTCATTTCTTCTTCAGTTCATATCTCATATGATTTCCTAAAGTATGCTATAGATAAGTTATATTTATCATATGTACTTACTTTTAAGTGCATATCCTTATATAAATAACTTAATGCAGCTTCACTCATCATCAGTCGTATTTATCCAACAAAGTCCTATTGTGTCTTACGTCATTGTTCATTATATAGAGGACTGACTTTGAATTTAACCTTATTTGTTTTTAGGTACTTTTGGAACCATTTTCTTATATGCTCATATTCAATCAGATCGAATTGTTTTATTTTCTTTGCATGTTATGTTTTTCTACTTCCGTTTTATATTCTATGAACTTATCATAGACATACTACTGTGTATCAAATACACATATTCATGTCTATAATAATTCATTATTGGAGTTAACTAAGTAAGTAGATCCATTTTGGTACCATTGGACGTTGTATTGCATACATACATACATACTTATATATATGAATAGTCTATTAACTCTTTTGTCACTTCCATTGAATGTGTGTTATGTCCTTAATTGTTTGAGTTACGATTCACCTGTACCATATTATTCATGATCATATGATTAAAGAATTATTTCTCAAAGATATGGTTAGTTTGTAATTCCAAAATAATTGTAATTTATTTGGAGAATTTTGTATTTTATATAGCTAATGCATCACTTTTGTTAGGAAACAAATACCATTATTATAGATTTATTAACAAATATTCATAATAATAATATTAAAATAAAACTATATCTTTTTTTGTTAATACTAAAAAATGGTTATTATTTCATAAATTATACCTGGTATATGAAGATAGTCTTTTGTAACTTGATGCATCCACTAATAAGTGTCATACGTTATTCTCACTTGATGCAGCCACTAATAATACTTGGTATATCTATTTCTTCCATTACTATAATAGCATACCAAACACGATGTTCCATTAACTCACTTATTACGAGATTTTATTTCATCCACTGTAATTATTTTACAATCAAGAGTTTCAAATAAAATATCTTGAAATCAAAGAAATAATTCTCATAGCAAATAATTTTCTATATGAAAATATAGTTGGAATAGGAATCACATTTCTAAGTATATATTAGTATTTTATACAATTCTCTTTTCTGATATATCTTCATGAAGCAGAGGTAACCATTCACTCTCTTCATCCCTACTGTTCATGTGTTATATCCACTCTCAAACATTCACTTTTCTTTCCAAATGGTCAAACCATTCAAAAGAATACCCTTACTACAAGATTACACTGTACTCTTTATGGAAATGCATTCAGTCATCCTTAACATTTATGGACATCGAATAATTTTCATTTACGTAAACTGATCAAACTGACATTTTATTGATCAAATTCCTAGGTCCATCTATAGCTCTTAGTCTAATGCAATATCTAATACAACAAGATCCTTATTACAATCAATTATATTGAATATACGATCTTGCACTATTGTTCACTTGCTCATTTCGAATGAACCTATTTCATTAAGATTTCATATATTACAAATACGAACGTTCACCAAACAACCTTTTTTATGTGCTTGAATACGGGTCAAGTATCCATATTCTTGTATTTATTTTGAGTTCCAAAACTCATAGAAGACAATACACAGTTTCAGACAAATAAACACTTAAGTGACTAAAGTACGAATGTATTTGGTAGTTATATAAATTGGCCCTTGCATGGGTATTGAAGTGAAACTTGCCAAAGGGTTTATTGGTATGTATACTTTGTACTTATTTGTTAACCCTAATTTAGTTCACTTGTGTATTTTAATTGATATACAATTTTATCAATTTCATTAGTTGCACAAATTAATTTAAGTAGATTTTTTAACTTTATGTAGCAAACGTTCTTACAATATTATGAAGGTTGAATGTACTAATTTTAGTTTATCTAATAACGATCCCACTAGACTTTTATATTTACCAAAACGCTAAGAGAAATATAGAATTCTTTCGATTTATGTAGTGAGTGTAAGGACTCGCTTGCATTAGGATTCTAACCTTGAGTTCGCTCAACAAATCATAGGCCCACAGGCGACATATAACTAGTTATCAATTGTATCATATATAATTCCTAACTATGGTCTTTGTCCTAATCTCAACCGTGACCTTGAGTTTGCTCAATAAATCAAGAGAGATTATTCACTTTTAGCTATCAATTTACAACGACCTAAGTATAATGCAGTTATCTTGAATTTTCTCAACAAATACATGCATGTATCTGTTAACTGAGTTTTTAACTAAGAAAATTCTTCAATGGAAGTTAGAATGTTAAGATAAAGATGAAACGACACATGAACTTCTAAAATCACTTAGAAGAGGTATAGGAGGGAACTCAAAAGTTTGCAAGTCCATTGGAGCAAACAAGACCTCTCGGTACCGAGAGGACCTGCGAGCTTTTTATTGCTCTTTTGACTCCACAAACCTCTTGTACTTTACATACTACTTCTAGCAATTGTCATCAAGTGATTTTCTCATAAAATAGACGAGCAATGCTAAGTATTAATGAGAAGAAAGTAAAGAAAGCAAGATAACACAAGCGTTATCAAGGAAATCATTGGGTACAACTCAACCTTTATGAAAAAGAGTTTAGAACACATAAAATTAGAGATAAGAAGGCAACACAAGAGAGGAAGATAAGTTTTTTACCAACATAAACCTCTCGGCATGGAAAGAAACCTCTTGGTATCGAAAGGTCCATATTGGAAATTAGGTCGGCACGCTCTCTCCTCTTCTTGTGGGCTAGCATATGAACCTTGTACAACTCAAGCCTCTGATTTGCAGAGTAGTTTCCCTTATAAGTACCAGCCCTACAGTGACCAAACATGGATTCTTTCTTGACATTGGGCACTCCTTCTTCATCTCCCATTTCTCTACACAATAGTCACTTAGGCGGATACTTTTGGTAGATATAGACTTAAGAACTCGTCAATCCCTTGTACTAATGACTCTAATTCTTTCTCAAATCCATAATCAATAAAAATATAAATTGGAGTAGGTCAGAGATTGCCCAACCACTATAAAAATCTTGTGTCTCTCTACTTTTCTTTGCATTTTTTATTTCTACTAGATTTAACCCAACAACATGTTACATTTGGGTGTTGTACCACTTTTGGCATCAATATTTTGGTGCTTTCATTGTGAAATCCAACTCAGGGATAGATCTAGCTTGCTTTTTTGGATTTGGAGAGGTCCAATGGTTAGATCCAAAAGTTTTGCTTAAGAAATTTGCAAACTTGATATTTGAAGTCAATAGTGCCCAAAAGAGGAAGATCATTTGGAATGGTGTTGGTGGAGATGAAGAGAATGACCACCAATTGAAGCAGCAAACTAGCAGGCAGTACTAGGCTCATCTGCTCAACAAGAACTGGTTACACAAGGTGAACTTGATAAGATGAAGCATGAATTGAACCAGAGGATGGATGATAGTCAACAAGCTTTGATGGAAAAGATAGAGGCTCTGCTCACCTAGCACCACCAAGTACTAGAAGGAATAAGAAAGAAGCAACTCCTCCTAGACCTAAGGAAGAGAACTCAACTATTTCTGGCTATAACAAGCCAAATGAAAAGGAAAAAAGGAAGTAGTTGCTAGAGTTACGGAAGGAGCTACAGGAGGAAGTAGAAGTGCTTCCCCCGTAAGAAAATAACTCGGTATCGAGAGGGTTTCTCTCAGTACCGAGACAAATTTTATAGTAGAGGGGGCATATGAAGTAGATGATATGGATTCCTCTTATTCTAAAGATGACCTATAGGTTGATGGCGATGATCGCGAGCTGGGCGTTGATGCTAATGGAGCTGGAGTACAAACAGGTGTAGCAAAACCAACCGGATGCCAATGGAATATCGGAGGAATGGTTCTCCTAAAGACTGGAGAACCAAGATGTCAGCAACCAAGCCGAGATTGTTTGCGGTGCTAGACACTCGGCGCAGCCCCTGGTAGTTGTCCTACAGAATATCGTGCCAGTGTGGAATACATAGCTAACATGGTTAAGCGGTTGGTTGAGGAAAGAAAAGGTAGAAAAACTAGGATTTGGGTTCCGCACCAAGCATGACTCCGTTCATAGAGAATATTATAAGAGGAGAGCATCCCAAAAAGTTTATGATGCCATCTATGCCATCATACAATGGAACTCTGATCCTAGACAACATTTAATCAAGTATGAATGGCACATGGGTGGTGCTGGGGCGATAGATGCTGTTCGATAAAGGTGTTTTCCTATTTTCTTGGAAGGAGTTGCATCGATGTGGTTTGCCAGGCTTGCGTCGAGATCCATATCAACCTTTGATGAATTAGCTTGGAAGTCCTTGGACTAGTTCCGACTGCATGCTGCATGACCTAAGGACATGATGTCCTTATTGAGCTTATCTCATGGGCCCAAGGAACCGCTGAAGGGTTTCTTGAACCGGTTTAATGTTGTTATTACTAAAGTAAGAAATCCAAAGGAGGATCTGGTATTCATTATGTTGATCAACGGAATTCACCTAGATAGGGATTTTAATAAATGGCTAAAGGTGAAGCAACAAACAACCATGGAGGAGTTCCATAAGAAGGCTAAACAGTTCCTACACTTGGAAGAAGAAAGTCTAGTTTCATGAAATGATAATGATGGACAGTCGAAGGAGGTTATCCCGAGCTACATAGTAGTTAAATAGTTTAGAGATAGCGTTGGTAACATGGAAACTAATGTTGGAAACTCTACAAACCAAAAGAAATAGAATCAAGGCCTCGATGGTAGATGTAATGACAACAAGAAACGCCTGCGAAATATTAAACCAGAAGATTACACTTCTCTGAACGATACATTAGAAAACATATACCTAGCCAGTCAAGGAACGAAACGATATAAAAAGCTACCTAGAAGAGAGGCGATCAAGCAGGAAAGGCACTCTAGAAAGTTATGTCCTTTCCATGAGACTCATGGACACAACATGAATGAGTGCTGGTATTTGTGGGATTTCTTCGAAGAAATGATAAGGAAAAATAAGCTCCAATGGTACATCAAAGAACCACAAGAGGTGCTCAAGTCCCAAGAATCCCGGGGCCGCCTACTTAAGTGAATCAATTCAGACCAAGTGGAGAGGGGCCAGGCGAAACGATGGGAAGCAAGTCATAAACACCATAATCGGAGGACCCCATACAGTAGAGAAAACATGGAGGAAAATGGAATGGTACACGAGCTCGTTGAAGCACGAGCCACATGAGGGATGCTTTTCGTTAGAAGACGGAGGTCCGGCCAAGCAGCGGAGGATGATAACCGACGATATTATATTCGGGAATAGAGATGTTGATGGAGTCAAAGCATCGACTATCGACTCCACGGTGGTAATAGTTGGGATTGGAGCGACAGTTCTACGTTGAGTCTTAGTAGACACCGGAAGTTCGATGAACATGCTATTCAGGGGAACGTTCGTTCATATGAAGATCAAATGAAGGAGGTGATAGCCTATAAAACCAAGATTAAAGGGATTACGGATGAAGTAAGACAACCAATTGGAACGATTGATTTGCTTGTAGAGTTCGGCAAAGGATATTGCAGGATAGTTCAAATTCAGAAATTCATTACCGTGGATGAATACACAGCATATAATGCCTTCTTGGTCGATCGACTCTCGCTAACTTTGTTATAGCATCGATGCCTTGGTGTTTAGTGATGAAATTTCCATGAAAACCAGAATTGAAGTGGCAAAAGGCATTAGAGCGCTGGAAGAGAATGTTAAATTATAGAATTGAGAGAAGCAAAGCGACATGAGAAATGTAAGAATGTGGAGTCCGCATTCAGGATTTGCAAGCATAGCAACCAAAGCCTGGACCCTGACTCGGGAGCCATGCTCGCTTTGGTAAGGCTGTGGATCCCAGAAAGAAATCAGGGAAAGGGCTGCTGACACCGGCAGAGCTGACGGTGAATGTTCCAATTGACATGGATGATCCTACTCGGGCCATGAATATTATCGCTCAGCTTAACTCAAGTTTAAGGAAGGAACTAGTTAATTTTCTCTATGAAAATCTAAACGTATTCGCTTGGACGCATTGGGATATGTGTGAGATATTATCGGTGATAGCATGTCACGCACTAAATATCGATCCAAAGTTCACGCCAGTGAAACAAAAAAGGCGCAGTCTAGGTCCAGAGCGATCTGTTGCATTAAAGAAAGAAGTGTATAGGTTGATGGCAAACAGCTTTTTCCGCGATACTTTGTACTCCGATTGGATATCCAACCCTGTGTTGGTCAAGAAGTCAAATAGGAAGCGACGAATGTGTATCGACTACTTGGATTTGGATAAGGCATGCCCAAGGGACAACTTTCCTTTGCCTAGGACTGACCAATTGGTGGACGAGACTGTAGGACATGGGTTGCTTTTGTTTATGGATGCTCATTCAGGCTATAACCAGATTTCGATCTATGTACCAGATCAAGTGAATACTAGCTTTATAACGGATTTTGAATTATACTACTGCTGAGTAATGCGTTCGATTTGAAAAATGGTGGAGGCACATACCAAAGATTATTGAATACTAGGTTCAATAATTAAATCGGCCAAATAATGGAAGTATATGTGGATGACATACTTGTGAAATCACAGGTATCTCAGAATGATCTAGATGACCTTTCTGAGATGTTCGAAGTCTTAAGAAAATATGGTATGACGCTGAATCTGTTGAAGTGTTATTTCAGATAGCATCGGGAAAGTTCATAGGGTTTATTATAAATGCACAGGGCATCAAGCCAATCTGGAGAAGATTGATGCCTTGAGAAACGTAATCGTTCCAACTATGAAGAAGGAGTTACAAAGCTTGAATAGGAAGATCACTACTGGAGTCGGTTCATCTCAAAAGCCACTGATAAGCGTGTACCCTTTTTCAATCCTCTCAAGAACGGAAAGAAAAACTTTGAATGGAATCAAGATTGTCAAAACGCCTTTGAAGAATTGTTGAGGCACATGGAGACACCCTCAATCATGTCCAAACTGTTAAACGGGGAAGACTTATATTTCTATTTGGCAGTGTCTAATCACACGCTAAGCGCAACACTGGTATATGAGGAAGTGAGGATTCTACGGCTGGTCTATTATATCAGCAAGCACTTTAAAGGAGCTGAAAAGAACTACCCAAGTTTGGAAATACCCATATATTTCATGTTAATTGCATCTAGAAAACTACGGCCATATTTTCAAGCTCATCCAATCAAAATACCGATGGACCAACCTATGAAGCAAGTATTGCACTGAACCGAGACCTCGAGGAGATTGCTGAAGTGGAATATTGAATTGAGCCAGTATGATATTACCTACCATCCGAGGAGAGCGATTAATGGGCAGGCATTGTCATATTTCATCGTCAAGTTTACCGCTGTAGATGGTGAGACAAAAGTGGATGATGCGGTTGCAGTTCCACATTGGAAGCTATTTTTTGATGGTGCTTCAAACGAATATAGCTCGAGTGTAGGAGCAATATTGGAACGCTAGAAGGCTGGTCAATCTATTATGTATTGAAGGTGGAATTTCCTGCAACTAATAATGAAGCTGAGTATGATGGTTAATAGTAGGATTAAGGATAGCAAAGAAACTGGGAATAAAAACGCTGCACATATTTAGCGATCACCAGCTGGTGGATTGCAAAATCAAGAAGGATTATGTAACACCCTTAATTTTTCTTTAACATTATTCGGAAGATTTAATTAGATTAATTAAACAGAATAATGTATGGCATGAAAAGGAGATGATATTTGATAATTAATTGGGTTAGGCCTTAACTAATCAACATATAAGATTGCTTTAACTTAAACATAAGTAGGAGGATTTATGAGTGGGACAAATAGGAATAGGCTTCATTTCCTAATCATAAACCTTCCATCCTCATATCCTCATTCATTTTACATCCATATAAAACGTAAATAAAGTAGAGGCCATTAATAAAGCTTTTAAAGAAAGAAAACTTAGAGAATTAAGCTAAAGCTCAGGGGAATTAAATCAACAACTCAAATATCAACTCTTTTTCTCAAATCAAGGTGAATAATAGTATCCATCTCATTCTTATGTTTTAAATTTTGGATTTTTGATGTATACCGAATTTTTTGATGATGATATGGTTGAATTTACCATTGTTTGCATGAATGGTGATTTATTGGAATTTTTATGAAATTATTATGATAGGTTTCAAGGGAAAAACCTTAGTGAATGACCTCCAAACGACTTGATTTTTGGATATGTTGTGTAATACATAATTTTGGATATGTTTTTTCAATTTCATAATTTTTGGAATTAATAGGAATATTTTATGAATTTTCTAAGTTGAAAAGGGCATTTATTTTGGGTTTTAATTATTAAAAATAATAAAATAATGAATTTTTCCCAAAATTTTTATATGGAAAACTAAATGTTATTTTAGTTTTTTGCTGAATTTTTAGGATTTTTCCCAAGTGCTTTCAATTTATTATGAATTTTCTAAGCTAGAAAGGCTTAATAATTGATGCAACCCAAGTCTTAGGTCGCTCACGACCTAATGACATTTTAGGTCGTTCATGACCTAGTAAGGATGATACAGGCCAAGTCTTAGGTCGCTCACGACCTAGTGAAGGTCGCTCACGACCTATGGAAGATCGCTCACGAGTTAACAGAATCAGTGTTAAGGCATGTGAACGAGCTATCGAGTTAAAGGAAAAGGCGCTAGAACGACCTAACGAATTACTCATCTCTTTAGGTCGCGCCAATCTTTCGAGTACCAATTTTCACGAGTTACGACCTATGCTAGGTCGCGAAGAAGGGTTATGACCTAAGTTAGGTCGCGAGGAGAACGAACGACCTAACAAAGCTCACATTCCTTTAGGTCGCTCCGATATTACAATTGAAGACTACCTCAAGCTACGACCTAAGTTAGGTCGCGTGGACGAGTTATGACCTAAGTTAGGTCGCGGGAAGATTTAGGTCGCGTGAAGAATCCAGAAGCTGATTTCTTAAGTCGCTGAAGGTTAAGCCGCATCCACTTTAGGTCGCTCGACCTTATGCACGGAGAAGTTAGGTCGCTGCTTTATATTTTTAGGTCGCTCATATGTTAGGTCGTAAGTCATGATGGTTTGTAATGTGTTGTAAGTCATGTGTTGTTCTTATGTCGTTGTGTTGTAAGTCGCTGGATTTTAGGTCGCATGATTTTAGGTCGTAGGTCATTCACGACCTAAATGTTGTCAATATTGAACCGTGTGAGTTGTACGTCTATAAATAGACATGTTGGGTCATTTGTAATGGTTGGTTGATTTGAATAAAACTTTTGTTTGTTAGCTTTGTGCTTTCATTAAAATTGGTAGTTGAGTGTAATCTCTTATATCCTCTTTCGGCATTCGAGTGCGCTCGAATCAACGATCGTAGAAGCCAATTCACGGTATCAAGTGCGCTTGATCAACGTCTGAAGAATTGCAGATCTTCTTTCACGGTATTGTGCGCGATCAACGTGACGAAGATAGCTAGAATTCGGTATCTTCGGATCAACGAATTTGGGCCAATCAGTATTCTTCATTCCATCGATTGCTACTTTCACAGAATCATCATTTTGTTATTCCGCTGCTGCATCAATAATTATATCAAAATATTAATACAGTTTAAGGGTTTGAAAATAATGTTGAAAATTATGAAATCTGATCTATTGCAGTTTTTCTGCAAGGAAATTGATATAGTATATCTCTAACCAATAGGAATTTTACAAAAAATAAAAGTTGGTGAAAAGAATATACTTTATTTAGCAAAATAGCAGTTTTACGTTAATTACGAGTCTACCACTGTACCTCTTCGTCACTATAGCCTTCATATTGCTACAGTGCCAGTTAGCTTTCGTAACGCTACAGTGTCAGTTAGCCTTCATATTGCTACAATACCAATGCTTTCGTAGCCATGCTACAGTAACAATGCTTTCGTAGCCATACTACAGTAACTTTGCATTTGTAGCTGTGTTATAGTAACATCTACCTTCGTCACTATTGCTTCGGCCAGCTTTTTTTTAGAATTTAAAACATGTATAACTTTTTAACCGTAAGTCCAGACACTATACGGAAAGGAAAACCATCATTCAGAAGCAATGGAATAGGTTAGAGACCCTAATTCTACACCTATAAAAAGTTATAGCTTAAATAAAAAATATATTGTCTCATCACTTTATTTTCAATGCATGCGGAGGGGTCATCCTGCAATAGTTGAATGCATGCAGAAGTTTCCTTTCGCAATGATTCCAACCAAGATGGAAGGGTTACTCCGCCTTATTCTTTTGATAGGGGCGGAGGGGTCCTTCCGTCTTAGTTTTAATAGGTGTGATAGGGTCCTACCGCAACGCTTTGCCTTTGTAATTGAAGATAAAGGTGGATAGCCTTATTTGATGGTGTCGCCATGGTTGCGACGTTTCACTTGTTTTTAATAGACAAATGAAGGGGTGGATAGCTCTAGAATTTATAAATTTTGCTTTTGGAACTTAGGGACACAAAGGCATATTTTAATAAAGTCGATACCATAATTGGGGATGCTAATAATCGTAAAACTTTGCCATTTACATTAGAGGACGCCAATGTATGTCTTATAAAGGAGTAATGTATGCTTGGGTAATCATATTCACTTCATTTATAATACATAATTGCATTTTGGGGTGCTAAGGGAAGGATAACGAGCTAGGTTGATGCCGTAGTGAATATACATTTATTTAACCCCTGTGTGAGTGGAATTGCATTTGGTCACCATAAATTAATAACTACGGATGACTACAGCATCAGTAGTAGTTAGTTTTGGACCTCCAAATGAGAGATGTTACAAGTTGGTATCAGAGCATAGGTTTATATAAATATAAAAAGAAATTTTAACCTAAAACATTTTCAAAACATAACCCAATGAATTAGAGAATGAGACCGGGGTTTGGGTTAACGCTATAGTAACGTACTTACATTTGTTATATATATATATATATATATATATATAAGCATGTATTCCCCGTTTATCTTAGACCGTTCTTCTGTATCTTACTAAGACTCGTATGCAAATGAGAAAGGAAGATATGGAGGCAGGAAACGGAAGAGGAAATCTAGGTGGAGAAAGCACCACAACTAATAAAAATGCTCGACCCAATACCAGGAGGAATCCGGGTCGATAGAAAAATGCTAATCCAAACGCAAATGTCAGTGTAGGTGCTGGTACACCGCTAGTAGATATGAGGATGATGTATCAGTTCTTTGTCAATATTATGCAAGGTAGAGTGGCTACAGGATTAGCTAGGGGAAATGCTGTGAATGCTGGGGAGCAAATACTATAGCCCCATTTGGCGATAACTATGCCAAGCTGAGCAGGGATTACACCATTCTTGGTGGGAAGTCGTTTTTGGGAACAGAGGATGTTGTCGAAGTAGAAAACTGATTATTGCATTATGAAAGAATTTTCGCTGACTTAGGGTTAGATGATGAAAAGAAGAGAAGATTTGCTTTCAGACAGCTGCAGGGAGCAGCATTATACTGATGGAACAGGGCTACTGTTGGAGTACATGAAGAAGAATTAACTTATATCGAGTTTAGAAGGAGATTCGAAGAGAGGTTTCTATCCGAAGTGGCCAAGTCGGCAATGATGAGGAAGTTTATGGATATAGAGCAGGGGGAGATGTCGGTAATGGAACATGCCACAAAATTTGATGAGTTGTCCAGATAAGGATACGCCATGATTGGCACTGTCATCAAGAGGAATGAAAATTCTATTCGAGGACTGAAGCCAGAGATTTCTAAGGCAACCATGCCACACTTCCGTGACCAAGCAATGTCGTAGTGGAGATGGCCATTGGGAATGAAGAGACGCTCTCTACGTTTAGTTCTTTAAACGAAAAGAAGCTTAGAAAGGAAGAGCTGCCAAGAAATGGAAGGCTGATGTATTTTGCTACGAGTGCGACAAGAAATGACGTTTTGCTCATGAATGTCAAACTAGAAAAGGGGATAAGGTTGCAGATAAGAAAGGAGTGAAATACTTCAACTGTGACCAGATTGGAAATTACAAGAATCAGTGTCCAGAACCGGTTAGAGCAGACAAGGGAAAAGTTTTGCCTTGGAACCATCTTCTTCCAGACCAACAACAACTGAGAAGGGAAAATCCATGATGGAAGGTAAGCTTTTGATTCATAATATACCAGTCGAGGTAATATTTGATACTGGTGCATCGCATTCATTTATATCTCATTGTTTGGTAAATAAATTATGTATAAAACCATCATACCTACTTACTTCCTTAAGGGTTGCGAATCCAATAGGATGCAACTCTGGGAATGAGATGTGATCAGTTAGAACTTAACTTGTTAGTTTATAAGTTTTCATGCAGTCTGTATGGTTTTTATTTCTGGGGTTTCGGGATCATATTGGGTATGGATTTGTTAGATAGATACAATGTAAGAATATTTTGTTGGGATGGGGAAATATCGTTGAGACACCCTAACAGTCGTAACAGAATCATATACATAGTGGAGAAGTCAGACCCAAGTGATTGTGCTTTGCTGAATGCGATGGAAGCGGAAAAAGAATTAGATCGGGTGTTGGTAGCAAAAGAGTCTACAGATGTTTTTGAGTTAGTATCAAGGATACCGCCAAAGCAAGCTATCGAGTTTCAGATAGATCTTGTGCCAAAGGCAGGACCTGTAAGTAGACACCTAGCCGGATGACACCTACCGAGATGAAAGACCTAAAGGTGCAGCTAATAGACTTGGAAGCGAAGAGCTTTATTAGGCCAAGCAATTCCCCTTGGGGAGCAGCTACGGTATCCGTGAAGAAGCCAGATAGATCTCTAAGGTTGTGTATGATCACCGCAAGTTGAACGAAAGGATGATCAAGAATAAGTATCATTTGCCGAGAATCGACGATTTGTTCAATCAGTTGAATGGAGCTAGGGTGTTCTCCCAGTTGGATTTGGCAACAGGGTTCCATTAGCGCAACCCGTCTATAAAATCCATGAATATCGAATCCCATTTCCAAACTGGTATCTCCGAAGGTTGAAGCAACCCACTCGGCTTCTAATGTTCGACCTTCACTTGTTGATAGTTCACACACTGCTTTACCCATAAGTCAACTTTCCTCTTCATACCTTCCCAGTAGAAACTCCTCCTCATATCCTGATACATCTTGATCCCCCAAGGATGAATCATAAATTTTGATCGATGACATTCTCTAAGGACCTCCTTTCTTAGGTTTTCTACATTTGGGACACACAATCATCGCTTCTTTCTCAACCACCCTTTCTGGTCAAGACTAAAATACTTCAGATCATTAATCTAAGTTCCGACCTCTAGCCTTCTAATCTTCTCAGCTAACACTAGGTCATCTTTCTGCTTAAATGCAATCCTTACGATCAATCTTGGTCGAACTTCCAAGTAGGACAACATTGAAGTAATCTGACTAGGACTAGCAGTATATCTTAACTGTACATTGCACATAGTCAACGCCTCAAGATTCTTCCATTTGGTCAACATAGCTAACACCACATTCTGATGTTTTCTGCTAAGTGCATCTGCAACCTTATTACCTTTCCCGGTGTATACTATATAACAAAGTTAGAAGCTGGTAAAAACTCCTGCCACCTCTGCTATCCATATTTAACTCCTTCTAAGAGAATAGGCATCTTAAGAACTTATGATCAATATATAACTTGAATCTCTCTCTTAAGAGATAGTGTCTCCATATTTTCAACACGTTGATTGCCGCTGCCAACTCTAAATCATGAATAGGGTATTCACTTCATGCGCTCTAAGCCGTCGAGAAGCGTAGGCAATGACCTTACCTTTTTGCATCAATACAGCTCTTAATCTAGTTCCACATGCATCGTTATACACTACTAATGATTTATTCCCGTTTGGAACTACTAACATAGGTCATTGGTCAATAAATGCTTTAACTTAAGGAATGCTTCCTCTCATTTTCCAGACCAAGTAAACCTCCCATCCTTCCTAGTCAGCCTAGTCAAAGGTGCTGCTATCCACGAGAAATCCATAATAAACCTCTAGTAGTAACCAGCAAGCCCAAGAAAACTTCCAATCTCAGTCACCGTCTCTGTTCTCTTCCAGTTGTTAATAGCTTCAATCTTACCCGGATTAACTAACAAACCCTTCTTTGAAACCATGTGACCAAGAAACTTAACTTCTTTCTTCTAAAAATGAAATTTTGAAAACTTCGCTTTCAGTTGATGTTGCCTCAGCGTCTCAAGCACCACGCTAAGATAAACTTCATGCTCTCTTTCATCCTTAGCATATATTAAGATGTCATCTATGAATAACAATACGAACCTATTCAAGTGCTCTCGGAAAACCCGGTTCATCAAATCCACGAAGAAAGATGGCGCATTCGTTAACCCGAATGGCATCACCAACCATTCCTATGACGCGTATCTGGTCTTGAATGCTGTTAATGGAATACTATCCTCCGCCACTCTGCCAAGGTCGAACAAGGAAATGAAAGTATGTGGGTCATAGTGGACAGGTTGACCAAGAATGCCCATTTCATTCCAATCAAATCAACCAGGACGGCACCTATTTTGGCTAAATTGTTTATGAAAAACATAGTTATACTACATGGATTCCTAGTAGCATAGTCAGTGACATAGATGCCGTGTTCACTAGTGAATTCTAGAAGAGTCTACAAGAATGTTGGGAACCGAGCTTAAGATGAGTACTGCTTATCACCGACAGACGGATAGGCAAACAGAGAGAGTCAACAAGGTACTCGAGGTTCTATTAAGAGCAGGTGTATTAGATTTTGGTGGGTCGTGGGAAGACCATTTGCACTTGGTTGGGTTTTCCTATAATAATAGCTACCATGCTAGTATAGGGACGACGCCTTTCGATGCTTTATATAGAAGTTCATGCAAATCACTAGCGCGTTGGTTAGGGACCGGAGACAGATTGCTCCCTAGTCCAGATATGGTGAGAGAAGCAACAGAGAAGATGGAGTTGATCCGAGGTAGGAAGAAGGAAGCTCAATCTAGACAAAAGAGTTACGCAGATAAGAAGCATAAGAATCTAGTTCTCGGTTGCAGATAGGATATTCATTAAGTTATCACTAATGTAGGGTTTGGTACGATTTGGAAAGTCATGGAAACTGGCACCGAGATATATTGGACCGTTCCCAATCATAGAGAGGATCAGAAAGCTCGCATACAAAGTAGAGTTAACGAGCAGTTTGGCAGGTATCCATAATGTGTTTCATGTGTCTCATCTTCGTAAGTATGTACATGATCCAGAGATTATTGTCCCTCCGATTGCATTGGAAGACTTAATATTAGAATCGGATCTGAATTTTGTTAGGCAGCCAATTTGGGTTGTAGCGAGAGATGAGAAGAGGTTAAGAAACAAGACAGTCAAGTTGGTAAAAGTTTAGTGGAGCGACAACGAGAAAGACTGTATTTGGAAAACAGAAGACAGGATTAGGGATACTTATCCTAGGCTTATGTTCTATATTTGGTTTATATAGACTTTTCGCTGTAGGGTATACTAGCTTTGTTTGCATGATTAATATGCTTGTTTTTAGTCCTTACTGAATTTCGATGACGAATGAGGGGGGAGCCTGTAATATCCCTAATTTTTATTTAACATTATTCAGGAGATTTAATTATATTAATTAAACAGAATAATGTGTGGTGTGAAAATGAGATGAGATTTGATAATCAATTGGGTTAGGCCTTAACTAATCAACATAAAAGTTTGTTTTAACTAAAACATAAGCAGGAGGATTTATGAGAAGAGCAAAATAGGAATAAGCTTCATTTCCTAAACATATACCTTTCCGCCCTAATATCCTCATTCATTTTTACATCATAAAAAACACAAACAAAGTAGAGGCCATTAATAAAGCTTTTAAAGAAAGAAAAGTTAGAGAATCAAGCTAAAACTAAGGGGCATCAAATCAACAACTCAAATATCAACCCTTTTTCTCAAATCAAGGTGAATAACAGTATCCATCTCATTCTTATGTTTTAAAATTTGGATTTTTGATGTATACCGAATTATTTGATGATGATATGGTTGAATTTACCAATGTTTGCATGAATGGTGATTTATTGGAATTTTTATGAAATTATTACGATAGGTTTCAAGGGAATCTTAGTGAATGACCTCTAAACGACTTGATTTTTGGATATGTTGTGTAATACATAATTTTGGACATGAATTTCAATTTCATAATTTTTGGAATTAAAAGGAATATTTTATGAATTTCATAAGGTGAAAATGGCATTTATTTCGGGTTTTAATTATTAAAAATAATAAAATACTAAATTTTGCCCCGAAATTTTTATAGGTAAAGAAAATGTTGTTTCAGATTTTTGCTGAATTTTTTAGATTTTCGCAAGTGTTTTCGATTTATTATGAATTTTCTAAGTTAGAAAGGCTTAATAATTATATTAAAATATTAATATAATTTAATGGTTTGAAAATACTTTTGGAAATTATGAAATCTGATCTATAGCAGTTTTCCTTCAAAGAAATTGATAGAGTATATCTCTAACTAATAGGAATTTCAAAAACAATAAGAGTTGGTGAAAGAATATACTTTATTTAGCAAAATAGTAGTTTTTACGTTAATTAAGAGTCTACCACTGTATCCCTTCGCCACCATATCCTTCGTATTGCTACAGTGTCAATTAGCTTTCGTAATGCTATGGTGCTTTCATATTGCTATAGTACTAATGCTTTCGTAGCCATGATACAGTACCAATGCTTCCGTAGCCATGCTACGGTACCAATACTTTCGTAGTCGTGATACAGTACCAATGCTTTCGTAGCCATGCTACTGTATCAATGCTTCCGTAGCCATGCTACACTAACTTTAGCTTCGTAGCTATGCTACAGTAACATCTGCCTCTTCCGCTAACTTTATTTTTAGAACTTAAAACATGCATAACTTTTTAACCCTCAGTCCATTTTTCTATTATGACCACTCTACGGAAAGGGAAACCATCATTTGGAAGCAATAGAATAGGTTAGAGATCCTAATTCTACACCTATAAAAAGTTATAGCCCAAACAATGTTTTTTGTCTCGTCACTTTATTTTCGATGGATGCGGAGGGGTCAATCCGCAATAGTTGAATACATGCGGAAGCCCCCTTCCACAATGATTCCAACCAAGATAGAAGGATTATTCCGCCTTACTCTTTTGATAGGCACGGTGGGTCCTTCTGCCTTAGTTTTAATAGTTGCGGCATGTCCTACCGCATCGCTTTGCCTTTGTAATTGAACATAAAGGTGGATAGCTTTATCTGATGGTGTCGCCATGCTTGTGGCATATCACTTGTTTTTAATAGACAAACGAAGGTGTGGATAGCCCTAGAATTTATAAAAGTTGTTTTTGGACCTTAGTGATACTAAGGCATATTTTAATAAAGTCGATGCCATAATTGGGGATACTAATAATTGTAAAACTTTGTCATTTACATTAGGGGACACAAATGTATGTCTTGTAAAGGAGTTATGTATGCTTTGGTAATCATATTCACTACATTTATAACCTATAACTACATTTTGGAGTGCTAAGGGAAGGATAACCAGCTAGGTTGACCCAATAGTGAATATACATTTATTCAACCCCTATGTGAATAGAATTGCATCTCGGAGATTAGATAGACCAGAATATAGGATGCTTAAAATTGGATAAATGATTATTGATTTAAACAGATTCTTATTTAGCCCATAAAAACTATGCCTTGAGAAATGTTATTGGCCAGGGCCAATAGGTTCTTAGTGATCCCATGAAAATTATGTCTGGAATAGGTTACTGATAGAAATCAATAGGTTCATAGTTAGCCCATGAAAACTATGACCTGAGAGATGTTATTGGAGAATCCAATAGGTTCATAATCAACCCATAAAAACTATGATTGGATGATGTTATTGGTAAATACAAATAGGTTCTCTGTAATCCCATGAAAACTATGAAACCGGGCAGGTAGTCCATAAGCTTAGAACAGGCTATTAGTCAACCCATGAAAACTAATAGGTTAATAGTGACCCTAAAAACTATAACTTGAGACAGATAGTCAGATAAATGGGGATGGAAAATCCATGATATATTGTATAATTGCATATCATCATATTATGTTATGTTTTAACCATTGTGGATGCAGTTGCACAGTATATGGTTAATTAGTTTTTGGTTAAGGTACTAGCGAGGGGAAAACCCATTCTGCTCAACGGCGTGGTCTCACTAGATATCTATTTGGTTCAAGACAGTATATTATTATTCACACCAAAATTTTTATCTGACTAGAAGTTTATGTTTCCCCCTTAAACTCTCGTGTGTTCAAAATTAATTAGAGTAGGCCGAGGGTAAGGGTTTTCAGGTTATTAGTTGACGAATAAGCTTTCAGAGACGTGCAGAAGGCAAGCTAGCGATGTAGGAGATTCTATTTATTATCCGCTGTGTTATTTGGATGTAAGGGAAAATTGGTTTAATTGCCTAGTATTAGACTGATCAACCAAGGGGGCATCTTCATAGGTCGCTCTTGGAGTATTTTGTAATAATTATAATTTCTCTGAACGTGGGTTATTTATAGGATTGTGTAATGAATATGAAGCGTCTTTTGTGAAATAAAATGTGAAGTTTGAATTTTAATTATGTTCAAAAAAATTTATATTCATGTGCTTTTGTGTTATCAATATATCTAACATTACCACATTTAGTAACCATAAATTAATGACAATATATGACTGCAGCATCAGTAGCGGTTAGTTCCGGGCCTCCAAATGGGGGATGTTACTGATTATTTGGCCAAAGTAGCAAGACTAGACCCTTAGCTATCGAAGGCACTGGAGCTACTGGAGTACATTGAGCGTTATATGATAACTCACAATCCTAGAGAGGAAAAAATAAAGGTCGATTCATTGGCTAAGCTTGCTAGCTCTGGGTAAGTGCAGTTAATGGGATTAGTTTCGGTGGAAGTTCTAACAACTCCCGGTACCAATCAGATGGACATCGACTAGATTTTGGAGATCACAGAAGAGGAGGAGTCATGATTGACCCCAATCAAAGACTATTTGATCAATGGGACTCTCCAGAGAGACAAGAACGGATGGAAAAAACTCCTCTAGAATGCACCATGGTTCATGATGCAAGACGGAGTACTGTATAGGAGAGGATTCTCTATGCTCTTGCTCTGGAGTGTAACCAAGGATGAGGCTAGGAAGAACCTTATGTAAATCCATGAGGGCAACCGTGGTGATCACACCAGGGGCAGACTTTGGCGAAAAAGGCACTTCACTACGAATATTTTTGGTCAATGATAAACTTGGATGCTGCTGCCGCACCAAACGATATGACCGGTGCTAGAGATTTGTAAAGATTCCAAGAGCCCCATCAATGGAAATGACGCAGACGGTCGGTCCATAGCCGTTTTCTATTTGGAGAATCGACAATATTGGTGTGCTACCAATAGCAAAGGGAGGAGCCAAATATGCTATCATTGCAGTGGATTATTTTACGAAATGGGCAGAAGCGAAACCGCTTGCCACGATCACAATGAAGAAGGTAATTAACTTCCTAACGAAAAATAATATTTGTAAGTTTGGAGTACCTCAGAAGATCATCATGGACAATGGAACTTAGTTCGAGAGCGTCGAATTCAAAGATCTTCTTTAACCGATACGAGATTGAGAAAAGCTTCTCCGCAGTGGCACATCCACAGGTGAACGAACAAGTGGAAGCAGCGAACAAAATCATCAAATCCACCTTGAAGAAGAGACTAACTAAAGTCAAAGGCAACTGGGTTGATGAGCTTCCACTAGCACTATGGGTTTATAAGACGACACATAAGTCTGCAAGTAAACACTCACTGTTTTCTTTGGCTTACGGATTGGAAGCGATGGTCCCAATAGAACTTGAAGTTCCTTCTTATCGTAAAAGACATTTTGACCCATAAGCGAACAAAGAACTCTTGCTTAAGTCCCTTGATTTGGTTAATGAGAAAAGGGAGGAAGCAGAATTAAGGGTAGCAACCCACCAAAAAAGGGTAGCATGGCATTTCAACACCAAATTTCATAACCACACCATTGAGGTAGGGGATCTCATTCCGAAATGAGTTCTTTCTGGTATGCGAGTGTTTGGTCTGAACTGGGAAGGACCCTATATGATCGATCGAAAGCTTGGAGATAGAACATTCAAGTTGGCCACTAATAATGGAATCCCTATCTCACATGCATGGAATTGCAATTTGTAGCGGCATCGCTACACTTTCTCTATTTTTTCACAAATATGCCATCCGAAGACATTGAGGGCAATGAAATAAGGATAGACATTCCACTTCTCTTGTTTGCGAATAATGTCAGCTTCTTGAACCAATAGAACTGTGTTCTTGCAAGCAATATTCTGAACGAGAGAGATGCTCCTCAGGCCTTGGATCATGGTTAGTGTGACGACCGCCTGACACCACCGACACCCAATGTAACTCTATAGTGCGCTGCTGATGTGCCTGGCCAATGTAGGATTATCATCAAGGGTTGAAAATTAAATAAATAACTAAAACATCACAGAACCTGTCGTTTATCTGGCAACACATGGAATAAAATATAATACACATCATAGATATAAAACAGGAGAGACAATAATAACTAAGTGATCCAAATATCAGAGTACAGATTCACAGAATTACATAATAAGTGATAGTATTTATACAAAATGGAAATAAACTCAAATAGCAGTATTATAATAATAGTAGTAAGCAAGCGCTATCAAGGCTCCACAGTGTTACACAACAGAATAAGCATACAAATCCATATATAATACGAGATAGCTCCATCTAACTCGTCCACTGCACAGCTATTGCATTGCACCTAGACCTGCTATCTTGTCTACTCATTTAAGAGTACCCAAGATAATAACAAGCAAAGCATAAAACCTTGAGTCAGACAATAGTCTGGTGTAAGAGGTAAATGCATCTCAAAATACTACACAAGTCGATATAGTAAGGAACAAGGGTATACGAATCATACCTCTCCTGTCCATGCAACCACAGAATTAGCACATAACGAACATAATATGCTACTGTATGAATATCATAAAGGTATATAACAAGCTAAGTATGATGACGGGTGTCCAAGTATCCTTATCCCCGACACCTATCTCTAGTGACATCCCTATAGTGATAGACTACAGAAGAAAACAACCAAAGAAAGCATTGCATCTGTCAAACAATCCTCACAATCACTCAATGTGCTCTAGATATATGATAACTTGCATGGCCTTTTCCATGTCAGAGACTAATGGAAATCCCGATTTTCATTGTACTCATCTTCAGCTTGAAGCTGATACTAGACCCTTTCCCACGGTCTAGGGTATATGGGTCCAAAAAACCTATCTACCGAACAAAGTACCCATGAGCGTCCCGTAATACTCCTGCTTTCGAGTACATTAGAAAACACTCCAAGTACCAACAATCCCTTAGTGCGCATATCCGGGCCCTTTTCTTAATCCATCCAGTTTCCATTATTCTCGAGGAATCATTCCACGTTCCTCTATTCCATGATAAAACCATTCTCACGTTTTATCCACGGGTCGCCCTTCCCAGAACTTGCCCTCTGTGGACAAACATTCTCACGACTCCTTTCCACATCGAGCTACCACCATCGGAACCTAACTCCTTTCACCATCGCGTTGCCATCACCGGAGTCCCAAAGCTATCATCGTGCTACTACATCGCCATCAAACCCTATGCGAATAAACAAACACCTTAAGCACGACCTCAGAGCCTCCACTCCCCATCTTGGAAGTGCCATATCGATCCCAACAAACCAGACCTATCGGTATGGACTGATCCTCTCGGTACTAAGAGGTGTACTTAGCCAAATTTGGCTAATTTTCTTCCTCTTCTTCTAGAGTTCCATCTTTTAGGTGCTTGCACCCCGACTACTCCTATTAAAACTCTTGGCATCTACTCCAAAATTCTTGGTGCTAACTTCAAAAGCTCTTGTTTCCATGCCCTCCAAATCTCTTGTTCCTTAGTCCATTACTTAGCTAAACTTTGGCACTTTCCTTCTTCTCATCACCCTAAGCCCCAACATCAAGTACCAACCTTCCATCGATCTATTTTCACAACTGTAATGATCTGCCTTTCTTACACCAAAATGTGACACTTGATACATCTATGGTATTTGTGTGCCGATCATTTAAGTGTTCGAAAGACAAGTCATTGGGTGAAAGAAATAAAAGATAGAACATAATCTCACAGATGTGACGACTAACATATAATATACACAAGATCTTTTCAAAAAGAAATCATCATTATCACACAACATCAGAGTACAATAACCTATTTATTAGCTTGGACAGTTATAACGACCTATCCTTACAATCTTTGATAAATACAACACTAAATACAAGACAAAACAAAACATAATAGTGGAAGATTTTAAGGTACGTGAATATGAATTGGAGAACCCAACTCGTCCCTTGAAAGCTCTAAAGTGTCCAGCTAAATCTGGAAAATATGCTCGGGCTGACCCAAGCATTATAAGAAAATAACGCCCATATCAGTCTGGTAAACCAGCCTAAGAAAGCTCAATCAAATCATATTGATTTCTACATTTAAAAACCTTTTCAAAATAAAATGTATCTCGTAAGACCACGCTGCACATAAACATAGACTCATTTTTAACTTACAATAACCAAACCATTTTTATTATAAAATCCAGTGATATTATAATAATGTCTATGGGTTTAAAATAAATATTGAATCATAGACAAAATTGTTACAATAATTAAATTCCAACATACTATGTTCTACAATCAAAACCGTAAAGACACGTATTGGATAATGGATTCCAACAATGACAAAGTAAGGGACTACCTTCCAAAGTGTATATCTCTAGTAAAATGTACCTGGGGTCAGACCCTGAAATTGGTATACCCCTACTAACACAGAACTGGCCTACCTTGAACTTGGATAGTACTGAATATGATCACCCTTAGGTAGTGATCAAAGACCAAAACAAGCCTCGAAGCATACATATAGATATTGACTCTAGATATGGCAATGATCATACCTTAATGGGAGAGACCTACATAACCCTACTAAATCTACCCTGTTTTAGCCATTACCGAGGTGTGAGGCTTAGGAGGCTACGCTCTTACCATTTCTACATAGCAATTCCTTCTTGGAATGCTAACACTACCCTCCAGGCAGAAAATGCAATGCCATCATTCATCCATACAAGTTCGTTTTGGGTCTGAACGAAACTGAAGGCACTACCTCTACTACATCCATTTTGGAATCACCCTCAAGAATAGTAGCAAGTATCCCTTGCACTTCAAAGAGCACCATCTTCAATCATCTTCAAGATGTCTTCCATTCGAACATATATGTTGGTTCAAAGTGGTTCCAGATAACATGTCATCCCGGTCTCTCCGAACGACAACCGATAATTTCCGGTTGACTCATTTCCGGATCTTTCAGAAGTATGCAACTAGTATTCGAGTCCTCACTAAGGAACTAGAATATACACAACATACCTCTTGAGTCAAAAGTAGCTAAGATTTGATAGTTATTTATTTAACTATCAAACAAACAAATAACAATCCAAAGATTTAATTACCCATAGCAACCGCTAAGCCTTAAAATAATTCTTTCATTTATTTAAATCTCTTTCCAAATTATATATCAAAATATTCATATACTTATCTCATTAGCATAAGTATATTCACAAAACATTATGGAAGATTTCTTATTTTAAAAATCATATTAAAAGGATCAAAACAAATGTTATTTAAATTGGAGATAATGATAACCTCAAACATTATTCCTTCGGTCTTAAATGTGGAACAAATATCCATACCACCAAAATTAAGAAGGTCGATTAAAGGAAACCAATCTTAAATTCTTTCATAATTTTCTTCTATAAATATTTTTAATAAATCTCTTTAATTTACGAAATCTCCTTCACTTAAATTCCAAATCCATATGCACAACACTTTATAAATCTCCAAATTTATTTATGAAACTCTTTTATAAATACCCAAAATCATTTATAAAACTCTTTAATAAATATCCAAAATTATTTATAAAACTCTTTTATAAATATCCAAAATCATTTATAAATCTTCCCTAATTTCAAGATCTCTATTCAATTTATAAAACTCCTTTTATAAATTTTCCTTTTTTAAACAAAACTTCTTTAACAAACTTTAATCAATAAAATTCCTATGATAAAAAATCAATTATTTAAAACACAATTTAAAAAAAAACAAGTTATTTCTAAAACATCCTTCATTAAATTTATCTTTAAACTACATTATCGAAATATTGACTTTAAACGCATAATTTAAAAGTATTAAACTACTTCAAAACACCTTTAATAAAATAATTTCTTCATTTTCCATTAAATATCATATTTAAAATGGTAATAAACTTTAAGCAATATAAATAAGTAATAACTTTATTTTAAAACCATTTTAAAATTATATTTAAAATGATTGATTTCACAAAATTAGAAAGAGACTTAGTGTTCACAATGGTTCTTATTTAATTCAGTTTAACTTTCCAGTTATAAAATGGGTATTTACATAACAAGCAAAGATGTAAAGGGAATCAACCGATAACAATCAATCAACATATAAGTAAATATCCAAGTTACCATAATACCAAAACTGAGTATTATTTCTACTTAATAGATGTCAACATAATCTACTTGCTGAATTATAGTAGCACCGTGATTTATTCTACCAAACAAATGTAAACTACAATTTAATTAGCAGAATGATGTTTATTTCTATTAAATAGATGTCATTGGGTTTCATATCATTTGATGTTACTTAAGTGTAATCGACAAAGAAATCCTTTGATTTAAAATATTATTTAAAAGATAATTTGCTTTAAAAACAAAATTAATCTTTAGAAATAAAGTGGTTTAAAAATTTAGAAGATTTATTTAATAATTAAATAACATTTAAACCTTTATTTTAATGATAATTAGCTTTAAAATAATAATTAAATATTGATTAACTTCTAAATAATTAATTAAATAATAATTATCCTTTAAATAAATAATTAAATAATAGTTAATATTTAAATAATTATTAAATAAATAATTATTATTTAATTAATAATTAAATAATAAATTAAACTTACATTTAATATTAATTAAATCTTAATTTAGTCTTAATTGATAATTAAATTTAACTCAATTAGTAATTAATTAATAATTAAACCCTTTTATGAATAAATAATTAATTAATAATTTACATTTAATAAGTAATTAAATAATAATAAACCCTTAAATAAATTATTAATTAATAATTAATTAATTAACTAAAAATAATTAACCTGCTTAATTAATAATTAAGTACTAATTTCTTTGGTTAACTAATGATTAAGTACTAATTACCTTACTTAATTAATACATTAAATAATTATTAAATAAATAATTAATTAATTAATTATTTTTGTTACTTAATATATGTTTGAAAAAACTCTTTTCAAAAAGATATTTAAGTGAAAATAAATTTAGATTTCAAAAACAGTTCGTTTTCATGAACTGCACTCATAGCGACTATCGTTGTATGACTCATAATTTTCAAAACTTGTTTTTATGACAAATGGCTTTTAAAAATCATTATCCTTTTACTTAAAGCAACTTCTAACTTGGAAAAAACCTTTGAACTTAAAATGTAAAGTTTTTGAAACTTTATAGAACTTTTTGAAACCACTCAAGTAAAACATGCTTTTAAAAGCAAGGGATCTCTATGTTGCGACATAAACCAAATCAAATGCTAATTTTCTTTGACATACAACATCCTAAGCAAGAGCACAAACATATATACATGCCATACAAGAAAGATTATAACTTGAAATTTCTACTTCGCTTTCAACTTCATTTTTCAAGTTGTACGATTATTACACACAAGAACATATATGTTCAAGCAACCGCTATTAGTTCCCAACCACACAACTAACAACTTAGCAACTAAGTAACCAACACAATAAAGTTTAAACCTCTATAAAAGGGTGAACTTTTCTCACCTTAAAGCTAACCAAACTCTTACTAACTTTTGCAACTACTTTAGATTATTGCTTGCCTTAGGGAAAAGGAAGTTTTGATGGGCCTAAGGGGTTAAAAGGAGTTCGGCCTAGGGCTTTTTGGCACATCCATGGTGTGTTTGGCTTGGCCATGGAAGGAGGATGTAGAGTTTGGGTTTGTCTAGGGAGGAGGGGGGTTTAAGAAGAGAATGAAGTGGTTTTAAAGAATTTTAGAATGGGAAAAGAAATAAAATTTCAAACTTTGAAAACTATGAAGCCATTAAAGAGGCTTAGAGAAGGAGATGGAAGTTTTGAAATGTAGAAAAATGAACACAAGAATGGGAAAATAATTAGAAATTTTAATTTTATATAAAACCACTTAAACAAATTACTAAAATGCCCTTGTACCATGCCCTCCATTCTTCTTTTGCCACCTCATCTTGTCCCATCCTTCTTCATGTCCTACACGTCCACAACATGCTTCCCCTCCTTTACCTAAGTCAAAATGCACTAATGCCTAAGTGTACTTGTGTTTTATTATGTTTTCGATGATGTGAAGTTCACTTTTTCACATCTTTTCAATGTTTCATTTTTATTTTAAACTTTTTATATTAACTTAAGTATATATGTATATATATATCAAAATATGCCCTAAATTAAAGTTAAATGTATGTGTATATATAATATAGAGTTCACAACTTTTCCAACAACCTTTAATCAATGAAAAGTCGAAAATTCAGAGAATGATTTCCGATCACATTTTCGATTTTTCTTCGAACTAAATATGTTTGTAAAAAAATTTTGAAAACTATTTCACCATCGTTATTTATTATTTAAAAGAGTTTTATTTTAAATTGAAAATCTATTATTATCTATTAATTAAATATCCACATATTCAAGCAGTGAAATTCCAAGTCGTTACAACAACCAAGGAGCTCTCGGTACCTACACGACCCCTTGATACTGACACCTCCTCTTAAATCTAATTTTGATGTGACTTGAATCACAAGCTCCCCCAATGCTCTAGAGCCCCTCCTTTAAGTTTCATCCAATTCCAACCATCCTTGCCTTCGATATGCCAATTTGACCACCTCTTTCCTAACTACCTAACAGCACTAGCAAACCACATAAAAGCAAAACATACAAACATGGAATATCATACATGTACATCCATTCATACATGCAATACATAAGAACATGATAATCAAGCAAATACTGATCTAAACTCTAACTTTTACTCTAGCATATTGATATGAACAAAAGGGGTTGCGAAACCATTTAAAAACCACTTTCAAATTTTGAATTTCAGCCATAAACATATGTTAAAATGTGATTAAAGTTAGAAAACATTTTAGGATTGAAATCATTTTAAAAACATCATTTTTAACAATATAAACATGCATAATAGAGTGAGAATCAAGAACCATTCACCAAATACCTAAAATTCTAATTTTCACCTTAGATCTGAAGTGGACAATAAGGAAGAGGAATGCAAATCAGCTAAAATGATAATCTCAAGCTCCTATATGCTAATTACCCCTCTAATTGATGATTTGGCTAAGATTAGAAACGAAAAGGTAGGCTTTTTGATGGAACTAAGGTTAATGGAGGTTTAGAGCTATTTTGGAAAAGATGGAAATGACTTAGATATGTTCCTACAGCTTCCCCTTAGCACAATTTTTAAGGTAGGTTAGTGGGCCTAAGCACAGGCTTAGTTAATTACTCGCTAATGTAGCCCAACAGTAGCCAAAACTTAAAGCGCAATAACTTTAAAATAGTAAGTCCGTTTCTATTATGGCTACTATACGGAATGAGAAACCATCACCTTGAAGCAATAGAAGTGGTTTGAGATCCTAACTCGGCTTCTATCAAAAGTTATAGTCCAAATAAGTTTTTTAGGGTTAAAATGGTCACATAGAAATTCGGCAAAAATAATGGATATGGAAAATATCCCTTCGAATCTCTTTCCAAAATTTTGGAGTAATAGACCAATATGAATAAAATAAAAAATATTTTACGATCCTCCAAAACGTAAAATACGGGTCATTACACTCTCCTCCTTTAGGAATTTCACCCTCGAAATACCCAAATAAGTAAAGGAATAGTCAAACATAGTTACCCCGCATGTCTAACAATCGTATGCAACCATCATGAATATCAAATAAGCAGCCACACGACCAATAGTGTTGGCAAGCATATACTAGCATGCGAGATACTAAACTGCCGTAAATGATATCAAAGGTTAAAGTAAATATGATAAACAATATGTCTTACCATACAAAGTGTTTCAGACCATCTGGGTCTTCAAACCGCACCGTGCATGGGAATTTCTACATAGACCACCGAACAGGGACCCGTCCAGCTGTTTGGAACGGGCCTCCGCCCTACCTACCTACCCCATATGGGGCAGCCGATCATTTTTCTAGTAGGGCCAGTCGCGTTATGAGACTGTCTGGGCCCTCGAACCACGCTATGTAGGGGAATTTCTACATAGACCGCCGCATAAAGACCCGTCCAACCGATCGGGACGGGCCACCTCCTACCCATCCACCCCCAGGGGCAGCCGATCGTTTTTTCCTGTTGGGTCGGTCGCGTTCTGGGACTGTCTGGGCCCCCGAATCGCGTCGTGCAAGGGAATTTCTGCACAGTCCGCCGCATAAGGAGTTGCCTCAAGGCAGCGCACGAGTCGGAAAATAGCCGTCCGTCGCGTCCAGCTGATCGGTGTCGTCCCCCGGCCCAACTAGAAAAACGCAATCAGCTGCCCCCCTTGGGGTGGGTGGGTGAGTCGGAAAACAACCGTACGACGCATCCAGCCGATCGGGGTCATCCCCCGCCCTACCTACCCCAAGGGGCACAATAGTCACCTAGGTAGATAATTTTAGCAGTTTTAGGCTTAAGAACCTGTCAATTCCTTGTACTTGTGGCTATAAATTTGTCTTAAATCCATAATCTATAAAAATATAAAGTGGACATATACCAAAGATTGCCGAACCAATATAAAAATCTTGTGTCTCTCTACTTTTATACGCTTTTTTCTATTTCTATTAGATTTAACCCTACAACAAGTTATATTTGGGTATTGTACCACTTTTGGCATCAATAATATCTTACCTCGTCTAAGCAATATATTAATAATACTATACATAATAGCTTTAGCTTGTGTTTGCTCAACAACTGGTGTGTATGCAAGTAATCTATCGATATATAAATAATAGATGGTAACTTATGTTAAAGATTCAAAATCTTTAATATATATTGAGTTATATCAATTAAAGGAATACTATATTTCTTACG
Source organism: Allium fistulosum (assembly GCA_030737815.1). Classification (NCBI taxonomy): domain Eukaryota; kingdom Viridiplantae; phylum Streptophyta; class Magnoliopsida; order Asparagales; family Amaryllidaceae; genus Allium; species Allium fistulosum. The sequence continues at coordinate 675,904,069 of CM060907.1, read as the reverse complement.
AACTACCCTCATGATTCAAAAATCAAATAGATCTAAAATCACGGTATACAAACCGTATGAATGTATTTATTCCAAAAATCTATTTAGGTTTCTTAAAGTTCCACTTGTATTATATTTATACATATATAATTTTATAATTTAAATTTATTTATAACTATTATATCTATATATTTCTAATTAATTAAATCTAACTTAATTAATTTTAATTCTCAAATAATTAATTTATTTTATTTTATTTTAATTTATTTATCCTAAAGTCATTAAGATGAATAATTAACTATAACTTTTATAGTTTATTTATTCATATGTACACATATCAATCTATAAACACAGATAAGCACACATACTTCATTTAATATTTAGTTAAACATTTTATTTAAATATTAGATCTAAAATTTATTTAATATAATTTCTTGAAACAGTTTTAAGAAATTTAAAATGGTTTAAATCATATAACTATAACCTTTGTAGTTTTTATTTATATATATCCACACTCACACACACACACCTTTAATTAATTAATTATTTAATAAATATTAATTTAAGTAAACATTTTAATTAAATAGTTTAATAAATTTCAGAAAATTTATTTAATTTACCTTAAACAATTTTAAGATAAATATTTAACTACAACTTTTATAATTATATATGCATGTCAATATATATATATATATATATATATGTGTGTGTGTGTGTGTGTGTGTGTGTGTGTATTTTAATTAATTAACTTTTAATTAATTATTTATTTATTAATCATATTAATTAGATAATTAAATAAATTCAATTATTGAAATAGTTTCGCAAAACTATTTTAAAATTTAAAATTTATTTTATAACATTTACAAAATTTCCTTTTATATTTTAAATTTAATATTTATATTTAAAATATATCTTAATTTTTCATATCTTAATTTGAAAACTACACTAAGGCCCAAAAAAATTTAGGCCTGGCATCTAGGTCATTCTTTTAGACTTACATTACCCATTAGGCTAAGCCAGTAACCAAAGAGGGGAAAAACTTGATTATTCGACCATAAGCCTAGACATTACTTAATAAGACACCCATCAGATTGAAAAGTTTGATAGTTGGACCTAAATGTTGACTACTTAGATTGTATAGACTATTTTGACTCTCATACTGTTGTTGGAACGGCCCTGGTTCGCTACAAATGAAACGGGTAAATTTCAGAAAATAATTCTATAATTGGTTTTTTATGCGCCTGTGATATCTATAACTTAACATTAGATACAATCTAGTTATTTAACAAAATCATATTTTATTTTTCTTATTTTTATTTTTCATTTAATTAATCTGTTTTAATTTATTATAATGCGTGTATAAGTTGAATATGTCAAATATATTCATACATAAGTGAGATGACATACAAATGAAATGTATAACATAAGTGATATAAACATGGTAAAATATATACATATGTAGATACTAGGATTTATATCTACCATGTATATATATAGTATGTGTGCGTGCATATATAATTCCTTATTTAAATGGTTTAATATTAAAGAATATATATAACAAATTTCAAAATTTATACTTAACAAAATAATAAATACGATTTTATAAAATATCATGTAAATTTTAACTAAGTCAAAGATTTCAAATTCAAATTTATACTAAAAATATCTAAACTTTATTTGGTAACCGGTTAATTAAATACAATTCAAGGTCTAAGATATTGATTCAAAATTATAAAATATCACAGGTGTGGTCAAACATTATTATTATGAAACACATATATTAATATCGGATATAATAGTTAAGAATATTTTTTTATAAATATATATGCATGTATGTATGTGTGTGTGTGTTTGTATTTCAAATTCAATATGTTTGGAATATAAATATATTAATATAAAATATATATGTATAATATATACTTTCAAATTTTTTTTATAAAATAAAGCTAAAAGTAATTTTAACAAATATATATATATATATATATATATATTTAACTTTATATATATTAAAATTAAATTTAAAATTATTATATTCAATTATAATTTCTTTTAATTTTAAATAAAGCCAAAAGTAATTTAAAATAATTAAATTCAATTAAATTTAAAATTATAAAATAAAGCCAAAAGTAATTTAATATGCACACACACACACACCATCTTTTAGCAAAAATAATTTCTTTTAATTTTAAATACTTAAAGGAATTTTGATTAAGAAATGCATTATATATTAATTTTTACTTTAGAAATATTATTTTATAATTTAAAATGATATATTTAATAAATAATTATTTAAAATTATGTTTTATGTTAAAAAAATATTTTACTTATTTTAAAATAATTACATTGCCGAAACCAAAATAATTTTTTATTTAAATTATTGTATTTAAATTGAATCAATAACAATTAATGTATGTAAACTATTATATTTAAATTGTTGTATTTAAATTGAATCAATAACAGCTGGGTTTGGAAGACTATGTTGAAAATAAGAGATGGTCTCCTACCGCACTTCAAAATTTCTCTGTGTGCGTCCAGCGCATCTAAATTTTGGACTACACCATGGTTGAAAAAAGGTTTGATTTTAAAAAACTGTCCTACTCATGATGAATGTATGCAAACTGGAATTCCCCTAAATGCTAAGGTCGTTTCATTTACAACACATGGCATCATCTCCTTGACTCGCACAAGCAACACTATGGTCAACCAATTATGGAGTTTATATAATCTGATTGCATATCAGCATGCACTAGAAAATAAATACCTATGGACTGACACTTTCATAGAGCACTTTACACACATTATATACTTCGCGATTGATAACCAGTCCCCAAACGAGAAATTCCAATGGCCCCAGAGAACATGGAACCCTTACTGTTCTGAAAAACCGAACTTTATGCTATGGAAAATTTTCAAAAATGTCGTACATACGCTCAAGAATTTACAAAGGAAGGGTACAAATATTGTTACAACCTGTGTGTTTTGCAACTCTAGAGAGGAAGATACCATCTATATTTTAACTGCTACTTTACTTATTTTCTTTAGAAAAAGAAAATCTAGGGCATGTTTTGATCAACCTTTTAGGGACAGTAAAATTGAATGGCTGCATATATATAAAGGCCACTCGATGGAAAACTTCTGCTTCAGTTTAGCTATTGATTGTCTTAAAGGTGACATCAAATGAAATATGGAATGAAAGGAATGATAGAATTTTTTATCATAAAGAAAAGAAGCATATTGAATTATACTAAAGCATTTAACTATGGTTTTTTGCTTGTTTTTATCCCTTCTTTATTTTGCACTTTCTCCTTTATGTTAAACTCAGTAATCCTATTTATGATTGTAAGAAGTTTCTTATATATTATAAATAAATGGTAGGGGTCATTCAACCCTACTGGCTTTTGCCAAATAACAATTAATTATTTAGTAAATTATTAAAACAATTATAAATTATATCAAGGTGATATATATATATATATACACACGGTGATAATGAACATACAGTGATAATATATGTAAACTAAAATTATACCTGATGAAGATGCAGTCTGATTGGCACACATTGATCCAAACAACCTCCTAGATCTCTACCCAAAGCTGCAAGCTTTAGCTTGTCACCACTTGTATTTGTTGTTTTAGATTTTAGGAATAAATTCGCTATGAGGATGTGGGCTAATGTATATGTCAGCCAAGGTAGGAAGAGCAAGAAAGAAAAGAAAAATGGTACTGAATTACTTATATAGAGATATGTGGAATAACCTTTCACTTTTCTCCCTTGCTAAGTCTAACTCCAGGACCCCTTCTCTCATCCTTATGCTAGCCATTTAGGTCCATTAGTAGGCCTAATGTAATTCAAATCCCATGGTTTAATTAATTGTATTTTAACCCCATTTAAGTATATATCGATATCGTATATCGATACGTACATATATAACTTTACATGCATGCCCAATTAATTACTAATAACATCGATAACATTTCTAAAGGCTACCCTAATTACTATATACACCCAAAACATCAAATACAACAATAACTGATATTTTTTAAATATCTATTAATTTATAATACTTTATAAACTAATTAAGTCAAGCGGTATTTCGGAGAACTTACAGATGTGATTGTGTGACTTTGGAAAAACACGCAGCTTCGACCTTGGGTTCGATACCCGAACTAACACCAATAACCCGAGAACCGAAAGGATGACTCATTGAGGTGAGATAATATAGATACACACAAAACTATTGCCAAAGATAGATATTAGATATAGTTCTGACTAACACTATATGATAACTACTTTCAGAGTCTCACAGTGGAAGGAAATAAAATATAATACATAAACAAATACCATAGTCATATCACTAGAACATGTCTATAATTCCAGAACATGTCTCTAAATAAATACAGATACGAGCCAAACCACATATATAGTCAAATCCAGGTACAACACTTATTTACACCATATATACAATATACAAATGAATCTCCATCCCTGATATAATCTCATCTTTAGACTCCATTAACCTAGATATATATAAAGGAAGTGGGTCAGATATAAGTCTAGTGAGTGACCTATACTTTACTCTATATATACTATAAAAATAATATTGTAACATGACACGAATCTATTGCTCGATTACCTCATGTCTTGTCATTATGCCATGTCATGCCTAACTATCAGATACACCTAGTCACGCCGCATCATCTCTATAGACTCACTTCCTTGGTCCAGCCTCATGTCGTATAGGGTCGCCTATTGTCCATCATAACAGAATCATGTATAGGAGTCACTTTACTAGACCGCATGAAGCCTACAGGGTCACCTGTTTTCCTCATGCTACCCAATTAGACTCACGCCTTGGACCGCTCATAGCCTACAGTGCCGCTTAACATCCAATTCCTCTACCTGGCCTACCGAAGCACTACATGGCAGCAACGTAGTGCCTAGACCACCTATTTGTGTTACAAGACCACATTCATACCCATATATGTATTCTAAAACGTCAACATATGCCCAGACTCGCTTGCATCCATCTTTATCGTCGTGTCATATTTCTATATCACAGCAAGTATATATTCACTTCAAATAACAACCAATCATCACACATATTCATTCATTCATTCTGTAGCACTATCATTCATCTCATCACTAGCCTTAGGTCAACTTCCAAAGTACAGGAGAAACAAGAGTTGAATCAACCCTTATCTATTTATACAGGCTATTTTGGGTCTAGGTTCAACCTGTGCCCAGAATCGCCCACTGATTGTCCAGAATCTCCCACTGATGGACCGTAGTACACATTTTCTATAGTTTTTAGTTTTCAGGAAATTGGTGTCTTCGTCGTCGTTTCCACATCTAGCTGCCTTGGTACCATCTCTGGTCATCTGAGAACGTACCTAGATCCTAGCCCTTCGTTTCTAAGTCTAATATGATCATTTGTTTCAACAATTTCAACTTATAATCATCAAATTAATATATTCTAATCTAATCTAGTTTCAAAGTACTATTGGTAGCTAAATCCCTCCTGAATTCCCCTTAAATATGAAATTAAGTGATTGTAGGTGTTTATTCAAAGACGAAGGAAGAACACAAGGAGCATTTGCAGAGTGTGCTTGACGTGTTAAGGAAGCACTGATTGAAGACAAAGTTTTCAAAGTGTTTCTTCTGGAGGAGGAAAGTGTGATTTTTGGGTCATGTGTTTCTAAGCAGGGTACTATTGTATATCCTACGAAGGTGATAGCAACACAAGATTGGGATCGATCCAAGACTGCTACGGATGTTAGAAGTTTTCTTGGCTTAGTAGGATACTGTAGACGTTTTATCAAAGATTTATCTAGGGTAGCAACACCGTTAACAAACTTGATGAAGAAGAATCAGACTTTTATTTGGAACACGAGATGCAAGCATGCATTTGGGAGTCTGAAGGTGAGGTTGATGAGCACACCAGTGTTAGTCATTTCAAGTGTGAATGAGGGCTGACAGTATACATATATGCATGTGGTACTGGACTTGGTGCGGTGTTGTTGTAGAAAGGAAAGGTTGTCACCTACACTAATTGACAACTTAAATTACACAAATGGAAATATCCAACTCATGATTTGGAGTTGGCGATGATAATATTCACTTTAAAGATATGGAAGCATTATTTGCTTAAGGAGAGGTTCGAGTTGTATATAGACCACAAGTCGTTAAAGTATCTATTCTCCCAGAATGATATTATCCTTCATCAGTAGTGATGGTTAGAGTTCCTAGCCTTCTATGACTTTGATGTTTCCTATACCACCGGTAAGAGAAATGAAGTTGTTGATATATTAAGTAGGAGACATGCTATCTTGGGAGTGATGTTTCCAGAGTGGAAGCAGTTGCAATTTATCGATGGCTATGATTTTAAACGTCGATGTGAGCTAGAGCCGAAAGTGTTGGCTAGCCTGATGATCAGACCAACCTTGATCATGCGGATCGGTACCGGTCAGAGGCGATATGCTAGACTATTGGAGATTAAGGCAAATATAGAAGAAGGGGTAGATTCTGAGGAGATGAAGCTGTACGGGCTCGACCGTGATGGTTGGCTTTGTAAGGATGGGAGATTGTTAGTTCCTGATGTCGATGGGTTGAGGGAGGTGCTACAAGAGTGCCATCATTCGAGCTTGACAATACATAATGCATAAATAAAATGTACTATGATATGGGGCAGGTATTTTATTGCAAAAGGATAAAGAAAGATGTTGGGGCATTCATTTCGAAGTGTATGAACTGTCAGTTGGTAAAGGTTGAGTAGAAGAAGCCGAGTGGTTTGTTGCAACCACTTGATATTCTCGAGTGGAAATGGGAATAAGTTTCGATGGACTTCATCGATGGATCGTCAGGGACTAGAAGAGGGTACAATAACATCTGGGTCATAGTAAATAGATTGACAAAGAGTGCTAGATTTATACTCATCAAGTCAAGTAGATCGACATCCAAGTTGGCCGAATTATATGTGAAATGGTTGTGCAATTCAAGGTGTGCCGAAGAGCATTATGAGCGACCGAGACCCTTTGTTCACTAACGAGTTTTGAAAGAGCTTATAAGAGGCATTGAGGATGGAGTTGCATCTCAGTACAACTTATCACCCACAAACTGATGGGCAGACCGAGAGGATGAATCATATCTTTAAGGATCTCTTGCGAGTTTGCATTCTCGATTTCAGTGACTTGTTGGACGATCATATACACTTAGTAGAGTATGCATATAACAACATCTATCATTCCAACATCGGTATGGCACCATTTGAGGTGTTATATGGCCGACCATGCAACGCTCTTTCATGTTGGTGGGAAGTGTGTGAGAAACTGATACTTGGGCCATATATGATTAGGGAGACTTCAAAGAAGATTGAGATCACTTGGCAATGAATGAAAGCTGCTCAGGATAGACAGAAGAGCTACACTGATATGTGGGAACATGATTCATAGTGCTCCTTTGGTGATATGGTATTAATTAAGATCTTTCCGCTGAAGAATGTTGTTCAATATGGTACTAAGGGGAAGTTAGGGTCGAGATTCATAAGTCCTTTTCCAATACTTTAGAGGATTGGAAACCTAGCTTACAGAGTCGACTTACCTCAGAAGCTGGCAGACATGCACAACGTGTTCCACGTCTCTTACTTGCGGAAGTTCGTGCATAGCTCTGACGTGATAGTTGAACCGAATCAGCTTGATGATATCAAGATTGAACTAGAAGCATCGAGACCACATAGGCCTATGTGTATCATCGGACGTGATAGGAAGTAGCTTAGGTGGAAGGAGGTAGATCTAGTGAAGGTTAAGTTGAGTGAGATTGAAGGTTTAGTTGAGTGAGAGGGAAGGCGATTGTAATTGGGAGACCGGGAAGAGCAAGGGGACCGCTTATCCAGAGATCTTTACTTGGTTAGACTTCTGTTTACCACATTTACTTTCACTTTCGATATCATATAGGGTAGTTTAGTATCCCACATGCTAAGGTAGGCATAGATATCATTTTTCTTATTGTGCATGGTTGATGTTTAATATGCTTGCTCATGGATGTTAGGCATACGAGGTAGCTATGCTTGATTTTACCTGTTTGTGTTGAGTTTCGAGAGATAAAATCCTAAAAGAAGGAAGAGTGCAACGATCCGTATTTTACTACCAGAGGATCATAAAATATTATTTTTAGATTCATAAGAGGTCATATTACTCTATAACTTTGGAAAATGCCTATTAGTGACATTTTTGATGATTGTACCCCTTATATCGGCTATAACTTTTGATAGGAGCCAAATTAGTGTCCGAGACCACTTCCATTGGAAAAATATGATGGTTTCCCTTTCTATAGAGTAGTCATAATTGTGATTTGGACTTTCAGGCTAGGAGGTATAAATGTTTGAAGATTGGAAGTTTTTGGAGCAGCTTAGTGGGTATTAGTGAGTTAAGGAGCAAGCTCACTAACCCATTTCAGGTTTGGAGACCTTATTAGGCTGAACCATCATCCCCAAATCAGTTTTACACCTTCTCAAATGGATCTAAGACTCCATTAACCCCTTCTCCATCCATAACCTTCTCTTTTCTCCTCCAAATCAAGCCTAAATCATAGATTAGAGTTAGTTTAGCAAGGTACTCATTAGAGATCTTCACATCTACATTTTTGAGAAGAAAAAATTTCATCTTTGCTGTTCATTTTTGGATTTGCACCGATTTACGTGCAAAACTTGGATTTTAGAGGCTTTGGTGAATGGTTTATCATCTCTCACCTTAATATATGTATCTATAGGTTCTTACATATTTTAAACCCATTTTTTAAGTCAAATTAATGTTCTAAAACTGTTTTCTAAATCAAACCATAAGTAAAATGAATTTTAAAGTATTTGAAGTGCTTTAATTATGTTGTTTTGGAGTATATTTTCCTTTGTATGTAATAAACTGTATTATGGATTTATTTACATAATGAATTGCTATGATTTTGATGTATGTTTGAATGATAGGATGTTGGATGTCATTTATGTGTATGTTGTGTTTGTGTGAATGCTTGTGTGGTTAAAACACTCATCAGAGCGACTTAGAGTTAGGAACCGTGAAACCGGGCTTCGACGGATTGACTTGGGATTGTCAGGAGTTGTATCATTGCATATGGAATGCACAAGGGTTAAATAATGGACCCTAGTGGTGAAGATCAATACAATTGGATTCTACGACGCTACAGGATTTTGTTTTGGCATGCTTAGTTCAGTTCTGGCTATTGTAGTTGGTTCGGCAGTCGAGTGGTGGCCGAGCAAGGAAGTTGGTACGTTGGAGGATTTGGACCAATGGCCGAGTAGGAAATTAGGTTCGTGGTGTGGCGATCCAGCTCTGGTCAATGGAGGTTGTTCGGTGGGTGGTAGTTCAGTGGGCGGTGATTCGGTGACTGGATATGAAACCCGATTCAGCATTGGGGGTTGGCTCTGGGCTATGCAGCAAAATCGATTCGAATATGGTAATCAAAACTGGTTTGGGTTTGGGTTTGGCTCGGGCTATTGAGGGGTTTGGCTTGGTTCGATCGTAGGATATGCCAAATAGAAATAAAGCACGGGGTTTGGCTATAGGCTTCGGGCATGGCACGGACATACTTCGGAGCAGAGTTTAGGGGTCTTTGATGAGTTGAAGGGGAAGAAAGATGGATGACCCGTGGACAACTCGGGATGACCTTGGACTTCGTGCAGTGACTAGGGAAGCAATGGTATGGTGCTTCGACGTCAATGATGATGAAGACTTCAGGACTTTAGTACAATGACTCTACGACTTACGATGGATGTCCAGAGGTGTTTCGAATTTGACGACTTAACTACGGGAGTCATGACGATGATCCACAAGGGCAAGTTCAACTATATAGGCTTTCGCGTGGGATTTGCGATTGTGTCCAACTATGGAAATAACTGTGATGGAATAACGATTGAGTTCCATTGAGAAGCGTTTGTAAAGGAATCGTTGATAACTTGGAGACTTTTAGTGTGCTTGTAAAGAAGGGGTATGTGGGGACGCCCGCTTGAATTTGTGATTGTGTCTGGATCTTGCAGTAGTAGATTACCTAGGCTTTGCTATTGTGGGCCTAATTCCTAGCCTTTCGAAGTGGCATGTTTTCGAGCACCAATGGAGCCAAGATTAAGATTGGATCCCTGGTTTGCGATTATGCCATACGAGTTATCATATATCCAATGCACATGAGTGATGGTGAGGATTGTTTGATGGATGTTTTGGTTCCAATGGTTGTTATCACTCTAGGGTGTTACACAATATAGGTATTTTCTACTGTATACCCTAGACATTGGACATTATACTTTGACTGTAGTACACTCATATGGTTTTGCGTATATCGATTGTTATGTACAAAGATCTTCCTTCTTCGAAGGAGCTAATGGCAGAAGTAGCCATGGTAGGAGCCGAGATCGAGCACAGCCCGAAGTTAGTCCTGAGGAAACGTTTGGAACCGAACCCAACGGGGAAGGTACCAGGCGAAGGTCAACTGTAGCTGAGCTTGTCATACTGCCTAACCATGGAAACGCCAGTGAACGGGGCCGAGCTAGAGTCCAGCCCGAAGTTGGACCCGAGGAAGTGCTTAGATCAGAACCCAGCAGGGGAAGATCAAGGCAAGGGCCAACTGTAGCTGACCCTAGCATGCTCCCAGAAGACCAAAGGCAGCCACTGGAAAATATGAGGAATGATAGACGATACCATCCCTACAGGTCATCTGGACGGAATCAATCCCACAGAACAGAACCAAACTCGTTTCTATCTGCTCCAAATTCTGATGAAAGGATGGCACGCTTATTCAGAGAGTGCGTTCAACGGGAGCAAAGAGATCGAGGGATAGGCGCTAGGGTAACCAGCCCTTTCGCCCGCAACATCGAAATTGCTATCACCCCCCGAGAATGGAAGATGCCAACAATGGAACCTTACAAAGGAACCTCCGACCCCGTTGTACACTTACAGAGATACACACAACATATGCTCATGAGTGGAGCGACAGAGGGAGTACTGTGCAAATGCTTTCCACTCTTCTTAGCAGATCTCGCTACCTCCTGGTTCTGTCATCTACCCCAGGGATCCATCAGCTCATGGGAAATGTTGAAAGAAAAGTTTATTAGTCAGTTCCGCATTCATGTGGAACAACCTAAGGATGCTTATTCCTTATCCAGCATCAAACAGAAACCTGGAGAGAAACTGCAGCAATACCTAACCCGATTCAATGCCGCAGCAGCCGCAATCCAAGATGCCGATGAGAAGCTTATCCTAATGGCCCTCTGTAGTGGTGTGCATCCGGACACTAAATTTGCTAGAAGGTTGACCAAAGAAAAACCAGCTACTTTACCCGATTTCTTCCATGAAGCCGGGAAATATATGAGGCTTGAGGATGTTGCCGTTGAGGGGCAGTCAGGACAGCAAAATAAGGCAACTCATAGCAACGCCCTGCTGTGGAAAGGGACGTTCGAAGAAATGATTCCAGAGACAATGTTGGGGGCAAGAAGGGAGAAAAGCGCCTATATCGGCCAGGACCGAGATTCGACACTTACACTCCTTAGAACGAGACCGTCGAAAATATCTTCCTTGCCACCCAAGGCGAAGTTAGATACAAACGCCCACCATACAAGAAGGAATCAGATAACGCGCAGAAGTCTGGAAAGTTCTGCCGCTTCCACGAATCTCATGGGCATGATACCAATGAATGCCATCACCTCCGGGACTTGATTGAGGAACACATCAGAAGGAAGAAACTGGAACGCTATGTAAAAGGTCAGGACAGGACTCCAGCTCCTGCCAATGAGAACCCAAGGCTACCCTCACCGGAGATCGGCAGAGGAAACCGCAACACTAGCGGCTCTAGTCAAGAGAAGATAGTGGTCCATACCATCTCGGGAGGACCGCACATCGCAGACAGAAGCTGGAAAGAGATGGAAAGATATGGAAAGTCGCTTAGAGACAATAAAGACTGTGTCAATTCGGTTATAGAAGAGCGCCACCCGAAGCGGAAAGAAAGTGATGACATCACATTCGGTAAGCGTGACCTAGAAGGAAGGCAATACCCTCACATGGATCCCATGGTTATCTCTGCCCGGCTCGGTCCCGCCAAAGTTTATCGAATTCTGGTAGACACTGGAAGCTCAGTAAATATCCTGTTCAAACATGCATTTTACAAAATGAAACTATCAATGAAGGATGCATCTCCCTGCGATAAACCACTACACGGTTTCACTGGAGATGCGAAGATGCCCCTCTGGCAACTGGACCTCTTTGTTGAAATTGGAAGCCATCCCCGCTCCGTAGTATAGAAACAGACGTTTGTGCTAATAAAAAACCATTCGGCCTACAATGCCTTCTTAGGAAGGCCAGCCTTGTCTGACTTCCAAATTGTCCTAGCCCCATGGTGCCTAAAGATGAAATTTCCAACGGACAATGGAGTAGGGGAAGTAGAAGGAGACCAGGATGTTGCTCGAGACTGCTATGTGACTGAACTTCGCAACAACCACAGGAAGGATAAAGGGAAGGGTGTAGAGGTTGCCCTCTGCACAAAAAGTCTAGAAGCATAGCAACTAAAGAAAGCCCCTCCTCTTCGATATACCAGCGACCCTTTCAATGAATTAGACCCTAGGGACAAAGAGGAGGAGGCCACCACCGAGCCTGTAGAGGCTATGGAGTTTGTATCTGTAGACAAGCACGACTCAAGTAGACTGTTGAAAATTGGGTCCCAACTAAAAGCAGAGTTGAAGGAGCAACTCATCGACTTTCTTCGCCACAACTTGGATGTATTCGCATGGTCACACACTGACATGACCGGAATCTCCCCCGACGTAGCATGCCACGCACTAAACATTGATCCTACCAAGGCGCCCGTAAAACAAAGAAAGAGAAGTATGGGGGCAGAGCGATCAGCAGCCCTCGATGAAGAAGTAAAGAATCTGCTCGCCAATGACTTCATACGAGAAGCCATCTACCCGGAATGGATTGCTAACCCGGTGCTGGTAAAGAAGGCTAATGGGAAGTGGCAAACAAGTATTGACTTTTCCAACCTAAACGACGCCTGCCCAAAGGATTGCTTCCCACTTCCCCGAATCAACCAACTTGTAGACAGCACAGCCGGGCACGAGCTCTTATCTTTTATGGACGCATACTCAGGATATAACCAAATTCCTATGCATGCTCCCGACCAAGACCACACTAGTTTCATCACCGACCGGGGTTTATACTGCTATAAGGTAATGCCTTTCGGACTTAAAAATGCAGGAGCCACCTACCAGCGCCTCGTCAACAAGATGTTTGCAGGGCTAATAGGACAAACTATGGAAGTATACGTGGATGACATGCTGGTAAAATCAAGGAAAGCCAACGATCACGTAAGCCACCTAGGCGAGATGTTTCAAGTACTTTGCCAGCATGGAATGAAGTTGAATCCTCTAAAATGCTCCTTCGGAGTATCATCAGGAAAGTTCATAGGATTCATCGTCCATGCCAGAGGGATTGAAGCAAACCCTGAGCAAGTCCGAGAGCTAAGGGATATCAAGATACCTTCCACTCGAAAGGAAATGCAAAGCCTGAATGGAAAAGTGGCCGCCCTAAGCCGATTCATCTCCAAAGCAACAGACAAGTGCGTCCCCTTTTTCGAAGCTCTAAAGAAAGAAAAAGGAAAGTTCGAATGGACTAACGAATGTTTAACCGCTTTCCTTAACTTAATCGAACACCTTCAGATTCCACCGGTACTCTCGACTCCAAGCGAAGGCGAAGAGTTATACCTATACCTTGCTGTGTCATCTCACGCCCTAAGCGCTGCCTTGGTAAGGGAAGACAACCGCACACAACGGCCAGTTTACTTCGTCAGTAAGAGGTTTATGGGGGCAGAAGTCCGATATCCTAAACTTGAGAAGCTAGCATACTGTTTACTAATCACATCACGGAAACTGCGTCACTACTTCCAGTCCCATTCCATCAAAGTTTTGACCGATCAGCCACTGAGGTAGGTACTCCATCGTCCCGACACTTCTGGGCGACTACTTAAATGGTGCATTGAACTAAGTCAATATGATATCACCTATCACCCTCGCACCGCCATCAAGGGACAAGCCATGGCTGATTTCATTGCAGAATTCACTACCAACGAAGATAAGGAGCAATTGGAAATAGCAGAAGACATCAAGTGGAATCTCTTTGTGGATGGTGCATCAAACGAACAAGGCTCGGGGGCAGGTGTGGTAATAATCACTCCCAGGGGAAATAAGTTGCACTATGCTATAAGGTTGGAGTTCGCTGCCACCAACAACGACGCAGAATATGAAGCAGTGATAGCTGGATTAGAACTTGCCATAGAAATCAGAGCCGATTCTTTGTGTCTTCATAGCGATTCTCAACTTATTGTTAATCAAATACAAGGAGAATTCCAAGCTCGAGAAGAATGACTCATAGCATATTTAAAGAAGACCGAGTTACTTCTCAGCCGATTGGACCACTACTTAGTCAAACACATCCCTCGGGAGGAGAACCAAGAGGCCGACGAATTGGCAAAGCAAGCAAGTGTGAGAGACAGCGCCATCTTCGGAGCAGTAACCATCTCAAAGCAACTGACCCCAAGTTTTGAGCAAGTGAATCTGATAGCTGCAACCGAAGAAGCAACTTGGATGACTCCCATCCGAGACTACCTACAAAGCGGCACACTACCCAACGGGCGCAACGAAGTCCAGAAAATCTTGATGAAAGCTTCCCACTACACAATACAAAAAGACATCCTCTATCGGCGCGGATTCTCTAACCCGTTATTAAGGTGTGTCGCTGGGAGGGAAGCCAGGGAAATCTTATCCAACATTCATCAGGGAAGCTGCGGAGATCACAAAGGAGGGCAAACATTAGCAAAAAAGATACTCCGATATGAATATTTCTGGCCCACCTTAAGCAAGGACGCCTTAGATTTCGTCAAAAAGTGTGATAGATGGCAGAAGTTTGCTAAGATTTCGCGGCTACCAACAACTGAGATTACTCAAATGACCAGCCCTTGGCCCTTCGCAATATGGGGAATTGACTTAATCGGCGAGCTACCAATGGGCCGAGGCGGGGCCAAATATGCTATAGTGGAAGTCGACTATTTCACCAAATGGGTGGAAGCGAAACCTCTGAATAAAGTATCTTCAGCAAAAGTTATTAACTTCTTGATCAAAAATGTTCTGTGCAGGTACGGAGTCCCACTCAGAATCATATCAGACAATGGACTTCAGTTTGACAGCGAGGAATTCGCCAACTGGTGCCGAGAACACGGAATTCACAAAAGCTTCTCATCCGTAGTATATCCCCAGGCAAACGGACAAGTCGAAGCCGTCAACAAAATTCTGAAAACTCTAATAAAAAAGAAACTCGAAAAGTCAAAGGGCGCTTGGGTGGATGAACTCCCTACGGCACTGTGGGCCTATCGCACATCCTTCAGAACATCAACGGGGCATACTCCTTTCTCTTTGGCATACGGATCGAAGGCTATGCTCCTAGTTGAAACCATTGTGCCTTCCCACCGAAGGATCCACTATAACCCAGAAGAGAACGAAGAACTCCTTCACATGTCTTTGGATCTAGTTGAGGAGAGAAGAAATGATGCAGTCCTTAAAGCAGCGGCCCACAAGCAAAAAGTGGCAGCACAATACAACTCCAAAGTCAAGCATCGTACCTTACGAGAAGGGGATCTTGTCCTCAAGCGAATCTTCCCTCACCCCGGAGCACTAGATCCAATCTGGGATGGACCATATGTAATTCATAAAGATCTCCACAATGGAGCTTATATTTTGTCAACAGTGGACGGAGAGGTGTTCCAGAGGGCATGGAACATCCAACACCTCCGTCGATACTTTTCTTAACTTGTACTGCCCATATGAAGTGAATTAACAAAGAGAATCAGTGGACGTAGGCCTTTTCGTGCCGAACCACTTTAAAAAACCTTGTCTCTTTTTTAACTTGTTCCTTTATATCTTGGCTGCTTGTTAACTTTATCCTTTTCTGTTGAACAAAATCCTATGCATATAGCATTTCCACTCAAAGCACTCCACAGCGCAACTTCACCTGGACAAGACCTAACAGGTACTATGCGAATCTATGCCCTCGCCAATGAGACACTTTTGCTCCAGCATCCCTCTGCTGCGGGTTAACTCATTGCTCACGACGGCCCTTAAAGCCAACTGTAATGAGCCGATTATAAGCCACCGAGAAGGCCGACTATAGCCGAGGCAGCTCATTACGGCGTTCGGCTCGCCGGCAACTATGAACCGACTATAAGCCCCAACATAAGGTGTGGCCAGCCAGGGGCAGTTCACAGTTGACGATCGGCACCCACGCTAGCCGGCCACAGTAAATCGAATAATACCCACGATTATGGGCCATAATGGCCCGGGTAGTTACTGTGCGTGATCTCGGCTCTGAAGTGTCTTAAGTGCGGCTGTGGTAAAAAAGAATTAACTCCCCACGAAGGCGTAAGATGGGTGACAAATGTCTCCAAGACCCACAGCTAGGGAAAGTGACTACAAAGCCCGTTTGCCACGAACTTAAGCACATCGAAGGCCTTCCGTGATTGGAAGTTTTACTTAAACACAATTTGATTACAAGAATATGCGTAGCTATATTTCTCATACAACATGTCAAAATAGCAAAAAACATTCAAAAGACGACAAAATCAGCTTAAGTTAAAGAATTACACGTCAAGAATAGAGCTATTTATTACAAGTAGCAAAAAATTACAACCTAAGAGTTACTTTACTGTTTTAAGACTAACATATACAACCATGTCAAGTCCACAAAAAGAATTTTCCAGGTCTAATCAAGGAGCCGGCTGCGTCGGAGTCTTATCCTTGTCCTGTTGCCCACCTGTCCGGTCAGAGAAAGAATCCATTAGTGATAAGCAACCAAGTTAACAGAAAGACTAGAAAGGAAGACTTACCAGCATCTGCTCCTTGATCAACTTGATCATCATCCTCCACTTGCACACCTGCCTCCTCAGCTGCAAGCAGCCGCATGCCCTCCTTCACCGCCACCTTCTCCTCCTTGGTAAACTAGGCAGTAACAACATCCATCCTAAAGGCAACACCACCCTCCTTATCTGCCTCAGCCTGGGCCTCCTCTAGAGCCCTGAGATAGATCCTAGCCATAACCCGGGGGTAATCATCCATCCAGGACAAGTTACCCTGCCTCCAAGTACGGAAGTACACATCCTGAAGCATCCCCTCCATCAGCCCCTCGTTCTCTTCAAACTCCCTCGCCCGGGCCTCGGAATCCGATAACCTTACGACGGTGGCATCTCTCTCCAATTGGTATCTCGAGCAGTCAGCCCGAAGGGATTTCCGCATCGCCTCCATCTCCTCCCTCAACTTGGTTTGAGCAAGCTCTGCGGCCGCAAGCTTCCCAGATAACTCCTCTATCTGCTCAAGATCTGCTTTCCGAACCTCGTCCACCGTGGCAATGGCCATATCAATCCGTTCCTTGCAAGTAGCCTCCATTTTCCACAGTTCGGCCCGGCTGGCCTCTTCTATAGTTTTCTTTAGGCGTCCGGAGGCGGCCTCTTGCTGAGAGATCTGGATGGCCTGATCAGCGAGTTGCTTGGCCTGGTCAGAAACCACTAACCGCAATCTTATGTTGGCACTCCCGATTTCCTCCCCGGCCTTGACTAGTCGGGCATGGTGCCCCATCAACTTCCTGGTTTCCTCAGCAACCCGGTCGATGTTTGCTTTAGCTTCGTCCCCCATAGTGACAATCCGAGTAGTAAGCAAATCAAGGTCCAGTGATTTGGCCTCATCAAGCACCTTTACCATAGGGTTGCGAGGAAGAAGGTGCTCACCGGTGACCTCGTCAAAGGAAATATCATGAGAACTTGGATCCAGATCAGGATGGCCTGCAAATGGATTACAAGCCAAGCCAGGACGATCAATCTAAGTAACGGTGGGATTTTCAGATGGGTGCGGAGAGGGTGCGAACTCAGTATCCTCCTCCGTGATATCATAAAGAGAAATTCACCTTGAACCGCCGAAGTTGCTTCAGTAGAGGCGCTCCCGGAAGATAAATCAGCGCCGGTCCCAACTTTATCGGCTCTCTTGGACTTCTCCGTCCCCTCCAAACCTTCGAAGGCTTGGCGGAAAGCGTCATCCGTCCACTCTTGCATCTCGCCTACTTGCCCAGAAGACAAAGCCCCGACACCGTCGCCACCTCCAGCGCCTTCTCCTCCATCTTCGCCTTGCTCCTTCTCCACCTCTCCCTCCTCCGGGATATCTGGACATGTGCTGGGAGAGGGACCGTCAGACTTTTTGAGCTTCTTCCCCCCGGCTACCGGGTGTTTCGAAAAGGGCCTCCTTTTACTGCTCTTCAACTCGGTCCCTTCTTTAGCTTGGGCGGCCTTCTCTTCAGCCGTGTCCCTCTGCTTAACCACGGACTTCTGTGGAAGGATCAAGTTGTACTCCAAGAGTGTAGCGTTCCTGATCAGGTAGGCAGCCGACCTATCTCTCCCGGTAATAGCTTCTATTTCTGCTGCCGTCTGAACCAGGCGGTCATTCTCCACGACCGCAAAACCACCTGTCGCTAGCAAAAAATAAAAACACATAAGAAAGAGTATTGCAACCAGAACGGGAATTAAAAATAAAGCTTCAACTTACATCCGGAGGTGAAGCGCCGAATAGAAACGAAATCATCCCTGACAAAAAACCATTCCTTCTTGAACATACTGTACTTGGAGTATAAATTCAGGACCGGCTTAAAGGTTACGGCCGATTCCAAGCTAATGTAGGGCGACCCCTTCTTGTAGCCTCTCAAGTTATACAAATACCGGATCTCCTGGTTGGAAGGAGGACGCCCATATCTCCTCTGGAAGATGACGAAGAGACTCACCAGAATGGCATAAGAGTTGGGCTGAAGCTGGAATGGAGCTACCTTTAGATAGGTAAGAAAGCTGACTACCCAGGCGTTGAGAGGCGGGATGGCACCACACATGCAATGGTATCTGCTGTAGGCAAAATATCCGTCGGGAGGATCATACGGCATCACTCCCGCATTCGGCAATAACATGCGTGCTCGGTCGATCCCGAAAGAGCGAGATATAACATCGAGTTGCTCGCCCTTGAGTAAGCTAGGGAAGCAATCAGGAGGCTGGTTATGAAGTTCCTGAGGACTGTATCCGTCCACTAATGATCGCGGGGTGGGCCCGTGGCGGGCAGGTCCTGGCTGAGCCGGGGGCATTGAGGAAGGCTCTTCTCGGTCCTGAGATCTTTTCTTCTCTGATCGGGTTTCCACTCTTTGAGACATTATCTACAACACCAGAAAAACATATTGTTAAAACAGAGGATATAAACAAGCAAGTACATGTAGTCCGGAATTTCGCTCGTGATATTAAAAATGAAAAAATCAAGTGTATGAGGTTCATTCGGCACCCAGGGTACACGTTCATTCGGCTATCCAACTCTCAATCTCATTCGGCGGTCATGTTCTCCAATTTCATTCGGTAATTCAAATGAAAAAATTCGTTCGGTGCTCAGAATCCTCGTGCTCATTCGGTGATCCAAGAACGACAGTTCATTCGGCACTCGGAATACATAGATTCATTCGGTAGTTTAAAAACGTAAAGGCCGTTAGGCAAAAGAAGGCTATATCACCTGATTCGGTATTCTAATACAATTCGGTAGAGAATTTGATTCGGCAGGGATACTTGGTTCGGTTATCTTGGATTGGTAAGAAATAACGAAGGTGTATAGCCCATATTTATAGGCAAATATCAACAGCCGGACCAGTCGGTTCGGCATTGGAGACCGGATGAGAATGTCCATAATTAACGACCTAAAACAAAGCACGCCATGTACACACACATGCCCTGCTTTGGGGGGCAAATGTTGGGGGCGTTTCATCAACAGAAAACAGGGCATCACCGAGCCAAGCAAGGAAGAGCCAAAGCCGGACCAGCATGCCATCCAACCCACCTGATACCGGACCAAAACCAAGAAAACACTTTCTCCAACCACTGAACCATTTACGTCCGGGCTAACCACCGAACCAACTCACCACCATCCCACCACCGGTCCAAGCACTACCGGATCGAACCCAGCTCTCATCGCCGGACCATCCCACTGCCGAACCATTTAACAACCGGACCAGGGCTTTCCCAACCAACTTTCTCCTCGTTGCTGAGCCAGCCCATCCCTTCACCAATGCCGGTCCAAAACTGCACTTCCAAGCAATACCGACCCAGAGTGTTACCGGACCAACTCTGTCAGAACAGATCACATCAGCCCAGGCCCGCCAGCAGCTACATATATCCAAGACCCCTGTCCCCAGCCTCACTCTATAAATAGAGGGGCAGGGGTACAACAATGGGGGACAAGTTTGAGAGCTCAAGCACGGAGAGAACTTTCAAACAACTTTCTTTTACTTGTATCAAAGCTTTGTACTTGTAATCCAAACAAGAAAAGAGAAATAACATATAAAGTGGGCGTAGGCACATTCAGGCTGAACCACTATAAATCTGCGTGTCTTTTACAGCTTAGCCCCTGCTTTTCTTATATTTGCATAAATCACCCAAATCACTAAGAACAACATAAAATCTATTAAATCATACGACTTTGAGGTGTTTGTCCATTTTTTATGCAAACACATGTTTATGGCTAATGGTATTCTAACTTTAAAGCTATCACCCTTCTAACTTTAGAGCTATCACACTTTTAATCATATGTTATTGCATGTTAGAAATGTGCTATTGTATCTCTAAATCATATGTTATCACATCTCTAGTACATTTCTTATCGTGTATCTAAAAATGAGCTCTCGTGGGTTTAAAAATGGGCTATCACAACTCTGAAGTGACAGTTCTATAATTAACTTTAAAACTGATTTATATTCCTCTAAAGTAATTATTTTTTACCAAATCTTTTCATACGTTAAATTTTCATTCCTAAACACATAGCTTTACAGATTTATTTTTAGAAAATTTTAGGAAAGAATTCTCCTTTTAATTATAACGTTAATTAATACTCCATTGATTAATACAATGCCATTTTCATCGATTTGCCCCTTGATTGAATAATCCATATCAATTCGAAAATACATTGGAAAAATCTGAAAAGATTATTAAAAATCTAGTTTTCTATCTTCTTCCATTTATAAATTTTAGGGTAAAATAATTCATTTTCATATTTTTAATAATTAAAACTAAATTAAATCTTTCTCATAGAAAATTCACACAAATTTGTAAAATTATGATATTAAAAAACCAACTTCAAACTAACGCTATAAACAAAATTTCAAAATTTCAAAGCATTTGGAGGTCAATATCTAAGGTTCTAAAATCGAAAACTTTCCTTTTAATTTCATTAAATCATATATGATATTCATAAGTCGTTCATAATGAATATCTTAATCAAATTCATGTTATGTCATCATGCAACATCATAAACCATTACCGATTCACATAAATCCGAGAATCAAAGCACAATGAAGGCATGACTATAATAATATTCACCTTGGTTAGTTATGTATGGAAAGAATTAGCCTTAAGCTTCTTTCTTCCAGCTTTATCTTCATCTTCTTTTTAAGGGAGAAAATTAATTAAGGTTTCCTTTCTTTCCTTTTGTTTTAGTTTGATAAACTACGTGAAATAATATAGAGTGGGAAAAGAACTAGGGAAATAATGGGCATTAACCTTCCCTTCCTTACTCTATCCTAATTTAAATTTATTTCTCTATATAAAATGTCATTACTCCATTATTAATTTAAAATTTGATTTGATTATTAAGGCTAATTTCCAAGCTTATTAAATTGTCCCACATTATTATTTAATTACCATTTAATTAAATTTTTAAATAATATATATTGAAAATAAGGATGTTACAACTAAAAATGTATATGGATCGTATAATATGAATAATTAACTAAGTTATAAACTTGTGTGAAATATAAATGTAAAAGTAAATTGCAATAAGTGAATAACACCAGAGATTTTTATACTGGTTCGAACTTCCCGTTCTAGCACAGTCCCAGACTCCTTCTGGATTTAACTATCAATACCCTCACTTAATCTGGAGGAATAGGTAATACAACCGCCTGAGTAACCGAACAGGGCTAGACAATCGAATAGGACTTCGTCTACAAAGTAGAATAGCTTGTGACTTTGTTATACTCTTAAATAGCATGAATTAGTCAATATAGTACACCCTTCCTATAATCTTCTTCTTTGTGGTATAACGTGTGCTCATGAAGAAAGGAAGTAATTTGATCATAAGAAAATATTTTTGAATGAATGTGTGATCAAAGTCTTAAGGAAATATATTGAATTGAAAGCTTGGGAGTAAATCAAGATTGAGATAGAAAAAATTGTAAATCAGTTAGTTGAATCTTTGAAAAGGATTCCTTCATATAGATGATCGACATTGCAACCGTTAGAGGAATGATTGCAATCATTAACAAAGAGGAATAACTCTTCATGGAGAAGAGCATCTCTTTAGATAATTTGAAAGATATGGCTGTATGATGTTCAGTCAATTGAAAGAAATAAACCAGTCGACTGTGTTTGAATATAGATAGATGTTTCAAAAACAAAAAGTAAGTAGTTCAAAAACAAGTAGTTTCAGTTGATTGAAATCATTGATTCAGTCAACTGAAATCATTGATTCAATCCACTAAAAATGTATTTAGTCGACTGTTTCGGATTTTCAGTCGTTTGAAACTATTGGCAAATTGTATGTTTATTTCTTTTGGGTCAGTCGACTTACATGGGTGTTTCGGTCATCGACTGACTGATGCATATTTGACTTATTTGACTAATTTGTGATTGTGTGTGTTTATATATACCACTAGAAGAGATTTTAATAATTTGTAGAACTCTAGACTAAGACACTCTGACTGATACTACACAAGTGTACCATCATGGTCTTCTTTTTGTCAATCTTTTCATGTGTACGTGGTTAGTATACAAAATATTATGATGTATAGTTGTTACTATCAAAATACCCAGAATATTAGGTTTTAACATTCTCCCCTTTTTGATAATAATAACTATACATTTTAAAGTAATTGATAAAGATTGATCTATCCCCCTACTGATAAGGAGTAGTTATTCTTCTCCTTTGTCATTGAAAAAAAGGAAATGGAAGTTAGTAGGAGAAAATTTGGTTAAATAAGATTTAAAAATGAGAACATTTCACAATCACATAACAATAAAAAATTTCATAAGAGAACACAAATGTCACAATGACTAGTACATAAAACATATTCCACAGCCACATAACAATCACATAAAATAGAAAACAACAACACAAATTACGTAATTGTCATGACTATGTAACAATAACACAATTTGTGATGAATTAATAAACGATTTGAAGTTTCATAGAAATCAAATGAAAATAGGATACATAAGTGATAAAGGATGAAAGAAAAATACCATCGTACCAAGGCTCAGTGATCATGAATTCCGCTAGTTCTTCATGCTCAACTAAATCTTCTCCTTCTTCCTTTTCGGATGTTGTCCAAATTAAATGCTCAGGATTTTGAGGAATTTGTTTGGATAGTGTATATGCAAAGGAGGATGTAAAGCATGATATTTTATCCCCAAATTTTGTTCAAGAATCCTTTAACTCGATCAAGCTTGTTTTCCATCCTAGTGACAATGTGCTCAATGCGGGAAAGTCGCGGATCAAGCTTACTCTGATTGCGGAAGAGAGTGACATATACCTGACGTGCTTGATGTTCCAAAGAAATTTATTCTATGTCATCCTCATCACATGGAGGTTGAAGAGGTGGAGGAGCTTGAAAAGAGGAAGCTGTAGTAGGATTGGCAAGTTAGGGATGGCCGACTTCTCTATTTTCTTTCCATTACTCGAAGAATATAATATTATGGTGTTCGACTCTTTGTGGAAGTTTCATGAAACTAAAAGTTTTGGAGTCTAAACAACCAACTATAGTAAACTCAAAAATTGGAAGAGGTACTTAAAAGCTCATTAAGATACGCATTATATATTCTCCATAATGGATCATTTTGGCTTTACGGTTATGAAATATTGAAAAATCATCCATGATTACTTTTGCCTAATTAACATTTCGATGACCATATAGTGTATAAAGAGCTTGGAAGTTATGTTTATAGAACACTTTATAGTTACTAGTTCATGGTTGTATAGAATGATAAGTACTCTATGTAAAATTCTAGCTTTTGGAATGCAAGAATTTTGCTTTCAAAATTTCTAAATTATCAGCTAAAAATAGATGATAAATTTCATCACGATTGTTCAAATCTACTTCAATGTCATCAAAGTCTTCTCCATCTGAAGGGAATTTTGAGATAGATCCTAATCTTGCAATAGGTAGATAAATTTTGACACCAAAAACATGAGTCCATATACAATTTTATCTATTGCGTGGATTCATGAAAGCTAAGCTCAAGTTAGCATAATTTTTTTTACCAGTATGGATAAATCTTGAGATTGTTGGCTTCAAAGTTGATGAGATGATCAATGAAACTTCAAAATTCCTCATGTTCCTCATGTTATTGAACCTTTAGACCGCAACATCATTGTGTAGCCATCCTCTGATTTGAGATTTAGACGGTCTAGTGGGTGTAGATGTTTCTCTTCAACGTTTTGGAGGCATTGTAATTGAGTAATGAGTAAGAAATTTGATTTTGTTTATCCCTTTGGAGAAGGAGGTGAAAGAGTAAAGTCAGAAAATGTGAGGGACTGAATTAAGGTTAGGGTTTTGAATTGGCAGATTTCTCAAAAGACGTGAAGGTGAATGGATTTTTGTCTTAAAAAAATGAAAAAATGCACAATTAGTCGATTAGTAGAACAATTCAGTAGACTGAAAATTAGGGCAGGAATATTTTTCACTCCAGTATCAGTCGGCTGACTTATATTAGTAGTTTGAGAACAAAACTATGTTGTTTCCAGAGTCGGCCGAAATAAATATTCAGATGATTGAATCTCAAAGCAGTATGTTTTATTTTTAGTCGACAAGTCGACTGAATCTTAGAGTCAGTCGATTGACCTGAATGTTAAGTTCGGGTAAACATATATTTTGTTGACAGAGTCGACTGAATATTAATTCAGTTAACTGAAGTCTGGTTTACTATATTTTTCTTTCTTCTCATTCAGTCAACTGAATTGGGACGTTCAGTCGACTGAACTTGTTGTTTCTTTAAAAAATTCAGATTTTTAGTTACATTTTGTTTTCTAGGTATGTTTTTAGACTTTCTAATATATTTTATGATATATTTTATTTATTTCAACAGAAAAAAATATAAGTTTTATTTAAATATTAAAAAAAAATTAACTTGTCATATATATATACACATACACACACTTAAAAATTCATTTATTTTCACTTTGCTCGGATTCTTCTTCGGGAAAGTGTTCCCATGAGCTAGGTTCAATCTTTGTTTACTCATTCAAAGGCTTAAGGGGAGACCATATATTTGTTCGAACCGGAGTGTGATTCCAAACATTGTTTGATGGTCCTTATTCCCAAGAATTTCTCGGAGTGGAGTCGTATTTATTTTTTGGTGTTTCCATTAGTCGAGGAGAATGTTTTCATATACTGTTTTTTGTTGATGAATGTACGCTAATAGCCAGAACACATTTTTTCAGAAAATTTAGATGTGCTTCTTGTCTCTTTTTCTCGTAATACATCTCCTTTTGTACTCCCATCATTTCTTGTTGATAGTGAAAAATCTCATTAATTTTGGTATTGGAAGATGATGATTCAAGGTTGATTGACCATTTGACTTTCTTACACTTTAGAGAGTAGCCAGTGTGATATGAAGCTGATGGAATATATTAACTTAAGATGATTTATTTGATGATGGAGTTGTTTCTTTTGGAATTGAATTATCACTGTTAAAAGACGATGAACTATAACCGATTGTGGAGTAAGTTGAATTATAGCCGGAATCCATTTGAAAACTTATTTATGATATGTTATATAAGTTTGGTTAAAAAGAAACTATTGTTTATATACAATATGAATTTGTAAACTATGATCTGTAAATTATAGGATGAGAATATTTCCAATTTTGTAGGAAGAGAATTTAGTTTCCTAATTTTACATTTTCTAATATATTTAATGGATAGTATATATTTGAGATAATGGCCTTACAAACTTTAATAGTTATTAGACTTGTGGAAGTGGTAACAAATTTTTAATATATCGAAAACTTATTGTAACTCATGCAATGATACAATGCCAAGTTCACGTCTTAGCTTAATAAAGGAATTTTCATTTAGTGATTTGGTGAAAATGTCCACGATTTGATTTTCGAAAGAAGTAAACTCAAGCGATATTATGTCTTTTCCTATATTATCACGTAGAAAGTGATGATGAATATCAATATGTTTGGTTCGAGAGCGGTTTTTTGGATTTTTCGATAGGTTAATATTACTTGTATTATCAAAGTAAATTGGAGATTTATTAATGTATATCCCATAGCCATGAAGAGTTTGTTGCATGTATATCACCTGCACATATGCCAAAGCAGCAGATATGTATTCTGCTTCACACGTCGATAGTGAAACACAATTTTTCTTTTCACTAAACCATGATACTAGAGACTGTCCAATGAAGTAGAAAATACCGCTCATGCTCTCCATGTCCGTTCAACATCCTCCAGAATCAGTGTCGCTGTATGGCATGAGTTTGAAAAGACATTCATTTGGATAGAAGAGGCTATAGTCTCTAGTGTTGCTTAAGTACCGTAGAATTCGTTTCACGACTCGCAAATGTGATTCTTTTGGATTTTCTTGAAACGATGCACACAGATAGACACTCATCATGATATTGGGATGACTAGCAGTTAAGTATAGTAGAGATCCAATCATACTTCGATATAATTTTTGATCCATATTTTTACCATTTTCATCTTTATCAAGATGAACTGTAGTGCTCATAGTTGTTGGTTTACTGGATGTATTTTCCATTCCATAATGTTTTATTAAATTAGTACAATATTTTTCTTGATTAACAAAAATACCATTTCCTGGTTTTTTTATTTGTAAATCAAGAAAATATGAGAGTTCTCCCATGTGAGTCATCTCAAATTCATTTGTCATTATTTTTGAAAACCCATTACATAAATTTTCATTTGTAGATCCGAATATAATATTGTCTACATAGATTTGTATAATTAATATATTTTCCTTATCTCTTTTAATAAATAGTGTTTGATATACTTTTCCAATTTTAAATCCTGAATCTATAAGATAACCTTTAGTCGTTCATACCAAACATGGGGTGCTTATTGTAAACCATAAAGTGCTTGCTTAAGTTTATAGACGTGATTAGGAAATTTTTCATGTTTGAAAAGAGGTGGTTGTTCTACAAAAACATTTTCTTTAATAAAACCATTAAAAAATGCACTTTGTACATCCATTTGAATTTTTTTTAAATAATGATGACATAAGTAAGCTAATAAGATTTGTTTTGCTTCAAGCTTGCAACTGGAGCATAAGTTTCTTCATAATCTATCCCCTCTTCTTGGTTATATCCTTGTGCAACTAATCTGGCCTTATTCGAGTTATATTTCCATTTTCATCAGCTTTATTTTGGTACACCCATTTTGTACCTATGATTGTTTGATCATTTGGCCATGGAACTAATTCTCAAACATTATCTCATTCAAATTGTTTTAATTCTTCTTGCATAGCTAAAATCTAATAATCATCTGTTGAAGCTTCTTTAGGATTTTTAGGTTCTATATTAGATATAAAAGTAATATGACTCATTTGATTTAATTGATGTCTAGTTCTGACATTTTTATTTACTTCTTCGATTATATTTTGAATTGGATCATTTTTAAAATCCATGGTGAAATTCTAAGTTCATTTTCAATAGGATTTTCTATGATTTGTTCTTCGTTTTGTGGTGTAATAATTTGAGGTGATTTTTGTATAACTTGTTGCTGTATAATATCTTCTTCGTCATTTCTATAATTTTTGCAATTTTCGCCATATGATACATGTAATATTTCTTCTATAGCTTTTGTATGTTTATTGTGTATTCTATATGCTTTGTTTCATCCTAAATATCCGAGAAATATTCCTTCATCGGATTTTGGATCAAATTTTCCTATTTGATCCTTCGTATTTAATATAAAACATTTGGATCCAAAAAACCATAAATATGATATATTAGGTTTTCGACCGTTAAAAATTTCATATGGTGTAGTTTAGGTAAAGGTTGAATAATGACACGATTTAAAACGTAGCATTCAGTAGACACGGCTTCTGCCCAGAAATGTTTTGGTAGTTGACTACAAGTAAGTAGAGTCCTTGCACATTCCTATAATGTCCGATTTTTTCTTTCTACGATTCCATTTTGTTGTGGAGTTCTAGGAAATGAGAAATTGTGACTAATACCCTTTTTGTTATAAAATTTTTCAAAGAGATCATTTTCAAATTCACCACCATGATCACTTCTAATATTTTAATTTTTAAACCCTTTAAGTTTTGAATTCTTTTAGTAAAAATTTTAAATGATCCTAAAGTATTACTTTTGTTTTTTAGAAACATTGTCCATGTATATCTTGAAAAATCATCTACAATTACAAAAACATATTTATTGTGATTTATAGATTGAACTTGAGTGGGACAAAATAGATCCAAATGTAGCAGTTCAAGAGGTTGTAATGTAGAAATGATCTTCTTGGATTTAAAAGATGTTTTAGGTAGTTTTCCTGATTGACAAGCATCACAGATACTATTTACTTTGTAATTCATTTTTGGAAGACCTTTTACGAAATTATTTTTACATAATTTACTAATAGCTTTAAATTTAATATGACAAATTCCTTTTTGCCGTAGCCATGGATCATCATATTTGGCTTTTAAACACATACCTATATTGTGATTGATTTTCATATTTAAAATATAAATATTTCTTTCTCTAACTCCTTCAAAAATCATATTTTTATTTTGATAAAAAATTTCACATTTATCTTTTAAGAAGGATATGCTAAAACCTTTATCGCATAATTGACTAATACTTAATAAATTATGTTTTTAACTAATAAAACATTAGTAATAAGAGGTGAATTAGATATACTGCTGTTGCTCATGTCTCAATTTCCAATGACGTATCCTTTAGAGTTATCTCCAAAAGTAACGGATCCTCCATTTGAGTGGATAATATTTGTTAGCATGTCTTTGTTCCCCGTCATATGTTTGAGCAACCACTATCGAGTATCCACTTTTCTACCTTTTAACTAAATACTTGCAAATAATATTAAAAAGATATTGGTACCCACCTCCTCTATTAGGGTCTTAAGGTTTAGGTCTTAGGAAACCAAATCCAATAAGATTTAACGTTTCCTTTGAAAATGAAATTTGAACTCTTATGAACATTAGTAATAAAATTATCTATATACTTTTTTCTTATCAAATAATTGTTAGTCTTCGGAACCTAAATGCTTACAGTCTTAGACTCATTGATTTGTTTCCTTTGATTATCATTCTTATTTTTTGAAATTAGTATAAGTGAACTATATTGTTTAGTCCTAGTTTTAATTACTTTTCTATGTTAGTCCATGAGATGATGGTTTTGATGACAACAACCTTAGAATAAATTATAAAATATAAATACTAACATTTTAAGTTTAGATATATATGTATTTGCAAGACTAACCATGCATGTATCAAGAATGAAGACTGTACACTATAGAGATTCAAGATACAAAGATAGAAGACTCATGAGTATCAAGATTATCAAGAGTTCAAGGTTAAGTCTTTTTTATTAGGAATATTTGTTAAAACTTCATAATAGCACTGAAATCTTCACTTCATTTTTCTTTTGGTATGGAACCCATTTCTACCTTTTTAGTGGCTTACAAACCCACGACAAGTAGCTTACAAACCTATGACAAGTGGCTTACAAACCCACGAACATCCGGTTTTGTACAAGTTCTCGAGTCCAGACATGATGAGATACTCTGCAGGAAGAAGCTTGCAAAACTACTTCAAAATGATTTTCAAAAACAACTTCGGAATGATTTTCAAAATTGTTTTTCAAAATGTTTTAGCCTTAAAAATTATCTTTTCAAATGATTTTTCAGAAAGATGTTTTAGCCTTAAATATTCTTGTTTTTAAACATCGTCAGTTTTAAACTCTCTATCCTGATTTTAAATAATTTTAGCCTCAAAACATCTTTAATTTCAAAGTCAAAATACTCCTGATTTTAAATGTCTTTTCAAATAATATATTTAACTTTTAATATTTATACTTAGATTTAAATATAAAATTATAGTTAAATTATGTATATATTGTTCTTTATATTTACTTGTGAATTTCAACTATATTCAAGTATATTTATAAAGTTTTAAATAGTTTTTATATAAGATAAATATTGTTTTTATAGAAATTCAAATTATCATTTTGGCTGAGGGATGTCGACATGCCTCTAGGTAGTATGTCGACATAGTGACAGTTGAAGTTCAAATTCAAATTTCAAAAGAAGTGTCTATTCGCCATAACTCTTAATGAATGGTCATGGCTGTTGGTTTTCTATAAATAGGGGTCAGTTTCAATGAATTTTCAATCATATTTTTCTAATTTTCACTCCTCTTCATCTTCCACATTTCTTATTACAAAATCATACCATTACTCTGCCGAAATCAACATCGAATCATACTCGATTACTTCTAGTTTGATTCTACATCACTATCTCTACAAGGTTCTCAGTACTATTCAGAGTTATAGACTTCTTTGTAATATATTAGCGAGAAAAGGTGTGATTGTAGCCTTGAAATCAATCAAGCGAGAAAAGGTGTGATTGTAGCCTTGGAAATCAATTGGGTGAACTTGTTGCCCCAGAAATCAAGTATCTCTACCCAGAGGATTGTTATTCTGGAGGGTGTACCTCGTAGCCTTGAAATCGAGGGTTGTAATTGTTGAATTGCTTTTGAAAGGAAATCTGTACTTAGTTGTGCAGGACTGGATGTAGGGTAACTCTGAACCAGTATAAAATCCGGTGTGTTCTTTCCTTTTCTGCTTTTACTTTATATTTGCATCTGTGTTTGATTCTGTGTTCATATCTGTGTCTAATTAGTGTATACATTGTTAATAAAGTTAGATAAACTCGAAAAGATTAACAAATTTCTTAAAACACTATTCACCCCCCTCTAGTGTTAATTCTAGCCTTAAGATTCTTAATCCGCATTTCTCACATTTGGTATCAGAGCTTTGTTTTCAAAAGTTTCATAATCTGAATTTTGAAAAGTTTTAAAATGGCTATTTTTAGGATTTTATTAACACTGTTTTCATATGAATATGTCACAGAATCATCATGATATTGTTGTTTAAAATTATGTTTAGTTATTTTGAAATGTCACTTGATTCTTTAAAAAGTTATCTTGTTTTGCAGGAGAGGAATTATTTCTAATGATTATTGGTTAAAAGATACCAGATAATCATTCATGTATCAAGAAGAACAAATGAGTATATAATGGAAATCGACAAAGAAATGGTACCAGATCAATTCAAAACTTTGGGTTCTCATCTACAACTTGATTTGATATTGTACTTCTCTCCATCTGCTTCGCAATGTCACTAGTTTCGTGTGAATCTGTCAAGAAATGACCAAGTTATGGTCAAATGAAGTTTTGGTGAACAAAGAGAAAAAGAAGGCAAAATTGTCAAAGGTATTCTTCAAAATGCATACATTGATTTGAGTATTTTGTTCCCAATCCTTTTCAAGATTGTTTTTCTTGTTCTCGCGGTCGTCTTGATGGGTGGATCATCAAATTCCGATCAAAATTGAGTGAGATATGACTGTTTGAAGTTGGCTATCCAAAACTTAAAACTGTGTACGGGATCTTTTACATTTCTTCTGCTGTTCGGCCTGTTGCATCACAATACCATCCAAATTCGACACCAAACTACTACTAGATCGTAGTCCATGCCTTCCTCTTAGATTTGCCGCTAGTTTCATCTAATTCCGTTAAGAAACGAAGGAGATATGCCCTCTAGAAGTTTGATAATATATAGAAAAACGGGAAGAAGATGAAGAGAAGGAATTCTTATGAAAAGTGGTGACCGTTGGGCCTATTTATAGTGGTTGAAGTGTCCTAACATTCAAAATTCGAATTCAAAATTTTGGCGCCAAGTTGATCGATCTACTAAATCATCTGTATCTTTCTCATACAGTCTTCAAATTTAGGAAATGAATATACTACAATGATCAGAAAAATGAGCCCGTCGCAACAGAACAGATCTGGTCATCAAATTCGGAAAGATATAAATGTGTGGTTCACGACAATGAAGGAAAAACAAAGTTAGAAAGATGGAATGCAAAAATTGGTACGCTTTACTATTATTTCATCTTTATTTTTGCATTTAGAAATATATATCTATGCATTTAGTTAGGTATAGAAATTTATCTCTTTTATAAGTTTTGATATTTTGGTCCATATATCGACGCACCATAGTATAAATATCATTATACAAGTCTAATTTTTTTTTTAAATTTTTTAAAAAAAATGTGTTTTCTTTCAAATAAAATCTACAACTATACTAAGTAGAAAAGCATACACACTACAAGAAAGTTTGTTATTAATAACGCCAATTGATATCGCATTATTCTAAAGCGTTATTGTTTAATTTGGATTATTTAGCTTTTTACCTTTATTTGTTTTGTTCACACACGTAACGCTTGGCCCCAAATACGAAAACCCTCCCAAAATTTTCATCTCCCTCTCAAAATACTTTATCACTTCTCGTCTTCTTCACACCCATGACCTAAATAATAGTAACTAATTTTTGTTCACTCATCTCACTCGCCACATCTCGCTCGACATCTCCAATCTTTGATCCAGCTCGCCATCTCTGTTCTTCGATCCAGCTCTTCAGCAGTTCCAAAGTCGACCAAAATCTATACTCGAGGAAATCATCGCCCTGATATATTTCTGTTATCGATTATCAACTCGGATTTCTGGTAAATTATCTACTCTAGGAAATCGTTGCTCTAGTAAATTATCGCTCTAGTAAACTACCTGTTCAGATTTCTAGATTAGAAATTTCTTTATCATATTCTTCTCTAAGGTATAGCAGTCTCCGATTTCAATCAAACCAACTCAACAAGAAAGCCGTTGAGCTCATCGAAATTGATATTGGGCCCGAAAGCGATGATTCTGGTTCAGAATCTGATTCAAACGGGCGTAAATTGTGGATGTTCAGAGAAGCACTACATGCTGTTATAATAAGAAGAGCCGCTCTTAATTGGATCACTTTCGTTCCTGGATCTTCTTACTAGATCCACCTGCATCGAAAACGGATTCTCAGATAATGACCGATGAGGAGAAGCTTTCTAAGTTTGTTGGTGGTTGGCCTTCTTTTTCCTTTTTCGTTCAAGGTACTTATACTAGTTTCATTATTATTACTTTTGTTTGTTTATTGAACAAGATCTGTCAATTGTTTTTGGACGAAATATTTTAATACGAGGATATCTCATGTTTATGAGATTGTTTTAATTTTTTAGTGTTTCAACTAATAAGTCGGTTAGTATGCCAAAAATACGTCTGATGTAAATGATGGCAGGTCTGCGTTGGGAAATATTATTATTGGTTACAATTCCAAATTAGCATCAAAGGTGGAATTTTTTTATCATCATTGTATTTAAGATCTAATCTGATTTCAGTGAGTTAGTCATGGTTGCATCATTGGTAGATCCTTTCTCCTTTGTTTGTTGTATAGTGTTGGCCCATGATCTATTTTGTGGTTGTTTGGTGGTGAAAAGGTGGTGATTTGGTAGTGGTTTCAGGAAATGTACACTTGAGAAAGCAGGAAGAACAGGTTCAGGTGATAAGAAGGTGAAGTATATTATAAGGGAATAAGAAAAATAGGCAGTAGAATGTTATATAAAGTAATTAAAGAAGAAAAGAGGAGAAACAAACTCAATTTTTAATTTAGATTTATTCAATTTCATCCGAATTTGGAATTATGTTTGCTAAATTTCTTGGCTGTTATTATTATCAGAAATTGTTTATTGAACTTCAAGCCAAACAGATCATTTGTGAAATAAGTTTCCTTGATTATTTGGAAGTTATATTTCATTAATTATACAAACCCTTATTTAGGACTATAGAACATTAACTGGGTTTGTGACCTCTACAAAGGGGAGTTTTCGAAATTACAAACATTATATAACTCAATGCATTTTGGGTTTCCTAACTTTATTTTGTTACAGGCGTAAATTTTGCGAGCCCGTCTGTATAATCAATTAAGTACAAGATTTTAGCACCAAGTATAAAACAAAGTGAATAACTACTTACCTCATGCAAACAATTGAATATTATTTCACCTCATTTATATCCTTGTTGCTAACCCATTTTGGCATGTTTTGGTAGTAACAAAAACATATATTTTCTTTTTCATGTAGCAATCTTTTTAGAAGTTATGGGAACCTTCTCATCATTGTTATGTATCATGTTATCAGGTATGCTTAGAAATGCTAAGCTTTGCAAGCTACTCAGGTGATGCTGATAGTTGAATTGTTAGAGAGACTTGGGCTAAACTTTTGGATAAAGCACTGTCAAGAGGTGGGATCGCAGAAGCATGTGCTGTGCTAAAGAGAGTTGATTCAAATCTTTATCCAGGAGACGGGGCTTCACGAGATTTATTTAACTGTCTTGGGCCAATAGCTAGTATAGGTTCATAAGGTATGCTTTTAGTAATTTTTTGATGTACATACATGTCAATTGCTTCACGAGATGTACATGTCGATCGCTTCACGAGATGTACAAGGTGAATTGCATTTTTTGATTCAGTTTATTTTGTACTTATTATCTATCTTATGTCGTTTGTAGATTCATAATAATCATTTGTTCTTTGTCCGAATTCTACTTTGATTATTCTGTGAATTTGTTAACCTGTAAGTTTATAATCTAGTTATATTTGATTCTCCCAGTAGAGTTTCTTTTAATGTCTTGCTAAACTTTTCCTATCCTATGCATGCTTGTAAATTCATCAAAACCATTTATTTAATATCCAAACTCATGTTTTATTCGTAACCTGTAAGCATGCAGGCTCTTGTATCATTATCTTATAACCATTTTAATTTATCATTTATATAATTTGCATGAATTCAATATAAAAACAAATCTGTCGTTTTAATTTATTGGCTTATATCCACACTTTTTATGACATCAATTTATTTCCAAGGAAGATAAAACATTTTGTTAGCGTTGCAAAATGGGTGAATGAATGAATCCTGACATAACCATTTTTCATTTGTTAATTTAACGCTCTTTACTGTTATTATATATCCATCATTGTATCGTAGGAATGCTATTTCAATCGCATATTTATCTAATGGATTTTTAACTTCACTTCTAAATGTTGATAGCCTTTTAACTAGTTCATCAGAATGTTGATAGCCTTTTAACTATGATGTTTTGGAAAATAAACAGAGGAGGCGACTAATCTTTGAACAATTCAACAACTGGGAATGGCAGTTTAAGTAATTCCTCTAGTGTAGGAAGTGAAGACTACATTCCTAGGCCTAGATTGCCTGCTTGGGATATCATGAAGGCTATTCCATTTGTAATTGATGCTGCTTTTACTACATATTCTCATAGAAAGCTATTTCCTCATGAATTGGCTACAGGTTAGTGTGCATGTTCCCATTTTTTGGACATAATCTATTAATCAAATGATTTTAGGTCATGTTGACCAAGAACTAATTTTAGATAAATAAGATATATCATGAAAGTACAATTTTCACGCAACCCATTCTCGTTAATTTTCAATGATTTTAGATAAATAAGATATATCATAATAATTCGAAATAAATCTATAGTTAAAAACTCTCTTCTTTTCAGCATCCCGTTTGAAAACCAATAAATTCATTACTAAGAAAATCACATACATATACATTATGGTGAGTTTTGAAGTATAATCTATAGTGCAAAACAATAAATAGGTAAGCAGAAAAATGGAATACCTGTAAAAAAAACGAGCACCATCTGCCGCACCCGAAAGGCGTGTGCTAAACCAGTTCAACGTAAACTACAATCCTCTGGACTCCCTTAATTAGAAACAAATCATGTGCATTGGTTATGGTAATATGTTTGAAAAGGTGTGAAATCAACGTTGTAACAGTACCAAAAAAAGGGTATTATAACCTTTGGTCTGTGGGGTTTGCAAACAATTACTTTTACAGTGAACACGGTGTGCACAAACTCAAAGGCAAAAAACAAGGTCACAGAAAGCAATCCTGCAATTATGGATGTTGAAAAGGTTCTGCACATGAAAGAGGGTCTGGGAGAGACAAGCTACCCTCAAAATTCTTCTCTTCAGGTACTATTTCTACATGTATTTAACCGTTATTTTCAACAAACAACAAACATATTTTATATCATTATTTTTTCCTTTTCTTCTCATTTGTTAGAAAAAAGCATGGAGATGTTGAAGCATATAATCACAAAATCAGCAACAGACTTCTACATCTCCAGTATGCCGCAAACTTTACTAGTAGCTGACCTTGGATGCTCTTCAGGTCCGAACACATTACTTATAGTGGGAAGCATCATTAATGAAATTAACAAGACTTGTATTGAAACCTCAAATCCATTGCCAGACTTCATGGTGTTTCTGAATGATTTACCAACCAACGATTTCAACACAATATTCGTTAAAGTTCCAGAATTTGTAAAGAGGGTCGAAGATAATTTTATAGGTTCATCGATCTTCGTTGCTGGAGTTCCAGGAAGTTTCTATGGAAGATTGTTTCCAAATAGTAGCTTGCACTTCATAAGCTCATGTTATAGCTTGCATTGGTTATCCCAGGTGAAAGATTTTACTCACCATGCATAATTGGCTAGCATAGGTCCATATTCTTTACTTGGCTCCCATTTTTTTTGGACATAATCTATTAATCAAATGATTTTAGGTCATGATGACCAAGAACTGATTTTAGATAAATAAGATATATCATAAAAATTAACATGAACGGGTTTTTTTGCAGATCCAAATTGGGTTCTGACAATGTTGTTGAAGGTTCGAACAGGGTTGTTGAATGTTCTAACAAGGTTTTGAAAGTCGAGGTTGTTGAAAGACTTTGGCGAGGGTTCTGGTGATTTGTTGATGGCAATCTATAAGGATTTGTTGGGGGTAACGGTTCTGACATTTATTAATACAACCCTTAAATGTTTACATGCATGAAATAAAATGAGTGTTACTTAGCCAATCTTGGTTAAGTTCGTCTAGTTTAAGAAGATATAAAACATAGTAAATTTCACAACCTATGAGCTAATTACAGGAAGAAAAAACCCAACTCATCATCATAGACACGTAAGATTATAATTGTGTTTGCAGCAATTAATAGCTAGTGACAAATACCGACATCTAATTCAGACCTATTTAGCTACCTTCTTTGTCTCGTTCTATTTATTTCTCCATCTTCGACTATTCATTTATCCAATCCAGTTGATATCTCTCTATCCAACATCTTTTATTTGAATCTTCTTTGTTTTTTCTTTTCTTTTTTCCCAAGAAATGCTAATTTATGCTCATAAATAAATGTTTATAGTCAAACGGTTGGATACTTTTATTTTGCAAAAGCAGCAGTTACTCTTTTTTAACCGTTCTATCGAAAATTGAACAACTGGAACTGTTTTGATAGTTTCATTATTCTTTGTTGTTACCTTAAATACAGTCTTTGTTGAAGGTGTTAGTGCTAAGCAAGCAAATTATTATTATTTTATTTGGAGATAGGTTGAATGCCTTTTAATACATTTGGTCATGATAGGTAATTGGTTGTACATAACTATGATCAATTAAAAAAGAAATGATCAAAACAATTAAGTAATAATATACTTGCGTTATCTCATATAGTCATAGCATTTATAGTTTTGTTCTCTATATGATTCCGGATTTCCTTGATCTCCTTTATTACGTACCGTGTCGCCAACTGAAATATGAAATTATGAATGCGGTACAAATAAAAGGAAAGAGGGGACTTCACATGCAAGCAAGCCACAGAGAAGGCCTAAGCGCAGACATGCTGACAAGAAGAAGGATGAATAGATTAATAGATTATCAAATGTGCGTTAATTTTCTTCCATAATTATATACAAAACACAACAGTTTTAAATTTATGTTTCAATCTTAAATGTTGTTTAAAATTTGATATAATCAATCAAGTAAAATATAACACAATTTTAGATTTAATAGGATTGCCTAAATTTATATTGCCATATCAAATTTCTACCAGTATCTTATAGCAGGTAATTTTTATTCCCTGGATTTAATCAAACCATATATTTGGTCTTATATTTGGTAGTTTATATATATATATATATATATATATATATATATATATATATATATATATATATATCCTACTTTAATCAAATCTACCATATAATATTACCTGTAGGATATGGCAAACTTTAATCAAATCTTGTATTGATATATCCTGTAGGATATAACCAAATCTACCATATGATATTACCTGTAGGATTTGGTAATCTCAATTTCTTATGTCAGTAGGATATGCTAGACTTTAATCAAATCTTATATTTGGTAAGGTAGAAATTTATATTCATTCAGAGTAGCGATATTAAACATGTACATCATGAATTTTATATTTAGTAGGATTGCTTGAATGGAGTTAATCCAATAAGTTTTAAAAGCAAGACTATCGATCAAATGTTGACCTTTTACTATTTCATCCCATTCATTATTCAGTTGGTAATTTTATTCTTTCCATCATAGGCTGTTCATGTTGCTGATTTGGAACGTCAGTCAATTGCAGCATGTAGCTTCAACATGACAGACCTTTTTTACTAGGTAACAAAACCGGTTTTCATTTTGGTTGATCTGACATTTCATATGGCTCACACTTTATGCTTGTATATCATAAACTATGATCAATCACTTTAGATGGACTATGATACATATTTTCGTATTGATTGGTTAAAAATATCCATCCGTTATATTTTGGTGGACTGATATGGGATTAACTTCTTGAAAACATGGTATATTTTTATAGTTTGGTGGACTGATATGATGTACATACTTACCTTAACTCTTGGCAACATTTCTATTGTTCAAATTACCATGTCTATAATATTCATGTGCATGTTTTATGATCATGAATGGATGAAATATACGTAGGATCCATCGGTTTTAGAGAAGACAATGCAATATAAAGTTTGCTCACTTGTTAAATTTGTTTGGCATCTTTTCAAATGGGTAGGTTAAATTAAACTGATTAGTCACGAAAAATATTGGATAATTCTTGTTGATTGCTAATTATGTGCGGTATATGGTAAATACTATGGAGGACCAGATGATTATGTCCATTTCAATGGTACTTGTCTGTGTAGGTAAAGCTAGAGGATTCATTGCTTCAATCTCAGGTAAAGCTGAATGATTATGTCCATTTATAAAAATAACTAATTTTTATAGAAATTTAACAAGTTGAATTTTCATAAAAATTAACCGAGTTTACAAAAATTGACTAATTTTTACAAAAATATCCATGTTGAGCAAGTTTATTAAAATTAAACATGCTTATAAAAATTAAATGCATCTATAAAAATTAAATATATCTATAAAAATTAACTATGTTTTATAAATTTTTAACTAAGTTAACTAAGTTTTAAAATGAAATAACTAATTTTATAAAAAAAATTAAGTTTTATAACAATTTAACTAAGTTAACCAAGTTTAATAAAAATTAAATAAATTTATAAATATTAACCAAGTTTAATGAAAATTAAATAAAAATTAACTATGTTTTATAAAAATTTAACTAAGTAAAAAGTATTATAAAAATTAAATAAATTTCTAAATATTATCAAAATTTTATAAAAATTAAATAAAGTTATAAAAATCAACAAGTTTTAACAAAGTTTAATCAAGTTAACTAAGTTTTATAAAAAAATAACCAAGTTTATAAATATTAACCAAATTTATAAAACTTTTTATAAAATTAACCAAATTTACAAAAGTTAACCAATTTTTACAAAAATTAATTAATTTTTACAAAAATTATTGTTCAATTTCTAAAAGTTAACCAATTTTCTAAAAGCGTTATTGTTTAATTTCACTAGTAGCAACAGGTAGCTTCCGATAGATCCAAATAGAAGACTATAGACCATCCCATCATAGATTCAAATGAATTAGTACAAGATAATTTTACTTGTTTTCTTATTGTTTGCCTGTTTGTAAATTTTTCATCTAAGTACATAAAAGATAAGTAGAGGTGTAAAACGACAACTCTATAGATATTAACAAATCTTTATATCGATTTCAGGTGTTTGTCCTAATAAACGAAACCATGGATGAGGTCTGTTTGGGCTAATAGCGTATGCATGTAGTTTTGTGTGATTGGTCATTTCATGGTTATTTTGAATTTTCCGAGTGTATCCAAAACTGGCTCAAGCCAAAAATATGTCATTTGAAACATATTTGATTGTGATGTATACTTGTAAATCTTAAATGTTACTTTGATTTTCTTAGGCAACTCTGGCAACTAACATTGCTAGCTAAGAAAATAAAGGTCCTTACAGAGAGAACTTGGGATGGTGGTTCTGAAGTGGTTGAAGAAAAGCCTGAAAAGGGATCTGCAACTTTCTCTATGGTGTAAGTTTGAAGTTTATAACTTATGACATAACTTCATATGTAATTTTGATAAGTATGGTTGAAGTAACATTGCTCTTTCAAAAAATCCATAAGCAAAAGATCACTATTCAACATTCACCATTATTTTACATGGATATATCCAATCACGTAATGTGGTATACATTTATTATTTATAAGTTATAGTAACCAAATATCAAAATTAATTATATATTTTAAATTAAAAATCAAATTACATCCAAAACATTTATAGCTATCACTGTTCAATTAAAACTACTTAAAAAGTTAGTATAAAATATTGGCTCTACTTTTGAAGTGTGTAATAACCAAGCATATTAGTTACCTCAGCTTGTAGCTTGTTATTCTGAGCTTGAAGAGCTGAATTCTCTCATTCAATAACATCGACCTGCCTCTTAAGCACATCATAACCCTTCTCTAATTGCTTAGTCTTACACCTTGCTCTTCTGTTCTGAAACCATATATCAACCTGCCTTGGATGTAATCCAATTGCTCTAGCCAATTGCATTTTCCTCTCTGGCTCTAATTTATTGCCAACCTTAAAATTCTTTTCCAGTGTTCTCACTTGCTCAATGTTCAACGTCATCTTCTTTTCTCATCCTTTAGAGTAGTCATCATCGTAATCATCCTCTTTAACACCTATAAAACTTACAATTGATCATAAACAAATGCTAAAATGCTGATATAATCTCTGTTAATTAGTATCAAAATTACCTTTAAATTCATGAGTATCAGAAGGAAGAGTGAAGATAGAAGAACTATGATGAATTGTTGATAATCTTGTGGTTCATTTTGAGCTTGTAATTGTACATGTGAGCTTTTGCATATATAAATAAAAATTTAACATCAACTTGCGTGTATTGTAAATAGACAATACTATGTGATATATTCATACATGAGAGAAATGCTATACCTGTGTCATTGACCTGATAAACATGCAATTGAAAAAATTACTTCATCAAAGCTATTCTAAAAAAGCAGGTTGGTTGTTTTTCTTTTTTTTTGGTGATGGCTCTGGTTAAATTTTAGCTTTTGCAATGGATTTCATATTTTGTTACTTATTATAGGTGTTGATGTTAAAGATGTAAGTACAAATTTTCAAACTCATTATATCGTTAACCATGTTATCATCTTTTATCCATATTAAAATGGTAGTGGTTCTTAATTTAGTGGGTAATTTAATGCCTTAAGTGCGATTTCATGTATCTTAGGCAATGGAGAAGTACTAGGAGAATAATGTGGAATATAGATTCAAAAGTAATATGCAAAAACTGAGTTCTATATTTTATAAATATTTAAACGTGTTGTTTCACCTTTCTTTTCTCTTAGAATTTTTGAAATGGTGCAAAGTGGTGCATCTTTTCCAACACTTGTATCACCTGATGCTGCTCATAATTCAAGGGATGATTTTTACAAGTGATGGTTTGTGAAATGTGGTATCAAATAAGGTATTATTATTTGATTTTTTACTTTCTACCATTACAAGCGTATTTTTTAGTGTTATAAAATGTTTTATATTGTGTTAATTTGTTCCATTTTTCATCGAATATCTATAGACTGAAATGATCTCTTACGTTGCAGTGGATATCAAACATTCAGTACTCAATTCCAGACTACATGCATGTATCAGAGGAGTGTCAGCACCCGAATTCAAGAATATTCATCTCTGATCCTGCTATGGTATGTGTAATAATTGATAATGTATACATGCTATATCTTATGTTATATAAATAAAACGATATATTTGAATGTATGTATATATGTTTGTGTAACATTTGTAGAGAATATCAATACCAGAAATACAAAACCACCCATGGTTTCTGAAGAACTTACCATCCGATCTCAGAGAAGCAAACATGATGAGTTCAGAATATGAAGAGCCTGAGCAACCAATGCAAAGCGAGGATGAGATAATGCAGATAATAACAGAGGCAACCATTCCTGCATTTGGCATGCATGGAATAAACCAGTACTTTGATGATGGACTTGACATTGATGATGATATGGATGAATTGGAATCTGATTCCGATCTTGATGACAGTAGCGGCGAAATAGTCAATGCAGAGTGATTTGGATATCAAGATGGTTATTTAATTTGACTCCACAGTAGGCAACTGTTTGGTAGTTTTTATTGTTTAAATCTGTAAGTTGGTGAATATGGTTTCACAGTAGGCACTTGCTTTAATGTTTGTACACTATAATGAAAAATATATCACATTTCTTTCTGAGCATGCTCCTGTGTTATATTTGTTGATTATAATCTTTATTCGTTTATGAAGATTTAGTTTGATTGCTATTATTAAAATGTAATATATAGGCATAGCTCTTGAAAAGCGTATCTACGATTTTTATAGCGGCTATAATGAGCTATTGAATAAATATTTTATAGCGACAAAATGGTGTTATAAAGATTTCCAGTTCTGTTGAGATTTAGCTGTATTATAGCGGCTATAATGAGCTATTGAATTAACATACCATAGCGGCGAATTTGCGTTATAAAACTAAGCTCAACCATAGCGGCATATTTTGTGTTATAAATATTCAACAGTTTTTTATAACATGTCGATATACAACGCTTATCAAACCGCTATGGTTGTGATTAATAGCGGCTATATGCCGCTATAAAAGACACTTTTTGTTGTAGTGACATTCATTCATGATTTCAACTTCAAAACCCCTTGAGTTACTTCATCTTGATTTATTTGGTCCATCTCAAATTCTATCAATAAATCATAGTAAATATGTTTTTGTAATTGTAGATGATTATTCTAGATTTACATGGACAATATTTTTGAAACATAAAAGTGATACTTTTGAATGTTTTAAAAACTTTACAAAACGGATTCAAAATCAATTATCTTTAAAAAATTATAACTATTCGTAGTGATCACGGTGGTGAATTTGAAAATGAAAAGTTTGAGGAATTCTGCAATAAGAAGGGAATAACTCACAATTTCTCATTTCCAAGAACTCCACAACAAAACGGAGTAGTTGAACGTAAAAATAGAACGATTCAAGAGTGTGCGAGAACTATGCTTTCAGATAGTAATTTACCAAAACACTTTTGGGCAGAAGCTGTTGCTACCACCTGTTATATTTTGAATAGAATTTTAATTAGACCTTTAAATGATAAGACACCTTATGAACTTCTTCATGGAAAG
Source organism: Allium fistulosum (assembly GCA_030737815.1). Classification (NCBI taxonomy): domain Eukaryota; kingdom Viridiplantae; phylum Streptophyta; class Magnoliopsida; order Asparagales; family Amaryllidaceae; genus Allium; species Allium fistulosum. The sequence goes on along the minus strand of CM060907.1, from coordinate 675,860,339 downwards.
AAACCTAAGGTATCATACTTTAGAATTTTTGGATGTAAATTTTTTATTTTAAATACAAAAGATAATTTGGATAAATTTGATCCTAAATCCGACAAAGGAATCTTTATCGGATATTCTAATAGAAGTAAAGCTTATAGAGTTTTTAATTTAAGATCTAACACCATCGAAGAAACAATGCATGTTTCATTTGATGAAAAATTATAATATTTTGAAATTACAAATGATGAAGAGGATTTAATTACTCAAAACCAAGAGTCAACTGAAACTAATAATGAATTAAATCATCCTAATAAAAGGATTAGACTTTTAAAAGATCACCCTATAGAAAATATACTTGGAGATATGCAATCTGTTGTTAAAACTAGAAACCAACTAAGTCAAATGAGTAATGTAGCTTTTATATCATCTATTGAACCCAAAAATCCTAAAGAAGCATCAACTGATGATTCATGGATTTTGGCTATGCAAGAAGAATTAAATCAATTCACTAGAAATGAAGTTTGGAAACTTGTTCCTAGACCTGAAGATAAAACTATAATTGGAACTAAATGGGTCTATAAAAATAAAATGGATGAACAAGGTGAGGTCGTTAGAAATAAAGCACGATTAGTCGCCCAAGGTTATTGTCAAGAAGAAGGTATAGATTGTGACGAAACCTTTGCTCCTGTAGCAAGATTAGAAGCCATTAGGATTCTACTTGCTTTCGCAAATCATAATAATTTCAAATTATTTCAAATGGATGTTAAAAGTGAATTTTTAAATGGATTTGTAAAAGAAGAAGTATATGTTGAACAACCACCACTTTTTGAAGATGAAAAATTACCAAACCATGTGTACAAACTTAAGAAAGCTTTATATGGTCTAAAACAAGCTCCTAGAGCCTGGTATGATAGACTATGATCTTATTTATTTTAGTTTTTCAATCTTTTTATTTAATATTTTATTATGATATTTTTTAAATTTAAAAGGTGTTTAAACATGTTTATAAATATTGATATTGAGTGTGATTACTACCTTTCATGAATATGTTATAGTTTTAATACCATTTATTACCTCTAAACTCTATCTTTACAACTCTTTCTGTCTCATTCATTAGTTTCCTTAACTTAAGTCTAGTAATTGGTGTGTTTTACCTTTGTCTGGTTGAAGTGATTTATAATAAATAGTTTGATATATGTATACATACATACATATATAGACACACACATACACACACATACACAAATATATATATGATTGTCAACTAGATATTAATTATTACTCATGTTTATCTTATAGTCTGAACATCTCTTACCATAGTATATATATCATCATATCATTTTGCAAATTATTTGACTTCATTGTCATTTTATTACATATCATTATGCATTCTATTTCATATCATATTTCATTGCATATTACATCATAAATTACAATGCATATCATAATCATTTGCATCACAAGTCGCACTTCATTTCGCATATTATCTCATGCTACATTGCATATGTTATACACTTCATACTGCTTTACAAAGTACATATTGCATATATGTATACATAACGAGTGTATCTTATTTAGGAGGAGTTTGTAGTATTGTCTTATAATATAGGATTATTAGTTTTTGGTTGATTTGATTGATTTGATTGACTTGTTTGAATTGTTTGACTTGATTGACTTGTTTGATTTGATTGACTTGATTGACTTGTTTAACTTGTTTGAATTGATTGATTTGTTTGACTTGTCTGACAAGATTGGTTTTGATGTATGTGTTGATTATATTGTCTGAAATATATTTATACATATTTATTGAATAATTATAGTATAATTAAGTTAATATCTTTCACAATTCATTTACTATACTTTGTTCTAGTATTAGTTTAAGAGGGAGTTTTATAATTAGTGGTTTAGGACTAAGTTTTAGTTTTAGAATTAAGTGTTGATTATTTATGATAACACTATCATTATAATCACACGTCATAGAGTGATAAGTTTTAGGGAGAGTTATATAGTTTAGAGATAGTTTTTGTTGATGACAAAGGGGGAGAAATATAAAATAGGATAGTTAGGCATAGATTAAGGGGGAGTTATTAGAGTTATTAGGATAGAAGGAATATTTTATAAACAAAGGTTGTCAGCATCAAAAAGGGGGAGATTGTTAGTCCATGAGATGATGGTTTTGATGACAACAACCTTAGAATAAATTATAAAATATAAATACTAACATTACAAGTTTAGATATATATGTATTTACAGGATCTAACCATGCAGGTATCAAGAATGAAGACTGTACAGTATAGAGATTCAAGATACAGAGATAGAAGACTCATGAGTATCAAGATTATCAAGAGTTCAAGGTTAAGTCTTTTTTATTAGGAATATTTGTTAAAACTTCATAATAGCACTAAAATCTTCACTCCATTTTTCTTTTGGGATGGAACCCATTTCTACCTTTTTAGTGGCTTACAAACCCACGACAAGTAGCTTACAAACCTACGACAAGTGGCTTACAAACCCACGAACATCCGGTTTTGTACAAGTTCTCGAGTCCTGACATGATGAGATACTCTGCAGGAAGAAGCTTGCAAAACTACTTTAAAATGATTTTCAAAACAACTTCGGAATGATTTTCAAAATTGTTGTTGAAAATGTTTTAGCCTTAAAAATTATCTTTTCAAATGATTTTTCAAAAAGATGTTTTAGCCTTAAATATTCTTGTTTTTAAACATCGTCAGTTTTAAACTCTCTATCCTGATTTTAAATAATTTTAGCCTCAAAACATCTTTAATTTCAAAGTCAAAATACTCCTGATTTTAAATGTCTTTTCAAATAATATATTTAACTTTTAATATTTATACTTAGATTTAAATATAAAATTATAGTTAAATTATGTATATATTGTTCTTTATATTTACTTATGAATTTCAACTATATTCAAGTATATTTATAAATTTTTAAATAGTTTATATATAAGATAAATATTGTTTTTATAGAAATTCAAATTATCATTTTTGGCTAAGGGATGTCGACATGCCCCTAGGTAGTATGTCGACATAGTGACAGTTGAAGTTCAAATTCAAATTTCAAAAGAAGTGTCTATTCGCCATAACTCTTCATGAATGGTCATGGCTATTGGTTTTCTATAAATAAGGGTCAGTTTCAACGAATTTTCAATCATATTTTTTTGATTTTCACTCCTCTTCATCTTCCACATTTCTTATTACAAAATCATACCATTACTCTGCCGAAATCAACATCGAATCATACTCGATTACTTCTAGTTTGATTCTACATCACTATCTCTACAAGGTTCTCAATGCTATTCAGAGTTATAGACTTCTTTGTAATATATTATCGGGAAAAGGTGTGATTGTAGCCTTTGAAATCAATCAAGCGAGAAAAGGTGTGATTGTAGCCTTGGAAATCAATCGGGTGAACTTGTTGCACCGGAAATCAAGTATCTCTACCCAGAGGATTGTTATTCTGGAGGGTGTACCTCGTAGCCTTGAAATCGAGGGTTGTAATTGTTGAATTGCTTTTGAAAGGAAATCCGTACTTAGTTGTGCGGGACTGGATGTAGGGTAACTCCGAACCAGTATAAAATCTGGTGTGTTCTTTTCTTTTCTGCTTTTACTTTATATTTGCATCTGTGTTTGATTCTGTGTTCATATCTGTGTCTAATTAGTGTATACATTGTTAAGAAAGTTAGATAAACTCGAAAAGATTAACAAATTTCTTAAAACACTATTCACCCCACCTCTAGTGTTAATTCTAGCCTTAAGATTCTTAATCCGCATTTCTCACATTCTAGAATTGTTATATCCTAATCCCTTTTTACTAAAAGTAGATTGTGAATTTCCTATGATTTTAGAAAGATTCTCTCTTCCTTTATTAAAATTAGAAATGTTTTTAGCAATAATTTCTAACTTTATTTTAAGACCATCTATTTCTAATACTAATAATTTATTACTAGAATTTAAATTGTGATTTTCTTCTGTTAAAACATCATTTTTATTTTTCTGAGTTTCTATTTCTAACAAAGGAAGCTGTGATGATGTACTATGATGATGTATTAGCACAAGAATACCGAGATATCACTGGTTCTTCTTCTGGCATTTTCTTTTCTTCTTTTAGCATGTCAACTTCGAGTTCGCCTCTACTCATTTTTGCTAATGTATCTCTATATTTTTTATTCAATTCTTTTAGCATATCCAATAACTCAGAATGTGTTGCAAATAGATCATCAAATGAAAGTTCGCTTACATCTTTATTAGTAGCATGAAGCATACATTTGCTTGTTTGGAATCATTATCACTATCTGATGACGAAGAAGAGTCTGAATCATCCCAAGTTACTGAAAACGCCTGCTTTTTCTTCTTACAAAATTTATCATTCTTATTTGTGAAGTTGTTCTTCTTTTGTTCTGGACAATCTCTTTTTATATGACCCATCTTGTCACATTCATAGCATTTTAGTGAGGAAGTTGACGGATTATTCTAGTTGTTTCTGTTGTTGCCAAACTTCTTATTCTTTTTGAATTCTAGAAATTTTCTAAAACTTTTTGCTAAGAATGCAATGTCTTCATTATCTTCATTAGAGTCTTCATTTTATGGCTGGAATGCAATTGTTTTTCTATCTTAAGCTTGTACTCATTTTGCATGCAAATTCACTTCATATGACATGAGATTCCTATTAATTCTTCTAGTTTAATGGTAGAGATATCATTAGCTTTTTGAATAGCTAAGACCTTTCATTCCCATTCATCCATTAAAGAGTTTAGCATTTTTGAAACAATACCAAAATCACTATATTTTTCTCCTAGTGCTAGAAGTGAGTGATAAATGTCTTGAAATCTAGAGTACATATCATTTATAGTTTCATCATGCTTCATTTTAAAATTTTGAAATTGATTTTTAAGCATTGAAATCTTGCTTTGTTTGACTTTGTTTGTACCTTCATGTGTAACTTTGAGAGTACGCTAAATTTCATATGCTGATTTCCACATACTAACTCTGTTAAACTCATTTTTTCTATTAAAAAAACAACATATTCGTAGCCTTAGCATTTGCAGTAGCATCTAATTTATGTGTGTTTGACTATTTGTATAAGCAGTGGTAGGTACAGTGTATTCTTATTAATTGATATTCCAAGTGTCAGACCCATTTGCTTGGATATAAATCCTCATCCTAGTTGACCAATAATTGTAATTTAGTCCGTTAAATAGTGGGGGTCGTGCTGTAGACTGACCTTCAACAAAACTTGATGTAGTATTACTGTCCGTATTACTTGAATATGAAAAACACCGTGTTATGGATAAAAGATAGTCTCACTCTAATACCAAATGAAAGTTTATATGGATCGTATAATATGAATAATTAACTAAGTTATAAACTTGTGTGAAATATAAATGTAAAAGTAAATAACAATAAGTAAATAACAGCAGATATTTTTATACTAGTTCGAACTTCCCATTCTACGTCCAGCCTAAGACTCCTTCTACATTAAACTATCAATACCCTCAGCTAACCTGGAGGAATATGTAATACAACCATCTATGCAATCGAACAGGACTTCAACCGCCTAGACAACCGAATAGGACTTCGTCTACAAAGTAGAATAGTTTGTGACTTTGTTATGCTCTTGAATGGCATGCATTAGTCGATATAGTACACCCTTCCTATAATCTTTTTCTTCATGGTATAATGTATGCTCGTGAAGAAAGAAAGTAATTTGATCACAAAAAATATTCTTGAATGAATGTGTGATCAAAGTCTTAAGGAAATATATTGAATTGAAAGTTTGAGAGTAAATCAAGATTGAGATAGAAAGAATTGTAAATCAGTTAGTTGAATCTTTGAAATAGATTACTTTATTTAAATGATCAGAAGTTGCAACTATTAAAGGATGATTGCAACCATTAATGAAGAGGAATAACTCTTCATGGAGAAGAGCATCTCTTCAGATAATTTGAAAAATATGGTTGTTATAATCGTTCAGTCGACTGAAGGAAATAAACTACTCGACTATATTTGAGTACAGGCAGACGTTTCAAAAACAAAAAGTAAGTAGTTCAAAAGCAAGCGGTTTTAGTCGACTGAAAATATATTTAGTCGATTGTTTCAGATTTCAGTCATCTGAAACTATTAGCAAATTGTATGTTTATTTCCTTTGTGTCAGTCGACTGACATAGATGTTTAAGTCGACTTACTGATGCATATTTTGATTTATTTGATTAATTTATGATCGTGTGTATTTGTATATGCCACTATAAGAGATTTTAACTGTTTATATAATTCTAGACTAAGACATTATAGCTGGTACTACATAATTGTGCCATCATGGTCTTCTTTTTATTGATCTTTTCTTGTGCAGGTGGTTAGTGTACACAATATAATGATGTATAGTTGTTACTATCAAAATACCCAAAATATGAGGTTCTAACAAAACATGGCATAATGCTTTAAATTCGAAACGGGTTCAATGTACACTAACTAAATTTGATTATGGAAGATGTACTTGAAAGTATATGATCCATTGGACATGTGACTCTACGAGAACAAGATTGATATGGTTGGAAGCGTATAGACTTATGAAGCAAGGTTGATGAAAAATGATCTTGTCGATTTCAAATATTGAAATTAATGACGTAGTTTTAACAATCACCATGTTAACTCCATTGGATTCTACTCATAAATTATTGCATAATATAATTATGAGTTTGGCATATAGTTGTGGAAAAACACCTTCTAAATAATGATTTAGAGGAGAATGTTTATACACAACATTCAAAGTGTCTCGAAGTCAGTAGGAATAATAAAGCTTGTTGATTTTCTAAGATTAGTATATGATCTTAAACAAGCATTTAGAGGTTGTGCAAATATTTTGATAAAGAAATCAAATGACTTATGTTAGGGCAAAAGTTGTTCCTTATGCACCTCAAGCTATTGATTTAAGCCAAGTCAAGAAAAGGTAGGCATTATGTGATCCATAGTCATATATGCATGTTCAAAATCAAGAGTCTTATGTTCAAGGTAAAGGGAATAGTCATATGCATAAGTTAAGAGTCTAATATAATCGATTAAGCAAAGTATGCTAAGTAAAAGTCCTCAATTACAAAGCCTTCAATTCAATTTGCCCTACCAGCCATGAATATCCAATTCAAAGCTCACTTTACAATGTTGAAAGAAAAATGAAAAATGGAGGAGACGAAGGTATAGAGATCATATCCCATTTTAGGTGCGGGTAAATGCTTATTTATAGAGAACTTGGATCGTTGAATCCTTGACACATGGCACCTTGATTAGAATAGACGGCCATGATTGGATGACATGGCACATATTCGAATGGACATGTGGCTCATCTTCATAGTTTTATGGCTTGATTTATCATCGCATGATGGCTATATATTATCACACAATGGCTCTACTTCATCTTCCTTAAATAACTTGATTTATCATCTCAAGTTGGTTTTAGAATCATTACACGATTGCTCCATATCATCATATGATGGCTTTACTTCATCTTCTTTCAATATTCATTTATTATCCCATGATGGCTTTAGAATCCTACACGATGGCTTCATATCATCACATGATGGCTCTACTTCTTCTTATTTTCATAGCTTGATTTATCATCTCTTAATGGATTTAGAATCATTACACAATGGTTCCATATCATCATACGGTGGCTCTACTTCATCTTCCTTTGATAACTTCATTTATCATCTTATGATGGCTTTTAGGGATTATATCACGATGACATCAATTCCTCATTTCATTATAGTTTCAGGAATCACTTCACAATGACGTCCACATGTGATTCATGATAGCTTTAGTAATCACTTCATGGTGACCTCCATTTCTTATCTCATGATGGCTTGGGTCACTTATTCTTTAGCAACCTCACTAAATTATCACACGATAACTTAATTGAATTAGTGCATAATAGCTTCACGAGTCATCACATGATAGCTTAATTTCCTCATCTTTCCATTATTTTAGGAAATTGTCTACGATAGCTCACACATGTCAACCCACAATGGGCACAAGAATCGTTGCATGATGGCTTCTTTATTTCAACCCATGAAGATTATTGGAGTTACTACATGATAGCTCCTGTAAATTAACCCACGAAGGCTTTCATTGCTACTATGCAATGGCTCTTAGGAATCAATCCACGATAGCTCCCTCTTTTGCAATACTTCTTCTTTGTTGACCTATGATAGCTAATATATTTAGGGTATAACACATGCCCTCCTCCTCTTTATACAATGTTGCTTCACACTTTAGTATAAAATCACTCTTCGTATCCCTAGGTTTGTTCGTCCTGGTCGTCTATTTTTTTATCCAAAATCTAATGTCCATTGTATTTTCTTTTTCCCTATAAATGGTACGCTTCCTCCTCCCTTTCCCCTTTTTACAATTTTGTTAAAGAAGAATCGATATGCTCCTACTACTTAATTCTTGATTTCATTAAGACTTTCATTTGATAAGTGATTTATTCATTGTTAATTCATTCGTTATTTGTCTTGCCATCGTTATTCAATCTGATTTAGCTACTTTTGATTCTGATTTTGATTCATTGTTTAGTGATTCGGTTGTTAATTTCAACTTTAATGATTTTCTTTGTGTTTCCTTACAACATTGTTATTTTGATCTAAATTTACATAGGTTGTAGTTTTTTGTTTATGGATTTTAAGTCTTACCACTTAAATATCCGGTTTTAACAAACTTGACTTGTTGCCACTTGTCAAGTTGACATTCAAGATATCAATATACGAATGCCATTTTCAAATTTCAATAGAGGAAAGCTATGTTTAAGCTTAATATACAAAAGCTTTGTTTTAAACTCTATACATAAAAGCTTTTCAACACACAAAAGCTCTACTTTAAACTCTATATACGAAATCTGTATTTAAGCTTAACACACGAAAGCTTTATTTACTATTATTATTATCATTTCCCATGACATTCTACCTTGCCAACCGTTACATGACAACTTAAATTTTGTTGGGTCAATATTCTCGTGGTAACCCTTTATTTGATGGCTCATGGCTTGAAACTAAATATTGTTGATTCATGTATATTTACACTCGGCATCTCAACCCGTGATAGGTCGAAGGTCAAAAGCTAACCTTGTTGATTCGTGGCTATTTATTACTCAAAGACCCTCATTTAAAAACTAATTTACTTCGCTATTATTAGTATACGATACCTTATCACATGTGCACTAGCCATTCAATAGTTGGCTTTGTAGTTGTCTTTATTTGCAATGGTTTATCATTTAAAAGTCAGTAGCTTATTATGCATAGTTTATTATCTAGATTTTAGCATTTACATGTATTTTCCATATTCGATTAATTATTTTGGAAGCCAGTTTTATGATTAACCTGATATAAAATAGCTATTAATGAAAAAAATAATATAAATTATAGCTTAACATTTACTTTATGATAATTTTACATTAAAAACTGTCTTCTTTGGCCATTGTTGATTCATATATATTGGCATATGCATATGATTTATTGGTCTATATATTTGAAAAATGGACATGGTTTTCATATATAAGAGAAGTAAACATATATATGTGTGTGGACGAGTGCGCGTACGCGCACGCGTGTGTTGACTTATTGACATATTTCCATAGTTTAATATGCTTATAAATGAACTAACCTTGAATTATGAAACACTTTAAAGTATTATATATATTGCCTTAGAATTAAGGGTTTACAATGTTCACTCTTTATTAGTGAAATTCAACTTTTATAATTGAAATTTCACCATTATAGGTACCATGGTTGGAGGTAAGAAGGAAGCTCCTGATGGAATGTTCAAATCTCTCAAATCTCCTAAGCTTTAAAGGTTCTCTAGAAGAAAAGATGTACAGCTCTCACCAATCTTACTTTACGAAACAAGAAGATGTCAACTCTATTCTACATCACTTCTGTGGGTTGCGGAATTATGGATCTTAAGGCTAATTAAACAGTAGAGAGGGGTGAATAGTGTTTTCTAATTTTTATGAATCTTTTTAAATTCTTTCAAAATTATTATTTAATAATGCATAATCAACAATTAAAAATGTAAACACAAATAAATGTAAATGCAGTAAAGTAAAAGTAAAGAATTAGAGAGATCACACCAAGATTTTTGTACCGGTTTGGAGTTACCCTACGTCCAGTCCCGTACAATTTCTTGTACAGATTTCTTTTTAAATGCAAATCTTTCAATATATAGAAGGCAAACCCAATTACAACCTCGATTTTGAGGCTACGAGACATACCCTCTTGATTTTTCGGACTCAGGGTATACCCACTTAATTTGGATGGGCTACAAGCACACCCACTTGGATTTTCGGGCTACCAAGCACACCTAATTGATTTGAATGGGCTACAATCACACCCAAGCAAATACAACTAAGTTTTGATGTTTTTTCCAAAGATAATTTCTTGATCTTTGGTTACAATGAATCCTATAACCCCTTGGACAACACTTTTATCTTTGATTAAGAGAGAGAGATGAATGAAATCAGAGAGTAAATAGTAGAGAATCAATACTACGAAGATTGAACTAATTCTAGTTGAATTTGGGAAGATTTGAATGTATATTTTACTAGAAATTTTTGGCAGAGTAAGAGGAGAGAAGATAATAAGAAAGTAGTTGTTAAAAATTCGTTTGAAAACCCCCTATATATAGAGAGAATAAGTAGACATGTCCATTCACGAAGAGTTAAAACGAATAGACACTTCATTTCAAAATTTAATTTTAAAATTGCGGCATGTATGTCAACATATCATCTACCTATATGTCGACATAGGCTAGTGTAATTTGAAAACTAATTTATTTAAAATGTTTCGAAAATCCTATACTACGTAAAATAATTTGATACTTTGTAAAATTGTTTAAACAAAGTTTATAAACATTTTAACCTTTGAAATTTTTTTATAAAATATTTTTAAATATACTTTAAAAATATATTTTGTTTTAAAGATAAAGGATTAGAAAATGAGAAATAGAGATCAAAGATTACTACTAGAGACCTGCATTGATTACTCAGATTTGAACAAAACCTGTCCAAAGGATATCTTTCCATTGTCCAAGATCGATCAACTTGTTGATGCCACGGCAGGCCACGAGCTACTATCGTTTATGGATGCTTACTCAGGATACAACCAAATCATGATGCATGAACTCAATAAAGAGAATACTAGTTTCATTACTGACCTCGGATTATTTTGTTATTGATTCATGCCCTTCGGACTAAAGAACACAGGGGCAACCTACCGACGATTGGTAAACACAATGTTCAAAGCTTAGATCGAGAAGACAATGGAAGTATACATGGACGACATGCTTGTCAAATCATGCATATCAGAGAATCACTTAGACAACCTAGCAGAGATGTTTGAAATATTGCGAAAATACGGAATGAAGCTCGACCCGTTGAAATGCATCTTCGGCGTCGCTTCTGGCAAAATTCCTTGGTTTCATCATGAATGCAAGGGGCATTGAAGCTAATCCGGAACAGATTACTTCCCTAAGGAATTTCAAATCCCCCATGACCAAATTGGGATTGCAAAGTCTAAATGGAAAGATTGTAGTGCTGAGCCAATTCACCTCCCGAGTGATTGACAAATACATACCATTCTTTGATGCGTTAAAGAAGAGAAAGAAGAATTTCAAATGGATCGAAGCATGTTAGATAGCCTTTGAAGAATTACTCCATCATATGGAATCCCCGCATGTCTTATCTAAGCCAATAAACAGGGAAGATTTATTCGTTTACCTCGCTGTATTGACTCATGCTCTGGGTGCAGCGTTGGTACGCGAAGAGGCTAGGGTCCAACAACCCGTCTACTATATCAGTAAGCGGTTCACGGGAGCTGAAAAGAATTACCCAAAATTGGAAAAACTCACTTATTTCCTACTGATCGCATCAAGGAAGCTACAACCATACTTCCAGGCTCATCCCATCCAGATGTTGATGGATCATTCTAAAACATGTGTTGTATCGCCCAGAGACGTCAGGTCAACTTCTGAAATGGAATATCAGGTTAACCCAATATGAAATCGTTTATTACCCATGAAGAGCTATCAATGGACAAGCTCTGGCAGATCTCAACGTCGAATTTACCGAGCGGTATGGTGAAGAAGAAAGCATTTCGGACATGGTATCATAGTGGATGTTGTTTGTCGATGGTGCTTCAAATGAATTCTATTCATGTGCAGGGGCGGTACTCCAAACCCCCGAAGGACGTTCTGTTTGCTATGCTCTAATACTTGAATTTCCTACCGCCAACAATGAAGCAGAATACGAGCTTTAATGGCAGGATTAAAAATCATTAAAGAATTAGGAATAAAAATTGTGCATATCTACATCGATTCTCAGCTAATAATCTTTCAAGTGAAAGGGGAGTAGCAGGCAAGGGGCAACTGCTCTCTACTTGTCAATAGCGTGGGAATTGCTATAGTACATCGAGCACTACACTTTAAGTCACATTCCGAGGGAACATAATTTGCAAGCGAATAACCTAGCCAAACTAGCCCGTTCCAGATATGCTCAGTCAGTGGGACTGGCCCCAATCGAAATGCTTACATCACCTACCATAGATGATATGGATGTCAATCAGATTATGGAAATTTTAGAGGAGGAACAATCATGGATGACATCGATCAAAGATTACCTAATCGAAGGTACACTCCCCAGGGACCAGAACGAGCGAAAGAAGCTACTACAGAAGGCACCATGGTTCATCTTGCAGGATGGAATTCTTTTCAAGAGGGGATCTCTACTCCTTACTCGGATGTGTAAGCAACAACAAAGCCAAAAAGATCCTCAAGGAAGTCCATGAAGGTGATTGTGGAAACCACATTACAGGGCAGAATCTATCGAAGATGATCCTCTGATACGGTTACTTCTGGCCATTCATTAACCATGACGCAGCAGACTACGCTAGGCGATGTGTGCGGTCCGGGGAATTGACCTTATTGGCGTACTCCCAATCGCTAAAGGAGGGCCCAAATATGCAATCGTTGCTATGGATTACTTCACAAAATGGGCCGAAGCGGAACCGCTGGCTACTATTACCACTGAGAAAGTAGTTAACGTTGTCACTAAATTATTATTTGTAGGTTTGGAGTGCCATAAAAAATCATCACAGACAATGAAACTCAATTCAAAAGCACTGAATTCAAGGACTTTTCCAAGTGTTTTCGCATCGAAAAGAGTTTCTCCACAGTGACACTTCCTCAAGAAAAAGAGCAAATGGAAGCGGTAAACAAAATCATCAAGTCCACCATCAAAATGCGGCCGATGAAAGCCAAAGGAAAGTGGATCGATGAGCTCCCACTTTCTCTATGGGCTTACCGAATAACATATAAGTCAGCAGCTGGACACTCGCCATTTGCCCTGGCATATGGATTTGAAGCAATGATCCTGGTTAAATTGGAAGTTCCTTCTCATCAGAAATGACACTTCAATCAAAAAGAGAACGAGTAGCTCCTGCCCAAGTCACTAGATCTAATTGATGAGAAATGGGAGAAGGCCGAGCTAAGGATCACGGCTCACCAGAAAAGGGTAACACGACACTTCAATTCCAAGGTCCGCAACCGTACCTTCGAAGTGGGAGATCTCAACTTGAAACAGGTCTATCCGACTTCAGGAACATTCGAACCAATTGGGAAGGGCCTTACTCAATCGGGCAAAAGCTCTGAGATGGCCCTTTCAAGCAGAACCATAGTTAATGGAATTCAGATCCATGTGCTTGGAACAACGACTCGCTTCAGCTTTGCTTTATTTAGCTTTATCTATGCATTTCATATTTTCGCAAATAAGCCGCCCGATTACACTATGGGTGGTGTAAATAGGAAACTTTTTCTCTAATTCCCATTTTATTGCTGAAATCTGTTTAGCTCTTAAATCGATAAAATTGTGTTCATATAAATTACTTGTCGGGTCGGTGAAAGTAAACCGACTCAAAAATCATTCATTAGCTGCTTAGGGAAGTGAAACCACATTGAAGTATGCTCTGCCTACTCGCCAAGTCAACGAAAGTAAATCGACTCAAAATAAAAGCCGCACATTTCATAAGCCATACACTCCTAAAAAGCCGTGCATTTCGTAAGCCACGCACACTCCTAAAAAGCCACACATTTCATAAGTCGCGCGTACTCCCAAAAAGCCGTGCATTTCGTAAGTCGCATGCACTCTCAAAAAGCCATGCATTTCGTAAGCTACGCACTCTCAAAAAGCAGCACATTTCATAAGCTGCGCGCCCTTAAAAAGCCGCGCATTTTGTAAGCCACGCACACTCTTAAAACTCGTGCATTTTTAAATTCGCGCACTCTCAAAAAGCCGCGCGTTTTGTAAGCCACGTACTAAAAGCCGCGCATTCCGTAATCTGCTCAAGCGCTACTTGATGTTGCTCCGGCACCATCAACAAGCCATTAAGGTATTTTATGTACCGGTATTGTCCTCACAACACTAGTAAACTCGTCTATTGCAGAACTAACAAGGACCAACTCCCACTATGAATAATAGTTGACATGAGTCTAGCAATGTCGCAAAACTAGAGAATGACAAAGAACTCTGATCGTTAACCGACAAAATCTCTTAAGATGAGACATTCGAGTTACAAGTTCCCAAAAATAGGAACTGCAAAGTAGATTCGGCTACAGACATCCGAGGAATCACTCGAATCAACCAGTCATTTTTCAAGTGTTCAGAGAAAAATACCCTTTGGAGTAGGGAGCACACACCAACACTCAGTTGAAAGGAAAACGACTCCACAGTCTCGTTCCGCCGAACAATGAATTTTAGCAATCACAATGGATCTAGTTATAAAATTAAAAAAATGCATACATAATGCGTGAAATCATTGAAATAAAGGCACTGTATGTCATAAAACACGGCATGGTAATGTGAAGTATAGAAATTACAGAACAAGCAATCGTGTCATGTACACACATAAGTGGTATAAAAACAAGCTAAGTGCGTGATAAATAAGGAAGAACACAGAAGAGATAATAGTAGAAACATTAATCTTTTAATTCCTTATAACATTCTCTATACAAAGTCAAAATGTGGGGGCCGTCCCACACAATATCGGCCAACAAAAAGAAAATTACAGATGTTACAACAACAAAAGTAATAAGTGTAGACTCTGCATTTGTACAAAATACATGTTGAACAAATCAGAATGTTACAAAATCCGGCTCCACTGTCACTCGAGCCTGTCAGTGTTTCTTGCCACCAATTCCTTTCCCAACTTTGGTAGGAAGTTTCTTCTTACCCTCAGCATCCCCACCGGGAGTTGTATCACTGCCAGAGATATCGATTATAGGCTCTGTGCCCATGTCTCCTCCTTATTATTCGACCCCCTCAGAAGACCCCTCTTGGAATTGCGCTTGCGGTACTTGCGGGAGCTCCCCAAGGCTTTCTCTCCTCGATCTTTTCCCTCTTAACCGCCACCATTGGCTGTTCAGTTTAACTTGGCTAGCTAGCTTTGTTTATCTGCTCTTGAGTGTCAGCTGATGCTAAATCACCCTCCAGAGATATAGATAGGTCGTCCAGGCCATGCAACACAGCGATATTCTTAGATTACGGCCTTGGTTGCGAGCCAGACATGGACATGGTGATCAAAGAAGCTACAAAACAAGCGTTGAAGCAGTCAAAATGGCAGTAGGCCTTGGGACCGGAGAAATTGGCTGTTTGATGGGTAAAGAAGACGGACCTATAAGATCAACAAGGAAAGCATTCAATTTATCTTGTTCCTGTGGTATGAGCTTAAAATCCTCAAATCCGAGAGAAACAAGAAAGTTACCTGCACCAGAAGTGTGACCGTGAATCTCAACTTCATATTCCCTATCGTTTCCTTCTCTTAGTGGTTGCACAATCTTGGGCGAAGTTTCAGGACCACCCAAGGCTTCACAGATAGCTGCTATAGGGGTAGACAACAAAGCAACACCGATCGAAGCTGGAATGATTCCTATCTGATCATGAGGCTACTTGGATGATTCGCTAGGCCAAAAATTGAAAGGCTTTGATAGTGCTTTAGCAGCTGTAGTTGCAGCAGCCTTAATGGCTTCTCGCTTCCTTTTAACTCGAATAATCTCCCGGCCCTCTACCAAAGCCTTCTTTGATTCTTCGTTAAGATAGACATCCTCCAACTCTTGTATAGTATACACATCCCCGTCTTCTCGAAAATAGGCCTGGACTTCTTACCAAACCATAGCAAGAGTATGCGGGAATTCAGGGCCCAGATAACAGAGACTGCCCTGATGCAACAGGGAGTTGATTTAGAAGTTCAAGATAGTGTCATCCATCTTCGACGTCTTCCTTTCAAAGGCATCTTGCAGTTCCACGTAGTCCACCGTCACAGCGACCATCTCAACTTCAACTTTGGTCTTTTCAACATTGAGTTGCGAAACTTTTTCTTAAAGAGAAGCATTCACTTGAGCTAGGTTAGAGATGATCTTACCTCGGGATCCCACCATTCCCGCATAATTTGCAATTGTCTTCTTATGAACTTCGACAGTTTCATTATGACCAGTAATAGTTCTCTTCTGAGCTTCAATGATCTCGTCTCGAGTTTCAAGCTCCTTTTTCAGCTTAACTTCATCACATGGGCTTTCTTAATTTCGTCTCTAAACACGATCTCAATTTTCGTGTGAGCATCTTTCAATTCCTTTAGCAAACTAGCATTGATCTTACTCTCTCGAATGGCAACATCTTTCTTTTTTGTCAATTGATCGATTTTGGTATCACGTTCTGTTAGCATCCTTTCGTAATCATCATTTTCGATTTGAAGGAAAGGATCTCTTGATAGTTTTTATGGTTTATGTCCGCTGGCTGCTTACATAATTTTTCCCATCCTTCAGCTCGATCCAAGTCGCTCTGAATCGCTTAGAGATAGGGAATATAAGTATCCTTACCAATCGGATGTAGGTCATGATCGAATTTAACTCCCTTCAAGAACCATCCACGGAGTGCGACTTCAAGCTTAGATGGATCAACGGAAGAATATAAGCAGGCTTCATGCGAGGGCATAAAGAACCAAAAGTAGGCACAACATGAGTTAACGGAATCTGGGATAATGGAGCAACTTGAACAGCACAAGTCAGGACCTCAATTCCAATAGAAATTGGAGCCGGGGCAAATGTATGGTGCTCGAAAGGATGAGGATCATGATCAACTTTCGAATTTTCGGATGACTCTTCCCGATCAATTGGGGTCTTCCTCTTTTCCTATCAACCCCTATAAACTCTTCCTTGGTCCCTATCATCCCGACAATGAGCTTCAACGTCCTTATCTTTTCTCCTTCTCTATTCTTCCTCAGTTTCTAGGGGTTGTTGACGGCTTGAAGACCGTCTCAACCACGTTTTGCATTTGTAAATTGTTCAAGGTATTTATAAAGTCCATGACCTCCCATAGTACCTAATAAAACAATTTAGTAACTTTAGTGATAGAAAATGAGCTCAAATAATGCATACATGAGTGTACATGGCCCTAATAGAGTGTGTGACGTGTCATAGGCGGCCTAAAAGAACTTCGCAAACTGGGTCGAGAAGCGACTATAATAAGAGTCAGGCTAACTCTAGAAACAGCATGACCAGGGTGAGAAGACAATCCCTCGAACTCAAAATCATCTCCTATGAGTTCTATGATGTCCACATAAACATTAATCAAGTCCCTAAAGTTAATATCGGTTTCCTTAAGTGGAGAATTATGAAGTCGTTCAGCTGTTGGGGGAGCATCTTTAGCAATAATCTCTTAGGGAGGCAAATCCGGGAGAATGGGGCTCATTCCTGGAGTTTCATCACATTATTCGAAATTTCCTTTATTGGAACTTGCATCAAATTCCTCATCGCTAGAGGAGGAACCATAACTACTCCGGCTCTCGATTTCACCTCCCTCCTTTTCTACGATCACCCCAGCCTTGCATTATCGCTATTTGAACTGCTCTTTCCCCTCCTCTAGGATCAAGGGCATCCTAATTGGGCCATAGGTTCCGGTCGTAATGCCTTTTCCTTTACGGATTTCCTTAGTTTATCCACCAAATGGACCTTCTCCTCTTTGTAGATCGCCCTCTTCGGAATCGTGCAATGAAGAAGTGGAGCATGTTTTGAATCTTGGAACGGGTAAGGGACGGAACTTCAACGGCGATGGCAGATTTGCAATAATCCATACCAATGCAAATTCTTATATATTAGCAAAGATTTGACCGATCTCTCTCTAGCATCTATAGCATTCAGAGTATGGATGGTGGGATCAAGTGATGGCTCTTTATTTTGCCTCGGAATAACTACAAGGAGTATTAAGTCTATTAAAACCCTACAACATCATAATAAATCTCAACAAGTGAAGTGAAAACTTATCCACTGTCGTCCAAAGACGACTAAATCCTTCAAGGCATCTAACGAAGAAATATTAGGTCTTGAAGTGGGAAAAGTTACTTTTGAGTTGTAGCATGATTTTTCATTTTCTTTGAGCCTCAATAACGGACATTCATCTCTCTTCTTGAATGAGAGGAAATACCTCAGCTTATTGAAGCTTGGGGCACAATTAAATGTCCGCAGAAACAAAACGTGAAGACAAGTCAAAGTTGCTTATCTGTTGGGATGAATCTAAAATGGAGCTATTCCCAAATTCAGAAGAGTCTCTCTTAAGAAATGATTGAATGGGGGCACTGCACCATTCAAGCACATGTACTGATGGCAGGTGGTGTACCCCGAAGGTGGCATGTGTGCAAACTCATTTTTCAGTGGAAGGCATAAATCATCATTCGAAATGCCATGCTATAAACATATTATGCAGAACTTTAGTAGAAATTACAGTGGAAGCTCTCTTCGGATGGTTGAGTAAAACTCTAAAGTTTGGATGGGTTCAATCAACAACCAGACCAGCTAGCACCAATTGACCATATTTAGCCGGTGGTGCCAAAGAAGTAGGCGCTACTGGAACCATTTGCAAAGGCATAACTGATGTCGGTTCTGCTCCCAAGAGTGTCGGGCTTTCTCCACTGGATTTATGTCAGGATGACGGATGCTACATTCTATATAACAAAACTTGTATCCAACGTGGTCAGGTAATTCTATTTATATCTAGAAATCCCTCTATGTTTAACGCTTGTATTCTGAAAAGACGTTGACTTATGCTAACTCGTCGGATTTCAAGCGTTGACTGGGGCAAGTGCAATATGTTATCTATGCGGGATGGGCTCAGTGTTTTGAACACTACGAATGCTCTATTCTATGTAGATAGTTCATTCGCAACGGAGAGAGGTAAAAGCTTTTCATATAATTTATTGAAGTTCTTCCTCCTACACTTACTCGTTATCGATCAATGATTGATAACGGATCCGTTGTCCAAAGCGACATGGGAAGCTTATTTTATTTTCAGGTACACCGAGTGTGCGATAGTAAAATTAATCTAGGATGATCAAATCCACAGTAAACCACCTCGATGGAGCCATCGAGGCCATGCGCCAATCGATTTTGATTTACCGAGTGAAGATGGTAGAATACATCAAGTGCATGGCACAAATCCACCATCTACATCCAATAAATCGCTGTCAACCCGCTTCGTTCACCATTCTCATTGATCGCCCCAAACTCATTGACAATCACCACTAACATGGTAACCATGTCATCACCAACCTTAACTCAAAAATTAAATGCACTCGACTTCATGTTATTGGCGATCTAAGCTGCGCAAGGTCAGTAGCGATTCAAGCAGGCGACAATTCAGGAATTGGGGTTTGGCTCTGGGTGATGGCGGAGTTAATTGAGGTCAGCGACAGAAAGCTCCGACGATGGAGATCAATGGCAGTGGCAGCAAAGGCAAACTTAGGGTTTGGACGCAGTTAGCTTGGGTCGCAGGAAGAATGGCTCGGGTTGCAAGAAGAGCATGTGATGATGAGAAGGGTCGGCTCAAATGAAGTTAAATAAGAGATCGATTGAATATAATTTGCTAAGTCTATGGATCACTAGCGATCCATTGATTTGCAACCGATCTTCTCCAAACTTGCCCAACACGATCTATATGTTGTTTGCAAGCATCTTGAAAGTTATGGGATCGAAATTGATTAATTGTTAGGAGTGACAACGATTCATATCGAAAATTCAACAGACGGCTAAATAGCCAAAGCCAAATTCGCATAATAACCTCAACATGATCAATTAAATTTCACAAAATGGAAACTCAAAAGCAGTTACTTCCATAGCAGACCTTGTTTCCAATGAAGGCGTACTCTAGGGGGCAAATGTTAACTAGGTTTTTAACCCAGTAGAATTCAATGGGAGTTAGAACATCTAGGCCAAGTCAAAACAACTCAAGAATCAATCAAAAGGACCAGAAGTATAGACCAATAAGGACTCAAGAGGAAATACACAAAAATTGGCTAAGGGGATGGATCACTAGCGATCCATAAGGACCGCTCATGGATCTTTCAGACCTCTTGCATCACGAACCAATATCGTTTCTACAAATGTTTGCCAAATTTCATGATATTCCAAGCAACCTATTTCGAGAAGTGAACATTCATTTGATTCCAGTCATAGTTCAAACCAACCTGTACAAAAATCATCAACAAAACAAGGCAACTAGCTATGAAAATACATAGAGAACACCTACGTAAGACATAGAGTACAACCCAAAGGAAACGTTTCAAATTTTCCTTAAGTACAGTACACGGACCGCTAGCTATCCATGACCTAAGGATCACTAGCGATCCATCAAATTACGTTTGATCGGTGTGAAATTTTCAGTGCACTTTCGTATCATCAAGTGTAGGCTTCTGACAAAGCGACCAAGCCCAATAGCTCTCAAACCCTTACAAAAACAGTCCTACCTGCAACATAAATAGGATCTTGGGGACTGGCTGCTGGAACTCTGTACAGATTATTCTTCACTCTTCTCCTCCCACATAATAGTCATATAGGAGTTCACTATGATTCTCCAGTGAACTATTGTACTTGTGACTTGATGTAACTTAGAAAATTTAATCATATTGTAATCCGATTGAACTTATAATAGCAGTCAGTTAATAGTAGGCCTGTCAATG
The DNA here is from genome assembly GCA_030737815.1 of Allium fistulosum. Lineage (NCBI taxonomy): Eukaryota > Viridiplantae > Streptophyta > Magnoliopsida > Asparagales > Amaryllidaceae > Allium > Allium fistulosum. The sequence continues at coordinate 675,839,305 of CM060907.1, read as the reverse complement.
GATACCCGAAAAATCCGAAATCTGTCCAGATTTGTATCCGAAAAAATGGATATTATCCGATATTCGAAAAGCGAATGCGGATATCTGATATCCGAAAAGAAAATCGGATGCAGATGCATATATGGGCATATCCGTATCCGAAAAACATCCGTCCGATCCGAAATTAATTATAATAAAAATTGTTATTATTATTGATTTATTATTTTAAGATGACCCTAAGTTATAGTTAAAATATATTTAGAAATGAATTGGCCCAAGCCCAAATTGCTCAAGAAAGAAAGTAAAACCCTAACTAAGCAAGTAACAATATCAATCTAAATTTATGTTAGAGGAATATGTATGTTATTTGGTTTATTAACTAATATTTGATTTTCTAGTGTGCTATACTTTGTATTTTGTTTAGATTATTAGTTACTTTATATGAGGTGGCTAAGATGAAAACATATAAGAACTGAAAACAAATATTATCTATTGTTTTAGTTTGTTTTTGTTTATTTGAATTGTTGTAATATTGTACGAACTTGTTTGACATTATGTATGTTGCTATTTTGTCATTTGAATTGTTGTAATATCGTATGAATTTGTTTAACATTATGTGTGTTGCTATTTTGTCATTAGAAAACTGATTAGTATTGTAGTTTGTGTGTATTGTCATTTGAGAAAGTGATTGTTTTAGCTGTGATGTTTTAGTTCAAAAATATTAGCATAATAAAAATCTTATTCAATTTCGGATGTGGATATTTCGAATATTTTCGAATATTTGGAAATACCCACTTTTTATTTTCGGATGCGGATATTTTCGGATTTCCGAAAAATATCCACGAATGCGGATGCAGATAGTAATTCTCTGATATCCATGGATATCAGATGCAGATTTAAATTTTCGGATGCGAATGCGGATACAGCAATATCCGCATCTGTTTGCATCCGTTGACAACCATAGTTAATAGAAAGTTATAAAGTGGACGTAGGCTTCATTAACAGCCAAACCACTATAAAAATCTTCTTGTCTTTTTACTATTTTTTCACTTTTTACATTTATCTTCTGTATTGTTGCTCTATAAGCATAGGACTGGTGCTTTAACATTCAATCCAGGGTGTTGATCCATTTTTTGGGTTAACATTTTCTATTCTTAGTATATTGCCTTGCTTTGATTATTTTCATTTGATTGTTGGTTATATTAATCTTATTGATTTTTATTAAGTTATCATTAATGGTTATTGTTATCTATTGACTCAAAGAATGTCGATCTTACGATCTTGGTTAAGGTCAATTATTTTGGTGATGCCTCAGAATTCTCAAGGAGGCGATCAAGACTCCTTATTAAAAAAGCCGAAGAAGTACCCTTTGATTCAAAAAATTTCTCACATCTTGGATGAACCCCCATGATGAATAAAAAGATAAATTGTTCGCCAACCCTCATTGTAGTAAAACTTGATACTTTTTTTCATGAATTCTGCGATACAACCCCAACTGTTGACCGTCCTGGATATTCTCCAGGCTCCATTTCTTTCTTTTTCCTGTTTTCATATAAAAGAAAATGAATTTCCCTAATACTTCTTATTTTGTGAAAAGATCCTTCCGAGGTACATCTGGTCGGTGTGGGTACCTTATCACCTAGCAAAAGGTCTTCTGATTTGCCTGATTCTTCTAAGGATGTTGAGATGTCGACACTATCTAAAGCCTGTACCAGCAGCATTCCCTTTCAGGTCTAGGACTGATGGTTTCACACGTAGGTGAGGCTGGGACATGCTTATGCTGATTAGGGTAAATAAGTGGCCAATATATAGAGGCTCAAATCTGGGTATTTAGGCAAGGGGCGCAAAGCTAGAAGATTTATTTGTTAGGACCAGTACCGACAGCATTCCCTTTCAGGTCGAGGACTGATGGTCTCATGCTTTGGTGAGGCTGGGCACACTTATGATGGTTAGGGTAAATAAAGGGTCAAATAGGGGATGACAGTTAGTGTGTACAGGTGATGACCAAGCATGCGACGTCGATTAGGGTAAATAATTCACTACTCCGTCCTAAGCGCTAAAGAGGTGTCTTTTGCTGTGACCAACATGATTGGTTCATAGTGGCACAACAGAGATAGGAAAGGTTGATCAATGGGTAGGATTAGGATTTCAGCCTAATCAAGTTAGCAGTTGAGATTGGATCGGAATTTCAGCCTAATCACAGTAGTTTAAGACAAGTGCAAACAATTAAACAATCAAAGCAAACAGTCAAACAGAATCAGAAACAGTATTTTATCCGAGTTTTCTTTTCTGTATTTTCCTTTCATGCTAGAACTATTGCTTAGTCTATTATCTTTATCTTGCTTAGAAATGCTAGTAATTACTTTCACTCACCAGACTTATTGTCTGACCCACTCCTCTATTTTCCCTTTTCCCCTAATAGGCCAGCAGAGTTGAGGATAGTTGATTCAGGTTGCTTAGAGATTCATTCCCGGAGGTTTCTCATTTCAGATGTGTTCTTCTACTTTTCATCTTTTTCATTTGGCTTATGATGGATTGGCACTTATGAGAGGGAGTATTATTGTTATCTTTGTACTCTGATTATGTGAGACAGAGATGTATTTTCATGGGACATGAGACATTTTGAGTTTTTGAGACGTGTTATGTTTTTATGACTTATTTCTAAATGAATTTTAATTTTGAATGATAAGTTATTATTTAAATGTTTTCCGCTGTTTTTACTTATTTGTCTTGTGAATCTTTGTCTATGTGATGCTTTAGCTATACCTATAACGCACCACATCTTTTGGTGTGCCCTTTTTGGAAATACTAAGGGGTGTGGGGTGTTTCAAAACACCTTACCACTAGCAAATTAAAATCGGCTCTGCATACCATAATTATAAGGTTTCTTCCTTTTTGAGCGATCCTCTCCCCTGATGGAAGGAATAGTGTGCCGAAGCAGTTTTATTTACGGTTTATAAGAACAACTTAATCAATGTCCAAATTTGGATTTTCCTTCGTTTAGCAATATGGAAGTAAATTACAATAGGAAGTTCGATATTCTCTTAGACCCAAGGTTTTAAATCTCCCCGAGATCAGCCGAGATGAAAATCCGAGATATTAGCCAAAATCCGAGATTTGGCAGCTTGGTTAGTTATAAGTCTTTTAAATATCGCCCGAGACAGCCGAGATATTTTCCCGAGATATTGGCCAAAATCCGAGATTTGAAACCTTGCTTAGACCACATTCATTGGAAATATTCCAAGCCCAAGGATGGAGCTATTACTAATCCTATTAATTCTTTGGCTCTCAATGACATCCCGTCAAATGATGATGATAAAGAATCAAAAAGTGATGAAGTGGATAATAGATACGATGGGTGATGATAATGATGAAAATAATGGGGATGATGGCATTAGTGGCTCTGCACAAGGTAACTATCCCAGAATGTATAGGAATGATGGTTCTAACTAAGGCAACCCAGAACTCCTCAAGGTCCAAGCCATACTCCTTATTCCTCCTCTTCTGATGCTAACAATGAGTCTAGCAAAAATCCTCCTTCTACACATCCTTTTGGCAAGTTAGCGCTTACTAAGTCAAGTGGACTAGGCCGATCTCCTTTTGAAGCTCCTTACGTTGGATCCTTAATGCCAAATGTTACAGCGACCCTCCTGCAGGTTTTTTATATTTCTTTGTTTTTTGTTTCATATGTGTGTGTGTGTATATATATATATTTGATAATTTTTAATATTACTCAATTACCATCGTAGAAGATAAAATAGAAATTATGTAGAGTTTATATAAGACAAAAAGAAGAAAGAAATTTTAAAACTTAATGGAGAAGGGGAAAGGTTATGCAAGGATTTAAATGAATCGAATGAGAGATATATATATGAGACTTTTGAAACAGCTTAAGTATTGTGAGGACTTCAAAAATAAAAAGGCTATGCCTCTCACACTTTCACCAGGCCAACTGTAACACCCCAAAGATTTTAATAATAAATTAAAATATTAATAAGAGTAATAACGTAATTTCACATAAAAAGAACGAAATCGTAAATTTCTATAAATGAATAAATTTTGTTAATCTGACTTTTACATTGTATGAAGTAGATTTTCTAACCCAAATTCTTATATAAGTTGTTAGAAACGAATATCATATGAAGAAGATACAATGTTTACCGAAGCACACATTTTGTGTTTTGCGCCTACTTTCAAATTAAGCTTAAGAATTAATGCAAGAATAAAGGAAAACTTATTTGTTAAGAAATAAGTTGAATATATATGAATTACTTTAAGAAAAGAAAATAGAAAGGTTATAATGATGATTGTGCATTTAAAAGAAAAGAAGGGGAAAATATTTATGCGTACAAATGCGAAAATGCTTCAAAGGAAAAGCATTAATTATTTTTGTACTTAATAGGTTGAATATATTAATATATTTAAAAAGAGTACAATTTTGTCAATGAATATTAATAAATAAGAGAGATATTTAACATAAAGAGAGGGCATTAGTTACCCTTTTATGGAATTTATTATTGTCATTTATATACGTTACACATGTTAAAAAGATAGTATAACAAAATAATTTAAAAAAATGCATCTACTTTTATATGTTTGAAAAGTAAGAATAATAATATATGCACAAAAGTAAAGGGTTGTTTTAAATGAAAGACGACAAATATGTACAAAAAGAAGGCATTTAATAAAAGTTACATATTTTGAAAAAAGGGTATGTCTAAAATTGTATGTTTGAAAGATACATATATGTGAAAGTAAAAGATTATCTTAAGGGAAATGTGTAGATAAAGACGCTAATTAATAAAGGGATTTACCACTAAACATAAGTAGCTTAGGTTAGAAGAGAAAAACAATAATATATTTAAGGAAAATAAAGATGCATGTGATGTCGTAGAAATTTAGGTAAAAATATTAAAATGAATTGTTATTTAAAAAGAAAGAAAAAAAATGCTATTTGTTTATTTGTAAAAGGATAAGCCCGTTAAATAACATACATATTTACACATTTGAATAGAAATCCAGGGTTCCCTACAAAGGTTAATAGTGTGTGTGTATAGAATACCAGTTAAGGATATCAAATGGGATTATAATTTTTAATTAACCGACTTAATTTATAATTAGCAACAATAATTAAGGCAATGTGACTGTTACAAACATGGGAAAATGGAAAGAATATATATACATATATATACGTAGGAAAACATGAATGAAGGAATGATTTTGATAGAAATAAACTTCACTTAACTTCCATTTAAAATAAAAGGAAAACAAATATTCATATACACACACACATACAGATTTACTTTTGAAAACAAATACATGATCCGCTGCCATTCATTAATAATAAAAGTGAAAAATATGAATGATTAGTATTAACTAATTTGAATGAACGGCTATTAATGACATTAAAGGAGGAGTGTAAATATGTTACCTTCTTTAAATAAAAAAAAGGAAATAATTTTTTCTTAAGTAAAGGTAAATAATGTGGAGATTTAAGTATATCTTTTAATGGGCGTTTGGATGCATGTCATACCTTTTTGAAATTAGCTAATGAGTCCATATCATTTTGTTAACAGTTAGGATTAAAAACGAAGCCTATAAATAAACTCTAAACCTAACCCGAAATTTTCCATAAAGCTTATAACACCAAAACTCTTTCTTCTCTCCCCTAACATAATTTCTTCAATATAAATTAAAATAAAAGTAGAGAGATGGATCGAAATTAAAAGACGTGATTTGGTTAAATCAACAAAGGGAAATCAACACGTGTAAAAGAAGATGATTCCAAGAAATTAGAAAGGAGAGGTGGCTTTTAAAAAGGTGAGTGGGAATAATTTTGGTTAGATGATTATCTACAGTTATGTTTAACCTATTCTATCTGCTCTAGGGCGTTAGTTAATAAAGCTAGAATCTTTAACCCTTTTTCTCTTATTGAATTGTAATCCTAAAAATTGGTTAATTGTTAGAAATCAAAAATTGAAATTATAGAACCCTAAATTAAAATTTGTAATCTAAGGTAAGATTGAAATCACTGTAAATTATTCTAGAGTTGAATCATTGTAAATTGTTAAACCTGATTTGAGATTGAAAGTTGTTAAACTTGATTTGATGTTAGTATACCTCTTTTAGGATTAAATTGCAAAACTCTAAAATCAGTAAGCCCTAAATCCATAAACCCTATATTTAACAAATCGGTATTGAAATTGAAAACATGGACTGGTCAACTAGTAATTAGGGTTCACTGGAAATATTGATCGACATCATAGAAATTAATATTAAACAATTGAGTATTAAAAATGCAGAAAACACTAATTTTAGTATGCGACCAGTCGACCCTGGAACCTAGCGGTCGATGGTTTGGTCTAGCAGTCGACTGTTCACAACGTAAATTACAAGTTTAAACCTCGGCCTAAGGCCTAAGTTAAAGAATATAAATTATATAATTTCATAAAAAATTATATAAATGGACAATTTATTGTTTTATCCTATTTTGGGCTAGTACACATGCTAGAGGTAGTTGGGAAGTCCGTTCCCTATCAAAGGACAATAGGTCATCATGGTTTGGGTAATAGTTAAATACCCAAATAAGAGTTAAGAGTTGACTAGGGAAATGTATTTCGCACACTCAAGGGATGTTCTGTAGTGGACACGCGTCATTGATGTAGACACCAGTGAGTGAGCCCGATGCTAAGGTATTCTAAAGGACAGTCAGGCCCGGCACAACACAATAAGTGGCTATAGAGTAGAAGGAGCCCAGTACTAATGGGAGTCCTTGTACGCATGGTTCTGGGCAATACGGTATAGGTGGAAGCCGGCATAGTATAATAAGAGGCATTTTGCCATTATGATTGAGAGATGAACATGGGTGCATACGATGAGTCATATAGAGATTTTGCATTTTCGGGTTCTCCCTCCCTAGGAGTAGTGATGGGTTATGGGTAGTTAAACTGATGGGAGAGCAGTTCCAACGGTACTATTATTAGGTGATATTAGTGGAAACTAATTTCGACAATAGCCTACGGACAGTGTTTCTAGCTATAGGAGCGTTAGCCGATCATTAATTTGAGGTTCGATCCTTAGTTTGACCCTTGTATTAGATATAAAGCCTTCGGTAATGGACCTTAGGAATTCACGGACACTTATAGATAACTTAGATCACTTAGGGTAGAATTAAAGTTAATTGCATATGATCATTGCATATTAAACTTGTACTCATTCATGGGACTTTTGTCTGAGCCACCCTGTAACACCCTTATTTTTAGTTAGACATTATTCAGGACATTTAACTGGATAGATTAAATAGAATAATGTAGAGGGTTAAGGAGAATGAGATTTTAAACTTAATAAGGTTATGCCATACTTAATTAAGTAAGATTGTTTAAACTTAACACATAAGAGAATACATGAGAGGGCAATTTAGGAAGTAGACCTATCCTTTGCCTTAAACACTCTCCCACATCATATCATTCTCATTTTACTCAAACAAAACAATCAAAAGAAAGAAGAAAAGAGTCCAGCCATAACCTACGGAAGAAATCACGAAATCAAGGGGATTCAAGGGAGAAGAAGCTTAGGGGACTAAAGCAACAACAAATCTCAACTCCAACATTATATTCAAGGTAAATAATACAAGATCCATCTCTTTTGCTTGTTTTAAAATTCTATTACGTATGGTACCCAAATTTTGATTGCTTGTTTTGCCAAGGTATGGTTGTCTAATCATTATTTGGATAGAATAATGATATATGGAATTCTTATGAAATTATTCAAATGGTTTTTGAGGGTAAACCTAAGTTTTTAATCTCCAAATGATTTGAATTTTTGATATGAAATGTAAAATGGTACTTTCATAATTTTTCAAATTAAATTGAAATTTTATGAATTTCCTAAAGCGGAAATAGTATCATTTCGGGTTTTAATTATTTAAAATAATTAAATATGATTTTTGCCTCCAAAATTTTTATATGGTAAAGAGAAGGATATTCTCTAATTTCTGTGATTTTTTAGATTTTTTCCACGTGATTTCAATTTATTGTGCTAAATAAGCATTTAAAAGGATAATTAATTAAAGATATTAATTGATTATTTTAAGTATGTTTTGCAACTTAAAAATTTAGTGGGGCAGTAAGTCTGAAAAGGATTTGTAAAGAGATTGCTTTATCCAATAGAAATTGGATAAGAAATAAGATTTGGTGGAAAGTTTTTGCTTAAAGTAGTAATAAAATAGTTGTCTTAAGAGTTCCGATAGTGCCATGCCACCATAGGACGTCGAGCCTAATGATGAGGTCGCATCATTGAATGTCGACATCAATAAAGGAGGAAGCACATGATAGCTACCTAAGTATCTATGGAGCGATTCCTTCGACACCGAAGTGACAACGACGGGAATAGATGATTGGTGGCAGGGTGTCTTCGTGATTCATATAAGCATTTTAAAAGCTTAATGTCAATGTTGATGACGTCGCATGCATTCACCACTATTTTTAAAGATGCCGCACCTCATCACTTTGATTGCTTGGCAGTGATGCTGCTTTTATTGACTTCGACTCTATATATGAAGCGGCATAATAACCGAAGTAACATAAGTATAAAAGGTTTATAATGAAATCGAGGATCTTGGGGTCGACGTGTATCAAAGGTCGGCGATTTTATGTTTTAGAGTGGATGCCTTTTGTCCACGACGTCGCACTTCATCTGTTAAGGCCGAAGAGGCTTGTTTATATGTCAACTAAAATTGTTTTAAAAAGGGGCGAAGAGGCCTATGTTTTAGAGGGTCGAAGACCCTATATCTTTGGCAATTAGCCATATAACTTATAAAGGTTTTAAGTTTTGTTTAATAGGTGGATAGCCTATAGTTTATGAAAGTCGACAACGTCATCTTTGACATGAATTTATACTTAAAAGAATTTAAGTTTAGTTTTACCTTGGGTAGAGGGTCGATTAGGTATAGTGCGGCTTAGATGTCGCCTACCTTCATTAAAGGTGGAGAGCCTTATGCTTTCTAATTTGACCAAGTCATTGGGGTTACCGATGCCATTTTAAATTGTACACATTGACACTATCATTGGGGATACCAATGTAGATGAACTTCGATGTTGATCTAAATTTAAATTGATTAGTTAATAGTGCTGAGCCATATGTTATTAAATTTGATTTTTAACCATAGGGATACCATTGTTTGTTTATAATAACTTCAACATGAATCGATTGGGGATACCAATGTGTTTCACTTTGAAATGTTATAACTTTAAAAGGAGGTAACCTAATTTGGGACACCAATAGACATAGGTTAAACATGTGGGTAACATGAATTAAATTGTTAATTGATGGGTTCATAGTCATACTAGGAAAACTATGGGATGTGAGATCGATAGTCCACATCATGCCAGAGATGGATAGTCTCTATGAGGTAATGAGAGGTTTATATTCATCATAGGAAAACTATAGGTTGTGTGATCGATACTCCACATCATTTTAAGTTAAATGGAATATGTTTGATGGGTAGTCCATATAATTTTAGATAATTAAACTACATATGATGGGTAGTCAACGTGGCAAAGGATGGGTAATCCAAGTACATATGTGATGGATAGTCCTCATAATTTTGAATACATTTATATGTGAGATGGGTATTCTAAATAATTATAAGATAGGTAGTCAGATTAAAGTAAGACGAATAGCCAGTTTAAATTGTGATGGGCAGTCATTTGAAATTAAAATGATTAATCTAATGGATTGGGATGAGTAATCCAATATATATTGCATGATTATAAATGTTATTTTATGTGTTATAACTATTGTGGTTGTAGAAGCACGTATGGTTGTCAAGTTTTAGTTGAGATACTAGTGAGGGGAAAAACCGTTTCGCTCAGCGGCGTGGTCTCACTAGATATCTATTTGGTTCGAGATTGTAGGTTATTATTTACACAAGATTGTTGTTTAACCTGAAGTTTTCGTATTCCCCTTAAACTCTCGGGTACTCATTTGAGTAGGTGGGACGTAAGGGATTTCAGGTTCCAGTTAGACGAATAAGCTTTTAGAGACGTGCAGGAGACAATCTATTTATTAAGAGCTTTATCTATTTCCGCTATGTAACTTGGTTTTATCTATTTGGACGTAATGACAAAGTTATATAATTGGCAAGTATTTGAGTTCATATGCTGCTCTTGGTGTATTTTGTATAGCTATATTTTGTAACATCCCCTATTTTGAGGCCCGAAACTAACCACTACAGATGCTGCAGTCATATATAGTACTAATTTCTTGTGATAAAGTGTGGATATGTTAATGGTATCCATAATATCATAAGCACAAGAATATGAAATAATTTAAACACAATTTCAAAACAGCTTTCACATTACATTTAAAACAATATTTCATATTTAGTACATAATCCCATAACATTTCCCAGGTTCAGATAAAATATAATTATTACAAAATACGCCAAGAGCGACATATGAAGATGGCTCCTTGGATGATCAAAGTTACTAATAGACAGTTACAACATCTGTCTTTACATACATTCCAAACAAAACAACACAGTGGATAATAAATAGATAGGTAGACTCCTTTATAGTTAGATCTGCCTCTTGCTTGCCTTCGGAAGCTTTATTCACCAAAACCTACTAAACCTAAAAACCTTCTCAACCTACTTAAATCAAGTTTTGAGCACGCGAGAGTTTAAGGGGAAACATAAACTTTGAGTCAGATAAAAAGCCCGGTGTGAATAATAATATTTGATATCTAGTGCGACCATACCACTTAGCGAAATAGGTATTCCCCTCACTAAAATCCTTTTAAAAAAAGATTTATTTTGCAAATCATTTTCCTGCAACCAAACCGGTTAAGATAACAATATAAACAATAACAACAATAGGTATGCATGCAACCTGAGTAATCTTGACTATCCATCAAATCAATGGATTACTTGTCCCGATATTTAGTTTTCACAGGGTTACTACAACAGACGTGGCTGACTCGGGCCTACTAGATATATCAAATTTATCTAACCAACATGTTAGAAGAAAACTGGATGGTCTGTCCGAAACTTACTATTCCAAGGATCAACTGAACTAACGGTTTTGTCGGGCCACCAATAACCTAACTCAAATTTGTATATTCCTTTCTGTGTATATTCCTACTTTTAGTCCTACCCATGATAAAGCCATACGCGCTGGAATTTAGAACTAATATCAGCTAGGGGCTAACAACTGAAATATAGGGTGTGACCCTACACCAGTCTCATCTGGTTTTCTACTCTTTGAGTCAATTTATCCTATCACAATTTACCCAAAAGTGATAAGGACAATAATTATTTAATGAATTACTGGGCTAAGTACCCTTATTATTTCCTTGAAAACACTTTCCTTTATAAATGATTTAACCCTTAAAATCATATTTTAAACAAGGAAAATTATAGCCCTTTATTTTATTCAAAACACTTATGCCATGATGTATATGCTTTACAAATCCATTTCAAAACAGTTTAAAGTCAATGGGGTCTTCTCCCCTTAAAATCATAGGCTATAGAGCCAAAAGAATATAAGTCTTTATATTGATAAAATGCAACGAGGTCATCGTCGACGAGGGTCTTCCTCCCTCCAAAATATGTTAAAGTCTTTTCTTTATGAACCATAAGAATATAGTCGAAGTCATCACTTCATGAAACATAGAATAAGACCATAGGAGAACCCTCGATGACATTTATAAATATCGGCATCAATGCCTTAATGAATATAGCAGCCTCATTAGGATCGATGAGATAATAGGCGGCAACATAACCTTTTCGAACCTTGCTAAGAGTTAAAGTTGACGTCATAAAAATGCAGCATCATATATACTACTGAAATTATAAACAGAGGTGATATGCCAATAGGGCCGAAGTGGTCTCTTCAAAAACACTAGGGTCGATGACGTAGTAAAATAAAGGTTAAATAATGCGGCATCATCACTTCGACGGCCAAAACGTCGACATTATAGTTTAGCCTTCCTCTTCGTCCAAGTCAACACACACCGTATCAACCGAAGTGATACCATGTGTATTATTCTTAGGGGACATTGAAGATTATATAGGCAGTGAGATAGATGCGACGTCCTAACCTTCGTAGTGGCAGAACCATAATTAAAATGAAAACTGCATTTTTTGCTTTAAAAGTAGTTTCTTTTCACCAAACCCCAATTATTTATCAAAATACTATTGCATAATATTATCTTTACTAAAAATCTTTTCAGAAATCTACCAAGGAGGAGTTTTATCATTTCTAAAGTAATTACAAACCCCTTAATTTATAATAACATCTTATTAATTAATTAAGTCTTTCTAGCTTAAATAAATCCTATTAAATCATAAACTCTTTGGAAAAATCCCCAAAAATCACAATAATGCATATTAACCATATTCTTCAACATATAAAAATTTAGGGCTGAAAACTTTATTTAATAATTTTTAGTAGTTAAAACTAGAAATATACCCATATCACCACTTTGAAAATCATAGAAAATCCATACTTGCTTGAAAAATTATGTAATTTAAATATTTACCAAAAAGCATATAATCACTTAAACTGTCATATCATGGCATAACATAAGCAAAAAAACGGGTTTACACTTAAAACCGAAATTATCACATAAAACGTGAGATGCATGGTTATTATTCACCTTGAATGGATTAAGAAGGTTGAGGTTTGTATTTGGATTGATTTCCTTAAGCTTTTACTCGATTTCCTTAGCTTTTTCTTCCTTTTGAAACCCTAGCGATGGCCGGTCTAAACTTCTTTGGATTGCTAAAGTGTAAATGAATAAGTGAGAATGGTAGTGTGGGTTTATATTAGGAAAAACAATCCCTTTCCTATTTTACCCTTAGTCTATTTTCTTCTTCTCATTTAAGTTTAATTCTCTTCATTAATTCATTCATTAAGGCATGGTCCATAGTAATTACCAAATCTCAATTTCCTTAACCCTCTTCATTATTTTATTTAATTTACCCAATTAAATATTCTAAATAATGTTTGTCAAAATTAGGGTTGTTACAACCTTCCTTCCTTAAAGAATTTCATCCTTGAAATTACGATAAGGTACATAATAAGCATGTAACAAAGACATAAAGCATACAATCAAACAAACCAGGATAAATGCACTTACTCCTGCTCTTTGGTTCCCAAGTACAGTCTCTCTTTGTTAGCACTCCACTGGACCTTGACTAATTTGACTGTCTTGTTCCTTAACTTTTTCTCATCCCTAGTCACAATATGAACTGGTTATCTGACCATAGTCATGTCTAGCTTCACTACCAAGCTTTCTTATACAGTTTAAATGATACTAATTTTCAAATCTCGAATACACTTCCTAAGATGAGAAACATGGAAAACATTATGGACTCCTGCCCAACTGCTGGGTATTCTGCCCTATAAGCGAGTTTCCTAATTCTTTCTATAATAGGAAATGTCCAACAAACCTTAGTGCCAATTTTCCTGACTTCCCAAATCTAACTACACCTTTCATCAGTGATTCTTTGATGAAAACATGATCTCCAATTGAGAACTCTATGTCTTTTCGTCTCTTATCTGCATTTTTTTTGCCTCGATTGGCTTCCTTCATCCTTACTTGAATCAAGTCAATCTTCTGTGTGGCTTCTCTTATCATATCTGGACTAAGAACAATCTATCTCCGGTCTCCAGCCAATATATGCGAGATTTGCATGGTCTTCCATATAAAGCTTCAAAAGGTGTCATCCCTATACTAGTCTGATAATTGTTGTTATACAAAAACTCGACTAAGTGTAGATGGCCTTCCCATGATCCTCCAAAATCTAGCACACAAGCTCTCAACAAATCTTATGAGACTTTTTACTTCTTTCTGTCTGCCTATCAGTTTGTGGATGGTAAGCAGTACTCATCTTGAGCTTGCTACCTAAAACCTCTTGTAAACTCTTGTAGATCTGGCTAGTGAATAAGGAATCACTGTCACTTACAATACTATGAGGAATCCCATGCAGCCTAACTATATTCGTCATGAATATCTTAGCTAAAATTGGTGTTGTCCTTGTCGATTTAACGGGTATAAAGTATGCACTCTTCGTTAGTCTATCCACTATAACGCAGATACTTTCATTTCCTCTATTCGTTAGTCGAGAAGCAAAGACAATTACTTTACCCCTCTGCATTAGCATAAATCCTAATCATGTTCCATATGCATCAGTATACACCACTAAATCTTGATTCTCATCATGAACAATTAACACCGACACATTGGTCAATAAATATTTCAACTTCTGGAATGCCTCCTCACATTTATCAGCCCAAACATACTTCACGCTCTTTCTTATTAGTTTAGTCATCGGTACTGCTATACGAGAGAAATCCTAAATGAATCTCTCATAATAGGAAGCTAGTCCAAGAAAACTCATTATCTCGGTCACTGTCTCAGGTCTCTTCGAATTATTCACTACTTCTATCTTAGCTGGATCTATGGACAACACTTTTTCTGAGACTACATGACCAAGGAACTTCACTTCTTTTTTTCGAAAATGATATTTCAAAAACTTTGCTTTTAACTTATGATGTCACAGTGTCTCAAGCACTATCCTAAGATGAACTTCATGGTCTCTTTCATCCTTGGAAAATATCAGAATGTCATCTATAAACATTAACACAAATCTATCAAATGCTCTTGGAAGATCCGATTCATTAAATCCACGAAGAAAGCGGGCGCGTCAGTCAATCTAAATAGCATTACTAACCACTCATATAATCTATATCTTGTTCTAAACACCGTCAAAGAAATACTATCCTTTACCACTCTTAGTTAATGAAACCCTATTGCCAAATCTAACTAAGAAAATACTTTGGCTCTACTCAACTGATCGAACAAATCATCAATTCTAGGTAACAGATATCAGTTCTTTATCATCTTTTCATCCAACTTACGATAATCAATACATAGCCTCAACGATCCATCCGATTTCTTAATGAACACTACGGCTGCTCCCCAAGGCAAACTGCTTGGTCTAATAATACTTTTCTCTTCTAAGTGCACCAGCTGCACCTTTAACTCCTTCATCTTAGTAGGTGTCATTCTACTAGGCGGCCTACTAACGGGTTCAGCCTCCGGTATAAGATCTATTCGAAACTCAATAGCTCGTTTCGGCGATTGTCCGGTAACTAGCTTAAAGACATCTATGAATTTTCTAAGAACAAAAACCCGGTTTAACTCATCTTCCTCCTCCATTACCCCCAGCCAAGCCGAAACATCAAAACTTGAATTCTCTATGGAGTATTAATTCGGTCGCTACTATCAGGGTGTCTTAGCAATATTTTTCTACCGTGGCAAAATATCCTAGCATCGTATTTACTTAACTAGTCCATATCCAAAATAATTCTAAAACCTATGAAATCGAACACATGCAAATGCAAGCAAATATATGACCTAACAATTCAAACTCTAAATGGTCATATCTCATCCCAAGAGTTGCATACCTTTTTATTAGATTCGCAACCCTTATGGAAGTAACTAGGTATGAGGGTTCTAGGTTAAACTTATCTTTCAAACTATGAGATATAAAAGAATGTGATGCACAAATATCAAACTATACTCTAATAGGTATACCATGAATCAGAAGTGTACTTACCATTACAGCTTTTCCTTTCTCCATAGCTATTGGTCTCAAGGTAGTGGGTTCCAATATAAATACATTTCCCTTCTCAACTTTAGCTAGTTCCTTCCGCTGGTTCTTGTAATTACCTATCTGAACCACAGTTGAAGCACTTGATGTCCTTCCTCCCAATCACCTTCTTTCCATCTCCATAATGGCATTCATTAGCGAAATGCCCTTTCTTATCACACTTATAACATACAATCTCAGATTTCCCTTCTATGTAGCTCCACCCTTCTGAGCTTCCTTCTTATGAAAGAACTTCCTCTTTTGTGTATGCCCACCCTAAGCCTTCACTGTCTTGTTACTACCGAAGAAAGAAAGCATCTCTTCATTTCTTAAATCAATCTCAACTACCACATCACATGGATCCCAGATATGTGGTAAAGTTGCTCTAGCAAGCTCAGGTTTTAATCCATGAATGAACTTCTCATTTCACTTGATTACTATGTCAACTGTAGCGTAACCATAGCTTAATAGCTCCTCAAACCTTGTAGCATACTCCAACACAGTCATATCACCTTGCACCAATTCAGCAAACATCCTTAACAGAGTTGACTTAGCAATCTCTGACATAAACCTTTCCTCGAACCTCCTTCTAAACTCAGCCCAAGCCAAAGTTTACTCTGCTACTCCAAAAGTTACATTATTCCACCAATACAATGCAACTGCTTGCAATTTCCTGGACACTAGTCTACGTTTCTTCTCATCATTTAGTCAAAGATCAACAAAAATCCTCTCATAATAAAGCTACCAATTCTCTACTTCGATCGCATCCTCCATTCCAATAAATGGTTTCCCTCCGAGCCTTGCATAGTCTCTACTCAGTACAGAATTTTGTTGACCACTGGAGCTTCTTGATTCATTCATCTAGAATTTCCTCCTACTAGTCCCGCAGCAACTCCTGCTTGCATCATGTTAATAATGAACTGATACATAGCTTCCATACCCACCTGCGGTGTTCCAGCATCCACATTAGCAACTGTTGGTCAGGCCGAATTCCTCTTAGTATTGGGCCTAACATTTCCTTTTGCTGTGGTGCTTCCTCCACCAAGATTCACTCTTCCATTTCCTGCCTCCATATCCTACTTTTCTTTAAATCCGCATTCAAACCTTAGTAAGACAAAGAACGGTCTAAGAGAGAGGGAGAATAGAGATAAAGTGCACACTTATATATAGCAAATACAAGTATGTTACTATAGCATTCTCCCAAACCCCAATCTTATTCGATGATTCATTTGGATTATGTTTTCAAAATATTTTTAAGTTTAAATTTATTTTAAATTTATCACAAACCTATGCACTGATACCAAGTTGTAACATCCATCATTTTGAGGTCCGAAACTAACCGCTACAACGATGTAATCATCTATAGCATTAATTTTCGGTGACATAATGCGGACATGTTAATGGTATGCCTAATATTAGAAACATAGGAATATGAAATAATTTAAATACAATTTCAAAAATCTTTCACGTTACATTTCAAATTCAGTACATAATCCCATAAAGTTGCCCACGTTCAGATAAAATATAATTATTACAAAATATGCCAAGAGCAACATATGCAGATGCCCCTTGGATGATCAGAGTTACTAATAAACAGTTATAACATCTGCCTTTACTTGCATTCCAAATAAAACAACACAGTGGATGATAAATAGATAGGTAGATTCCTACATAGTTAGATCTACATCCCGCGCATCTTCGAAAGCTTTATTTGTTAAAACCTATTACACCTAAAAACCGTTACTCTGGAACTGCTCAAATCAAATTTTGAGCATCCGAGAGTTTAAGGAGAAAACATAAACTTCGAGTCAGGCAAAAAGTCTGTTGTGAATAATAATATGTCATCTCGGTTACTTGATATATAGTGAGACCGCATCGCTTAACAAAACGGGTTTTCTCTCAATAATATCCTTTTACAAATTGATTTCTTTTGCAAATCGTTTTCCAGCAACTAAACTGGTTAATAATATAAACTATAACAACAACAGGTATGCATGCAACCTGTGTAATCTTGACTATCTGTTAAATCAGTGGATTACATATCCCAATATTTAGTTTTCATAGGGTAACTACCAATCTACATGGCTAACTCGAGCCTACCAGGTATATCAAATTTATCTAACCAACTTGTTAGAAGAAACCCGGATGGTTTGTCCGAAACTTACTGTTCCTAGGGTCAACTAAACATAATGGTTTTGCGGGCTAACCAATAACATAACTCAAATTTATATATTCCTTTTTATGCGTACACCTACTTTTATCTTTACCCATGACAAAGCCTTATGCACGGGAATTTTGAAGTAATATCAGCTTGGGGCCAATAGCTGAAGTACAGGGCACAACCCTACACCAGTCTCATCTGGTTTAATACTCTCTGAGTCAATTTATCCTATCATGATTTACCCAACAGTGATTATGACAATAATTACTTTAATGAATTAATGAGCTAAGTACCCTTATTATTTCCTTGAAAACACTTTCCTTTATAAATCACTTTACCCTTGAAATCATATATTAGACAAGAAAAACTATAGCCCTTTATTTTATTCAAAACACTTATGCCATGGTGTATATGCTTTGAAAAACTATTTCAAAACAGTTTGTAGTCAATGGGATCTTCGCCCCTTAAAATCATAGGTTCTAAAGCCAAAACAACATAAGTCTTTATATTGATAAAACGTGACAGGTTCACCGTCGATGAGGGTCTTCGTGCCTCGAAAATATGTTAAATTCTTTTGTTTATAAACCATAAAGTATATAATCGAAGTCATCACTTCAGGCAACATAGAATAAAACCATATGAGAACCCTCGTTGACATTTATAAATATCGGCATCAACGCCCTAACAAAAATGGCAGCCTCATTAGGGTCGATGACATAAAGGTAGCACCGTAGCCTTTTCGAACCTTGTTAAGGGTTAAAGTCGACGTCATAAAAATGTAGCATCATATATATACCGAAATTATAAATAGCGATGGTATGCCAATAAGGCCAAAATGGTCTCTATGGAAACACTGGGGTCGGCGACGTAGTAAAACAAAGGTTAAATAATGCGGCACCATCACTTTGAAGACCACAACTTCGACATTATAGTTTAGCCTTCCTCTTTGTCCAAATCAATACACTGCATATCAACCAATGTCATATAACATGTATTGTTCGTGGGCGACATCAAAGACGATATAGGTGGAGAGAGATGCGATGTCCTGACCTTCGAAGTGGCAAAACTGTAACTAAAATGAAAATTGTTTTACTTCTTTTGAAAGCGGTTTCTTTTCACCAAACCCCAATCATTATCAAAATACTATTGGGTAACATTATCTTTACTCAAAGTCTTTTCAAAAATCTACCAAGGAGCAGTTTTATAATTTCCAAAGTAATTAATAAACCCCATAATTTATAATAACATCTTGATAACCGTTAAGCATTTCTAGCTTAAATAAATCATATTAAATCATAAAATCTTGGGAAAAATCCCCAAAAATCATAATAATTCATATTAACCATATTCTTCAGCATATAAAAATTTCTAGGTTGAAAACTTTTTTTAGTTATTTTTAATAGTTAAAACCCAGAATATAGAAATATCTCCACATAGAAAATTCATAGCAAATCCTTACTTACTTTGAAAATTATGAAATTAAATACCCATTTTTAAAATAACTTTTCTAACATCATATCAAAATCTCAAGTCATTTGGGTGTCATATTATAGATTTTCTCTCTTAAACCTGTTAAGTAATTTAATAAAAAATCTAAATATTCAACAAAAAGTATATAATCACTAAAACTATCATATCATGGCATAACATAAGCAAATGAAATGGATTTACACTTAAAATCGAAATTATCACATAAAACATGATATGCATAGTTATTATTCACCTTGAATGGTTTAAGAAGGTTGAGATTTATATTTAGATAGATTTCCTTAAGATTTTACTTGATTTCCTTAGCTTTTTCTTCCTCTTGAAACCCTATCAATGGCCGGCCTAAACTTCTTTTGGTTTGTGAAAGTGTAAATGAATAATTGAGAATGGTGGTTTGAGTTTGTATTGGGAAACATAACCTGTTCGCACGGCTAAGTGTCTATGAACTAGAAAATAGTCGAACGAATTTAGAAATAAAATTAACCGCAAGCGCACGGCGTACACTTGTAGTACGTAGCGAATACGGGTCGATCTGCAGGGAATTGATGATTTTAAAATTCTATTCAATCAAATTATACCAAAGTCGAGTGATTGTTGACTAACTAAAATGAGAAAACTAACAAACTAGCAAAGAAAATAGATAAAAATATGAGAGTGTAGAGGCAATTTAGAGGTAAATCCACTCTCTAGATCACATAAATCAACAAAATGAAGTTATGATCTCTCTTTTCTTGTCATTAGTGTAATTAGTTGATGTGCTTATCATAAGTATGGTATATTTGTGCTATTAATTAGCCCAATATAAACCATCAAACTATAACACAACCACTAATACACATTTAACTCTTATGAAATACGACAACAAAGTTGAAATAAAAATCTATTTTAAGCATAACCTATTAACTATTGTTTAGAAATATAGGCTATCAAATTTCAATCTCAACATTCAGTTCTTTGCCATAATCATATTTAGATGAAGAGGCAATTTGTGTTATGTTTGTTTAAGCATAGCCTATTTGTTAAGAACAATATAGACTATCAAATTCAAAGCTAAACAACATCATTAAACCACTTCAAGTGTTTCCATTAAAGTACAAAAAGAGAGTATAAGCATCAAAATGTTGCATCTACATATTAGAGAGCTTCATTACCCCTAAATTGTAGGGATTAAGCTCTCATATTTGTTATCAAATCAACAAATGTAGAAAACAACATGAAACTAACAAGAGGAAAAAGAGAGAAAAATGAAAGAAAGAAAAACTATTCTACTTGCATGAAAAATAAATCTACACTACTAACATGAAAGTAAATAAACAAAAGAAGCATGTAAAAGAAAGAGAGCACTAATTAACATTGCATAAAAAAGAAAAGGAAGTTACATGAAATTAAAAATGGCCAAGTAGCCATGAAAAAGAGAAGAGAGCTTTCTTTTATTTGATCTAAAACTAAACTAAGAGAGACTAAGGGAGAGGAGTGAAAGTTACATGAAGATATGGGGTATTTATACAAGTGTTAAACCCTAATTCATATTTTTGGGGAATGCCCAAATTGCCCTTGAGGTAGTGTGGTGGCCAAGTAATCATTAGCCTCCCATAATCATCCATTTAAGTGTGCATGAAGATTTGATGACCATTAGCATGTGGATTAGCTTCTAATTTGTGCATAAAGGAAGGTGGGTAGGTGGGGTCCTCCATTATCTTCACTTTGAATTATTTCCATCTTCATTTGTTCTCTTCACTCTTGTGCATGCATATATCATCATGAAACCACTTGTATATGAATTTAAATTCCTACAAAATAATATAGAAATTTTCAATTAAATTTTAGAGAATTAATATATGCACAAAAATGACCATTTTGCCCTTGGATGAAGATGAATATGTGACAATTTGAAATAATTTGAATTTTGGTTTAAACAATTTAAAATACCCGATATGATCATTTATTTAATTTAAATATAATAAATATGGTGGTAAAAATATGCACATTTACGTGCACATCATAACCCCTTTCCTATTTTACCCTTAGCTAATTTTCTTCTTCTTTTTAAGTTTAATTCTCTTCATTAATTCATTTAATTAGGCACAGCCCATAATAATTACCAAATCTTAATTTTCTCAACCCTTTTCATTATTTCATTCAATTTACCCAATTAAATATTCTAAACAATTTTAGTCAAAATTAGGGTTGTTACATATTTTCTTTGAACGTGGAATAACGAGTAGGATTATGTAATGAATATCAAAACATATTTTGGAATGGGATGTAAAAGTTATTTCTAAATTATGTTTGAATTTTTTTTATATTGATATGCATTCGATTATTGATATGTTTAACATAGCCGTATTTTATCGTCAGAAATTAATAACTATGGATGACTACAGCATCCGTAGCAGTTAGTTTTAAGACTCAGAATGGGGGATGTTACAAGTTGGTATCAAAGCATAGGTTTATAATTAAAATAATTTTAAAACTAAGGAGTTTTGAAAACATAGTCCTAACAAATTAGAGAATAAGATTGGGGTATGGGATAACGCTATAGTAATGTACTTGTGTTTGCTATATATAAGTATGTACTCCATCTTTATTCTCCTCTCTCTTAGACCGTTCTTCTTATCTTACTAAGGCTCATAACCAGATTTATGAGAAAGAAAGATATGGAAACAGGAAATGGAAGAGTGAATATAGGTGGACGAAGCACCACAATCAACAGAAATGTTCGACCACTACTAAAAGGAATCAGATCGACAGACAAATACTAATCAAAATGCAAATGCCAATGTAGGTGCTGCAACCCCACCAGTAGATATAAGGACTATGAATCGGTTTTTCGTCAATCTAATGTAGGTTGGAGCAGCTGCAGGAGTAGTTGTAGGAAATGTTGTTAATGCGGGAGGAGTTAATCCGGTAGCATCAGTTGGTAATAACTATGCCAAGCTGGGTCGAGATTACATTAGTCTCAGTGGAAAGCTTTTTTGGGAACTGAAGATGCAATTGAAGTGAAAAACTAGTCGTTGCACTACGAGAGAATTTTTGTTGATTTAGGATTGAATGAGGAGTAAAAAAGGAGATTGGCTTCGAGACAGTTGTAAGGAGCTGCTTTGTTCTAGTGGAACATGGTAATTGTAACGTTAATGGAGGATGAATTGACTTGGGCATAATTTCGAAGAAGGTTCAAGGAAAGATTTTTATCTAAGGTAGCCAAGTCAGCCTTGCTTAGGAAGTTCATGGAGTTAGAGTAGGGAGAAATGTCTGTGTTAGAATACTCTGCTAAGTTTGATGAGCTATCTAGATATTGATACACTACTATTAACACCATAATTAAAAGAAACAAGAAGTTTATCAGGGGGTTGGAGATTTCTTGGGCAACTATGCCACATCTCAAAGATCCATTGAATGTAGTGGTGGAGATGGCTATCAGGAATGAAGAAATGCTTTCGACCTTTGAGAAAGAGAAGTCGATGGAAAACCAGAATTCTCATAATAAAAGGAGGAAATTCTTTAAGAAGAAGGGAGCTTAGAAAGTTGGAGCTGCCAAAAAGAGGAAAGCTGATATAGTTTCTTATAAGGGTGACAAGAAGGGGCACTATGCTAATAAGCAACGATATCGTGATGGCAAAGTGGTTGTAGGGAAGCAGAATGTGAAGTGCTTTAATTGCGACCGGGTGGGGCATTATAAGAACAATTGTCTAGAAGCGGCCAAGGTTAACAAAGGAAAGGTGTTTTCTTTGGAGGCATCTACATCAAGACCAAACAACTGCTGAGAAGGGAAAGTCTATGATGGAAGCTATGCTTTTGATTCATAGAATACCACTTAGGGTACTGTTTGATACCGGTGCATCGCATTCATTTATATCTCAATGTTTGATAGATAAGTTATGTTTAGTACATTTTTAATTCCTTAAAGATAGCTAATCCAGTAGGAGGGTACACAACTCTAGGGATAAGATGTGACTATCTAGAATTTGCGTTGCTAGGTTATGCTTTTGCTGCAGTTTGTATGTATTTAATTTCACAAGTTTTGGGATTATTTTGGGTATGGATTGGTTGAGCAAATATGATGCTAGGATATTTTGCCGGGATAGGAAGATATCAATTAGACACCTTAATAGTAGTGATTGAATTATATATTCGGTAGATAACTCGAGTATGGATATTTGTACTTTGTTGGGAGCAATGGAAGTAGAAGATGAAGTGAATTGGTTTTGTATTGCAAGGGAATTTGTAGATATTTTTGAGCCGATTACAGAACTACTACCGGAACGAGCTATTGATTTTTGAATAGATCTTATACCTGGAGCTGAACTCGTAAGTAGACCACCTAGAAGAATGATACCTACCGAGATGAAGAAGTTAAAGGTGTAGCTAGTGGACTTACAAGGAAAGAAATTTATTAGACTAAGCAGTATGCCTTGGGGAATGGCTACAGTATTTGTGAAGAAATCGGACGGGTCGTAGAGATTGTGTATTGATTATCGTAAGTTGAACAAGAAGACAGTAAATAATAGGTATCCTTTACCGAGGATCGATGATTTATTTGATCAGTTCAGTTGAGCCAGAGTATTTTCCCAATTGGATTTGGCAATAGGGTTCCATCAATTGAGAGTGGCGGAGGACAATATTCGTTTAACGGCGTTTCGAACGAGGTATGGTTCGTATGAATGGTCAATGATGCCATTCGGATTAACAAATGCACCAGCTTTCTTTGTGGATTTGATGAACCATATTTTCCAAGAGCACTTGGATAGGTCCTTTTTTGTATTCATTGATGACATTTTTATATATTCTAAGGACGAAAGAGATCATGAGGTTTATCTTAGAATAGTGCAAGAAACACTGAGGCAGCACTAGCTGAAAGAGAAGATTTCCAAGTGTCATTTCTGGAAGAAGGAAGTGAAGTTTCTTGGTCATATAGCTTCAAAGAAAGGGTTGTCAATGAATCCAACCAAGACTGGGGCTATAAATAGTTGAAAGAGACCCGAGATGGTGACCGAGATAAGAAGTTTTTTTGGACTACTTGTCTATTACCGGAGAATAATTAAGGATTTTTCATGGATTGCAGGATCCTTAACTAAACTAACCAGGAAGGACGTGAAGTTTACTTGGTCCGACAAATGCAAGGAAGCATTCCTTGAGTTGAAGCATTTGTTGACCAATGCACCCATAATAGTTGTTCCAGATGGGAATTAGGATTTGGTGGTGTATAGGGATACATATGGAATAGGATTAGGAGCTATATTGATGTAGAGGGGTAAAGTGATTGCCTACGCTTCTCAGCAGCTCAAAGCACATGAAGTTAGATATCCAACTCATAATTTGAAGTTGGAAATGGTGATTTTTGCATTGAAAGTGTTGAGAAACTACCTCTTAGGAGAATGATTCGAGTTGTATACAGATCATAAGTCTTTGAGGTGTTTATTCTCTCAAAAAGAGTTGAATATGAGTTAGGAGATGTGGCTAGAGTTTTTAGTATCTTATGATTTTGGTATTGAGAGTAAACCAGGGTAATGTTGTAAATGCATTTAGTAAGAAATATCAGAATGTGGTGTTAGCTATGTTGATAGAATGGAAGGATTTTGAGGCATTGACTATTTGTACAGTGCAGTTAAGATCGATTGCTAGTTCTAGTCAGAGTACCGCCATATTGTCCTATTTAGAAGTTCGACTAGTGTTATTCGAAAGGATTTCTTCTAAATAGAGGGATAATCCAAGGTTAGTTGAACGGATCAAAAGACTGGAAAATGGAAGTGAGATCGATGATCTGAAGGATTTAAGTCTTGATCAAAAGGGCTAGTTAAGAAAGAAGGGACGATTGTATGTTTCAGATGTTGGTGACCTAAGAAGGGAATTTCTTAGGGAGAGTCATCAATCAAAGTTTATGATTCATCCTGGGGGAACCAAGATGTATCAGGATATGAAGAGAAGTTTCCTTTAGGAAGATATGAAGAGGGAATTAGGCTTATGGGTGAAGCAATGTGCAAATTGCTAGCAAGTGCAAGTCGAACATCAGAAGCCAAGTGTATTGCTTCAGCTTTTAGATATACCAGTTTGGAAATGGGGTTCGATTTCCATGGATTTTATTGATGGGTTTCCAAGGTCGAATTGAGCATATGAAAGTATATGGGTCACAGTGGACAGACTGACCAAGAGTGCCCATTTCATTCCCGTTAAGTCAACTAGGATGACACCTGTATTAGCTAAGTTGTTTATGAAGAATATTGTTAGATTGCATGGGTTTCCTAGTAGTATAGTTAGTGAGAGAGATGCATTGTTCACTAGCGATTTCTGGAAGAGTCTACAAAAAGTGTTAGGTACCAAGCTTGAGATGAGTATTGATTATCATCCATAGGCGGATGGGAAGATAGAAAGAGTCAATAAGGCACCTGAAGATTTTTTGAGAGCTTGTGTACTAGATTTTGGTGGGTGGTGGGATGGGAAGACTATTTGCACTTAGTTGAGTTTTCCTATAATAATAATTATCAGACTAGTATAGGAATGGCGCCTTTTAAAGCTTTGTAAGGAAGGCCGCGCAAATCACCACCATGTTGATTGGAGACCGAAAACAGATTGGTCTTTCGTCCAGATATGGTAAGAGAAGCCACGGAGAAGATTGAATTAATCCAAAGTAGGATGAAAGAAGCTTAGTCTGCGAAGAAAAGTAACACAGATAAAAGGCATGAAGATTTAGAGTTCTCAGTTGGAGATCATGTTTTCATTAAGGTATCGCCGATGAAGAGTGTGGTACGATTTGGAAAGTCAAGGAAATTGGGATCAAGATATGTTGGACCGTTCCCTATTATAGAGAGGATCGAAAAAGTCATGTACTGACTAGAGTTACCGAGTAGTTTGGCATGTGTCTATAATGTATTTAATGTTTCTCATCTTAGGAAGTATGTGCATGATCCAGAGACTACTAGTGCTCCAACTGCATTAGAAGACTTAGTATTAGAATCAGATCTGACTTTTGTGATATAACAAGTTTGAGTTGTAGCAAGAGATGAAAAGAGACTAAGGAACAAGACAGTCAAGTTAGTGATAGTCTACTGGAGTGACAACGAGAAAGACTATACTTGGGAGATAAAGGATAGGATTAGGGATACTTATCTTGACCTGTTATGATGCTATGTTCAATACTTATTGTAAATAGAATTAATAGCTGGTAGGATATACTATCATTGTTTTTATGTTTGATATGCTTGTTTAGTAGTCCTTACTGAATTTCGAGGACGAAATTCTTTAAGGAGAGGAGCATGTAACACCTCTATTTTTAGTTAAACATTATTCAAGACATTTAATTGGATGGATTAAATAGAATAATATAAAAGGTTAAGGAGAACGAGATTTGAAACTTAATAACGTCATGCCATACTTAATTAATTAAGTAAGATTGTCTAAACTTAACATATAAGAGAATATATGAGAGGGAAAATTAAAAAAATAGACTTATCCTTTTCCTTAAACCCTCACCTCCTCATATCATTCTCATTTTACTCAAACACAATCAAAAGAATGTAGAAAAGAGGCTAGCCACAACCTAGGGAAGAAATTATAAAATCAAGAGGATTTAAGGGAGAAGAAGCTTAGGGAGCCTAAAGCAACAACAAATCTCAACTCCAACATAATATCTAAGGTGAATAATACAAGATCCATCTCTTTTGCTTGTTTATGAATTTGGTTGTGTATGCTACCCGAATTTTATTGCTTGTATTGCCAAGGTATGGTTGTCTAATCATTATTTGGATAGAATAATGTTATATGGAATTTTTATGGAATTATTAAATGGATTTTGTGGGTAAAACCTAAGTTTTTAGTCTCCAAATGATTTGAATTTTTGATACCAAGTGTGAAATGGTATTTTTGGGGATAGGTTTTTAATTTCATAATTTTCCAAATTAAGTTGAATATTTTATGAATTTCGTAAGGAGGAAATAGTATCATTTCGGGTTTTAATTATTTAAAATAATTAAATATGATTTTTGGCTCTAAAATTTTTACATTGTAAAGAGGAGGAGGATATTCTCTAATTTCTGTGAATTTTTGGGATATTTCCCAAGTAATTTCTATTTATTGTGAATTTATTATGCTAGATAAGCATTTAAAAGGATAGTTAGTTAAAGATATTAATTAATTATTTTGTATGTTTTGGAACTTGAAAAGTTAGTGTGGCAATAATCCTGAAAAGGATTTGTAAAGAGATTGTTTTATCCAATAAAAATTGGACAAGAAATAAGATTTGGTGAAAAGTTTTTGCTTAAAGTAGTAATAAAACAGTTTTCTTAAGAGTTACAATAATGTTATGCCACTATACGTTGTCGAGCCTAACGATGAGTCCGCATCATTGATTGTCGACGTCGATGAAGGAGGAAGCACATGATAGCTACCTAAGTATCTATGGAGTGATTCCTTCGACATCGAAGTGGACAATGGCGACAATAGATGAATGGTGGCAGGGTGTCTTCATGATTCATATATGCGTTTTAAAAGCTTAATATAGACATCGACGACGTCGTGTGTCTTCACCATTATTTTCAAAGATGCTACACCTAATCACGTTGATGGCTTTCAATACTAAGGCAGCGATGCCACTTTTATTGACTTTGACTCTATACATGAAGTGGTATAATAGCCGAAGTGACATAAGTATAAAAGTTTTATAACGGCGTTGACCGTCTTGGGGTCAATGTGCATCATGGTTGGTGACCTTATGTTTTAGAGTCAAAGCCTCATGTCCACGACATCGCACTTAATCTGTTAAGGCCAAAGTGGCATGTTTTTATGTGAACTAAATTTGTTTTTAAAAGGGGTGAAGTGGCCTTTGTTTTAGAGGTTTGAATACCATATATCATCGCTAGTCTGCAATATAACTTATAAAAGTTTTTAGTTTTGTTTAATAGGTGGATATCCTATAGTTTATGAAAGTCAACAATGTCATCATCGACATGAATTTATACTTAAAATAATTTATGTTTACCTTGATTAGAGGGTCAATGAGGTATAGTGTGCCTTGGATGTCACCTATCTATATTAAAGGCGGAGAGCCTTATGTTTTCTATTTCGACGAAGTTATTGGGGATACCAATGCCATTTTAAATTATACACTTTGACATTATCGTTAGGGACACCAATGTAGATGAACTTTGACATTGATCTAAATTTAAATTAGTTGATGGTGGTGAGCCATATGTTATTGAGTTTGATTTTTAACCTTAAGGATACCATTCTTTGTTTTTGATATGTTCGACATGAATCGATTAGGTATACCAATGTGTGTCACATCTAAATGTTATAATTTTAAAGGGAGATAGCCTAATTGGGTACACCAATAGATATAGGTTAAACATGTTGGTAACATGAATTAAATTGTTAATTGATGGGTTCATAGTCATCCTAGAAAAACTATAGGATGTGAGATGGATAGTCCACATCCTGCCGAGATGGATATTCTCTATAAGGATAATGAAGGGTTCATAGTCATCCTAGGAAAACTATGGGATGTGTGATGGATATTCCATGTTATTTTAAGTTAAATTGATTATGTGTGATGGATAGTCCATATAAATTTAAATAATTAAACCACATGCAATGGGTAGTCAATATGGCTGGGGATGGGTAATTTAAGTAATAATTACAGGTGTGATAGATAGTCCTCATAATTTTAATATGTTTATATGTGAGATGGGTAGCCCACATAATTTTAAGATGGGTAGTAAGATTAAAGTAAGACGGATAGTCGGTTTAAATTATGACGGGCAGTCATTTAAAATTAAGATGGATAATCTAATGAATTGGGATGGGTAATCCAATATATGTTGCATGATTATAAATGCTATTTTCTATGTTTTAACCATTATGGTTGTAGGAGCACAGTATATGGTTGTTATGTTGTACTTGAGATACTAGTGAGAAGAAAACTCGTTCCGCTCAGCAGTGTGGTCTCACTAAATATCTATTTGGTTCGAGATGGTAAGTTATTATTCACACCAGACTGTTGTCTGACCCGAAGTTTTTGTTTTTCCCCTTAAACTCTCGGGTACTCATTTGAATAGGTCAGGAGTGTGGGATTTTAGGTTCCAGTTATACGAATAAGCTTCTGAAGACATGCAGGAGGCAATCTAGCTATTACGATCTTTATCTATTCACACTGTGTAGTTTGGTTTTTTCTATTTGGATGTAATGACAAAGTTGTATTATTGTCAAGTATTTGACTCTGATTAACCAAGTGGGCATCTTTATATGTCACTCTTGGGAGTATTTTGTATAGTTATATTTTCTCTGGATGTGGAATTATGATTGAGATTATTTAATGAATATGAAATCTTATTTTGGAATGGAATGTAAAGGTTATTTCTAAATTTTGTTTGAAAATTTTTCATATTCATATGCTTCTGATTATTGATATGTTTAGCATAGTCGTATTTTGTCATCGGAAATTAATAACTATGGACAACTACAGCATCCATAGCGGTTAGTTTTGGGCCTCGGAATGGGGGATGTTACACACCCCTTCTTTTATTTTCCCCCACTACAGGATTATAGGTTAGCAGATGATTGGGCATGGTATGTGGGAGAAAGGAGCTTCACGTTGGGGTTCTCATATAATTTATTGTTCATCATGTTGTTACCTATTGTATTAAATTTTGTCAAACTTATATTGTACTTTGAAATCAGAGTATATGTAAATCAAGTAATTTAGAGACTGTTTTTCTGAAATTTCTATTTTTTGCATTTATATTTTAATTCCTTCCGCTATGAGATCTGAAAGTGTGGAATGTGTTAGAATTCATCCTTATAATTATGCTCTGTAATGTTTTAAAAACCTAACAGCTCGTATTTCTTGGCATGACGCAAGTCCGAAAGTCACAATAGGCTTTGGATCGGTGTGTTGGAAGGTGCAGGTTGTTATATTTATTATCAAAGCTTAGGTTTAAGGTCCTCTAGGATTTAGGCACGTATTGAGCGAGCTTACTTGAAGAGTTTTTGAAAAATGTGGTTTTTCAATAAATTTTCCAAAATGTTTCCAAAAAGTTTTCAAAATGGGTTTTGAATATATATATATATAGGTTTTCAGAAAGATTTCCAAAGATATATATCGAAATTTCTTTTATTCATGCCTATAACATCATTAGGAAAGTTGAAAATAATTCCCAATGATAGAATGAGTACAAGTTTTAAAGGAATGACTCTAGAAAGGTTGGAAGAGGTTTTCTATATCAACTAGCAATAGTAAATAAATTAGGGATTTAAGGGTGGATGAAGAATATTAGTACTATGAGAACAATATAATAGTAATATTATACTGATAGCATAAGGGGACATGGAGGAGGACTTTATAAATTAAAGGTAGATTTCTTGGTTAAAGTAGAAATCCTATTCTCATACTGGTAGTAGTTGCAAAGGCTCCTATTTACTTAAAGGAACGTCTAGAATATTTTTATATTGAAGTTGGACACTGTTATGAAAAATAAACTTTAGTTAACCATCTTTGAAAAGAAAGCATTATTAGGTATAAGTGGGCTAGTGTAATTAGGTTACTATTATCTACTTCAACTTAAGTGATAAACCAATGAAAATGTTTTCTAAAAAGTTAGAACGGTATATGTTTGTATTTTTAAAAAGGGTTGGTTTATGATAGTCGGCAAACTTCATGCGGTTTGTTTAAAAAGTAAAAGGAGAGAATTTGATAAAGAAACAATTTTTCATCAATTGTTTTAAGGCTTTTGTTTTGTCTTTTAGGCACATTGTTACACTAACCCCCAATGTGTATTTCGCTTTTAACAATAAAATTTTTGGAAGAAAAATTTGAAAAGTATGTAAGACCCAAATTTTGAACCCCTTTTGTAAATAAGAAATGATTACATATTTGATAACGTTCCATAAATATTTCAGTTATACTCTAATAATAATAATAATAATTAGTTAAAAATATTACATTATCTTTATAAAAATATGCTTTTGTGATAACCTCTTATTTATAAAAGAAAATTTTAGAAAGGTGTGTTTTTATGTACATTTTGCTAAATTAAGTTTAATCATTTTTGGTAACTTATTTAAAGCAAACGTCATGGTCCTAGTAAAAGAAAATGTTTGTTAAAAATGAATGTAGGGTTTAAAAGTTTTAAAAACTTACAAGTATTGTGTAATGGAAAAATCAAAGGTTTTGATTTAAAAAGATAAAATGAAAATATTATGACTATCACTTAAAACTTAAGAGGAAAGGAATAGGTTGGGGTTGGATAAATAGGATTAAAAGCCCAATAGAACAAAAAGTTACATTGGAGTTTGGAAGCATCGAATTGGAAGGACAGAGTACTAGGTAGAATTTCCTGTAGTAGTGAAAGGTGAGCATCACCTTTAGTTTTTCTACCCAAGTATGGTTTGAATTGCAGAATCTTTGTGTAAGAAAGGTTGAAAGCATGATTTGGATAAACATATTTCAGAATAAGGAAATAGTAAGCCAAGATGGTTATTATCAAGGGATGTTACGGATGCAAGAAGTTTTTCAGGTTGAAGTGTAAAAGGGCTAAGTAAGGACTACTTCAATCCTTATATGGTGCATTAGGTAGCAAATGGGAAATTCGTTGTTTACGTTAGGCAATCTAATGTGGAATGGTAAGTATAGGATCGGCACTATGGCAGCAAGGTCGGTACCATATAGGTAAGGATAGAATAATTGTAGGCAACAGATGATCTATGTATTGTGTTGTTCCCCTGAAGGCTACAGGCGGTCTAGGTGGACAAGAATAGGACAGTATATATTTTATATATATTATTGGATTTATATCATAGTGGATGTTTTCCACCTAAGCTTATGTAAATCTTGGAATTTTAGGGTTAAATATCATACTTGGATATGGAAAATAAGGGAATAGTAGTCCATAAATTAACGAGGAACTTCATTAAGGAAATTGTATTGTGATTCCATGTTTTGTTAGGAAATTGATATGGGTTAGAAGACATAATGGGAGGTTGTTATAAAATTGGAGTAAGTAGTATTTTAATACATTGGAATGAAACACGTAGCAATGTAAATTTCTATAAATTATCCAGTTTAGTATAAAAGTGTATCATTTAAAATAATAAGGAATATACCCAAAAGAAATAGATGTACAAAATAGGGATAGTCACTGTATTTTGTACTGTCTATTTCAATAATAGACAGAAGAGATAATTCCTCGTAATTCAAAATATAATACAAATTCTCTTTTAGATAATTTATGGAAAGCTACAAAGTTCAAATTTCTATTTTGAGGAAAGATGTAGTTCCAAAGCATTAAAATGCCTATACTATAGTTTAACAATGGTCAATTACATGATAATGATGATCGTGTTTAGGCCATCGTTAAGTATAAGTTGAACCATTTAAGGTAAAACATTATTCAAGAATAGATTCTTCTACTTCAAACAGAAATTTAGTATCATTGTAATTGGTTGTCAACCTAAAGTCAATGTCTTTGGTAAAAGGAAATCGGATAATTGATAAATTTTATCGAATTGAACCATGGGCTTTAATGTTGTACTTCACTATTTAATACAAATTTTATTAGATTTTTGTCTTGTACTTTTCTATTTGATACAAATATTATTAGAATTTTGACCACTAACTAAACTCTAAATATCTATGTGATACAATGACGACGAAGGGTAAAAACAAATATTATTAGATTTTCGACTACAAACTAAACATTATATATCTATGTGATATATTGGTCACGAAGGGAAAATGCACACAATATATATTTATTGGGTGCAGCTTAAATGATTAGATTTCACCTAGAATGATCAATAAGCAACGGAACCCGTATCCACAGACATGCTGTAGCAATGTCTGTACAGACTTTAATGTTTAAAATGTTTAAATATTACCGAGGGTTGATTTCACACTTGGAAATAACACAAAGTATTTGTCAACTCTATTTCTGGATTTAACTTAATCAATATAATTTATAGATATTATAAATTAAAATAAAGAAAATTAATATAAATGTTACTTTGATTTATCATATTTTTTCCTTATATTTATTTGAAGTCGCAAAATTAACTAAAATAATATTTGAATGGTATATATTGACTAATGTGAAATATGTGGAAATATATTATTTTTTGTAAAAATCCGGTGTTGAGAAGCAATTAGTTGAATTAATAACAATGGTATAGTTAATAAAAATGGGTTTAAAAGGATTTAATGTGATGATTTTGGAATTTGATGATAAATCATTTTTGAGATAAATATTTTAAAATTTTGAATTATTAATCAATGATGAATTTAATTATTTTGAGAAATATTGATATTTAAAATTTTCATTAATTTGTATTATAAGTGATTGGAATATTTCTATAATGATTAGTGTTGACAATAAATAAGATTAGGAACTTATTTTAAAAGAAAGAGAAATTTTATTTTTAGTTAAATAAGAAGTTTTGGAATTATTTAATAATTGACTTTAAAGGTGTAATATGGTAACAATTATTTAATTAATATAGATTACAAAAAATTATTATTATAAGATTTTGTAATGGAAATAAAATGTTTATTGAAGATAAATATGAATTTTTATTTGGTGTTTTTAACTAATTTAACATGATTTATAAATTTATTAGTAAAGAAAAAAATGGGCTAGTGTTTGTGTAAGGTTGCACGTATCATCATATCTAGACTGTTCATAAGTCTAGAAAATTCCCTTCAACTCATGAACAACTTCACATTTCCTCAGCAG
The DNA here is from genome assembly GCA_030737815.1 of Allium fistulosum. Classification (NCBI taxonomy): domain Eukaryota; kingdom Viridiplantae; phylum Streptophyta; class Magnoliopsida; order Asparagales; family Amaryllidaceae; genus Allium; species Allium fistulosum. The sequence continues at coordinate 675,805,305 of CM060907.1, read as the reverse complement.
TTTTTATTTTTCATTTGTTTCATCATGAAAACAAAATTAGGGTAAACCCTCCTCTTATTCTAAAATTCAAAACAAATCAAATAAATTACAATAAATTCTCAAATTCAACTATGTGCATCCCAATACCAATCTATATATATGGCCATAAAAAAGTTAGAGTTTTGATCATGATTTCGAGAACTAGAGGTGGATATAGTAAAGAAGAAGAGGAGGGGGAGAAGTTTTCGGGTGAGTATTTTTACTCATGAACCTATGTCTAACTATGTAATTCTTCAAATATGTTTAATTGGATTTTTGTATGGATGAATACATGTGTGTGCATTGAATTTGGGTTAGAAATAGTAAGGTATTAAGGAGGATAAGGTCGAAAATTGATCAAAACGATCGATTCTGGCATCAGAACGCATGACCACTAGGGTGATCGGTCAACCACTAGTGGTCGATCGTTGGTGCCATCGGTCGTGCAAACCAGTGCAAGTTTAAAAAGTATATTTATTTATTTATATATATTTTAAAATGTAATAAAGCGTATGTTTTATATTTTATGATAATTAGATTATTTTGAAGAATTATTTTATAAATTTGATATTAGTTATATTATTAAATATTTGTCTTCAAATTAGATTTTGAGTTTAATAATTATTTAAAATCTTATGAAATTTCTAGAAAAGTATGAAGTGAATTCTAATTAATATTTTATGGATTTTAAAGTATATAACATGAATTTTGAGTATAATCTAAAGTTTTGGAAAATATATGTTATGGTTTTGAAATAAGAGAGATTATTTTGGATATTATAAAATTTATTTAAAAATCATATCTAATTTTAGTAAATTATAAAAGGATTATTATGTGTAATATTTGGTTTTATAAGCTATTTCAAAGGATTTAAAAATAGAGAAATGGGTTTCCATAGGTAATTGTAAATATTAAATTCCACTTGATTTGTAAATGGTGGAAAAATTTAATTATTTTGTCTATGTAAAATTTATAAATGAATTTTATTAACCATGGATATGTTTTTATAAATGAATATGTTAGAGAGATTTTTCAAAAACATAAAAGTATTTTTTACAAAGTAATCACGATGCCGAATGCTTTCATGACTCAGAATCAACAAAATTAAGTGATATAATCTTGCCTATTAGAGAAGTAATTATATTATTTTTAATGCTTATGTAATTATGGGAATATTTGAAATGTTAAAAATTAGTTCGCTATCTCGATATTGATGCAGACAAAATAAAAATGGTAAATACTGAAAATGATAAAAGACATAGGGAATTTACGTGGTCGGATGTTAAAAAATCCTAAGTCCATGGGTAAAATGTCACTTTCTTCCTTCTTGATTCTCAATAAAAACAAAAATGGCAGAGAGTACAAGTGTTTCATTTTATGTGTCCAAAAAGATTAATGTAAAAATCCCACTCATTTATAGTATGCAAAGACTCAAGTCGATTACCAATGTCGTCCTTCCACTCTCTTGATTTCGGCTATTGGATTGCACCACGTGTCGAACACCCTTCTCACTTATTTGATATGCGTGGATTGCTTACATGGCCTTTGGCGGGAACTTGTGATTTGAGCGGTTGGACTTTGAACATTGGCGGAAAACTTGAAACTGAGAAAGAATGTTTGAAATTAAGGCAGGAAACCTCAAAATTGAATAGATTGTGCATTCCCCATTCTGCGAAGAAACAGGCCTATGGACTATGCACATGTGTGGATAAATTTACAATGGTGAATGAACTCTCTTTTCTAGGAGAGCTGTATCATTATCAACACTTTAGTACCTCGCTTCACCTCGTTGGAAGTCGTGCCTTTGCTATGCCCAGGGTAGTGATGTCATATAGCCATTATGTTGCACTAATACTTTTGAAGTTGTACTGCATTATCCAATTTGCAACATTAGCATAACACGACACTAGGGATAGTTAGAGTAGAGTTGCGTGGGTCGGTAGAAGATATTGAGTTTCTAATTTGAAGGGTGATTGCCTTGTGTGAACCTATTTTGAGCTGCTCGAAACATTAGGATATTGTGCCATCGCTTTTTCTTAAAGCCAGATTTAATGATCTTTGGAATGAAGTTAGAGTCTCTTGGTTTACCTTTAAGGAATAAGGTTCGGTTTTTGGTTACGGAGTAGTCTTTTTAAATCATCTTATTTCATGAGTCTTTATGCTTATGGTCATGCCTTTTAAGATTGCAGCGCTGTCTTGTCACGTAAAAATGGCAATGCATTCTTTATTAACTCGATGTTGATATAAGATTGCGGCATTGTCGTATCACATCAACATTAAATGGCAATGCATCCTTATAGCTTTCTGATACAAAATTATGGCTCAGACCTGCAATTTTTAAATCTTAGTTTGAGATTGCAGCACGTCCTAGTTTGCATATGGTCGCTTAAGGGGGTGTGTTGTAGTCCTATATTGTTAGCGTGGCTTTTGGGACCACAACATAGTTTCTACATCTCATTGTTAGGTTGAAACCATGCCACGGTTCTACCTATTGAAGCAAGCATGAAGGTTGCAGATTGCTTCATTCACTTTATGGCCATTTTAGATTATAGTGTCAATGTTATGTTGAATGAGTGAATGCAGTCTCTATATTTTGTCGTAGCTTCATATTATTTTGGCGTAGTTCCATTTGAATTTCATTTTGGTTTCTTTTCCTTATTCTGGCTTTTATTGTGGAAGCAGTTCCCCTAGCTCGGTATTTGTATCGGATTTCCTTTGACAATGCTTGGGAAAATATGGGTATAACAGAATATATTTATATTTATTTCTAAATAGATGTATGTGGGTGTTATGGTTGCATTAATTCTATGTAATGAGAAATTAAAATAGACAGATAGTAATACCATTTGGGATGGGGCATTCGGTAATATTTCTCAGGTTATTCTTTGGACTCGTTATATAGAATATTATTGTATTGAATAATAGGCGAGTGTAGCCTACGAACATTGAGTAAACATTCGAGTAACACTGGGTAGTATGGGATGTCCGAGCTGAACTTGTTCAATTGCATAAGTAGATGTCACTTGATAGGATAATGCCTACGGAGTATTTATGGTGATGAGAACTAGGGTGAGTAGGCTGAGGACCATAAGAATGTCTATTTATTGTGTATGCTCCTATTATACATCATGGAGTAAACCAGATTGGCTAGTATCCATCTAGCAGCCCGATTGTGGGGTCCCTCCCGAAATCCGTGACACACTTTTGATGTATATATGGCTGAGAGCCCTTGCCCCATGTCACTTAGGACAGAAGCGAGTTACCACTATGGCACTTGTAGGGTCATAGCTATTGCATTGCAAAGTCATGCATTTGATGCAAATTGGGTCACAATGGTCGTCGAGGTAACCGATGACTATAGAAGTAGCGCTGAGAGCGTGTGAGGAAGGCTCTTGGAGTAGGCTGAGAGCTATCAGTCTCATGTCTTGTTATTATTGATATAGACGCTACTTATTCACCTATATGAGATTGTTATAGATATGGTTGAGAGTTGTTTAGACCATTTGTTGAGACTAATTCGATATAGTTATATATTTGGTGCTGAGATCCCATTGAACTGAGAGTTCTAGAGGATTATCTACGATATAGAGAGCTGAGTAGATTACTAGAGGTTTGAAAGACCGTATGATTGTTTCTTTGGCTTAGAGCCAAGATGATTACTATGTGTCTACATGTATGGGTGATCCTTATGTGATTATAGATCTCCTTGATTGGTTGTTGGACTATGTGTCCATATAGTTGTGTAAGCCCATGCACATTAATTATATTGCTGTCGAGGATAGCTAGAGATGTTGAGAGCATGGTGTTAGACCCTGTACCTATCTTTTGTGATTATCTGATAGATGACCAAGGCTACCGAGGGTATGCCATATTAGTATTTCATGTTTCTTATTTGGATGATTGTTTGTGTATGTTTTCATGTTTTGTTGATTATGATAGACCCCAGGTATGTCTACTTTACGATTATCTAGGAGATAATCTTGGACATTTCTGAAAGCATGTCCTATGTAGCTGTGCAGTTAATGCCCCGCTATATCCCCGCTATAACTCTGATATATCTTATAGCGGATTCCTACCGCTACGATTTTTCCATATATCTCCAACATATAGCCTTTCCGCTTTAATCCCCGCTATTTCCGCTATATCCCGTTATTTCCGCTATATTCCGCTATATCTTCTATAAAAAATTGGATTGAAAAATGATATTTATACGCTATAAAAATTATGAAATTAATTAATTTCATTAAATTTTTGATATATGTTTAGAAATGATAATACTCTAATATTCTACTAAATTAAATTAAGTTATATAACAGTTTTACGTTCATTTACAATACATTTGCACATATTTTTATTTAAAATTATTTTTGTATTAATTATAGTTCAATTGAATGTTAATTTTTCACATAATTACTATCTATATATTTGTAAAAACAACAAGTATGGGATTTATATGCTATTTTAGAGTAATCCGATATATCCCGCTATATCTTCGCTACATCCCCGCTATGACTTTTTGCACCTCTACCGCATTGAATCCACCGAGCGCTTTAACTGCACAACTATGTAGTTTGTGATTGTTTATACTTGATGATATTTGGATGGAAGGATTGTTTCACACATTTTACATTATACACCTAGTATGTAGTTTGACTTGAGTTTCTATTTGAATGATTTTACATAAGCATGGTCTTGCTATGTATCCCTACATTGAGATACCTTTATACCCTTTTATGATACTTGTCATGCTATTATTGAAATACATGAACACCTTCATTTAGGCACATTCTGAACCATGTGTTATATGATACTCGGGTCAGTCCGAGACATTTCAGGTTCAGGGACAACATGACCAGCTTATAGATGTTGGGCTTAGGTGGAGAATAGGATGATACTATATATCATTATGTATTATGTACCTCATATACATATGACATTGTGTTGTATATTGGACTTATATTGTATTTGTTTTGAGTTAGTGGAGTTTTGATCCATTTTGTGTCCTACATGGTTTGTAAACATATTCTCATTATATATTATCGCTACATTATTGACTCTATGTTCTCTTTAAAAAATCTTATATATTGTGTATTGTTCTATCGTGGAAATGCACGTATTTATTGCTTTATTCCAATACTGTGTACGTATAAGTGAGTTTTTTCTTATGATTTTTGAAATATGTATCGGTGTTAGCCTAAGGGACTGTTCATATATGACATCCCAATATTGCCTCATTCTCCGTATTATCTAACAGTATTACCTAGTGATACTCTTGGATAGTATGGGTACAGAGGTGGGGTATTACATTTTCTAGCCTTTTGGACGCTACAAATACCACCATATTCCCTTATTATTTTGATACAATTCCGCACAAATGAACTAACCTCCATTAAAAAAAGTTATAGCTAATAGCTAGACCTTACAAGCAAAGCTTGAATTAGGGAGAATGAGTTCTCTATGGAGGAAAAAGCTTACAATACAATGGTTAATCAACCGATAATTTCATGTATGGTAAATTATTTTTAAATGTATAAGTTTATATTATAATTCATTATATATATATATTATTGAAAATATATTTTTCTAGAAACATAATATTCTTATCTATAATATTTAACTTATACACACACACACACACAATATTTTAAAGAAAAAATATATAATTTAAAAAATTCTTTTTTATCCCGACCTAAAATTATTTTTGAATTTTTTTAGTTTATCGATATTAATTTTAGATTTAATAATTACCTGTAAAATGAGTTAAGCACACACACACACACACACACACATATATATATATATATTAAATAAAAAATATTTAATGATCTGCAAAATCACTATATAGTTTCATGGAGACTACAATTTTTTATTTGAATTTTATCATACTTATATTAACTACTACGAATTTTATAAATAGTGTTATATATTATAAACATATTCAAATAATTAAATAAAATATTAGAAATATAACATGGCGAGATTTCGTATGCAACGAAGATTCTTTAAGCTATTGCTTGTGGGGCATCAATGGGCTATCAGGTAGTTCCTTCAGTTCTTGATTTATATCTCCATGTTTACTCTTCTTTCATTGCCTAGACATTTTGGTTTTATTTGAATACTATTGTTGGGAAACTTGGGGTTCATCGTAGAAGTTGGATGTGCATTGCTTTATTTTTATATTGATTGCCAGGTTTTGGAAGTTATTTGGTTTAGTTTTAGGCAGCTACTGTGTTGTTCCTTTTTTAGTTCTTTTTATTTGCAATTGGTTTTTTTCCCACAAGATGTTCTGCTGTGAAATTAGGGTCTTGTGCACTTTCGAATGGTGTTGTTGGAATATGAGTATCTTTTTTGGTGGTCCATGATCATATTCCCTTTGTTAACATAGAGTTTTAGCTTGTAATGTTTTAGCAGTGAGTGATGGTTAGTTATTTGTAATGATATCAAGTAAGTCTTCTATGTATTAAGTGTGATTGTTGTGCAATTCTTGAGTGTTTGTACTCTGTAGATGTATGTGTCAAAACTATTGCAGACCTTTTCCTCACACTTGTAGTATTTTTATCAATAAAAAGTGCATGAGCCACTACAAACCGGTTTGCCTTAGCAAAAAATACAAAAATAATAATTAAATAAAACAATAAACTAATCCCAGAAATTTATTTTTCGGATCTGGAAAATTAAAAAAAGTGCATTTTATTATTTTTATTTTATTTTTATCATTTATATATATTTATTGTTATAAGTTTTAAACTTGTCAAATATAATAAAATAATTTATAAAACAAATAAAAATATAATAATTTTTCAGATCTGAAAAGTAATGTTATGATTTTTGCACATTATAATGTTTTTATTGAATTTTTACATAGCTATATAAATTATTATGAAATTTAGAATTAGTCAAATATATTAATAAACTATATATGTATATATATATATATCAATAATGGGGTGAAAATTATATATCTATACTTTGTTATTTACATACACATAAATATATCTATATTTACATACATATTTGAATATGTATTTATATCCATGCCGCATATATTTGCATGTCCAAAGCACTTATAAATCCCGATAATCATGTGTATACATACATACATACATACATATATATAATAGTATTTATAAACACTAACATACACATATATATCCATATGGACGTTATTATAATATAATAATGGACATATGATGTTCATTATATACATCATATATAATTTAGTTAAAATAATTATAATAATACGAACTTTAGTTCAAAATAAATCTTTTTATATCAAATCAAATATTAAATAAGAATTAATGTAATCAATAATATTCATAATAACACATTAAAAAGATCCAGCACACAATGAATAAAAGATTTTTTGTCAAAATTTGCCATTTTTATCTTGCTTTCAGATGCACCTGATCTAATACATGTGTTGTACCATAACTTTTTCTAAGTTATTATATATTTTCGACTTTATGAAGCTATATCCAAAGTAAATAACCTACAAACATTATGAAACAAAATGTTGAATCTTATCCTTTCGGTTGCAGGACATAGCCTTTGTCTAAATGCATTTCTCCTAAATGTTAAAATCAACATATTTCCTAAATAATAAGAAAATAAAGTCCTCTAGTGGATCTTGAGACCATGAAAAATTATAAGCCAAGACTATATAATGCTAAGTGTCGAAGATATATGCCAAATGTCGAATACAAAAGCACTGGCTAGATTCCAAACCCAAAGTACTAACAAACTTCTAGTGTTTCAAATATATTGGCAGATATTTCCTCGTTATGGTATTTACTTGGCTCGAAATTCCCATCATAAAAGAGTTATGTGGCATAAAGATAGAGTTTTGGCCACCAAAAGTAAAAAATGTAGTGACAATGGACTCAATGAAAATCAACAAGGCACGTAATGCCTCCGTTGTAGGCTCATAATGCCTTCATAATGTAGTCTCGTGTACAAATTAAGTAAAGCAAGGCAAACAGTAACAATCCGCCTTTTTTGACCCTATGTTTTAAGGCTTGAACCAATGTTCAAACCATGAAAACTGAAAATAATGAGTCATAAACAGATGGTAACAAGAAATAAAATAATATTTCTAACTTTATCTTTCTAAAATCATATCGAGAGGAATAAATTTATTAATATCATAAAATATTTATACATCAAACCATATCAATGTTAGTTACATCCTTTTAGAAGTTCATACAATACCAATCACAAATCCACACCACTGTATACAGGTCATATGGTATATTTACAATACTTACATACACGTCTATGTGCTCCATCAACCTAAATAGTACAAATATAGAGGAAAATGGAGAGGATCAAACATAAGTCTGAGTGAATGAAACATGTATACCCTACATATACCATAAAATACAGGTATAATATAATCGGTGCCTAACCAATATGTAATCACTTCCTGGACTCGCCATATGCACTACAAGATCGCTTTACGTCTAACTATCCAATACGTGTGTAAACACGTCCTATACCTACCATATGCGCTATAAAATTGCTTTACAGCCTACTCAACACTTCTTGGACCCACCTATACGCTACAGGAACATGGAAAACTAATTAAACGCTTCATGGAATCACCCTATACGCTATATGACCGTCGACCTACGATTACATATCACATTTCGATCATGAAACCTCGTCACTTAATCGTTTAAGCTTGCTTCATTTCCTTGTAGTCACATCGGGTTAAATATCTCAAAATTATTCTAGAAATGTCGAGAAATTTTTTCCGAACACTAACTCTTGCTGGATACGACCCTATCATGGTTTAGGTTCAATCTAGCCCAGACATCGGTCATCAGATTATCGACGAATAAGCAGTCGCTTTGGTTGTTTGCATTGGTTTTATCATTTAATACAATTGTTTATACTTCATTTATACACTGGATTATAATCATTTTATAATTCGTAATCGAGGGAATCATTTTATATTGAATTTTGATTTCTAAAAACTCAACTTATATGTTAAATCAATTTATACCATTTATTCGGTAAATAAATTATATTTAATTCAAAATTAATCCTAAATAAACAACTAATTATCATCGTAATAGTATAATTGTATAATATGATGAATTAAACATGATTTACTCACTAATTGTTGATCAATACCTCCGAATGAAGAACGAAAGATTCTCTCCGCTATCCTACAATATAGAGCCCAAAAAACTCCATAGTCCATTCTGAATGTGCCCTTGTTTCAATATCAAATTTTCTGATTTTCGTTGAGAAGATTGAAAATTATGGATTTTTAAAATTGGTGGTTGATTTTGAAATTTTTGAAAGGAGGAAGAAAATGAGTTTTTGAAATAAACGTACGGTGGCTTCTTGTTTATTGGAGGAAAAGATGAAATGGTAGAAATATTAAAATTATAATTCAAATTATTACACCCAAAGCCCGCTAAAGCTCAGTTAAACCAAAAATCGGTATTTCCTCTGTACGGTCTCCGATTCGGACATGTTTATAGTCAAAATCCATCAAAAAAATGTGCTTTGTGCAATAGCGAATTATAGTCGTCAAATTCCAATGTTTTTAAAATGATCACTTTGCCTTTGATTATTACTATAATAAAATATCACTTTTATTAATTAATTATTGATTATTAAATTTATAGGGTATTACATCCCCCCCTACAGAAAAAGTAATTTCATGCTAGAATGTCCAGAGGATAGAAAAATGCAATAAAATCTCTTACGCATCATTTATCACTCGTATGGTATACATGACATACACAAGAAACAAAATAAGCATCCATAGCAAACATAAATGTGGGTGAGGCAAACATAATAGCATACTAAAACATATAGGCATGTGTGATGATGATTACTTGCAATATACTATACCAAAATGCAGAAATGTGACTAATGCACCTTACATGAATGCAATTGATATGGCATATTAGGCTTGAATGCATAATACCTTATTATAAGCATATAAGTTCTATATGAATGCAATAGTCATAGCACAAGAAAGCATATACTTAGCAATTTTAATCTTAACAGCTAATTCATCCAAAGAAATTAGACCTAACCTAAGGAAACAGACCAATTCTAACAAAGCAAAGTTAACATAAGGAACATACCGGTAAGAGTTCAAGATGCGAAGCTCTTGTCTTCTCTTCAGTCTCTCATGTGCTCTCAGTTGGATATTTCCCATACTATATTCTTACCATCTTTACCACTTTATTCCTGAGTCATTTCAAATCTTGTTCGATAATACATGTCGAACCATGTGATGAACTTGGCACAGGCTCTAACTCCACACCCTTCGGTTGACTTGACTCGACATGTACACATTTTTGCAAATTTGATGTATGGAATACATCATGTGCTCCTGCCATCTACCCTGGAAGCTCCACTCTATACGCCAAACTTTCAATATTGAAAAAACACCAACAAATATGGGTGCCGGCTTTCCCAAACTCCCAAATCTCATCACTCACTTTAAAGGAGAAACCTCACGAATACCAAATCACCAACCACGAATTCAAATTATGTATGCCTCTTATCAGCATATGACTTCTGTCAGTCATGTGTGGCCTTCATCCTTTTCTTTATCAATTCCACCTTCTCCAAAGTTAATGGACTGCTAAAGGGAGTAATAGCCTGCTCGGCTTCTATTACTTCGCTTTGACCCTTTGGCTCATCAAGCAGTTCGTTACATATTCTGTTACATGCATACCATCCCTAGCCAATAGAATACCCTCTTCGTATCTCAATTCTCAATACAGCTTATCTCCTTCTAGATGAATGATCATCTTATAATTTGACACTCACCCAAAACATCCTCAATCAGCTCCTTAATTTGCAATACCTAATACCTTCCATCTCGCCTCAGGAATCCTTTCTGATCCTTGGAGTAACTGAAGCAGCCCTGCTTTCTACGCCGCATAAATAAATAAATTTAATTAAAATAAAAGTATTTGAACTCAATTTATGATTATTAATATTTTGAAAATAAATTATTGGTTAATTAAATTTACTTAATAAAAGATTTTGTTGTAATAAATTGAATTAAATTAATAAATTCTTTTGGAAGAATTTATTGAATTGGATAAAATGTTTTAATCAATACAAAATATTTTGAAGTCTATATATTTTTATATAAGTTTGGAATAGTTAAAAAATAAATTTATTTTATAATAGCACGACACGATGAATGATTAAATAAAAATAAATGAGTGTTGAATTGAATAAATTTGTCTAACTATTAAAATATAATTTATAGTATCAGGTGTGAATCAATTTATACTAGATTGAAATTTACTTCAAGGATAAAAATTCAAATTTAAATGCATAGTAAATTAATTAAAAATGAATTGAATTAAATCAAGGCCTAAAACTATTTCAACCCAAGCCCAAGCCCAAGCCCACACCCTCTTTCCTATTCTAAACCCATCTTATTCTTTCTCGAATACTCTAGCCTTTATCCTCAACTTAGTATTGGATATCCCTGGTTTCTACACTTGCCCTAGAAAACCATAAAAAATTGCGCGCTTAGTTGGCGTGATGGGGGTGGGCAGACGATTGGCGACAGCTGTAGCAATGCGACCTGGTGGTGGAGGATGTAGGTGACACATGACTGGACGGCGCAATGGTGACGGTAGGCCTGTGAATGTAAAGCATGCATGTGAACTTCGAGGCTAGAGGGTGCTAGCAAACTATGTGGGCTGGGGCATCGAATGTTTGCGTTTTGAAGAATTTGGTACATTTGCTAATGCTAGCAGTGAGGGAGGAAGGTGATGCGGCTGGAATTTTGGTTGGTGCATGAAGTAGCAGTGACATATGGGTTTTAGTGGTAAATATGATTCAACCTTGCAAGCATCGATCAGTGAGTAAATTTTCTTACTCACAACTATAGTTTAGAATGCTTGTTCTATGATTTTTCTTGAATTCACTACAAGAAAAATTGTTATTGGTTGCATTAATTAGTGGCGTTTAATGCTAAATGCAACTAATAGTTATTTAGTAAAAATAAAAACAAATAAATAAACGCAACCAACTATCCCGCCAGCCATTCTTGAAATTTTGATAAAATTTTAGGTCGACCGCTCTTTTTTCTTTCTCCCTCGTTACACTTAAACTTATTCCCTAAATCCCTAACCAAGTCTACATTAAAATTAAAAAAAAGAAACGCAGATGAAAGAGGGGAGAGACTATGGTGTAGCGATTATGTTAAGAGAAACGCAAATCTGAAGGAGGCACGCGATTATGAAAGAAAGAAACACAAATCTTAAAGAGGCGCACGAGCAAGTAGGGACAGCAACAGAAGTATGTGATGTAAGGAGAAGGCTGCACGACTATGGGTAGCTGATGTGAAGTTTGAATGCCAGTAGCAAGTTTTAACAACGATGATGGTGAGTATTACCTCTTTGGAATTTACCGTGAGTATGGCAATCAATTTTAGTAATTTTATCATGTTGTTTTAATTTCATATGAAGTGAATTTGATGAGTGCCTTCTGTAATGATCGCTAATTTTCTAGAGCAATACTAACGACTGTGGTGTAATCAATTTTAGTTATGAGTGCTTGCTATAATAATAATTGGAAAACCAATTTTCTAGAGTAATTAATAAGTGAAATTTCAGGAGTAAGGATTTCACAGTCAATCATAGAATGGTCAAGTTTATGCTAATGTTTACCTCATAAAAGTTGAAATTGCAATTTTGCAACGAGGAATAAGAAATGAAAAAAGGGAGATGTGGAGTACCTTAGTGTTGCAATGAATCACAGTGGTTACGTCTGTAGGGATTAATGAGCTTTCTTTGTTTACAATCGGGTTTTAAATGGATTTAAGAATAAATATGTTGGTTCAGATACTTAGAAAAAAAGATAGGAAACATGAGGTTTGTTAAAATTTTATATCATCGTTTAAACCTAATGTCTTGCTTCAACGGTGTTTGTGAACAAATATATATATGCTGCTCCATTCTCTCCTGCACATACGTACGCATAGTGCCTTTGCGTCCTCTATTATTTAATCGAAGTTTATGCAGCCGCTCAGATCATTGATGAATTTTAGTAGTGTGTGGAAGTTCATTTGTTCTCTAGTTATTTAACAATGGTATCTTTTCTTTAGTATTGCGACGCACTTGTATAAGTGGAAGTGCTCCGATAGGTAGTGAGTCCATAGTACTTCGCATAGTTGCATTATTTCTTCATACTCAAATTCTGTACGATCACAATCATATGTTATTGATGTATATGCCATTCACGACGTTTAACTCACTTCCACTTTTTATACATGTTAATGTCAATGCAATTTATTTAAAATGAAACCAAACTTCAAGATGCTTGTTCTACACTACGAGCATCATCTTCACAAATACTATTTTAAGTATATTTGGACTATCAACACGGACAAAATCCTTGTAAAGGTGACCTTTAATGATATTATATGATTCCATTCAGATCATATAGCTTTAAATTTTCGAAAGTGTAGAATGCAGATGAGGTGAAGAGGGAGTGGTGAATATATTTTTTAAATCATTTTGGATCATTTTTTAGCATTAGTTAATAATATCAGACTCATCTAAAAATTATTTACAAAATTAGATCAGTTTTTGCAAGCTTGATCAAAATACACTAGCACAATCTAAAATGACGGTTGTTGATTTTGGTCACTTTATTAGAAACATGGGATCTGTAATGCCTGCTTCAGTGGTGTTTTTACTGCATATGAACATATTACCATTAAGTTTGAAGGATAACCAATACTGAGACTATGATATACTTTGTCCAAAAACTTTTAACTAGATATAGATAAATAGTCTTGAAGAGTTCTTGGGTTAACTTACAATTGTATAGTAGTATTTTAGCAAAACAAATTGAAGGTAAGTAATGAATTGTCTTAATACTCGAACATGTTAGGAAACCTCATGAATAAAATGCATCGGATGCCACTATAAGACAAACCACAATTTACTGAGCTTATGCTCCTAATTCTTGTTTTATTTTATGTATTTCTTATCAAAATTAACCTATCATTGCAACCATGCAAATATAAAATATAATAGGTATAACTGGTTTATAATGTTGTAGAGATCAATATTTGATACCTATCCTTTTATAATAATTGATTGTAAATTAACTTGCTGAATTGCAAATTACAAGGTTTCAAGGTAGCCAAACAAAGTATGTTTAGGCCTGCATTGAACGGGAAAGCAGTTTCAACAAACCAGAATCGTACCAGTGCTGGACAATTCATGTCAATGCATCAAAGCCTTGATGTTTAGCTTGCGGAACTCAATCGAGATGCCTCGGCAGCTGTAAGTGTATGTCTTGAAATCCATATTTGATAATTTTTGCCAATTTTGGATTTGTAGTAATAAGCATGCATATCTGTAAAATTCAGGGTGCGGCAAGGCATGTTGCTAAACAAAAGAAGAATGTAGAAGTGGAATCTGTTGGTGCAGCTTGAAATTTTGGATCAGAACAAGGAGAGGTGAAAAAAATATTTCTTGAGGTGACATCTAGTGCATATTCTTAATATTGCTGCATGTGTAGTCTTTCTTTTGATAAAGATGAATCGACTATTGATGAAATGCTAGGTTCTAATAGGTGAATTGTGGTCTTGGGTGATGTTGTAGGTGTTAATGAAGCTTCATATGTCCCTATTGATGTTAGTAGGGAGGAGTTGTATGATCCCATGTTATTAGATCCAATCGTTTTGCAATATAGATCTACATATCATTCGCTGGAAACTGATGATACAGTGTTTGATTCTAGATGTGCAATCAATTCTAAGTGTGATATTGGTTGTGCAATTCAATTGCGTGAGACGAATAAAGGTTTTGTTCATGTTCTTAACAAAAAGTTCATAGCTAAATCTTGCAAAGTTGGAGTTTTGAGTTAGTTACTTCTAACTGTTTTGACTGCCTAAAGTCATTGGATGATTTAAGAGAGGAATCTAATCTGCCTTGAAGATTAATATTACCCTAAGTAATTTGTTTCCCAAAATAATTAAGTTAAACCAAAATCAAGTTTATTTCCAACAATGAAATAATTTGATTTAATTTATTTTTAATGGTGAATATAAGTATACATGTGGCTTACTCTACAAGAAATGAAACCAAGTTAGTTTCATCCAGTGAACAAAACTTGTATATAAATGATTTAGACTGGAGGATATTCATTATTAATAAAACAACGAAGATAAACAGAAGATAAAATAACAGCAACTTACTTTGCAAAATGGTATAGTTTATATGGTCAAAGAAAGGAAAAGACACATACATAAAGAAAACACACACAACATGTTCACAGCAACTCCTAACTCACGCACATAAAAAAACACAGCCAATATAGTATGCTATCACACACACTTGTACCCTGCAAATGACAGCAACTTCTCCTAGTTAACACACATGCAACAACCCCATATACACACACACATATATGTATACATATATACATGTATGCAATCATAGCAGCTTTCCACTAAAACACACACACACATAACTCTCACACTGTACACACTTTCACTGATGCATACACTGCAAGCATGTAGTAAGCACACAAGCAAAACTTATAACTAAATAATTTAGACTTGTAATTACCATGCTATGTATTTGTGTTGGTAGAAGAGCAACCCAATCACTGACATATGTGCGTGCTATGTGTTTGCAATTTTGAGTAAATGTGAGCACCTTTAAACTCTACAATGAAGTGAAAATAATTATTTTAAACCTTATATATATATTTGCCTGTGGAACTGAAATGATAAAAGCAGAGTTACTTTGTAATTTTTGCAATTCTTAGATGAGTGAATGTGGAAGCAAAATTTTATACATGAGGGATTGCGTGAATTAGCAGCATATATACATAAATATGCAAGTGGGTTGTACGTGTTAAGTGGAGTCAAGTGCATGCATGTTGTTGTGTAAAGCCTAGTGTGTGTTTTGTGTAGCGACAGTGTTTGAGTTGTGTGAGTCTGTGTTATGTGTGTTCTTGAGTGTATATATAGGTTTCTATGTACAGGTTGTGTAGGTAGGTGCATGGGAACATGTGTTCATAGTTGTGTGATGAGTTATTGCACTAAGTTCAGCTGTATATTGAGTTTACTGGTGCACTATGGTACTATGTTTTTGCATGTGTTGGTGTAACATATGTTAGCAGGCTATGTTTATTGTTAAGTAAGTGAAGGTAGCAACTGTTAGTGCATGAGTGGCATGAGTGTTCCAACTTATACTTGAAAGAGCATGATTATGAAAATTGTAAACCAAATGTGTGTGTCTTTTATTTACAGACATATTTACAATTTCTAACTAATTTTATTATTTATCCTTGAGTTTGATTTGTAGATGGCTTGATGAAGTAACTTTGAGAATTATATTTGGGCTAAACAATTTGGAATCCAAGTTATTAATGTACTGACCACTATAGATCACAGTCATTTAGCCCTTACAAGTAAGGTATGTTTTTTATATTCATTCTATTGCACGAAGCAACAAATATTTGGTGATTTGAGTATCACAAGGAAGCCTGAAAGAAAAATTTATAATTACAGTTTAAAGTATGTATATACGCATATGCACCAAATATACTTCACGTTCAAGCAGTTTCTTATTCATTCTCTATCCATAACCCATTTCGCTTCTTTTTCAACTTTCTCTAGCTTTTTATTTGCAGTTCTCTAACGTTTCATACTTTCAAGCTCTTCTTGCACTATTGTGCTGAAACATTCGAAAGTTAATTACATTAAGAAATGAATATGGTATAGCTTCATCTTTCTCGTCTTTGTTATAAACTCGTTTTCAATATGCTGACGTTTTTACATACTTATCCGAGTCCTTGATGAAGTGTTTACCCTTTCTAAAATTTTAATTC
The DNA here is from genome assembly GCA_030737815.1 of Allium fistulosum. Taxonomy (NCBI): domain Eukaryota; kingdom Viridiplantae; phylum Streptophyta; class Magnoliopsida; order Asparagales; family Amaryllidaceae; genus Allium; species Allium fistulosum. The sequence continues at coordinate 675,788,436 of CM060907.1, read as the reverse complement.
TAACATGTTTTGAAGATGCTCTGTTTCAGCCTCAATAGTAGTTTCACTCTTTACTTTTTCTGGGGAATAGATCAGAAAAGGAAACCAGACAGCAACTAGGCAATTATGATAAATTTAATGATTGTACTGAAGCCAAATTACCAAATATTTGAAAACAATTCATTTATAATATATTGCTTTAAGCAACTAAAAGACTATGATACATATCAAAAAATATTGATTGACAATAATAAAAAATATTACATATCTATTAACAGTTAAGCCAGTCAAATCATGAATTAGAGCCTGTATTTATATTCAGAGTTTATAGGTTAACATATTATCGTTGTAATTTATTAGTTTAACTTGCAAAAGGGACAATGTTTTTACTTGCCATAAAGCAATCAAGCTGAAAATAATCCAATGATTTATGAAGATGTTGAGTTAGAGGTAAGAATTGCGGTTCTTGAAGACTGTTCTTTCCTTTTTTAATTAGTTTATGCTTCAAAATGGTAATTGGTGACTCGGACAGAAAGTAGGTGGATATGCACTCTTATGAAGAGTATAATGCATCTCAATGGATGTGATGTGCTTTTCAACAAGGTTTTCATGTAGAGCTAATAAATGGTGGAGGTAAAAGGTCTAAATTAGTTAGGTATGTCACTACTTTTGGTCAGTATTCTAGAATTCTTATGTCACTACTAAATTAGTTAGTAACCGTGTCAAGGGTAGAGTTTACTATTGTGGATTATTTCATACTGACTGTATGCTACTGACGTTAATTTGGTACCAAATATTTGATGATTATTTGATTACTAGTTAGCTGTGATTGCAATGATAACATGTTAATCCTTTTTTTTAAACGGTTAATCCTTTTGCTTATTTATTTGATGATTACGACATATTTGATGAGTATTTATTTATTTGCTTATCCAACAGGGTGCAAATCTGGTACCAAATAGTAGATGTAAGCTGATTGATGCGGGTGAAACGGGACAAGTAGTGGCTGAAGGAACTATTGCTTCAACTGATCCAACAACGATGGTTCATTGTGTTCCGCTGGGAAAAGATGCGGTAAAAGTTTGGGTAAACTTTGTGAGAGTTAATGACGCATTGTTAATATGTGTTAATATAGAATATCGAGTTATAAATTACATGATTTTCATATATACATATATATACACACACATATATATATATATATATACACATATATATATATATATATATATATATATATATATATATATATTGTTGATTGTTAAACTCGTTTGCAGGTAATTAGCTATTTCGAAGCGAAGACTGTCGACAACAAAGAACTGGTAATCAAGCAACGAACATGAATTTAATTGTTATATATGTTGTCGTATTTTGTTAGTATCATTTGTGGAAACTTGTCTGTGAATGATTGTAGTATGTGACTTATTTTGTTGAAAAACTACTATCGAATTGATTATGGATATTATATTTGATTGTGAGATTAGCATGTTTTTGCAATTATTTGAATATGATGAACATATGATTGATTGTTTGTATATGCTAATTATGTGATTTAATTGTTTGTTTGAATATATGAAAATTATGCGATTGATCGTTCGTTTTAATATGAATAGTATATAAGCGATTGCTGGAAATGGTATAAACCATCAACTGTAAATAGTAGCATTTAAAATATGCTACCAAACAACCAATAACTTTTAGTAGCGTTTCAGAAATGCTACAGAAACAAATGTAACCCTACGAAAAAACCTATAGCTGCATTTAAAAGTGACTTTTGGTAGCGTTTACTACAACGCAACAAAAAGTTTTAGACTTTTAGTTGCATGTCGTATAGCAGCGTTCTCTAAAACGCTACCATAAGTTATGGTAGCGTTTTTTCAATGCTACTAAAAGTCTTTTCTGGTGTAGTGATTGTTGAGTGATTAGTTTAATTGTTAGATGATGATTGATGGTTGATATGGTTTGAATTGGTTAGAATTATGTAGTGGATGATTGTTCAATTATTGTGATGACTATTGGTTGATTGTCGATTATACATATATGCTGTGATATTTGAGTAATAAATCAATGTTTGTAGATAGTCGAACGACATTGGAAATTAATCGAAAATAGGATAATTGAATTAAAAGCTGAAGATTTGAAATAAATAAATAAATTTGAGAATAAGTAGTGAATTTTTAAATGATTTACGTATTTAAAATTAAAGATGTTGAAATAAAAAGGAATTTTTTTAAAGTGGAATGATTTTGGAAGATATAAAAGTGGAATAATTTTAAGGATTGCGTGAACAAAAATTATTTGGTAAATGATGAGTTAAGGAATTTTATTAATAAGTGATTTTTGAAGATTTAAACTTTTATTAATTGATTATAAGAATATTTAAAGGGGATTTGTGAAATGATATTTGAAATCTATATTTTTAAAGCGATGAGTAAATTTTATTTGAATTTAAAAGATTGGAAGTTTATAAAATAATATGTTGAGGTGATTGTAAGACAAATGCAATTTATAGTTTATCGAATTGAAATTATCATTTATGGGATTTGTTATATATATATTCTTAAGTGAATTTTTGGAAGTAATACATTATTGTGTTTGATTATCGAATTATTTTGGGGATGTTTTATATAAGGTAGAATATTAGTTTGATGGATTACTTTTCAATAATAATAGATTTGAAAAGGATTTGAAAACAAATGAGGATTTTAAATAATGATTTTGAAATCAAATATTTGGATTTGGAAATATTTTTGGATTGAGAATATCCTTTTGTATTTGTAACAACGTGCACCCTGGTGGGCCTAAATTTTCGCTAAATCGAAAACCCAAGTCCACCAAATTACGGATCGTTGATTTGGTATCCTGCAAATAAGCAAATAAATGCATATCAGAGCACTATCAATATAACTCACAACGAAATAGTAAAGAATAACAAAACATATAGTTACTGACCAAGATTGACACTTCTAATATTCAATGTCCCCGTTAGTATCGAGCATGCATTAGGAACTTTTCCTTCCATTATTTCCGCATTGCATCGGTACCTTTCTCTTTTACACATAACACTAGTCGTCTTGACTCCACGTACACGTATGATACGCCCTATCTTCCCAAAGTAGAACATAACTACAAATGTGTTTGTGTATGTGTGTGTGTAAGTACCACAGTCAGGGTCGATCGCCAATGCAGTACCTTGCCGTCGTGCATACCAAGGAATTCCCACAGTGCCTATGAATGGAGTCATTATGATTTAGCCGTATTCTATCTCGCTTTGCTTTGTGAATTTACTACTTGTCTGCTTTCTATTATGGACTCGGCTCTATGGACTATAGAGGACTCAGCTCCTTGGACCACCCCATCCATTTTTAAAAGAATGCTTTTATGGGTTAACTTACCTTTTCCTAACAAACAAACTAGCAAACAACCATGGCGGTGCTTGACCTAACATGACCTACCCTAGTAGGAGGTGTAGCTCGTTAGATGTAACCCTGTCCTTCTTGTTGACCGTGCAGGACCAATAACGCACTCAACCTATGTACAACTCCTACTCCTGATTTAGTACTACTACATACTGACATAGCGTCGAGCCACTCACCCTCCTATTTAGATTGCCAACGCAACCAAAGTAATATCCACCTCTAATTTATTGAAACAGACTCTACCGAGGGTACTCCTTCACCTATACGCAAGCGTATAGATTCCATGGGTCCTACAATTGAATTGTCATATATCAGTATAACATATACACAACTATTGGTGGCCCCTTGATGTGGGTAGACTTCTATTGTGTAACATTACTGACCTCGCATTTCGACCCATACCAATGACTATGACATTCTTATTTACTAAGTTATTTACTAACTTTTAATAATACACACCCGCTATAAACGCATACTTGAGGCTCTATGTGTGTGTCTTCATTCATTCTTATTTAATTATTGTGCTCGTACCATTTACCTTTAATAATATTTCTCTGCTTCTTTATGTGTTTACATCTTAATTACTTTAAGGTCATTTACCGCTTTCTATTCAAAAGATTTAAATATCTTTTCTCATTTACTTTCCCTTTTTCCCCACTATTTTACTTTCTTTTTCTATTCCTTTTAATCTTTAGTTCCTTATCTTGTTTTAGAGGACTATCTATACCATTTTATTTTAAATTATGACTTGTCTATCTTTTCATTTCCTTTATTTCACTTCCGTTTTACTTATATTGCGCATATTCTTTTTTTAGATTGTTTTTATCATATTTATGATTCTTTTAATTTATGCTTAGGGATTCTGTTTTTTAATGCATTGGAATTACATTTCTCTTAAATGGAATGGTTAACACTGTAAATTTCTATATCTTATCCAAAAAGGAATTTGTATTACATTTGGAATTACAACGAATTATCTTTTTATTTGAAATGGACAATACAAAATACGATAAATATCCCTATTCTGTACATCTTTCTTTTTTGGTGTATTCCTTGTTATTTCAACTGCTACACTTTTATTTATAAATATGAATCTTGATAATTTATAGAAATTCACATTGCAACATGCTATATAATTAAATAAATTAAAATACTACTTAAATCACTACGTTACTGCGATAACTCAATTTAAATATGGAACTATCACATATTCTATTAATTTCAAGGACTAATAATACCTAATATTCTCCAGATTTACATACATGCAATGTACAATACAAGTTATCAATAACTGAGTATTGTAATGACCCTAAGAAGAAAATAAAATAAAATAAAGAAAAATGAAAGTTACATTTATTTTAAGAAATTCTAGAATTATAAAATATAAAATATATATACATATATTGCATTAAAACAGAAAAGAAAATTTGTTAATAAATAAAATTGCATTGGAGCTTCTGTTTGATAAAATGCAAGGAGTTAAGGTAATTAAAAATTGGAATTCAAATCAAATGTAGTTCCATGTCCAAAGAATTATATAAATACATATATTCAAAATATGGGGTGTTTTCTGTTTTATTAAAAGATAGAATAAAATGAAGTTTAATAAAAAAGTTTAAATGTTTTATATTTGTGCTAGAAATAATTAGCATAAGATATATGTGATTTTTTTTTTAAAAAATACATAAAAATGTATGAAGAGCTACTGTTTTGACTAAAGGCAGAAAAATATATATACAGGATCAAATAAGAATTTCCATATCTTATATTTATTTCAAGCCAATAGCATAGTGTGAATAATTTTTACATTACATGATTATGTATGATAGTATGCATGATTGAATGGAGATGGTGGTAGGTAGAAAACACAAAGGGGATTTTCAGTTTCTTTAAACTTATAAAAATAAATATAAACAATGGGTCACATGCATATGGCATGAGTAAAATAGAGTCATGAAAATAGTATGAAGTGTTTAAAATGCTTGATTCCCGAAATAACTAATTGAGGTAACCAACAATGTGCATTTCCAATTAAGGACCACACAGGGAAAATGATTTGTGCATAAATATCCAAGGGCATCAAGGAAATTACCCATTTTTCTTAAACCCTAGAATGATTTTATAAATATCTGCACATAACCATATCCATCATTCTCTCGGGATCAAAACAAAAATAAAAACTAGGAGAAGCACTAGCTTGAGACTTTGGGGATTTGCTGTTCAGAGGATTAAGACAGTAAAAGGAGAACACTAAGTGAGTATTTATCCCTTTGTATGCAATAGCATTAAGTCCTCTTGTAGGCAGCCTAAAATGATTATAAGTTGTTTAAAAATCTCTGAAGTGATTTGTTATGGGTGAAATGAATGTTGTTTGTGCATTCTTGTTTAGAGTTTTAATTTGTATGTGGGTTTTTAAAGTTAAAATGATTTGAGCATTTTTGTTCTATTTTATCATTATTAAATATGTATATAAATTATTTAGGGAATAGGCAGCAAGACAGCGATCTAGCTCATGTTTATTTCTTGGATAATGAAGCATGAAACTAAATGTTCATATCATAAGATAGAGGAGAATTTCTGGGTTAGTAGGACTATGATGCTTAAATTATTCTTAGGAAAATTATAGGCAAACTGAGGTATTTTCTGTAATAAGGAAAATAAATGGGGAACATGGGGTTGAACCAGAAAGTATTAAAGAAGATAAGCCTTTCTGAAACATGAATGAATTGTGAGTTTATGATTGAATTCATAGGTAGAAGCTTGATAAAATAAGCTGAAACTGGAGGGGGATTTATCAAAGAAAAATTAAACTGGTCAATTGGGAGTTAGTCAATGATCTGCTTGCTTCAGGTGGGAGCAAGTATATGCATGGTGCAACTGCACCCTAAGGCCTTTGTGTGTTGGAATAAAATTAAATAACCTGGGAGTTTCCTTCACAATGCATACATGGTGTTCATTTGACAAGGAGTTAAAGACTATAAAATAAATGGGGGAATGGGGTTTAAAAATCTGGATCATAAAAATATTCAGACATGGAGATAAATTAATCAAGTTAAATTTTGTGCTTTGATTAATTACTGGGTGAAACTGGGAGCATAAAAATCTGAGTTTACCTATTCAGAAATGGAGAAAAATGAATCAAGAATTATATACATATTTATTTTGATTGTTTACTGGGTATTGTTTGAATAAATGAATGTGTCTTTGTGCCACTTGGTATTAATCAAAACATGCTAAGAATAAAATCTGCTAAACTAGGAAGACATTGCAAGATCACCAAAATTTATGAATATGTATACAAATTTGATAAATGCTCATACCAGTGAAAACTGACCCTTTTGGTTGCCCTTGCAATCATCTGGGTGTCTCATTATAATTGGGGCAGCTCAGTGAATTTCTTGCAGGGAATTGAAGTTGGCTTGATGGATGAAGAAGGCAATTAGCTGCTAGTATAAATAAGAGATATCAGTTTTAAATTTGCAGTTGCTTTGTAAAAAATTTAACAGTTAAACTTCATGTTGTAGTAATTGTTACTTGTAGGAAACTTTCTAAGTATTTGGATTAAAAATATGTACTTAAGTAAACCTGTTGTGAGTGACTATTGATGATGTTTGGTTAACTAATGATTTTATGAATGTCTGATTTGGAGAAATAAGGGGATAGACATATCATATAAATATGATATGTGTATATGATGAGCTCTGGTTTTTATTGCTTGAATTTATATTTTGACTTTATGGAAATTAAGAAGCCAAGGTGGTTGATTTTAAAAATGAACTCTCAAGATTTGAGTAGGGATATTCAAAAGAAATGAATTTGTGCATGGCAGGTAAGTGATACAGGCATGTGCATGAATTCTGGAGATTAACATGTATTTGTGTATTTAAATTTGAAATAAAATTATGAGAGAAATAAACCTGGAAGTTATTGTATTTTGAATAATGAATTGAATACATATAAGGATGCATTTCCAGAAAACTTAAACTAGGCAAAAACATGCTTGTGTTAGGAGTATATCTTTGTAGAAGTTTGTTAATATGAGGGATATGGGCTTGCAAGTGGTAAAAGAGGGACTATGGCCGGCCTAGATGGCCATGGGTCAAACTCTTATAGCCTGGAACCATTTCATTTCAATTCATGGAGTGTAAGTGTTTCCAGGACAATACAAAAGAAAATTCCAAGCAACCCTCAAAATAACACCAAGCATTACCAGTAAAACACCAAGTATTTAAGTCTGCGCCATGTTAAACTTAAAAATGCTAAATGACTTCAATTGTTCAACCTGAAATGATAAATAGGAATTAGTTCCAAAGTTCATGCCTGCAAGTATAATTTTTGAAGTGATTTCATACAAGCACTTGATAACTATCATAAGGTCAATTAAATACCATTTTAATGTTAATAGAGTTATTTAGGCAGAAAGCCTAGATAGCATAAAAAAAATGTATTGTGCATTGCAATGTTAAATATATATAAGTATTATAATTTGCCAAAAATGTATCTCTGGTAGTAGAACAAGGCTTAGTAAGGAAATAAATGGCTATGTTGTCAACACATATAGAATTTGTTGCCTGTTTGATTCAAACTCTCTTTGCAAATTTGTTAGCTCTGAATAGCAAAAGGGAAACAATTATGTATCATCAAATATATGATTGTCTTAATTTGTTTGTGTACTGATATGATTATATTGGTAAATCCAGGGTCTTGGGAAAAATATTTGGAAATTATATAAATATTCAAATATAAAAGAAATGGGTTTTAGTGGTGAATTCCTTCTGAATGTTTAAAAAAAAAATCTATGTGTTTATTAGAGTGAGGGTCACCATAGTTGGTATCAGAGCTATGTTTTAAATAACATAGCAAATATTATTGTATGCATATGGATGTTTGAATGCATTGTTTGAATTATTGGTGTTGAATGCTTTTGTTTTATATCTGAAAAAAAAATGTGTGTGCATGTGATACATGCACAGTGTGCACAGAAGTAAAATAAACAAAGTAAAGACACCAAGAATGATGGGGGTAAATAAACTAACATAGAAATCATATTTATAGCAATATGGTAGGACCAAGACATCACACAGGTGCAGGACCATCACGTGAGCCACCTGTGATAAACATGGAGGATTTTGTGAGAGCTTTGAGAGATGGAATAGCACCAAGGCATGATAACCCTCATGAGGAGCTCTCCAAACTGCTTAAGACATGCACCAACTTAGGAGGAAAGGATTTTGAATGCACTGAAGGAGCTATGGGTGTTCAAACTTGGATAAGAACTATGGAGAGAGTCTTTGCAGATATGCAAGTAAATGACCAAAGGAAGAGACATATAGCTTCAAGAAGGTTGAAGGGGGTTGCACTGGATTGGTGGGAAGTTGTGATAGTAGGAAGGCCAGAGAATGACATCACTTGGGATGAATTTAAGGCCATGCTTGAGGCTAGGTTTGTCCCAGCATCTGCTAAGGCCACACTGCTAGAAGACTTCATTAGATTAAGGCAAGGAGGCATGAGTGTGAATGAGTACACTCAGAAATTTGAAGGATTGTCTAAGTATGGAATGGTGTTGATAGGGAATGAAGAAGCAAAGAATGCAAGGTACATTCAAGGCTTGAACCCCAGTCTGTCAAGGGCAATGTTGCCATATAAGGATAAAACCTTTGATCAAGTAATTGATCTAACTCTCTCATTTGAGCAACATGATGCCACCAGAGAGAAACTCAGGAACATGAAGTTCAACAAGAAGAAGGGAGGGTAGAACAAAGTACAACCTTATGACAAGAACAAGGCAAACAAAGGAGTTAAGAAGGGGAAGGAGCAGTAGCACCTGAAAGCAAGAAACTCACTCATTGTTTTAATTGTGGAAAAGCTGGACATTATAGTAACCAATGCCCTGACCCTAAAATACCTAGAGGAAGCTGCTATAATTGTGGAAAGATGGGTCATCTAAAGAAGGATTGCCCAGAGACTAATAAAAGAACAGCAAGGATAGGAGCTTTGGCAGCCAACAACACTGGAAATGTTGGGCAACTTGAAGGTATAATTTTTATTCATACCCAACCAATATCAGTAATATATGACACTGGTGCCTCACATTCACTAATATCTCTGGAAATTACTAAGAAGTTAGCACTTGCTTGTGTTTCTATTGATCAACCCTTAACTGTACACAGCCCCATAGGGAGTCATTGTATGTTAGGGATGAAGTGTATGGGTCTGAAATTAATTATAGGGGGTTATGAATTTAATTCATATCTATATACTTTAAATTATCCTGGTATTGGGGTAATTTTGGGGGTGGATTGGTTAATGAAAAACAAAGCAATTTTAAATTTAGAAAATCTTACTATTTCTTTGGAGACAAATGAAGGCAAAAGAATTACCATCTTAAGTGAAATAGCAAAGAATACATGTTTTAATAAAATCTGGAGTATTAATGAAGTTCAAAAGGAATTAAAAATGGAGGAAATCCCAGTAGTCAATGAATATATAGATGTGTTTGGAGAAGTGAGGGGAATTCCTCAAAACAGACCAGTTGAATTCAAAATAAAATTAATGCCAGGGACTAGCCCAATCATTAAGAAGCCTTATAGAATGGGCCCAAAAGAGTTAGTGGAATTAAAACACCAACTAGAAGAGTTAGAAGAGAAGGGGTTCATAAGATCAAGCAGTTCTAGTTGGGGTTCCCCAGTGCTCTTTGTTAAGAAGCATGATGGAACAATGAGGATGTGTGTGGATTATAGGGATTTAAATAAGGTGACCATCAAGAATAAATATCCATTGCCTAGAATAGATGATCTATTTGATCAATTGTATGAGGCTAAAATATTTTCAAGGCTAGACTTAGCCTCTGGATTTCACCAAATGAAGGTTGTAGAGGAAAGCATTGAGTACACAGCCTTTAACACAAGATATGGCCTTTATGAATTTCTAGTAATTCCATTTGGTTTAATCAATGCTCCCTCCTATTTTGTAGACTTGATGAATAGAATTTTCAGAGACTTTTTGGATAAATTTGTTTTGGTATTTATAGATGACATATTAATTTATTCAAAATCAGAAAATGATCATGCTATGCATCTACATTTAGTATTATCCAGGCTTAGAGAACATGAATTAAAAACCAAGTATTCAAAGTGTATATTTTGGCAACATGAAGTCAAATTCTTAGGACACATAGTGTCACAGCAAGGGGTGAGTGTGGATCCAAGCAAGGTCATTGCAGTCCAATCATGGAGTAGACCCAAGACAGTGATTGTGACGCCCCACCTCTATACCCACGCTAGCCAAGAACACTACGGTGTAGTGCTGTCAACTAGCATGGAGAATAAGGCTGTTGAGGAGCGACCATCTATGTAATTGCTTTGTGCGAGCACCGATATGTCAGATAGAATAACATGCATTTTTATTTCAGGAGGAAATCCGACATACCAATACAAACTCAAAGCTACTACACAGTGGCTATAATAGTTTAGGACAATTGATATAAAAATAACACAGATAACATAAATGCGGAACACAGATGGAACAAAAAGTCTCATATATATAATAACTGATGTCAGTTATAATACATTTGACACGATACATATGATACAACTATAACTGTCGACTCTGGAAGTTATATATACAAGTACATTATCAACTAATATACATGAATACATATCATCCTATACAATGACACGAATTCTACAAAATAACAAAGACAACTTCAGAAGATATAAAAAGTCTTCATATCCCGAACAGCAACTCAAAGCAGGAAATCTACAACCTGAAACAACTCGGGTCTGACCCGAGTATTAAATTCAAAAGAAAATAATACACGGGTCAGTCTAATTCAAACTCAGTTATTAATGCACAGGAGCAATAATAATCAATATCGAATAGACAACAGTCACAGAAATCTCGTATATCCAACTTCTCGATAAGAGAATCAGATAACGGCAAATATAACACTAAACAGTGTTAAACGGAAAATCAACAATCCAAATCAGAATACAACTCCAAAACATTGAAATCAACCAACGAAACAATTCAACAAATCGAAACATCAATTTAAAACTATCGAAACTGATAGGGCTGAGTACACGCACGCGTGTACTGCCTCGCCACTATCGCAGGAGATACGCGAAAGCTCAGTGAAAGTCACAATGATCGCAAGGTCAAACCCCGAAATCGGGTTCAACTCAAGTGAATTTGAAAACAGACCCAAATGCATTAATATAATGCAAGCCAACAAGGGCAAAACTGCATATAAAACTAAACTGCAGTCACAAATGAATACGAGGGGCAAACTGCAACAAAACTGCAGCCACCACAATAATCACAATGGCGAAACTACACAAAAGAAAGCAAAAACAACTGCATAATAAAACTGCAGTTGAAACAAGTGAATAACCAGGAAACTAAACAGTCAAACAACGACAACTCAAGTGTCAAGCTCAACTGGATGGCACGACCTGGTCAAAATACACAAAACAATTACAAAGCAACCACCATAATGAAACTGCAGTTGTGTAACGACCCAGTATTTTGGACCATTCGCATCCATTATAAGTGTATAGGTAGACACTCATGCCGGAGTTGAATTGCTCAAAATACCGCGTTGTAAATAAATTTTGGCAAAACTCAGCATATACAATAAATAAAATAATTACAGATCACAGACACAGAGTAATATATTAATAATGCAGCGGAAACAAAAGGATAGTAGTTCATGAAGCTACTATATATATAACAGAGTTAGACAAGGTACAACAGAAGTCTCCAATACAATAGATGTCTCAATACAATAATCAAATACAAGATCTGAATACATCACTGGAATCAACAGAATAACTAAAAGCAGGATCGATAGATTGCTGGATCTCCAAGCGAAGCTCCAACTCCAAAGGTGAGTCTCAAATGCTGTATCACTCAGTCTGACCCGAGCGTAAAGCAAAACACAAAACACTCGAGTCAGGATTAACATTCTTATATTCAATAAATCCAACTCAAGTGAAATATCAACTGGAATACAAGTAACTTAAAGGATGTTTGGGATAACCATCCTCTAAGGGTCCGTTAAACTATTTACTATGTAGTAATATTCGCTATTATAATAGTGTCTAAATAAGTAAAGTATAATCATATCGGAAAATAGCGTTAAGGGGATGGAGAACCTTAACGCGGTCGGATCTTAAAATCATAATCGTAGTAAAGCTCGATATGGTAGGTGACACGGCACAACTAGGCAATGCCAGGGTAGATATACCAATTACGCACACGGACTGATGGAGCGCATAGCAGCCACTATCGTCCACCTCGAACAACATTCCCAAATCGGAGGATGGCCATCTAATCAATCACAAGTAAGAGTATAATATCGAAGAAATGCGTCCGAGAAGAGGTGCTACCTCACTGGTCCGAGATCGCTCCTGTTTTAGCCACCTTATGCCAACTCACGGGAGTTGGGTCCACGTAACATACCTTAAGAACGTCGCCACCATCCTACTTCATTCTGTAATCTCCACCGCGTACACGGTTGTCAAAGTGGTTTTCGGTATCGACAGAGAGTATGTCCATATCTGATCCCAGTCTCTTTGCCAACCAATCGTTATTATAACACCGTGGTCATATCAAAATAGTTTATATTTCAGAACCAAAATATCAGTATCATCTCGAAACCCAAATTAAATACGATATCATTTCACTTCAAATATATCCATTTTCAAAATCATATTACTTTCCAAAGTTATAATGCTTTCGAAATCATAGTTTGGAAATCACAGTATTTTGGCAATCATAACACTTTCCTTTTTAAACAGTTTAGATATTAAAATTTCGTTATAAAATAAATTAGTTTCCTCAAATTTCACAAATCGATTCAAATTAACTCAAATTCCAAAAATTTAATTTAATCAAATCTCAAATCATCAGTTTCAACTCGATTCAGCTTCTAAATAAACCATTTCAAATTATCGATTTCAAATACATATCTTGGCCCATAAAATAAGTCATTTCAATTTTAATATATTTCAAAGCTTTAAATATTCAACATTTCAAAACTAAATTCGATAAATTTATTTACATATCAGATTCACTTTACAATTATTTAGTTTTGAAATATTAACTTAACATTTCCATGACATTTGAATACAATTTCAATTTACAATTTAAATAAACAAAAGATCTCATTTAAATATTTATACGTTTGAAATATCCATTTAAGTCACCCTTTCAAATTTCAAGTTGTAAATCACTTCTTTAAATTTCAAATTCAATACATTTCAAATCAAACTTATTTAAGTATAATTCTTAAATAAATACAATTTCAATCAATTTCAAATCATTACAAATTCTATATTTGAAAATATAGATATTAAATAATACTTAAACATATTATTTATCAACTTTATTAAATCAACTTTAATAAATCTTTACAATCAATATTAATCAAAACCATATATTTCTTTTCAAAACCATAGAAATCATTTTCAAAACGTTTATATATAGACCAACGGTGCCTGTATATAATTTTCTATCCTATGGTCAAGTGATACGGATATTTATCATTTCAATCCGCAATTTAAAACATATTCGGGTATATATCTTTTCAACCCGAAATCCCAAATTCAATTCAATTGAAAATCGCTTGGGTTTATCATTTCAACCCATAACGATTTCCTCCTATTCTACAGATCATTCGGGTATGTATCATTTCAACCCATAATGATTCTATACTAACAGGGAACTTGCAGAGTGATAACAGATATGATAATAATATAACAACAGTAACAGGCATATAACATCAGTATAAATAACAGATAATGGTGTCAGATGTCACAGGTGAACAGATACAGATAATGACATATATATAACAATGTAAATAACTAACAGCAGCATATTTCAATTGACATTTCAATTGAAATCAAATTTAATAAATATAAGAACATTAATCGTGAGTGATTGCTCACCTTTCGAGGCTAGAGGTATTCGACAAACGAGTTACGAACCCCAAAGCAAAATTAGATGAACCCGATTCGATGAAGAACAGGCACGACGGACAAAGCTGATAAATGTGAATCGATGAGAATCAAATCAGTTTAATAGAGCCATAAAACATCTATATACTATTATCAATATTAAATTTGAAACAAATACTAAAATAACTTTTATATAAACTATATATACACACACACACTCTAATAACACAATAAAATATATAAATATATTGTAAGAAAAAAAATCAATAATTAAATAAACGGGTAGATATATAGGCCAGTATATAAACATACATATACAACAACCATAGGTAGGCTAGTATAACATATACACTTTAATATACTTTAATATCTATTACAGAATATATTATAAAATATTTATATAGTGAATAGGTCATAACTTTATAAACTTTGGTAACATATATATCTAAAATACTGTCATACCAATATGTATAAGCTTAAGTAAAACTTAATATATATAAACACCACTACTAAGACTTGCGTGACCAGGTTTATGAATAGTTTGAAAAATCAAACAGTATATATATAATTCCAGCATACTTACACGTATCATCTATATACAAATATAACTCATAACTAAAATTTTATAACTAACAGGTATAAATACACTAACTCATATATTAAAATATGTATATTATAATATATATATATATATATAGTTATATAAACGATACAATAAGATATATATAGAGTCATCAGATATATTTTGGTATACAATAAGACACATATAAGATTATATAAACTAATATACATAAGCTGTTTTAACAAAAATCTGGAAATATATGTACAACACAATTGACACAGTTTCCATGATATATAACATAGTGCAACCTACTTGTCATAGTAACAATTATGCAGATTGTGTAAATATACATTTATTTACAAGCTGCTGTATAACGCGTCTCTATAACTTAATATTATATAAATATATTTTTCTTCACTTGTAAAATCATATACGGTTAATAAAACTTACATTACAAAATAATGCTTGTATATAAATTTAAACAACAACCTTAAACTATTATATACATAGTTCACTGATATACAAACTACAACATGCAGATATATATTATTTAACAACTATATAGCTTTATAACTGGAAAAACGATCAACATCTTGATATATAATAAACTGCCCATCTTTATACCCTTATAAGCCACAAATATATAACATACACTTACACATCTGACATGTATTAGACTTATAAAATATAATATAACAGTTATATACCTTATATATATAGACTACAGACGAAAGGTACACAAAACAAACATCAACCGGCTCCTAAATAACGGATATACAACAGGCGATATATACCATATGAACAAGCTACCGACATACATATTCAATATAGAGAATATAAATATAAAACTATAAACACTAACTATATATACTTCACTGTAATGATTTTTTCAAAACCCTGAACAATATATACATATAAATACTTCTAATCACCTATATATAAAAACCCAACAGATGCACATATTAACTAATATGAAAATAAAACAAAACTATAAACGAGGGAAATATAAAGCTATACAGATTGAAATAGTATATAATAGAACTTACATAGGATTATATAGAGAGAGAGGCATACTTTATAACATATATATATATATATATAATTTTCAAATCAATATAGAGCTCACGCACATCAACAGTTTGCATTATTATATTTTAAATCATATATATTAAAAATCAAAGTATATATCATATGTCTAAGTCAAAACCTGGCTTTGTGTGCGAAGTGGGCTGCTATGGAGAGAGAACGTGGCCGATGGTGGCTGTCATGACTCGACTGGGAAGGTGTAGAGGCGGCGAAGCTGATTTGCTGGAGGTGATTGGGTTTGAGGGTGAGCGAGGCCAAGCCAATGAGGGGCAAGACTGCATTTGGTTGAAGATTTGATGTGTTTTCGGTTCTCTGGCCGGTCGAACTGAGGAGGAGGGAACGCATCTGGGCTTGAGTTGCTAAGGGTTTGCGGGATGGGCTTGGTGGCGGAGGAAGGCTGGGTGCGTGAGATACAGAGGGCGGAGGTGCTTCGGGTTAAAGATTAATTGGGCAGGGGTTTCTCGGCAAACAAAAGCAGGCAAAATGGTCTACATCTCTTATAATTAAAATATAATATTCCAAACGTAACCGTTCAAAGGAAAACAAATGGTCAGAGAAAAACTGGCCAACATTTACGCACCAGCGATTTAAATAAATTGAAGTGGTCGTACGAAGGCTTTGCCAGTTGTAACGCAGAATCATAACTGCGAAAGAACGATTTGAATTTCAACCGTTGGCAGAAGAAAGAGGTTAAAACGTACCGGTACGGTGAACCGTTTCGTAAAGTTCACTGCATAACGGACTTCAAATCATAGAATTGAATATACCACAGAGATCAGCACGATGAGATGATCAAAACGGTATATAGCTATCAGTGGTACGATCATCCTGTCAAAAGTCGATATCGGTACCAAAAATGCTGCAATTTTGCCAGAAATAAGATAAACGGAGCAACAGAAGTCCAAATTTTGAAAAACGAAAGATGATTACTTACTCAGAAGATGATTTACAAATTTTCTATGTAAAAATATTCAGGTTTGGAAAACATTTTATTATCACCAATTTTTAACTGATTAAATTGAAGTAAATTTACGCGCGAAATAAATTTTCATATTTTCGAACGAAAATTTACCAGTTGCTATCTTTAATTAGACGCATTCCAAATATCAAATTTATATTTCAAAATTTTATCGTTTAAAATTTCACAAAATTTAACTAATTACGTTATTAAAACAGTTAAAATTTACGGGTCGTTACAAGTTGCAAATACAAAGAAGACAGTGGCAACAGTTCAGATGACCATGAACTAAGGTAAAGACCACAAAATAACATCAAAGGTAAAGAATCAGCAATGTCAAAGCCAAGAAGAAACTACATGACAAACTTAATACAAATGTCAAAGCAGGCTACAAAGCAACCCATAATACAAGCGAATTCAACTCAGGTGAAATTCGAAAGGTCAAGTCAATGACTCAACACAGCTGCAGTTCAAATAAAATGGTCAAGATATAAAACTAAGTCTCGGCCATAGTTCAATTCGACTAACAGAAAACAAAGGCTGAAACATCTCTGTTCAATTCTATAAAAGTTAATATTCAGTCAAATGCGAGCATGGACATAAAAACAACATAGCAATGTACACACTTCGAGGTGGCACCTCGCTAACGCAAGGCAAGACTGCAACAAAATTGCAGTCAGGAGAAGGTCAACAGCAAGCAATCAGGATTAACATTTTACCGCAAATGTACATGTAGGCATATATAGGTACACGCATACATATCTACTCAATTAAACAGGGCCAATGAACTAAGCTCAAATGTGCAGGTAAATGAGGATGCAATGAAGCCAAAGCAAGCAATCATAAAACAAAGTCGAAGTCAACTAGACCAAACAACATGTAACGGCAGTTACAAATGACTCAGGAAAATATACAGAAGCATCAACAACTACAGGTGCAACATAATGCAACAGTGGACAGGGACAAGGCTACAACTCAAAATCCATGAGCAAATTGAAATAGGCAGTGACAACTGATGGTATACAAGTGTAAGATTCAAAACATTATATCCCTATACCAGATTACAGTGAATCAAAAAAAAGAACTGCAACAACAGGAAGTGGCAGTCATGCCAATGACAACTATTATCACAATCAAAGTCAAGTGATATCAAATGCAAGTGAAGTACAAGAAGCTCGGACAAGTTTAAATATGGAACAGAGATAATGGTACAATCTGTACATGTAAAGTGAAGATAACTTCACGTAACTAGCTTAGTCAAAACCAAAACTACTGAGCATAAAAACGTTTCGATAAGTCAAGGCTAAAATCGAACAAAACAGTGGTAATTCACGAGTGTTACTAGAAGTCAATACCGCGATGGTCACGAGATATTGAACAGCTCAAAATCAAAGCCGAGTTAACCAAATATCACGAAAATACAAGAATTTGATAAAATCAGAGAAAGCATCAACAACGAAACCAAATCATACGCAAAGCATATTACTAAGGCGAATTAGATGTGAGAAATTACTCACTTGAATCGCCAGAGACAATAGAGAAAAACCCTAATTCCAGAGCTATAGAGAATCGACGAAGCAGAAGCTTCAATTCGCCAGCAAGACGAAGTTCAATTTGCCAGTGGAACGAACGGGGTAAAACCCTAAATCAAGATTCAAGGCAAAGAAGCATCGAGCAACTACGCATCGATCCCAGCCTCCAGATCAACAGAGAATCGAGGAGTTAAATCGCCAGAGATACAAGAAATCGAAGAATCACCGAAAACCCTAAATCATTGAGTTGCCATATTTTTCTCAATGGATCGGGGTGAAGAATTTTTGATCGGGCTGGTGAAATAAAGGGGGGTCGAAGATAAAAATAATAATGGGCCGAAGAAAAAGGGCCGGCCATTTTTAAAAATAAAGAAAAATATTTATCTAAAGCCCAAAATAAATTTCTCAATCGTTTTTATAAAAGAATTTCAAGTTGATTTTAAATTTCAATAGCAATTTTAACCGTTTAATGATGATAATCAATTGATGCAAAATACTTGGTTGTTACAGACTTCCCTCCTTAAAGAAATTGCGTCCTCGCAATCATAAGGAATAAATGGATAAAAGGTAACAACCATAAGAGCATGGCAATGTCGAATGCATAAGCAAAGCAAAGGTCAACAGGGAAGTATTGGAATCATGGAAGTATCATATATAAAATCAAAAGGTTCGACTACTTCAAATCAAAAGAATCAACATCGTGGGGATCAAGGAATCAAAATCAGACGACTATATAAACAACCCCAAACATCAACATCGACTAACAAAAGCAAGAACAATCGAGTTCCAGCAATTAAAAGAAAGGAATCAGAGCAAAAATCACATACTGAGGACGAATTGAATGTGAGTAAAAAAATTGAGTTCAAATCTCAAGATCGCAAATATTCAATCATCAAAAACGATAATCGAATTTTCAAATCGCAAATATTTAATTATCTCAAACGATAATCAAATCAACAAATATTTAATTATCAAAACGACAATTAGAATCTCAAATATCGAATTATCACAAGCGATAATCAGAAATCACAAATATCTGATTATCAAAAATGATAATCAGAAATCCCAAATATTCAATTATCACAAATGATAATCAAACCTCACAAATATCTGATTATCAAAAACGATAACCAGAAATCACAAATATTCAATTATCACAAATGATAATCAAATCTCACAAATATCTGATTATCAAAAACGATAATTAGAAACACAAATATTCAATTATCACAAATGATAATCAAATTTCACAAATATCTGATTATCAAAAACGATAATCAGAAATACAAATATTTAATTATCACAAAAGATAATTAAATCTCACAAATATCTGATTATCAAAAACGATAACCAGAAATCACAAATATTCAATTATCACAAATGATAATCAAATCTCACAAATATCTGATTATCAAAAACGATAATCAGAAACACAAATATTCAATTATCACAAATGATAATCAAATTTCACAAATATCTGATTATCAAAAACGATAATCAGAAATACAAATATTTAATTATCACAAAAGATAATTAAATCTCACAAATATCTGATTATCAAAAACGATAATCAGAAACACAAATATTCAATTATCACAAATGATAATCAAATCTCACAAATATCTGATTATCAAAAACGATAATCAGAAACACAAATATTCAATTATCACAAATGATAATCAAATTTCACAAATATCTGATTATCAAAAACGATAATCAGAAATACAAATATTTAATTATCACAAAAGATAATTAAATCTCACAAATATCTGATTATCAAAAACGATAATCAGAAATACAAATATTCAATTAACGAGTCCGGAATTAACCGAAATAGTAAAAGTATGGTTCCATACTCCGTACCTTTGCTAAATCGTTTAAATCTCTTTATCGTTTCCTTGAAAGTGCAAAATTGGGTATTCTTAAAATAACATTTCACATTCTCAAACGGACAAGTCCAGAATTAAGCGAACCAGTAAAAGAAAGGGGTCATGGTCCTTGATTTTGCTGAAACGTTTAAATCGCTTCCTCATTCTTTTGAAAATGCAAACTGTAAAAATTTTGAAAACAATTTTAATTTATATTTTGAAACAACTTTTAAAAAATAACGAATTTTGAAAACACGTGATTAAATTAGCAACATGAGTAGCAACTTTGATAAGGAAGTTGCACATCTCAAAATACCATAAAAACGGACAACAAAATCAGCATTGCGGGAGAACCGATTGTAAATCCATTTCAAAATTGACGATTACTGAAGTTAACACGTCAAAAATCTCATCAAAATAACTGGTATCAAAATATAATACCAATGAATTTTCATTCATCAAAAATGTCACAAGAGTCTTCTCAAAGATAGAAAGGGATATCATACCCTAAACTTGTATTCATAACAAGTCAATAACACATGAATTCACCAATGCACAAAAACTGATACCATATCAATGAAAATCATGAAAATTGGTGAAGCACAAATTCCAGAAATCACACAAGAAATCCAGAAAACACATAAATAGGGGGGAGGCCTAACACATGAATGGGAGCATGAAAACTCACCTACGCGTATAACACATGACGAGAAGCTATCTCATGGAAGCTATCCATTAAATTTTCACACAGGAATGGCCCGAAGACCGTAGGGTACTACCCTACATATGTGATGGCGAAACATCACACAAACGGGGTATAGTCTCCCTCGCAGACAAAGAGACATCGCACAATCGCTAGTCTAAATCATAAAAAAAAGGGAAAGGCCTAACACATGAATGGGAGCATGAAAACTCACCTACGCGTATAACACATGACGAGAAGCTATCTCATGGAAGTTATCCATTAAATTTTCACACAGGAATGGCCCGAAGACCGTGGGTCGCTATCCCACATATGTGATGGCGAAACATCACAAAAAAGCGGGGTCTAGTCTCCCTCGCAGACAAAGAGGCATCGCACAATTGCTAGCCTAAATCAAATCACAAAAATGATCATCATGATCATCAAGAAGTGTCAATCACACCAAGCTAGTAAAAATATGAGTTTAGCTTCATGTCCCATAACCACTAGCTTAACTTAAATATTTACGAACAAGTTGTAGGTCTTCACTAGAAAATTGTCACAAAAAGGTTTCAATCAAACAAGTCCAAGAGTTAACCGACGAAGTGAACGCAAGCGTTTCATACCACTTGTTTTACTAAGCCGTTTAATTCAATTTCTCATACGAGTGAAATAAAGGTTTGTATATACTAATAGATTGGAAAACGGTTTAAGAAAAAGAGCTTTGTAGTAAAATAGTTTTGAAATCGTTTGGAGAAAAAGGGTTTTAATATTTACTACTAGTATAGAAAACCTTTATATTTTTAAAGTGACAAATCACAAGAATGATTGTAGAAACAATCAATCACAAGAATTCACATACAAAGATGTGAATAGAATCCAAGGAAATCGATACTGAATCCATCAAAAAGTATGTTCACAAAAATCCCGAAGAAAATGTCATTAAAGTTGCTAATAAACGATAGCAACAAATCGGGGAAAATGATCTAGAATCGATTAAATTAGGAAACAAATCAATTCACTAAAATTCACATTCGAAGACGTGAATAAAATCCAAAGAATTCGATTCCCATTTCATCAAAGTAGGAATACCCAAAAATTCCGGAAGTAGAAGTTATCAAAGTTGACAAAAGTGATAACAACCAATTAAAAAAGAAGAATCGATTAACACTTGGAAAAACAAAGCAAAACGAGCATAAATGCATAAATGGCTTCAACAAAAATTAAGAATCAAGTCAATGTCAAAGTCAACAATTAATGGCCACTGTTGAGTACAAAATGAATCAACATCATCATCAAAGAATCCAACAACAAACAAAGTCAGTCTTGAAAATCAAGAAATTAGCAATTTCTCAAAAAAAAGTGACCGAAGTCGAATGAAATTCAAGCTGAGGAAAACACAAAATATCAAGTTCAAAATCGCTGAGATTCAAACTAGATATGAATGAAAAATCAAAATCACTCAATTTGCAACTGGTCAAGCTATTTTTCATCACAATGTAACAGGTACACAATGACATCCATAGCATAGCACAAAAGCGGAACAAAGTCCAAAAATCAAAATAGCTTTAATTGGCCAAATTCGAACAAAATCAACATCGGCTAAATCAATTCAAAGCCGAAAACACAAGAACAAAATCCTCATCATCAAAACCCAACTTGAGTTCGCAAAGCAAACGGAGGCAGAAGCCAAAATACTTTTACGAAATCAAAATCAAATACACATGATTAAGCGTTAGGAATTCATTCCTAACAATCAAAGACAATCATATGAAAGGATGAGAGATAAAACACCGACCAATAGTTGTAACACATGCTCCATCTAAGTTATGTTTTATAATTGTCCTAAACCCCAGGCTTTGATACCAAGCTGTGACGCCCCACCTCTATACCCACGCTAGCCAAGAACACTACGGTGTAGTTCTGTCAACTAGCACGGAGAATAAGGCTGTTGAGGAGCGACCATCTATGTAATTGCTTTGTGCGAGCATCGATATGTCAGATAGAATAACATGCATTTTTATTTCAGGAGGAAATCCGACATACCGATACAAACTCAAAGCTACTACACAGTGGCTATAATAGTTTAGGACAATTGATAAAAAAATAACACAAATAACATAAATGCGGAACACAGATGGAACAGAAAGTCTCATATATATAATAACTGATGTCAGTTACAATACATTTGACACGATACATATGATACAACTATAACTGTCGACTCTGGAAGTTATATATACAAGTACATTATCAACTAATATACATGAATACATATCATCCTATACAATGACACGACTTCTACAAAATAACAAAGACAACTTCAAAAGATATAAAAAGTCTTCATATCCCGAACAGCAACTCAAAGCAGGAAATCTACAACCTGAAACAACTCGGGTCTGACCCGAGTATTAAATTCAAAAGAAAATAATACACGGGTCAGTCTAATTCAAACTCAGTTATTAATGCACAGGAGCAATAATAATCAATATCGAATAGACAACAGTCACAGAAATCTCGTATATCCAACTTCTCGATAAGAGAATCAGATAACGGCAAATATAACACTAAACAGTGTTAAATGGCAAATCAACAATCCAAATCAGAATACAACTCCAAAACATTGAAATCAACCAACGAAACAATTCAACAAATCGAAACATCAATTTAAAACTGTCAAAACTGATAGGGCTGCAGTACACGCACGCGTGTACTGCCTCGCCACTATCGCAGGAGATACGCGAAAGCTCAGTGAAAGTCACAATGATCGCAAGGTCAAACCCCGAAATCGGGTTCAACTCAAGTGAATTTGAAAACAGACCCAAATGCATTAATACAATGCAAGCCAACAAGGGCAAAACTGCATATAAAACTAAACTGCAGTCACAAATGAATACGAGGGGCAAACTGCAACAAAACTGCAGCCACCACAATAATCACAAAGGCGAAACTACACAAAAGAAAGCAGAAACAACTGCATAATAAAACTGCAGTTGAAACAAGTGAATAACCAGGAAACTAAACAGTCAAACAACGACAACTCAAGTGTCAAGCTCAACTGGATAACACGACCTGGTCAAAATACACAAAACAATTACAAAGCAACCACCATAATGAAACTGCAGTTGCAAATACAAAGAAGACAGTGGCAACAGTTCAGATGACCATGAACTAAGGTAAAGACCACAAAATAACATCAAAGGTAAAGACTCAGCAATGTCAAAGCCAAGAAGAAACTACATGACAAACTTAATACAAATGTCAAAGCAGGCTACAAAGCAACCCATAATACAAGCGAATTCAACTCAGGTGAAATTCGAAAGGTCAAGTCAATGACTCAACACAGCTGCAGTTCAAATAAAATGGTCAAGATATAAAACTAAGTCTCGGCCATAGTTCAAATCGACTAACAGAAAACAGAGGCTGAAACATCTCTGTTCAATTCTATAAGATTTAATATTCAGTCAAATGCGAGCATGGACATAAAAACAACATAGCAATGTACACACTTCGAGGTGGCACCTCGCTAACGCAAGGCAAGACTGCAACAAAATTGCAGTCACGAGAAGGTCAACAGCAAGCAATCAGGATTAACATTTTACCGCAAATGTACATGTAGGCATATATAGGTACACGCATACATATCTACTCAATGAAACAGGGCCAGTGAACTAAGCTCAAATGTGCAGGTAAATGAGGATGCAATGAAGCCAAAGCAAGCAATCATAAACAAAGTCGAAGTCAACTAGACCAAACAACATGTAACGGCAGTTACAAATGACTCAGGAAAATATACAGAAGCATCAACAACTACAGGTGCAACATAATGCAACAGTGGACAGGGACAAGGCTACAACTCAAAATCCATGAGCAAATTGAAATAGGCAGTGACAACTGATGGTATACAAGTGTAAGATTCAAAACATTATATCAATATACCAGATTACAGTGAATCAAAAAAAAAGAACTGCAACAACAGGAAGTGGCAGTCATGCCAATGACAACTATTATCACAATCAAAGTCAAGTGATATCAAATGCAAGTGAAGTACAAGAAGCTCGGACAAGTTTAAATATGGAACAGAGATAATGGTACAATCTGTACATGTAAAGTGAAGATAACTTCACGTAACTAGCTTAGTCAAAACCAAAACTACTGAGCATAAAAACGTTTCGATAAGTCAAGGCTAAAATCGAACAAAACAGTGGTAATTCACGAGTGTTACTAGAAGTCAATACCGCGATGGTCACGAGATATTGAACATCTCAAAATCAAAGCCGAGTTAACCAAATATCACGAAAATACAAGAATTTGATAAAATCAGAGAAAGCATCAACAACGAAACCAAATCATACGCAAAGCATATTACTAAGGCGAATTAGATGTGAGAAATTACTCACTTGAATCGCCAGAGACAATAGAGAAAAACCCTAATTCCAGAGCTATAGAGAATCGACGAAGCAGAAGCTTCAATTCGCCAGCAAGACGAAGTTCAATTTGCCAGTGGAACGAACGGGGTAAAACCCTAAATCAAGATTCAAGGCAAAGAAGCATCGAGCAACTACGCATCGATCCCAGCCTCCAGATCAACAGAGAATCGAGGAGTTAAATCGCCAGAGATACAAGAAATCGAAGAATCGCCGAAAACCCTAAATCATTGAGTCGCCATATTTTTCTCAATGGATCGGGGTGAAGAATTTTTGATCGGGCTGGTGAAATAAAGGGGGGTCGAAGATAAAAATAATAATGGGCCGAAGAAAAAGGGCCGGCCATTTTTAAAAATAAAGAAAAATATTTATCTAAAGCCCAAAATAAATTTCTCAATCGTTTTTATAAAAGAATTTCAAGTTGATTTTAAATTTCAATAGCAATTTTAACCGTTTAATGACGATAATCAATTGATGCAAAATACTGGGTTGTTACAGTGACTGAGGTGAGATCATTCTTGGGTTTGGCAAGGTACTATAGGAGGTTCATCAAGGATTTTTCAAGAATAGCCGCGCCAATGACCAAGCTAACAAAGAAGAACCAACCATATGTGTGGACTGAGCAGTGTGATCAAGCCTTTGAAAAATTGAAGCAAGCATTGGTGGAGGCTCCTGTCTTGCAAATCCCAGAGGTAAATGAAGGAATGGTTGTATACACTGATGCTAGTGGGTCTGGGTTAGGTGCAGTGCTCATGCAACATGGCAAGGTGGTGGCATATGCATCAAGACAACTTAAACCCAATGAGACCAAATATGCAACTCATGATTTAGAATTAGCTGCAATAGTGTTTGCATTAAAACTTTGGAGGCATTATTTGCTTGGGGCAAAATTTGAATTGTTCACAGATCATCAAGCATTGAAATATTTATTTTCTCAAAAAGATTTGAATATGAGGCAAGCAAGGTGGTTGGAGTTTCTAGCTGCATATGATTTAGATATTTTGTACACTCCTGGAAAAGCTAATAGAGTGGCAGATGCTTTGAGTAGAAATCATATTAGATTAGCAAGTTTGATGATTGATGAATTAAAAAACCTTGCAGTGCTTGGGGAGGCAGACATATGTAGCAAGGATGGAGTGAATTTTAAAGAACATGGAGATATGGTGGAATATGGTACACTGGGATTAATCACAGTGAAATCTAATCTAGTGGAGAAAATTGGTGGCATGCAAGATCAAGATCAAAATCTAAAGGAAAAGAAAGAAATGTTATTAAATAACATTGAGTCAGAGAATTTTAAAATAGATTCCAAGGGTTATTTGAGGAAAAATGATAAGCTTTGTGTACCAGACTTTGCAGAATTAAAGGAAGAAATCATGAATGAGCATCACAAAACCAAGTACACCATACACCCTGGTGGTACCAAAATGTATCATGATTTGAAAAGGAGCTACTGGTGGCCAGGAATGAAACAAGCAGTGGCAAAATATGTGGCAAAGTGTTTAACCTGTCAGCAAGTCAAGGCAGACTATCAAAAGCCCTCTAGCATGTTGCAACCTTTGGAGGTACCTCAGTGGAAATGGGAAAGTATTTCCATGGATTTCGTGGATGGTTTGCCTAGAACTAAGAAAGGTAATGACAGCATATGGGTAATTGTTGATAGATTCACCAAGTCTGCTCACTTTGTTCCTGTTAGGTCAGACAGAAATGCACATAGGCTTGCACAATTATTTATTAAGGAGGTGGTGAGATTGCATGGCATACCAAAGACCATTGTAAGTGATAGAGACACTTTGTTCACCTCAAGATTTTGGGAGAGCTTCCACGAAGCAATGGGAACTCAACTTTGTTTAAGCACTGCCTACCATCCTCAAAGTGATGGGCAAACAGAGATAGTGAATAAAATATTGGAAGATTCACTTAGAGCATGTGTGCTTGATTTTGGGGGTAATTGGGAGGATCATATCCACTTGGCAGAATTCACCTACAACAATAGCTATCAGTCAACAATAGGAATGGCTCCCTTTGAAGCCTTGTATAGGAGACCCTGCATGTCTCCTGCCTGTTGGTTGGATGTGGGAGAGGGTGTAATATTGGGGCCAGATCATGTTAAAGAAACTTCCAACATGATTGGGATAGTTAGGCATAGGATGAAGGCATCACAATCAAGACAAAGGTCTTATGCAAATAAAAAGAGGAAGCCAATGGAGTATGAAGTAGGAGAGTATGTTTTTCTGAAGGTATCACCAATGAAGAAGGTGTTCAGGTTTGGGAAATCTGGTAAGCTCTCACCAAGATTTGTAGGACCATATGAAGTCACACAGAGAATTGGTACCATGGCCTATAAGCTTAAGTTACCAGAAGAATTGAGTGGTGTACATCCAGTGTTTCATGTTTCTCAATTGAGAAAGTGGATACATGATGAAGGAGCAATTTTAGAGTCACCTACTCAAATTCAAATTCATAAGAACTTGGTCTATGCAAATGAGCGAGTGGGGATTGTTGCTAAGGAAGAAAAGAGGCTGAGAAACAAGGTGATTAAACTGGTAAAAATTCAGTGGAGCTTGGACCCCAATGATTGTACATGGGAGGTTGAAGACAAAATGAGGGCTAAATACCCCAATTTGTTTTCTAATGAAGAGGTATGTTTAAGTAGCTTTATGATAGCTTCCTGAATAACTTTATATATATATATATATATATATATATATATTACTTACTTTCATGAAATATGAGTATGGAGTTAAAACAGGCTATGAATTAGTGCTTGTATTTGAAGAACTAGAAAGAAATTATGGGGACATAATTCCTTTAAGGGGGAGGGTATGTAATGACCCTAAGAAGAAAATAAAATAAAATAAAGAAAAATGAAAGTTACATTTATTTTAAGAAATTCTGGAATTATAAAATATAAAATATATATACATATATTGCATTAAAATAGAAAAGAAAATTTGTTAATAAATAAAATTGCATTGGAGCTTCTGTTTGATAAAATGCAAGGAGTTAAGGTAATTAAAAATTGGAATTCAAATCAAATGTAGTTCCATGTCCAAAGAATTATATAAATACATATATTCAAAATATGGGGTGTTTTCTGTTTTATTTAAAGATAGAATAAAATGAAGTTTAATAAAAAGGTTAAATGTTTTATATTTGTGCTAGAAATAATTAGCATAAGATATATGTGATTTTTTTTTTAAAAAATACATAAAAATGTATGAAGAGCTACTGTTTTGACTAAAGGCAGAAAAATATATATACAGGATCAAATAAGAATTTCCATATCTTATATTTATTTCAAGCCAATAGCATAGTGTGAATAATTTTTACATTACATGATTATGTATGATAGTATGCATGATTGAATGGAGATGGTGGTAGGTAGAAAACACAAAGGGGATTTTCAGTTTCTTTAAACTTATAAAAATAAATATAAACAATGGGTCACATGCATATGGCATGAGTAAAATAGAGTCATGAAAATAGTATGAAGTGTTTAAAATGCTTGATTCCCGAAATAACTAATTGAGGTAACCAACAATGTGCATTTCCAATTAAGGACCACACAGGGAAAATGATTTGTGCATAAATATCCAAGGGCATCAAGGAAATTACCCATTTTTCTTAAACCCTAGAATGATTTTATAAATATCTGCACATAACCATATCCATCATTCTCTCGGGATCAAAACAAAAATAAAAACTAGGAGAAGCACTAGCTTGAGACTTTGGGGATTTGCTGTTCAGAGGATTAAGACAGTAAAAGGAGAACACTAAGTGAGTATTTATCCCTTTGTATGCAATGGCATTAAGTCCTCTTGTAGGCAGCCTAAAATGATTATAAGTTGTTTAAAAATCTCTGAAGTGATTTGTTATGGGTGAGATGAATGTTGTTTGTGCATTCTTGTTTGGAGTTTTAATTTGTATGTGGGTTTTTAAAGTTAAAATGATTTGAGCATTTTTGTTCTATTTTATCATTATTAAATATGGATATAAATTATTTAGGGAATAGGCAGCAAGACAGTGATCTAGCTCATGTTTATTTCTTGGATAATGAAGCATGAAACTAAATGTTCATATCATAAGATAGAGGAGAATTTCTGGGTTAGTAGGACTATGATGCTTAAATTATTCTTAGGAAAATTATAGGCAAACTGGGGTATTTTCTGTAATAAGGAAAATAAATGGGGAACATGGGGTTGAACCAGAAAGTATTAAAGAAGATAAGCCTTTCTGAAACATGAATGAATTGTGAGTTTATGATTGAATTCATAGGTAGAAGCTTGATAAAATAAGCTGAAACTGGAGGGGGATTTATCAAAGAAAAATTAAACTGGTCAATTGGGAGTTAGTCAATGATCTGCTTGCTTCAGGTGGGAGCAAGTATATGCATGGTGCAACTGCACCCTGAGGCCTTTGTGTGTTGGAATAAAATTAAATAACCTGGGAGTTTCCTTCACAATGCATACATGGTGTTCATTTGACAAGGAGTTAAAGACCATAAAATAAATGGGGAAATGGGGTTTAAAAATCTGGATCATAAAAATATTCAGACATGGAGATAAATTAATCAAGTTAAATTTTGTGCTTTGATTAATTACTGGGTGAAACTGGGAGCATAAAAATCTGAGTTTACCTATTCAGAAATGGAGAAAAATGAATCAAGAATTATATACATATTTATTTTGATTGTTTACTGGGTATTGTTTGAATAAATGAATGTGTCTTTGTGCCACTTGGTATTAATCAAAACATGCTAAGAATAAAATCTGCTAAACTAGGAAGACATTGCAAGATCACCAAAATTTATGAATATGTATACAAATTTGATAAATGCTCATACCAGTGAAAACTGACCCTTTTGGTTGCCCTTGCAATCATCTGGGTGTCTCATTATAATTGGGGCAGCTCAATGAATTGCTTGCAGGGAATTGAAGTTGGCTTGATGGATGAATAAGGCAATTAGCTGCTAGTATAAATAAGAGATATCAGTTTTAAATTTGCAGTTGCTTTGTAAAGAATTTAACAGTTAAACTTCATGTTGTAGTAATTGTTACTTGTAGGAAACTTTCTAAGTATTTGGATTAAAAATATGTACTTAAGTAAACATGTTGTGAGTGACTATTGATGATGTTTGGTTAACTAATGATTTTATGAATGTCTGATTTGGAGAAATAAGGGGATAGACATATCATATAAATATGATATATGTATATGATGAGCTCTGATTTTTATTGCTTGAATTTATATTTTGACTTTATGGAAATTAAGAAGCCAAGGTGGTTGATTTTAAAAATGAACTCTCAAGATTTGAGTAGGGATATTCAAAAGAAATGAATTTGTGCATGGCAGGTAAGTGATACAGGCATGTGCATGAATTCTGGAGATTAACATGTATTTGTGTATTTAAATTTGAAATAAAATTATGAGAGAAATAAACCTGGAAGTTATTGTATTTTGAATAATGAATTGAATACATATAAGGATGCATTTCCAGAAAACTTAAACTAGGCAAAAACATGCTTGTGTTAGGAGTAGATCTTTGTAGAAGTTTGTTAATATGAGGGATATGGGCTTGCAAGTGGTAAAAGAGGGACTATGGCCAGCCTAGATGGCCATGGGTCAAACTCTTGTAGCCTGGAACCATTTCATTTCAATTCATGGAGTGTAAGTGTTTCCAGGACAATACAAAAGAGAACTCCAAGCAACCCTCAAAATAACACCAAGCATTACCAGTAAAACACCAAGTATTTAAGTCTGCGCCATGTTAAACTTAATAATGCTAAATGACTTCAATTGTTCAACCTGAAATGATAAATAGGAATTAGTTCCAAAGTTCATGTCTGCAAGTATAATTTTTGAAGTGATTTCATACAAGCATTTGATAACTATCATAAGGTCAATTAAATACCATTTTAATGTTAATAGAGTTATTTAGGCAGAAAGCCTAGATAGCATAAAAAAAATGTATTGTGCATTGCAATGTTAAATATATATAAGTATTATAATTTTCCAAAAATGTATCTCTGGGAGTAGAACAAGACTTAGTAAGGAAATAAATGGCTATGTTGTCAACACATATAGAATTTGTTGCCTGTTTGATTCAAACTCTCTTTGCAAATTTGTTAGCTCTGAATAGCAAAAGGGAAACACATATGTATCATCAAATATATGATTGTCTTAATTTGTTTGTGTACTGATATGATTATATTGGTAAATCCATGGTCTTGGGAAAAATATTTGGAAATTATATAAATATTCAAATATAAAAGAAATGGGTTTTAGTGGTGAATTCCTTCTGAATGTTTAAAAAAAAATCTATGTGTTTATTAGAGTGAGGGTCACCACAAGTATGCAGACAGGGATTATAATTTTATTTTACATATACAATTTTAGCCTACAACTCCAATTTACATTTCAGCATACATAAATAGATTTACAACGATATAAATCTAATATTATGTACAAAAATATATAATTTCTCACTCATCTTTTTAGCTTTCCAAATCAACAAATCTAATCCTTGTTATTTCAATTTACTCCATTTTTTCCCTATTAGGATTTACACACCACAAGCATACATAGATTTATCAGAGACCTATATTAGAAAAGAGATTTAGAATTTGATTTATATTTTAGATCCGGATTTACAATTTACCATGACTTTGGCGATTTGATTTGACCATATTCTCTTCCTCGGTTATCTTTTACAATTCTCCAATCATATATACATATATACAACTATTTTTTAGAATTCAGAATTTGGAGGAGAAGAGAAAATGGAAGACCAGCGTCGCTATGAAAATATGAGTTTAGAAGTGATGGTTTAGATCTATATTTATAGGGCTTCAGATCAATGTTAGCCGTTCAATCGAAGTATATTGAATCCGCGCCATTTGGCCATGTATTACTTTCAAAATTACACAGCAACGGTCGACTTCTTATTGTCTTGGTTCGACCTGGGTGCATCATGGGTCGACATGTTCATCCCGAAGGAATTGACTGGAAACCAAAGACAGTTCATCCCGAAGATCGGTTATGCGTGGACTTACTATGGATATAGGAAATTATTGTCTGAGTCCGAATCAAGCTAAATTGATATGATGAGACAAGAAAAGCAATGAAAGCCAGCGTGCCAAATTTCGAGTCGATTGGAGTTCGTATGCTCGAGTTATGGATCGATCAAGTTTCATAAAAAGGATGCTAATTTTGTATCCATGCACCTCGCATCTATCAAGCCTCAACGGTTCATAACCACCAAAGACCATCAGTTGTTCGTATCCATCAGCCAATCTGTTGTTCGTATCCATCAGTCATCTGCTGTTCGAATCCATCAACAAAAACCATTTCGTATCCATCGGGTAAACGTTCTCTTCATATCCTTCAACCAGCAGCGTCATTCCACCTGGCCAACTGCGGCCATCTTCGCATTGATCCTATTCTACCCATTTCGTATCGGTTAACTAATGGAACGATCCGACCTCAAAGTTTTCCATCGACACAAAATGCCCACAGTGATAAAAGGAAACACAAAAATGCCAACAATATGAAGTTGTATCCAGAGGATCGATACGAAGAACTTACACGAGAATGGATACGAAGAGGTTTTCAGTCATCGACACGAAGTAGCCTGCATACATCGATACGAACGGGGCAGTAATGATCGATACGAACAGAGCAATGGATCGATGCAAACAAAGCATATACATAGGGAGACTCGATCGTTCGGCATAAAAAGTGGATCGATTCGAGGAAGTAGCGCCACGTCAACTTGCAGGCACGTGCCCGGATCGATACGAACAGATCAATGCGAACGATATCGATCCGAATTCAACAGCCTAGGGAAAACACAAGTTTGCATCGATCATAACTCATAATCTACAAGTCCAAATGATACGAAATTTTCACAGAAGCTTGTGTACATCCTCAGGACCACTCACAATCGATCTCGACTCGATTGGACCAAATTACGATCGATACAAAATTCGTTCGTATCGACAATAGATCGAGCGCACACCACATGGATCGATTGCGTGGGCCCACCCACGTGCCGGAAGAGGTCTTCCGAGATCTGAGTGAGATATTTGCAACCTACACCTATAAATAGCAGCCCAGAACCTGCACAAAAGGGATCATTTTGGGCTCTTTGACGTCCAGACTCTGCCGAAACCATTGTCGCACTCAAAAATCACTGTTGTACTCGGAATTTACTGTTGTAATCCGCTGTAACCAGAAAGCAAAAGTTAATAAAAAGTCAATCATTTCATAGTGGATGTAGGAAACATGCCGAACCACTCTAAATCTCTGTGTTCTTTTACTGTTTTTCTGATTATTGTTTGGAGTGTTTGTTAGATAATCCTCTTTTTACATTTACTTTCTTCATTTTATCTCTTCAAATACTTCTGAAGGGTGTTGTGCCCAATTTTGGTACAAACACTTTGGTGCTTTCATTGAGAAAATGAAGTTTTTCTCCTGCCCATTGGATCTACTATCGATATCGGGTTACATAAATCTAAGAAGAAGATCCAGATTTCAAAGATAAAAGTTCTTCCATCCTATTCAGATTTGCATCAAGTCTAGGAAAGAGCTTCGCTATCCATCATGGTTAACACAAGGACTACCTCAACTACCGCAGATCCAAAAGGACGGGACGGATGGAACCCAGTACAACCACCTCCAACTGACCAGAATGCTGCCGGACCATCAGATCCGCAAGGCCCTATCACCAGGGAAGAATTCCAAATGCTAATGCAAGAACTGACTCAGAGCCGCTAGCAGCTCACTCAACAGCTCCGTGCTAATGCGGAATTGACCAACCAGCTAAATCTTCAAAGACGAAGGAGATCCAGAAGGGATCAGGCTTCCTATTCGTCCACCGAAAGTTCAGCCTCTTCTAACTACCATCATAGGTCCACACGCCCGCGACTGGACGGAAGTTACACATAGGCCAATGGGCATCAACATACATTGAGTCTTGGGCAACCGAGAGTTGGCCCGTCAACTAGCCATCAGACTGGACCCTCCTCCCGAGGAGGCGCTACCCCATACCATATTACTGATAACCGCACTACCACTACTACCGATTTGGGAGTTGACGCTCGGAACCGAACAGATCCGACCCACCGCCAATGCAACCATACTCCTGAGCCTTATGTCCCCGAAGACCTAGAACCAAGGAGGTGAGACATGGACCGTCGACAGCGACCGGCCCCTCCTCGCGTTGTGGAACCCGACTATACCTTGGCCCAACATGCTCAAAATGTCCAGATGCCCGACATTCCGACGATGATCCGTCAAATGATCCATGAGAGTCAGGGTCTTAGCAATGACGACTAGGGAATCTCCCAGAGTCATACCCCTTTTACTGATGAGATACTCTATGCTGAACCACCTCGGCGATTTAAAATGCCGACTTTACCTGTTTATGAAGGGAGCTCTAATCCTAATCAACATATCCTGAAGTATGAATGGTTGATGAATGCTGCACGAGCTGATGATGCAGTTAAGTGCCGAAGCTTCTCGATCTCTCTAGGGGGCATAGCAACTATGTGGTTTATCCGTTTACCACCTCGATCTATCTCTTGTTTTGACCAGTTGGCAACAAAGTTTACTAAGCAATTTCGCATGCATGTCGCAAGACTGGAAGATGTTAATACTTTGTCTAGTGTCACTCAAGCTCCTTGAGAGACACTCAGACGTTATTTAGAGAGATTTCATGCTGCATGCGCTGAGATCAGCAACCCTAATGATAACTCTATTCTTATGGCACTGACTAAGGGGATTGACCCCGATTCTGAGTTCAGCAACTGGTTGGCCGGAAAACCCCTTGCGTCATTGGACCGTATCTATTCCAAGGAAGCCCAATTCTTGAGAAGGGAGGATGCGAAACAGTCTAGGAAACAGGATGACGCAGGGCCCAGTATGGAAGGGATTCAGTGCAATGTTGCTGTAAAACAAACCGGGGAGAGTTCCGAAAAAGTACAGTTGAACATACAGAATAAATAGACTCAGCAAAAAGGCAATGGGAATCAGAACATAAAGCGGGATCAGAACTGTGGTCCACGATGCAGGGCTCCTATGTTTGATAATTATACTCCTCCGAATACGTCATTGGAGAATATGTATTTACAAACCTGCAATACTATTCAGTACAAGAAACCTGCTCTGAAACAGTCATCGAAGAAACAGATTCAGATAGGGAAGTTTTGCAGATTCCACGAAAGCTACGGCTATAACACAAATGAGTGCCATCATTTGCAGGATCTCATTGAAAAGTTGATACGTGAAAGGTAGTTAGAACAGTTTGTGCGGGCGCCGCAGTCTGGAGGTGCGGGCCCATCGAATTAGAACCATACGCTGAATCAGGTAAGACAGGAGGAACCCGCTTGTACCAGTGGGAGGTTGGTGATAAATACCGTTAGTGGTGGTCCTCATCCAGCAGACCGAAGCTGGAAGGAAATGGAGTCATATGCCAGCTCTGTGAGGCATGCGAGCTTCGAGTGTTGTAGTAGTTTGGAAGATGGGGCTCCGGCCAAGAAACAGAAGATGATGACTGATGACATCATCTTCCGAGACAGAGATGCCGATAGGATCGAAGCCCCAACCATCGATCCACTTGTCATATCAGCTCAAGTAGGTCCTGCTTGGATGAAGAGGATCTTGGTAGACAGTGGAAGTTATGTGAATATATTGTTCAAGCGAGCCTATGACCAAATGAAAATGGAGACTAAAGATTTGAAACCTTGTCAGTACCGTATCCATGGTTTCAATGGGAGTGCAACTATACCCACTAGAGTGGTGGAATTGCCAGTGGAGTTAGGAATTGGAGAACACCGGAGAGTCCGGATACTGCAGTTTGTTGTTGTGGATATAGACTCGCCATATAATGCTTTCTTGGGCCGACCGGCCCTGGCTAAATTCAGGGTTGCTATTGCCCCATGGTGTTCACTCTAAAGTTCCCCACCGGTCGTGGAGTTGGAGTCGTTCAAGGAGATCAGGCTGCTGGACGAGCCTGTTATGTTGCTGAACTGCGCGAGGCGCAGCGAAAGGAGAAAGGAATGGGCATAGAGGAATCTCTCTGCGTCCATTTTGTTGATAATTGACAATTGATGCCTGGGCCTAGGCCTGGGCACCCCAACCAATTCCAAAGAGATCTTGACCCGAGAGACACCGAAAGTGAAGACGAAAGTAAAGATAGTCAAGCTTCTATGGCCGAACTGACGATCGATGTCTCGATCGATGATAGCGATGATTCTAGAATGATAAAGATTGGATCTCAATTAAGCGAACAAATGCAAGAGGAATTGGTTAAATTTCTCCGGGCGAACCTTGACGTGTTTGCCTGGAGGCATTCTGATATGTATGGAATCTCGCCAGACATCGTGAACCACGCATTGAACATTGACCCGCGACATGTCTCAGTCAAACAAAAAAGGCGTGTTATGGATCCAGAGAGATCTGATGCCCTTAAGGAAGAGGTAGACAAGCTCAAATCGAATGGATTTATTCAAGATGCATTATATCCGGAATGGGTGTCAAATCCTGTACTTGTCCGAAAGCAAATGGGAAATGGAGAACGTGTATCGATTACTCTGATCTGAATAAAGCCTGCCCTAAAGACAGCTTTCCACTTCCTCGAATCGATCAACTCGTAGATTCAACGGTCGAGCATGAACTCTTATCCTTCATGGATGCGTATTCCGGCTACAATCAAATACCCATGCACTTACCCGACCAGGAGCATACCAGCATTGTAACCAATATGGGACTTTATTGCTACAAGGTTATGCCTTTTGGACTCAAGAATGCTGGTGCAACTTATCAATGGTTAGTTAATCGAATGTTCGCCAATCAGATTGGGAAACCATGGAAGTATACGTGGACGACATGCTAGTCAAGTCATGATTCTCTACTGATCACATCAAAGACCTAGAGTCAATGTTTAATATTCTCCGAGAGTACAGAATGAAGCTTAAACCGTTGAAATGTCACTTTGGGGTCGCATCAGGAAAATTCCTTGGGTTTATCGTCAACGCTCGAGGAATCGAAGCCAATCCCGAAAAGATCTGGGCAATTAGAAACCTTGAAACTCCGAAAATCATAAAGCAAGTCCAGAGTCTCAATGGGAAAGTAGCAGCACTGAGCAGGTTCATTTCAAAATCTACTGATAAATGCATTTCCTTCTTCGACCTGATTCGAAAAGGAAAACGAAACTTTGAATGGACTACGGAATGTGAGGGCGCATTCTGAGCACTAATTCAACACCTCTCTACACCGCCAATTTTGTCAAAGCCTATCGATCACGAGAAATTGTATATTTATTTGGTGGTATCAGAAAACGCAATCAGTGCTGCCAAAATTTGGGAGGAAGACCGAATACTAAAGTCGGTCTACTATATTAGCAAACGACTAACCGGAGCTGAGAGAAATTATCCGAAGCTAGAGAAGTTGGCTTATTGTCTTGTTATTACATCGAGGAAGCTCCGTCCGTATTTCCAGGCTCATCCTATCACCGTTTACACCGACCAGCCGTCACGACAGGTTCTTACGCGGCCTAAGACGTCTGGTAGGTTACTCAAATGGAATATTGAGTTAAGTCGTTTTAACATTACTTACACTCCAAGGCGAGCCATTCAAGGACAAGTCTTAGCAGATTTCATAGCTGAATTTACCATCCCAGAGGACTTGCCCGAAACTAGTGAATCCCCCAAGTATATTTAGAAGCTGCATACAGATGGTGCATCAAATGACCGTTGCTAAGGTGCAGGGGTTGTACTTGAAACTCCTGTAGGTCGATCTATATGCTACGCTTTAAAGTTTGATTTTCGCGCGACCAACAATGAAGCTGAGTATGAAGCCTTACTTGACGGATTGAGGCTTGCCAGAGAGAAAATCATTGCTGTAGAGATTTATTGTGATTCGCAATTGGTCGTATGTCAAGTTTGGGGGGAATACCAGGCCAAGGACCGAAGACTGGCTGCTTACCTTGCTCGGGTTCAGGAAATATTAAATCAGTTCGACTATTATGCCATCTACTGCATACCCCGAGAGCGCAATCAAAAAGCCGATTCATTAGCAAAGTTAGCCAACACAGGTGAGGCACAACAATGGGACTCATTCCCGTGGAGACATTAGCTTCCCCGAGCATCGACCGAATGGAGACGGATTGGACATTTGAGGTTGTTCGCGATACGGAGTCATGGATGACTCCGTTCAGAAATTATCTCGAGCACGGGATCCTGCCAGAGCGCAGGAGTGAAGGAGACAAGTTCTTCGAAAAGCTTCATGGTTCACTGTTCAGAATGGAGTTATGTATAGAAGAGGATACTCTGTTCCTTTACTCCGGTGTATCGCTCACGATGAAATCAAACGAGTGTTGCACGACGTGCATGAAGGAGAATGTGGCGATCACACCGGGGGGCAAGCACTTGCCAAGAAAGTGCTCAGATATGGATACTATTGGCCAACCATAAATCGCGATGCATCGGATTATGCCAGAAAGTGTGACAAATGCCAGAAGCACGCTCGGATTCCAAGTGCCCCGCCTACCGAAATAACTCAAATGGTCAGCCCATGGCCATTTGCAGTATGGGGCATTGACATTATCGGCTCTCTACCTCTAGCTAAAGGTGGTGCGAAGTACGCCATCGTAGCAGTTGATTGCTTTACCAAGTGGGCGGAAGCTGAACCCCTTGCTACAATCACAACAAAGAAGGTGATCAACTTTGTAGTGCGCAACATCATCTGTCGATTTGTTCTCCCATGTACTATCATCACTGATAACGGGACCCAATTCGACAGTGTTGAATTTAAGGATTTCTGTCAATGATTCCACATTCAGAAGAAATTCTCCGCAGTTGCACATCCTCAAGCGAATGGACAAGTTGAAGCTGTTAATAAAGTTATAATGTCTATTCTGAAGAAACGACTGGAAAAGGTCGGGGGCAATTGGGTTGATGAACTTCCTATGGCCTTATTGGCCTACCGAACAACCCATAAGTCCGCGACTGGCCACACTCCGTTCTCTCTTTGTTATGGTTCAGAAGCTGTTATTCCAGTCGAATTAGAAGTGCCTTCTCATCGTGTGACATACTATGATCCGAAGACAAATGCTATATTACTTGACGAATCTCTGGATTTATTAGATGAGAAGCTAAAGAGGCTGATTTGAGGGCAGCCGCATACCGAAGTCGAGTCGCCCGATTATACAATGCCAAGGTCCGACCCCGAACCTTTGAACTCGGCGATCTCGTCCTTAAGAGAATTTATCCGGTCCCTTCACATATGAAGCCAACTTGGGAAAAGCCATATGTTATTGCACAAAAGCTCGGAGATGGTACATTCAAATTATCGATCGTTGACGGTCTCACTCTGCCGAAAGCCTGGAACAGCGAAAGCTTTCGTCGCTACTACACATGACAGGCTCTGTTTATTTATTCGATCTATTTTTCATTTGCAATTTGTTTCTGCATTTCGAAATTTGAATTTGTAATAAGGCGACTGATTTTGCCGTATTTTCTTATTTCAGAAATAAAATGCAATCTCTTCGAGCCAGAGCTGTGAGTTATTGAATGCGTCATACAACTATCACTATGCACGGAGAGCTAAATTCCACCCAATAGTGGAATTTATTCAAATAGGGAGTGACTGTGATACGACCGGTTACTCACTAAATGATACCTGAGCTCGGGGGCAAATCATCACACTGAAGTCAAAAAAGGATTGATACATTACAATCCTTAACCAACTCCAGATTCCCAGAGTGTGAACTGGAGTATAAACTTACAAATACGGTTTCGAAGAGGGTGGATCCGTCCACCTAACAACTTTGCCCGTATCTTGACCAAGTTTGAGGAGGATGGATATGTCCATCTAACGACCTCGCTTGTTAATTCAGCGTGGATGTGAACCGACCATCCACGATCCTGATAGATTCGTTGTTCCCAGAGTGCGAACGAAATCCTAAAGCCTGAACAGATGTGACTGACCATCTTTCGGCTAACTCCAATTTCCCAGAGTGTGAACTGGAGTATAAACATTGACTAACTCTGAATTCCCAGAGCGCGAATTGGAGTATCAACATCAACCAACTCCACGTTCCTAGAGTGCGAACTGGAGTACAAACATCAACTAACTCCGGATTCCCAAAGTGTGAACCGAAGTGTCAACATAAACACCAACTCCAAATTCCCAGAGTGCGAATTGGAGTATAAACGTTAACTCAAAATCCCCGGAGAGTGGATTGGAGTTTAAACACAAACCGGATTGGGATTGACCGTCCGTAAAACAACTCTAAGTCCCCGGAGCGTGGACGTATTCTTGAAATTTAAGCAGGCGTGACCGACCGCCGACATACAGATTCAAATCCCTAGAGTGTGGATGAAATCGTCAATAGATGAGCGAGTGTGATTCGACCACTCGAATTTCCTTGTTTCAGCATCAATTCAACGACGTTAAGCTCGATGTGTTGAAGGCAAAGAACAATTGCCACTTGATCTTTACAATTCATCCCTGAAACTGGGGGTAGAACTTAAGTGCCGATCACTGACTGAGACAGTGCAGCATCGGAGTCCGTCTTGACGCTTGATCATAGCTCATAGTCTTGGTTTCATGGCTTAACGACTAAACTTGAGTCCAATCTAAAGGTCGAAACTCAACAAATGTACTGGACTGGAGTTCAAATGCTGAAACACTTAAGCAAATAAACAAAAATTGAGTTAAAGACAAAATGGAATTTCATTTCAACTATTTGTGGAAAAGAATTAAGTACAAGTTTATCCCAAAAATCCTACTAGCAGGGGCCGAACCCGCATCTATACATGTCCAACGAAAGCTAAAGAAATTCCTCTCTACTCAGAAACGAGCTGAAGAGACGTATCTACTCTTTTTTCTTCTTCGGTTTCCTCTTCGGTGTGGACCCGCTGGAGCTCTCACTCGGTTTCCTTTTTGTACCCTTGCTTTTCGGCGGCCGATCCTCAGTCAGGGGCAATATATCAACATCCTCCTCCGAACTCAAATGTATTGGAACGCTTCCTACAGGCGGAGTCAGAGGGACAGGATCAATAGAAGATGGTGGGGCAGGCGCGCTCGTCTCAACGACCGTTCCTCCCGGAGATATCATCCGCAAAGGAGCTGGGCCAGGTCCAGCCATTCCACCACCAAAACCGCTGCCCCGCGCGGCTGCCTCCATCTCAGCGTTGGTTTCAGTTAGGATTTCCTCCTTGTGAAGTGTTTGCGCATCGCTGGAGACTCCTGTAGTTGGGCCGAGGAGCTTGTCATTGGAACGCTTCCACCCATAACGAACGGCAAGTCTGCAAAAGGGTCACTGTAATGATCGAGGGTTCCTCGATCATCTGCTCATCAAAAATAAGTGTGCTCCCCTATGCTCCATCAGTCGGTGTCGTGGTCGTTGTGGTGGTTGCTTCAGTTATAATGGCCTCCTGCATATGATGTGGTTCCTGAGTTGCAGGAGGCAAGACTGGTGTAACTTCAATCACTGGATAAAAGAAAAAGAAGAACTGTTAATGATCACTTCATGTATGCTTCGGGTTTTGGACAAACATTCAAAATGTTCAGAGTACCTTCCTCAGTTTGACTCGTGAGCGGCTGAATGGCCTTAGAGATTTGCTCACTGGCTTGAGATAGCTGTGGCTGATTCGGGTTGTAAGCAGGAACAGATTGAGAATCAACCACGGAAGTCGGTTCAAGATGAGTCGGCACAAGAGTTTCAAGACTTGTATCACGGTGCTCGACACCAGAGCCTTCTCCAACTTCCAAATGCTGAGCGCCGAGCTTCTCCTTCTCATATGAGATCATTGTATCGTAGAGGATTTTCCGCTCGTCTTCATTCAACATTCAGTTTTCAAGCTCAAATTCATCAACTGATTCGCCCTGTTGCGCAGATTTTTCATCTCCTACTAATCGACCCCAGGCATTGTATAGATGTGTCGAATAATTTTCAAGCCAGGCTAGGTTCCTGTGCTTCAAGACATTAGCATTATAAGTAATGAGTAGATCCTCAATATCAGCCTCTGGCCTGGCCTCCGCCATCTTAACCTCATCTTCAACCTTAGCCTCCACTTCCCGGACCTTACCCGTTGCCGCATCCCGTTCGCCCCGAAGCACTACGGCATGTTCACATGCCTCCTGAGCTGCTCTATTTGCATCATCCTTCTCCTTGGTGATTTCAGAAAATTTGGCTTTGAGCTCGTTAAGTTCTTTCAGAGCAGCGTCCCGTTTGGCTGTGACAATGGTATTTCGGTGGCCCATCTCCTCCACCAAAGCGAAATGCGTTTGTCGCATTCTCTCCATAGATTGAGTCACCTTGTCAGCTTTTTGGGTGGCCTCCATCTCAGATTTCCGGGAAGATTCGGCTTCATCATTGAGCACTTTGATAATGCGGTCCTTCTGAGCGAGTTTAGTTTCTAGTTTCTCAATTGTCTTTGCTCGCTCGAAGGCCACTGTCGATGCTTTGTCTACGGCTTTCATCCACTCCTTATACTGTGCATAAATGTCATGAATATAGTCATGCATCTTGGTTAAGTGAGGGGGGAAGATGAAGCCGTCAAAACATATGTTCGGGAAATCTTTTCTTAACTGGGCAATTCTGATAGCCCCTTCCCTAGTGGGCTCAGTGATGGCTTGTTCTGCAACAGTGGGAGGTTCGACCTCAGTCCTACGACGTTGAGACTCAAACCTTGGAGCATGAGAAGATGGTTTTTGGCGTGGAGGCTCCGAGGGATGTGAGATGTGAATAGAAGGTTGTGTAGTGAGTCGGGGAGGTGGAGAATGCGATCAGGATCGATATCTCTGTTCTTTGTAATCTCTGTCTCTATCCCTCTCGTAACGTTCCTGACTAGAATAACCGCGATTGCGGTTCCTATCATCCTCCCTCCGACGGGACTCATAATACGAGCTCGATGATTGGCGCGCTGAACGGAGACTGCCGAGCATAGAATCTCGCCTATTCATCGTATCTGTAAAGTAAAAGAAAAACGGAGTTAGTGAATTCTCGAAGCAGGCAACTTAAGGCTGTAAACCGTGTAGTGCCGTGAAGTGTATATGTGTGTGCAACCCCCCGACCAACCGGTAATGTCGGCCGCACTGATGGGTAGAGACTCGCTTAAATCTAGAGCACTTTGAAGCCCCTCTAATCCGGTGTCGTGTTGAAGTGACACATAGTCCGGAATCAGAATATCAGCAAGTCCTTCAAAAGGATTCTCTACTGGCGAGGGAGGAGCCTTCGAAATTCTAACACTGGAGGCTGGCAGGGACACTATTACGGATTTCCATCTTGAGGATTTATGACGTTTGTGTGCGACTGCCTTGCCTTTTCTCCTTTCCTCTGAACCCTGAAAACTATTAGAAGGCTTGGCCACGGGTTCGTCGTTCGTAGGCGTGTGTTCTTCATCACCTTCCTCAGCAATTACGACCCCGGGCGCTTTGCGCTTTACCCGCTTCGTCGGGGCCGCCCTAAGCACTCCTTCAAGCCTTATGCTTTTTTTTTGTTCGATTAACCCAAGAATTCTTAAGTTCCTGTCGGTGAGCACCGACTTGATTTCTCTCGTCTCGCCTGGAACTTCTTGGAGGATCCGTACTACTTCTTTAAAGTGTGTGCCATCAGGTCGAGGAATTGCGGCTGTAATGAAAAGAGAGTATTAGTCCCAATACCAGTTGCAACTATATTGTTAACTACCAGAAAAGTCGAAGCACTTACGTCTAGCCAACCATCGACTAGCGAACCCTGGTGGGCATCGAACGTAGAACCACTCAGTTTTGAAGTAGCTTAATCTGGTCAAAGCACCAGTCACAACTTAACAGTTCCTGAACACATCCAGAAATGTGAAAGAAGGGATATCTCCCCGACTCTTAACATTAAAAAAATATCTGATTTCGATCGGGGTCAGGGGTCTGAAAAGATGCTCCATGAATACAAC
Source organism: Allium fistulosum (assembly GCA_030737815.1). Classification (NCBI taxonomy): domain Eukaryota; kingdom Viridiplantae; phylum Streptophyta; class Magnoliopsida; order Asparagales; family Amaryllidaceae; genus Allium; species Allium fistulosum. The sequence goes on along the minus strand of CM060907.1, from coordinate 675,744,027 downwards.
GAATAGACTGTTCAGCAACGCGTATCCATTGGGATGTAACTGTGATGGGGCAATTCCAAAGAAGGACAATAATTCCCGAATATATTGATTGAATGGAGGAAGCGTCCTGACTGTACATGAATGCATGTTGAAGGCAGTAAACCCTTCCGAGGGAGCATGCGGTCTACCATTCGGTCCCGGTAATAATACGTCGTCCAACGGTAAACAATGCCTTAGGCATATCCGCCCCAACATATCTTCGGAGACGTTGGATGGCAGAGAATCTTGCGAGTTCATGATAAACCTGGCACCAGGCAGCTCGTCCGGAGCTGGATCTATAACTTCGGCCGTGATGACCGGAATCTCTATGACTAAGGGAGATGAACTCGGAAGCTCCTACTGTTGAGAACTTGTGGATTCCATAACTAATCAACTTATCAAAAACCATCATTAGACGATAATAAGCTTCTGCGTTCCCCAGTGTGAAGTATGTGAATGTGTTGTGCAGTGCGGTGCTACATATTACTTGAAGAATTCCATAGAATTAAAGGAAATGTGCAAATAACAAGACTTCGAAATTCAACTGGAGTGATCGTCATCGCTGACCGTCACAATCGTGCCATCCAGACTTTAGAGACTGATCCGAGTTAAAGTTTTTTAAAATTTTGTTAAGTCACAGTTCCATCGACGAGCTTAAGGAGGTAGTCAAATATGCAGTTTAGCAGTTAAGTCCAATTGTGCAAGGCGAAGCTCGTCGGAGTTAAATGTTCGAATGTGAAAAAAATTGGTATCCATCAAGGTTTAAAACTTGGATCGATCGTCGAAAAATCTACTTCGTATCGATCAGGGGAGATAAGCTTCGCATCGATCGAAGGCCATCACCTTCGTATCGATCGCCCACTACGAGTTCGTATCGATAGGCGTAAACTTCTTTCGTATCGATGGTCCGTAGGTAGTTCGTATCAGTCATAAAATGTTCTTGCGTATCGATCGCATTGTCCATGCTTCATATCGATGGCCTTAGTTCGATACGAAGTTCTGCGACTCCCATCGATACAAATATTTCCACCTGTTAGCTCAAGATCTGTACGAACTCCGCATTCCTAATCGATACGATCGGTTTTATTTCTTTTTATTTCCCATCGATACGAAGTTAGAATGGAGCATCCATCCACTCTTCTTCTTCCCCAAGCAACTTACACAACATTTTCTCCTTCCTCAACCTTACTCCGACCCAACTTCGGCGTCGCCAACGCCGGAATTGACCGCGACTCTGGACGGTTTAGCATTAGAACTCGGGTCTTATCATTTTAATGAGAATTTATTGATCGGTTACCTAATTAAAAGTAAGTAATTCGAAAGATTAGCGGGTCGAATAACTTAGGAACGAAGGCAGTTTCTCTTCCTCAAAGCGCTAATCGATACGAAGGCAGTGTGTAACAATGAATGCAAGTAGAAAATTTGGCTAAGTCCCAAACGTATTTATATGGTTTCCTATCCAAAGAAGAAACATTTCGTTTCCCAATATTAAAAACTGGTAGAAACGGTTTTCAGTGTCATCGATACGCAGAGTCTTCTTCGTATCCATCCACCCGAATCGATATGGGACACAGCTGTTCGTATCCAGCAGAGATAGACCACATATATCATCGACACGAATGCCATTGCCAAGCCATGTTTAAACTGTTTGCTTCCATTGAACATTTATCGATACAAAATGACAAGTTCGTGTCCATCATTTTGAAGACCGTCTGAGTTCACATCCATCGATGCGAACTACATTAAAACAACAAATAAATTCGTGTCGATCGACATCGATACGAAAGCAAGTTTTCGACCTTTTACATCGATCCATGGGAGGATCGATACGAAGGGACATTCCGAAACAACCACCAACCGTTGTTACAAATCGAGTTTCACATTGATTTAGGAGAGGGTCAATACGGAATTCGATACAAACAAAAACAAACTGAAAAACTGACAATGACTCGTGAACGTGCGAACGTTAACGGGAGTCGGGCTAACATACGTTCATGTGTAATGGACTAATATCCGTTTTTTAAAATTCACAGGAATTGGATACTCGTCTAGTGACGATTACAACAACAAACAACAGATCACTATCAAACAACACTCGGCTACAACAGTACACGTTACAACAATTGGTAGTAAACAGTTCATGATTTGTGCGTCTATGGCTCAATCAAAGGTCACAACTTTCGACGAGAAGACAACTACCGTTTAACAAGTCAGATGGAATTTTCCAGAATGAAGATTGCAGCTTTTCAAAGCACGTCATGTCCTCACAAGGCATACTTTTGGGGGAAAATGTCATCCCGCCTTTTGGAAAGGCCGTGATACCAAGGAATTGACTGGAAACCAAAGACAGTTCATCCTGAAGATCGGTTATGCGCAGACTTACTATGGATATCGGCGAATTTTTGTCTGAGTCTGAATCAAGCTACAATTGATATGACGAGACAAGCAAAGCAATGAAAGCCAGCGTTCCAAATTTTGAGTCGATTGGAGTTCGTATGCTCGAGTTATGGATTGATCAATTTTCATAAAAAGGATGCTAATTTCGTATCCATGCACCTCGCATCCATCAAGCCTCAACGGTTCGTAACCACCAAAGACCATCAGTTGTTCGTATCCATCAGCCAATCTGTTGTTCGTATCCATCAGTCATCTGCTGTTCGAATCCATCAACAAAAACCGTTTTGTATCCATCGAGTGCACTACTTCGTATCCATCAGGAAAACGTTCTCTTCGTATCCTTCAACCAGCAGCGTCATTCCACCTGGCCAACTATCGCCATCTTTGCATTGATCCTTTTCTACCCATTTCGTATTGGTCAGTTAATGGAACGATCTCATCTCAAAGTTTTCCATCAATACAAAGTGCCCACAGTGATCAAAGGAAACACACAAATGCCAACAATATGAAGTTGTATCCAGAGGATCGATACAAAGAACTTACACGAGAAAGGATACGAAGAGGTTTTCAGTCATCGATACGAAGTAGCCTGCAATCATCGATACGAACGGGGCAGTAATGATCAATACGAACAGAGCAATGGATCGATGCTAACAAAGCATATACATAGGGAGACTCGATCGTTCGGCATAAAAATTGGATCGATCCGAGGAAGTAGCACCACGTCAACTTGCAGGCACGTGCCCGTATCGAGACGAACAAATCGATGCGAACGATATCGATACGAATTCGACAGCCTAGGGAAAACACAAGTTTGCATCGATCATAACTCACAATCTACAAGTCCAAATGCTACGAAATTTTCACGGAAGCTTGCATACATCCTCAGGACCACTCACAATCGATCTCGACTCGATTGGACCAAATTACGATCGATACGAAATTCGTTCGTATCGATCACAGAACGAGCACACACCGCATGGGATCGATTGCGTGGGCTCACCCACGTGCCAAAAGAGGTCTTCCGAGATTTGAACGAGATATTTGCAACCTACACCTATAAATAGCAGCCTAGAACCTGTATAAAAGGGATCTTTTTGGGCTCTTTGACGTCCAGATTCTGCCAAAACCATTGTCGCACTCAAAAATCACTGTTGTACTCGGAATTTACTGTTGTAATCCACTGTAACCAGCAAGCAAAAGTTAATAAAAAGTAAATCATTTCATAGTGGACGTAGGCAACACGCCGAACCACTCTAAATCTCTGTGTTCTTTTGTTGTTTTTCTGATTATTGTTTGGAGTGTTTGTTAGATAATCCTCTTTTTACATTTATTTTCTTCATTTTATCTCTTCAAATACTTCCGAAGAGTGTTGTGCCCAATTTTGGTACAAACAATATTATTTAAGTGGAAATTGGAAATAATAGGATATTAGTGATTTTAAATTTATCGATGAGTTCAAATAAAGGTTTTTTTGAAACCAAATAAGTTGTTTTAAAAGTGTGGATTTTGAAATTAGAAGAGAGAATCGATAATTATTAGTTTAAAAGAGAAGAAAATAAATAAAGAGGTGTTTTGTTAAATTAAATTGAAGTGCTTTTATAAAAAGAGGAGAAAAATTAGAGTTAAATTTATTTAAATAAAACCTTTCATCTTGTTAATTACTAATTAAATAATATTTTGATGTGCGTATGGATGATCGAATAGATTGCTACAAACGAGATGGAGTTAAATCCACTCGTTGTGATGAACTATCAAGCAATGAACATGTAGAATAATGAACTAAAGTAAAATTAAGTGCGAGTGTATTTATATGCAAAGTGAAAATTGATTTAATGTTGATTAATTAAGGGTGTTGTATTTATAATTGTATTTCCTTAGATGGTACGGGACGTCCGTGTGGGGTATATTTAGTTACTAAGCACAAGTATAATGTTGGGTAATTCATTGAAGGTCGAGTATTTAATACTTGTATATCGGTGATTTATTCTATATTATACACGTATATTAATCGATATTATTTGGATTTCTGACTTGAAGTGTGAGGTGTATTATATTATTTTTTATTTTATTTTAAATGCATGAATATGATTATCTTTGCTTTTGAGTGGAACGGGGTGTATGAAATCCCTTACGTAGATGTGATAGCCAGAAGTTTTGCTTGCCTCATCCTAGCTTGACTGACCGCGGAATCGCTTCCTGATGGTTGTGGCGACATGGCCCCCTCGTCACATGGTCACAATCTGCTGCATGGGCCAACGGGACGAAAACAAAACGAAGCGAGGTGGTTGATGATGGGAAGCGAGAAGCGAGAAAGTGAGGATGCGAAGTGCGCTTATTATGCAACTAAAGACTAGCGAGGACGCTTACAAAAAGTCACGAGTAGAGTCTCCCTTTGCATCTGAGAAGTAGCTAAGGTCAGACGTAGACTCGAACCAACATTCCAATCACGAAAACCGAAAACGACAGATCGTTAAGTGATGATAAAAAGAAACAAAATAATATTTTTAAATATATCTTTTGGAACTCACAGCAGAAGGAAAAAAATATAATGTCATAAAATAATCACATAAACCATGCTAATTTAAATTACATCATTCCATAAGTTCTTACGATACCAATCACAAATCCACATCACACTATATACATGTCATATGGTATATTTATAATATATACAATATCTACATAACTAAGTCTTCGTCACCATGTCTTTGTGCTCCAACAACCTAAATAATACAGATATATAGGAAAAATGGAGAGATTCAGACATAAGTCTGAGTGAGTGAAACATGTCTACCCCTGAATATTACAAAAATACTAGTATAATATAATAAGTGTCCAACACGTATTTAAACACTTCTTGGACCTGCCTCATGCGCTGCAAAGTCGTGTTATAACCATATAATACATATGTATACACGCCTTGGATTCACTGTATACACGCCTTGGACTCACCTTGTGCGCTCTAGGACTGTTATACTTCCAACTATCTACTACATGTGTAAACACGTCGTGGACTGCTTTATGCACTGCAGAATTGCTTTGCAATCAACTCAAAACTTCTTAAACCCACCCATGCGCTATTGAATCATGTACAACCAAACGCTTCATGGACTTACCCTATGTGCCATAGGATCGTCTATCCACAATAAAATATCACATTTCGATTATCGAACCTCGTCACCCAATAGTCTAAGCTTGCTTCATCTCCTCACAGTCACATTGGGTTAAACATCTAAAAAACAGTCTAGAGAAGTTGAGAAAATCCCGCCCGAATACAAATTCTTCTTCGATATGTACGTCCCTATCTTGGTCCAGTTTCAATCTGGTCCTGACAACAACCACTAATCAATCCGTGAATAAACGACTGGTCGACCGATCGCTATGTATAACGGACACTTTGAGCTCGTCTGTTTACACGGTTTTGCCGGGTTTTATTTATTTTGGTTGTTTGCATAGTTTCAACCTAGCTCTAACAACAGCCATCAATCGAGCAATGAAAAAGTGACTAATCGACCGATCGTTGTGTATGATGAGCACTCTGAGCTTGTTTGTTTGCACATTTTCACCCGGTTTTATTTACACATTGCATTATAGTCATAAGGTTTATAGTGGAGAGATTTAATTTATATTGAATTTTGATTTCAAAAAACCCAACTTCATATTGAATCAGTTTAAACCATTTTAATCAGTAAATAAACCATGTTTAGTTCATAATTAACCCTAGATTGACCACTAATTATCATCATAACATTATAATTGAATTTATGATGAATTAAAAGCGATTTACTCACCAAGTATTGATCAATGCTTCCAAATGAAGAAGAACCAAAGATTGTCTCCATTGTCCCGCAATTTAACACCTAGAAATCTCTTTAATCTGTCCTCTAATTTAGCATCTAGAAATCTCTTCAATCCGCTCTGAAATTTATATAAATATGTACTCAGTAGCACTTCTCGTGCCTTTCGTTTCGATACCGAATTCGCAAAATTTCATTGGGTAGATGGAAAGTTGTGAGTTTTTAAAGTTCGTGGTAATGAGTTTTTGAAATGAATGTATGGTGGCTTCATGTTAATGTAGTTGGAAGGAAAAAAGAAATTACAAAAATATTTAAATTCAAATTTAAATTATTGGACTCAAAGTCCGCTAAAGTCCATTTAAACCTGAATTTCCATATATCTTTTCTGCACAGTTCTCAATTTGGACAAGTTTATAGTTAAAATCGATCAGAAAAGCATATTCTACGCAATGACGCGACTCTGGTCGTCAAACTCCAATGTTTGTAAAACGATCATTTTGCCCTTGATTATTAATATAAATAATATATCACCTTTATTAATTCAAAATTTATTATTAAATTTATGGAGTATTACATGTCACTCAGAAATGACACTTCATTAATCCACATCGAAATGCTAGCAATGAGATAATGACGCACGTATCAATTACAGTCCTACATCGGGTCAAGTCAGCAATCCAAAGCAAAAATACTCTAGCAACGACGGAACTATAATAATAACAGTATAAATAAAGGACTCACACTTTCAAGAAAGGGCTGTGATCCTGATTCAAAATAGAGAAAGCAAATCAGAATCCTCAAATTCATTTTTAACACACTAGTATGGTTAATAAAGCAACTACCAAAAAATGGATGTAGTGACTCTCCCAAACCCCTATGAAATATGGTATCTGCTAACACTATATTTGTCAAAAATATGTAAACCACATCTACAAAAAATATCAAAAAAACACACACACCACTCATTATAAATCTCTCTAGAATTTACCATTCATTTGACATATTTGGAAATTTTAACATGAGCCACAAATTTGTAGGTAACAATCTTATTATGATTAAGATCTTCTTAAAATTTGAAGATAAGCATAAATATAAATTGTTTCAAAATTACACTCAATATAACAACGGAAAATATTTAATTTTGCCGTTGGTTTGAAACATATTTTGAATAGTTTAAAAAAGTTGAAAAGATGAATTTTATTTATACATATTTATTTTTATTGTAAAGATTATTTTGCAGTTATCTAGATCATATGCATGTGTAATTTTGTTTCATTTCGGGATTCTTAGCACAAATAAAGATGAGGTTTTGAGCATAGATAAAAGGGACGGTGAGTAGGTTAGATAAGAAAAATCTGTAGTTGGTTTAAATACAAAGACACGCAGTAGGCATTCATAATATGATTGGAATGTAGTCGGTTTTAAACATATCTTAGATCAGCAGATAGCAGCCATGAAAATTACAGTTGGGAATGTTGTTTGGACGCACTAGCTTGTCTGTACCTATGATGATACAAATTTATATCAATTTACCAGCAAATAGTGCAGACTTTTGCAGCTATGAAGAAATTAAACCGAGAAAGAATGCATAATTTTGTTAATGAAAGATGATCATGAGATATTTTTCGTATCCAGGGATTCAATTAATGTGCTGGATCTGCCCCCGTTGGTATGGTTAATAATTGATGATCTAACTCTTCATCTATCTCCTCCGAGACAAAAGATTCTGACCCATCTGAAACAAATTGCAAAAAAATAAAAACAAATAAGAAATGCAGACAAAAACATATTAAGTAACACCCCTTGGTTCATGATTGATCATATATATCCACTGATCCTAGATTCAAATAAGGATAATTCATATTTCATTAAATTAATTAAATAGACAGACAAACTGGATGATTTGATGAAGAGGATAGATTCAAAACCAATTTTTTATACTTGCTCCTCATGAATATGTATTTATTGGATAAAATAAATATCACTAGTTAATTTAACCCACAATCCATTGTGTATATGAGAATCCTTGCGCATTGGGTTTCACACAGCAGTGGCATAGGGTCGCCCTATGCTGTGGGTTGCTCGAGCCACATTCCAAATAGGTTGCCCTTATTTTACATTTTCCATCAAATTAACATCTAGTTGTCTGAAATATTTTTTAAATTAACTAGCACCAGTAATATTTTGTACATAAAACAAAATAAATAGCATATTTTACTATCTCAATAAATGAATAGTTGAAAAAAAAAATGCTTATAAAACATTAAATACACAAACACTCTAGTAAAAAGGACAATGAATATCACCAAGTGCCAGAAACTAGAATTTCAAAATAAGAACGATATGGATTGGGCATAATTTACAACACAATTGAGACATGATGGAGCAGACCCAAAGAAAAGGCATGATGATGCATTAGTTAAAATCTCAAAATGATATAAAGTATGCAGTGTCATTTCAACCATATCAAATTGGACGCAATAATTATGAATATACATATACATACACATTTTATATATTATGATGTATATTATATTATATTATATTTACTATATACTTATGCATATACATATACATGTACAGCACATGTATATGTATGTGTGTTATACATCATAATATTTTGTAATTTTAAACAGTCTAAATTAACAAAAGAGCAAAGCATAAAAAAGTGAAAACATAAGATTAAAAAATAATTGATTTTTTTCATGGCTTTCATTACAAGATATAAGTAATTTAAGCAAATACATAGTATTTTCTAATCATAAGGGAAATGGTTCAATGCAAATTTTATATATTTATTTTTTCAACTCGGTTACAAAGGTAGATTAGATGAATTCATTTTCCATGTATCAAAAATATATTATTATTTTTCACCTTAGCAACATATCATGTCGTTATAACTATCCATAGCCAAGGTTAGTACTTATGTAGTTATGTTGTAACTCGAGAACTTTATTTTGAAAGTAACCATATGTACTATCTGTTTTTGCCTATGTTATATTATATTTCATTGATACGATGTGAGCGTAGTTTTGATGTTCAAAATTTTGTTGTTTTAATTTTACCTTAGCAAACTTGCATTAGGATGCTTAAGTATCGGCACACGAGTACTATTGGCTGGTATTCTGTGCAATATGGGGTATCAGAATGGAAGGTTATTATAATATTTGACTAACAATATGTTTTGAATATAATCACAGTTCACTACCATCAAAGCATAACAACTCTTCCTCTTTTGTTTTCATCAAAAGTATAAATATTGAACTAGTATAGTGGAAAATAACGAGTAAGGCATTATGAAACATGATCAAAATAGTAACATCAAATACACAATGAATAACCAATCGGTAATCATACTAATTATTATTGATCAAACACACATCTTGTGAGAATAAAGGGTGTGAAAACAAATACATATGTGTATATATTTATATTTCTATTTTGTGAGGTTCAATTGACACGATCCATAATATATTTCATAGTTATGTAGCTTTTTGCCATCTCATTATAAACGAGGAAAAAACAATTTCATCCATGCATTGCCGTGGGGTCTTTTAGATGAGAATGGATGTGACTTGATGGTTTTAGGGAGATAGTATTATTTTGATACCAAGAAACTTCCATCCATGCGTTGTCACGAGGTCTCTAGATGAGAATGGATACCACTTTATGGACCGATGCAAAAATATTTTGAAGCATGTCGAAAAGTTAGGGAGTCAATTATATTATATGTTTACTTTTATGCATTTAATGTTCAAAAAAAGCTTCCAATCATTCAATTTTATCGTCATGTCAATCTAGCCAACACTTGCATAAAAATGAGATGTAGTGATGGTATCAAAGAAAATAAAATGAGTCGATAGAAGAGGAATGTCAAATGGAAATATTTATATAGAAAACTATAGAATATGTTTTATCAAAAAATATTACAACGTCCATTAATTAACGGAGAAAATAATGCAATATGCTAAATCAACAATGCAATTAAAAAAAAATTTGATAATCCCAATTAATTCGATTAGTCATTACCATAGTAAAAGTATACTTAATAAAAAATATTTGATCCAAATTTTCTATGTATCGAAAATATATCAACACACACACACACGTGTGTGTGTGTGCGCGCACACGCGCGCGCACGCACATAATATGACAATGTGTGTGTGCACACGCGCGCGCACGCACATAATATGACAAAAATATATTCTTATTTTTTCACCAACCTTGATGGGTTGGCCAAACATTTGGACTTAGCTAACTTCCCTAAGGGCCGACCATGTAGACATCATTAGTAACAGGAGGAGAGAATTTTCATCCTTCTAGTTCTCTTTATTGTTTTCCAACCTCTTCATTCAAGGTTTCTAGTGTAGACACATGTGTGCACACATACATGCATGCATATACATACCTACACACTCAAACACACACATAAATCTTACACTCTTTAACTCAAGTACCGATGTAAAGACAGACTTCTATCTCAACTAAAGACCCATAACTAATCACTGTTATAATCTTTGTTGTTTATACCTACCTTATTTTGGATTATAGGGAATCATGAAGACAATAGTGGTATGTGTCTAGATTGTCTATCTAGAGGTCAATAACATTAGTTAACCAATGTTATAAGAAAACGATACGACAGAAATATCATTCACAGGTCACTCAACATTCATGATATGCGTTTATGCTCGAATGAGAACTCATGTTAGAGTTTCTTGCACTTCCTATTGACATACCAATAACTTACCAGAGTGAAGATGATCTGGCATATGTGTAACTGTCCTAATCTGAATATTTTGCGGCAGCAAACAATTGCAGAGTGAACCTAAAATTATGTAAATGGAATTAGTATTTCTCCACAGAATAGAGTTCAGAAAAATTAAGTTTACCTAATCGAGCAAGTCTATTCACCCAGCCAGGAATAGGTTTTCCAGTAAGTTGCATGCATACATCATCAGTAAAATGATTGCAGTTTTTGGCAATTAAATGATATGTATCACCATGATATTTCTCAGACATATGTTCAAGAAAATCACGAAATTCAGAGGGAGTCATGTTAGTCTTTCCAAGACACACAGAGCCTCTATAAATAAAACCAGGGCAGCTTTTTGGTTCAACTTCAAAAACTCCACTTGATGAGTAATCATGAGCTCCAAAGCCATATTCCATTCCATGAACTGAGATATTTATAGCATGTTATGATTTTCATAACAAGGGTTATTAATCATTTACAAATTATAACTGGTATAACACTATTAATTGATCATGGTTCCTTGTTCCGGAAAAGAGCAGAGGTTCAAACCTCAACACACAAATATAACAATTAACAACCAAGTAATTTCATAATTCACAAACGAACTTTAGAAGGAAAAAAAAAAGCAACATGGATGTAAATAAAGTGGTGTGATTAACACAGAATAAAAGAAAATTGGCAGTTGTAAAGAACTTTGAATAGTGATTTTGATGTGATTACATGGAAAGTGCACAGATTGTTGCTCACACGATAAACATGACCCCAAACTACTGCAGGCACAACAACAACTAACTACACTATCATAGCAAACTATAATTATGCAGTATGTTCTACAACTTATAAAATATATGCATGCAGATGTCCAGTGGACTTTGACTTCACAGTCCAATGCTTGCTACAAATGAGACTTGTAGATTGTAGTATAATCTTAGATGTGTGATATAGTGCAATTTGATTGTTTAGTTCAGTTCATAACCCAAAATTTAGTTTCTGGGCATGTTTAGGTCAGGGTATATAAATGAATTCTTAGGGCTACTAGAGCCATGACATAGATCAAATAATTCTTCACAAAGCAGGCTAGATTATTAGATAAGAAAAGGAGAAGAGAAAAGGTTACCGTGTGTCTCATCCACACAAACATTTCACCCAAATTCTAAATTATGGTACAGAACAGTTCTTTACGGAATTAGGATAAGTTTATCCTATTCTGGTTTGTGAGAAGATATCAAAAAGAGTTGAAAATATTAATCGTTGCTAAAGGTAGAACATTTTTTAAATAATAATTGTTTGTAGGAATTTTTTCTGATGCAAGCAAAACTGAAACGCTCTTGCACGTTGTCAAGATTGGTGATGGCATTTAAATACGACAAAGTTGGTTGGTAAGAGGTTGAGAATCAATTATTCCCACTTAGGCCAGCACAATGGAATGTAGGAGGTTATAAATATGGGTTTGGTGGTATATTTAATTGGGGGAATTCTTTTTATTAAGTGGTTGTACCTACATCTTCTATTATGACACAATGCCATTTGTACGCAATAAATGTGTGTAACCATGAGTTTACCACAAAATTGAATGTCATATGAATTTGTTTTGCAATCGATAATCATCATTCTACTCAAGTATGTTGAATTTTTTGGATTTTGCATAATTGTTAACTCAGAGAAACGGGACTGAACAGATAAATAAATAATAAAAAAAAAATATAACCTTTTTGTATCTACACAACCAATTACATTTCAATCAAAAACCCACGCAGAATCAATTAAACAAATGCACGATAATACTGATTTCTGACGCAAACAAAATAAAAAGTTAAAACCTAGAAAAGATTGCTGACCTTGAATCCCAGAGTGAAAAATACCGAGGCCAAACCAATAGAGATAGTTGTTGATAGGAGTCAAATCATAAACATTCAAGTAGACATGCGTCTTGCTGCAGCTGCTGCTGCCTCGTTCCTTTTTGCTCTTAGGAAAAAATCGCGGTAGAATCGAACGCATGCTACTTGAAATTAATCAGCTATTGGAGAAATTTAGTGGAGAAAATATCTACTGGAATTGAATAGATGGAGAGCTTGAGAAGAAAGGGAAGCAAGAAAAGGGAGAGAAAGAGGGGGAGTAGTGTGGCAGGGAAGGATGAGCTGTCATTGTAGCGGGGCTCATTAATTCATAAATTCATAAATGCTACAAATGCAGGTTCACCCAATTTACTCTCAAGTGTTGTGAAACCGTGTTATACAGGTATGCTGCTGCTTAAACAAATTAAAATTGCAACTTTCTTATGATTAAATTAGCTAAAGTAATACTCAAAGTGGTTGAACCGGTGGCATTGGATCATCTATTATTACTCACAAACTAAAATAGGGTTCATTTATTGTTTTTCTTTTTTTTAAATGGTTTATGCTTGTATAGAAACATATGGATCTATAAAATCAACCCAGCAGATTAATATGTTACGCGATAATCTATTAAATAATGGTAATACGGAAGAATTTCTAGCTCTTCTATTGATTTTAGGAGTTTTCTGTTTTATCTTTAATCCTTTTTGATGTTTTATTTTCAAATCTTAATTACCAGTTTGCACTTAATTTGCTAATCCGCTCACATCATTTTACATTCTTGTACGTACATTTAAAAGTTACAATTATTGTAACGACCTGGTTTTTCCGTCGTTTGATTTTGAATATTTAAATGGTTTTAAATGTTGGATTTGGAATATGAATTGATTTTGAATATGAAGATTTTGGTTGTAATTGTAGAATGAAATTAAATTTTAAATATAGTGATTTATCGTAATACGAAAATGGTGAATAACTGAAATTGAGTTGAATATGAATCGAAACGATTTCTAATGTTGATATAAATTCTATTTGAATCAGAATTGAGTTAGTAAGTTTTTAAAACTGAAATCTCAAGTGATTTCGTCAATTTTTGAAATCGTCGATTTAATCGACGCATTAAAATTGCGATCTGAGATACAATCCTGGACTTTGATGAAACCAGTTCCATTGGATTCGTAATAGTGTGTTATTTTGAATTTTAAATTTCGTAGCGTTTGGAGTTACTATTTGATCGTACGGGATAGAAACGCGTTGAAATTTATATTGAAGATTTAATATAATAATTGAGTTCAAAAAACTATCTTTTGCATACGATCGAATTAGGTCTTGAAACTTGTTCAATTGCGTTTGGAATATGGGTATAACATTAGGAACGTCAAGCGGCACGCCTCAATAGGAGTTCGGAATTTCACGGTATGTAATATGAGATATTTTTAATATTAAAATAAATCAAATCAAATCAATAGCCACCCTAACCACGTACAATCGCCGGCCTATGCCTGACCCAAAGCCGCCTTCTCCAGTTTTTAAGTCGCGTACTCCTTCCTCTTCTCGAAAACAAAATCAATTCGAATAAAAAAATCGCTGCAAGAATTGCGAGCTCGGCTAGAAACAGAGGTGAGCTAAGGCTTGGGTTCGTTGCTCTTCGTACACGGGCGAACGAGCCAAGGGTTTCAGGGGTTTTGGATTAAGGGTTCGCGTTCGTGGCGGTCGTGATGGAAGGCAAGCGGAGCAATGGGAGAGGCGTCGCGGCGTACAGGGAGGGACAGCGCGGCATTGACGTTAGGGTTGCTGTCAATTCGCATGCGCGCGCGAGCTTGGAGGGTCGAGGCGGAGCTTGGGGATGATGGTTTGGGTGGCGCGCGTCTCGAGATGTTGGCCGCGATTTAGGGTTTGCGTGCGCGACGTTGGGATAGAGCAAGCTAAAACGTGGCTGGGAAGCTCGCATGGGAGAAGTTTGAGCAGTAAGATTGTTTGTTTTTTTGTTTTTGTTTTTTTGTTTTTGTTTTTTTAGTTAGTTTAGTTTAATTATATCGTTAACGCTAATTAAATTATAACGTATTCATACGAGGTCCAAATTAAACGAGACGAGTCGCGTTGCGATCGTATCGACGAGTGCTACAAGACAGAATTGGTTTGGGATTTTTCGGAGTCAGTTGGAATTTTAGGTATTCGATTTAATTTAAAATTGGATCGTTTGACAAATCTAAAAATCAAGGTGAGTAAATCTCACTCATTTTGGATTACTGCATTTAATTATAAAGTTAAAATATAATTATTTGTTTGATTGGACGAATTTATAATTATTATCAGATGGATGTTATATTATATATATTAGTAGTTGGGTATATTCCCGTCGATTGGAGCGGATGTGACACTATGCGCCCCGCATAATAGCGAATGACCGTATATTACCGTGATATTCCGCCTCGAAGCGGGGTTGATATTTTATATTATATAACATGTAACGACCCGTATTTTTACGGATCGAAACATCGTAAAACCGTTGTCATTTGGTCGCATTGTTGATAAGTCATCCATAGTCTAAGTCCTAGGTCGTATAGTAGTTAGGTCGGAGTAGACGACCTAAGAAGGTGGAGCGACCTAAGGAAGTTGGCGACCTAAGGATTTTGGGGATAGGTCGTATAGGAGTTGGGTCGTATGGTGGCTTAGGTCGTGGGGTAGGTTAGGTCGGTTGGAGCGACCTATAGGATGTTAGCGACCTAAGGTTTGAGCAACCTAAGATGTTAGGTCGTTAGACGACCTAAGATGTTAAGTCGTTTCCTAGCTAAGTTAGTTAGGTCGTGAGCTTCTGTGTTGAGTTAGGTCGTAGGCGACCTAAGTTAGTTAGGTCGTGAACTTCTGTGTGTGTTAGGTCGCGTAAGAGCTAAGCTGCATCTGGGTTAGGTCGTAGGTCGCGTGGAAGCACTTATGCGTTAGGTCGCGAGGATGCGCATGTGTTAGGTCGTAGAAGCGCTTATGCGTTAGGTCGCGTGGATGCGCATGTGTTAGGTCGTAGGCTGGAATTGTTAGGTCGTGGGTTTTTAGGTCGTGGGGTTTTTAGGTCGTGGACGACCTAAGAGCGAACGACCTAAGGGAAATCAGCCTATAAATAGGAGGGTTCTACTTCATTTTTGGGGATCCGGATTTTGAAGCGACGAAGCGCTGCCATTTTGAGAGCTTGAGTTCTACACTTCTTCACTTCTTTTCTCCACTTTGATTTAGTACTTCCTTCCATCCAAGATCGAAGATCCAAGAGCTAAAGTTGAAGATCTACATTCTTCGAAGAGAGATTTCATCGTTTGAAGGGGGTTTGTGATAGATCGAGTTAGATCCTTCGCTGTGCAGATCTGAAGTGCGTTGCTTTTGGGTTGTTTAGGTGATTTGGTGAGTGGTGATTATCTCTCACACGGATCCAAAAGAGTATATCGGATCGTTGGCTTGATTTTGTGTAAAGTAGTGATTTTCATGCATTTTTGTAAACTTAAGTGTAGATCCATTGTTCATGATGATTTGACATCCATTTTACTACATGTTAACCTATGTAAGTTCATTCATCAAGATTATAGAGATATTTCTCATGTCTTCATGCTTGTTAGACTTTAGACTCTTTATTTACGAAATTGCCATTACTGTTATAATTGTCTATTTAGATCATATTTGAATGCTTGATTACTTGGATTAATGTTTGACTTGGTTGATTGCTATGAATTAGATGATTGATGATTTTATTTAGACCGAAGATGATTCAAAAGCTAAGGGAAAGGCTCTTGAATTGGAAAAGCTGCTTGTGGCATATGTGGCGGATGAGGAAGCTCATATGGATAGATTTGATGATGATGTTGAGATGAAGCTTTGCTATGATGATGATGAGGCGAAGCAAGATATGAGATAGCCTTGGTCTAATCCAGACGGGATCATTCCAAGCATGTTGACAACTCGGTGAAATGGTTTGAGTTTGAGGATAATGGTTTGCTCGAGAGGCGCTTGAGCTAGTATGGAAATAGTCGTTGAGGAGGATGACTAGAAGGCTGAGATCTCATCGTTGTTGAAGGTTCTAGCATGCTCAAAGCAAGAGTACGTTGGGCAGATTCGATAGTCCCTGAAGGCTACTGATTGGTAGTCAAGTACTCTGGGCAGATTCGATAGTCCTAGGCACGGGTTTCGACGACGTGCGGAGTTATGTCTAGAACCGGGGGTTTCCATTAGCCCTTGACGGACGGATGAAAGAATGAGCCGGTCATTCAATTAACGATGATATCGAAGCAATGATAACAGTGATAGCCAGAGTCATGGATGTTTGGTTGTATCGTCATTCGGTCTCAAGAGCAGTGTTTTCTAGGTGCTTATCTGATCTTGGTTTAGGCCTTGGGGGTTTGTACTTGGAAAACATCGCCCTTGACTCGAGTGATAATTGCTTTACTTTAAATTGTATGCTTTGCTATGTTTGCTTCTGTTTAGTGTGTGTCTAGGGGCTATCACTGTAGAAAGAGGTGGAGTGGGAGGGTTGGATTCCTATTCCTTTTCCTTTTTGCTCTTATTGGTATGTTGTTAGTTAATTTACCGCTCACTAAGACTGTTGTCTGACTCAAGGCTTTATGTTTTAACTCTTATTGCCTTGGGCTGTTCATCCATTCTGGGATGGGCAGACTAGGTAGCAGGTGACAGGTGCTGTTCTTAGCTTCCCACGATGCTGATGGCGAAGACGAGCTGGAGGCTTGCATATTATTTCTTACTATATGTACTGGATGTTCCGCTGCTTTGTGTATTCTCTGAGTGTTATGTACTGATGCTTGTTGTATTGACTATTCAGATGCTTGTATTCAACTATTATGAAGTTTAATAGAGATTCTGTTTTGTGAAGCTTCACTATGTATATTTTCTATTGTATTTTTTTTATCCATGCGCTGTGAGTTATACGATAGATTCTGCTGTTTTAACTTTACCCTGATGATTGCCCATGGCTGCCTAGCACACTTTACAGCGCACTATGTCTAGGTTCAGTGCAGGGGTCGTGGGCGGTCGTCACATTTGGTATCAGAGCTTTGGTTAATCGATTTTACCCAACGCTCGCTGACGTAACTACGTATGAGAGACGTAATTGTATTTTGATGGATGATTACTATATATAATATAGTAGCTTAGAATGATTTGAACCCCTTATGCAGTTGTTCTCAAGGTGTATTAATCATTCCTTTTTATTGATATTAAGGATGAGTCGAAGAGGGAGACCAGCTGCTAGGGAAGGCCGTGCTACTGAGGGGGCTGCTGATTATGTTGCTATGTTTGAAGCTATGATGACTTTGATCATGAGAAGGATGCCGGCTCCGGGGCCATCTGTAGATGTTGGAGTTCAAGTTCAAACTCCAAGACCGGTGGATTTTGCTAAGCTATGTAAAGACTATACTGCTCTTGGAGGAAAGGTTTTCTTGGGAACAGAATCAACCATTGAAGTCCAGAGATGGATAGATGCTTGTAGAAGGATCTTTGGTGATTTGGGAATCGAGGATGCAACTAAAAGGAAGCTTGCATCAAGACAACTTCAAGGAAGAGCTTCTGATTGGTGGAACTCTATCACCATTGATACTCCGGAGGAAGAAATTACTTGGGAACAATTCCAAGCCAGGTTTGAAGCTAAGTTCATTTCTACAGCTCAGAAATCAGTTCTGTTCAAGAAGTTTGTGGAGCTCAAGCAAGGTGGAAGACCAGTACTTGAGTATGTTTCTGAGTTTGAAGCTTTGTCCAAGTATGCCCGGTCGTATATTGAGTCTCCTTATCAGAAGAACGAGAAGTTTGTGACAGGCTTGGACAGTTACCTTGGGAGACAGTTGGTGGATCATTTGGACGATCCATTTGAGAAGCTTGTGGAGAAGGCTCTCAGCCACGAGAATCTGTTTCCTAAAGAAGGATCTGTTGTTGCTGTAACAACCCGGTATTTCGTATCGATTAACTATCGTCTTTAGACGATTTCTTTTTTTTCTCGCTAATCGTTTGTTACTCGCTATTGCAGTTTTGAGTTGATTTAAAATTCTTTCAAAAATTTGTTGAACTGTATGCGGGCTTTAAATAAAATCAGGGCCCAAGTTTTTTTTTTATATATTTTTATTGCATTAGCCTTAAGGACCCGATCCCCTCTTAATTATTTCATTCGAACCCCTTCATGTTATAAGCCCGATCCTCTTTTGTTCTCTCTGGAGATTAAAAATGGCGACTCTCGTCCCCTTTTTTTCTTCGATCTGGAAACTAGGGCTTTGACTCTTCGATTCTTTGTCGCTTTGAATTAGGGCTTTGCGAAGCTCCGATACTATTTCGATCGATTGTTGGTTGTGCGCGATTTATTCTGGCTCGATCGATCTCCTGTAGTCTCAGTTGCTGTGACCAAGGAGGAGTCTAAACCACAACAGGGTGGAAACAAGAAGAGGAAGCAACAGCAGCAGCAAAAGGGTAAGGATGGCCAGAAGAAGCCAAAGGGCGAAGTGACCTGCTACAATTGTCAGCAGAAGGGCCATTTCTCTAGGGATTGCAAGAATCTGAAGGTGCTGGTGAAGTGCCACAACTGTGACAAGCTGGGGCATGTTAGGAAGAATTGTCCAGAACTGCGAAAGGACAAGCAGATTGTGCAAGCTTATGCTTTGGGAGCTGTTACATCATCTTCGAAAGCTCCTACCGTTGAAGAGAAAGGGAAGAGTGTGGTGGTTCAAGGTACTCTTTCCATTTGTGGTGTTCCAGTTAGAGTGTTATTTGATACTGGGGCGTCGCATTCTTTTGTTTGTAATGAACTTGTAGGCCGGTTGGGTTTGAAACCGGATATTGTTGATAGGCCATTGGTTGTGACTAATCCAGTTGGGGGTTCGTCTTGTTTGTGTATGTTATGTCGTGGTCTGATTGTATCGAGTCATGATTGCTCTTTTGTTTGGGATTGTTTTGTTCTGAGCTTTGCGGGGTTCGGAATTATTTTGGGTATGGACTGGCTTAGGAAGTATGCGGCAAAAGTTGATTGTGAAAGGTTGGAGGTGACAGTCGAGAATGTGGAGGGGCGAAAGGTTGTGATACGATGTAAGCATGAGGAAGGCGTCTTCATGAGCTTCATGTATTTGCTGGTTGTTCCACGGGATGGACTGTCATCGGTGCCAATCGCTAATGGATTTGAGGATGTCTTTGACGAGGTCAAAGGGTTACGGCCGCATAGAGAGATCGAGTTTCGTATAGATCTTGTTGAAGGAGCCAGACCTGTTGTGATGCCTCTTAGGCGGATGGCGCCTAGGGAACAGCAGGAGTTGAAGGTGCAGGTAGATGATCTTTTACAGAAAGGATTCATTCGGCGTAGTGTGTCCGAATGGGGTGCACCAATTGTGTTTGCAACCAAAGCAGATGGATCGTTGAGGTTGTGTGTGGATTATCGTGAGCTGAATAAGGTGACTAAGAAGAACAAGTATCCATTGCCGAGAATAGATGACTTGTTTGATCAGCTTCACGAAGCTAAGGTGTTTTCTCAGATGGATTTGGCAACGGGATTTCACCAGTTGAGAGTGGCTAAGGATAGTGTGTCGAAGACTGCTTTCAGGACACCATCCGGTTTCTTTGAGTGGTTGGTAATGCCGTTTGGATTGACCAACGCACCAGCATATTTTGTGGATCTTATGAATAGAGTGTTCAGAGATCAGTTGAACAAGTTCGTACTAGTGTTCGTGGATGATATTTTGATTTATTCCAGAACTGAAGAAGAGCACAAGACGCACTTGCGTATTGTTCTGGAAATCTTACAGAAACATCAGCTAAAGGCTAAGTTTTCGAAGTGTCACTTCTGGAAGAGTGAAGTGAGGTTCTTAGGCCATATTATCTCTGGAAGGGGAATAGCGGTTGATCCCGCTAAAGTGGCAGCAATCCAGGATTGGGTTAGACCTAAGAATGCATTTGATGTGAGAAGTTTTCTTGGATTAGCAGGATATTATCGTCGATTTATCAAAGACTTTTCCAAGGTAGCTGCACCATTAACAGGATTGACAAAAAAGAACCAAGTGTTCAGATGGGATGCTAAGTGTGAGCAAGCTTTCGGAATCCTGAAATAGCGATTGACAAGTGCTCCTATTTTGACCATTCCAAGTGGAAATGAAGAGATGGTGGTTTACACCGACGCATGTGGTACTGGACTTGGAGCAGTGCTAATGCAGAAGGGTAAAGTTGTTGCGTATGCAAGTCGACAACTGAAGCCGCATGAAAGGAATTATCTGACTCATGATTTGGAGTTAGCGGCGATTGTTTTTGCTCTGAAGATGTGGAGACATTATCTATTGGGGGTTCGATTCGAGTTGTTTACAGATCATAAGTCGTTGAAGTATCTTTTATCCCAAAAGGATTTGAATCTTCGGCAGCAATGATGGCTAGAGTTTTTGGCATCATATGATTTTGGTATAGCCTATACTCCGGGAAAGGGTAACGCAGTAGCAGATGCGTTAAGTCGAAGACATGCAGGATTGGGAGCCATGTTTTCAGAATGGAAGAGTCTAGAATATTTAGCTGGATTTGACTTCAGGCCTAGATGTGAAATTGGAACATGAGGTGTTGGCAAACTTATCGATAAGACCAACTCTTGTGGAAAGGATTTGCGAGGGTCAAAAGCGAGACGATAAGCTTGTCAAGATTATCCGTGATTTGGAATCTGGGTTAGACCTAGGAAAGGATAAAGGATTAGAGGTCGATCGAGAGGGTTGGCTTCGGAAGCAAGGACGACTAGTCGTTCCCGATAAAGATGAATTGAGGAGTGAAGTTCTGAAGGAAAGTAATCACTCGAAGCTGACAATTCATCCAGGTGGAAATAAGATGTATCGGGATATGAAGAGAACCTATTACTAGAAAGGTATGAAGAAGGATGTTGGAAATTTTATTTCCAAGTGCATGAACTGCCAGTTGGTAAAAGCCGAACAGAAGAAGCCAAGTGGATTGCTTCAGCCATTAGAAGTTCCTACATGGAAGTGGGAGCAAATATCGATGGATTTTATCGATGGGTTACCTAGAACCAGAGCAGGAAATGAAGGGATTTGGGTCATTGTAGATCGTTTGACTAAGAGTGCAAGATTCATTCCTGTTCGATCGACTAGGACCGCATCAAAGTTGGCAGAGTTGTATGTTAAGTGGATAGTTCGATTCCATGGTATTCCGAAGAGTATAGTGAGCGATCGAGACCCATTGTTCACTAGTGGATTTTGGAAGAGCTTCCAGGAAGTTTTGGGAACCGAGTTATGTTTGAGTACAGCTTATCACCCTCAAACAGATGGTCAGACCGAGAGAGTCAACTGAGTTTTGGAAGATCTCCTCAGAGCTTGTGTTTTGGATTTCGGAGGATCATGGGAAGATCACCTTCATTTGGTGGAATTTTCATATAACAATAGTTACCAGTCAAGCATTGGTATGGCACCGTATGAGGCATTGTATGGGAGACCGTGTAACTCTCCGACATGTTGGTTAGAGACCGGAGAAAAACTGATGCTTGGGCCAGAGATGATTCGACAGACTTCGGATTGCATAGAGATCATTCGGCAACGAATGAAGGCAGCCCAAGACCGACAGAAAAGTTATGCCGATAAGCGTCGTAAGGATTTGGAGTTCGACGTAGGTGATATGGTTTTTGTGAAGATTTCTCCACTGAAGAATGTTATTCGATTCGGGAAGAAAGGAAAATTGACTCCGAGATTTGTTGGACCATTCCCGATCATCGAGCGAATTGGAAAGCTCGCCTACAGATTGGAGTTACCAGAAAAGATGGCGGGTGTGCACGATGTTTTTCATGTATCATATTTACGGAAGTTTGTGCACGACTCGAATACAGTGGTTTCTGCTGATAGCTGTGAAGATTTCGAAGTTGATCCAGTCGATAAGAGACCTCGTAAGCCGCTTCGTGTTGTGGAAACCGACACGAAACAACTTAGGAGGAAGGTAGTTAAGTTGCTCAAGATACAATGGAGTGATGATGATAACGACTGTACATGGGAGGTGGAAGAGAGGATGAAGGCAGCTCATCCTGAACTCTTCAAGGTATGGCCCTAAGGTGTCGTGTCATCTAACGACATTGTAACTTGTTCTAGTTTTAGAATTCTGCATGCTAAGCTTGAATTAGATGCATGGTTTGTTGATTGCTATGGATGGTAGGCATGCAGAATAGTCTTTGATTGCTCTTGTTTGTTTGGAATTTCGGGGGCGAAATTCCTAAGGAGGAGAGAATGTAATGACCAGTATTTTTACGGATCGAAACATCGTAAAACCGTTGTCATTTGGTCGCATTGTTGATAAGTCATCCATAGTCTAAGTCCTAGGTCGTATAGTAGTTAGGTCGGAGTAGACGACCTAAGAAGGTGGAGCGACCTAAGGAAGTTGGCGACCTAAGGATTTTGGGGATAGGTCGTATAGGAGTTGGGTCGTATGGTGGCTTAGGTCGTGGGGTAGGTTAGGTCAGTTGGAGCGACCTATAGGATGTTGGTGACCTAAGGTTTGAGCGACCTAAGATGTTAGGTCGTTAGACGACCTAAGATGTTAAGTCGTTTCCTAGCTAAGTTAGTTAGGTCGTGAGCTTCTGTGTTGAGTTAGGTCGTAGGCGACCTAAGTTAGTTAGGTCATGAGCTTCTGTGTGTGTTAGGTCGCGTAAGAGCTAAGCTGCATCTGAGTTAGGTCATAGGTCGCTTGGAAGCACTTATGCGTTAGGTCGCGAGGATGCGCATGTGTTAGGTCGTAGAAGCGCTTATGCGTTAGGTTGCGTGGATGCACATGTGTTAGGTCGTAGGCTGGAATTGTTAGGTCGTGGGTTTTTAGGTCGTGGATGACCTAAGAGCGAACGACCTAAGGGAAATCAGCCTATAAATAGGAGGGTTCTACTTCATTTTTGGGGATCCGGATTTTGAAGCGACGAAGTGCTGCCATTTTGAGAGCTTGAGTTCTACACTTCTTCACTTCTTTTCTCCACTTTGATTTAGTACTTCCTTCCATCCAAGATCGAAGATCCAAGAGCTAAAGTTGAAGATCTACATTCTTCGAAGAGAGATTTCATCGTTTGAAGGGAGTTTGTGATAGATCGAGTTAGATCCTTCGCTGTCCAGATCTGAATTGCATTGCTTTTGGGTTGTTTAGGTGATTTGGTGAGTGGTGATTATCTCTCACACGGATCCAAAGGAGTATATCGGATCGTTGGCTTGATTTTGAGTAAAGTAGTGATTTTCATGCATTTTTGTAAACTTAAGTGTAGATCCATTGTTCATGATGATTTGACATCCATTTTACTACATGTTAACCTATGTAAGTTCATTCATCAAGATTATAGAGATATTTCTCATGTCTTCATGCTTGTTAGACTTTAGATTCTTTATTTACGAAATTGCCATTACTGTTATAATTGTCTATTTAGATCATATTTGAATGCTTGATTACTTGGATTAATGTTTGACTTGGTTGATTGCTATGAATTAGATGATTGATGATTTGATTTAGACCGAAGATGATTCAAAAGCTAAGGGAAAGGCTCTTGAATTGGAAAAGCTGCTTGTGGCATATGTGGCGGATGAGGAAGCTCATATGGATAGATTTGATGATGATGTTGAGATGAGGCTTTGCTATGATGATGATGAGGCGAAGCAAGATATGAGATAGCCTTGGTCTAATCCAGACAGGATCATTCCAAGCATGTTGACAACTCGGTGAAATGGTTCGAGTTTGAGGATAATGGTTTGCTCGAGAGACGCTTGAGCTAGTATGGAAATAGTCGTCGAGGAGGATGAATAGAAGGCTGAGATCTCATCGTTGTTGAAGGTTCTAGCATGCTCAAAGCAAGAGTACGTTGGGCAGATTCGATAGTCCCTGAAGGCTACTGATTGGTAGTCAAGTACTCTGGGCAGATTCGATAGTCCTAGGCACGGGTTTCGACGACGTGCGGAGTTATGTCTAGAACCGGGGGTTTCCATTAGCCCTTGACGGACGGATGAAAGAATGAGCCGGTCATTCAATTAACGATGATATCGAAGCAATGATAACAGTGATTGCCAGAGTCATGGATGTTTGGTTGTATCGTCATTCGGTCTCAAGAGCAATGTTTTCTGGGTGCTTATCTGATCTTGGTTTAGGCCTTGGGGGTTTGTACTTGGAAAACATCGCCCTTGACTCGAGTGATAATTGCTTTACTTTAAATTGTATGCTTTGCTATGTTTGCTTCTGTTTAGTGTGTGTCTAGGGGCTATCACTGTAGAAAGAGGTGGAGTGGGAGGGTTGGATTCCTATTCCTTTTCCTTTTTGCTCTTATTGGTATGTTGTTAGTTAATTTACCGCTCACTAAGACTGTTGTCTGACTCAAGGCTTTATGTTTTAACTCTTATTGCCTTGGGATGTTCATCCATTCTGGGATGGGCAGACTAGGTAGCAGGTGACAGGTGCTGTTCTTAGCTTCCCACGATGCTGATGGCGAAGACGAGCTGGAGGCTTGCATATTATTTCTTACTATATGTACTGGATGTTTTGCTGCTTTGTGTATTCTCTGAGTGTTATGTAGTGAGGCTTATTGTATTGACTATTCAGATGCTTGTATTCAACTATTATGAAGTTTAATAGAGATTCTGTTTTGTGAAGCTTCACTATGTATATTTTCTATTGTATTTTTTTTATCCATGCGCTGTGAGTTATACGATAGATTCTGCTGTTTTAACTTTACCCTGATGATCGTCCATGGCTGCCTGGCACACTTTACAGCGCACTATGTCTAGGTTCAGTGCAGGGGTCGTGGGCGGTCGTCACATAACATCTGTGGATGTAGGGAAAACGGGTTGGATGGATCCAACTGGATTCCTCAAAAATATATTGATTGTTTCATATATAGTGATATATGATGTGATTGAATAATCTGTTATAGATTGTTGTGTAATTTGATTTATTGGATGTTATAGTAGCACTGGCCCAAATTTTGGTATTTTAAATACCATAAATAATATTTTTGAATTTTAAAAAGAAATTCAAAGGTGATTTTTTTTGAAATAAAAATATTTATACGGAAATTGGAATATTGAATTAGAAATGGGTTTGGATTAAATAAAAGATTTGATTTGGAATTCACTTAACTATTTTGTAAAATGGTTTAGATAAATATTTTTGAAATTAATTTATACAAGGAATTTGGAACAGCGGATTTTAATAAGGGGCATTTCACTAGAAGGACAAACTTTGCAGTCCAATTAGTTTCTAGGACACACATATACAGAAATTAATTTCAAGGCCAAAGTCAGCAGAATAATTACTTTTAAGGACAAAGTCAGCAGTCTAATTACTTTCAATGACATAATTTAATAGGATTTTAGGCCTTAGAAATTAATTATTTTGTATTTTGTCCTTAAAAGTAATTATTTCGGTTGTGTGTCCTAGAAACTAATTGCACTTGCTAAAGAGGCCCTTGTGGCTAATTTCCACTTTTAATAATATGTCGTAAATTATAAATGGAAGTTGAAATCGAGTTTTGAATAGATTTGGAATTATAACTGGATTTACTGAGAATTAGATTTCCAAATGGAATTTTAAATAGAAATCGATTTATAAATGGATTTTTATAATATAAATTGGTTATAAACCGAAAATGAGTTTATAAAGTTATAAACAATGTTTATAAATAAAGAGGAATGTTGTCATTTGATAAATTGGGAATATAAATTCGCAGTGTGAATTTATAAATGAAATATGTTTTAGAAAGAATAGTGGATTCTATTTTGGAATTTGGAAATAGTTGTGAATTTGGAAATGTTTGTGATAAATCGAGAGAGATTTATAAGCATAAAATCGGCTATGTTGAATTTTAAAAATAGTTTTTTTTTTCAAGAAGTAAGTTTTGTTTTCAGGAAAGGATTTTTATCTATTAAACTATGTAGTTTAAAAACTATTATTTAGATTAAAATGTTTCGAAAAGTTAGTTATTCAAATATTTAAAATTTGTTGAAATGAGTTCTAAGTTTTTTAAACAAGCTTTGTAAATCGATTAATATTATTTATAAATGAATTGAAAATTAGTTATCGTTGTTTATTTAAAAAGGGTTTTGGTATTTTAAATAGTTACTTAAATGTGTTTGAAAATTTATTATTATTCTTTAAAATACTTATTTTATAAATATAGAGTTTTGGAAATTGGTTGAAGTTATTTATAAATACTCTCAAGATTTGTAAATCGGGTTTTATTTAATGAATGAGATTTTATAAGAGAAATCTTATAATGGAATTCTGGAGACTTAAGAAAGTTTCCAAAATGTTAGATACGGGAACTTCGAAAATGAATCTGAATTCATAAAAGAAGTTATAAACTGTTAGTTAAGATTATAAATAAGTATAATCGATTTTTGGGAATTGTAAATGGAATTAATAAAATTTCGAAGATTTATGAGATAAGTTATGAAAATGTTTCAAAGTATGGATATTAGAAATGATTTGAAAAATAAACTTATAATATTTTCTAAGTATGGGAATGAAGGTTTTGAAAATGTTGTAACGACGAAATGATTTATATGGAAATATTTTTCTAAGTAATGAATTATGAATTAAATTCGAAAATATTTCTAAATGTTGAGATGGTTTAAAAATATCGTGTTATGGATAATTATTTGAAATTGTTTCAAACGTTGGAATGCTGGAAGAGAGTAGAATGTATATCCTTGTAAAGATATTTTGAAATGAATGTTTTAAAAGATTTATAAAATTGGGTCTAGTGACTGCTTATGTGTGTAATCTGATAGTTAAATAACCGACTATCAAATCTGGCCAATTTCGTTAATCGTTTCAAAGAGCCCGGGATCGGAATTTAATTATCTGAAACCACTTCGATCCGATTTGAGCGTTACGAATTGTGATATCATGAAGTAGTGAAGACTGTGGTTTTGGAGATTCGGTTTGTTCATACCCAGAACAACTTGTATGGATGAATGCTATCATTGCATTGTTGCCTAGAAGGCGGTGTTAGCATTCCAAGTATATGAATGTTAAATCTAAGGTAATACGTAAGCTCAAGCCTCATCAACCAGGAATGACTAAAACAAGGGAGATGCAGCAGGGCTAAGTGGGTTGCACCTAAGTAGGGTATGTTATCACTTTTCTAAATACCCTCGGATATATTATAATTATAGATATGGTTATGCATAGAAAAGAGAGCGCTCGATAGGGTGGCAACTCGTGGAGTGATAACATATTCGGTACTATCTAGTAAGGGATAGGCCCGTCCTATGTTGGCGGGGATCGATAGGTTCGATCTTGGTACATTTTTCTAGAGGTGTACTGTAGCGGGCGGTACCTCAATAACCCTGTCATTGTATGAAATCCAATATCCACTATGAGCTTGTATGGTTTTAGTTGTATACCAACTATGCTGAAATATGAGCTGCAAACATTTCAGCTATTTTATAGTTTATTTTCTATAGACGCTATTATAATATCAGAGTATTTTGATATAAAATATTTTGGTTATCGTAAGGTAAAAACCCGTCATATTTATGTGTGGCGTGGTCTTACGAGATACCTTTGTTTTCAAAGGATTTTGATAATAGTAATAATTCAAATAAAGTGTGTTTTTCTCACGCTGGTTTTCGAGACTGACTCGGGTGTTATTTTATTATAATACTCGGGTCAGACCGAGTATTGCAGATTCAAGTTAGGATGCTATGGAGCTCAGGAGACGAGCTGGAGGATTCTCAGGCGTATTATACATACTTGGTTATTTCAGTTGTGAGAGTCATGCTGTATATTCAGTATTTGTGAGGAAAAGTTATTATAACTATCCAGATTGATTATTGATTGTTGTACTCTGATGATTGTGTGTATATTAACAGCTACAGATTCTTTTATATAAAAATATGCTATTATCTATTACATATTATTCCACAGCGATTGAGAGATTCTGTATTGTTGTTTATGTTTCTTCTTCCATCCCTTTTTCTTCTTCACCCTAAAGATTCATATTTCCGTTCAATTTGAGTTGGACACGTGTGATTTATTGTCGACTCAAAGGGTACGAAGATACGGGCCTTTACATTTTGTATCAGAGAGCAAGCTTAAGTGAGAACCTTGGCTTTGGTGGGGATTACTCGTAGAGATAGGGTCAGTAGTACCCTAGAATGAGTTTGAGTGTATTATAGATATGAGCGCGTATTTGTTAGTGAATATAAATTGTTTTATATTGTGTTGACTTATCGGTTGAGTATTTATGAATTCTGGTCGGCACAGTCCGTACAACTGTATCGATAGGAGTTTCTAAACACTTAAACAGCGCAAACCAACACAATATTGTTTTGAAGTGGGTAGATAAAATAATTTTACCCCAATTATATTTTTATATGGAAGAAATAATTTTCTAGAAATTATTATAGTATATTGGAATGTTTGGTTGTTGTTATTATAATCCAAACAAGATTATAAAATTTGGAATGGTTTATATAACCAAATAGAAATTATATAAATATGATTTATACAAACGAGTTAAACAAAAAATGGATAAAACCGGAGTTTGGAGATTTAAAACCCGGAAAGTTGGAAAATATTTTCCGAGGTGTTGTGAAAATAAAATAGCCTTATTTTTGAAAGAATTTTTGAAGAATTTTTTTTAAAATGGATTTTGGAAGTGATAAAGCACTGAACTCACTTCATTTGCTGGAAAATAATCCTAGTGATGAGTGCAGCATCATCAGTATTCATTTTTGAGTTTCTAAGTGAAGGGTTGCTACCATTATTATTTATTTTGGACTTGTTTGGTAAACAAGTTTTGTTTTAAAAATTCTAAAAGGAATTGATATGGATAAAAACCAAGTTTGGTTTAAATAAAAAAAAGTGTGATTTGGTATATACAGGGATATATATATATATATATACGATTTCAAAGTGATTTGAAATAAAAAAACTGGGTGTTTGAATTCTGGAATATTCATTTAAATGTTTCATGACACCAGAGAAAAATTAGCTTTGAACTTATGAATTTAGAATAATGTTAATAAGTAAAGAAAGTGTAAATTTTAAGTTTTGAAATTAAATTTTAACTTAAGTAAGTTAAAATGGATTGTATGGATTGAATTTAACTTAAGTTAAGTTGAATAAAAATTGAATTGGAATTGGAATTATATCGAATTGAATTAAATATAAAATTTGAGTTGTGAAATAGTTATATAACTATAAGTTATAAATTTTGAATGGAATCAACTTAAGTATAGAATTGATAAAAATGTGAAAAAGAAGTTATGTAACTTCTAAATTGGAAAAGTGGAATGGTAAAACCAAAATGGAAGTGGTTTGATATTTTGGTAAAGAAATGAAAATCCAAAATTTGTATTATAAAATGAAGTTAACTCAAGTCAAGTTAAATGAGATGATTTTTGAAATAAATTTAACTCAAGTTAAGAAAAGTGGAATGAAGTGAAAAGGAAGTTGAATATGAATAATTGAGACAATTATTGGAATTGGATTTAATTCGAATTGAATTAACAGAATAGACTAACCAAGGAATTAGTGAATGGATGTGGGACTGAATTGTTATTGGTACTAATAGAAATGAGTTTTGAAATATTATTTGATAATCATTGAAAAATGGACTTAAGTCGGAAGTGATGAAAATCAGAAGTGATGGTATAAAATGTTTATACTAGAACTTAAATAAAATTTGAGTATGAACTTAAGTTTTGAAGTGGAAATAAATTCAAGTGTTGTATAAAAGGTTATAATAAACCTTAATATTTATTTTATGAGGTGAGTCGTAAACAAATTGGCATGGAATGAAATACAGGTTGATATAAAATGAAGTGAACAATATTTTATGAATGAATTGAATGTGTATCAGTAGAAATTGATAAATCGAATTAGAATCAATTTAAAATAGTTTGTAAGCTTAAGTGGCTATTTTATTAAATAAATATCACCTAATTTCTATGGAAAAATTTGTCGTTTGACGTAAACGGAAGTAAATAAAATTTGGTGAATCAATAGGAAGTGAATAAATTGATTTAGAATCAATTAGGAATGGATATGAATATGTTGGTTATGAGTACGAAATGAATACAAATGAATTGTTGTATTTGAATTTGAAATCGAATAAATGGTATGCAAATCAATTTGGAAGTGAATGATTAAATGTTGGAACCTTGTATTTGCATGTACATGCTAGATATACATATTATAGCGTGTTTTGTTTGTAAAATTGGTTATACATCCATGATATAACATGTTTGGTTTATGCAAATGGCATGTTTAACTAGTTAAATAAATGAAATGTTATTAACATGATTTGGACTTACGTGTTTAAATTGAGTAAGTACAGATACAAGAAGACCATTTGGTTATATTTTGGTTGCGCGATTGCATATAAATCGAGCGAGCTCGCTTAATAACGCTAAATAAGATACGCTTACGAATTTAGCACGAAAAATAAAAATATTGATATATATATATATTGCGTTTTCCAACCATGAGAGTCAATGTATATCTGTTTATCATATTTGTCATATTGCAAAAGGCTCTCCGTACAAGGGAGACTCTACCAAAAAAATTTGGAAATTTAGGGTGTTAGAAAAATTTTGAAAATTTTTGTTAGCAAAAATTTAATTTCGAATTGTAATTGAAATAAGGGATTTTGGTTTAGAAATGGAAACTAAATGTTTGGTATTGAACTAAAAGATTTTAAAAAGTGAAATATCGAGTTTTAACTAAGTGGGTTTTGAAAGTTAATGGTTTGGAGCATTTTTCCTACCTTAGCAATTTCGGGGATGAAATTCTTTTAAGGGGGAGGAATGTAATGACCTGGTTTTTCAATCGTTTGATTTTGAATATTTAAATGGTTTTAAATGTTGGATTTCGAATATGAATTGATTTTGAATATGAAGATTTTGGTTGTAATTGTAGAATGGAATTAAATTTCAAATATAGTGATTTATCGTAATATGGAAATGGTGAATAATTGAAATTGAGTTGATATGAATCGAAATGATTTCTAATGTTGATATAAATTCTATTTGAATTAGAATTGGGTTAGTAAGTTTTTAAAACTGAAATTTCAAGAGATTTCGTCAATTTTTGAAATCGTCGATTTAATCGACGCGTTAAAATAGCGATCTGGGGCACAGTCTCAAAATTCGACGAAAGTAGTTCCATTGGATCCGTAATAGTGTATTATTATAGGATTTCAAATTTTGTAGCGTTTGGAGTTACCGTTTGATCGTACGGGATAGGAACGCGTTGAAATTTATATTGAAGATTTAATATAATAATTGGGTTCAAAAAGCTATCTTCTGCATACAATCGAATTAGGTCTCGAAACTTGTTCCATTGCGTTCGAAATAAGGGTATAACATTTGGAACGCTAGGTGGCACACCTCAATAGGAGTTCGGAATTTCACGGTATGTAATACGAAATATTTTTAATATCAAAATAAATCAAATCAAATCAACAGCCACCCTAACCACGTACAATTGCCGGCCTATACCTGACCCAAAGCCGCCTTCTAAAGTTTTTAAATCGCGTACTCCTTCCTCATCTCAAAAACGAAATCAATTCGAATAAAAAAATTCGCTGCAAGCATTGCGAGCTCGGCTAGAAGCAGAGGTGAGCTAGGGCTTGGGTTCGCAGCTCTTCATACACGCGCGAACGAGCCAAAGGTTTGAGGTGTTTTGGATTTAGGGTTCGCGTTCATGGCGGTCGCGATGGAAGGCATGTAGAGCAATGGGAGAGGCGCAGCGGCGTATAGGGAGGGACGATGCAGCACTGACGTTAGGGTTGCTGTCAATTCGCGTGCGCGCACGAGCTTGGACGGTCGAGGCGGAGCTTGGGGATGATGGTTTGGGTGGCGCGTGTCCTGATATGTTGGCCGCAATTTTGGGTTTGCGTGCGCGACATTAGGATGGAGCAAGCTGAAATGCGGTTGGGAAGCTCGCGTGGGAGAAGTTTGAGCAGTAAGGTTGTTTGTTTTTTTATTTTAGTTAATTTAGTTTAATTATATCGTTAAAACTAATTAAATTATAACGTATTCATACGAGGTCCAAATTAAACGAGATGAGTCGCGTTGCAATCGTATCGACGAGTGCTGCACAATAGAATTAGTTTGGGATTTTTCGGAGTTGGCTGGAATTTTAGATATTCGATTTAATTTAAAATTGGATCGTTTGGAAAATCTAAAAATTAAGGTGAGTAAATCTCACTCATTTTGAATTACTGGATTTAATTATAATGTTAAAATTTAATTATTAGTTTGATTGGATGAATTTATAAATTTTTATCAGATGGATGTTATATTATATATACTAGTATATATATTAGTAGTTGGGTATATTCCCGCCGATTGGAGCGGATGAGACACTATGCGCTCTGTATAATAGCGGATGACCTTATATTACAGTGATATCCCGCCTCGAAGCGGGATTGGTATTTTACGTTACACAACATCTGTAGATGCAGGGAAAACAGGTTGGAAGGATCCAACTGGATTCCTAAAAAATATATTGATTGTGATTTGATTTATTGGATGCTATAGTAGCACTGGCCCAAATTTTGGTATTTTAAATACCATAAATAATATTTTTGAATTTTAAAAAGAAATTCAAAGGTGATTTTTTTTGAAATAAAAATATTTATATGGAAATTGGAATATTGAATTAGAAATGGGTTTGGATTAAATAAAAGATTTGATTTGGAATTCACTTAACTATTTTGTAAAGTGGTTCTGATAAATATTTTTGAAATTAATTTATACAAGGAATTTGGAACAGCGGACTTTAATAATATGTCATAAATTATAAATGGAAGTTGAAATCGAGTTTTGAATAGATTTGGAATTATAACTGGATTTATTAAGAATTATATTTCCAAATGGAATTTTAAATAGAAATCGATTTATAAATGGATTTTTGTAATATAAATTGGTTATAAACCGGAAATGAGTTTATAAAGTTATAAACAATGTTTATAAATAAAGTGGAATGTTGTCATTTGATAAATTGGGAATATAAATTCGCAGTGTGAATTTATAAACGAAATATGGAAATTGGTTTAGAAAGAATAGTGGATTCTATTTTGGAATTTGGAAATAGTTGTGAATTTGGAAATGTTTGTGACAAATCGAGAGAGATTTATAAGTATAAAATCGGCTATGTTGAATTTAAAAATAATTTTTTTTCAAGAAGTAAGTTTTGTTTTCAGGAAATGATTTTTATTTATTAAACTATATGTAGTTTAAAAACTATTATTTAGATTAAAATATTTCGGAAAGTTAGTTATTCAAATATTTAAAATTTGCTGAAATGAGTTCTAAGTTTTATATTGTAAATCGATTAATATTATTTATAAATGAATTGAAAATTAGTTATCGTTGTTTATTTAAAAAGGGTTTTGGTATTTTAAATAAGTACTTAAATATGTTTGAAAATTTATTATTATTCTTTAAAATACTTATTTTGTAAATATAGAGTTTTGGAAATTGGTTGAATTTATTTATAAATACTCTCGAG
Organism: Allium fistulosum; assembly: GCA_030737815.1. Taxonomy (NCBI): domain Eukaryota; kingdom Viridiplantae; phylum Streptophyta; class Magnoliopsida; order Asparagales; family Amaryllidaceae; genus Allium; species Allium fistulosum. The sequence goes on along the minus strand of CM060907.1, from coordinate 675,709,741 downwards.
ATTTGTAAATCGGGTTTTATTTAATGAATGAGATTTTATAAGAGAAATCTTATAATGGAATTCTGGAGACTTAAGAAAGTTTCCAAAATGTTAGATACGGGAACTTCGAAAATGAATCTAAATTCATAAAAGAAGTTATAAACTGTTAGTTGAGATTATAAATAAGTTTAATCGATTTTTGGGAAATTGTCAATGGAATTAATAAAATTCTGAAGATTTATGAGATAAGTGATGAAAATGTTTCGAAGTATGGATATTAGAAATGATTTGGAAAATAGACTTATAATATTTTCTGTATGGGAATGAAGGTTTTTTAAATGTTGCAACGAAGATATGATTTATATGGAAATATTTTTCTAAGTAATGAATTATGATTTAAATTCGAAAATATTTCTAATATTGAAATGGTTTAAAAATATCCTGTTATGGATAAGTATTTGAAATTGTTTTCGAATGTTGGAATGCCGGAAGAGGGTTGAATGTATATCTTTGTAAAGATATTTTGAAATCAATGTTTTGAAAGATTTATAAAATTGGGTCTGGTGACTGCTTATGTGTGTAATTTGATAGTTTAATAACCGACTATCAAATCTGGCCAATTTCGTTAATCATTTCGAAGATTCCGAGATCAGAATTTAATTATCCGAAAACCACTTCGATCCGATTTGAGCGTTACGAATTGTGATATCGTGAAGATAGTGAAGACGGTGATTTTGGAGATTCGTTTTGTTCAGACCTAGAATAATTTGTATGGATGATGCTATCATTGCATTGTTGCTTAGAAGGTGGTGTTATCATTCCAAGTATATGAATGCTAAATCTAAGGTAATACGTAGCCTTAAGCCTCATCAACTAGGAATGACTAAAACATGCGAGATGCAGCAGGGCTAAGTGGGTCACACCCAAGTAGGGTATGTTATCACTTTTCTAGATACCCTCAGATATATTATAATTATGGATATGGTTGTGCATGGAAAAGAGAGCGCTCGATAGGGTGGGAACACCCGGAGTGGTAACATATTCGGTACTATCCAGCAAGGGATAGGCCGGTCCTGTGTTGGCAGGGATCGATAGGTTCGATCTCGGTATGTTTTTCTAGAGGTGTGTTGTGGCGGGCGGTACCCAGTTGCCCTATCATTGTATGGAATCCAATATCCACTACGAGCCTGTACGGTTTTAGTTGTATACCAACTATGCTGAAACGTAAGATGCAAGCATTTCAGCTATTTTATAGTTTATTTTCTATAGACACTATTATAATATCAAATGATTTTGATATAAAATGTTTTGGTTATCGTAAGGTAAAAACCCATCGTATTTATGTGTGGCGTGGTCTTAGGAGATACCTTTGTTTTCAAAGGATTTTGATAACAGTAATAATTCAAATTGAGTGTGTTCTCACGCTGGTTTTCCAGACTGGCTCGGGTGTTATTTTATTATAATACTCGGGACAGACCGAGTACTACAGTTTCAGGTTAGGATGCTATGGAGCTCAGTAGACGAGCTGGAGGATTCTCAGTATACGTACTTGGTTATTTCTGCTGTGAGTGTCATGTTGTATATTCAGTATTTGTGAGGACAAGGTATTATAACTGTCCAGATTGATTGTTGATTGTTGTACACTAATGATTGTGTGTATATTAACAGCTACAGATTTTTTTGTATAAAAAATCTGCTATTATCTATTATATATTGTTCCGATGCGATTGAGAGATTATGTATTATTGTTTCTATTTCTTCTTCCATCCCTTTTTCTTCTTCACCCTAAAGATTCATATTTCCGTTCAATTTGAGTTGGACACATGTGATTTATTATCGAATCAAATGGTACAGAGATACGGGCCTTTACAATTATTTACAAATAATTCATCGGTTATCTCCTAGTATGTTATATTTAAGTCCATTTACATAATCCAAAATTTTAACTATTAAAATAAATTCAATTAGCTAATATTGTTAACATTTCTAATAAATACTAAAGAATGAAAATTTCAATACGTATACCTCTACTATCCTGGTAAAGTTAGGGATATGTCATATGAGCAATTATTTAATTTGTTACATATATCTAACTTAATAAACAATCTTATTCAAAATAAAAAGTGTTTTCTTTCTATTATATACTTGATAAAATATGTTATATTAATTATTTATTAGAAGTATATTTAATATAGAAAATTCATAAATTGTATGTTTTGTGATAGCAATTACAATGTGTTGTGATCACGAATGATTTATCACAATAAAACAAACATACAATTTTAAACATTCATAGTCAAGATGTGTCGAGATTGGATATCAATTCATCCATTGAGACTAGAGTACGTAACGCCCTCCAAATGTTGGACAATGTATTATTCATGGCTATTGGAAATACCATGGGGTTACGTACTGATAGTTATTGGATAACTGTGCAATGACTCACTCGATAGTTTTTTGTTGATTAATATAACTAAGGTCAAACAAAAAAATATCGATCTGATAATTTTATAAAATTCCCTTGACTTGAAAATACTGTCGAGCTTCAATGTGGAAACTCTGCTTTGATTATAGTTAAATCATGGTACGACGTCCATCGAACGATTATAGTAGGGTCGAGTGGAAGCATTGAAAGTGAAACGCTATTGAAGAGAGAATTCGTCTCCTCAATTATATGGGATTAGTATCACGGGGTCAACTCAAGGTTAAAGTCTCTGGCCAGAGCAGTACAGTTAATAATAATTGTTATTATTGGACCAAGGATTTTGTATTTGCATTTACAATATTGAATGTGGACGACGTTGGTATTTTGACCATTGCCAAATTCCATAAGTCCTAATGTGATATAGTTTTGACGAAGAGAATTTGTGTAAATAATTGTCGATACCGGGTAACGCTTACATAAGTAAAATTGGGTTATACTAGTAAAGATGTGTAAGCGATGAATTCAGCCAAAATGTCGCACCGCTAATTAAAATGACGTGTGAACGTTAATGTTTGAATTGTTCGACGTTAATTGCTCACTTAATTTGCACATTTGAGTCACACAACCGTATTTGGGAATTCTTCGAAAAGCCACATGATTTAATTAATTTATAAATTGTTATAATTAAATTAAATTAAATTAACTAATATTTGAGAAATATTAATTATTATTTAATTTATTTGATGTTTGAAGGTTATTTGGAATTATTTGAATGCATATATAAAATTTATATTTGCACGCATCGATATACGATATTTGGATATCTTTAAACAAGTTTAAATAAAAGATAATTGCATAAAAAGATTTATTAAATTTTTATACCATTCGGTGGCAAGTAATTTCAGCCATTCCATGTGAATAGAGAGGAATGAAGAGACAAAATTAAGGCAATTGATTGGGGAAGTTTTAATTAAAAGAATTGGAAAAGTTTCGTTCTTTCAATAAGAAACAAATCCACCAATTCATTTCAGACATTCATTTTATTCTCTATACTCCTCCTAGCTGGCTGAAAATCAAATCAATATTTTCAAAAAAATTATCAACTTCGATACTAAATGCAAACATCAAATAAAATAAAAATAAGTGGTTCATACTTCTCTTGCAAAACTGGATGGTGATTTGCTTGAGATCTGAGGAGAAATCTCAAATCAAGGTGTTTCTCTTGGTGAACTCCTATTTTATTTATATATTATTTCATTATGATTAGGTGTTTCTATTCTTCACCTATTATATTCATTCATTTGTATGTATTTGGACAATGTTTTGAATATTTTGTTTATTCCCTTGAACCAGTTTTATCCTCATCATGTTAATATGATTAAAATCATCTTGTGTACATTCTCTATTATAGTCCAAACAACGTTTTAAGGGTTGAAACGGTCACATAAAAAAATGAAAAAAATCATAGATGTGGAAAATATCCCTAAGAATCACTTCCTAATTTTTAGAGTCATACGACCTCATATGAATAAAATAAAAATATTTTATGATCCTCCGATACATAAAACATGGGTCGTTGCATAACCACTAATTTAGTTTCAAAATGTTATCAAATTAGATATTGTTTTAAATTTTGATTTCATAGTGTGAAAACTAGTTAATCTTAATTTTAATACACACACACACACATGTGTGTGTGTGTATGTAAGACCCGTATAAATATATATAATTTATTAATCAAAATTTTGGACAATAAAGGTATGTGTGAATTCGGTAGTACATGTCATTAATATGTCAATTAATCAAATGAAAGAGAGGGAAATGAAAGGTCTCTCTCTACATATTTATTTAAATTTAATTTAAAATTCTCTTTAACTAAATTAAATAAAATATAATTTTATTAAACACATTATCAGATTGGAACTAATAATCTTTTAGACTTCATAGTCCCAGTAGAACCAAAATAGGAAACTTTTTGAAATCTACATATTTCACCTGCTTTTGACTGGTCCGGCTCTAATAATGGTATCAAAGCCAAATAATCTATACAGACTAAATTAGTCATGTTAAGGCTACCAATTAAGCTTGCCAATTCAGTACGTTGTCTAGAAAGGTGGCTTGGCTTTGGGTAATCAAGTACCTCACCCTCCGTAGCTACTGGCCTGGCCCGACAAGTGAAGTGAGCCCAATGGTTTCCCTTGATAGAAAAGGCCCAATTTGAATTGAGCATTGGGCTAATTTTCAAAATTGCTTTGAAATTAAAATGAAACTTCGAACTTAAAAATCAGAGTTAAAATTAGAAATACATTCTTAATGTTATAATGTGATTTCAAAATTGTTTTAAGGTTGAAATAAGATTTTAAATTTAAAATAAGAATTACATTATAAATGTTATAACTTAATTTTCAAAGTTGGCTTTGAAAACAATGTATATTACAGATATTATAATACAATTTTCAAAACTGCTTAGTAAATATAATAAACATAATTCGAAAATTTTAATATTTATTAATAAGATTAATAAATTAAATTAATTAAAAAGTTAATTAATCAAAGTATATACATGTACAATATATATGGATATATGTTAAATTACCTTGAATCGTTTAAGATGATGTAAGTATATATGTATATACATAAGAAAATTTTGAAATTAATATTTAATTAAAATTTATAATTAAATAAATTAATTAAAAAGTAATAAAATACATATACGTATAGATATATGTTTATAACCATAAATGCTAATTATGCTATGGTATACATAATCAATTAAAACGTTTAGGTAAATAACATAATTTTAATTAAAATGTTAATTAATTAAATTAATTAAATAATATTTAATGAATGTAATGTACATTAGACTATTATATAAGTTAATTAAATTATAAAAGTTATATAATATTAAACTTACATAATATGATTGTATAAAACAAAAGTGAAATTGGAGAAACAAAAAATAGACTTAAGAAATAAATACGTACATATAATATGTATAGCGTGATTTCTGATGTGTCCGACACTTGAATCACGAGGGCATTTCATGAGAAATACATTATTCCATAAGTCGATATCATTCAATATAATACATTAAAGATTATGAATCTTTAATACGAAGTTGTCCTCCACCATTTATATATTAATAGATTGCTTGCATACTCTCTAGGTGTTGATATTCCTCAAGCTAAAGATGCTATGTTTAGCAGTATTAGTATATTAACTAGATGAGGTAAGATACATGCATGTATTTATTGATATTCCTCAAGGTACATGCATTATACTTAGGTCGTCATGAAATGGTGGGTATGAGTGAATAATCTATTTTGATTTGTTGATATTCCTCAAGGTAGAGATGAGATTAGGACAAAGACCATGGCTTAAGAGTTGTATTAGATACAACATGTAAAGTGTTATACATTGCTTACGAGCTTATGATTTATTGATATTCCTTAAGGTTAGAATCCCAAGGCAAACGAGTCCTAACACCTACTAGAGAAATCAATGATTTATATGTTTTTCTTAGGGTTTTGATAAACATAAAAATCTAGTGGGAGCCTTTTTAGAAAAATGAAATGGTAACATTTAACATTATAAAATTATAAGAACATTCGCTATGTAAAGTTATAGTAATCTACATCGATAAATTTGTGCAGTTAATATAATTGATGATGTGTTTATCAATAAAGATATACAAATGAAATGATTAAAGATTGTCAAAAGAAATATAAAATATGATTACCAATATATATTTTCGGCATATTATTGTTTCAATACCCATGCGAGTGCCCAATTTTATAACTACTAAATATACGCATAATTGGTCACTTGCGTGTTTATTTGCCTGTGACCGTATGTTGTACTTTATGAGTTTCGAACTCTAAAAGCAATATTTGAATATGGATATTTGGTCTATGTACAACCATATATTAATGTTATATGGTGAACAATTGTAATTCGTAATGTATGAAACTCCAATGAAATTGGTTTATTAGAAATAAGAAAGTAAACCATAGTGTGAGATCGTATATTTGATATGATTGATTACAATAATGATCTTGTCGTGTTAAATTTAACACTAGACCGAAAGCTACAAGATAGATATATGAATTTGATTACTAAAATGTCACTAAGGATCAATTTATAATATTTGATATCCTTAAATGTTAGAGATGATCAAATCCACTTTTGTAAAAGGTTTGTTGCGATATTATGGTAAGCGTTTCCTTTGGAATGGTTCAACCATTTAGAAAGGAAAATGAATGTACGAGGTTAGATGTAACTTAAGGTACAATTAGGATGAAGATAGTGAATGGTCGCTTCTACTTCATAAATAATCATTAGAAACGAGAATTGTAAAATAATAATATATACATTAGAATGAGAAATATGATTTCTATTCGAAAATGTATTTTTTATATAGAAATTTATTTTCTATGAAATTTATTCCTTTGAGTTTAAGATATTTGATCTGAAAACTCATGACTGTAAGATGGTTATAATATATATAATAAATAGCCTACATTAAGGTTGAATAGACCTTCGTATTTCGTATGCTATTATAGTAATGGTAGAAACAGTGTAAGAATGCCATATAATACTTATTGTTACATCAAGTTACGAAATTTTTTTCGTAAATCTTTCTACATATTATATATGAAATAATAGCCGTTTCTTTACTATTGATCGAAAAATAAATATTTGTCTTTGAAAACGACTGAAAAATAAACATAGTTTTATTTAAATATGAATATTATGAATATTCATTATAAATTAAAACTATAATAGAGGTATTTGTTTTCATAACAAAAGTGATGCAATGGAAAATGCATAAGTATCTCAAATTATTTGAAATTATTTTGGAATTATGGAATAAGCCACGGTTTTGAGAAATAATTTATAATTATATGATTATGAATCATATGGCACTAGCAAATTATAGATCAGACAATTAAGGGAAAAACACCCATTCAGTTGGAGTATTATAAGAGTTGATGAACTCTACGAATTGATACATATAGATGTATGCAATTAATAGTTCCACGTACTTTGTTATATTCGCCAATGAATTGTCACAAACATGAATATATGTATATGATACACATGTGATATGTTAATGATGAGTTCATAGAATATAAACTTAAGTAAATAATATAATATGCGATAGGAAATAAAATAATTCAATCTCATCGAACATTTGAGTATATTGAAAAGCGTTCCAAACGTACCTAAAAATTAATAAAGATTCAATCTCAAAAGTCACACATCCTTATGATATGTAATGATGTATTGAAAATGAGTAATCAAACTTTGTTGAATGAAGTACGGTTAATTTTGAGCAAAGTTGAGTTAACTTTTTTTCTGTAAGGTCGTGTACTTAGGAGCAGTACATAAGGTTAAAAATAATTTCATCTAATAAATGGTTTACGAAATCATACCAGATAAGGGTTTGTAAGAAACCCTATCATATCCTTGGCTAAGAAGCTGGCAGGCTTTGCAAGTCGAAAGACTACACGTAATAATTTTACATGAGGGATCTTGCATGAGTTACCCTGAAAGGAGTTTGGGAACGATTGTCATTGGATGACCAATATATATTTGAACATAAGTTTTGTAAACTAAAATCAAATCAATTTAATATAAGGTAATTCATAAAAAATTTATGAATACATATTCCGTTGCACTGAGAAACAATTGTTGTTTCAAGAAGTACCAACTTCATAGTGAAAGAATTTCCTTTAGAAATTATTGGTAGTAAAATGGATTTGAATACGGTCCAAGGATAAAAGTGATTGCGAGGAATGAAATGAAATTAACCGAATCTAAATGAACATTATGCATTAGAATGTCTAATGAATATGTTGCACATTGAAGAGAAACTATGAATTTCTTGTCAATGTCGAGAATAAATAATCCTCAGCGTTTAATTAAACCATTAAAGTATTGACTCTGCCATATATTATGATGCATAAATCCAAAAGGATTCCACGTACATTATCAAAATGTGATTTGATAGTGTACACGAAGGAATATGATTCATCGACCATAAATGTTTCTCAGGAGAAAGACTAATGCAGTTGGGATATAGTGAGCAACATTGATAAGAAGACAATCATAATTTTCAATTGTTGAAATTAACATAACATATTCGTCATTCAATATGCTCAAGGTTATTTAGATTTTACTTATAAAATTATCGCTTGGTATGATTTTGTGTCTTAGTACATATGTGTTGGAATGGAAAATTCTAAATAATGATTTAGAATATGCCATTTGCTCATAACAACCAAAGTGTCTCAAAGTCAGTCAGAGCGATATCGAGTTTATGGGTTTTTCAGATATGATCCAAGAAATGATACGAAAGTATATTTCTACAAGAATCGAAATTGAATAAGTATTTTAATATAAATTTCAAACTGTTTGATTTTCAGTCAAAATGCAGAGGAAGTGTGTGTCCATAAGAAATAACATTAGAGCGTACATAGATATTTCTAAAATTATAAGTAAATAACATACTACTGATTATTAACAGTGTACTTATGTTAAAATCAATAATAGTTCAGTTGTTTAATACTCGATATTAGATTTGTAAATTATATCTTTTATAATAAGTATAAAGGGTGTTGGGAACATCCCAAATGATATATAACGGCACCATATTAAAATATTTAAAATGGAACATGTAACATGTATTCCTTATGTATCAACAATATGAGTTATAATACATGTTGTAATTTCTACAATATCGTATCTTGCTTACGTATTTGTTGCATGAATCAAATATCAAATCCAAATTAAGACCACTAAATGATAGTTTAGAGTATTCTCAAGCATGTACAAAATACTAGATAACTATTTACAGAAACGATGAACTCCTTATGAAGGGTGTTCGGTCTCGAACTTCATAAGTGTTATTGAGTATAATTTGTCAATATTAAATTCATGTTCAAACTTTAATTAATAAGCTTTAAGTTGGAATTTTCCAAACAATAAGTAGCGGCTAATTCAACCAAAGGCTGCTACAATATAAGAAGTATAAATAAATGCATAAATTTATAACTGAGCTAAGGATAATTTTGACTGTTGAGAATCCCATGACACTTGATAACTATGTTGCGATACAGTTCATAAAGGAACTTAAAGCTCACTAGAAGTCAAGCGACATACTCCACATAGTTCCATATGATAAAGGCAGTCTATCAGCATAGAAGAGAGTTGATTGACGGACTAAATAACTAAAACAATATACCATACCCCTTCACGGAGGAACTGATTTGATTATTTTTGAGAAAACCAATCGATGATGTTGGAATAAGATTCCACAGTTGACTCCAAGTGCAAGTGGGAGATTGATAGAGTTAGCAGTATGACCTAGGGGCAATTATGTAATTTGTTACATATATCTAACTCGATAACCAATCTTGTTCAAAATAAAAGCTGTTTTCTTTCTATTATACACTTGATATAATAATTTATATTAATTATTTATTAAAACCATATTTAATATCGAAAATCCATAAATGGTACGTTTCATGATAGTAGCTACAATATGTTGTAATCATGAGTGATTTATCACAATAAAATAAACATACCATTTTGAATATTCCTAATCAAGATGCATCGAGACTGGATATTGATGCATCCGTTGATACTAGAATACGTAACGCTCTACAAACATTGGACAATGTATTACTCTTGGCTTGGCTACTGGGGGAACCATGGGGTTACCTACCGATAGTTATTGGATAAATATGGAATGATTCACTTGATAGTTTTTTGTGGGTTAATATAACTAAGGTCCAACAAAAAATATCAATGCGATAATTTTACACAATTCCCTCGACTTGAGAATACCGTCGAGCTTCAACGTGGAAGCTTTGCCTTAATTATAGTCAAATCGTTGCATGGCTTCCATCGAACGACTATAGTTGGGTCGAGTGGAAGCATTGGAAGTGAAACATTATTCAAGAGAGAATTCGTCTCCTCGGTTATGTGGGGTTAGTATCACGTGGTCAACTTAACTCAAAGTCAAAGTCTTTGGCCGGAGTAGAATAGTTAATAGTAATTGTTATTATTGAACCAAGGATTTTGTGTTTGCACTTACAATGTTGAATGTGGACGATGTTTTGAATTTTGACTATTACCAAATTCCATAAGTCCTAATGCAATATAGTTTTGACTAAGAGAATTGGTTTAAATATTTGTCACCATCGGGTAACACTTAAATAAGTAAAATTAGATTTTACCAGTAAAAATGGGTAAGCGAAAAATTCAGCCAAAATGTCACACTACTAGCTAAGGTGATGTGTGAACGTTAATGTTTGAAAAGTTCAACGTTAATTGCTAACTGAATTTACATATTTGAGTCACACAACCATATTTGTGAAATCTTCAAAAAACCACATGATTTAATTAAGTTATAAAATGTTGTAAGTTAATCAAATTAATTATTATTTTGGAAATATTAATTATTATTTAATTTATTTATTGTTTGGGAGTTATTTGTAATTATTTGAATGCATATATAAAAATTATATCTGCACGTGTCGATATACGATATCTATGTATTTAGAAACAAATTTAAATAAAAGATAATTGCATGAAAAGATTTCTGGAAATTTTATATCATTTGATGGTTAGTAATTTTAGCCATACCATATAAATAGAGAGGAATGGAGAGAGGGAAAATTAAGAGAATTGATTAGAGAAGTTTTAATTAAAAGAACGAAAAAGGTTCATCCTTTCAATTAAAAACAAATCCATTAATTCATTTCTTGCAAACATTCATTTTATTCTCTATTCTTTCCTCTTCTCCGAACTTCCATGGTTGAAAATAAATTAATATTTCCAAAAATTTATCAACTCCAATGTCAAATGCAAACATTAAACAAAATAAAAATAAGCGGTTCATCCTTCTCTCGTAAAGTTGGTTGGTGATCTACTTGAGATCTGAGGTGAAATCTCAAATCAAGGTATTTCTCTTGGCATCATAAAAAAGGTGAACTCCTCTTTTATTTATATATTATTTCATTATGATTGTATGTTACTATACTTCACTTATTCCATTTATTCATTTGTATGTATTTGGACAATGTTTTGAATATCTTGTTTATTCTCTTGAACCGGCTTTATCCTCATCATGTTAATATGATTAAAATCATCTTGTTCACACTTTTTGTGATTCATGTGTCACCAATCATAATTATTATGGATCTATCCTTTTTTTTGGTTGTATGTTTTATGTATTTAATTAGATCTATTTTTCAATGTCACAATTTATACATACTTGTGTTATCTAATTCTTTCATATAGAAATTCTTGTTTGAATAACATTTTAAAGTGATTTGTTTACAGAAATTTTAGTTTCATATTGTAAAATTGAAAATTGAAGATTCTCTATCAAGTCATTTTGAAATAATTTGGTTTATTGTTTACATAAAATTTTTGGTAGCCTTGAAATGCATAAGTTGATTAAAAAATAGAAAGGTTAGCAATTTGATTGAAATCTAATGTTAAATTACGTAATATAATTTTTGTTGCTTGTTACATGAAATCCAAACTTGAACAAAATATGCATGTTATTTACTTGAAACAATTTTGGAACATGAGTATAAGCTTTGTATGGTTATTGATTTGGATGTAAATTTTTTCATCATTGTACACTTTTCAAAAAAGGAAATAAAAATATTATTATAAATGAACTTTTATGAAAAATGTCACATGCGACTTTTAACCCTTTTGTTAATGTAGGATTTCATTTTTCTAACTATAATTTTCAAATACACGCACACATATAATTGCATGTCCCTTTGACTTAAAGTTAATAAAATATATTCTTATATGCAACCATTAATTTAGTTCCAAAATCTTATCAAATTAGATAGTATTTTAGGTTTTGATTTCATGTTGTGTAAACTAGTTAATCTTAATTTTAATATATATATATATATATATATGTGTGTGTGTGTGTGTGTGTATGTGTCAAAATTTTGGACAATAAAGACATGTGTGAATGCATGTTTATTTATTATTTGTGTTAAGAGAAACAAATAAAAAGCTTCTTTCTCTAAACCTTTACATGTTTATTTACATACATATATGTACTTCTTATATGTTGCCCTTACCATTCAAATACATGAACGTATTTGATATAGTCATTATATTACATATTTATTTAAATTAAATTTAAAATTTCTTTTAACCAAATTGAACAAAATATTATTTTACTGAAAACATCCTTAGATTGGATCTAATAATCCTTTAAATTACATAGGCCCAATATATCCAAAATAGAATTTTTTTTTGAAATATACCTATTTCACCCGCTTCAAGCTGACCCAGTTCCAACAATAGCAACTAAAATGGTAAAATTAATTTTTATTTGGCCATAATATATAAATCACATAAAACAACAACAATAATAACTCAATTTGTAATTCATTTATCTCGATAAATTTATCATACGTTACATTGTAAAATTATACTTTTAACTTTAAATAGCTACATTTAAAATGATCACAATTATTTACAAAGCCCGCCTCACTTCTCTTCTGATAATTTACATTTCAATTCATATATTTAAATTAATTATATAATCTTAAATTTAAGCTAAATATATAAATCTTATTAATTAATATCCGTTAATTCATCTACTATGAGAATATGAAAATTTTAATATGTACATCATACTCATATTAACAAAGGTGGTAAAATTATATTTTTATTAAAGTGAAGATACATAAGAGCAACGCTAGGGGCAACCAATTGCTGTCATATCCACAGTTTTAACTGACTAACCGTTAGTGCCTCTAGCAACAAAAAAGACAGTACCCTAATAGGTAAGTTATCCGGCATTTATAATGTCGGAAAAACTCTAGGTTAATTATAGCCATCGAGCTGCAAATCTACGTGCTCTATGCTATAAAACCATAGTTGCATTTTATTCAGACTTATTAATACTAGGTAAACATGTATAAATTAGCCAGCCAATTTCCATAGCCGACTTCATCTTTTTTCTTTATTTTAACTTCTACATCTATTTTTCCCATTTCAAGCCAACTCTCCATCAATTTTTCAATTTGTTTCACACGTTCAACCATATTTTTATATAATGAACACTAATATGAAATGGATATCTTCTTAAGATATTGGGGGTGGCAGAGGAGATACTTGTGAAGGTGCTAGCTCTAGTTCTTCTAGAAGGAATAGGGTGATGGAACTATGGTATCTTGGAGGAGGCGCATAGGTGTTGTTTCAGAAGATGCCGCTTTGGATCCGAATATCTATCCAAACCTATGATCCGACAAAGATCTGATGGATTTTCGTGTTCTGCCCAATCAGCAAGTGCACCAATGTCAACATCACTTTAATTTAAATTTAATATTTAAATGAACTTTTATAGATTAGATTCAATAATTATTTATATTTATAGTATTAAACATCAAAATTAATATATTTGAGCATAAAAGATATTATTATTCTACTGAAATAGGTTTGGAATTAAGTAGTTGATTAAAATAGTAGTTTATAAATGTATGGTATTTCATTTCATTTGTGAGATTAAAATCCAAAATAATGTTTTAAATAGGCTAGGGAAGGGGAAACGTGTGGGTCTCTTGCATTAATATTTCGTTTATATTAGGATATCCAAGATGTTGATACAGATCAACGTATTACTTGATTTTAGATGATATTGGATTTTAGGACATTTTAGGTATGTTATTTCTTTATTAATAATTGGTTGTAAAACCACTCTATGTTTTACATAACAATTTATATTTTTAATTATAGGAGTATATTTAACCCTAAATTCTGATCATAATTGTGTGGTGCATTAGCTGCTTTATGGTGGAAGACCATCCATACATTTCACTTCTCTTTTGAGGATACGGGTATTATTCCTCCAAATTTTGTTATCCTTACTGGTATGATTGTTAGGCTTAATCTTCCTTTCCCCTATGATTAGCTATTCCAACAACACAGTAATTTGCTATGTGTTTTACCTAGTATTCCTATACTCATATGCATATCAAGGGTACTGAGATTAGAGTAAGTTTCATTGTGGAAACTATTAGGAAATTGCTTTGGCAATATAGCCCAGACCATGACTTAGAGATAGCTAGGTTAGTTGTGATGTACATGATAGGCAACCTTTTATTTTTCAATCCATCCATTATCACTTCCCTTAGACATGTTGTAGCAGTTATTGGCTTTGATATTCTTTAATCAGTTTTATATGACTAGGGAACAACTACCATGGCATGTTTGTATAGGTCATTGGACATTCAGTGTGTAGTTACTAATCATGGGACTCACTTTATGGCTCCTGGGGGGTTTTACAGTAGTGGTGATATGAGTATACCACAACCTAACACACCCTATTATAGAGCACCAGTTAGCATTATTCTTTCCGAGGATTTGTGCATGGTCGTCGTGGAATAGGCAGAGAGTGCATGGTGGTGAGGCTAGCCATGTTTTCGCAGTTGAACGTAACCAGATAAGGGATAAACATTACAACATTAGATAATGCCTTGTTGATGAAATATAACTAATGTGGAAAACATTGGTAAAAGGTTTCAAAAATCCATGTAATGAGAAGGAACAAAAATATACTACACGACATGCCGGATCAAGGAAAGACATCAAGTATGATTTACATAAGCAAATAGCACATGGAAAAAAAATGAAATGGATTTAAACTAAATTTGTAAGCCAATTGTATCAAAGTTCAAATGCCACATTACCAATGAGTTTAGATTGATATACCCATCCATAACATAGGTCGAAAGTTGAATGATTTTCCTCAAACAAAGTTTCATCTTCAACTTCTTCAATTATTTTGCAACACCAATCACAAGCTATAGTAAAAATACCATGGGCTTTTTTGGTTTCCAATATTGTGCGTCTAATCGTACAACCTGGATGATTGTTGTATATCCCATATACTAAGTTTCAATAACCTTCGTTACTAACATACATATCTCGACCCGACATCAATACGGTCTACCTATATGTACAATTTCATCGATACAAGCAAGTCTGCTACTGACCAAGTAGCATCGGACATTTTATTAGAGCTTAACTTTGTTTATTGTTCTTAGAACTTAATATTAGATTCAAGATATCATTTCATAAGTGAACAATATAATTTATGGCCATTCATTTAAGGACAATAATATGAGACAAAATAGGACCATTTAAACTGTTTATTGATTTGATGGTACAAGTAATTTACAAAGTAAGATCACTTCCATACTATATAGCTAATTGATAAGACTAAGAGTACTGGCACAAATTAACAAAGATGTACTCATTCAGTAAAGGATAATAATATTAGACATATCAATACCATTTCAAATATTCATTGATTTGACGATACAAGTTATTTACAAATTAAGATTACTATGATATGGCAGTATGAATTGATTATACAAAGAATAAGTTGATAAATGAAAATTCATTACTATACATAAAATGTTATAAATAAAAATAGAAATACAAGGTAATAAATAAACAGCATTATAATAAATGATTAATGAGTACAAAGTTATCCTAAAAGTTGAACGATCCTGCTTGACTTGCCTGACATTCTCTGATTTTTCTTTGCACCCATTCACGTTGTTCACGTTCAAACTTAGATAGATCACAGATTAACATAGCCAATGGAATTTTCTTTCTTGAATCAGATTTTCTCTCTTTTGGGTTTTAATAAATCCTCTTGAAAACATCTCTCTTCTTTTTTTCTTCTTTCTTTCCCTTGCGCTCTATCCATTTCTGTAATCACTTTTGCTCTTTTCATTCACCATCAATATGGTGCCCACGTACTACCAATATATATTCCACTATTCGGTCGTAGTGAGCAGTGTAATCAATTTTATTATTTAATCTTTGTTTTTCTACTTCCCGTCTAGCATCATTACTATAAAATAGAGTAGAATCGTAGTCTTAAATAGCCTCCAAAACATCATAATCTCACATGCTTGTGTCAATGTTCATTCTTCTTGATCCACTGTGTTTCTTTTTAAATGTCCTCCATGTTGTTACTACAAACATGAGTGTCGAGCCTTTAAAGAGAATATGTTGATTTTGAAGATAATGAGAGATGTCGAGCCTAAAGAAGGTAAGTTATCAATCAAAGGGATGCCAAACCTCTAAGGTTATCGAGCATTTAATAACTAAGAGGTGCCGAGTCTCAAAGGATGTCGAACATTCAAGTGGTAAACAAGCAGTTAAGAGATGTCGAATCTCTAAAGGGTAACAAACCTCCACAATAGCAAGTCTTATCGGCATTTAAAAAGTAGAAGCTGGTGTTGAATATTAGCAATGAAGAAGGGCATCGAGCTTGTAAGAAGATAAAAATATCAAACCGGTAAATGCTTAGAGACATCGAGCTACAACAAACTTGGAAGAACAAGATATGTCGACCTACAGCACAAAGGTTGATGAGTTTAAAGATAGCAGGGTTGTCAAAGGTGCAGGAAAGGATGTCGAACCGCTGCAACATGAAGTGTTGTAGAGATATAACAAAGGAAGACTGCCACAACACTAGAAAATGTCAAGCATTTAACTAAAAATGGAGGATATCATTTGGTATAGGAACTACTATCGAGCCTTTACAACAATAACTATTGTAAAGCATCTACAAACAACAAGGGATATCTAGCTTTTACAAAGATAACAAATTATAGAGGAATGATGAGCTTCAACATTATCAGAGGATTTCGAGTCTTTACAGATAGCAAAAGGTGCCAAGTCCCTCAAGATACAATGGTTGTTGAGTTTCTACAAGGGATATTGTATTATCGAGTTTTCATAAGCAAGAGATAAGGAGTCTTTGCAAAGGAATGCTGAGATTCATCAGGATGAAGCTATCGAAGCCCTTAGATTCAAAGTTATGACATGTGTCAATCATCCTGCATGATTGGCATCCCCATAAATAGACCTCATCGTCATTTAGAAATGGGTGGTTGATTCTTACTCTATTTCTCAAGTTTGAAAGTTATAAACTCTAAATCGAATAGGGGATTTTTAGAGCTGATTGTACCCTTGTGACTTTTTGCAAATAAGGACTTGAACATTCAACTTTGCATAACATATTTCTCTTTTACTTGGCTAATTAGTTATTTGTGACAATGGACATGCATATAACTTATTTTTGACTTAGACATGGATAATGGACATGCATATGACTTACTTTTCGACTTGGTCTCGAACTTGAACTTTCATATATTCCTAAGCTTGCATAAGGCCACTTAACCCCTTATTCAAACCAGCCTTTGTCTTGCCTTGCATATTTGGTCAGCGAAGAAATAATTAACATTTGGCACCAGAAGGAGGATTCGAACCTTCACCTCCCTGGATATCCTTGCAGAGGACTTTCCATATCCAACATGTCCCTATAGGGGACCTTCTATATCCGGAATATCCCTATAAAGGATTTTCCATATCTGGCATATCCCTACAAAGGACTTTCCATATCCAGCATATTCCTATAGAGGACTTTCCTTACATTTCCTAACCTACTAAACTGCATAATAACTATCTCTGAACAAGGATCTTCCAAACCTCATATTACTAAGCCAACTTATTAAGTCACCCATAATCTTCAATTCCATAAAGAACAAGTACTAAGAAACTTGGCATTGATAACTCTTGCGGAAAAGAGGCGGGTAATTCCCTATGACCTAGATAACTGGAGCATAAATCCATTCCATATAGGATCCACCCTGATTTTTGCTTATTATCCTACTATGGGAAAAGAGAGCAAGAAAAGGAATGACTCATTCTCGGAAATAGAAAAACTATTCAGCTTCAAGCTAATAGAACTGTCTTTGAAAATTAAATAACAAAGGACTTAAATAAATTTAGTCAAAAGTGGCAAAGGGTTATTGATCGCTCCTCTGCTCCAAACTAGACTCAAGAATCTTCGAAGAGAAAGTTTGCTGTCAGAACTAATGAACCAATCCAATGTTACAAAAAAGCCAAATGGGGACCAAAAACACAATTTCCTATAAACTTCCAGTCTACTAGAGCCCGTTCCCTTACCACCTATTTTGAAAACATTTATCTCCTAACTAAAGAAAGGTTGGACTATTGGCCTTCAAAGAAAAAGCAACCAGGAAAGAAAAGAAATCTCGGAGAAGCTTATTGCTAATACCATCGAACGAATGGACATGATACTAATCAGTGTCGAACCCTTAAGAGGATGATTAAGAATTTTCTGGGAAAGGGAGAACTCCAAGAGTTTATCAAAGAAACTTGAGTGAAAAACCAATGTATCTACAAAGATCAAGTGCAAAATAAAGGGAAATACTTTATGAAAAGGATCTACCAAAATAAAATAAAAGCCTTTGATCCTGCCACAAGGTCCTGGTCAGAGCACTATAAGCCTTCAGTCCCGCATATAAGGCCTGACCGCAACACCTACTAGAAGAAGGTGAGAGCAAGCCTCTGGTCCCACCTATAAGGTCTAGCCAGAGCACTACAAACCTTTGGTCCCGCCTACGTGGCCCAGCCGGAGCACATCTTAGAGGGAGGATGGAATAAGCCTTTGGTCCCGCCTAAGATGGCCTGGCCAAAGCAGCGACCAGCCTTTGGTTCTGCCTATAAGGCTTGACCAGAGCGCCTCCTAGAGGGAAGACGGGTAAGACTTTAGTTCTGCCGAAGATGGCTAACCAAACACACCGACCAGCCTAAACCCTTACCTAAAAGGTAAGGAAGGGCGAAAGAAATCAATCACAGTCTAAACCCTTACTTAAAAGGTAATAAAGGGCAACCCTTACATAAAAGGTAATAAAGGGAAAAAGAAATCAATCGTAGCCTAAATCCTTACTAAAAGGTAAGAAGGGGCGAAAGAAATCAATTGGAGCCAAAATCCTTACCTAAAAGGTAAGAAGGGGCAAAAGAAATCAACTCAGCAAGTCTAATTCCATCTAGGAGATGGGCCAAAGCAATTTTCCAAAAGAAGAGTAATTAAACATGGTCAATCTTATGCAATCTTGAATAGAAAGGTCAGATCGCTACTATAGTGGAATATCTGCAAAGGAAATTCTAAATCTTTCTTGTTAAAGGCATAAATTATTTTCGGAGCCTGGGATATTATTCTCTAAGGTTTTAACTTAAATTAGCTCTCAATCTTTATTTGTGGATTGAAATCCAAATTTTCTATCAAAAAACAGGAATCTTTGTTATTGATCACATTTTTGAAAAGCTCACTCTGTTGATTCAATCATCGCTATCTTCAAAAAGAAAAAGGAATTCAAAGAAAAGTGAGAGCTAGAAAGCATTCTACGAAGAAGAAAGGAACAAATGAATCTATGCTTAATCAAAGAGCACAAATCATATTAAATCAGATTGAAGCTCTGAAGAGAGTCATAAACTACAAATAGTTCAACAAGTTTAATACAAGACAAGAATGAGAACATATTTATTCAAAATATCAACTATTCAGGTTCAAAGTTAGTTACTGAATTTACATACAAAATCTACAAATATCAAGAAAAGTTATTTAAGTCTTCCCAAGGAGGAGGTTAAGGGAGTGGATAACGTTGGTTTGCTATTTCTTTCCCCTTCCTCTCAACCTCAAGAGGACATGGATGACTTTCGCTTGAACTAAGGGCATCCCCAAGCAAAAGAGGTGGGCCTTCGATATTCTTGAGATGATCAGCACACTCATATAAAAAGAATTATTGAAAGCTTCTGTATCCTATTTCTGCTGCTCTGCTTAGCCTTTGATTCATTTCCAGACCTAAGAAGGAATAGTCAATTCTTAAGCCAAAACAACTATTACTTCAATAAAATAATTAACAAGTGAATCCAATCAAGAATTTTCAAGTGACATCACCTCGGTTACTTTTAATTGAGATCAAGGTCTTTCACTTTTTCCTTTAAGACTTTGACGGTCGAAGATGGCTCGATAATATGATGAATCGCCATATCTAGTAGTTCATTGAGTTTCTTCTCCTTCTTTTGGATGATATTCAAATCTTCAATAGAGCCAATTTGAGTCTTTAATGCATGGTCAAGTGTTTTGTTGGCCTCTTTTAGAGTTTTAACCTTGCTCTCTGATTTTTTAGCCCTCTGCTCAAGAGAGTACATCTCTTATCCCAACTCCACGACCCGACCTTGATAATTATTTAGATATTTCGAAACTTGTTCATCCCACTTTTCTTTCAAAAATTGAGTATATTCATGTCTGTATGCTCCATCATCCAAACCCGAAGGAGGTTTTTCCAAGGAAGAAAATTTCTTTTTATCAGCAAAAGATTCAGACCCAGTTGCCCTTACTGGAGTGGGAGTGGGAAGGCTAGATTGGCCTCCAATTGCAATAAGCTTTAGAGATTGATACGATACCTGACTTTTAGCAGCTCAACTTCAACAATTTTCTAATACAACCGAGTAGTTTCTGCATCAATCTCAATCCTTAAATCTTTAAATCTGGATTGACCAACTGTAGCTACGCTCTCCTTTAGCTCTTTAATCTCCTTATCTTCTTGTAACACCCTAAATTTTATTAACATTATTCAGGAGAGTTATTTAGAATAAATTAAATAGAATAATGTAAAGTGATAAGTGGATTGAGATTGTAAATGAATGTTAGTGGCCGTGCTTAGTTAAAATGAATGGGTTTATAAACGGTTAAGTGTTAATTATATAAAAATAAGGGTATTAGAGTAAATTTCCGCCCACGTTCCTACCCTTATACTATTTTCCCTAAGACCATTCACGTTCATTTTCCATAAGTAAAACAACGTAAGAAAGAAAATCTCAAGGCCGGCTATTAGGAAGAAGAAAAGAAGGCAAAAATCAAATCTAAAGCTTAGGATCAAGCTAGAAGAAGTCAATCTCAATCAATCTTCAATTTCCTTATCCAATCTAAGGTGAATAATAATCACTACATCTCTATTTTGATTTCTATAATCTTATGTTTTCAGATTTAAGGGTAAATTTGTTTTTATGATATATTGGATGATGATATGCTTGATTTATAATTTATTAGTTTAAACAAGATTGTTTTAAAGAGGAATATGCACCGTATTAGGGTAAAACCGAGGTTAAATTATTTTTAAATGCCATGGGAAAATTTCATGTTATGAGAAACAAGACTTTGGAGTTGGGTTTCAATTTTTATAATTTTTCAAGCCGTGGGGAATTATTTATGAATTTTCAAAGGAAAATATGGTTGATTGCATTTATAAATTTATTTTGGAAATTATATTAAGAATTTGGATTAGAAATTTTGATATGTTAGTGAATTTATGGAATATTTGGGGATTTTTACTAAGTGAATTAGTATGGAAATTAAAAATATTTTTAAAGGAGGAGATAAATGATTTAATTATTTTGTTAATGGGAATGGCTTATTTGTTAAATGTTAATTGGATTTAGATCTGAGAAAATTGCGGAAAATATTAGTAAAATAATTTGAAAGTTTATATAACCAATCAAGAGTTTACATGTGGGAAAGTTTTCTACAAAAAGTTTACTTTATTTGGTAAAAACAGCCTTTTACTCGGAAAAGCAGGTTCTGCCTGCTTTGGAAGGAGCTTTCGACCCAGAGCTTCCGCCTCCAACCTAGTCGAAACCTTCTAGGTCAAAATCAGTAAACCAATACACATGGTATCATTTAGCTAGTACATAGTGGATTGGAGAAAGGAAAAAGTTAGGGTGTCGAAATGTAGCTTCTAAAGGGGTTGGTTGTTTTGTTTTGTTTTAAAAGAAAAGCGCTTACCTGTTTACAAAAGGGTTTCGAAGTAGTCGAAACCAATGGTTTCGAAAGGGTAATTCTAAAGAAGCTTTCAAAGGAGATCTGCCGCCTTTGTTTTCAAGTAGTAGCTTCCGAAGAAGTTATTTAGTTTTTATTTAAAGCTTTCAGAAGGGGTAGTTTCGACCAAGTCGAAACCCTTCTGTGCTTTGATGCCTTTCGATGGTATTGAAGACATCAATGTCGTCGAAAGGTACCGTTTGTTTTATAAATATAAGCCACTTCCTACTGCTTTCGAAAGGGGTTAGGGGTTTCGAAGGCAATGGTTTCCAAAGGAGTTTCGAATCCAACCTTCAACTGTTTTACCCAAATGTTTTAATGCTTTCGAAAGGATGGTTTCGACACCATCAAGCTCCCCTAATACTTTTTGAAATAAAGAATGGTTTCAAAAGAGATGCTTTTGCTTATGTTCACTTTGACCCAAAAGTGTTATTTTAGATATAAACCCAATGGCTTCGAAAGGTATTGGTTTCAAAGGGTAAACTTCAATTGTTTCGAGAGGGGTATTTTTGAATGGTTTCAAAGCTATGCTTCTATACTTATATGATAATACTTTAAGAAGGTCGAAAGGTTTCGAAAGAGATGTTTTAAAGTATTTGAAAGGCATGAGCCTAATGTTTTAAAGATAGAATTTAATGCTTTCGAAGGAGGTTATCCAATGAAATCGAAAGCAAGGTTTCGAAGGTGACGAAAGGTTTTTCAAACCCAAACTCATTTTTAATGGAAAAACCCATGGCTAAATAAAGGAGTTTTGAAATGACTTTAAGTACGTAAATTTGAAGAAGTACTTCCTTGATAAAAATATAGGTTAAAGGGATTAACTATGTTTTATATGAAAAGTTTTTCAAGGACCTTAAACCCACAAGAGTGTATTGTTAAGTTGTTATGTTTGCTTCTTCATATATGAATATATTCACATGATAAAGGACCCATAACTGTATTTTGGGGATAAAGGGGTAGAAGAACCAGCTAGGTTAACCCCAGTAGTGAATATAAATTGATTGAACTCCAAAATGAGTAGAATTGCATTCAGGGGGTCAGGGAGACCAAAATATAGGGTGCCTAAACCTTGAAGTTGTCCGGGAGATATGTTCATAGTAAACCCATGAAAACTATGATTAGGAAGTTATTGGGGGTAACCAAAAGGTTCATAGTAAACCCATGAAAACAATGTATTAAGAATGGTTGGCAGGGGCCAATTGGTTTGTAGTGAACCCATAAAAACTATAATCCGGATTAAATATTGATGTCAGTCAAAAGGTTCCTAGTCAACTTATGAAAACTAGGATAAGAAAGAAGTTATTGGAGGAATCAGTAGGTTCCTAGTTAACCCATGAAAACTAGGATAAGAAGGGAGTTACTGGAATACTCCATAAGTTCCTAAACAACCCATGAAAACTAGGATACGAGTGGAGTTATTGGAATGACAAATAGGTTCAAAGGAACCCATTAATTTATTAAGTTAATTGGCAGGGGCCTATAGGTTCTTAGTGATCCCTTGAAAACTATGAAATAGGACAGGGTGTCTATAAATTATGAAAACGTTATTATTAAATCCATGAAAACTAATATGTTAATAGTGACCCTAGAAACTATAAATATGATGGGGGTCAATTAAACTAGGGATGGGAAATCCAAAATGTTTATACATACATATCATCATAATATTTTTGAAATGCTACGTTTTTAACCATTGTGGATGCAGGAGTACAGTATATGGTTTTGAAAAGGTTTTAGGATACTAGTGAGGGGAAAACCCGTTCCGCTAAGCGGCGTGGTCTCACTAGATATCTAAATGGATTGAGATGTTAGATTATTATTCATACCAGGATTTATGTTTGACTCAAAGTTTTTGTTTTCCCCTTAAACTCTCGGGTACTTAATTGATTTTGAGTAGTTTGAGGTTTAGGGTTTCCAGGTTCTCTTCTTGGACGAATAAAGCTTCCAGAGGCGTGCAGGAGGCAGTTAGTTATTTAGAGTTATCTTTTTCCGTTATGTATTTTGGATGTAAATGCAGACTTATTAGCCTTATTATATACTCTGATCAACCAATGAGGCATCTTCATATGTCGCTCTTGGCGTATGTGTAATAATTATGTTTTTCTAAACGTGGTTATCGTTTGTGGGATTATGTAATGAACATGAAATATGGAAATGTGTCTTTAATTTGTTAATTTTTTTCCATATTCTTGTGATATGTGTATCAATGTATTTAACACCACTGTATTTGGTCGCTAAGGATTAATAACTATGGATGACTGCAGCATCCGTAGCCGTTAGTTTTGGGCCTCCAAGTAGGGGGATGTTACAAGTTGGTATCAGAGCATAGGTTTATGAAACTTTAAAAGAAAAGTTAAACCTAAAAGCTTTTGAAACAAAATCCAATAAATCAGAACTATGATCGGGATTTGGGTTAAAGCTATAGTAACGTACTTGTTTTTGATATATAGGTATATATCTAGGTACGTGTTCCCCTCTCTCTTAGTCCGTTCTTCTGTATCTTACTAAGGCTCGTATGCAGATTTACGAGAAAGAGGATATGGAAAAAGGAAATGGAAGAGGAAATCTAGGTGGAGGAAGCACCATAACCAACGAAAATGCTCAACCTAATACCAGGAGGAACCAAGGTCGACAGGCTAATGCTAATCCAAATGCTGAAGCTAATTTAGGTGCTAGAAATATGCTAGTAGATGTGGGGATGGTGTATCAGTTGTTGGCCAATCTTTTGCAAGCTAGAGTAGTTGGTAATGTGGGAGGAGCTAATCCTGTAGCTCTAGTTGGATATAATTATGTTACGCTGAGCAGAGACTACACCGGTCTGGGTGGAAAGCCATTTATTGGGATGAAGGATGCTGTTGAGGTTGAGAATTGGCTATTGAGCTGTGAGAGAATCTTTACTGATCTAGACTTGGATGATAGGGAAAAGAGAAGGCTAGCCTCTAGGAAGTTGCAAGAGGTAGCGCTTCATTGGTGGAATAGTGTGACCGCCAGAGTTCCGGAGGAAGAGCTGACATAGGCTGATTTTAGAAAGAGATTTGAGCAGAGGTTCTTATCTGAGGTTGCCAAGTCGACATTGATGAGAAAGTTTATGGACCTTGTTCAGGGAGATATATCAGTAATCGAGTATGCTGCTAAGTTTGATGAACTATCTCGATATGGATATGCTACTATAGACACTGACATCAGAAGGAATGAAAAGTTCATTCGAGGACTGAGATCGGAGCTTGCTAGAATGACCATCTCTTATCAGAGAGCCTTGTAATGTGGTAGTGTAGATGGCTATTCGCCATGAAGAGATGCTTGCTGTTTTTGCTAGGGAGAAGCCAGTTGAATCCCAAGGTCCTCAGGGAAAGAAAAGGGAATTCTTTAAGAAGAAGGGAGCCCAAAAAAGGGATGTTGCCAAGAAGGAAAAGGCTGATTTGGTGTGCTTCAAGTGTGATAATAAGGATCATTATGCTCACGAGTGCTGGACAGGCAAAGGGAAGAAGCCTGGAAAGAAGAAGAATGTGAAATGCTTCAACTGCGACCAAGTTAGGCATTATAAGAACTAGTGTCCAGAGCCAGTCACGGTGGATAGAGGGAAGGTTTTTGCTATTGGACCACCATCTTCTTTAGGCCTACTGCAGTAGAGAAATGGAAAACCGTGATGGAAGGTATGCTTTTGATTTAGAGTATACCAGTTAGGGTACTATTTGATACCGGTGCATCACACTCATTTATATCACAGTATTTGGTTGATAGGTTATGCATAGAACCCACATAACTTGTTACTTTTTTAAGGGTTGCGAATCCAATAGGAGGGTATGCAACTCTAGGGATGAGATGTAACCAGTTAGAACTTGATTTGTTAGGTCATAAGTTTACATGCAGTTTGTATGTTTTTGATTTCGTAAATTTCGGGATCATTTTGGGTATGCATTGGTTGGGTAAGTATGAGGCTAGGATATTTTGCCAGGATAGGGAAATATCGTTGAGACACCCAGATAGTCATAACCGAATCATCTTCTCAGTGGAAAATTCCGGTAGGAGTGTTTGAGCTTTGTTAAGTGCCATAGAGGTTGGAGAAGAGTTAAGTCAGGTTCGTGTGGCAAGAGAATTTGCAGATGTCTTTGAGCCGGTTACAGAATTACCACCGAAACGAGCTATTCAGTTTCAGATAGATCTTGTACCGGGAGATGAACCTGTGAGTAGACCACCTAGCAGGATGACACTGACAGAGATAAAGGAATTGAAGGTGCAGCTTGTGGATCTTGATTGAAAAAATTTTATTAGACCTAGCAGTTTGCCTTGGAAGCGGCCGCGGTATTCGTAAAGAAACTAGATGGGCCGTTAAGGATGTGCATCGACTATCGTAAGTTAAACAAAAGGACGATCAAGAATAGGTACCCTCTGCCGAGGATAGATGATCTGTTTGATCAGTTGAGTGGAGCCAAGGTGTTTTCCTAATTGGATTTGGCGGTAAGGTTCCATCGATTAAGAGTGGTGGAGGATAGCATTCCTTTGACAGCATTTCGAACTAGGTATGGTTCGTATGAGTGGTTAGTGATGCTTTTTGGATTGACAAATTCACCTGCTTTCTTTGTGGACTTGATGAACCGAGTTTTCCGAGAGCACTTGGATATGTTCGTGTTGGTATTCATTGATGACATTTTAGTGTACTCAAAAGATGAAAGAGAGCATTAGAATCGTCTTAGAGTGGTGCTTGAAACGCTTAGGCAGAATCAGCTAAAGGCGAAGTTTTCCAAGTGTCATTTTTGGAAGAAAGAGGTCAAGTTTCTTAGTCATGTAGTTTCAGAGGAGGGCTTGTCAGTCGATCCAGTAAAGATCGACGCTGTTAATAATTGGAAGAGACCAGAGATGATAACCGAGATCAGAAGTTTTCTTGGACTTGCTGGCTATTACTGGATATTCATTAAGGATTTCTCGTGGATAACAACACCTCTAGCTAAGTTGATCAGGAAAGATGTGAAGTTTGTTTGGTCCGACAAATGTGAGGAAAGGTTCCTTAAGTTAAAGCATTTGTTGACCAACACACCAGTGTTAGTAGTAAACACTGATGCATGTGGAACTGGATTGGGAGCAGTATTGATGCAGAAGGGTAATGTTATTGCCTACGCATCCTGATAGCTATGACCGCACGAAGTAAGATATCCTACTCATGACTTAGAGTTGGCTGTGGTGATTTTTGCCTGGAAGATTTGGAGACATTATCCCTTAGGGGAGAGATTTGAGTTGTATACCGATCATAAGTCTTTAGGATATTTATACTCTCAGAAGGAGTTGAAAATGAGGCAGCAAAGGTGGTTGGAGTTTTTGGCCGCTTATGATTTCGGTATAGAGTATACTCCTGGAAAAGGAAATAAGGTAGCAGATGCTCTTAGTAGAAAACATTAGAATGTGGTGTTAGCTATGTTAGCAGAATGGAAGGATCTTGAAGCTTTGGCCAATTGCGGTGTGCAGTTAAGATTTACTGCTAGTTCTAGTCTGGGGACTGCCATGTTGTCCTGTTTAGAAGTTCGACCGGTGCTGAACGAGAGGATAGCTTCTAAGCAGAGAGAAGATCTAGTTTCAGCTGAGAGGATTAGAAGGCTTGAGGTAGGGTCAGAGATCAATGATCTAAAGGATTATAGTCTTGACCAAAAGGGATGGTTAAGAAAGAAGAGACGATTATGTGTTCCGAATGTAGAGAGATTAAGGAGAGAAGTTCTAGAAGAATGTCTTCGATCCAAGTTTATGATTCATCCTGGAGGGACCAAGATGTATTAGGATGTGAAGAGGAGCTTCTATTGGGAAAACATAAAGAGGGATGTCCGCTTGTGGGTTAGGCCGTGCGTGAACTGTCAACAAGTGAAGGCCGAACATCAAAAGCCAAGTGGGTTGCTTCAGCTTTTAGAGATTCTAGTTTGGAAATGGGATTCGATATCCATGGACTTTATAGACGGGTTGCCAAGGTCGAATAGGGGAAATGAAAGCATACGGGTTATAGTGGACATTCTAACCAAGAGTGCCCATTTAATTCCAGTCAAGTCAACCAGGACGGCACTTATTTTGGCGAAGTTGTTCATGAAGAACATAGTTAGACTTTATGGGATTCCTAGTAGCATAGCTAGTGACAGAGATGCATTATTCACTAGCGAATTTTGGAAGAGTCTACAAGAGGTATCAGGTAAGGAGCTTAAGATGAGTACAACTTATCACCTATAGACGGATGGGCAGACAAAGAGAGTCAACAAAGTACTCGAGGATTTATTGAGAGCTCGTGTGTTGGACTTTGGTGAATCTTGGGAGGACCACCTACATTTGATTGAGTTTTCCTATAATAATAGTTATCAAACTAGCATAGGAATTGCGCCTTTTGAAGCTTTGTATAGAAGGCTATGCAAATCACTCGCATGTTGGTTAGAGACTGGAGACAGATTGGTCTTAGGTCCGAATTTGGTTAGAGAGGCGTTAGAAAAGATTGAGTTAATCCGAGGATGGATGAAGGAAGCTCAATGCAGACAGAAGAGTTACGTAGATAAGATGCATAAAGACCTAGGGTTCTCAGTGGGAGACCGGGTTTTCATTAAGGTATCACCGATGAAGGGTGTGGTACAGTTTGGGAAGTCGAGAAAGTTGGCCCCGAGATATGTTGGTCCATTCTAGATTTTAGAAAGGATTGTAAAGCTCGCGTATAGAGTAGAGTTGCCGAGCACTTTGGCAGGTGTCCATAATGTATTCCATGTGTCTCATCTTCGCAAGTATGTACATGATCCAGAGGACACTATTCCTCAGACAGAGTTGGAGGACTTGGTGGTAGAGCCTGATTTGACCATTGTTAGACAACCAGTTTGGGTTGTAGCGAGAGATGAGAAAATATTGAGGACCAAGACAGTCAAGTTGGTGAAAGTTCAGTGGAGCGATACAGAGAAGGACTATACTTGGGAGATAGAGGATAGAATTCGAGATGCTTATCCTGATATGCTTTGATGGTATGTCTGTATTAGATTTATATAGATTAGTTGCTAGTCGGGTAGGCTGGTATGGATGTTAGGAGTCGTTACAGATGATTAATATGTTTGATATTTAGTCCTTACCGAATTTCGAGGACGAAATTCTTTAAGGAGGGGAGCCTGTAACACCCCTAATTTTATTAACATTATTCAGGAGATTTAATTAGAATAAATTAAATAGAATAATGTAAAGTGATAAGGGGATTGAGATTGGTAAATGAATGTTAGTGGCCCTGCTTAGTTAAAATGAACAAGTTTATAAATGGTTAAGTGTTAATTAAATAAAAATAAGGGTATTGGAGTAAATTGTCGTCCATGTTCCTACCCTTATACTATTTTTCCTAAGACAATTCACGTTCATTTTTCAAAAGCAAAACAAACGTAAGAAAGCAAATCTCAAGGTCGGCCATTAGGAAGAAGAAAAGAAGGCAAAAATCAATTCTAAAGCTTAGGATCAGCTAGAAGAAATCAATCTCAATCAATCTTCAATTTCCTTATCCAATCTAAGGTGAATAATAATCACTACATCTCTATTTTGATTTCTATAATCTTATGTTTTCGGATTTAAGGGTAAATTCGTTTTTATGATATATTGGATGATGATATGCTTGATTTATAATTTATTAGTTTAAAAAAGATTGTTTAAAAGAGGAATATGCACGTTTTTAGGGTAAAACCTAGGTTAATTTTTTTTAAATGCCATGGAAAAATTTCATGTTCTGAGAAACATGATATTGGAGTTGGGTTTCAATTTTTATAAATATCCAAGCCGTGGGGAATTATTTATGAATTTTCAAAGGAAAATATGGTTGATTGGGTTTATAAATTTATTTTGGAAATATATTAAGAATTTGGGTCAGAAATTTTGATATGTTAGGCAACATGATTAAAGTGAATTTCTAAAATTTTTTGGGGATTTTTACAAAGTGATTTAGTATGTAAATTAAAATATTTTGAAAGGAGGACCTAAATGATTTAATTGTTTTGTTAATGGGAAGGGCTTATTTGTTAAATGTTAATTGGGTTTAGATCTGAGAAAATTGTCGCAAATAGTAGTAAAATAATTTGAAAGTTTATGTAACCAATCAGGTTTTTACATGTGGGCAACTTTGTTACAAAAAGTTTACTTTATTTGGTAAAAACAGCCTTTTACTCAGAAAAGTAGGTTCCGCCTCCTTTGGAAGGAGCTTTCGACCTAGAGCTTCCGCCTCCAACCTAGTCGAAACCTTCTAGGTCGAAACCAGTAAACCGATACACATGGTATCATTTAGCTGGTACGTAGTGGATTGGAAAAGGGCGGAAGGTAGGATGTCGAAATGTAGCTTTCGAAGGGGTTGGTTCCTTTGTTTTGTTTTGTTTTAAAAGAAAAGTGCTTGCCTGTTTACAAAAGGGTTTCGAAGTTTTCGAAACCAATGGTTTCAGAAGGGTATTTCTAAAGAAGCTTTCGAAGGAGAGCCGTCGCCTTTGTTTTCAAGTAGTAGCTTCCGAAGAAGTTACTTAGTTTTTATTTGAAGCTTTCGGAAGGGGTAGTTTCAACCAAGTAGAAACCCTTCTGTGATTTGATGTTTAACGGTATTGAAGACATCAATACCGTCGAAAGGGGCCGTTTGTTTTATAAATATAAGCCACTTCCTACTGATTTCGAAAGGGGTTAGGGATTTCGAAGACAATGGTTTCAAAAGTAGTTTCGAAGCCAACCTTTAACTGTTTTACCAAGATGTTTTAATGCTTTCGAAAGGATGGTTTCAACTCCATCAAGCTCCCCCAATACTTTTTGAAATAAAGAATGGTTTCAAAAGGGATGCTTTCGTTTATGTTCACTTTGACCTAAAAGTGTTATTTTAGATATAAACCCAATGGCTTCGAATGGTATTTGTTTCGAAGGGTAAACTTTAATTGTTTCGAGAGGGGTATTTTCGAATGGTTTCGTAGCTATGCTTCTATACTTATATGATAACACTTTAACAAGGTCGAAAGGTTTCGAAAGAGATGTTTTAAAGTATTCAAAAGGCAGGAGCCTAATGTTTTAAAGATATAATTTAATGCTTTTGAAGGAGGTTATCCACTGAAATCATAAGCAAAGTTTCGAAGGTGACGAAAGGCTTTTCAAAACCTAACTCATTTTTAATGGAAAACCCATGGCTAAATAAAGGAGTTTTGAAATGACTTTAAGTATGTAAATTTGAAGAAGTATTGCCTTGAAAAAATATAGGTTAAAGGGATAAATTATGTTTTATATGAAAAGTTTTTCAAAGACCTTAAACCCACAAGAATGGTATTGTTAAGTTGTTATGTTTGCTTCTTCAAATATGAATATATTCACATGATAAAGGACCCATAACTGTATTTTGGGGATAAAGGGGTAGAAGAACTAGCTAGGTTAACCCAGTAGTGAATATAAATTGATTGAACTCCTAAATGAGTAGAATTGCATTCAAGGGGTCAGGGAGATGGAAATATAGGGTGCCTAAACCTTGAAGTTGTCCGGGAGATAGGTTCATAGTAAACCCATAAAAACTATGATTAGGAAGTTATTGGGGTAACCAAAAGGTTCATAGTAAACCCATGAAAACAATGTATTAAGGATGGTTGGCGGGGGCCAATTGGTTTGTAGTGAACTTATGAAAACTATAATCTGGATTAAGTATTGACGTCAGTCAAAAGGTTCCCAGTCAACCAATGAAAACTAGGAAAAGAAAGAAGTTATTGAAGGCATCAGTAGTTTCCTAGTCAACCCATGAAAACTAGGATAAGAAGGGAGTTACTGGAATAATCCATAAGTTCCCAGTCAATCCATGAAAACTAGGATAAGAGTGGAGTTATTGGAATCACCAATAGATTCAAAGGAACCCATGAATTTATTATGTTAATTGGCAGGGGCCTATAGGTTCTTAGTGATCCCTTGAAAACTATGAAATATGATAGGGTATCTATAAATTATGAAAATGTTATTATTAAATCTGTGAAAATTAATAGGTTAATAGTGACCCTAGAAACTATAAATATGACAGCGGTCAATTAAACTGGGGATGGGAAATCCAAAATGTTTATATATACATATCACCATAATATTTTTGAAATGCTACGTTTTTAACCATTGTGGATGAGGAGCACATTATACGGTTTTGAAAAGGTTTTAGGATACTAGTGAGGGTAAACCCGTCTCGCTAAGCGGCGTGGTCTCACTAGATATCTAAATGGATTGAGATGTTAGATTATTATTCATACCAGCCTTTATGTCTAACTTGAAGTTTTTGTTTTCCCCTTAAACTCTCGGGTACTCAATTGATTTTGAGTAGTTTGAGGTTTAGGGTTTCTCGGTTCTCTTCTTAAACAAATACAGCATCCAAAGGCGTGCAGGAGGTAGTTAGTTATTTAGATTTATATTTTTTCGTTGTGTATTTTGGATGTAAAGGTAGACTTATTAGCCTTATTATATACTCTGACAACCAAGGGGGCATCTTCATATGTCGCTCTTGGTGTATGTGTAATAATTATATTTTTCTGAACGTGGTTAACGTTTGTGGGATTATGTAATGAACATGAAATGTTTTGAGTGGAATGTGGAAATGTGTTTTTAATTTGTTAAATTTTTTCCATATTCTTGTGTTCTGTGTATCAATGTATCTAACACCGCCATATTTGGTCGCTAAGGATTAATAACTATGGATGACTGCAGCATCCACTACATCATAGATAGGATTTTGGCACAACCTTAGGCGGCACATTTGATACGACTATAAGCCGTATCAAATTTTAATACGGCTTATAGCCGTATCTATATTATTTAATACGGCTGTAAGCCGTATTAACATTTGATATGACTTATAGCCGTATCAAAATCTGTGCCTCTTTTTGTGGGAAAATTTTCCCCAAAACGCACACCCTCCCTCCTTTTTTTTTAATTCCAGCGCTTTCATTTTTTTCCCATGCTTATTTAGGGTTAAATCGCCAGAGAGCGCCCTTCCACCTCGATCGATCGAACGTTGCTTTGACGTCGTCCATCAGAGCCTTCCACGTCTTCTCGAATTCGATCACTGCTCTCAGGTAATTTTACTTGTGTGACTCTACATAGTTTCCATGGGTTGAGGTTTCCTTCTGTTATTGTTTGGATTGCAGCTTTGTCTAGAAATCTGTTGAGAATCGGGTATCTTGTGTTAGTTTGGAATTTGATTGACATGCAAGGAAATATCATGTGATGGATTATGTACCTGAACATGTCTCTATGTGGAGTGAACTCTGTGTCCAGAGCAGATTCTTTGTCCTGGGGTATTTCGTATAGTTCTGAAGGGTTACCAGGAAGCTTAAGGCTTCTGTTTCGAATTGCGGCGATGAAAAACTACAATTTAAAGAAAAAATGTAGAACAATTCATTATATATGCACTAAGTAGCAGTTGTATGTGTTGTGGTTATCGTCAAGAGATGCTACATAGGGTCTGCTTGTTTTATCCTTACAAATAACATAAGAACATAAATTTTTTGGAAAATTTTATGATATAGGGTTGTTTCTTACTATAAAGAACTCATGTAGTACTTTCTTGGTATCTGTTTTTTCAATTTCCTGGATAGGAGAGTGTAGTATGCTACACTAATAGTCTTATTATCTTTTTGTAGCGATATAACGATGTGTTGAATTTTCGTGTCCTTTAATAGAAACTTCATTTATCTAGTATGATGTCCAACAGCCTTCTATATAAATTATAGCAAAATGATTTTCTTTAGCTGTATTTCTTAAATGTGTCCATAGACTCCATACACAATTTATGAGAAGCAAGAGCTAATGCATCTAGATCTAATTCCAAACTGAATTTAGAAGGGAACTGAATGTGTGCTGATATAATTGCTATATTATCATTTTCATTTTTTTTTCAGTTAAAAAAAGGGAAAAAAAATCAATAAGTGAATATGATATGTTTTTTATTTTAACCTTTGCAGCTTCGTGAAGAACTCTAAACTTGGTGTTTGATTGGAGCTTGGTGAGAGCTCTGCTTAGAGCACCAACAGGAGTAGCTGTGGGTAAGGAAACCTGTTCGTTATCATTTAATATCACAATAAGATTTGAAATGTGTTGTACAAGTATGAATGGATAAACTTTCGGACCCTTTTGGCAATAACCTGCTTTAAATATTCTTAAAAATACTTTTAAGTAGTAACTTTTAAATAGTTTAGATTAGAAGTAAAGTGTAAAACTATTTGGATAGACAAGTTGGAATTGTGATAGAATCTAGTTCTATTCTTCTGAAATAAGTCATAAATAGGTATTGCTTGCTTATGGTTTATAAAATTATCTGCTACTTTTAAATTAAAATGGTAAATTGTGTTGACAAGTACTCGAAATTACAAATGCATTTTAGTACTTTTGTTATTTATAAGTTGTTGCTAAATGCCTTTAGACATTGAAGATTGCTGCAACTATGTTTAACAGTTTATTTTTTGGGTAATAAATGATAAATATCATCCATAAACTTTATGAAAGTATGAATATATATAAAAGAACACATATTTTAGGTAATAAACAAACTAATTTACCAATGTGCTTGAAATCTACTTTTGCATATATAACATAGAAAATATGTATGGTTTAAGTTGGTTGTTATGTTTAGCATTACACCACATTAAGTCATTTAATAAACTTATTGTTTATACATTATTACTTTTATTATATGAAAATATGAGGAAAAAAAATTCTTGCTTCCACATTTTAATCAATATTTTGAAAATAAGACATTTTAATCATTTGGTTCAAGTGGGAGAATGTATGCTACAAAATAGCGCCGTAGTAATGGCAAATTTTTTGGAAACAGTTTGGTGCTAATGTTGTATATTATTCTGACATTGTTGTATAAGTGGATAAAATTGTTGTTAATGGCGCAAGCTAAGTATCAGGAGAGGGGTAATGCATAGACATTACTCCAGTGCTACAAAATGGCGCCGTTGTAATGGCAAATTTTTTGAAAACAGTTTGGTGCTAATGTTTAAAATAAACCCTATATTTTGAGTTCCATTTATTGAAATTTAAATAGTCCATATATTTGAACTATTTAAAATTAATTAAATGTTTAAAATCATACTACAAAATTCTAGGTCGTACAGGAAAACAAAAAACGATCATGAAAAAGGCATGCGTATAAATCTTACAAGGAAGTTAATTGTTTACTAAATTATATTGTTCTTTACTAAACAATTTATATTATGAACGATCAAGTAGCTTGAATCATGTAAAATTACTAACTTAGAAAATGAAGTTACATCTGTTTCCCCATAAAATTTAAAAATGTACTAAATTTAAAACTTTTCAACTTTACATTACCCTCCGTAGTGATAATATGACCAAATATTTTGACATATTCTTTCTCGTCGGAGTTTAGACTAGTATTCAGTATCAAGGGTCTACCATGTAAAGTTTTTAGATATTATAAACCATTCCCATCAAATTGAGTACCCAAAACATTAATATTAGTAACTTGTTTTCCATTAAGTAAAAGTTTGGAATTTTCCCCTTTCAGTGAACAACCACTGAATAACTGAGCATACTGATCAATGTATAAATCACAATTTCTTATTACCCTTACAATGATAGCACGGTCATTTAGAAATTAAATTATAGTATCTGAAAATGTAGTATAGAATGATGCAGAGTGGAGTACTTTGGAATTTTTAGGGGATTAGGCACCTAACCCAAAAATATAAGGCTGGCATGCATACTCATTAGCTGGGTAAGGGACATTCTTCTTATGATCGATCGCACCCGTTCAATAATTAATCAATGTGTAATTATTATCGTTTATTTTGACCACACATGTGTATCTTCTGAGTATAACGTTGCTTAGAAAACAAACTAAGCTTGGACAAAACCAAATAAGTGAGCTTTTGAAAGCAATGCAAACATGTTTTAAAAGTTTCACAATAATTTACTAAAAAATTAGTATATTCAGAACAGTTTTATAATGCAAAAGTTTCAAAGAATCTTTTGTGACCAACGCTTATATATTATAAGCTTTGAATCAGTTATTCATTATCAGCAAATAGTATTGTCAAAGTAACTGCTTGTTTAACAATGATGACAATAGGTTTATTCATGCAAAGAGACATATGTCAACTATTGTAATGCCTGTCCTGCTTGTGTTTTCTGTTATGTGTCTAATAAAGCATTACAATTTCGTGTCAACTTTATATGTCTCAATGTGGTTTTTTTCAATGAAATTTTCCTTCTACGCACTATATAATATGCAACACCTAGGATATAATATTATCATGCTTTAATAACCACCATGAAACATTTAATCAAAAAATTATGTCTGCTCATACACAATTTATCATCGACCATGCTTTGCGACTGAGTTGTAGAGTACCAATGTTACATTGTTTCCTTATGCATCACCAGCAACCTTTGGGCCAAACTTTATACACCCCGCAACCATTGTACCGTCACCTCGATCACATGCAAATTCCCACGCCTCCTTACCCTTGATTATTGGTTGAAGCAGCAACCTCTTTGGTATAAAATATATATAAAAAGAGCATCCTTGCACTTACAGAAGTCCAAAAGGAAATTAAATATAAGCTATAAAACCACAAAGAGGTAGAAGCTGAAGGATGAACAAAAAAGATGATATGTTACACATTTACAAATATATTTGTATAGAGTTGTTAGTAGTCAAAGTTGAGGTTTTGGAACCTTGCCAGAAGAATGGGGTGGTCCAATTTGAACTAAAAATGGTTGTGGTAGAATTATATATAAAAAGCTATCAAAATCTTACTTCAAACAAACCGAAATTTATGCTGTGTTTTTTTCCTGGAAATATCAGCCACTGCAACACAAAAGTACTTCTAGGCAACAACAAGGGAAATGCAAGTACTTCACATAAGGATGAGACTGCGAATGCTATCATGCATTATAGATGTATCATAAATAAAAATTAAGGATGAGACTGCGAATGCTATCATGCATTATAGATGAGACTGCGAAAGCGAAGGAAAAGATCACTGATAGTGATGAAGAAAAATTGACAGTGGATGAAGACATCTTATCACAAGTGCTTGGTAAAGATGCAAGGGGTAGGAGCCGCGGTGTTGGGACCGTTATACCAAAGACTAAAGTTAAGGCTTGTGCCATTGCACAGAAACGACTCCGACATGTTCATGGCGAGCAGGATGAGTTGAAAATGAGGGTGGGATGTTTGGAGGGTACAGTGGGAAATTTGTCTGGGCAAATGGAGGTTTTGATCAACATGGTGGGAAATATTTAACAGGGAATTCGTGCACTGGTCAATTCTTTTGATGGAGGACGCGCCACACAATTCAATGCTCCTGAATTCATTGCTTCGCAGTTCCAGGATTCGACCAATGTTACGAACAATCAAAAATGTGAAATCCTCAACTCTGATTTAGAAGTAATAGGAACAGGTATTTTTAACATTTAAACATTTATGACATAATAAGTAGAAAACTTAAATAATAATAAATATTCCCTTTTATTGCAACAGGTACTATATGCCGAGATTCTACATTGTCCAACATCCATGGGAAATCTGTACCATCCACACATGATAAAATGGTATTGGACAGTATACTGCTACCAGATGAGAGAACCAGTAAAATGAATCATCAATTTGCAGAGACCTTTGCTGATGTTGGAGTGGGTGGATATGTGTGCCATCCGAAGTGTCTTATTCGATATCTCTAGATGATGGAGCAGGTATATTTTCTGTTTATATGGTCAATATTTCAAGTCCCATTAAATTGATTTGAATTTAATTCCAATTCAGATTATTATATTTTAAGTTGTTAATATACCATAAAACATCTTTTTAGATAAATGAATTATAAAATTAAAAACATCTAGCGAGTTGAATAACGTTAGTTCATAGGAAACTACCATATTTTTTAAATCGTCGTATGCGTAATCGCATCAAAACAAGTAAAGTTTACAAACAAACATCTAGCTTGGTGCTTGATTAGTGATTCGTCATAAATTGGTTGTCCATTTTGGTTGCATAGAGTTGATATATTATTTCTACATTTTCTTTTTGAATGGGGTGAAATTTGTTATGATGACGTTATAGTTTTTTTTTTTTCTTTTTACCTTTTTTTTCCTTTTTTTTCCTTTTTTAGAAGTGCTGTACATTTGATTTATTGATTGAGGGATTGTGTACAAATAAGAGAATCATATGATGTTGTTTGAATTATTATTAGTTTTTTTTTCACCTACTACGCTTACCAAGAATTCAGAAATCTGAACTGTTGTTGCAACATTTTTAGTTGAAGAAGAGAACTTAAATTTTTCTGCAAAAAATTTAGTGAGCTGTGTATTTTTGTTCGTTTAAGATGTATTGTCTAGAAATATCTGTGGACTTTGTTTGCATTATATTTGTCCAGATAAGGTTACATGGTGTTGGCAACTTATTCGATGAGCAGTTGATAAGTTAGAGGTCTTTTGCTTCTAATCTTCTTTTTCTTTTTTTAGTCTGCCCTTTTTCCTTTTGTATATTAATGCATCAAAAAATAGAAACTGGTTGCCTCGAAATTAAATTAAATTGTAAGATATTCTGTTCATATAACATGGTTATGTGTTTCTTTTGTGTTACTTTGAAAAATTGTGAGATATGCTGTTCAGATGAGATTGATAATGCCAGAATGAAATATGAATGGAGTCAAGTAGTGATAGTTGTGTCAAATAAGAAATTGTATTTTTGTATCATCAACCTGTATAAAAGTTTTATCCAAAGATATCATAAAACATATTAAGTTTATGAAAAATTACAGTTTTAGTTTTCTTTCTCTTTCTGATAATAGTTCAGACGATTTAGTCAAATAAACAAATTTAATGATAAATTCTTTTTAAATAGTTAGGAACTGTTTCCAAGTCTCAGTAAAAAGAAAGAAACTCGTGTCAATACTAGTTCTGAATTGATGATCAAAGTGCAACAACTCTTGGATGTCATAAACTCAACTAATATAATTGATTTAGTCACCTGAACAAAGAAATTTGGTGTCAAAACTAGTTCTCAGAGGATTGTTTTGTGCAATATTTGAATTATTCCGACCTCTACTTTGTCATAATTGGCCATAGTGACTAGATATAGGATATAGTGTATTAGCTTTTTGGATTTTAAATATGGTTGTCCAGCTTAACCCAGTTAAGTCAAATGTATATAAACTAAAATTTTATCTAAGTAGAAAATAGAGCTCCAGAGCCAACAACACCTGAAATGTTCATCTTCCAAAAAATTTAACTTGAATTGTTTAAAGTGCGTGATCTTCCAGGCCTTCATCTAGTAATCTAATGGAACATTTGTTTTTTTGCAATAGTATGATGTAGATCTGGTGTTTCTGTGACAACTGAAAGTGTATTTGTTCTTGGTCAGTGATCCAGGTTTGTCTGATGAAAAAGCAACACTGCACCGCATACTTGATGTTTTTCTAATTTTGGGCTAGAGGAGTTCGCTCTTTGGCTTTGCATTGTGCAGTGGCTGCCGTAACAACACAGTATAACAGAGGCTTGTTGTGTATTTGTATTATGTAGTAATGTGATACATTTGTATTATTGTTGTGTATTTGGATCTTGGTATTGGAGCGATAGTGTTTTCTAGTATCCGCTACTGTGATATATTAATGTGCTAAATGCTAGTATTATGTAATGATATTATGTAATGATATTGTTAAGTTATTACGCACTGCAATGCGGATTATTGAATCATTTGAATGTGCACTGTCTATAATATTATTTGTTTTGATGTCTCAGAATGATTATTGATTATATATTGGATATGAATAGGTCTATAATATTATATATTGGATATGAATAGGTCTATAATATTATATATTGGATATTGATTATATATCTATATCTAATTGACTAATTAGATACGGCTTTTAGCCGTATCTAATTGGTTCATTAGACGCTGCCTATTTGTCAATTAGATACGGCTTCTGTCCGTATCTAATGTGTCAATTAGATACGGCTAATGGCCGTATCTAATTGACACATTAGATACGGCTTTAGGCCGTATCTAATTGGCTCATTAGATATGGCTAAAAGCCGTATCAAAATATTAAGCTCGACATATTTTGATACGGCTTTTAGCCGTATCTAATAAGATTAGATATAGCTTTTAGCCGTATCAAAATATCGTTTATGGTGTAGTGATCCGTAGCCGTTAGTTTTGGGCCTTCAAGTAGGAGGATGTTACTCTTCTCTTTGATCTTCCCCTCTAAGCTCGAGGTTATTTCATTCATACTACTTAATGTTGACCTTAACTTATAGTATTTATTATACCATTTACAAGCTTCTAGGTTATCCAAAAAGGGTATAATTGAAGCATCTTAAGAAAAGTACTTCCCAATATCTAACGTCAATCTGGCCTTAAGTTTGTCCAGCCAAGAAGTGAGTTCGAGATCGCTGGATGCAAGCAATAATTGACTTACCTATTAAGAATAAATAAAAGAAGATGAAATCAATGCACAGAAAATGTGCACTTTTATTAATAACAATAAGGTTTACAAGCATGAAAAAAATTCAAATTACATTAATAGTTCAAGTTTTATACATTCAATTCTTAAGTTTAGAAAAAGCGCTTGAGCTTTTTTGAGTAAACCCACGGACATAAGGAAAGTAGAGTCAAATGAGGCATTCTACTCATAAGGAGTATTAACTAGGGAAAACTAATGATAATCCCATCTCTCGGTGGGGGGACTAGAATCTCTGCATAACAGTTTAGCGTAATTAGACTAGATTTATTTAAGTAAACTATCTTTTTCGTTACCTAAGAAGTAAAAATATAAGTGGGAGGGTTGTGTGTAAATTTTTTTAAAGGTCCCTAAGAAAGCAGTATTTTGCTAATCGAGAGGTTTTGAGGGTTAATGTTTTCTCCTTAAAATCCCTTTTTTGCTTGAAAAATTTACTCAAGAGTTCTTTTGAAATGGGTATGCCCAACAGTCCCTTAACTTGTGTATTTCAAGAATAGCAGACAAAGCTGCAAAAATAGAAACGCTGAAATTTGTAAAGATTATACGAGCTACATAATACAACAACAAAATCACTTAGGTTCATACAAAATGGACCCTTTGTAAAATTTAGAAATAAATTTCTCTTTGTTTAACTTGATCTTCTCAGAAGGAAGGGTGTTGGGGGAAAGTGGAACGGTCGCAATCCTGGGAAGATTCCAACATTCCCCGAGATGAGGATCAGTCCTGTGGTCATTTAAATACCTATTATGAAGATGCCTAAGTAAACCCCCACTCTCCTTCCCTAGGAAGGAAAAGTCAGTAAACAAATTCCTAGTCTTAATTTAAAAAGTTCCACTAAATTGTCCTATCTTTAGTACACATCCAAAAAAGTGTGGTTAACTCCGCATTCTCCTTTTAAACTCTTTCTCAATGAAGGAGAGATCTCTTTAAAAGCAAGGCTACTCATTTTTCTTTAAAAACTTTCAGTCGTTTGGTATAAATGAGAACGCATCTATACTTTTTGGATAGATTGTTGTGGTCTTCAACAAATTTCTCAATTTCCCTATTTAACGTAGCACAACTTTCTTGCTCTTCTCGTGTAAAATCTCAAAGTGATATTTGTTTCTTTTCTTTAGCTAAATAGTAAACTTATTAACTAAAGCTAATGAGTGAGTATAAGCTTCCAAAGATAATAAACTTTATACCTGTACCCTGGGAGCTTGTGAGGTAGAAGCTCAAGTTTTCTCCTTGCCGGATTCTTTGCTATGATGGATAGCGGCTTGAACATCTTTTGTTGAGGTGTATTCTTCAAAAGCCTTCTAGAACTCGAGGTGTAACGAACCAGATTTTCGACCCTCGAAAATCGACACTAATACGTCCACTATATCACATGCCGAACATTCAAGTGCCGGAAATACCGATTTGTTAGGGTGAAAGAAGAAGGTAGAAGATAGAAGAAAACTAAACAACACAGATTCTCACAACGCAGCGAATAATATATAATACAACAATGATCTTTAAAAAAGGGAAACATCTTTATTCATATATACAACATCAGAGTACACTAGACATATCCTAAATTTGGACAGTAATAGAAACCTGTCCTTATTTTGACAACCATATAGACTCTATAATACAGCGGAAGAAAAATATACATGAATATGTCTTGATCATCCAGCTCCTCTCCAACTCCAAAGTATCCAGCTAAACTTGGGAAAACATGCTCGGTCTGACCCGAGCATTAATTGGAATAATGCCCGGGTCAGTCTGGTAAACCAGCGTGAGTAAAACTCGATAACAAGTAACAACCAAATTGATTCTCTACATTTGAAAACCTTTCAAACAAAGGGTATTTCGTAAGACCACACCACATATAAAACAGACAGGTTTTTACCTTACGATAATCAAAACATTTTATATCAAAATCAAGTGATATTGTCATAGTGTCAAGGTTTAAAGTAAATAGATAAAATAACTCAAATGCTTACATCTCACATTCCAACATACTAGGTTTTACAATCGAAAACGTAAGGCACGTGTTGGAGATTGGATCCCATAATGGCAAGGTAAGGGACTACCTTTCGATGATACACCTCTAGAAAATGCACCGATTCTAACATAGAGCCGACTGCCGCTTTAACATGACAGACCGGATTACCTTACTCCCTTGACACCGGGGCCTTATACTACTACGGTATTTGCATGTAAACCAACTCTGAAAGGCACATCTAGAATGGGGTGACCGCTCCTAATGGTAGCTAACCACATAGCTCTGCTGCATCCCCTATTTTTGCCATTCCTCCCGGTTGTGAGGCTTGAGGCTACATTTTACCTTTCTAAATAGCAATCCATCTTGAAATGCTAACACTGCCCTCTAGGAGTCAATGTAATGCCAACATTCATCCATACAAGTTCGTTCTGGGTCTGAATGAAACCAAAGGCAATAACTCTACTACATCCATTTTGGAATCACCCTCGGGATTAGTAGCAGGAGCCCTTGCACTTCAAAGAGCACCATCTTCAATCATCATCAAGATGTCTTCCACTCGAACATACATGTTGCTTTAAAGTGGTTTTTGGATATATAAATCTGATCCAGGTCTCTCCATACCAAAAATCGATAATTTCTGGTTGCCTCCTTCCCAGTTATTTTAGAAGTAAGTATTCGAGACCTTATCGGGGAACTCGAATTTACATTCATACTTCCTAACTCAAATTGG
Source organism: Allium fistulosum (assembly GCA_030737815.1). NCBI lineage: Eukaryota > Viridiplantae > Streptophyta > Magnoliopsida > Asparagales > Amaryllidaceae > Allium > Allium fistulosum. The sequence continues at coordinate 675,666,418 of CM060907.1, read as the reverse complement.
GTCAAACTTGATAATTGGTTATTTAACTATCAATAAACAAACATCCAATCATGGTTTAATTTCCATATAGGATCCACTAAGTCTTTATTAATTCGCTTTAATTAAAAAGATACTTTATAAAACTTGATCAAAAGATCTCTTCAAAACACTATTTCTAAACCCCTAACGTTCCCTTTAAACTTGGAAATAATTCACATTATTTACGAAAAACATTTTTGAAATTTCCTCTTCAAAATTCCATATTAAATGGCTAACAATTCTCTTTTAAAAACATCACCTACAATTAAATTTATTTACTTCACATTCCAAACCTCTTTATAAATTTCCAAACTAGATTTAAACTTCCTTTGAAGTCTCTAAAATGATTTATAAATCTTTTTCTAATTAAAAACTCTTTATAAAACTTCTTCATAAAACCTTTATAAAATTTCCTTTATAAAATATCATTTACAAATTATCTTTTGTAAAACACTTTAAGTAAACCTTCAGTAAAATCCCTTTATAAACAAGTTATTACTTATAAATAACTTTTCAACATAATAGCACAACTTGGAAATCATTTATAAACTTTAAACTCTAAATTTATTAAAGAATTTTAGTTAATTCAAAGCACACTTTACAATTTCAAAAAAGAGGCTTAGCAATCTCAATGGTAGTAGTTTAAGTTACCATTCACTTTCAATTCCAATTCACTTAACAGTTATTTACGTAATCAACAAGTATGTAAATACAACTCATATCCAAATCAGGGAATGACATATCAATATGAAGTAACTATCATATACATGTCCAAATAACATAATAGTAGGAGGGTGATTTGTCCTGCTAAACAGATGTCCAAACAATTCAATCAATTCATAGCAGAACGGGGATTTATTCCGCTAACACATGTCCATAGAATCAAATCACTTGTACTATAGAAAAATGGTGTTTTGTTCTGCTAATAAATGTCATTTAGTCTTCCTAATGATATAGGGTTACTTGAGGTCTAGATAAGAGGTCCTCGGATTTCGAATCAGTTCACTTTAAAAAAAAGATTGATTTAAAACACATTCGGTTCAGTTTTAAAATCACCTTTGAAAAGATTTAAATAGATTTAATCAGCTTAAACCCCAATTAAACCTTAATTAACCCTTATTAATCAAGCTTAAGTCATATTTAAATTCTAATTAGGCTTAATTAACTTTATTAAGTGTTAATTAACTTACTAATGCAACTTGGTTAAAGTTAAACCAAATTGTTTAAAAGTTAAACCCTAATTAATTAACTATTAATTAAATAATAATTAATTAACTAATTAACTTAATTAAATAATTATTAACCATTAATTACTTCTTAACCATATTAAATACCAATTAAAACTTAATTAATCAAACAATAGTCATTAACTTAAGTGTTGATTAATTACTAATCACCTTCTTAATTACTAATTAAGGCTAATTACCTTTTTATTTAACTAATTAATTAATTAATTAAATTATAAAACGTAATTACTTTTTAATTACTAATTAAGTTTGTTGTTAAAACTTTTACAAAACAATTTCAAGTTAAAACTACTTGAGACTAAAATCGATAAATTTCGTCGAACTACATCCATAGCGACTATCGCTATGGTCGCAGTTCTCTCTAACATATTCTTAGCAAACCACTTCACAACCCCTTACTTTTTTTTCATGGTTTAAACATTCTTTAGAACATTTAATAAAAAACTTTTGAAACTAAAGCTACAAACTTTAATCCGTTTCAAAACTTTAAACTTCGAAAAACAACTTCGATTCCAACCGAATGTCAAATCCGTCGTAATTATACAAAGTAGCTAACTTTGTTTACCAAAACTCATGCCATAGCTCATGTTTTACAATCAACACATTACTAACACAGACCACATTCATCATAGGTTACAAGTATACATCCATATATACATGCTTACTAATTTTATAATACAAATCGATTTCCATAACCAAATCAAGCTATAATAAACCATCCAAATCATAATCAAACCACATGGTTACCATTCAACTTCTACACTATATTATCACTATAATAATGAATTAATAATAAAGTAAAAATCTTTTCCAAAATGAGGTAGTTTACTCACCGAAAGCTATCCAAACAAGACCAAACAAAGTTACCACTTGAATCTAAGCTAGAACCATGCTTTCGTTCTAGAAAGATGAAGTTTTTGGTGGCCTTAAAGGCCAAAGTAGGTTCAGCCTTACTAAGTGAGCTCGACCATGGCATGTTTTAGGAGGGTGTGAGCTTGATAATGAAAGGAGAAGCGGTACGAAGGAAGAAGAAGTGATTTAAACAAGTTTTCTAAGGATTTTTATTTTTCTCTCTCTTCACTCAAGGCTAAAAGAAGAAGCCATGAAAATTTTAATAAGGAAGAGGAAGAAGGATATGAAAGCAAGGAGAAAAGAAAGAGAATAGGTGGGTATATATAAGCACAAAATTAATTAAATAATATAACTTGTCATAATTATATCTAGTCACATCAAAAATCTTTTATAATATATATATAATTATGTTTAGTTACCTCACTCTTTTATATATATAAATATGTTTAGTCATCACCTTTTTTTATATATATAATTAATTATAATGTTTAGTCACATCACTTTCTTTTCAATATATATAATTATTATGTTTAGTCACATCACTTTCTTTTAAATATGTATAATTATTATGTTTAGTCACGTCACTTTCTTTTATATATATAATTATTATGTTTAGTTACATCACTTTCTTATATATATATAATTATTAAGTAAAGCTAAGACGTGACAAGAGATAATGATGGTTAATGATTACCTAAGATGTGACAATACTTATATATATTTATAAATATAAGTTTATTATTTTTAAAACTATGTCATGTCACATCACTTACTAATTCGAATTAACATAAAGAATTTATTTCTAAGTATATTATTATTTAGTTAATTAACTCTTATATATATGTATATGTGTATATATATATATAGTGCACAAAGACGAACAACGTTCCCAACAACTTTCCGGTGTCGAAAGGTCGAAATTTCGGAAAGCGTTCTTTGGTTGCATATTCTGTTTTTCTACGAACTATTTAATTTGGTAAACAAATTTTGAAAACAATTTTATCATCATTATTAATTAAGTAAAATGAGTTTATTTTCATTATAAAACTTATATATTGAATATTTAAAATTAACTAGTGTGAACCTATGCTACGCACACGGTGTTCACAACATAACTTATTTAACGTACATTTTTTATTTTTGTAGCATTATGAAAAATGAGAAAGTATGTTTATAGATTGAAATTATTTATATTAGCACTTTTTCTAAACGCCATTGGGACACTTTTATTAAAATATAAACTTAAGTAATTATAATGCGCACAAAATATAATAACTCTTTTTAGAGAATAATGGACATATACAAAATACACTAACATTAAGTATTGATTATTCCTTACTTGTTAAGTATTGCATTACTAAGTATGCCTATTAGTTTTAGTAATGCATTAGCTCAACAAAGATTCATCTTATATTAAATATAAATCCAAATATGTACGTATTTAATGTGATAATAGTGTTCCATATATGACATAAAGAAATCATGCTAGAAGTAAAATAATATTTCAAAGTCAATTTAAATAAACAATGTTCTAACATTTGAAATAGCACACTATTTCACACTATCCAATGCTAACTAAATTAGAATAATATTTCAGTGGCATGAAAAGTTATACTTTTAATACATATAACATAATATAACATGAGAAATATATGTAAAGGCTATTTTTGAATACCTAGTTAAACCAAACTGTTTCATTCACTCGTATGTGAGTATGCCATAGAATCCCTATACTATGGGTAATTAACAAACTGATTCAATCTTGTAATTGGGAACCAATCCATACACTACTAATATCATTAATGTCATTAATCAATAAGTTAACACTCAAAGACATCATAGTTTAATTTTTTGGACAGCCAAATAACTTTTTCTTTTATTTCAAATAATCATACCACCATAATAATTAAATAATACAAAATTTAGCATAATTCAAATAAAAATAATACATCTCCATAAGTAAAATTACATGTGGATACACATAAAATATATAGATGACATAACATTGAACATAATTATAAAATTAAATGGCATAAGAAAATACAGTCAACATAACGAACTATTAGAATATCATGCAATCATATGCCATTACGAATGATTACAAAAAAATTGTTTGTACATCTAACATGGACATTTTATAATATTTGTAACCTAATACTATTATTATGCATGTAAAGACCAAAATTAGAAATTTGTTTTGAAATATATTAAAGAGGAAATTAGTTTAAAGGAAAAGTTTAATAAAATTTTATTTTAACGGACGTTAAAATACAACTTCCATCTCAAGGACAAGTGTGAAAAATTTCACGATCGTTCCTGCTTTTTTAGTCTGTTTTCCTCTGTAAACAAAATTTCTTCTCCATCAAGCAATGGCATTCCAAAACCAAATAAAATTTCTTCCTCAAGCTAATTTACAAGCACAATTAGCTTCCGAAACTAAGTCAATGGACGTAAATCCAGAACAAATAAACGATGAAACTGGGATTTCAAAAAGTAGGGTTTCTACTGCAATGCATACAGAAATAAAGAGAAGACGAAAAAATAATCCATCGACGGCTGTTGATTCGACTTATATTGAACAACAAACAAAGAGAACGATAAAATCTAGGGCAGCAAAAACTGTAAAAGAAGACGACCTGAAGAGACAACAACTTTGTGATGAAATCGTCAGTAGAAAAAGAAAGACAAAGGTATAACATCTGATTTATTTTTCTTCAAAATAATATTTCAGTATTTATTAGATAGTAAATGATAATTAGATTGATAGTTATTGAATGATACTTCAATACATCATTTGATTTATTGCATGCATCATATTGAAATATTAGATGATGATGATGAACATAACATTCAGTCTTTGACAAAAGACAGACAACAATAAGATGCATAGTTATAGAATGATAGACAAATATAGCATTGAAAAAAATGATAGAAAAACATTGCATTATAGAATGATAGTTGAATATATCACTTTATTTACTGTATGTATAATGATACAATGATAAGTGAAAATAGCATTTCCATATTCGATATACGACAGAAAATAATTAAATAGATAGTTATTGAATGATAGTTCAATATATAATTTCATTTGTATACACAATATTGAAATATGAGATGATAGATGAACATAGCATTCAGTTTTTGATGGTTGATAAAAAACAATAAAATGCATTGTCATAGAATGATAGACAAATATAGCATTGGATAGAATGATAGAGAAACATAACATTTGGTCTTTAAACTGTAGGAGCATAAATTGAAAAAGAGTAATGATAGACAAATATAGCATTGGATAGAATGATAGACAAACATAGCATTTGGTCTTTAAACTGTAGGAGAATAAATTGAAAAAGAGTAATGATAGACAAATATAGCATTGGATAGAATGATAGACAAACATAGCATTTGGTCTTTAAACTGTAGGAGCATAAATTGAAAAAGAGTAATGATAGACAAATATAACATTGGATAGAATGATAGACAAACATAGCATTTGGTCTTTAAACTATAGGAGCATAAATAAAAAAAGAGCAATGATAGACAAATATAGCATTTGATAGAATGATAGACAAACATAGCATTTGGTCTTTAAATTGAAAAAGAGTAAAGATAGACAAATATAGCATTGGATAGAATGATAGACAAACATAGCATTTGGTCTTTAAACTGTAGGAGCATAAATTGAAAAAGAGTAATGATAGACAAATATAGCATTGGATAGAATGATAGACAAACATAGCATTTGCTCTTTAAACTGTAGGAGCATAAATTGAAAAAGACTAATGATAGACAAATATAGCATTGGATAGAATGATAGACAAACATAGCATTCGGTCTTTAAACTGTAGGAGCATACATTGAAAAAGAGTAATGATAGACAAATATAGTATTTCTACAAATAATGATAGATGAATATAGCACTAGAAAATTGTGCATTCATGGTTGAGAAATAAGATTATAGTTTGTTAAATACTGAATTATTCATTCATAATTTTTTGTACAGGAATCAAAAGGCAAAAGATCAAAGAAAGCAAAAAAAAACAGAAGGGAACAAATCAAAGAAAGTATCTCAGGAAAAAATTCAGTATAGATGCAGCTTGCTTCCGATGATAAAAATTTTCCGGAAAATTAAGGAAAAAGGAGGTTATCTTGTTGATCAACTGAATTATTTAAAACAAACACCTTTTGAAAAATTTATGCTAGTGTTTTTCAAAGAAATTTTATCCATAACTGCTTTTACAAAATCATCAACAACTTTAGATGATATCATAGAAACATTTTTTATCACTGACGAAGCTTTTAAAGTGGGAAATGTTTTTTTAAAGATCAAACCTGAAGATATTTCAATTCTCTTTAGCTTACCTTTGTCTGGAATTAATATTTTTCCATTACCTAAAATGAGTTTACAAATCCTTCTAGACAATTGTAAGGATTTTGTACTAAGAAATTTTGGAACAGTAGAGCACATAACAAAGGATCTTACAGTTTCAAAAATAAATAATGTACTAGAAACACAACAATCTCAAAATGAAACTGATTTTCCAAAACTGATTATTATTCTTGCAATGATAACCTTCTTCTTTCCCGACAACCAAAGATACTTACCATAGGGATATATTCCATATATTATTGATCACAACAAAATGAACTCGGTATCTTGGCCAGTTTCAATTCATCATTCATTGATTAGAGCTTTGATGGCTTTCAAAACGAAGCCAAGAAACATGCCAGGTTGTTCCATGCTCCCAATTGTAAGTACAACATTCTAACTTTATGTTAATACATCTATGTCTATAAATTAAATTATATACATTATATATTTTAACAAGTAATATTTTATTTGTAGTTTTTCCTATGTGAGCATGTCAATTTGATATCTCCATTAGCAATATATTGTTCTACTTTACCTAGATTTGGGAGGTGGAATATAGGAAGCTTGAAAAAAGTCATTTCAAGAGAAGCTTTGATAAACATGGACAATAGAAAGGTATTATTTCTCACACAAGTACAAGAAAAGTATACTGATAGATAGATATATCATAACATGATGTATATTAACAATTTTCATTTTGTTATTATACAGTCATAATTTAAATGATAGTTACATATATCATTTCAGCACAAATACAATTTTCTATAGTTGCTACTAAAAAATGATAGTCAGATATAACATCACATGAAAAATGAAAATTATAAATAAAATTACTTCATTCATTGTATCTTAGCTTATTCATTACTATTTATGTTATTACATAGATTTTTGTTGAAATAAGAAACCTGACTGAAGATGAAAAAGCACTTCTTCAACAAAAAACCAACAAAAATTTGTTCAGATGGATACAAATGAGAATATTGTGATACAAAAAGTAGAAAACTTGGAAGAGACATCAAAAAAGCAAGTTGACTCAATGAAACAGTACATTGAAGATTTGGAAAATAAATTAAAGAAGAGTGAAAAAGAATTAGAAATGGAGAGACAGAAAAGAATAAAAGCAGAAGGCACTATCATACAGTTGAGAAAAGAAATCAAAATGTTGAAATCAAAACCAAGAGAAGATATAGAAGCACCATCATTTGATCTGCATATAACCCAGGAAATAAAAAAGATGCAGGAAGAGAAAAAACAACAGCATCAGAAGGAACCTTTAGAGGAAATAGAAAAATCCCCGACAGTGAATGAAAGAACACAGAAAAAACCAAGCTCTTTAGTTTTGAGGGTTAAAAAGTGCCAACGAAGGAATAAAATTGATCCCAATTGCCAGTATGAAATTGTTCGTAGAAAAACAAAGAAAAATGTTGACAATGAAGACCAAAAGGAACAACCTGAAACTGAAGAAAGTCAAAAAAATACAAGTGAACAGAAACAAGAAGAACAAAATGAAGAATCTAATTATGAAGAGGAATCTGAAACTGAAACAGATGAGGAAGTCACTACAATTGAAAATGAAGAAATAATTGATGTTGATGGATACTCGCCATCAACTAAAGCTTACAAGAGTAAAGATATAACAAAAAGCAGTATTCTAAAATTACTGAATGAAGAACAGCAAAACAAAATTCTTACTTTCTTCAAATTTAATGAAAATGAGAAGTAAGATTTCTAATCTTTTTTCTTTCATTATATTTGTAATTAAATAAAACTGAAAAAAACCAACTTGTCAATTATTGATTTTCAATTACAGCACTGTAGCATATGAAAAAGATGAAGGGAACAAAGGAGGAGTCACGATAGTGAAATCTATGTTGGAAGCTGTTCTATTTGAGGGGGTTACAGATGGACAGGTATGCATCAACTCAGAATTATGATAGTAAAAAAATGTATATAAATGTATAAAATAAAAGAATGATAGGTAAACCTAGCATTCAACTTTCAAAGTGCATATAAATGAATTGAATGAGAGAGTGACAACTAAAAGCAGCATTACTATTTGTAAAATGCAGATAACTATATAGGATTGGAGAATGATTGTTACAACTAGCATTCATAGTTTTTTAAGTGCATATAAATGTAAAAGATGAGAGAATGATAGTTAAAACTAGCATTCGAAGTTTCTAACTTCATATAAATGTATTAAATAAAAGAACGGTATTTAAAAACAACATTGGTATTTGTAAAGATCATATAAATATGTCGAATGTCAAAGATGATTGTTTAAACTATCATTTGCATTTTTCAGTGCATACAATGAAGTAAACATGTAAATTATAGTGAATACTAGCATAAATATTCCTGGTTCAAAAACAAAATATCCAATAAAACTTACAACCTTTTTTGTTTTCTTAAACAGATTATTGATTGGTTTTACTACAATCAGGAGATGTATGAACACAGTTACTACTTCACTACAATGATGATGGTAAGTATAAGCTTTTCATTATAAATGTTAAAAAATAATACAAAGTATTCTAATGCATATGAATGTGCAGAATGCTATAGCACATGATCAGCAAACTGTGATCAAAGACATAGTCATACCGGCAATAGATGTCATTGTCAAAGATGAATTTACAGAGAAAATTTTCTTCCCTCTACATTACACAAACCATTGGAGCTTGTTGATGCTAAACTATGAAACAATGCAGTGGAGTCATTATGATTCAACAAAACCAAAAACTAGATCAACAAGGACTTCAAACCCCAGCTATAACCAAGCCATCATTCTTGTAAGAAAAGTATAATTTTTATATCAGTCTAACATTAATATACAACACTAATTTTTCTTCTTGCAGAAAGACAAAATTGAATTAATGTTCAAGAAGAAATGGGCAGAAATAGGAATACTGAACAAAGAATTTCACAAACCTAAAGTGTTGCAGCCAAAAAGCCCACCACATGATTGTGATTCACAAGTAACTAATTCCATTTCTTCTCTTGTCATTTTAGTTTGTATATTCATCCAACTTTTGTTATTCTTTTTTAAAATACAGCTGACTACATCTAATGATCAAAATGATAGTTAAACCTACAACTGAAAATTTTAAAATGCATAAAATTGTGAAAATGAAAAAAAAAACGACAGTTCAAACTATCATTTATTTTTATCAGCGCTTATAAATTTATCAAATATCGAAAATGATTATTTACACTAGCATACATATTTTTAAATTCTTTTGGACTAGACTAAACATGCAAAACAATAACAAAAAGATAGATATCGAAAATGATAGTTAAAGCTAGCATTGCTAATTGACAGTTCATTGAACTGCATCTATTGAACAAAAAGATTATGTATAAGATGTACATTACAAACACAACAATGGTGTCTTTATGAATGCATTGATTAATAGTGTGATAAAAATATAAAGCTATATTTTAGAATTCTAGTGTAAAGAATGCTATTTTATTTTAGCATTAGCTTATACTGTAATATTAACTAATATTTCCATATCTGAAACAGGCTTGATTGTGCATTCTTTGTCATGGCAAACTTGAAAAAACTGGACTAATATGAGATGCCAGATAAATATTCAAAGGAAATGCTTAGAAACCTAAGAGCTGCAGTGGTTCTTGACATACTCAATGTTGGGTGAATTCTTACCCGGAAGACCTCGAGACCCAGAGACGTGATTCATTCGGCAGCTCTCCCCCGAGTCCATTCGGCATGACCCATTCGGCAGCTCTCCCCCGAGTCCATTCGGCATAACCCATTCGGCAGCCCTCCCTCGTGTCCATTCGGTAGACCTTCATCCGGCAACTGCCACCGGTCCAACCTCACCACTCCACACTTCACCGGATGAAGCCCAACCAGACCAACTCCATACTTCACCGAACCAAGAGAATACCGAACCAGACTGCCAGGCCAGATCACTTCAGCCCAGGCCCACCAGCAGCTGTATACATCCAAGACCCCTGCCCCCAACCTCACTCTATAAATAGAGAGGCAGGGGTACAACAATGGGGGACAAGTTTGAGAGCTCAAGCACGGAGAGAACTTTCAAACAACTTTCTTTTACTTGTATCAAAGCTTTGTACTTGTAATCAAAACAAGAGAAGAGAAATAACATATAAAGTGGACGTAGGCACATTCTGGCTGAACCACTATAAATCTGCGTGTCTTTTTACAGTTTAGCCCCTGCTTTTCATATATTTGCGTAAATCACCCAAATCACTAAGAATAACATAAGATCTACTAAATCATACAACTTTGAGGTGTTTGTCCATTTTTTGTGCAAACATTTTTGGTGCTTTCATTGAGAGCTAGAAGCTCGAAGCTTCAGCTTCATCCGCTTAACAAGTTTTCCTAACACCATCGTCCGCCGCTTGGAAAACATGCCTCCCAAACAGAGAAAAGATGTTAACAAAGGAAAAAACATCGCATCCAGCAGCCTTCCTGATCCAGCTGCCACAAATCAAGTGAACCGTCCTCCTCCAGCAACGGCAACAAATGAAGGACAGGCTAACCCAGCCACTCCTGCCACAGAACAGCCTGCAGCAATTACTAGGGCAGATTTGGACAGAGTTGTTGTTGAAGTAACTAACCGCTTCACGTCCCAGCAGGAAGCCTTGGTAGACCATCTCATGTCACGCTTGAGGGACGCTGAAGAATCCAACCGCAACACTGAATCATGGGGCGAGTCCCAATCTGGAGGATCTCAGAGACAGCAAAGATCTTCCTTCTTCGAAGGAGCTAACGGCAGGGGTAGCCATGGTAGGAGCCGAGACCGAGCTCAGCCCGAAGTTAGGCCTGAGGAAGCGTTTGGTGCCGAACCCAACGCGGAAGGTACCGGGCGGAGGTCAACTGCAGCTGAGCCGGTCATGCTGCCTAACCACAGGAACACCAATGAACGGGGCCGAGCTAGAGTTCAGCCCGAAGTTGGACCCGAGGAAGTGCTTAGATCAGAACCCAACAGGGGAAGATCAAGGCAAGGGCCAACTGTAGCTGACCCAAGCATGCTCCCAGAAGATCAAAGGCAGCCACTGGAAAATATGAGGAATGATAGACGATACCATCCCTACAGGTTGTCTGGTCGGAGTCAACCCCACAGAACGGAACCAAACTCATTTCTGTCCGCTCCAAATTCTGATGAAAGGATGGCACGCTTATTCAGAGAGTGTGTCCAACGGGAGCAAAGAGATCGAGGGATAGGCGCTAGGGTAACCAGCCCTTTCGCCCGCAATATCGAAATTGCTATCACCCCCCGAGAATGGAAGATGCCAACAATGGAACCCTACAAAGGAACCTCCGATCCCGTTGTACACTTACAGAGGTACACGCAGCATATGCTCATGAGTGGAGCAACAGAGGGAGTGCTGTGCAAATGCTTCCCGCTCTTCTTAGCAGATCTTGCTACCTCCTGGTTCTGTCATCTACCCCAAGGATCCATCAGCTCATGGGAAATGTTGAAAGAAAAATTCATCAGTCAGTTCCGCATTCATGTGGAGCAACCTAAGGACGCTTATTCCTTATCCAGCGTCAAACAGAAACCTGGAGAAAAGCTGCAACAATACCTAACCAGATTCAACGCCGCAGCAGCCGCAGTTCAAGATGCCGATGAGAAGCTTATCCTAATGGCCCTCTGCAGTGGGGTGCATCCGGACACTAAATTTGCTAGGAGATTGACAAAAGAAAAACCAGCTACTTTACCCGATTTCTTCCATGAAGCCGGGAAATACATGAGGCTTGAGGATGCTGCCATTGAGGGGCAGTCAGGACAGCAAAGTAAGACGACCCATGGCAATGCCCCTGCTGTGGCAAGGGACGTTCGAAGAAATGATTCCAGAGACAATGCTGGGGGCAAGAAAGTAGAGAAACGCCTATATCGGCCAGGACCAAGATTCGACTCTTACACCCCTTTGAACGAGACCGTCGAAAACATCTTCCTTGCCACCCAAGGCGAAGTTAGATACAAACGCCCACCATACAAGAAGGAATCAGATAGCGCACAGAAATCTGGAAAATTCTGCCGCTTCCACGAATCCCACGGACATGATACCAACGAATGCCATCATCTCCGAGATCTGATTGAGGAACACATCAGAAGAAAGAAACTGGAACGCTATGTAAAAAGTCAAGGCAGGACTCCAGATCCTACCAATGAAAACCCAAGGCTACCCTCACCAGGGACCGGCAGAGGCGACCGCAACGCTAGCAGCTCTAGTCAAGAGAAGATAGTGGTCCATACCATCTCAGGAGGTCCACACATCGCAGACAGAAGTTGGAAAGAGATGGAAAGATATGGGAAGTCGCTCAGAGACAATAGAGACTGTGTCAATACGGTTATAGAAGAGCGCCACCCAAAGCGGAAAGAAAGTGATGACATCACATTCAGTAAACGCGACCTAGAAGGAAGACAGTACCCTCACATGGATCCCATGGTTATCTCTGCCCGACTCGGTCCCGCCGAAGTTTACCGAATCCTGGTAGACACTGGAAGCTCTGTAAATATCCTGTTCAAACACGCATTCGACAAAATGAGGTTGTCAATGAAGGACGTATCTCCCTGCGATAAACCGCTACACGGTTTCACTGGAGATGCGAAAATGCCCATCGGGCAGCTGGACCTCTTCGTTGAAATCGGAAGCCATCCCCGCTCCGTTGTAAGGAAACAGACGTTTGTGCTGATAGAAAACCATTCGGCCTACAACGCCTTCCTAGGAAGACCAGCCCTATCTGACTTCCAGATTGTCCTAGCCCCGTGGTGCCTAAAAATGAAATTTCCAACAGACAGTGGGGTAGGGGAAGTGGAAGGAGACCAAGATATTGCACGAGACTGCTATGTAACCGAACTTCGCAACAACCACAGGAGAGATAAAGGGAAAGGTGTAGAGATTGCTCTCTGCACAAAAAGCCTTGAAGCATAGCAACTAAAGAAAGCCCCTCCTCTTCGATACACCAGCGACCCTTTCAATGAATTAGACCCGAGGGACAAAGAGGAGGAGGCCACCGCCGAGCCTGCAGAGGCTATGGAGTTTATATCTGTAGACAAGCACGACTCAAGTAGGCTACTGAAAATTGGGTCGCAATTGAAAACCGAATTGAAGGAACAACTCGTTGATTTTCTCCGCCACAACTTAGATGTATTCGCTTGGTCACACGCTGACATGACCGGAATCTCCCCCAACATAGCGTGCCACGTATTAAAAATTGATCCTACCAAGGCACCCGTAAAACAAAAGAAGAGAAGTATGGGGGCAGAGCGATCAGCAGCCCTCGATGAAGAAGTAAAGAATCTACTCGCCAATGACTTCATACGAGAAGCTATTTACCCAGAATGGATCGCCAACCCGGTACTAGTAAAGAAGGCTAATGGGAAGTGGCGGACCTGCATTGACTTCTCCAACCTAAATGACGCCTGCCCAAAGGATTGCTTCCCGCTTCCCAGAATCGACCAACTTGTAGACAGCACAGCCGGGCACGAACTCCTGTCTTTTATGGATGCATACTCAGGATATAACCAAATTCCTATGCATGCTCCCGACCAAGATCACACTAGTTTCATCACCGACCGGGGTTTGTACTGCTACAAAGTGATGCCCTTCGGACTTAAAAACGCAGGAGCCACCTACCAGCGCCTCGTCAACAAGATGTTCGCAGGGCTAATAGGACAAACAATGGAAGTATATGTAGACGACATGCTGGTAAAATCACGGAAAGCCAAAGATCACGTAAGCCACCTGGGCGAGATGTTCCAGGTACTTCGACAGTATGGAATGAAGTTGAATCCACTAAAGTGCTCCTTCGGAGTGTCATCAGGAAAATTCTTAGGATTCATCGTCCATGCCCGAGGGATAGAAGCAAACCCTGAACAAGTCCGAGCATTAAGAGACATCAAGATACCTTCCACCCGAAAGGAAATGCAAAGCCTAAATGGAAAAGTGGCTGCCCTAAGCCGATTCATCTCCAAAGCAACGGACAAGTGCGTCCCCTTTTTCGAAGCTCTAAAGAAAGATAAAGGAAAGTTCGAATGGACGGACGAATGCTTGACCGCTTTCCTTAACCTAATCGAACACCTCCAGAAACCACCAGTACTCTCGACCCCAAGCGAAGGCGAAGAATTATACCTATACCTTGCTGTGTCATCTCACGCTCTAAGCGCTGCCTTGGTAAGAGAAGATAACCGTACGCAACGACCAGTTTACTTCGTCAGTAAAAGGTTTACTGGGGCAGAAGTCAGATATCCTAAGCTCGAAAAGTTAGCATACTGTTTACTAATCACTTCACGAAAGCTACGTCATTACTTCCAATCCCATTCCATCAAGGTTCTAACCAATCAACCACTGAGGCAGGTACTCCATCGTCCCGACACTTCCGGGCGACTACTTAAATGGTGTATTGAGCTGAGTCAATATGATATCACCTATCACCCTCGCACCGCCATCAAGGGACAAGCCATGGCTGATTTCATTGCAGAATTCACTACCAACGAGGATAAGGAGCAACTGGAAATAACAGAAGATATCAAGTGGAATCTCTTTGTGGACGGTGCATCTAACGAACAAGGCTCGGGGGCAGGTGTGGTAATCATCACTCCCAGGGGAAATAAACTGCACTATGCTATAAGGTTGGAGTTCACTGCCACCAACAACGATGCAGAATACGAAGCAGTAATAGCCGGATTAGAAATTGCTATCGAGATCGGAGCCAATTCTTTGTGTCTTCACAGCGATTCTCAGCTTATTGTTAATCAAATACTAGGGGAATTCCAAGCTCGAGAAGAACGACTCATAGCATATCTAAAGAAGACCAAGTTACTTCTCAGCCGATTGGACCACTACTTAGTCAAACACATCCCTCGGGAAGAGAACCAAGAGGCCGACGAATTGGCAAAGCAAGCAAGTATGAGAGACGTCGCCATCTTCGGGGCAGTAACTGTCTCAAAGCAAATGATCCCGAGTTTTGAACAAGTGAATCTGATAGCTGCAACCGAAGAAGCAACTTGGATAACTCCCATCCGAGACTACCTACAAAATGGCACACTACCCGACGGGCGTAACGAAGTCAAGAAAATCTTGAGGAAAGCGTCCCGCTACACAATACAAGGAGACATCCTCTATCGGCGTGGGTTCTCTAACCCATTATTAAGGTGTGTCGCCGGAAGGGAAGCCAAGGAAATCTTATCCAACATTCATCAAGGAAGCTGCGGAGATCACACCGGAGGGCAAACATTAGCAAAAAAGATACTCCGATACGGATATTTCTGGCCCACCTTAAGCAAGGACGCCTTAGATTTCGTCAAGAAGTGTGACAGATGCCAAAAGTTTGCTAAGGTCCCTCGGCTACCAACAACCGAGATTACCCAGATGACCAGCCCTTGGCCCTTTGCAGTATGGGGAATTGACTTAATCGGTGAACTGCCAATGGGTCGAGGCGGCGCCAAATATGCTATAGTAGCAGTCGACTATTTCACCAAATGGGTGGAAGCAGAACCTCTAAATAAAGTATCTTCAGCGAAAGTTATCAACTTCTTAATCAAAAATGTTCTGTGCAGGTACGGAGTCCCACTAAAAATCATATCAGACAATGGACTTCAGTTTGACAGCGAGGAATTCGCCAACTGGTGCCAAGAACACGGAATTCGCAAAAGCTTCTCATCCGTAGCATATCCCCAAGCAAACGGACAAGTCGAAGCAGTCAACAAAATTCTGAAAACTCTGATCAAAAAGAAGCTCGAAAAGTCAAAGGGCGCTTGGGTGGATGAACTCCCTACGGCACTATGGGCCTACCGCACATCTTTCAGAACATCAACAGGGCACACTCCTTTCTCTTTGGCATACGGATCGGAGGCTATGCTCCCAGTTGAAACCATTGTGCCTTCCCACCGTAGGATCCACTATAACCCAGAAGAAAACGAAGAGCTCCTCAACATGTCTTTGGATCTAGTCGAGGAGAGAAGGAATGATGCAGTCCTAAAAACAGCAGCCCACAAGCAAAAGGTGGCAGCACAATACAACTCCAAAGTCAAGCATCGTGCCTTACGAGAAGGGGATCTTGTCCTCAAGCGAATCTTCCCTCGCCCCGGAGCACTAGACCCAATCTGGGATGGACCATATGTAATTCATAAAGATCTCCACAACGGAGCCTATATTTTGTCAACAGTGGACGGGGAGGTGTTCCAGAGGGCATGGAACATCCAACACCTCCGTCGATACTTTTCTTAACTTGTATTGCCCATATGAAGTGAATTAACGAAGAGAATCAGTGGACGTAGGCATTTTTTCGTGCCGAACCACTTTAAAAAAGCCTTGTCTCTTTTTAACTTGTTCCTTTGTATCTTGGCTGCTTGTTAACTTTATCCTTTTCTGTTGAACAAAATCCTGAGCATATAGCATTTCTATTCAAAGCACTCCACAATGCAACTCCACGTGGACAAGCCCCAACAGGTACTATGCGAATCTATGCCCTCGCCAATGAGACACTTTTGCTCCAGCATCCCTCTGCTGCGGGTTAACTCATTGCTCGCGACGGCCCTTAAAGCCAACTGTAATGAGCCGATTATAAGCCACCGAGAAGGCCGACTATAGCCGAGGCAGCTCATTACGGCGTTAGGCTCGCCGGCGACTGTGAACCGATTATAAGCCCCAACATAAGGTGTGGCCAGCCAGGGGCAGTTCACAGTTGACGATCGGCACCCACGCTAGCCGGCCACAGTAAGTCGAATAATACCCATGAGTACGGGCCATAATGGCCCGGGTAGTTACTGTGCGCGATCTCGGCTCCGGTGTGTCTTAAGTGCGGCTGTGGTAAAAAAGAATTAACTCCCCGCGGAGGCGTAAGATGGGTGACAAATGTCTCCAAGACCCACAGCTAGGGAAAGTGACTACAAAACCCGTTTGCCACGAACTTAAGCACATCGAAGGCCTTCCGTGACTGGAAGTTTTACTATTTCACATATTTCAATTTTACTTAAAAAACTTTCCTCCTATCCTCTATAACAAACCATAAAGTACAGGATGCAGGGTAAGAGGTACCCGCCAATGGATGCAGAGATTCACAATCAGATGGCGGGGCAGTCAACTGCTCTCCATGCTTGGTCATATAAGATATTCGAAACTGCCATTTACAAACAGAACATGAAAGGCGGTATTTTCTTCCTTTATGTACAAATGCATGACTATAATTTGATTTTTCCACACCACACGCTAACATTGCAAGTCATGAGATTATGATTTAAAACCAGAATCTGACATCAAACACAATTTAATTACAAGAATACACATAGCTACATTTCTCATACGATATGTCGAAATAGCAACAAATATTCAAGAAATGACAAAATCAACTTGAGCTAAAAAATTACACGTCAAGAATAATGTTATTACAAGTAGCAAGAATTACAACTTGGAAGTTACCCTACTGTCTTAAGACTAACAGATACAACAATGCCAAGCCTAAAAAAAGAATTTTTCAGGTTCAGTCATGGAGCTGGTTGCGTCAAAGTCTTGTCCTTGTTCTTTTGCCCGCCTGTCCGGTCATAAAAAGGGTTCATTAGTGATGAGTAACCAAGTTAACAGAAAGACTAGAAAGGAAGACTTACCAGTACTAGCTTCTTGACCATCCTGGTCGTCATCTTCTACCTGCACACCCGCCTCTTCAGCAGCAAGCAGCCGCATACCCTCCTTTACCGCCACTTTCTCCTCCTTGGTGAACTGGGCCGTGACCACATCCATACTGAAGACCGTTCCACCCTCTTTATCTGCATCAGCCTTAGCCTCCTCCAAAGCCCGAAGATATATCTTGGCCATGACTCTGGGATAATCATCCATCCAAGAGAGGTTACCCTGCTTCCAAGTCCGGAAATACATGTCCTGGAGCATGTCATCCATCATTCCTTCGTTCTCCTCAAACTCCCTCATCCGGGCATCGGAGGCCGACAACCTTTCCACGGCAGCATCTCTCTCCAGTCTGTATCTCGAGCAATCAGCTTGAAGGGACCTCCGCATCACCGCCATCTCTTCCCTCAACTTAGCTTGAGCAAGCTCGGCAGCCTCAAGCTTCTCGGACAATTCCTCCACCTGCTCGAGATCCGCTCTCCGAACCTCATCCACCGTGGTAATAGCCATATCAATCCGCTCTTTGCAAGCAGCTTCCATTTTCCGCAATTCGGCCCGACTAGCCTCTTCCATGATTCTCCTTAATCGCCCAGTGGCAGCCTCATGCTGAGAAATCTGGATAGCCTGATCCGCAAGCTGCTTGGCCTGATCCGAGACCACCAATCGAAGTCGGATATTGGCGCTCCCTATCTCCTCTCCGGCCTTAACCAGCCGAGCGTGATGCCCCATCAGCTTCTTGGCCTCCTCCGCCACCCGATCAATGTTGGCCTTGGCCTCGTCTCCCATAGTGACTATACGAGTGGTGAGTAGATCGAGGTCTAAGGACTTGGCTTCGTCAAGTACTCGTACCATGGGGTTACGGGGGAGAAGGTGTTCACCAGTAACTTCGTCAAAATTAATATCCTGAGAACCCGGATCCAGATCAGGATGACCGGCAAATGGATTACGGGCCAGATCGGGACGGTCGATATGAACAACAGAAGGGTTTCCGGATGGGTGTGGAGAAGATACAAACTCGCTGCCCTCCTCAGTAATATCATGAATAGGCTGAGCCGGAGGCTGAGAACCGAGCGAAGTTTCGGATAAAGGATGACTCCTCTTCCTCTGCTGAATACCCTCTTCGATGACCCCAAGAAGAGGACGGTACCCGACTACATCCCCGGAGCGTTGGGCTGAGGGCTTCGGCTTAGCAGAAATTTTGGAAAGTTTATATTGCTCGAGCCTGTGTCGAAGGTCTGAAGCTTTGGGCGTCTTGCCTGCTCCTGATATAAAGAACAAGTGTCATAATCTTACATTACAATATGATTCAAGGAACGCGGTAAATTGCAAGATTAGAAAAGGAAAAGAAACACAGCCGTGGTTGTACAAACCCTGGGGAGGAGTGGGATACTGCAATAAGTCCCGGATTTCATTCCAGGACGGGAGCGGGTCATAAAATATTCCTAAGTCCCTATCATTAGTGAAGCATGCAGGGGTCAAGAGTTCACCTTGAGTTGTCAGAGCCACCTTGGCCGGAATAGTCGGAGAAGACTCACTTGCACCAGTCCCGGTTTTGTCCGCCTCCCCGGTCTTCTCTACCAAAGCCGGATCATCACCCAACTCCTCAAAAGCCTGACGGAGAGCATCGTCCGTCCACTCTTGCATCTCGCCTACTTGCCCAGAAGACAAAGCCCTGGAACCATCACCACCCTGTCCATCGCCACCCTCGTCACCAAGACGCTCAACGTCACTCCCGCCCTCCGCCTCACCTCTTTCCTCCTCCGCGTCTATCTCCCCCTGAGTAAGTGGACAATTGCTGGGAGAAGGACCGTCTGACCTCTTAAGTTTCTTACCTCCAACGGCTGGAGGTTTCGTGAATGGTTTTCTCTTTCCACCCTCTGCCGCAACGCCTCCCTTGGCCTGAGCAGCCGCCCTCTCTTCCGCCGTTTCCCTCAACTTAACTACAGACTGCTGCGGAAGGATCAAGTTGTATTCTAGAAGGATCGCATTTCTAATCAAGTAAGCAGATGATCTGTATTTCCCAAGAATGCCTTCTATCTCCGCCGCCGTCTGAACCAGGCGGTCAGTTTCCACAACAGGAAAGCCACCTGTCGCTAGCAAAAATGAGAAAGTATGAGAAGAAGCATCACAATCAGGATAGAAATTATAAGTAAAAGCATCAACTTACATCCAGAGGTAAAGCGCCGGATAGAGACGGAGTCGTCCCTAACAAAGAACCATTCTTTCTTGAACATGCTGAATTTGGAATAAAGGTCCAGGACCGGCTTGAAGGTCACAGCAGATTCCAAGTTAATATATGGGGACCCCTTCTTGTAGCCCCTTAAGTTGTACAAGTACCGGATCTCCCGGTTGGAGGGAGCGCGACCATACTTCCTCCGAAAAATAACGAAAAGGCTCACCAGTATGGCGTAAGAGTTGGGCTGAAGCTGAAATGGGGCCACCTTCAGGTACGTGAGGAAGCTAACTATCCAAGCATTGAGAGGCGGGATAGCACCACACATGCAATGGTACCTGCTATAAGCGAAGTATCCTTCGGGAGGACTGTATGGCATGACTCCTGGACCCGGCAGCAGCATGAGGGCTCTATCAATCCCAAAAGAACGAGATATAACATCGAGTTGCTCCTCTTTGAGAAGGCTAGGAAAGCAGTCAGGCGGGGAATCCAGCAACTCCTGGGGACCATATCCATCCACTAATGACCTCGGGGCGGGCCCATGACGCTCCGATCCTGATTGAGCTGGGGGCACAGCCGATGACTCTCCTTCACCCACGGATCGCTTCTTGTCTGATCGAGTTTCTACTTTGCGAGACATTATCTACAATACCGGAAAAACACATTTAGAACAGAGGATATAAACAAGTATATGACTTCATTCGGTAAAAACATATTCAGTATCATTTTCATTCGGTGGTTCAAGTATGGGTTCATTCGGTGTCTCGAGTGTAAGCAAAGAAAGTTCAAAGTGCTCAAACTCCCATCGTCATTCGGTAAAGACAATGGAAATTCTCGAACTCTCAAGGTCCATTCGGTGGTTCAAGTATGGGTTCATTCGGTGTCTCCCGTTCTCGTCCGGTAATACGAGAATAAGATCTCATTCGGCAGAATAAAATCTCACCTGATTCGGCAATGATAAGGGTCTAGTTCGGAAAAAATGGGAGTCAAGTGGTTCGGCTATCTCGAAAAGTGAAGAAACAATAGTAGAGTGGCGCCCTTATTTATAAGCGAAGCACATCGACCGGACCAACTGGCTCGGCGCAACCAAGACCGAACGAAGGAAGACAAAGCACGACATATGTTAGACATATGCCCTACTTTGGGGGGCAAATGTTGGGTGAATTCTTACCCGGAAGACCTCGAGACCCAGAGACGTGATTCATTCGGCAGCTCTCCCCCGAGTCCATTCGGCATGACCCATTCGGCAGCTCTCCCCCGAGTCCATTCGGCATAACCCATTCGGCAGCCCTCCCTCGTGTCCATTCGGTAGACCTTCATCCGGCAACTGCCACCGGTCCAACCTCACCACTCCACACTTCACCGGATGAAGCCCAACCAGACCAACTCCATACTTCACCGAACCAAGAGAATACCGAACCAGACTGCCAGGCCAGATCACTTCAGCCCAGGCCCACCAGCAGCTGTATACATCCAAGACCCCTGCCCCCAACCTCACTCTATAAATAGAGAGGCAGGGGTACAACAATGGGGGACAAGTTTGAGAGCTCAAGCACGGAGAGAACTTTCAAACAACTTTCTTTTACTTGTATCAAAGCTTTGTACTTGTAATCAAAACAAGAGAAGAGAAATAACATATAAAGTGGACGTAGGCACATTCTGGCTGAACCACTATAAATCTGCGTGTCTTTTTACAGTTTAGCCCCTGCTTTTCATATATTTGCGTAAATCACCCAAATCACTAAGAATAACATAAGATCTACTAAATCATACAACTTTGAGGTGTTTGTCCATTTTTTGTGCAAACACTCAATGATCCACAATATAGTTGGTCAATGCAGAAATCCTACAAATATTCTACATAAGAATAGCTGTTGCACTTTAACTTCTTTGAACTTTAGAATTATTTGAACGGAAACACTTCTGCTAATTAAACTAAGATGGAGTCTGAGATGGAGTCTGAAATGGAGTCTGAGATGGAGTCTGATATGGAGTCTGAGATGAAGTCTGACATAGAGTCTGAGATAGAGTCTTATTTGTTATACAACGCTTGTATTTTGTTCTCAGTGCATAAACTGCTCAGATGTATTTGAACTTCTCGATTTGAATTTGACTTGATTATAATTGTCTGTAACAACCCAGAATTTTGTACCGATTTAACAATCGTCTTTTGACGATTTCTTTTCCTGGTTAATCGCTGTTTGGAATTTAAAAATTTGTTAAGTGTAGTTGGACATTTAAAAAATTGAATTTAATCCATGATTCTTTGCGATGTGTTATAAACGTTGAAGGGTACAACCTCGTTCCCTATTTGTTCAGTTAAAAAGAAAACCCGTCCCCCCCCCCATTCTTCACTTTTTAAAACCCTAAATCAAACATCAAACGAAAGAGGAATAATAATGGCGACGACTTCCTCTTCGTTTTCTCGATCAGATTAGGGCTTGGCCTCGTTCGTTCTTTCGATGCTTGCTAGGGCTTTCGTTCCTCTTGCGCTCTGATCTGTGGGCTTTGTAAGTCGAAGCACGTGATTGTTTCGATCGATTGTTGGATGTTTCTGATGTTGCCTGGTTTAACTTCGATCGTCGTTCGAAACTAGGGCTTCATGGTTCTTCGAATCGCGACCGCTTAAAGGTGAGACTTTCTCACATCTAATTCACTCGACCCTGTTGGTTTTCGTTCGTTTCTAGTTAGCTTCGACTGTTTAATTTCATTTGAATGAGGTTGATTTCTGAGACTTTCAATTCGCTAGGCTTTGAATGCTCGATCGAATTTGGCTGCTGGTTTTTATGATGTTATTGTTGTTCGACTTTTGAGTTTGGACTTGCTGTGACTCGTCACTTGATCTTGTTTTCATTTGAGTTGCTTGTATATGTATACAAGCGTTCACTGGGTCCATGAGGCATATTGCATTTGTCGTCGTAGCACATCACAGGTTCTAGTTGATTCACTGTCTCATTTTCTAATTTATACCTTTTCTGCATTTAATGGCGTGCGTCCCATTTTTGCATGCAATAAGTGAAGCCTGAAATCTGTTTGGCAAAGAATGTTTTAAAACTAATTTGGCCTGAGTTAGAAATTGCAGTTCCTCACTGCTGCTCATATTTTCTGAAATATTGATGCTTGAGAAAAACCCTGCCTTAAAACTTGTTACATCTTTTCCCTTTATAATTGATTCACTGTCTCATTTGCCATAGCTTGATCCATTCAGAAACATTGTTGCATTTTAGTTGTAGCTTGGTCTGCATTATTGCTTGAAGTCATTGATGACACTTGTGGTTGTTTCACTGAAGTCTGATATGCATCCCTGACCCATGACTTCTACAACCTTTGAACTCCAGTTAGTCTTCGACTACAAACTCGACTTTTGTGATATTGACTTTGTTCAACTTTTGCTTGTTGTTTTCTTTACTGATCTTGTTCATGCTTCCACTGTTTGCCTGCACTCACTTAGTTGCTTGTACAAGTGTTCACTAGTCTCTGTTTGACCTGAATTTGCTTTAAGTACACTGCATCATTGTAAACTTTGATTTGTTTGAAACAGTTTTGGCTTTGTGCCCTTGTAGCTTGGTTGAGTTTACACTGTTTTGCATCTGTAGTAGTTCATGCTGCATATATCACTGATCTTGCATTTTCCAGTTTTATCACTGTTTCACTTACTTCACCATTACTTGGTGTTGTCTGCATTTCACTTGACCATTCGTTGACACTGCAGTTTCTTCACTTGGTTCCTACTTATATACCACTACATGTTGTTTATGTTACTCTGACTTATGTGCATGTGCCTTTGAGTCTATGTGTTTGTGGCTGCACTTCATTTATCAGCGCAGCACTCGCCTCTCTTGTTATTGCTCTTTACTAATCTGCCATGATCTTGTTTGTTGGTCCTGTATTTTTGCCTTCCATATTGTCTTGAGTTCGAGACTTCTTCATTTGCACATCTGTGTTGCCATATTGATCACTCGTTCATTTGTACATGTTTATTCTCGAGTTGTCCATCTCAGTTGAACTGCACTTGGTTCTGCTTCATGATGTACTCGGATTCGTCTCTATTGCTGTATATGCTTGAACTGTTGATGACTTTTCTGCAGTTTAGTTGCAGCCTGCCTTTGTCCTTATACCTGTTTGCCACTGCAGATTCATTGTGGTGGTGACTTTATATTCGGTGGTGGCGAGGCAGTGCACGCGTGCGTGCACTGCAGCCACCCAGAATTGACAGATTTTAATCGATATCTCTTTTATTCTTAATTCATCGACCTGTTGCGTAATTCGTAGGCTGTATTGGCGAGGCAGTACACGTTAGCGTGTACTGCAGCCAATTAGCATTGATATTTTTAAATTGACATTTCAATTGCTTAAACTGCTTTGGATTTCTGTTTTGTGGATTAACACTGTTTAGTGTTATATCTGCCGTTATCCAATTCTCGTATCGAGAGTTGGATATACGAGATTTCTGTGACTGTCATCTATATTGAGATTGATTATTATTGCTTCTATGCTCTAATAACTGATTTTGAATTAGACTGATCCGAGTATTATTTTCTTTTGAATGTAATACTCGGGTCAGACCGAGTATTTACAGGTTTTAGATTTTTAGCTTTGGGTTGCTGCTAGAGCTATGAAGACTTTTTATATCATTTGAAGAGGTCTTCGTCGTGTTGTAGTAGTCAGTGTGTCTGTTTTAAGATGATAATGTATTCGTGTATATTAGTCGATAATGTACGTGTATATATAACTTTTTGAGTCGACAGTTGTAGTTGTATCATTTGTATTGTGTCAAATGTATTGTAACTGATATAAGTTATTATATATATGAGACTTTTCGCTCCATCTGTATTCCGCATTTATGTTATCTGTGTTATTTTTATATCCATTGTCCTAAACTATTATAGCCACTGTGTAATAGCTTTGAGTTTGTATCGGTATGTCGGGTTTCCTCTAAAGATAAAATGCAATGTTTTATTATCTGACATATCGGTACTCGCACAAGGCAATTACATAGATGGTCGCTCCTCAACAGCCTTATTCTCCGTGCTAGTTGACAGCACTACACCGTAGTGTTCTTGGCTAGCGTGGGTATAGAGGTGGGGCGTCACAGCTTGGTATCAGAGCCTGAGGTTTAGGACAATTATAAAACATAACTTAGATGGAGCTTGTGTTACAACTATTTGTCGATGTTTATCTCTCATCTTTACATATGATTATTTTTGACTGTTAGGTATGAATTCCTAACGCTTATTCTTGTGTTTTCGGCTTTGAATTGATTTAGCCGATGTTGATTTTGTTTTAATTTGGCAAATTAAAGCCATTTTGACTTTTGGACTTTGTTCCACTTTTGTTCTATGCTATGAGTGTCATTGTGTACCTGTTACACTGTGATGAAAAATAGCTGGACCAGTTGCAAATTGAGTGATTTTGATTTCTCATTCACATCTAGTTTGAATCTCAGCGAGTTTGAACTCGATATTTTGTGGTTTCCTCATCTTGAATTCCATTCGACTTCGGTCACTTTGTTTTTAAGAAATTGCTAATTTCTTGATTTTCAAGACTCTGATTTTGCTTGCTGTTGGTTTCCTAATTTGATCGATTCTTGATCATTTCCCCGATTTGTTGTTATCATTTATTAGCAACTTTGATGACATTTTCTTCGGGATTTTTGTGAACATACTTTCTGATGGATTCAGTATCGATTTCTCTGGATTCCATTCACATCTTCGTATGTGAATTCTTGTGATTGATTGTTTCTACAATCATTTTTGTGATTTGTCACTTTAAAAATATAAAGGTTTTCTATACTAGTAGTAAATATTAAAATCCCTTTTTCCAAACGATTTCAAAACTATTTTACTACAAAGTTCTTTTTCTTGAACCGTTTTCCAATCTATTAGTATATACAAGCCTTTATTTCACTCGTATGAGAAATTGAATTAAAAGGCCTAGTAAAACAAGTGGTATGAAACGCTTGCGTTTACTTCGTCGGTTAACTCCTGGACTTGTTCGATTGAACCTTTTGTGACAATTTTCTAGTGAAGATTTACAGTTTGTTCGTAAATATTTAAGTTAAGCAAGTGGTTATGGGACATGAAGCTAAACTTTTATATTTACTAGCTTAGTGTAATTGACACTTCTCGTTGATCATGACGATCATTTTATGATTTAGACTAGCAATTGTGCGATGTCTTTTTGTTTGCAAGGTTAGACTAGACCGCAGTGGTGTGATTCCGACTCACACGTATCTCTTTGTTCGCAAGGTTAGTCTAGACCGCAGTAGTGTGATTCCGACTCACACATATCTTTTTGTTTGCAAGGTTAGACTAGACACCACTTGTGTGATTCCATTCACACATACCTTTTTGCTTTTTAGTTAGTCTGGACCTTAATTTGTGTGATTCCACTCACACATATCTTTTTGTTTGCGAGGTTAGACTAGACACCACTTGTGTGATTCCATTCACACATACCTTTTTGCTTTTTGGTTAGTCTGGACCTTAATTAGTGTGATTCCGACTCACACATATCTTTTCGTTTGCAAGGTTAGACTAGACACCACTTGTGTGATTCCATTCACACATACCTTTTTACTTTTTGGTTAGTCTGGACCTTAATTTGTGTGATTCCACTCACCCATGTCTTTTTCTCTGCGAGGTTAGCCTAGACCTCAATCTGTGTGATTCCGACTCACACGCGTGAGATAGCGACCCACGGTCTTCAGACCATTCCTGTGTGAAACTTTAATGGATGGCTTCCATGAGATAGCGTCTCATCTTGTGATACCGGTATTTTGGAGTTTTCATGCTCCCATTTTGTGATAGGCATTTCCCTTTTCCTTTTTATGGTTTAGACTAGCAAATGTGCGATGTCTCTTTCTCTGCGAGGTTAGCCTAGACCTCAATCTGTGTGATTCCGACTCACACGCGTGGGATAGCGACCCACGGTCTTCGGACCATTCCTGTGTGAAACTTTAATGGTTAGCCACCATGAGATAGCGTCTCGTCTTGTGAAACCGGTGTTTTGGAGTTTTCATACTCCCGTTTTCTGATAGGCTTTTTTCCCCCTTTTTATGATTTCTGGATTTCTTGTGATGATTTCTAGAATTTGTGCTTCACCAATTTTCGTGATTTCTATTGACAAGTTTTGTCAATTTTTGTGTATTGGTGAATTCATGTGTTATTGACTTGTTATGAATACAAGTTTAGGGTATGATATCCCTTTCTATCTTTGAGAAGATTCTTGTGACATTTTTGATGAATGAAAATTCATTTGGCATTATATTTTGATGCCAGTTATTTTGATGAGATTTTGACGTGTTAACTTCAGTACTCGTCAATTTTGAAATGGATTTACAAGCGGTTCTCCCGCAATACTGATATTGCTAATTTAATCACGTGTTTTCAAAAAAAAAAACACACACACAATTCTGCACTTTCAAGAAAACGATAAAGAGATTTAAACGATCTAGCAAAAGTAAGGAGTATGGAACCATACTTTTACTACTTCGGTTAATTCCGGACTCGTTAATTGAATATTTATGACTTCTGATTATCGTTTTTGATAATTAGATGTTTATGACTTCTGATTATCGTTTTTGATAATTAGGTGTTTGTGCTTTTGATTATCGTTTTTGATAATCAGATATTTGTGAAATTTGATTATCGTTTGAGATAATTAAATATATTTTTCGATTTGATAATCGAATATTTGTGATTTCTGATTATCGATTTTGATAATCAGATATTTGTGAAATTTGATTATCGTTTGAGATAATTAAATATTTTTCGATTTGATAATCGAATCTTTGTGATTTCTGATTATCGTTTTTGATAATCAGATATTTGTGAAATTTGATTATCGTTTGAGATAATTAAATATTTTTTCGATTTGATAATCGAATATTTGTGATTTCTGATTATCGTTTTTGATGATCAGATATTTGTGAAATTTGATTATCGTTTGAGATAATTAAATATTTTTCGATTTGATAATCGAATCTTTGTGATTTCTGATTATCGTTTTTGATAATCAGATATTTGTGAAATTGATTATCGTTTGAGATAATTAAATATTTTTCGATTTGATAATCGAATATTTGTGGTTTCTGCTTATCGTTTTTGATAATCAGATATTTGTGAAAATTCGATTATCGTTTTTGATGATTGAATATTTGCGATTTTGAGATTCGAGCTTCGTCTTTTTCTTTGGCAATTCAGGTGAGTAATCTGATTTACTCACATTCAATTCGTGCAGTACGTGATTTCTGCTCTGTTTTTCCTTTTCTTTTAAATGCTGGAACTCAATTGATTCTTGCTTTTGATAGTCGTCTGATTTTGACTCCTTGATCCCCACGATGTTGATTCTTTTGATTTGAATCAGTCGGACCTTTTGATTCTATGACTGATACTTCCATAATTCCTACACTTCCCTGTTGGCATTTTCTTTGCTTATGCATTCGACATTGTTATGTTCTTATGGTTGTTACCTCTTTCCCACTTATCCCTTAGGATTGCGAGGACGCAATTTCTTTAATGAGGGAAGTCTGTAACAACCCGGAATTTTGTACCGATTTAACAATCGTCTTTTGACGATTTCTTTTCCTGGTTAATCGCTGTTTGGAATTTAAAAATTTGTTAAGTGTAGTTGGACATTTAAAAAATTGAATTTAATCCATGATTCTTTGCGATGTGTTATAAACGTTGAAGGGTACAACCTCGTTCCCTATTTGTTCAGTTAAAAAGAAAACCCATCCCCCCTCATTCTTCACTTTTTAAAACCCTAAATCAAACATCAAACGAAAGAGGAATAATAATGGCGACGACTTCCTCTTCGTTTTCTCGATCAGATTAGGGCTTGGCCTCGTTCGTTCTTTCGATGCTTGCTAGGGCTTTCGTTCCTCTTGCGCTCTGATCTGTGGGCTTTGTAAGTCGAAGCACGTGATTGTTTCGATCGATTGTTGGATGTTTTTGATGTTGCCTGGTTTAACTTCGATCGTCGTTCGAAACTAGGGCTTCATGGTTCTTCGAATCGCGACCGCTTAAAGGTGAGACTTTCTCACATCTAATTCACTCGACCCTGTTGGTTTTCGTTCGTTTCTAGTTAGCTTCGACTGTTTAATTTCATTTGAATGAGGTTGATTTCTGAGACTTTCAATTCGCTAGGCTTTGAATGCTCGATCGAATTTGGCTGCTGGTTTTTATGATGTTATTGTTGTTCGACTTTTGAGTTTGGACTTGCTGTGACTCGTCACTTGATCTTGTTTTCATTTGAGTTGCTTGTATATGTATACAAGCGTTCACTGGGTCCATGAGGCATATTGCATTTGTCGTCGTAGCACATCACAGGTTCTAGTTGATTCACTGTCTCATTTTCTAATTTATACCTTTTCTGCATTTAATGGCGTGCGTCCCATTTTTGCATGCAATAAGTGAAGCCTGAAATCTGTTTGGCAAAGAATGTTTTAAAACTAATTTGGCCTGAGTTAGAAATTGCAGTTCCTCACTGCTGCTCATATTTTCTGAAATATTGATGCTTGAGAAAAACCCTGCCTTAAAACTTGTTACATCTTTTCCCTTTATAATTGATTCACTGTCTCATTTGCCATAGCTTGATCCATTCAGAAACATTGTTGCATTTTAGTTGTAGCTTGGTCTGCATTATTGCTTGAAGTCATTGATGACACTTGTGGTTGTTTCACTGAAGTCTGATATGCATCCCTGACCCATGACTTCTACAACCTTTGAACTCCAGTTAGTCTTCGACTACAAACTCGACTTTTGTGATATTGACTTTGTTCAACTTTTGCTTGTTGTTTTCTTTACTGATCTTGTTCATGCTTCCACTGTTTGCCTGCACTCACTTAGTTGCTTGTACAAGTGTTCACTAGTCTCTGTTTGACCTGAATTTACTTTAAGTACACTGCATCATTGTAAACTTTGATTTGTTTGAAACAGTTTTGGCTTTGTGCCCTTGTAGCTTGGTTGAGTTTACACTGTTTTGCATCTGTAGTAGTTCATGCTGCATATATCACTGATCTTGCATTTTCCAGTTTTATCACTGTTTCACTTACTTCACCATTACTTGGTGTTGTCTGCATTTCACTTGACCATTCGTTGACACTGCAGTTTCTTCACTTGGTTCCTACTTATATACCACTACATGTTGTTTATGTTACTCTGACTTATGTGCATGTGCCTTTGAGTCTATGTGTTTGTGGCTGCACTTCATTTATCAGCGCAGCACTCGCCTCTCTTGTTATTGCTCTTTACTAATCTGCCATGATCTTGTTTGTTGGTCCTGTATTTTTGCCTTCCATATTGTCTTGAGTTCGAGACTTCTTCATTTGCACATCTGTGTTGCCATATTGATCACTCGTTCATTTGTACATGTTTATTCTCGAGTTGTCCATCTCAGTTGAACTGCACTTGGTTCTGCTTCATGATGTACTCGGATTCGTCTCTATTGCTGTATATGCTTGAACTGTTGATGACTTTTCTGCAGTTTAGTTGCAGCCTGCCTTTGTCCTTATACCTGTTTGCCACTGCAGATTCATTGTGGTGGTGACTTTATATTCGGTGGTGGCGAGGCAGTGCACGCGTGCGTGCACTGCAGCTACCCAGAATTGACAGATTTTAATCGATATCTCTTTTATTCTTAATTCATCGACCTGTTGCGTAATTCGTAGGCTGTATTGGCGAGGCAGTACACGTTAGCGTGTACTGCAGCCAATTAGCATTGATATTTTTAAATTGACATTTCAATTGCTTAAACTGCTTTGGATTTCTGTTTTGTGGATTAACACTGTTTAGTGTTATATCTGCCGTTATCCAATTCTCGTATCGAGAGTTGGATATACGAGATTTCTGTGACTGTCATCTATATTGAGATTGATTATTATTGCTTCTATGCTCTAATAACTGATTTTGAATTAGACTGATCCGAGTATTATTTTCTTTTGAATGTAATACTCGGGTCAGACCGAGTATTTACAGGTTGTAGATTTTTAGCTTTGGGTTGCTGCTAGAGCTATGAAGACTTTTTATATCATTTGAAGAGGTCTTCGTCGTGTTGTAGTAGTCAGTGTGTCTGTTTTAAGATGATAATGTATTCGTGTATATTAGTCGATAATGTACGTGTATATATAACTTTTTGAGTCGACAGTTGTAGTTGTATCATTTGTATTGTGTCAAATGTATTGTAACTGATATAAGTTATTATATATATGAGACTTTTCGCTCCATCTGTATTCCGCATTTATGTTATCTGTGTTATTTTTATATCCATTGTCCTAAACTATTATAGCCACTGTGTAATAGCTTTGAGTTTGTATCGGTATGTCGGGTTTCCTCTAAAGATAAAATGCAATGTTTTATTATCTGACATATCGGTACTCGCACAAGGCAATTACATAGATGGTCGCTCCTCAACAGCCTTATTCTCCGTGCTAGTTGACAGCACTACACCGTAGTGTTCTTGGCTAGCGTGGGTATAGAGGTGGGGCGTCACATTGTCTATTTTCAGTACATGAACTACAATGTATAAACTAAAGATACATTCAACTACCATTTTTATGTGTTTTCTGATGCTTTTACTGTATTTCTGAAGTGGTAAATAATCATTTACACTGAAATGCTAGATAAAACTAGCATTATGCGAAAATACATTTCTTGGTAATTGAACTGTGATGAATAATGCGTGGATTTATCCATATATCATTTATATATGATTTCCAATGTATGAACTCTGTTTCAAGAGTCATGACTACTGTTTACACTGTAACTTGCTTTTAACTGAAATGCTAGATACAACTATCATTCAACTGTACATCATCATACTGTCAATAAATCACAAAACCACTTATGTAATCTCATTAGCTAATCATATAAACAGTATATCATCATCATCAGATACTTCATTCTTGCACAACAGCATTACTTAGTTCTGTACAATAACAGATTATGGGTTTCAATGTTGAAATTGTATTTTAGGTGAAATGCATACTGATTACAATGAAATGCTAGTTACAACTAGCATTGGACTAAAATGATAAGTACATCTAACATTGAATGGAAATGTTAATACTGAAGTGCAGAGCTAATACAGTTCTTCAATTCATATTATATATTTTGCAATATGATTAAATAATAGATTCCTAAAAAAATCAACAACAAAGGAAAATATAAGAACATCAGATATTTCAAGTTAAAACAAAATAACCAAAACAGTTCACATTTTATTTTCTAATGAATTCACAAAGTATGACTTCATTCTTCTATAAGCTTTAGCAGCTTTATAGTTAAAAAACTATTCTATTACACTAACAAAACACATTTTATTTTCTTAAC
Organism: Allium fistulosum; assembly: GCA_030737815.1. Taxonomy (NCBI): domain Eukaryota; kingdom Viridiplantae; phylum Streptophyta; class Magnoliopsida; order Asparagales; family Amaryllidaceae; genus Allium; species Allium fistulosum. The sequence goes on along the minus strand of CM060907.1, from coordinate 675,633,802 downwards.
TTTTTGAAGAAGCAAGGCAATTCCTTTTGTTGTGGCCAACTACATTACATAGGCTACATCTATTTCTTTTACTTTGAGAATATCCAAATCCACCATGCCTCTTTGTAGATAGTCTTCCTGCACCACGAACTTCTTTAGGAGGCCTAATCAAAACATCATTTTCAGCAGCAACTGGTTTATCAAAATCTGGAATTGGATTGATAGCATTAGCATAAGAAGATCTGAAAGCATCAACAGTAAAATATTCCTCCACAAAATCATAAACTGATAATCTAGACTTGTTAATGCACTTAATTGCATGCGCACATGGAAAACTAGTAACTCTCCATTGATTACAACTGCATAAACGATTTTTAAGATCAACAACCTGTGACTTAGGTGATTTAACTTCAAACACAAATTCCGAGGACTTATAAACATCCTAACCAAAGCCATCATCTACTAACTTAGACAAACGTTCCTCCATAACCGGACAAAGATTTGTTGTCCACAAACAACATTCCTCTCTTCGTCTCGCCATTTGCTTCATAACTTTTACTTGAATACCATCCAAACAAGAAGTTATAGGCATAACTCTATCTTCCAAAATCCATGAGTTGAAACTTTCTGCGACATTTGAAGAATATTCACCATAACGCTTTCCTTGAAAAAACAAATCTGCCCAATGGTCAAAAGGTTTATCTCTAAGAATTTTTTTTGCAGATGTACACCTAATATCCTTAAATTTAGAAAGATATCGCTCAAAATAATACATATTAGAGGCATTAGCACAAAGTTTGAACAACTCCACAATAGATGAATCACCTTTAGCTGACTTGACAACAATACCAATATTATGTTCCATGTGAAGCAAACAATAGCTATGATATGAAGAAGGGAATATTTTCGGAACACCTAAAATGAGACTCCATTGACGATCAGACATAAAATCTAAAGACCGATCTTCATTAAGCATTCCTTTTAAATGTGATAAAAACCAAGACCAATTAGATTCATTTTCATGTAAAACAATACCTATAGCAAGAGGAAAGAAACCTACAAAATAAACAATTAATGACAGTTGAGTAGTAAGAAACATGAATTATAGTAAACATCAAAACCTGTATTAAATGTTAATAATTTCTATTATACACAATTAAATTAGGTTCAAATGATATATGAATATAACATATGTTATTTTAAAGTCTTCCAGTTACTGCTGCATAAAATTTTAGTTCTTGTTTTTACATTTCTACTATAAAACATTTCTACTGTAACCAGCTCAATCATTAAATAAAATGAAGAAACAATTCTAGTGTAAACATGGATGCAGTAAAAATTATGTACAACTTTGAACAATGATAGTTTAATATATCATTACCAGAAAAATAAATAAGTAAGCAAAACAAAAGTAAAATGAAACTCATACCCTGGTTACCATTTTTACAAGTAGCAGCTAACAAAACACCTGGTCTTCCCTTCAAAGCAGTAACATCTAAAAATATTAGTGGCCGACAGTGTTTAAATCCAAGTAGACAAGCACTAAAACCAATACCAACTCTCTCAAACTGATTGGTTAAAGCATTAACTTCCATGGCCACGTAACTACCAGGATTATACTTCTACAACGCCTCCAAATACCAATTTAAATCGTTATATGACATAGCATTATCCCCATATATTTCTTTTAAAGCCAACTGTTTTCCGCTATAAGCATAATAATATGACAGATTAAAATTGTACTCTCGTCTAAATTCATTCATAATATCCATTGGCTTCTTCATAGGAGCATCTCAAATTTGATCAACAATCAAAGATTTAACAAATCTACTTGAAATATTAACTTTATTAACATCTCTAAGACCGGCTCCACACGAATGATGAAAATTGTACGCTCTAATAAAAAACCGAGAGAGTAGACCAGGATTCGAAGAAGCATTAAGATAAAACTTACAACCATCCTTCAACCAAGAGCAATTAACTAAAATTCTATCAGGAGAATTTCTTACAAAAATCAAATCATAACCATTTTTAATTTGATATGCCATTAAAAACTCCCAAAAATCCTCAACTCCATTAAAACAAAAACAAAGAAAATCCACAATAGTTTTTTGAGAACCTTTCTTCAACATATCTTTCAAGTAGTAAGAAGAATCAGCATGTGAATCACTGTTAGCACCAGAATTACTACCAATTGAAGTACTTTGAACACTTGCATAGCCTAATCCACAGCCAGCATTATCAGCTTCCATAGCACAAACATTTTCCTTAATAGTGAACTTAAAATATTCATGCTTCTTGAAAATTAGAAAACACAAAATACTAATCAAATCTGAATCGGTATTAATGATTATATTCTTATTCTCGAGAACATAATATATCTCAGTACAAAATGGACTAAGATGTGGCCAAACTTCATAGATTTCAGTCTTAACAGCAAACAAAGAAGACCCTGTCGTAAGTCGAGTAGAATAACAATTCTCATTATGTTCAAAAATAAATAGCAAACTATTTGCTTCATCATTGTAGATATCAATACTGCAAAAGAAATAAAAAAACCAGTTAAAAATGCTAAATTAACATAGAATAACAGATGGATATCAAATTAACTGCTAAAATGAAAGAAATATAAATGACATGAAAAAGCAGATAATAAATGAACATAGGACAATTAAAACAAATTATGAATACAACAACAAAGAATGCTATATAAATATAGCATAACACAACAAACTACCTATAAATCTCAGAACAATGATAGATGAACATTAAAATTGTAAAACAATAAACTATGCCAAATAAAAATAACAGTACATAATAAAATCTTACTTTGCCATTTAAACAAATCTAAAATAGGTACCGAAATCTGAAAGAAGACAAAACTGTGCAACCTACAGAAACAAAAATATACTTAATAATCGAAAATTATTAGATCAGAGGAAGATAAGAATAAGATCGAAACAAATAAGAGCAACATACCTAAATGTAAGAAAATTGTTTAATAACGATCCAGAGGACGATGAAGATCAACGATAAAGAAACACGATGAAGATCGATAGACAATTGAGAAGATCGAATATAAAAATAAAGAAACACGCGTCGTTGAATTGAAGATCGATGAACTAAGATCGATAATATCAGAATTAGATCAAAGAGAAATAAAGAAGCAAATTTAAATTTTACAGAAGTTTGTCCTTGGAACGAAAAAATAAAGCCCGCGTCCTTTAAACGAAAAAAAAAATCCACGTCCGTAGGCCCAAAAAGAGAAGTAAAAACTTCCTCCAGCCCATTTTCCTGTATATTAAATATATAATGTTTCCTTTCAAGCATAAACAAATATGTCAAAAATATCATGTTGCCATAAAGCATAAGTATTAACAAAATATTAGTTTGGTAAGTTTGTTAAGAAAATTATATATAAACATATTTGTTCTCAATCATTTTAGTTTTTTAGCAACCTTGTTAAAGTAAAAGGAAACTATTTGTTATGAATAGTTAATGAGTTCAGAAGTTACTATTTCTCTTTGGTACACATATTTCTTAAATCTATATAACACTTCTTATTACATTTGTTAAATCTACATAACACTTCATATTACATATTCCCTAATATAATAGAGTTATGCATCTAAAATGTTATTGATAAAAGGAATAAATAAAAAGAATTAATTGATTACATATTAATTCTATAATTAATTAGCATTAAAGAAAAGCGATATGTAATCAACTCTCTCATTAATTTGAGTTAATGTTTATAGTTTGAATTCAAATTGATAAAAATTAAAAGCAATTAATTTCATTCATTTATTGCTTAGTAATTATGTATGGTATGACCTTTCTACTTCAAATAGTTTATTAGAGCCATTATGAATAATAATATCTCTAATGTATAGTTATGAGTTACGTTTAAACAGTTTAAAACTCCAAAATTCGAAGTAATGTAGCATAAAACCAAATTTCATAAAAATATCATGGATAATTATTCAATTGTTGCATAAGAGCACCGGGACTTTGAAGATAACCATGAATGTGTATTGTCTATGGACATTTTATAGCCTATTAAATAACATAGTAGAAAAATATTAGAAGCCTAGATTGATTAAGAAGGAAAATGTTAGAATTTATTAAAAAGATGAAGTTTTCATAAAGGAGTTCAGAAATAAATAAATCTTCAAAACACATATTTAAAATTAAATTCTTAACGAAATTTTAAAATTATCTACTGAAGGAAGAACAAAAGTGTTGTTTATATTTAACTTTTCCCAAAAATAGTGTATAAAATTTGTTACTTGAATATTATTTTATTTCAAAGATAATATTTTCCTTTCAACTTAATTTTCTTATATACTTATGTATGAGAATGAATAAAAATCAACTTAATCTCTATTTGATTATATAGAAAAAATTATGGCTTTTTTGTATATATGTATCGATAAACCAATAAATCCATGCAAAATAAATAAAAGAACCCAAATTCCTAGTCTTGCTAATAAAAGGAAAAATATTGAAAGGGAATTTGATATAAAACGTGTAAAAAAATAATTAGTTCAACTTTTATTTTTCATATGAAAGATTTATAATATATTAAATAACACAATAGAAAAATATTAAAAGCCTATATTGAATAAGAAGAACAATGACATAATTTATAAAAAAAGTTAGATTGACTAAAACTACATAAAACAGTTAAAGTAAATAAGTTTTTAAAACATGTATTTGACATTAAACTTTTACCAAAATTTAGAATTGTGTACTAGAAGTAGAACAGAATTGTTGCTTATACATTCAAATTTCTCACGGGGGTTACAATATGAAATTAATTATTTGAAATTCCTTTTAGAAATATTATGCTTTTGTCCAACTTGATTTTCTTATATACGTATGTTTGAGAATGAAGTAAGAACAACTTTACATTTATATGGTTTTGGAACACATTAAAGATTCTTTTGGTATCCATGTATCTATACTATATTATTATTAGTGAGTTCACTTTCAAGCTCACCCATGCCTCCTTGAAATTTGGCAACTGAAGGGTCCCGACTATCCCAAAGCAACGTCACGAAATTCTTTCCCCTCCCTCATTCCTCTTCCTTTCTCGCCTTTTCAGCCTCCCGTATCCCAAACACTTTCGCCCCCAAAAACCCTAGAATTTTGTTCTCTCCCTCCAGACGACGTCCTCCTTCCAGATGTGAGCCTCCCGTATCCCAAACAATTTCGCCCCAAAAAATACTCCGCATCCCGTTTTCCTTTCTCAAGAACCCTACAATTTTGTTCCCTCCCACCAAACGACGTCCTCCTTCCAGACGTGGATCAACTTCCTACTTTCAAGGCTACAGCTGTAGCTTGGCACCCTGTTGCTGGCCTACCATCTTCACGGCTGTCGATTTCAGTTATCGTAAACGTTCTCTCCATTCTTCTAAATAAAGCTTCAAGTTATGGACTCCACGCCTTGCATTTGAAGGTTCGATAGGGTGGGTTTTCCCTAATTTTTATCTTAATTCATTACCATTAATTATAAAGTAAATCATTTATTCTATTACTGGATTAGTATAAAGCAATATTAAATCTTTGAAAAGGTAAAAATCTATTATTGGATTAGTATAATTACATCAGTATAAATCGTATATTTCTTAGTCTTGCTCGATTTTGTTCTTTTCTGTCTAAAAACCCTAATTTGCTCGATTTATTTTACATTTCTTTTATTCTCATGTATATGCTTAATCCTGGATATTTGTAAAAGGTTTTTCATTCTTCCATAATATATTTTTCAGTGCAACTTTTAAATTGGTCAGCAAATTTTGAACGATTTTTGAGCTAATTGCATTCAAATTCTTTATATCCAACTGTGGTGCATTTTGGGACAATATGGTCAATCAAAAACTGTTTGCAGTACTATACAACTAGGTTTCTTTGAATCAACAACTTGAATTGTAATTCAGGCTCTAGCTGGATTTTACTTGCATTCTTGCAATTTTCCCTCTCCTAATCTGTTCACTATATATTGTGAATTCTATTGATCATTTGTTAATGGTTAAGCGATTTTTTTAGTGGTTTTGCTGTTTCTTTTTGTTTATTGATGCTGGCTAAAGAATAATCTTCTAGAGTTGGGATGATTGTGTTCATGATATTGAAACTTAGGATACCCACTATTTTAATTAGAATTTTATTTTGCTTGATTACTACTTTATTATATTTTATTTTATTTAAAAGTAACTAATTGCTGAAGTTATTTGCATCAAATCAGATTCCATTTAGACTCTTTAAATTTATTACAACATATATTTTTTAAAATTATCAATTCCATATACTATTTATTTTATCTTATCTTATATTCAATATTTATGTCCCTTTCAATTTTTTTACATCTATCTGAAATCATATGCATCATATTGGATGCAAACCTGTTCACTTGATCAACTACAGTATGCACTTTAGAAAAATATGATACATAACTATTTATCATACATTAGTTAAAAAAATTTCAGTGAATTTGAATTTAAATTTAAGGAATCCAAACTTAAGGTCGTTTTTTTCTTCATCCAATGCCTCATCAATACGTATAATCCGATAAATTTAGTTACGACTAAATTTTTCTTGATTTTGGATTGGACTTGGTTTCTCTAACTTATTATGATATAATTTATTATAACTCATAAGTGTAAAAATCAAGCAGCCATTTATTATTGATTTGCATTTAAAGGTGTTGAGGAGCTGTAAGTGCAAATAACACTATTTGTAAGTTTGGTTACCTGTTTAATTTCAAATTAATCAAGGTTTTACCTGCTTTCATCTAACCAAACCTGTAAAATTTCCACTGGAAATTAATTTGGAAACTACAGGTAGAATTTGATATGAACTCTGCACATTTGCTTCAAATTTTCCACGTATTTCAGTTTTAGTTTGATGCATCCAATTTGCTCTTTTCCACCTGTTTTCTCAATTTGATTTTGTATTGAGTGAACAATTAAAAAAATTTATTATGGTACTCGATAGAAAATATATGCTTGAGCTTGCAAACCAAGCTCTTCTTTAATCCTATCTATTACTCAAGTGAGATATGTATATGCTTAATTCTTGCACTGATTCTTACAATATAGAAAGGATATAGTAGACGTCTAATAATTCTATCTTTTATCATGTACTTTACTACCAATGGATTATGAAATAAGAAATTAAGTTTTATTCTACAAATTACAACAAATAGTTTTACATATTTGGATTTCATACAATATTTGTTTGCTTAATTAGGAGAAGAGGATAATAATGTATACTAATGGATTTTATATAATATTTGTTAGCTCAAAAAAATAGATGTTGATATATTGACTGTTTCATAGTTATACTTTAATCAATAATGCGATTTATTAGTTTTAGTTCAGTGTAATTCAAAGCTTCAATTTTGAATGAACTTATTTTTTACAATTGTGCATAAGCTATAGCTTTGGATTGTTTGTGTGTAAACCATAATAGGTGAGCTTAACATGGACATTGTTACTTATAAGAATTTAAAATCTGTGCTTTTTAACTATAACAATATCTAATTTTATTTGCTTTTAGCTGCTGTTGTGTGTTTGATAAGTAGAGCATGGTTAATTTTTTTGCTTATATGATTAGAAGCTAAATAAAATAGGTAAATTTAAGTGATAAAGTTTTATGGATTATGGTGTTAGATTGTAGTATATTTTAGTGGTCTACCCAGCTAAAATTGAACTTGAGTTTATGTTTATATAAACCCTTTAATTTTATGAAAAATATCCATCCTTTTATTTTCTTCCAGGTTATTGAAAACATGTGGTTTATTTTCTTGGATATACTACAATTAAATTATAGTGAACAAGATAATTTCTTTTCTTGAACTTGAATCATCAAGCTTAGTTTACTATAAGCAAATAATGTTTTTTTAAATTCCTACGGTTTCAAAATTGTAAACTTTTTTGATGAAAGAGTGGAGTACACTCGAAATTTATTAAATTATATTCAAAACCATACGTATCTATACACATTTTTGTTAGTTACATGTACAAAAAGATCATCCCATATATGATCAACAAATAGGAAAGTCAGTAAATGAATGGGTTATATACATTATCTAATAAATATAAATGCTCCTAAAAATGGTGGAACTGTGTATGGGTGTGTATGCCTCAAGATATAAACATCAAAGTTGCAATAAATGAGTAGGCATGAAGAATTTAGGCAAGACAACGTGTTTGTAAGTAGGCCAAACAAAGTGCGAGTAGACTAGACAGGTATTTGTAAGTAGGTATGGTACAACTGCAAGGTGCGATTAGGCTGGACGGAGAGATATCTGGTCTCAGTTAGGTATGGACAGCGAGTTTGCAACTGAATTTTGCGATCTGTAAGCAGCTTCAAGTAGGCACTCGGCTTCAAGTAGGTTGAGTGAGTGTAAATTATAGGTTCAACTATGTATACAGTAGCGACAACTGCTGAGTGAGTGTGCTAATTACTTTCAAGATTAAAATGGATTTTCGACGATATAAGTCGATGGACTTGACTGTATATGCATGCACATAACGACATTGGAGTTGTTACTTCTGGGAGGTAAGTCGATGTTGTGTAGTAAAGGAGTAGTTTTTGAAAATACATATAGGATAACCGTATTACTACGAGCATAAGTGTGTAGCCACTTTCCCTTTAATTGTTATTCTAAATGCATCCTTCTTTTCACTAACAGTATATAATTTATAATTTTCAATTGCAATATGTTTGTAGGTGGCACGAAGATTGTCGGAGAGGCTTGGTGAATGATTGGTAGCTGCAGCTAGGACCGAGTGAAGGTGGTCTGATGAAGAGTTCAGCTGCATCTACTATGTAATACTAAGGGTGTTGTAGGCATTGGGCATGCACAATAGAAGATGTGCAGATATGCAGCATGCATTGATGAAGGCTGTAAAGAGTATTTTGGATTAGAGATGCTGTAAAAATTAGGCATGCGAGACTGTCAAAACTATGATGAGTAAGTTCGCATTTCTTTACTTCGACATGTTAGCTTTTTCCTTATAGGTTCCATATGTGTACTTAAGCTAGAACTTTTCAGTGGATTCTTACACTTGAGAAATCCGTAATATAGTTAATCTAAAAGGATGGAGGAAAATTAGAAGTAAAAAATAAACTTATGAATGATTAACTTTGATGGCCATTAGTTTGTCTCCTTATAATTTATTAATTAATAGAGTACACAATCTAACCTAGCACAGTTTTCTCTAAAATCGCATATAGGTAACCTGACGAGTCAATATATCATCCTTTGAAATTCTTTGAGTACGCAAGCATGATATACTATTTTAGAATTTGTTATGAATAAAAGACCGAAGCTTTATAAAATGGATATACATAGGTAATTCATTCGGAGATGCACCGGTTATAAAATGGATATAAATAGGCTTACGATATTTTTAGATTCAACAACTTTGATATTTTTGACAATTTACTTTTGTTGGAATAATTTCATATATTTTCTAGAAACTATATAACTATTACTCCTTTAACCACCTTATAATTTAAGAGTGCAAAATTATGCAATTCATATATTGGTAAGCACTCAAAGTCAAGACATTAGTTTCAATATAACTTCTTAATGTTGCAATTTATTTACATTTTACACATCTTGGGTTACCAAAAGTTCATTGGTACATTACCTTCCCTCTGCCTAATATGCCTAATCTCATAGAGCATAAGTTATGCTTCTTCTCTCTACTTGATATGTCTAATCTCATGGAGTGTAAGTTACCAAAATATAAATGTTTAAAAAGGCATTTTATTCTTGATATTTCATTCTTACAATATTTTTAATTATTCATGATTGACAAACTACTCATTGTGCAAATATTCCTAGGTATAATTATGTGCAAAATAATATGTTTTCTACGACAATGCCACACCGGCTTATTACACAAGTGTGTAACTATGATCTTTTTCTACCGATACAAATTACTACGTATACACTTACTCTGTTTGACTTATCATCTCGATAATATACACTACCATTACATATATTTTTGGTGAAATCAATATGTGTTTTATACCATTGCTATTTTTGTCAGTCGTTTTAGGAAAATCAACCATAAAAAATAGTATACCATATCATTATATATTTGTGATTCAACCAACACTTGCTGAGCTATTTTATTTGTCATATAACTAGAGTTTAGATCTCCGTTCCTCAAAATAATGTTAACTCATTTATGTCCATTTTTATACAACATATAATACAGTTCTTGAGTTTGAAAATACAATTCTGGATAAGTTTGGCAACCAATTGATGTAGGCTATCATAAGTTTCTTTTCCCATTAGGAGGATTTGTTTGTGTTAACTTGATGTATATATATTGTTCCCTACCTTTTATCTAATCAAATATATGGCTTCAGTTTCATTTGGTTGTTTCACCCTTTTTTCATCATGTGAGATTTAAAAAACCTACCGAATTTCATTTCGTAATATACGTTGATTTTTTTTACTGCTTTGGTTAAATAATAAATTCCAGCGAAGTCAAATTTGCTTACTCCTACGTGATTGCATAAAATTGATGGGTTATTTCCCCATGTTATCTGTACCTATATACATTTGTGTGAGGTTTAAAAGCATAGGACTCTAACAACAACCTTATCTACATGTAGAATTAGCTTTATAGAAACAAACAACATGTCTATTACTTATCGGTGGCGTGGTATATAATAAGGTCATGTATTTGCTTTTTTTCTTTGACTGACCATGTACTACATTCAAATTAAATTTTGAAGAGAATTTTTTTTACATTTTATACTCTAAAATTCAGTTTCATTTGGTTGTTTCACCCTTTTTTCATCATGTGAGATTTAAAAAACCTACCAAATTTCATTTCGTAATATACGTTGAATTTTTTTACTGCTTTGGTTAAATAATAAATTCCAGCGAAGTCAAATTTGCTTACTCCTACGTGATTGCATAAAATTGATGGGTTATTTCCCCATGTTATCTGTACCTATATACATTTGTGTGAGGTTTAAAAGCATAGGACTCTAACAACAACCTTATCTACATGTAGAATTAGCTTTATAGAAACAAACAACGTGTCTATTACTTATCGGTGGCGTGGTATATAATAAGGTCATGTATTTGCTTTTTTTCTTTGACTGACCATGTACTACATTCAAATTAAATTTTGAAGAGAATTTTTTTTACATTTTATACTCTAAAATTTGGTTTTGAATACGCTGTTATAATTATATAGACCCAGAATAGAGTAAATGAATATTAAGTTGCTTTTTCATGGATTAAAAGATTATTATATTGGGCTGGAACTATATCATTGTATTTTTTGATTTTGAGTTGTGGCTTTTGAAAATCTATGTATATTTATGGTGTATTAGTCAGAATATACAATTATTTGAAAAAAATAAGTAAATTTCTCATGTTATATCTATATGGCAGTGGAATTTTTAATATAGTTTATTCACAAATTCTTTTACCTTGCAGGTTTACACATAATGATATAAAACAGATAGAGTGCAATGGTTGAATTGGAATGAATCCACACAATTATGTTTATTGTTTATATATTTAACCGTATATCGAGTAAATGGAGACATCATATTTAACTTCTTTAACTTTCTTGATTTAATAAGTGAGTTCATGCATTATAATACTCACTCATCTTATTACCTGGCAATTCATTTTTTCAATTGACTATGTTTACACAGTGATGCTGTTTAAATTCTATCTAATTTTTGCCTGCCTTGCTTACCATTTACTTGGTAAATTCCTTTTGTGCATAGCCCAAAAATTGATTCCTTTTTTGTATATGAACAAATAAATTAAATATTATCCGCTTCCACAAATTAGTATTTTATAGCACTTACCTTTCTCTACGTAAAGCTTCTAGGTATATAATAATTTTTACCAACTTTTTAAATTCCTGATTTATTTCAATCTTAGACTATAGCTTCAAGATAATGAAGTGCTTTTCTTCAAATCTATTTGAATTCTTTTAGTTTTGTAAATCAATGAACAATTCTAACTTCAACTTTCGCCGTCGATTGTTAAATTATTAATCTAAAAATCTATGTTTATCCTTTATTACACGACTACTGGGAAGTATACGCTACATTTTCTTTATTATTTTGGATTCACAAAATTCTGTGCACCAAACAATGATTAAAGTCACAAATGTTACACAACAACACAAACAGAATTGGAACAAAAACTATGCAACTTTGTTTTTTTTTTGGTCTAGCTAAGTTATATGCATGCCGTTGTGCGATACCTTTTCAAACTGTTTTCGTCATCCCATCATCAACGAGTACCAGTTTTCCTCAATTAGCCCATGTATTGTCTGTTAAGCACCAATCAATTGCCAAGGAAGCTGCATGTTCGTCTCCCACGGTATGTAGTTATATGTTTTTATGTTTTGGACCATGCTCCATTTTTCTTTCTATCAGTAGTTAGTTTTGTGGACTCTGCAATTATAATTGGGTGATTTTAAAAATTATTGTAGATTCAAAGAATTGTTCCAGGTATATAGGGCCGATTCCTGTCTTATGTTTGAGGTAGGATTATTTTCAATTGATTGGGTAATGTTTTGTGAGATGCGTTTGTCGTTAACATTACATAGGGCAATTGGTTTGTAATCAGCAACTGAGAAAGGGTTAGTAGATTCAAGGATTAGAGATATTATAGTAGCGTTTATTTCAGATAGCAGTCAGTTACTGGAAAATAAATTCTGAACTGCTTTGATGAATTAGTGGAAACTATGTGCCAACAATATTAAAAAAAGTGGGCACTAAACCCATCAAGCCACCACAACTTGAAGTATTCATGGAGAAAATGAAATTTTTTATTTCTTTTGGACAGATATGGTTAGTTAAATCATGAGATTGTGGTTGGCTTATTTGAGATAAACATAGTTCATTTAGGTAAGGTTATCTTGAGTGCTTTGCGTTGAGTTAAAAATTGTTTCAAAGTACTTGGTGAAGGCTTTGTTGAATTTATCCGGTTGAGTGTAAGATATGCATCCATAGATATTATAGATGTTTCTATTGCAGTTTTTGTTTTCAACGCAGTGTGAAATAATGTAGAATTTTTATATCCTTGAAGTTCATGTATATCAACAAGTTTTTGCTTCATCATACTAATCTCAATGTTAGAAGCTTTTGCAAGTTTACTTTTGAGCTCTTTTACTTAGAGAAAAGATGGTTAGGATTTTGAGTATTGGCAATTTTAGTTTGAATTTTCTATAGTTGTTCCCTGATTAGATTTGAGACTTTGTTACCAGCCTACAGGTTTAAAGAACTGTTTCATGGAATATTGAGAAATTTTGAAATTATAACATAATCAATAAAAATAATTAATAAAATTTGACATTTTTGAATAATTGCATTCTCAGCCAAAGACATATTCGAGTCACAATTGGAGGGCGTGTATGGAGGAATGGGCGGTGGGATGAGCTCTGCGTCCTGTGCTTCCCACCGATGTTCGATCCAAGGCTATGGCGGGACTTACAACTTCACCTTCAATGCTGTCATCTTGGGCGTCGAGAAGGAGTTCGAAATCACTCGCTTTGAGCCCTGCTCCATCTGCTCCGACTCAGGCTCCAAACTGAGCACCAAACCTAATATCACATAGACTACTAAGTTGATGGAAAAGAAAGAAGTTCCTTATCCTCGGAAGTAATACATTAGAGGGGATCAGTTGGCTAGAGTGTAGACCCAGATTCTGAAGAGGACATATGCTAAAGAAAGGATGTTGAATAAAGAGTTGCCAATCAAGAATAGAAATCTGCTAATAACATGTGAACTCTTTTGCATTCAGATATTGTTTATTTGGTATATTCCTAGAAGTACTTTCTTTTAATGGAAACAGATTTGGAAAAACACTTGGACTTGATATTCTAAAGTGTTTTTTTTTCTGTCTAAAAAAATCTTAGTGAAGTGTAGTTTTAGTTAATATGACATGGGAACTGTAATATATCTCAAAGTGGAGTTCATCTTCAAAATGTTTCCTTACCATAATTCATTTTGGCATTTAGCAAATGTTTTTACATTGCGCTTAAAAAGTCTGATATTACATGGACATAATAGAAATGCTTGCATTAGTTGAACTCCTTCTGCATTATGGTAGCATATGCACTCCTACAAAATGTAGATTTAATTACATAACATAAGTTTTGTAATACATTTCGCAAGGATTTTTAATACATTTCCAAAGAGGAAACAACAAAGATGACTGAGCTGTTTTTCCGTAAAAAATAAACAGGTATAATCGAGCATAACAGTTTCTACCGAAAAATTAATCTTATAGACATGTTGCTTACAAGGTAAACATAACTTAGTCACCTCCCTTTTATATGTTGTGTAAGTAGTGACTCACTAAACATTTTAGATTATTAGTATTGATAAGCTTAATTTTAATGTCTTATCATTTCCATGATTTAATGTTTTATACTGATGTTAATTTTTATATTCTATTATATGAATAAAAATTGTGAATGCATAGTAGTTTTGGCGATGGATATTTTTGTATATCTTTATCTTGAATTAGCTTCTGGCAATTTGATTGCATATAACTTTGCGTATAATTAGCACAAATCAAGCATTCAAGTTCTTACTATTACTACACTACTCCGTTCTTCCATGAATATTGCTCATACAAACGTATAAGGAAGATTGTTCACCCCTAATCATCGACACCTTCTTTATTTTTCCAGGTTGCTCTTGATATTCTGGACAAGCTTTAAAAAGGTGGACGAAATAAAGCCAATGAGTACCTGAAATTTAACCAACTGCAATGCACTAAGTGTTATTAGATTTTTACTATTTTTGTTCTGTCGTCAGCTAAAAAACCAGTAACACACTGTTTTTAGTTCATTGTTTTCTTTCCCTTATGTATTGCAGCATTAAATATATTATTGGAAATGGGAAAAAGTATCCAACTATTATTATACGCTTATATGATCCTAATTCATGCCCCTTTGAGGCCTTACATAGTCAGTGTTGTTTACTAAATTTAATTTGGGAATACTTGGCAATTTTAGTTCTTTAAATAATTGTTCATTTTATGATCAAGGGCGGCACCATGGTTTCAAGAATATTATGTTTCAACTCATATATAAATATAAAGAAAGGTGTTGCTTCACGTAGACAGTAAAGAATTTAGTGCCATGTGCATTTCCTCTGACAATTAGGAATGAAAGTGCTCAAGTGTTTTTCCAAATACAATGCACTTCAATAGTCCTTTTGTTTTCACGCCCAAATCTTGGCGGTACGTTAAGTGGAAAAAAATATTATTTAGATATATCTAATTGATTATCAATTAGCTGATAGCTCTTTCATGTCTAATATCACTCTTGCTGTTAAGTTATAACTACTACCATATACCCAGCCTCTTTAAATGGATACTACATCCACACACTGCAGCCTTCTCCTTATGCTTACTTGGAAAGTATTGGCTTTTCTCCAAATCTAAAAAGTCATATATCAGTTGAGGAGCCACATTAAATCTGCAGACGCAAAAGACTTAACATATATTGTATGTCTTGATGCCTCAAAATCTCGGAACTCTTGGCCCTTATGTCTTCCTCTTACAAACAATGATCATATCATGAATGTTTCAAAGGCATTGCATTAAGTTTTTCTTCATAATGGAGTTGAAAGTTGTAGCTGATAAAGAGGTTGCACACCACCTTCATATTGTATCACGTCATTCCAGTTTTCATATGCACGCTTCACTAATAGATCAACAACATCTGTATACAGTTGAAAAACAATGAATTAAGTTGTTACATAAGAAGGATACATGTTGACCAACTTAGGATTTATTTACTGACCATATGGTCATGGGAAATGGATTCAATGGATTTGGTGCCACACCCATTCTTCCTATTTGATTCCGACCTATATGAATGCAATGTTTTCGCGACACCCGTTCTTCCTATTTGATTCTGACCTATATGAATGCAATATTTTCACGACATCCGTGTGCAAAGCTATTCATTATTGCTCAAAGTTAGCTGCTACGAAATATTTGATGATTGAAAGTGCTTTCAAACTATTGCTGACTTCATATCTTTATATAACTACTTTCACCAACCCGTGTGCGAAGCACGGGTTCACACTAGTTAGAATTAATAAACTAATAAAATCCCTATAAAAGTAGGAGAGAGAACAATTTACCTCCGAATAGTAACTCCCTAAATAAGGTATTACCTTATAAAGGAGGTTATTATTAGGGTCATAACAAAAATATGATTGTTATAAAATATGAGAAATAAGAAATAACTCAATATGTAATAATAAATTTTATAAATTAATAGAAGCTTCTACGGTGGCTGTGAATTAATAAATTCAATAAAATTCTATAAAATAAGTGAAGAAAACTAAATTCATAATCGTACTGATCAAAATAAAAATAAGAGGAAAACATAAATCTAGGACAGAAAATTCGAATAAAATAAGTAAAATCATAAATTTTGGATAGAAGAAATAATTTCAAACTTGAATTAACGAAAAAGAAATAAAATAAAATAAATATCTAACCTTTTGATCAAGCTTGTTGATCTAATAAGCCAAGGTCTTCTGGCAACATTTAGATAATTTATCCATAAGAATCTTACCCATAAAGTAAAATGTAGGAATACAACCATTACATAATGTGAATAAAATAAAAAATTAAGGTGAATATAAAAGGTGAAGAACTATTGATGTATTCAGTCAAATTATAATCATGTCAAAAAAAATTATGAGATAAGTAAATAAACTATTTGGAAAGAATATCTAATTTGTTTTTAATTTAAAATTGAATTTTTTACGTGAAGCCGGAGATGAGGAATAAACACAATTATGAAAGGAGAGAGAACAAATTGAAGAATAGAGAAATTGAGGGAATAAGAATTTTTCTAGCATTGATTAGGCTAAGAAGAGGGGGGAAAAACTCAATTAGATTAAATTAGAATAGATGGATTGATGCATTTTGTGAAATTAATGTATTTATCACAATAAAAGTGAGCAAATGTATGTATTATTATGAAATAAATAAATTAAATTATGATAAGTTACAATGAATGGTAATGGTCTTACTATTTATGAGAACTCTCTCTGTTGTTACATTTATCTCTCCCTTTGAACTAGCCAACATGGAATTGATGAAAAACTAACCCTATTGTAAAAAAAAGTTAAGACAAAGGTTTGAATAAAAGAATGATAAAATTAAAAATTAGCAAATACAACCAAAATTAGCAAATAAATAAGAAATAGCAAAGTCAATGATGTATATGAGTAGATGATACGATAGGAAACACAATCGTGAACAAATCTAATAATAAATTTCAATACAAAATTACAAAATCACAAAACTCATGCAATCAACTAATAAAAAATTCTTCACTTGGTTTCACAAAAATAAAAAGTTACCGGGTGAATAATTTTTTATTATTATATGACATGACTTTTGGTTTCACATAAATGGATAATAGTTAAAAGTAGGTATAATGAAACAAATAAAAAAGTCAACAATTTGATTATGGATATGATAAAGAATGATATACAATGGCTAAGCCATAATATATTTCAATATAAAATTATTTGTTTATAAAATTCATGCCATAATCCAAGAATAAATGGTATGACTTACAAACTTATCATTTAAGTTATTTATTTTTATGAAGATATTAAGCTAATTACTCTTAAAGAGAAAGCAAGCATAACAAAATATACAAATTTGAAAAAACATAAAGTCTTGGATTCATAAATATATTTTTATCATTATTAAATAAGAATTTAAGAATGACAATCAAAAATTTAAATAAAATCCAAAATAAATAAATTTAATAGTTGAATCTTATCTTGAGATATTCTCATCCACTTCATTAATCAATGTCGAGACATTGAATATTAAGAGAATAAGGAATTTGAGTCTTGAAACGGCTTAGATTTGATGAGAGATATGAAATAAATGATTTTTAATTTTGAGTTTAAGAAAAATAGAAGAAGAAATAAACATGACAATATATGGATATGAGGTATATTGACTGAGAGTGAATGAGAGAGCAGAATACTAATGGTCAATTATTCAATTTCTTATATAATAGAATAGATTTCTTATATAGTAGAATAGATTTGATGAGAAATATGAAATAAATGATTTCTAAGTTTGACTTTAAGGAAAATAGAAGAAGAAATAAACATGATAATATATGGATATGAAATGAAGAGTATGGAGAAAAAAAGAAATGTACGCATAATAATTACTTGAATGAAGGAGAATAATATAGATATGAAATAAGAAGCAGGAAGAAAAAGAGTAAATGAACGCTAAATAATCACCTAAATTAAGAAAAGAATCGTTATATGAGTTGAGAATGAATACAGAAAAAATGAGAATGAAGAACAAATGGGAAGATACGTGCATAATTGATTTTTTAACATTTTGAGGTGTACTATAGGAATTCTAAGAGGTATGAATTAATATCTCTATGGTGAAAAGAAAAAATGAGAACATATATAGGGTTAAAATGAAAAATTGATGCTAAGACTTAGGAGAATTGAGTATATTGACTGAGAGTGAATGAGAGAGCAGAATACTAATGGTCAATTATTCAATTTCTTATATAATAGAATAGATTAAATATTCACTAATCAAAACAGTGAAATTCTGGGTCGTTACATTCTTCCCTCCTTAAAAGAATTTAGTCCTCGAAATTACACCTCGACCTATCGCTAAAAACACTTAACACTATACATTGGCTCGTAAGATGTACATGGATCATTCATATTCAAAATCTAATTCGATCTCAACTCAAATACATAACTTTTCTTCCGAACTAGTATCGCTCACTCGATTCTCTAGTGCGGACTCTGATCAAGCTCCTTGATTTGGAACCTCTATTGTCCTTACATAGTTTTAACTATGATAGAAAACTTTGGTCCCACACCAAGAACCCTCATCAATTGCTCATCGTTAAAAGTCGAGTAATAGATCCTTATTCAGAACGGTGCAACACCTTAAAGCCATGTACTCGAATATTGGATCATTCTATATGGAAAGAGAAATGATCTACATCCAACTTACACACTTACTAATTAGTTCCCCCTAATACCAATTCAATTTCCACTAAATCATTTATGAAAACATTTCATAAACTACACTGGTTCAACTTGGATAATACTCCACTACAGTCTAAGAGTATATACCTCTATTTGAGTCCACTATTTCATTTTTCATTTACTTCCCTAAGGAAATTCAGCATCCAAATACCTGGCTTTCATTTTCAAAAACTTTTTGAAATGGAACTCTATACTTTAAATCATAAATATATATATAGCCTGAGTAACTCCAAAATGATACTAAGGGACTGGGTACTACCAAAAAGTATTATACATTCCCTTACAAAGAAGAGTAATACTTAAGAGAAATGTTTACCATCCGAACACATCTCTTCCCCAATTTTAAGTTATTTTCGAGCCACTCGAACTAGTTAACTTAAAAATATTTCTATTTTTATTCCAAAATCTCATTTTTGGAACAATACTTTACATTTTCCAACAAAACATCTATTTCCAACTTACTTTGGGTTCGTTTGGGTTAAGCTTGTTTCAATCGTACAATGATAAAGAGAATAATTAACTAAGTGCACTACAACGTTCGTCTAGGCAAACATCTGATCATTACTTAGAAAATTATTCTGATCATCACAAAACAATCAAGACTTGTTCCCCATACTAATCCAAAAATGTAACGACCCAGAATTTCACTACTTTGATTAGTGAATATTTAATTAATTTTAAATATTCAATATATAAGTTTTATAATGAAAATAAACTCATTTTAATTAATTAATAATGACGGTGAAATCATTTTCAAAATTTCATTACCAAATTAAATAGTTCGTAGAAAATAGAAGATGTGATAGAAGAACGTTTTTCGAAATTTCGACCTTTCGACACCGAAAAGTTATCGGGAACGTTGTTTGTCTTTGTGCATTATATGTACATATATATAAGAGTTAATTAACTAGATAATAATACACATATAATAAATTATCTTATATTAATTTGGATTTGTAAGTGATTGACAAGACATAGTTTTAAAAATAATAAACTTTATATATATATATATTAAGTATTGTAACATCTTAGACTTGTAATCATTTACCATAATCATCTCTTGTCACAACTTAGTTAATTAATAGTTAAACTTATATATATATATATAAAGGAAGTAACGTGACTAAACAAAATTATTATATATATATATATATAAAGAAAGTGATGTGACTATACATAATAATTATACATACATATACATACATATATAAAGTGATATGACTAAACATAATAATTATATATATATAAAGAAATTTATGTGACTAAACATAGTTATATATATATAAATGAGTGATGTAATTAAACATAATTACATATATTATAAAAGATTTGTGATCTGACTAGATATAATTATGACAATTTATATTATTTAATTTATTTTGCCTATGTGTATACCCACCTATTCTCATTATTTTCTCCTTGCTTTCATTTCCTTCTTCTTTTTCCACTAAAGTTATCATGGCATCTTCTTTATCCTTGAGAGAAAAAACGGGAAATCCTTAGAAAAACTTGTTCAAAATCCACTCAAAATCTTCTCCATTTTTCCTCCTCTTTCCATCAACCTTTTCTTCCTCATTTCTAACTCAAATGGAGTTTTTGTCTTTTTGAAACTATGTTAAATTTTAATGGCTACAACATTCTAGTTTACCACTTTTTCAAATTTCTATCATAGCTATGTCAAAATACACAATCTTTGCATAGTAATTTTTCACCAAGAATTTCAAGTCCGAAAATTTCCCTTCTTCTTTTGATCATAACTTCTTCAAAACTAAACAAAATTGAGTGGTTCTTTTTTTGAAATGATAGTGAAAATTGATTCCAATAACGTTCACTTTGAGTGCTTTGGAAAATTCCATGAGTAATTAGCCCAAAAATCAGTTGCAAAATGACCTATTTTCGGGTTTATTATTGAGAAATCGACGTTTATCCGAAGTCGCTCTACGTTACCAAAACATGTCTCACTTCCTTGTTTATCCATAGCTTAGCCTACCTAGTACATTTAGGATTCAAGACTCCATCTTTTTGCTTAGGAATGAAAGTGCTAGGTCGTACTCAAGTCAGCGAAAGTTTGGATAGCCTTCGGTGAGTAAATTCCCTAACTTTTTTGGAAAGAATTTACATTAATATATATGGTTGTTATATGGTTGTATTTATGATGTTATTATTTGGATTATGGTATGTATTGGATGTATATGTGTATGTTAATTTGTGGTTTAGCATTAGAACTTTGAATTGATGATTTAAGTGATGTTTTGGTTATAAAATTGTGATATTCGGCTTGGAATTGAAAGTGATATGGAAAGTTAGTAAGTAAAATTAGTAAATGGAAGAGTTAGTGAGCAACAAGTTAAGCGAGAACCTTGGCTTTGGTGGAGTTAAGTCATTAGAGATAGGGTAAGTGACACCTTAGAATGAGTTTGAGTGTATATAAATGAGAGTGCGTATTTGTTAATGACATAAAAATGTTTTATATTTTGTTGTTTGATCTGTTGAGTGGCTTAAGAATTCTGGTCGATACGTTTGGCCAATGTTATCGATAGGGATTTCCTAAACACTTAAACAAGTTTAATCGACACAGTATTATTTTGAAATTGGTTAAATGAAATAAATTTAACTAGAATATATTTTATATATAAAAAAGAATTATTTTCAAAAATAGTATAGTATAGTTGGTTGAGGTATTAGGAGATAATAATACGTTATTATTATCATTTAAGGCTTGTTTAATCATGTTCGTCCTATTAAGCATTGACCATGGTTTGTGTGTATAGGAAGTTTCCTTTTTAAGATATGGGTTGGGTAGATAAGGATTTGGAAAAATATGGTAACGAACACCTTATGAATTAAGTTTCACAGTTTGGCTATAGGGCGTTCGATGTTAATGTTGAGGTAGAATTTGTTTTAGAAGTTAGAATATTTTGATATAAATATTTAAAATGGTTTAATTGAAGTGATTTATAAAATGGGTTTATTAAAATGTATCATTTAAGTTGGAAGAATTTAGGTTGAAAACCTAAGAACCTAAATCCCGGTGCTTTTGGAAAAAAGATTTTCAAGATTTTGGGAAAATAATAATAATAATAATAATAATATTTGAAACCAATTTGGTTTAAGTATAAATTTTTGGGAATAAAAGTGCAAGTAAGAAGTGTTACCCTTGGATTGGTACGGGAAACAAATCTTGATTGTTTTGTGATGATCAGAATAATCTTTTAAGTAACGACCAGATGTTTGCCTAGGTGAACGTTGTGGGGTACTTAGTAAATTATTCGCTTTATCATTGTACAGTCGAAACAAGCTCATCCCGAACGAACCCAAAGTAAGTTGGAAATAGACGTTTTGTTGGAAAATGTAAAGTATTGTTTCAAAAATGAGAATTTGGAAATAAAAGGAATATTTTTAAGTTAACTAGTTCAAGTGGCTCGAAAATGACTTAAAATTGGAAAGAGATGTATTCAGATGGTAAATACTTCTCTTAAGTATTACTCTTCTTTGTAAGTGAATGTATAATACTGTTTGGTAGTATCCAATTCCTTAGTATAATTTTAGAGTTACTCGGGCTATATCTATATATTTGTATGATTTAAAGTATAGAGTTCCATTTCAAAAAGCTTTTGAAAATAAAAGGTGGATATTTGGATCTTGAATTTCCATACGGAAGTAAATGAAAAATGAAATAGAGGTATATACTCTTAGGCTGTAATGGAGTATTATCCAAGTTGAACCAGTGTATTTTATGAAATGTTTTCATAAATGATTTAGTGGAAATTGAATTGGTATTAGGAAGAACTAATTAGTAAGTGTGTAGGTTGGACGTAGATCATTTCTCCTTTCCATAGAGTTTTGATCTAAGATTGGAGTATATGACTTTGAGGTGTTTGCACCATTCCGAATAAGGATCTATTACTCGACTTTTGACGGCGAGCACTTGATGAGGGTTCTTGGTATGAGACCAAAGTTTTCTATCACAGTTACAACTATGTAAGGAGGACAGAGGTTCCAAATCAAGGAGCCTGATCGGAGTTCGCACTAGAGAATCGGCGAGTGATACTAGTTCGGAAGTGAAGTTATGTATTCGAGTTATGATCGAATTAGACTTGGTATAAGAATGATCTATGTACATCATATGGATTGATGTATAGTGTTTAGTGTTTTCTAGGATAGGTTGAGGCGTAATTTCGGGGACGAAATTCTTTTAAGGGGGGAAGAATGTAACGACCTGGAATTTTACTGCTTTGATTAGTGAATATTTAATTAATTTTAAATATTCAATATATAAGTTTTACAATGAAAATAAACCATTTTTAATTAATTAATAATGATGGTGAAATCATTTTCAAAATTTGTTTACCAAATTAAATAGTTCGTAGAAAACAGAAGATGTGACCAAAGAACGTTTTCCGAAATTTCGACCTTTCGACACCGAAAAGTTGTTGGGAACGTTGTTCGTCTTTGTGCACTATATGTACATATATATAAGAGTTAATTAACTAGTTAATAATACACTTAGAAATAAATTATCTTATATTAATTTGAATTAGTAAGTGATGTGACAAGACATAGTTTTAAAAATAATAAACATTATATATATATATATGTATGTATATGTATATTAAGTATTGTCACATCTTAGATTTGTAATCATTAACCGTAATTATCTCTTGTCACATCTTAGTTAATT
The DNA here is from genome assembly GCA_030737815.1 of Allium fistulosum. Classification (NCBI taxonomy): domain Eukaryota; kingdom Viridiplantae; phylum Streptophyta; class Magnoliopsida; order Asparagales; family Amaryllidaceae; genus Allium; species Allium fistulosum. The sequence goes on along the minus strand of CM060907.1, from coordinate 675,610,047 downwards.
AATAATTAAACTTATATATATATATATATATAAAGGAAGTAATGTGACTAAACAAAATAATTATATATATATATATAAAGAAAGTGATGTGACTATACACAATAATTATATATATATAAAGAAAGTGATAAAGAAAGTGATGTGACTATACACAATAATTACCTATATATAAAGAAAGTGATGTGACTAAACATAATAATTATATCTATGTATAAAGAAAGTGATGCGACTAAACATAATTATATATATATATAAAAGAGTGATGTGATTAAACATAATTGTATATATATATATTATAAAAGATTTGTGATATGACTAGATATAATTATGACAATTTATATTATTTAATTCATTTTGCCTATATGTATACCCATCTATTCTCATTCTTTTCTCCTTGCTTTCATTTCCTTCTTCTTTTTCCATTAAAGTTTTCATGGCATCTTCATTAGCCTTGAGAGAAAAAAAGGGAAATCCTTAGAAAAACTTGTTCAAAATCCACTCAAAATCTTCTCTATTTTTCTCCTCATTCCATCAACCTTTTCTTCCTCATTTCTAACTCAAATGGAGTTTTATTTTTTGGAAACTGTGTCAAATTTTAATGGATACAACATTCTAGTTTACCACTTTTTCAAATTTCTACCATAGCTATGTCAAAATACACAATCTTTGCAAAGCAATTTTTCACCAAGAATTTCAAGTCCGAAAATTGCCCTTCTTCTTTTGATCATAACTTCTTCAAAATTAATCGAAAATGAGTGGTTCTTTTTTTGAAATGATAGTGAAAAGAAATTCCAATAAGTTTTTCTTTGAGTTCTTTGAGAATTTCCATGAGTAGATACCCAAAAATCAGTTGCAAAATGACCTATTTTCGGGTTTATTATTGAGAAATCGATGTTTATCCGAAGTTGCTCTACATTACCAAAACATATCTCACTTCCTTGTTCATCCATGGCTTAGCCTACCTAGCACATTTAGAATTCAAGACTCAATATTTTTCTTAGGAATGAAAGTGCTAGGTTGTACTCAAGTCAGCGAAAGTTTCTATAGCCTTCGGTGAGTAAATTCCTTAACTTTTTGGGAAAGAATTTACATTTATATATATGGTTGTTATATGGTTGTATTTGTGATGTTACTATTTGGATTATGGTATGGTTTGGATGTATATGTGTATGCTAATTTGTGATTTAGCATTAGAACTTTGAATTGATGATTTAAGTGGTGTTTTGGTTATAAATTGTGATCTTTGGCTTGGAATTGGAAGTGATATGGAAAGTTAATAAGTAAAATTAGTAAATGGAAGAGTTAATGAGCAGCAAGTTGGAAATTATGGGTATCCATAGCGATAGTCGCTAGGGATGCAGTTTGTTTAAACATTCGATTTTCACAAAGTTTGGTTTTTATACTTCAAATTATTTTGTAAATTGTTTATAAACTAAATAATGATATTTTAAAAGGTAAATTAAGAATTTAATAATAATTTTTTAATTAAGTATGTTTTTATAATTAATAATTAATTAAGGATTAAACAAGGGTTATTAACTTTTATTAATTAAAGGTTGGTTGTTAATTAATTTTCTTTTAAAGTTAAGATTTATTTTAATTAATTATCAATTAATTTAGTTAATTATGAGTTAAGTACATGATTTATTATTATTTAACTATTATTTAAATATAGGATTAATTATTAATTAATTATTAATCAAGTGTTTAATTATTTTTAAATTATAAATTAATTAAGTTTTAATTTTTAAATTATAATTATAATAAATTATTTATTAATGGTTTAATTTATTTTTTAAGTTTAATTAAGGATTATTTAATTAATTAATTAAGATTAATAATATTTAATTATTAATAAATATTTAATTAATTATTTAATAATTAATAAAAGGTTAATTTAGATTTAATTAAAAGTTAATTACTGTTAACTATTTAATTAAATTAAGTTGAGATTCAATTAAAAGTAATTTTGATTTAAATATGGATTTAACTTATAATTAATTATTTTTAAAAAGGTTTAAAAGTTTTAAATCCTTTGGTTTTCAAAAGTAAAATTGTTTAAAGATACTTCTTTTTCAAAAGATGGTTTTGAATACAAGTGATTCAAGTGTTGATACCATTAAGAAAGCATATAACTGTGAATGAGTTATAATGTATATCGTTGGGTTATTTGGACATGTGTTAGCAGAATAAATCCCGTTCTGCTATAAATTGATTGTTTGTTTGGTTGTTTGGACATGTGTTAGCAGAATAAATCTCCGTTCTGCTATAAATTGAATTGTTTGGACATCTATTTAGCAGGATAAATCACCATCCTATTTTTATGTTATTTGGACCTGTATATGCCTATTAGTTATATTGACGTGTTATTCCATGATTGGATATGAACTGTATTTACATATACGGTAGCTTATGTAAATAATTGTTATGTGATTTGGGATTCGAATTGAAATTAAATGGTAACTTAAATTAGTATCATTGGGACTGCTAAGCCTCATTTGGAATTTATAAAGTATGGTTTGAATTTGCTTTAATTCTTTAATCAATTTGAGGCTAAGGTTTTATAAATGGTTTTCAAGTTATATAATTCTTATAAAGGTATTTATAAATGATAACTTGTTTATAGAAAGAGGTTTTTCTAACAAAAAGGGTTATTAAGGTGTTTTACAAATGTTGTTTTGTAAATGATATTTATAAAAGATATTTTATAAAGGAGTATAGAAAGGTTTATATAAAGAGTTTTAAAAATAGGAAAAAGGTTTATAAATCATTTCAGAGATTTGGAAAGAGGTTTATAAATTAACTTAAGGGTTTATAAAAGTGGGTTATAACTTTATTTTAAAAGTTATAAGTTAATTGAAATATGAGATGAGCTTTTAAAAGGGAATTTTTGATAAAGGACAAGCGGAATGTTTTATTTGGAAAAAATGTTTAGTTTGGGATTTTAAAAGAAGAAAACTTTGAAAAGTTTTTAAATACACTTATATTGATAAGATAAATATATGATTTTGTTTCAAGGCATGAAAAGTAAAATGTTTTGGTAATATACTTATATAACATTGAGGTAAATATATAAATGTTTGCCATGTATAAAAGCAAATGTAAGGGGTCTGGGAATAGTGTTCTGAAAAGACCTTGTGATCAGATTTTATAAAGTGGTTTTGTTAATTAAAGAGAATTAATAAAGGCTTAGTGGATCCCATATGGAAATTAAACCATGATTGGATGTTTGTTTATTTGATAGTTAAATAACCGACAATCAAAACTAGACCCAAAACATAAATTTGGAAATATCTAGGAGAAACATGAGAATTATATGGCAGTTACCATCGAAGGTGCTATATTATACGTATAAACTCGTTTCGTTCTTCTAGGACGAATGATAACGAAATCCGTCCACCAACGGTTAGTAAGTGAACTCCGCTCTTGTCATTTGTTTGTTTATTTCCTAAAGAACCGGGGTTGAGTTTACCAAAAATTATCGAAAGTTGTTTCGAAGAGACCGGGATCAGATATGTTATCCGAAAACCACTTCGATCCAACTCAAGCGTTGTGAACTGAAGACATCGTGAAGAGTATGGAATCGAAGATAGAGAGGTGAAATGCAAGGGCTAATCGCTACTAATCCTGAGGGTGATTCCAAAATAGATGTAGTAGGAGTAGTGCCTTTGGTTTCGTTCAGATCCAGAACGGACTTGTATGGATGAATGCTATCAGCACATTGTCATTAGGGGCAATGAGCATTCTAAGTGTAAATTTTCTTGAAAGGTAATCATAGCCACAAGTCTCATCAACCGGGAATGACTAAAATATGGGAGATGCAGCACGGCTATGTGAGTCGCACCCATCAAGGTATGTCATCGCCTTTCTAGATGACCATTCATATTTCCAGATTCAGTTGTGCATATGAGCTCAGTTAATCGGTTGGGAACAACCGGGGTGATGACATATTCGGTACTACCTAGCAAAAGGTAGGTCGGTCCTGTGTTGGCAGGGGTCGTTAGGTACGATCTCAGTACATTGTTCTAGAGGTGTACTGTGATGGGCGGTACCCCAGTAGCCCAGTCATTAGTTGGAATCCATTCTCCAATACGAGCTTTACGGTTTTAGTTGTATACCAAATACGTTGGAATGTGAGATGCAAGCATTCCAACTATTTTAATATTTTACTTTGAACCCTTAGACATTATTATAATATCACTGGATTTTCTATGAAAGTGTTTTGGTTATCGTAAGGTAAAAACCTATCCGTGTTTATGTGCAGCGAGGTCTTACTAGATACCTTTGATTTCAAAGGATTTTTCAAGTTAATAAATCAATAAAGTTTTTTTCTGTGATTTGAGTTTACTCACACTGGTATTCCAGACTGACCTGGGCGTTATTTCCTTATAATGCTCAGACCGAACATGTTTTCCAGGTTAGTTTTAGATGCTTTGGAGCTATTGAGTTGAGTTGGAGGCCCAAGACGTACTCTTGTATTTTGGATATCTTCCGTTATGTATGGGTTATGTGTAGTTTGTCTGCTATTGTAAGTACAAGTGTTATAACTGTCCCACTCTAATATGTATATGTATAAAAAAAGAGTGTCTCAGATTTTGTAAAGACTTGATTATATTATATATTATTCCGTTGCGTTGTGAGATTCTGCGTTTGTTCCTGGTTCTTCTATCTTCTATCTCCTTTCTTTTCCCTAACAATCTGTCTTTCCAGCACTTAGTTGTTCGGCATGTTAATACCGTGGATGTATTAATGTCAACTTCTGGGGTTCGAAAAGGTGGGTCGTTACAAAAAATAAAACTTCTTACTTACACTTTTATCTCCAAAAATTTATACTTAAACCAAATTGGTTTCAAATATTATTATTATTATTATTTCCCCCAAATCTCAAAAACCATTTTTCCAAAAGCACCGGGATTTAGGTTCTCAAGTTTTCAACATAACTTCTTCCAACTTAAATAATACATTTTTATAAACCCATTTTATAAATCACTTCTATTAAATCATTTTAAATATTTATCTTAAAATATTATAACTTTTAAATCAAATTCTACTTCAACATTAACATCGAATGCCCTATAGTCAAATTGTGAAACTTAATTCACAAGGTGTTTGTTGCCATATTTTTCCCAATCCTTATCTACCCAACCCATATCTTAAAAAGGAAATTTCCTATATACACTAACCATAGTCAATGCTCAACTGGACGAACATGACTAAACAAGCCTTAAATAATAATAATAACATATTATTATCTCCTAATACCTAAACCAACTATACTATACTATTTTTGAAAATCATTCTTTTTATTTATAAAATATATTCTAGTTAAATTTATTTTATTTATCCAATTTCAAAATAATATTGTGTCGATTAAACTTGTTTAAGTGATTATGAAATCCCTATCGATAACGTTGGCCAAACGCATTGACCAGAATTCTTAAGCCACTCAACAGATCAAACAACAAAATATAAAAAATAAAGTTGGCCAAACGCATTGACCAGAATTCTTAAGCCACTCAACAGATCAAACAACAAAATATAAAACATTTTTATATCATTAACAAATACGCACTCTCATATATATACACACAAACTCATTCTAGGGTGTCACTTACCCTATCTCTAATGATTAAACTCCACCAAAGCCAAGGTTCTCGCTTAACCTTCAGCTCTGATATCAAATGTAACGAACCAGATTTTCGACCCTTGAAAATCGACACTAATACGTCCACTGTATCACATGCCGAACGTTCAAGTGCCGGAAATACCGATTTGTTACGGTGAATGAAGAAGGTAGAAGATATGAGAAAACTAAACAACACAGAACCTCACAACGCAGCGAATAATATATAATACAACAATGATCTTTACAAAAAGGAAACATCTTTATTTATATATACAACATCAGAGTACACTAGACATATCCTAAATTTGGAAAGTTATAGAAACATGTCCTTATTTTGACAACCATACAGACTCTATAATACAATGGAAGAAAAATATACGTGAATACATCTTGACCATCCAGCTAAACCTAGGAAAACATGCTTGGTCTCACCCGGGCATTATATGGAATAATGCCCAGGTCAGTCTGGTAAACCAGCGTGAGCAAAACTCGATAACAAGTAACAACCAAACTAATTCTCTTCATTTGAAAACCTTTCAAACAAAGGGTATCTCGTAAGACCACACCGCACATAAAACAGATGGGTTTTTGCCTTACGATAACCAAAACATTTTATATCAAAATACGGTGATATTATCATAGTGTCTATGTTTAAAGTAAATAGATAAAATAGCTGAAATGCTTGCATCTCACATTCCAACATACTAGGTTCTACAATCGAAAACGTAAGGCACATATTGGAGATTGGATCCCAACAATGGCAAGGTAAGGGACTACCTTTCAATGATACACCTCTAGAAAATGCATCGATGCTAACATAGAGCTGGTTGCCCCTTTAACATGACAAACCGGATTACCTCACTCCCTTGACACCGAGGCCTAATACTACCACAGTTTTGCGCGAAAACCAACTCCGAAAGGGACATCTAGAATTAGGTGACCGCTCCTAATGGTAGCTAACTACATAGCTCTACTGCATGCCCTATTTTTGCCATTCCTCTCGGTTATGAGGCTTGAGGCTATGTTTTACCTTTCTGAATAGCAATCCATCTTGGAATTCTAACACTGCCCTCTAGGCATCAATGCAATGCCAGCATTCATCCATACAAGTTCGTTCTGGGTCTGAACGAAACTGAAGGCACTAACTCTACTACATCCATTTTGGAATCACCCTCAGGATTAGTAGCAGGAGCCCTTGCACTTCAAAGAGCACCATCTTCAATCATTATCAATATGTCTTCCACTCGAACGTACATATTGGTTTGGAGTGGTTTTCGGATATATAAATCCGGTCCCCGTCTCTCCGTACCAACAACCGATAATTTCCGGTTGATTCATTCCTGGTTCTTTTGGAAGCAAGTATTCGAGACCTTATCGAGGAACTCGAATTTACATTCATACTTCCTAAGTCAAATTGGGTCAAACTTGATAATTGGTTATTTAACTATTAATAAACAAACATCCAATCATGGTTTAATTTCCATATGGGATCCACTAAGCCTTCATTAATTCTCTTTAATTAAAAAGATACTTTATAAAACTTGATCAAAAGATCTTTTCAAAACACTATTTCTAAACCCCTAACGTTCCCTTTAAACTTGGAAAAAATTCACATTATTTAGCAAAAACATTTTGGAAATTCCCTCTTCAAAATTCCATATTAAATGGCCAACAATTCTCTTTTAAAAACATCACCTATAATTAAACCCATTTACTTCACATTCCAAACCTCTTTATAAATTTCCAAACTAGATTTAAACTTCCTTTAAACTCTCTAAAATGATTTATAAATCTCTTTCTAATTTATAACTCTTTATAAAACTTCTTTGTAAAACCTTTATAAAATTTCCTTTATAAAATATCATTTACCAATTATCTTTTATAAAACACTTTAAGTAAACCTTCAGTAAAATCCCTTTATAAACAAGTTGTTACTCATAAATAACTTTTCAACATAATAACACAACTTGGAAATCATTTATAAACTTTAAACTCTAAATTGATTAAAGAATTTAAGTTAATTCAAAACACACTTTACAATTTCAAAAAGAGGCTTAGCAATCCCAATGGTACTAGAATAAGTTACCATTCACTTTGAATTCCAATTCACTTAACAGTTATTTACATAAGCAACAAGTATGTAAATACAACTCATATCCAAATCAGGGAATGACATATCTATATGAAGTAACTATCATATATATGTCCAAATAACATAATAGCAGGAGGGTGATTTGTCATGCTAAACAGATGTCCAAACAATTCAATCACTTCATAGCAGAACGGGGATTTATTCCGTTAACACATGTCCACAAAATCAAATCACTTATACTATAGCAGAATGGTGTTTTAATCTGCTAAAAAATACCATTTAGTCTTCCTGATAATATAGGGTTACTTAAGGTCCAGACAAGAGATCCTCGGATTTGGAATCAGTTCACTTTAAAAAAAAGATTGATTTAAAACACATTCGGTTCAGTTTTAAAATCACCTTTGAAAAGATTTAAATAGATTTAATCAGCTTAAACCCCAATTAAACCTTAATTAACCCTAATTAATCAAGCTTAAGTCATAATTAAATTCTAATTAGGCTTAATGAACTTGATTAAGTGCTAATTAACTTACTAATGCAATTTGGTTAAGGCTAAACTAAATTGTTTAAAAGTTAAACCCTAATTAATTAACTATTAATTAAATAATCCATTAATTAAATAATAATTAATTAACTAATTAACTTAATTAAATAATTATTAACCATTAATTACTTCTTGACCATGTTAAATACCAATTAAAAATTAATTAATCAAATAATAGTCATTAACTTAACTTAAGAGTTGATTAATTACTAATTACCTTCTTAATTACTAATTAGGGCTAATTACCTTTTTATTTGACTAATTAAATAAATAATTATACTACAGAACTTAATTACTTTTTTTTTAGCAAAGCTAAGTTGGCATTTAAAGTGTGCTGTCCACTAAAATTACCCAAACAATTGATAACAGGTGTACGGAACATGCTCCGATACAACTAAGATATAATGCAATAAAAACAGGAGTTAGACAGACTTATTTAAACTGCTAACGCCAGGACTATAAGTCCTCCCTTTCTGAGCAGACATTTCCAACAGAGGTAGGGCCCAGAACATCAGAAAATAGCACGGCAAGCGAAGGAACATAAGTCCTTGAAAGCGAAGAATGCAGGTAATTCCTGTCCTAAGTTGCATCCAAAAAAAGAAATAGCAAATTATGGTAACCTTAATAACCGAAAGATGACAAAGAAAGCCCATCCCCCACAACGTGGTAATAAAGTACCCTACTCTCACCTCCTTTACCAACATATATATATATATATATATAGTACTGATTTAAATCCAGATTATAACTCATTTCTATTTCTGCGTGAACCCAAGCCAGCTCAACATCGTCCCAGTAGACGCCAACTACATTAGAGGAAGAGTCATCATCAATCACAGTTTCAATAGGAGTAGCTTTCACTTCAGGAGTTATAGGTGGAACTGAGTTTGGTGGAGAATGTAAAGAAGAGGGAACATGAGCTTTTGGCACCCAATGTAAAATCAGACTAGGAAGGGGAACCCTGGCAGGAGTGGAAGACAAGGGAACGACCGAGCACGAATCCAGCGAATGACCAAACGATTGACATGATACACAAATTTCAGGTTTCCATTTATACTGAACATCTACTTCCACTTCATTACCTTCCTCTAGTCTTACCTTAAGCTTCGAAGGTAAAGCTCGAGACGGGGTAATCTCTATCAACGCTCTGGCATATGTTAAACTCCTATGGGCTTCAGTATTAGAATCAAAACATTTTAGATCATGAATAAAACTAGTTAGCCAGTTTATACCTATTAGTGGTTGCAGGACAAATGGGATGTGCATGAAGGTTGCCCAAACAGGAATAGATAAGATTTGCTCTCTCGCTTTGTCAACTCCAAGACTCCATGGAGTGACAATAAATGGTTTTCCATCAATAATTAAAGGGCTTGACTCTAAAGCTTTCAATTTATCTTTCATATTACCAAATTTGAAATAAAACATTGAATTGAAGTGTTGTACCTAAAGACTACGTCTCAGATTCCAAATTCTTTTACAAGTGTCCCGAACAACCGTGTACGATGTAGTAGAGTCCAGAAAGAGTCCAACCAAATACTCATACCAAATTTTAACTCCCTTTTGTATCATTTCAAGCGGAGGGATGAAATTACCATCTATCACATCCGACTTAAAAGGTCTAGGAGAATATGTTCTATAATTCTTGGGAAGGGATTTGAACAAGGAGGTCCACAGTTTTGGGGAGGGCACAGCAGCACAGGGTAGATTATCACCCTGTTTCCTAATGTTATCACACTCCTTCACTATGTTAATAGTGGCATCAGGCAAGGACTTAACAGAATGTTCATCCAAAACTCTAACAATAGAAGAGAGTATAACATCTTTCCTTGAAGAACGAACAACAACACCAGAATCGCTAAATGTGCCATCTAAGACAGGAGAAGACCCAGCAGTATTTATATTTGCATTCAAGTATTCGTCACCAGTTTTTAATTTGATAACACTGTCGACTGCTGGATCAATAACACTATCAAGACTGGCAATGCAAGGTTTATAAGTATGAATAACTTCATTGTCGTCAGATCCAAAAATATCAAGATTTGCGATAGTTGAATCCACGCACCATTTCGGAAAATCAAATACGAACATGGATTTAATGGAATGCTTACTAGTTGCAATAGAGCCACTGACCTAAGAGGACAAGTTTGGAGAAGAGATATCGATCAACAGAGCTGCCATCAGATTAGTAACCGAAACAAGAGAAGGAGCTACAGGATCGACCACTGAATCAGACAATTTAGCTAGCATAGGATGGAAATGTAGTGGAGCGGAACTTGTGTCGACAATGCCATCGCTGCAGTCGAAATCACGAGAAAAAGCGAGCTCAGATCTGAAAAAATGATGACCAGATCTAGTCTTCGATGGAGAGGAATTTCGATTGTATGAAGCTGATAGGCGATGTTTGTCTTTCCTGTTCATGGTCATGAGGGGAAAAGAGGAGGAGGAGGCAGAGGATTAGAAGGCGATGATAGCGAAAAGGTAAAGAGAATAATTGTGGCAGCATACCATGGCTGTCGAATTTCCCAATTAAAAGAATATTTAAAAAGAAAACCTTAATCCGAAGATTAGAGCCTAACCCAACTGGTCCACTACAGCCAGGTTGATTTTTAATGTTATCCCCAAAGGTGGGGCTGTAGGTCCTGGGGAAGGGACTTGAACTCCCGACCTCTTCGAAGTCAGGGAGGACCCCATACCACCGAGCTATGGCCGTAGAAAACTTAATTACTTTTTAATTACTAATTAAGTTTGTTTTGAAAACTTTTACAAAACAATTTCAAGTTAAAACTACTTGAGACTAAAATCAATAAATTTCGTCGAACTACATCCATAGCGACTATCGCTATGGCCGTAGTTCGCTCTAACATATTCTTAGTGAACCACTTCACAACCTTTTACTTTTTTTTCATGGTTTAAACATTCTTTAGAAAATTTTTTAAATTTTTTTTGAAACTAAAGCTACAAACTTTAATCCGTTTAAAACTTTAAACTTCGAAAAACAACTTCGATTCCAACCGAATCTCAAATCCGTCGCAATTATACAAAGTAGCTAATGTTGTTTACCAAAACTGATGCCATAGCTCATGTTTTACAATCAATACATTACTAACACAAACCACCTTCATCATAGGTTGCAAGTATACATCCATATATACATGCTTACGAACTTTATAATACAACATCGATTTCCATAACCAAATCAAGCTATAATAAACCATCCAAATCATAATCAAACCACACGGTTACCATTCAAGTTCTACACTATATTATCACTATAATAATGACTTAATAATAAAGTAAAACTCTTTTCCAAAATAATGTAGTTTACTCACCGAAAGCTATCCAAACAAGACCAAACAAAGCTATCACTTAAATCTAAGCTAGAACTATGCTTTCCCTTCTAGAAAGATGAAGTTTTTGGTGGCCTTAAAGGCCAAAGTAGGTTTGGCCTTACTAAGTGAGCTCGGCCATGGCATGTTTTAGGAGGGTGTGAGCTTTATAATGAAAGGAGAAGAGGTAGGAAGGAAGAAGAAGTGATTTAAACAAGTTTTCTAAGGATTTTTATTTTTTTCTCTCTTCTCTCAAGGCTAAAAGAAGAAGCCATGAAAATTTTAACAAGGAAGAAGAAGAAGGAAATAAAAGCAAGGAGAAAAGAAAGATAATAGGTGGGTATATATAGGCGCAAAATGAATTAAATAATATAACTTGGCATAATTATATATAGTCACATCACAAATCTTTTTAATATGTATATATATATAATTATGTTTAGTCACGTCACTCTTATATATGTAATTATGTTTAGTCACATCACTTTCTTTTATATATATAATTAATTGATTAATTATAATGTTTAGTCACATCACTTTCTTTTAAATATATATAATTATTTTGTTTAGTCACATCACTTTCTTTTATATATATAATTATTATGTTTAGTCACATCACTTTCTTTTAAATATGTCACATCACTATCTTTTAAATATATATAATTATTATGTTTAGTCACATCGCTTTCTTTTATATATATAATTATTATATTTAGTCACATCACTTTCTTTTGTATATATATAATTATAAAGTAAAGGTAAGACGTAATAAGAGATAATGATTGTTAATGATTACAACCTAAGATGTGATAATACTTATATATAAAAAGTTTATTATTTTTAAAACTATGTCTTGTCACATCACTTACTAATCCGAATTAACATAAGATAATTTATTTCCAAGTGTATTATTATTTATTTAATGAACTCTTATATATATGTATATATATAGTGCATAAAGATGACCAACGTTCCCGACAACTTTCCGCTGTTGAAAGGTCGAAATTTCGGAAAGCGTTCTTCGATCACATTTTCTGTTTTTTTACGAACTATCTAATTCGGTAAAAAAATTAAAAATGATTTTATCATCATTATTAATTACTCAAAACGAGTTTATTTTCATTATAAAACCTATATATTGAATATTTAAAATTAATTAAATATTCACTAATCAAAGTAGTGAAATTCCGGGTCGTTACATAGGGAGATCAGGTAAGTTTGAATCGTAAGCAGATGGGCCCAAGTCATGTCCACCTGATCCATTACCACCATTTACCTGTTCATTGGTATATTTGCTGCCATTTCCTCCGTCCTTCCCGACATCGTTATCATTATCATCACCATTGTGATCATCCCTATCACCATTCCCTGTATTATACTCATCCATGTTTTTGTCAGGTAGAGGATCATCAAAAGATAGTAATTCCTGAGGATTGATGGCTTCCTCTTCTGTGAATTCATCTTCCAATGACCTATGAACTCTCCTTAATTTAAGGTCGAACTTCCTCTTGAACTTGTACTTTAGTGTTGGCAACGGAGGGAAGTTGTAACGTATCGGGTTTTGCCCGCTCGAAAATCAACATCCGTACTTCACATTGTACTAGAATGCCGCAGATTCGACCGTTCAAATCCGATTCGCCGGAGCTATAACACAATTAAGTAAATAACACAGCGTAAGAAAAGAATAACAATGATATCATATACAACAGAGTGATACAATGAATATCAATATACATCAGAGATATGATACAAGAAATAGCAGCGGAAAAGAAAAGATAACAACAGCAGCGGAACAATATCAATAGAAATGATAACTCCAAAATGATCTTCAGACAAGAATGAATCCACAACTCCAAGATAAGCAACTCCGATGAATGAACTAGCTCCAGATAATCTACTAAACCTGAATATCTGAAAAGAAACCCAACTCTAGACTGCTCGTGTGGAAAATTATGAGCACCCAGAGTTTAGGAAGGGAACAATAAACTCCGGATCAGTCATGGGACTGGTGTGAGCAACAAAAACAGTTTATCTTTAAACAACAACAAAAGGATTTTAAACATTGAAATCCGGAATGCTTTTGGAAAATGAAACTACCATAAGACCTCCCGCCACACACACAATGCAAACGCAGAATTGGAGGAGATTTCTTCTTATGATAGTCAAACATGCTTACTACGCAAATCATTGGATATTATTATTAGTGCATAGTGTAGAAAAACATTTCGAAAGTATAATATTAATCTTAGCCAACATACGACCAGTATCGTATGCCTACTATAGCTACCATCTAAACAGTGGTGACCACCGTACGTAAATGGCAGGTTCTACAACTAAAACCGTACAAGTTCCGTATTGTGAAATGGATTTCCAACAAATGGTCAGGCTAAGGAACTTCCTTCCGCCGCATGGGAACGCCTCTGGCGGGACGCCCCGAGAGACAAACTGCTCTCTGCCAACACAAGGCCGGGTTACCCCTGTAACAGGTAACTCACGAATATGCCACCCCCCGGTCCTTTGGGACCTTTATCCGAGGCGCCTCTAAACCAACATCACACATAATAAAGTGTATCCACATGAGTAAGTATCTGGGCTCCATACCATGATACCACCCCTTTCCAGAAGGAAATGACATACCCTAAAGGGCGCGACCCTCATAACCTTGCCGCAACATTCCTGTTTCGACCATTTCCGGGTTGTGAGGCCCTGACGAAGTCTCGTCCACAAAGCTACGCTTTTTCAAAAAGCCACGCTTTGGGTCAACAGATGATCAACCTATGATCACAAAGATAAATGATCAAACAAATGATCATATCACAAATGATCAAACACTGATCATCACACAGCAACACTCAGCATGTCACATTACCAAATTGGGATATATCGCTGATAAATTTCAACTACATAACCTCTGAGCTCGTACGTCTCAGAGAAGGGTGTTAAGCTAAGAGAATAAATTCTCCGCCACCAACAGAAATGTATTTGAAAGAAATCGGCTTTATATCTCAAAGTGTAATGTCAGACATACAATCCATACAAGTCTGTTCCGGGATCGAACAGAACCGAAGGCACTTCTCACGAAGCCCTTGCAAATCCGGATAATTTCCAATCACGTCCGGACTTCCCGTCACTAAGGATGATAAAACCACTATATCCGGGATCAGCCGATGCAGAGTAACTCGACGGTAATCCTTCCGTTTTCAAAAATATCCGGTCTTCAACACCGGTCTTCAAATGCTATCCATATACGACGTATCACATATTCGGAATGGGTTATACGACCCAAAGGTCCTCTCCCGGCTAAACCGAATAGTGAGCGTAATATTTAAAACATATGGATATGGGATTTCAATTAAGTCACAACTTAAAACCCAAAATCTTTCTTTTTAAATGGTTTCAATCGATTACCATTTCAAATCTTTTAAACAAAAAGATTCAATCTTTACGGTTTAAACAGTTTCCACACTTTAATCTTTTAAACAAAAGATTCATTCACAGATTTTCCAAATTAATTTCCATTTCAATTTGATTAACTCGTTAAACCTTTAAATCAAAGATTTAACTTATAGCTTTCAAAACAATCCCATTTCAAATGATTTAAACCAATCATTATTTTAAATCTGTTAAAGATAACAGATTCAAATCATAATTTTTCAAAACAATTCATTCATAACTTGGAAAACCATTTTCACTTCAATATTGAAATTCCTTTAATTAAACTGGAATTTCATTTCTTATCTGAAAGCTTTTATTCTTTTAAAACAACAGTTTCATTTCAGAAAATCTGATTCATTCATACGAGTGGAAATCCTTGGGTTAAATCCAAATTCTCAAAATTATACTTTTAAATGGTTTAACTTTATATAAACATATTTATATCATCTTTAATCCCTAGTTTCAAATCATAGGATTCAATTTCAAACTTGAATTCAAATTTAAATCAAATTATTTAAATTTTCAAAACTCGATTAAGTTATTCAAAATAACTTTTATCTTTGAAATTCTATTTCAAAAACTTTTCACTTTAAACCCAAATTTCTAATTTCAAAATCAATTGAAAATAAAATTTCAATTTCAAAAACGTCAAATTTACATTATCTGTGACTTAACCGATTTCCACGTGAAATCCATATTTGTGTGTGTAAAGTGTAGTCCAGGGGTTTCACACAATAGTGCAACACAATGAATCATCACATATCAGAATACAGAAATATAATTCGATAAGCGGTATAAGAACAACGCTTATCGTTCATTCACAGATCATAGATATATAAAGGTCACAGATAAGTAAACTACAGATCACAACATAAATCAGGATGTATCACAAAGCATCATATATCAGGGATATCAAACAATCAAGTCATTCAATAGAATCCAAACATTCACAAGTAAGGTCAGTTAATTATCTGATTTACCCAAATCAAATTAATTTCTTATGAATTTCTAATCCGGGTTAATTAATCATTAATAAATTACAAATCATTTTGATTAATTATTCTTTAATCATTTATTAACTAACCATTAATAATTAATAAATTATTCTTAAATTAATTATCCTTAATTAATCACATTGATTAATTAGCCCTTAATTTATTATCTTTCCTCTTAATCACCTTCATTAATTTATAATTCCTTAATTAATCTCAACATATCTAATTTAAAATAAACTTGTATTTATATTTCATACTTACTTAAATCATTTATTTCATTAAACCAAATTTAGAAATAAAATTTGAATATGATTTATTTTAACAAAATAACTTGAACATTTAATTTATACTACTTCTAAAATCTTTTTAAAAAAAAAACATTTCAAACATATTGAGTCAAATTAAACAACTATTTACTTACAATTTGTTTGAATACTTAGAAACTTGTTCCAGCTTTAAATTTCAAACCTAAAATGTGATTTGCTTTAAAATTTTCAAAACCCGGGTTGCTTAAACAACAACCCGAGTACATCCCCACAAAACACGAAGCCTGACCCGAGTTTTCTCGCGAGAAACTCGCGTACACCCCTGCTTCGAGTCGTAGCTCCATTTACTCGAACATCTCCCCGAGTCGAACTCGTCTTCTCCAAACGAAATTCGCCTGAACCCAAACGTGCACACGAACGTGCACGGTACACGTCTCCCCTCAGCCCTGGCCAACTACGATCGTCATGACCATCGCCTACAACCACTCGACCACATGCGAACCCAAAACCCAACCCAGATTCACGAATACATCAACGAATCGAAATTCGAACCTCCAGCTCGCAAAAGCTTCAGCTGCTCGAACCATAAAACCCATCGCCACCGGTCAACCTCACGCCGATGAACCTCGCCGTCCCCACCATCGAACCCCACGACCACGAGCTACCTTCTCCCCAAAAGCGAACGCCTCCGGTCCTATAACCAAGACGCCATAGCCATGGCCATACAACAGTGAAGAAATCAAAGAAAAACCCTAGTTCGATCCCATTCGAACTATTTACTCATTAGAAAAATTCTTTTACATTTTTCCCATAATCCACCATCTATAACCAAGCTTCGATCACAATTTTATCTCATATTAATGTGTGGATAATCGGCAACTCTCAAAATTCCAAATTTCGCATTAATACAAAATCCTCGTTTAATACCCAATTAAAAAATTATGATAGTATCATCTAAAATCATGATTTTTCATCACGATTACATATAGATAATCCAAATTCGAATTTAAAACAGTTGATTTTTAACCAAAGTTTGAGCTTCACTGTATTATCCTATTTAAACATTTTAACTTAATTTAAAATTTACAGAAACTATTTTTAAAATTATCTTCACATCCTAACAAACTATTTTCGTTTACATATCAAAGTCAGATATAGACTTTATTGGGAGATTTTGAATTTCTTTTATATCAAACCAAAACTGAAAACAGGAACAGAGCATGAGCAAACAGGTACTTGCACATACATACCAACACCAGATACATATCACAAGGAAAGCATGCTACATAAACTTGAGTTATTAAACCTTAAAAAAAAAATGTTACTCACAGTGGTTTTGAAGAAGAACAGGGTTGCTTTTTCTTTTGAAACAGGAGTGTGAAGATTTGCAAAGTTGAAACCTTTCTTCCTGATTCTCTGGTTTGATTTGCTTTAGTTTTAGATTGAAGTTGTTGAATTCATTTTCCAATTGTTTGTTTTGTTTACAGATGACATTCACTTCATTTTTTCTTCTTTCTTAGTTTGTTTGAACGGAACAAAAATGAATTGAAAGATAAGAAGGCTGATATAAGAAAGGATGTGTACAGGGTATTTCTATTCAATGGTGGCTGATATTAATTAGGCTTGTACAAATATATTTTATTTTGTTTCTAGTTGTACAATTCATCAGATTTCCCTTTTTTCTTTTGGTGGCTAATGAATACATTTGTACATGCATTAAATGCTCAAGTCCTTTGTGTCTTCATATGTTTGCATACTTGCACACATATGTCTATGTTTACTTGTTTGTTTCGGCTGAGATAATTTGGTATTACTTTTCTTTGTCTTCCTATACAAGCTTACATACTTATATCTATATTTCTTACTTTGACTAACCTGCATATGTTTTTGTACTTGCATTTTATTTGTTTGAACACTTTTACTTTGTTTTGTTTCTTATTTATGCATTTGTTTATTTAGCTAGCTTTGTATTTGTAAGCTACTACATACATATCTATGTTTATTCGTTTACTGGCAGATTTTTTTTCTTCTTCACTTGCTTATATTTGAATATATTTTTATTTTGCTTTGGCCTTATCTTCTTTGAAACCAAATAAAGTTCTATTTTTATTTTGTTTGTTATAATTTTACAAATTTGTTTACTTTATATTTTATATAGTTATCTTATATTTATATGTATATATTATTAGTTCAAATTCGCTCATATATGCTCAACACATATATATTCACATACATATAATATTTACAATATCTAAATTTTAAATGATTTAACATAGGATTTATTTGAGTTCGGGGAAACTCGCTTCACCTTATCGATTTATTCTACTATTTTCATTCAAAATTCAATGAATTATTAATTTAAATTAAATAAAAATCTGGGGTCGTTACAGACTTCCCCCCTTAAAAGAATTTCGTCCTCGAAATTACCAAGGAGACACAAAGATAGATGAAGAATATTTCATCAAATCAAACTGAACAACTATTCTGCATTCCGCTTACCAAATCAGAATATCAATAACAGATACACGAACGAATCTGTTTAAAACTTCACAAAATATTCGGGTTATCCAGATCTACGAAATATGCAGTGGCATTGGTTAGTTCGAAGTGATGACTAACCATTCGTAGAATAAATCGGAATCCCAAAGAATAGATAGATACATAGATACAATTTCCAAATTTTTAGTTTAGAACTAAGGTATACCTATCAACCATAACAAATAAAGCAATCAATTCATCCAAACAAACAATTCTGGCCTTTTGGAGTTTATGTCCCATTTTAATATATCGAATCTTCTTTCTGGATCTACCAGAAATTATCGAAGAATTGAGAAAAGAGATGTTGAACAAAAAGACTGATAGAGAAAATTTGTTTCCACTATTGTTACAGAGTATCGACCATTTTTAGTCGTATTCCCCTATCCCCTATCTCGTCCTCTTCTTACACTCATACTCACTATCAGTGGATAGCAAGAGAATTTACTGAGGTATTCGAACGGATATCTGAGAATTACTCATTCTAGGGTATACTTCACCCTATCTCTAATGAGCTACTTAACGTGTTATACTCCTGAGCTAAAGTTCAACCTTAGCTCTGATACCACATGTAACGTATCGGGTTTTGCCCGCTCGAAAATCAACATCCGTACTTCACATTGTACTAGAATGCCGCAGATTCGACCGTTCAAATCCGATTCGCCGGAGCTATAACACAATTAAGTAAATAACACAGCGTAAGAAAAGAATAACAATGATATCATATACAACAGAGTGATACAATGAATATCAATATACATCAGAGATATGATACAAGAAATAGCAGCGGAAAAGAAAAGATAACAACAGCAGCGGAACAATATCAATAGAAATGATAACTCCAAAATGATCTTCAGACAAGAATGAATCCACAACTCCAAGATAAGCAACTCCGATGAATGAACTAGCTCCAGATAATCTACTAAACCTGAATATCTGAAAAGAAACCCAACTCTAGACTGCTCGTGTGGAAAATTATGAGCACCCAGAGTTTAGGAAGGGAACAATAAACTCCGGATCAGTCATGGGACTGGTGTGAGCAACAAAAACAGTTTATCTTTAAACAACAACAAAAGGATTTTAAACATTGAAATCCGGAATGCTTTTGAAAAATGAAACTACCATAAGACCTCCCGCCACACACACAATGCAAACGCAGAATTGGAGGAGATTTCTTCTTATGATAGTCAAACATGCTTACTACGCAAATCATTAGATATTATTATTAGTGCATAGTGTAGAAAAACATTTCGAAAGTATAATATTAATCTTAGCCAACATACGACCAGTATCGTATGCCTACTATAGCTACCATCTAAACAGTGGTGACCACCGTACGTAAATGGCAGGTTCTACAACTAAAACCGTACAAGTTCCGTATTGTGAAATGGATTTCCAACAAATGGTCAGGCTAAGGAACTTCCTTCCGCCGCATGGGAACGCCTCTGGCGGGACGCCCCGAGAGACAAACTGCTCTCTGCCAACACAAGGCCGGGTTACCCCTGTAACAGGTAACTCACGAATATGCCACCCCCCGGTCCTTTGGGACCTTTATCCGAGGCGCCTCTAAACCAACATCACACATAATAAAGTGTATCCACATGAGTAAGTATCTGGGCTCCATACCATGATACCACCCCTTTCCAGAAGGAAATGACATACCCTAAAGGGCGCGACCCTCATAACCTTGCCGCAACATTCCTGTTTCGACCATTTCCGGGTTGTGAGGCCCTGACGAAGTCTCGTCCACAAAGCTACGCTTTTTCAAAAAGCCACGCTTTGGGTCAACAGATGATCAACCTATGATCACAAAGATAAATGATCAAACAAATGATCATATCACAAATGATCAAACACTGATCATCACACAACAACACTCAGCATGTCACATTACCAAATTGGGATATATCGTTGATAAATTTCAACTACATAACCTCTGAGCTCGTACGTCTCAGAGAAGGGTGTTAAGCTAAGAGAATAAATTCTCCGCCACCAACAGAAATGTATTTGAAAGAAATCGGCTTTATATCTCAAAGTGTAATGTCAGACATACAATCCATACAAGTCTGTTCCGGGATCGAACAGAACCGAAGGCACTTCTCACGAAGCCCTTGCAAATCTGGATAATTTCCAATCACGTCCGGACTTCCCGTCACTAAGGATGATAAAACCTCTATATCGGGGATCAGCCGATGCAGAGTAACTCGACGGTAATCCTTCCGTTTTCAAAAATATCCGGTCTTCAACACCGGTCTTCAAATGCTATCCATATACGACGTATCACATATTCGGAATGGGTTATACGACCCAAAGGTCCTCTCCCGGCTAAACCGAATAGTGAGCGTAATATTTAAAACATATGGATATGGGATTTCAATTAAGTCATAACTTAAAACCCAAAATCTTTCTTTTTAAATGGTTTCAATCGATTACCATTTCAAATCTTTTAAACAAAAAGATTCAATCTTTACGGTTTAAACAGTTTCCACACTTTAATCTTTTAAACAAAAGATTCATTCACAGATTTTCCAAATTAATTTCCATTTCAATTTGATTAACTCGTTAAACCTTTAAATCAAAGATTTAACTTATAGCTTTCAAAACAATCCCATTTCAAATGATTTAAACCAATCATTATTTTAAATCTGTTAAAGATAACAGATTCAAATCATAGTTTTTCAAAACAATTCATTCATAACTTGGAAAACCATTTTCACTTCAATATTGAAATTCCTTTAATTAAACTGGAATTTCATTTCTTATCTGAAAGCTTTTATTCTTTTAAAACAACAGTTTCATTTCAGAAAATCTGATTCATTCATACGAGTGGAAATCCTTGGGTTAAATCCAAATTCTCAAAATTATACTTTTAAATGGTTTAACTTTATATAAACATATTTATATCATCTTTAATCCCTAGTTTCAAATCATAGGATTCAATTTCAAACTTGAATTCAAATTTAAATCAAATTATTTAAATTTTCAAAACTCGATTAAGTTATTCAAAATAACTTTTATCTTTGAAATTCTATTTCAAAAACTTTTCACTTTAAACCCAAATTTCTAATTTCAAAATCAATTGAAAATAAAATTTCAATTTCAAAAACGTCAAATTTACATTATCTGTGACTTAACCGATTTCCACGTGAAATCCATATTTGTGTGTGTAAAGTGTAGTCCAGGGGTTTCACACAATAGTGCAACACAATGAATCATCACATATCAGAATACAGAAATATAATTCGATAAGCGGTATAAGAACAACGCTTATCGTTCATTCACAGATCATAGATATATAAAGGTCACAGATAAGTAAACTACAGATCACAACATAAATCAGGATGTATCACAAAGCATCATATATCAGGGATATCAAACAATCAAGTCATTCAATAGAATCCAAACATTCACAAGTAAGGTCAGTTAATTATCTGATTTACCCAAATCAAATTAATTTCTTATGAATTTCTAATCCGGGTTAATTAATCATTAATAAATTACAAATCATTTTGATTAATTATTCTTTAATCATTTATTAACTAACCATTAATAATTAATAAATTATTCTTAAATTAATTATCCTTAATTAATCACATTGATTAATTAGTCCTTAATTTATTATCTTTCCTCTTAATCACCTTCATTAATTTATAATTCCTTAATTAATCTCAACATATCTAATTTAAAATAAACTTGTATTTATATTTCATACTTACTTAAATCATTTATTTCATTAAACCAAATTTAGAAATAAAATTTGAATATGATTTATTTTAACAAAATAACTTGAACATTTAATTTATACTACTTTTAAAATCTTTTAAAAAAAACATTTCAAACATATTGAGTCAAATTAAACAACTATTTACTTACAACTTGTTTGAATACTTAGAAACTTGTTCCAGCTTTAAATTTCAAACCTAAAATGTGATTTGCTTTAAAATTTTCAAAACCCGGGTTGCTTAAACAACAACCCGAGTACATCCCCACAAAACACGAAGCCTGACCCGAGTTTTCTCGCGAGAAACTCGCGTACACCCCTGCTTCGAGTCGTAGCTCCATTTACTCAAACATCTCCCCGAGTCGAACTCGTCTTCTCCAAACGAAATTCGCCTGAACCCAAACGTGCACACGAACGTGCACGGTACACGTCTCCCCTCAGCCCTGGCCAACTACGATCGTCACGACCATCGCCTACAACCACTCGACCACATGCGAACCCAAAACCCAACCCAGATTCACGAATACATCAACGAATCGAAATTCGAACCTCCAGCTCGCAAAAGCTTCAGTTGCTCGAACCATAAAACCCATCGCCACCGGTCAACCTCACGCCGATGAACCTCGCCGTCCCCACCATCGAACCCCACGACCACGAGCTACCTTCTCCCCAAAAGCGAACGCCTCCGGTCCTATAACCAAGACGCCATAGCCATGGCCATACAACAGTGAAGAAATCAAAGAAAAACCCTAGTTCGATCCCATTCGAACTATTTACTCATTAGAAAAATTCTTTTACATTTTTCCCATAATCCACCATCTATAACCAAGCTTCGATCACAATTTTATCTCATATTAATGTGTGGATAATCGGCAACTCTCAAAATTCCAAATTTCGCATTAATACAAAATCCTCGTTTAATACCCAATTAAAAAATTATGATAGTATCATCTAAAATCATGATTTTTCATCACGATTACATATAGATAATCCAAATTCGAATTTAAAACAGTTGATTTTTAACCAAAGTTTGAGCTTCACTGTATTATCCTATTTAAACATTTTAACTTAATTTAAAATTTACAGAAACTATTTTTAAAATTATCTTCACATCCTAACAAACTATTTTCGTTTACATATCAAAGTCAGATATAGACTTTATTGTGAGATTTTGAATTTCTTTTATATCAAACCAAAACTGAAAACAGGAACAGAGCATGAGCAAACAGGTACTTGCACATACATACCAACACCAGATACATATCACAAGGAAAGCATGCTACATAAACTTGAGTTATTAAACCTTAAAAAAATGTTACTCACAGTGGTTTTGAAGAAGAACAGGGTTGCTTTTTCTTTTGAAACAGGAGTGTGAAGATTTGCAAAGTTGAAACCTTTCTTCCTGATTCTCTGGTTTGATTTGCTTTAGTTTCAGATTGAAGTTGTTGAATTCATTTTCCAGTTGTTTGTTTTGTTTACAGATGACATTCACTTCATTTTTTCTTCTTTCTTAGTTTGTTTGAACGGAACAAAAATGAATTGAAAGATAAGAAGGCTGATATAAGAAAGGATGTGTATAGGGTATTTCTATTCAATGGTGGCTGATATTAATTAGGCTTGTACAAATATATTTTATTTTGTTTCTAGTTGTACAATTCATCAGATTTCCCTTTTTTCTTTTGGTGGCTAATGAATACATTTGTACATGCATTAGATGCTCAAGTCCTTTGTGTCTTCATATGTTTGCATACTTGCACACATATGTCTATGTTTACTTGTTTGTTTCGGCTGAGATAATTTGGTATTACTTTTCTTTGTCTTCCTATACAAGCTTACATACTTATATCTATATTTCTTACTTTGACTAACCTGCATATGTTTTTGTACTTGCATTTTATTTGTTTGAACACTTTTACTTTGTTTTGTTTCTTATTTATGCATTTGTTTATTTAGCTAGCTTTGTATTTGTAAGCTACTACATACATATCTATGTTTATTCGTTTACTGGCAGATTTTTTTTCTTCTTCACTTGCTTATATTTGAATATATTTTTATTTTGCTTTGGCCTTATCTTCTTTGAAACCAAATAAAGTTCTATTTTTATTTTGTTTGTTATAATTTTACAAATTTGTTTACTTTATATTTTATATAGTTATCTTATATTTATATGTATATATTATTAGTTCAAATTCGCTCATATATGCTCAACACATATATATTCACATACATATAATATTTACAATATCTAAATTTTAAATGATTTAACATAGGATTTATTTGAGTTCGGGGAAACTCACTTCACCTTATCGATTTATTCTACTATTTTCATTCAAAATTCAATGAATTATTAATTTAAATTAAATAAAAATCTGGGGTCGTTACAGTAGTCCAACTCTAGATAATTTTCTATATTATCATAATACACAATAAAGAGGGACTCCTTTTGAGAGAGGGATTATTCTATGAAAGAAGGGACTTTCTTTTTGACATTCTTATAATGTTATTTGTATAGACTAGAGAAACCTCCTTACATTCTAAACCATCCTTCAAAGTTGTAACCTGTGCAGCCATTTGAGTATTTTTGGTTTTTGCCTGCTCAAGCCTTTTTTCCTGCAATTTCACCCTTTCCTTAGCCGCTAGCCTAGATTTACTCTCTTTATCCAAGTCGAAAACAAGTTTATTCTTTTCAATGATAACTTTATCTCTCTTTGTGGTGAATTCAAGAATTTGGCCCTCAAGGGACATAACTTTATCTGTCAATAAAGAAATTAGCTCCTTAAAATTTGGAATTTGATCGATAGATTCATGAGAAGCTTGTTATAGAAAAAACATGTGCATAGCCACCTAAAGTATACCAAAATATGTAATAAGTAAAAATATATGAAACCAAAATTTGTATTAACCAGATACGTAATGATACATACCATAATAAGTTGTTGAAAAAGAACATGGAGATGATCTTTAGAAAAAGTAGAAGGCTACAATGGTGCCAAAGAAGCTATTATTAGGGACTGAATGACCGAGCAAACAAAGTCATCAAAATCTGAAGGGATTGATTGGTTCGAAGCTTCAGATGGCAAAGATTCAGGAGGAGGAGGAGTTAGGCCAAACTCCGGGTACAGATTTGAAAAACAGTTATGGATAAGGGTTTAATGATGTCTATAATAGGGCTCGGTGTGTGAGTGACTTCTGTTTGGTCCTGAGTATTCTGTTCTGACAGGCTTAAATCAATAAAACTTGAGTCTTGGTTGATTATGGCCATGGCTGCATTCGATTCCTCAGCAATAATAGCAAGTGACTGATCTTCTCTAAGTTTGGCCTTTTTTAACTAGAGGAGGAATTGGAGCGCTAGACAGATCACTAGAATCCTTCTTTCTCTTACGACTCACAATAGCCTTAAGAGTGTCAGTAAAAGAGTCTACAACATAAGCAGCTTTGGTAGTCACAACCGAGGAGGAGGCAGAAGGCAGGAGTTTTAGCTTTCTTGGACATAGAAACCCAGGCGATAAGTGTTGCACCTAAGTCAAAGAAAGAACCATAAGATGACAATATAGAAAATTCTATCAAATCATAGTAAAAATTATCGAAAGAATTATGTTGAATCGGAGAATATAAAGAAAAGGCATTTTGATTGCCAACAAACAAAGCTTGATTCCCATGAGCATCTTTCTTGATCATTGGAGGCTCTCCGAGCACTGTATGGTTCTCTAGAATCAAGGAATACTTTTGAAGGTTAGCTTCGATTAGGACTTTAAACCTATCCCCGATAGTCCGAGAAGCCAAGCTAAAGGTACCAATTGTACTAACGATTGAAGGATTCATCCTCTTAGAAGTAGGTTCCGAAAAAGAATAGCTATTCTAAGAGAATAACAAAATGTAGTATAAATAAGAAAGAGAGAGAAAGCGGCAAGATTTACTAGGGGAAGACAAGGACCCCTTGATTCCAGGAGTATGGCTCTTAATATAGAAGAACTAGTTTACCCAATCCTTAGTTATGTTGATCAAATTAGTGATCATGCTCTTCGGATGAGGAAGAAGGCGATATATGTTAACCGTTGGTTGTTTTTCCGCCTTGAAAAGATTTACTAATGAATGAAGAGTTTTAACATCGAGAGAGGGAAGGTCGGCTTCTCTAGCCAGTAACTCAAGGCAGCTTAGATATGTATAAGAGTTGGGCAGCTGTTGTATTTGAGCAATCCTTAAATGATCCAAGAATCGAGTGGAGAATTCTGAAAGGGGGGTATCTCGAATGCCAGATATGATTTGGGGTAAAAGCAAAGAACTTTTTCCAAGGATTATCTATCCTTCCAGATATGCTTACCACCTTAGCATATATGTTGGTAATTCCAAATTGCTGAAGAATAACATCAACTTCATCCTGAGTGGTTATAGAAGATTAGATGAGTCTATAATCACCTTTTTCTGAAGAAGAAAAGGATTTAGAGCCCTTCTTACTAGCCATTTGTCTGCCATACAATATCATGCAATAATTAAGGAAGCATCATATATTTATGAAAGTTTAAAATATTTAAGAGAACATTAAAAAAGATAACTAGATGAAAAACTCATAAATAATTGGTGAATTCATAATCAATTGAAGGCAATTTAATTAATTACCAAGTTTATGACTAAATTTTGAACTCATAAGTAGTTATCAAGTTCATAACTATTTGATGATTCTCTAAATGATTATTGAGTTCATAATAAGATACCAAACTGCTTGTTATTGAGTTTGTAATTGGATGACGAATAGTTAGTGAATTCATAAACAAGTAAAGGTCCTTTAACTGGTTATCGAGTTATAACGAGATGTTGAACATGTAAATGGTTAACAAATTCATAACTAGAGCACCTTAACTAGTTATCAAGTTTATAAGAAATTGCCGAATTTTTAATTAGTTATCGAGTCCAAAGCGAGATATCGAACTTATAACTAGTTATTAAGATGTCGAACCCATAAATAGCCAGTGAGTTCATAACCATTTAAAGAACCTTTTTCATGACTAGATGTCGAACTTATAAAAGATATCGAATTTGTAACTAGCTAACTACCTTATAACTAGTTATTGAGTTTGAAACTAGTTAATAACTCTCTAAAGGGTTGTCGAATTTGAAACTATATAACAATACTCTAGCAGGTTGTCAAGTTTGTAGCTAGTTAATAAGTAATTATTGGATTCATAGCTAGTTGTCGAGTCACTAGCCAGTTGCCAAACTTACAACTAGTTGACGAGCTCATAACTTGTTATTAAGTCTTTAGTTAGCCATCGAATCTTGAACAAGTTGTCGAGTCTCTAACTAATTTTTGAATTTATATTTAGTTGGTGAATCTATGATTAATTATCAAACCTCTAACAGGCTATCAAGTCTCTAAGCATATGTCGAATCTTTAACAGTTATCAAAACCCCAATTCATTGTTAAATTTCTATAAAGTTTTCGGGTCCATGATGGTTATCAAAACCCAATTTATCATTAGATTTCTATCAAATACAAATTTCAAACAGAATTCCAAAATCATGATAGTACTTGAATTCAAACTGCCAATCAAACTCAAACAATTTGTAAAAGCCGATCCAAAAAACCCTAGTTTTCAAATCAAAAACCCCCATTTTTACATCTAAATTGATCAAAAGCGAAATCAAACCTTAACAAAGCAGAAATCAAAAGCTTCCTTTTGAAATTGTAAGATTGAAAGGGAAAATTATAATTGCAATTTCAGTTTCAAGTAAATCCTTTGGGAGAAGAAAAGGAATGTATTTATAGAAGAAGAGGGAAGAAGCTAGGAACGTTGATTCCTATTTAAATGGACGGAAGAGATTAGAAGATTTAGAATACCAGTAGGTGGCAATGGCAAAATTGAAATTATACTAAAGTATAATATGCTTTCTCTACATAGGGAGGGGGGTAAATGTTACTACAAGCATGAGTACTGAGCCTCGGGAACATGTCGATTTTAAAGATAACGAGAGATCTCGAGCCTACAGAAGGTAAAGTTAACAGGAAAAGTGATGCCAAACCTCTAAGGGTATCAGGCATTTAATAACAAAGAGGTGCCAACTCTCTAAGGATGTCAAACGTTCAAGTGGTTAACAAGCAGTAAAGAGATGCCAAATATCTAAAGGGTAACAAGCCTTTACAATAGCAGGTGTTGTTGAGCATTTAACAAGTAGAAGGTGGTGTCGAACATTAGCAATGAAGAAGGGTATTGAGCATGTAAGAAAATAAAGATATCGAACTGGTAAATAAATAGAGATATCGAGCTACAAAAAACTTGAAGAACAAGAGATGTCGACCTTCTACAGCATAAGGGTTGCCAAGTTTAATGATAGCAAGGTTGTCAAAGGTGTAGGAAGGGATGTCGAACCACTACAACAAAGAGTGTTGTAGACTATATAACAAAGGAAGAGTGCCACAACACTAGAAGATGTCGAGTGTTTAATTGAAAATGGAGGATATCGTTTGGTATAGCAACTATAATTGAACTTTTACAACAGTAATTGTTGTAAAGCATCTACAAACAATGAGGGGTATCGAGCTTTTACAAAGATAACAAATTCTGGAGGAATGATGAGCTTCAACATTAGCAAAGGATTTTGAGTCTTTACAAATAGCAAAAGGTGCCGAGACCATCAAGATGCAATGGTTGTCGAGTTTCTATAAGGGACATTTGTTATTGAGTTTCCACAAGCAAGAGATAACGAGTCTCTACAAATGAATGCTGAGATTCATTAGGATGAAGCTATCAGAGCCCTTGATTCAAAGCTATGACATGTGTCAATCATCCCGCGTGATTGGCACCCCTATAAATAGACCCCCATCATCATTCAGAAAGGGGCGGTTGATTCTTACTCTATTTCTCAAGTTTGAAAGTTATAAACTCTAAATCGAATAGGGGATTTTTTAGAGCCGATTGTATTTTTATGACTTTTTGCAAATAAGGACTTGAATATTCAACTTTGCACTAACATACTTCTCTTATACTTGTCTAATTAGTTATTTGTGATAATGGACATGCATACAACTTATTTTGACTTAGACTTAGATAATGGACATGCATATGACTTACTTTTGGACTTGGTCTCAACCTTGCATATATTCCTAAGCTTGCATAAGGCCACTTAACTCCTTATTCAAACCAGCTTTGTCTTGCCTTGTATATTTGGTTAGCGAAGAAATTTGCTAACAATTGGGAACTAGAAGGAGGACCCGAACCTTCGCCTCCCTACATATCCCTACAGAGGACTTTCCATATCCGACATGTCCCTATAGAGGACCTTCCATATCCAGCATATCCCTATAAAGAACTTTCCGTATCTGGCATATCATTACAGAGGACTTTCCATATCCAGCAATCCCTATAGAGGACTTTTCGTACTTGCCTAACCTGCTAAACTGCATAATGACTATCTCCGAGCAAGGATCTTCCAAACCTCATATTACTAAGGTCAGTTAAGCCTTATTCCTAAGCTTTTCGTACTTTGTCTCAAAATTGAACTTGCATTTATTCCTAAGCTTGCATAAGGTCAGTTAAGCCCTTATTCAAACATGCCTTGTCTTGCCTTGCATATTTGGTTGGCGAAGAAATTTGCTAACACATGTGTCTACCTCCTTTAGGAGATTGTATATGTGAAAAAAATTGATGAAAACTCCCTTATTTTCTTTTGCATATGCTTCATTATCCCTTTAAAGCTGAAATTTTAGTACATATAGAGGTCTTTTATATTATATAGTTAATTGTAATAATGGTTGCTAAAAAAACTGCACTAAATCAACATATGTAGCCCCTTTTTCGTCTAGTCCATGTTTGCCATGATCTTATTCTAATTTTGGCATGCCTCCATTAAGTTTTCAAAGATTGAATGGTTCTAGGAATACTATTGGGCAGGCGAGCATGGAGGTTCGAAATAGGAGGCTAAAAAACTCTATTTGTGATGTACATTTCTTTGGATCTACAAAACACTCTAGCCAACAAACAACGAGTTCTTGTTCATTATACGACTTTCTTATTTGATTTGAATTTTTGGAGGGGATATAACTTATTTCGGGAATTGGTAACCCATTGATGTTAATTCCTCCTCGATTCGGTGTTTTATGAGTCCATTGGGATTCTTGACTAAGATACTACTTCCATGCCATAAATTTTCATCTTTTTGCAAACACCAAACTGGTTTTGAGTTTGATTGAATCCTTCATCAAAAGAATTAAATTTAGAATTTATATTTCTACTAAAGTTGTTATTTTGTTTGCAGTTACCTCACAAGCTACCTCTAAAATTCCGCAATCGATATTGTGGACTAATATAACCCCGATGTTGAGAAGCAATTAAGTAAAGCTACTAATAGAGTTCTAAATAATTAAATGGGCTTTAAATAATAAAATGTGAATAATTTAGGATTAAATTATAAATATTGGGAATTAGAGATGATTTGAAACAATGAAATTTTTTAGAATCTATATAATGAAGTAATTTAAGAATTCTTAAGGATAAAATATTCTATTGAAATTTGAGAAAGGGTGAATTTGGTTAGAGGATTAAATTTGGAAATTATTTGATAGAAATGATTATTGACGAATTATTTTATTGACAATCATTTGTGAAGTGATAAATATTCAACAAATATGAATTAAGGTATTTAAAAATTAAAATTTACATTTATAAACTTGAAATGAACTTTTAAATGAACTAACAATGGTTTAATAATTTTATAAATTAGAATAACTATAAATAAAAGAGTTTTGGAATTTATTATAGTAAGGAATGAATTAATATTTAATTTAGAGAAGAAAATCCTTCATTTCTCTCTCTCTCCCTCTCTCTCTCTCTCTCTTAGTTTATTCAATTATTGAAGGGAGATTTAGTTTTATTTGGCAAGAGTAACCTCTTATTTCTCTTCCTTTAATTAAATTGATAGATTTATTTATTAAATGACATAGATAACCAAATTTATACTTATAATATATTGCAAGTATATCCAAATATTGTAGTGGCCTATAAATTCGAGCACTTCATTTTTGAATATCGCAACTTCTGAAATATAGTTAAATGTTATAAATGTGATCTTATAACCTTGTTAAACTCCTTTAAATTAATAAATAACGATAAGAAACCTGTTTTTGAAATTGATTTACAAAAATAAATACAAAGAAGAAATATCGATAATGTGACTGGAAATCATTTTAGCGATTAACAGCTTTTATTCAATATAAGTTGTTCAAACTTTTTTTTACGTATGCTAAATAACTTAGAAAATCATTAATAACTAATAAAAAATAGCACTAAATCACTTTAGAGAAGCTTATAGAAGGTTGAGTGGAGATATGATGGATGGATATATTTTCTAAGGCATGTGAGGTGGAAAGGTAAGAACATGGAAGCACATGGAAGGGGGTAAGGTTTGACCGATGAGGGGAGTGAGAGGAAGGTTAGCGCATAGCACTTGAAGCCTATATAAAGACATCCATAGTTCATGAACACACTTTTACATTTTTACAAAGTTAAACTAGTTCATCGTATCCTTCTCTCTTCATATATTTTCTAAATAAAAATCAATTCAAAACAACTTCAAATTAACTCAGACTTCTTTTATAAGCCAACTACAACATTACAACACCATCTAGTAACTTAAAGCTCGAAGATTTGAAGCACTCAAGCCCAAACCATAAAAGGCCGTGAGCACAAGGGGGAGGCTTCTTGCCTAGGCCATGCGCTTAAAGGGAAGAGGTAGGAAGTTTAGGAGCTTGCAAGTTGAGGTAGGAAGTGGAAGCTTGTACATGATTGTTTGCTTGTTTATGGGTGAGCTAACTCACCATTTGAATGAATTTGAAGTGAATATATTTTTGTTTGAATCATATGAATGTTGCTTGAGTTTATATTGTTTTATTTGCTTTATATTCTTACTTTGGAAAGAAAATGACATATGTAATTGATGGATATAGACTTGTATGACTTGTTGCGTATCCTTGAAACAAATCACATAGGGTTTGGTTAAACATAGGTTGAATCAGACTTGAGTTTGGAAGCAGATTTATAGAAATAGTAGTCGCTATAAATGCACTTTGAAAATGCCTTGTATTCGGCATTTTCTATGAATTTTTATAGAGAGATCCTCAAGGGTTTCTTGTCATAATTATAATGTATTTGTGTGTATACCAGTTACTGTAAAAAGTTGGGATGCTAAAGAGTTTGTTATCATATCGAAGAGTGGTAAAACTTTCATGCTTATAAAACTGGCCCAATGCATTACCATTTAAGCAGTCAACCGTAGCACTTCAAAAAAAATCTATCTTTGCCTCTGCACCTCTTTATAGCATTTAGTAAATGCTGTCTTTTCTATTTGAGAATTTAAATTGCTTTGAAATGACTTTAAACTTAATTATTTTACTTCAATCATTCTAGCAGTCTTTTCTAACATATATTAGAGTATTTTAAAAGTGTTT
Organism: Allium fistulosum; assembly: GCA_030737815.1. NCBI lineage: Eukaryota > Viridiplantae > Streptophyta > Magnoliopsida > Asparagales > Amaryllidaceae > Allium > Allium fistulosum. The sequence continues at coordinate 675,577,069 of CM060907.1, read as the reverse complement.
GGAATTTTTATAAATGTTTAACAATTAGTTATGAATTATTAAAGTAGAAGGTTTATTTTTATATAAAAGAAAACATGCTTTTCTTAGTTTTTAAATAAACTATAAAATGGATATTTTTAGGTAATATTTTAAATAAATGTTTTAAACTATATAATAAGTACTTTAACGTATAATTTAAGTGTATATAATTTTTATAAATTTGTTAATCATTTTATTAAAGTATTAAAAGCTTATGTAATATAATATGTTTTAAATTATTTTATTAAATATCTTATCTTATAAATAAATAAGTAAATATATAAATCATTTTAAAAAAGGTTTTTAAATTATAAACAAATGTTTTAAAAAGAAGTTAAGGAGTGCTTAAGTGGCTTAATCGTGTTTGTTTGGTTAACTTTTTATGGAAAGTTATTAATACTATACTTAAAATAAAAGCCGACGAAGTAGGCTTATCTATTTGTGAGAGTTAAGAATGTTGTTCGAGTAGGGTTTAGAAGCAATAGTGCTCTAATCTACTGGCTTCACCGTTGATTGAGGAATAGTTAAGTTGAAAAGGTCGAAAACATGAGTATACGAAACTCAATTTCCATTAGCAATCATTTTTAGAACCAGATAATTAACTAGTCCACTATCAGACTTGACTGAATATTAGCTTAGGAAGTATCTAAAAGCTTCATGGCTTCATACAGGTTGAGATCCTCTAGGGAGAAGCATTTGTATGAAACGTCTCTAGCTTTAAGAACTAGTATATACGTGGTCCTTCGGGGAGGACTCCTCTTTATATAGTTCACTTACTTCCAAAAGAACTAAAATTGAGTTTACCGGAAATTAATCGAATTAGTTTTGAAGTGCCTGAGATCGGTAAGTGTTTTACTTACCGAATACCACTTCGAAACTAGTATATGAGGCTACTTTTTGGAAGTGTTTGTGAAGTGAAATATTATAGAGTTGAATTGTCTATCCTAAGGTTAATTCCAACCGAGATGTTAGCGTTAACATGTTAGACTAATATTATAGAGTTAAATAATCTACCCTAAGGTTAAGTCCAAGGGAGAGGTTAGCGTTATTATTCATCGGTTAACTTGTGCTGGAATCCATTGAAAGGATTCGTGTTCTGTTCGAATAGTGAGGACTTGTTTCATTGTGTGAGAGATGCTGAATGTGACCTCGACATCGGAAATGGCTAAAGAAGGAGTAGGCTGCATAGCCTAGCTAACTCACGATTGGCTATATCAACTCCATATCTAGGGTATGCATATTGCTGTTGCTAGCTGGAGTTGTTGATACTTAGTTTCACGTGTTGGGGCATGGGCCAGTTATGTTTACCTTATGGTACATTTTATCTAGAGATACATGATGCTCGAAAGGTGATTTTTAATCCTTGTGCATGGAGGTCCGCTTCAGTTTACTGGTCTGCGAACGTACCTTAGCAGTTTTAGATGTACTTATAATATTGTTGTGCTATGAGTTGTAAGCAACACGGTTATTTTTAGATTTATATTCTACACCCTAGACATTATCTATTATATCACTAGGCCGTTTGGTTTCTTTTGAGGGGAAAACTATTGCGATGATTCGTACGGTCTCAAAAGTTACGGTTACATGTATTCCTGTATCTGGATTTTTCTCATACCAGACTTATTCCTGACACATGGTCTTTGTTTTTCTCTAAATTCCTCGTGCACTTTTTGAGTAGGCTGAGTAAAGAAGGTTTTACTTTGGACACTTCAGAGTTCAGGAGATGAGCTTGAGGCTTCCGTTATCTATCCATTTCTATTTCTATTGCATGTATTATGTATGTATCAGCATTGTGGAGACATGTAGTTATAACTATCCAGGTAGATGATAGTACTTAGGTTTTGTAACTTTGAAATTACTTTGTGTTTTAGTGTAACACTTTGTACTATCTTTTTGCATATTGTATATTATCATTCTGCTATGAGATTCTGATATTGTGTTCTTTCTTTCTTATTGTATTTCTTTTTCATTTTTACTTTACCCTAACTATCTGTTTTTCTGACACTTTGGTGCTTAGCACATAAATGTTATGGATGTTTTTAGTGTCGACATTCGAAGGTCAAAAAGTCAGGCCTTTGCATTTCGTATTAGAGAAAAGGTTTAGCGAATACCTTGGCTTTGGTTGGGTAATGCTCATTAGAGATAGGGTGAGTGACACCCTAAAATGAGTTGAGTGTATTATACGTACGAGAGTGTATTTGTATTTTTCTATAAACTTATCCCTTTTTCAGCTTTTCCTTAAGAGTAACTCTTTCTTTGAAATAACTCTATCCTTTTTTTATCTAAAATTTGATCTTCTATATTCAGGTAGTAAGAACTATGAGTACTAGAGCTGCTAATGCTAGAGGAGGTAGAGGTAGAGGTGGTCGGGGTAGTACTATCAGTAGTGATGGGATTCGGGCATCGAGGAATGTCGCTCTGATTGAGGAACCGATAGTGAATGTTGTGGAGGAGATCATATAGGTTCAGCCATAGATGAACTTTGCTTTGCTTTGCCATGATTATAAGTGGTTGTGCAATATTAAGTTCAATGGCATGGAGACTATCATTGAGGTTCAGACTTAGCTTAGTTCGTGTGATTGGATTTTTGAAGATATGAAGTTGGATAATGTGATGAAGCATCGTTTGACATTGCGTTATCCGACTGATGCATCTAAGGATTGATGGAGTTTGATTACTGTAGATGTCCAGGAGAATGATTTCTCTTGGGCCCAATTCAAGGAAGTGTTCGAGATGAAGTTTGTTTTGAAAGTTGGAAAGACTTTATTGTTTAGGTGCTTTCAATATCTGAAGTAGAGGGCTATGTCAGTTGCCGAGTATTAGAATAGGTTTAATGCATTATATCGGCTCAGGTTGGAGTTAATAGACACACTACTGAAGAAGAATGAGATGTTTATTGTAGGTATGCGTCCAGAGTTTCAATGGGACATGACGAATCATATTCAGGGATCTTTTGTGAATATGATTGGTATGGGTTTAAGGTTCGTGCGTTTGGCTCTAAAGTTGTCTATTTCTGCAGCAACTGGGGATAATAAGCGTAAGTTTTAGTCGTCGAGGGATATTTCTGGTTTATTTTATCATAAGTATGGAAATAAAGGACACTGTGCTAGGAACTGTAGGTCACATGGGGGAGGACAAGTGGCGAAATCACCATTAGTTACGGCACCGATTGCTAAGGTACCGAAGTTAGAACCACAGGCTGCCAAAGCTCAGTTTGTACCGAGGAGTTTCTATAATTGCCATCAGCCTAGTCATATAGTTAGGGATTGTCTAATGCTTCAAAAGAAACAACAACCTAGAGCTTCAGTGCTTGCTTCAGCACCTTTTGCATCTACAGCTACAAAGGGGAAGCAGGTTCTGGTAGGTATTTTATCTATTTATTGCATTCCTAATCATGTTTTATTTGATACTGGTACTTCTCTTATTTTCATTTCCAATAGCTGTGTTTATCGATTAAGATTGAAGCCAGTTATGGCTTCTGACTCTATTTGTGTGTTGAACCTTTTTAAGGTCTCAGCCAATCTTAGTATATTTTCTTAGGAGTTCCAATTACTTTTTTTTGACCAAATCTTTCCTTGTGATAGGTATATTCTAGGTGTATGGGGTTTGATTTTATGCTTGGGATGGATTAGTTATCTTGGAATAATGTAGTCTTGGATTATGATAAGCAAACTTTTGTATTGAAGAAAGGCAGGGAGGCTCTGACAGTGAATTGTGATGGACCTAGCTCGCTTATGTGTAGTTTTCTTTATTCTCTTGATGTGGTGGAAAAGGAATTGGGTTCGATCTTTGTTGTGTAGGAGTTTGCAGATGTCTTTGAAGAGGTGTCGGGTTTAATACCTCGTCATGAGAAAGAATTTCATATTGATTTGGTTAAGGATGCTAAACCTATCGTGTTACTATTTATAGGCTAGCACGAAAGGAGAAGTTGGAATTAACTAACCAAGTCAGCATTTATTGTGGAAAGGCATAATTTGATCGAGTCGTATGAATTGGGGAGCACCCGTTGTCTTTGCTAAGAAGGCGGACGGTTCCTAAAGACCATGTGTAGATTACCGTGAGCTTAACAAGTGAATTGTTAACAACAAGTATCCTTTGCCTAGGATAGATGAGTTGTTTGATCAGTTTCATGGTGCTCGGGTGTTTTCTTAGCTTGATCTTGCTATGGGGTTTCATCAGCTTAGGGTAGCATAGGAGAGTGTACCCTTGACAACTTTTAGGTATGATAAGTTTTATGAATGGTTAGTTATGCAATTCGACCTAACTAATGCTCCAACATATTTCATGGACTGGGTGAATTGGGTTTTCCAAGATGTGTTGAATAAGTTTATTCTTGTGTTTATTGATGATATTTTGGTCTACTCCAAGACCGAGGAGGAGCATACTCGCCACTTGAGGATTGTGTTAGAAACACTAAGAGAACATGTATTGAAGGCTAAGTTCTCTAAGCGTCACCTTTGCTAATCGGAAGTTAGATTCTTGGGTTATGTTGGAAGGTATTTTTATGGATCAAGCTAAGGTTATGGCAGTTTAGGATTGGAAGAGGCTAGAAAGAGAAATTAAGATTAGGATCTTCTTGGGATTAGTAGGTTATTACAAGAGATTTATTCAGGATTTCTCGAAAATTGCTTCACGCTTAACGAATTTGACGAAGAAAGAAGTCAAATTTGTTTGACTGATAAATGTGAGCAAGCATTCATAGAGCTGAAGGAAAGATCGACTAGTTCTCCTATTCTTTTGGATAGAGGTAAGGGTTTAACTGTTTACACAGATGCTTGTGTAATAGGTTTAGTTGCTATGTTGATGCAGCTTGAAAGGGTTATCGCTTATGCCAATCGGCAGCTCAAGCCGCATGAATCGAGGTATCCAACCCATAGCTTGGAGTTGCTAGCAGTTGTATTTGCATTGAAGATATGGATACATCACTTGTTAGGTGAGAAGTTCGAGTTATATACAGACCATAAATCTTTAAAGTATCTTTTCAGCCAAAAGGACCTTAACATGAAGCAGCATCGGTGGTTGGTGTTTCTTACATCCTATATTCAAGACATTTTATATATGCTAGGGAAAGCTAATTTTATAGCTAATGGGCTCGGTAGGAGGTATGCAGTTGTAGCAAATGTAGAGGTTCATTCTACCCTGATTAGCCATATCGAAGGGAATCATCTTAGAGATCTTCGTATTGCCGAGATAGCCAAAGCGATGAGCGAGAATAAGGCACTGGAGAGGTGGTTGGGATTCAAAGTAGATAGCCGTGGTATAGTGAAGATGAACGGAAGGTTGCGCGCCTCAGATGTTAATGTGATTAGGCAAGAGGTACTAACGGAGAGTTATCATTTGTGATTGACAATATATCCAAGGGTTACTAAGATGTATCAAGACATGAAGCAAACATTTCGGTGGGAAGGCATGCAAAGAGTTGTTTCCATATTTGTGAGTAGGTGTTCCAACTGCCATAAGTCAAAGACATCCACAAGAAGATAGCTAGACTACTTTATCCATTAAAGATTCCTAAGTAGAAGTGGGAGAAGATGTCTATGGACTTCATTGACGGGCTACTGAGATCGAGAAAAGGTAACAAATGTGTTTGGGTTATTATGCACCGATTGACCAACAGTGCACACTTCCTACCAGTTAAGACTATGAGGATGACTTCTAGTTTTGCTAAGTTTTATGTTAAGGAGATCATCAAACTGCATGGAGTTCTCTTTGATATCATGAGTGATAGAGATCCGATATTCACAAGCCAGTTTTGAAAAGGGTTGCATAAGGCCTTGGGGACATAGCTTAGTTTGAGTACTACTTACAATCCACAAACTCATGGGAAAATGAAGAGGGTAAATTGAGTAAAAGAAAACTTTCTTCAAGCTTGTATTTTTTATTTTGGGGGTTCGTAGGAAGACCACTTACCACTTGTTGAGTTTTCTTACAACAACCGTTACTAGGCTAGCATCGAGTGGCACCTTTTGAAGCGTTGTATGGTAAGCCTTGCAAATCTCCATCATGTTGGGTGGAATCTGGAGAACGTCTAGTACTTGGGCTGGATGTGATTTTGAGAGGCGTCTAATAAGGTAATGGTGATACGGAAGACAATCAAGAAAGCGCAAAATTGCTAGAAGAGCTATGCAGACGAGAGGTGCAGAGACTTGGAGTTCTCAATTGGGGACTTTGTGTCCATAAAGGTCACCCTAGTGAGAAGTGCAGTTCAGTTTGGAAGAGCTGGGAAGTTGGCTCCTTGTTATATAGGACCATCCCCATTCCGAGGAGGATTGGTACACTTGCATATAGAGTTGAGTTATCGACTAGACAATCGGGTGTGCACAATGTGTTTCATGTATCGTACTTGCGTAAGTTTGTGCATAATCCTTCTACGGTAGTGGAAGCGTCACAGCAAGATGACTTGGAGGTTGAGCCAAATTTGATTATTCTGAGGCAACCTATTCACATAGTTGATCGAAGTGATTGAGGGCCAAGGTTGTGAAGTTGATCAAGGTACATTGGAGCGAGGATGCTTGGGATTGTACATAGGAGATGGAGGATAGTTTGATGGAGTCTTATCCGGAGTTGCTTTTAGACTAATGGTTTCTTCTAATCTTAGTGTATCTTTTATAGTGTACTCACCGATTGTGGTGTAGTCACTTAGTATGCATTTTGGTTTGCAGTCTGGTTTGCATATAGTTCAGTAATACTCTATATATGTATCTTGTTTCTTTTACCTTCTTTGATTGTCGTTCTTGTTTGAATTTTGAGGGTGAAATGTTCTAAGTGGGGGAGAATGTAGCGACCTGTAAATTCTAACACTTCGTCTTTGAATATCGTAGCATTTGAAATATAGTTAAATGTTATAAATGCGATTTTATAACCTTGTTAAACTCCTTTTAATTATTGAATAATGTTAAGAAACTTGTTTTTGAAATTAGCTTACAAAAATAAATACTTAGAAGAAATATCGGTAACGTGACCGAAAATCGTTTTATCGATAAATAACGTTCTATTCAATATAAGTTGTTCAAACTTTTTTTACTTACACTAAATAACTTAGGAAATCATTAATCTCTAATAAAAATAATTAGCACTAAATCATTTTACAGAATCTTCTAGAAGCTTCTAAAAGGTTGAGTGGAGATATGAGTGGAAGGAGATATTTTCTAAGGCATGTGAGGTGGAAAGGCAAGCACATAGAAGCACATGGAAGGGGAGTAAGGCTTGGCCGGCTAGGGGGAGAGATGAAGGTTAGAGCACACCACTTGAAGCCTATATAAAGACATCCATAGTTCATGAACACACTTTTACATTTTTACAAAGTTAAATTAGTTCATCATCTCCTTCTCTCTTCATATATTTCCTAACTATAAATCAATTCAAAACAACTTCAAATCAACTCAAATTTTTTTATAAGCCTACTACATTACAACACCATTTAGATACTCAAAGCTTGAAGATTTGAAGCACCCAAGCCCAAACCATCATAGGCCGTAAGCACAAGGGGAGGCTTTTTGCCTAAGCCGTGAGTATAAAGGAAGAGGTACGAAGTTTAGGAGCTTGCAAGGTTGAGGTAGGAAGTGGAAGCATGTACTTGATTGTTTTCTTGTTTAAAGGTAAGCTAACTCACCATTTGAATGAATTTGAAATGCATATATTGTTATTTAATCATATGAATGCTACTTGAGTTTATATTGTTTTATTTGGTTTTGATTCTTGCTCTGGAAAGAAAATGGCATATATAATTGATGGATATGGACTTGTATGACTTTGTATGACTTATTGCATAGCCTTGAAACAAAGCATGTAGAAAATGGTTGAACATAGGTTGAATCAGACTTGAGTTTGGAAGTGGTTTTATAGTGATAGACTTTATACATACACTTTAGAAATGCCTTGTGTTTGGCATTTTTTATGAATTTTTGTAGAGAGACTTAGGGGTTTCTCCCCATAATTATGACGAATTATGAATACTAGTTACTATAAAAATTGGAATCCTAAAGAGTTTGTTATCATATTGAAAAGTGGTAGAGCTTTCATGCTTATAAAACTGGCCCGGTTCATTACCATTCTCAACAGTCAGCCGTAGAACTTAAATACACTATCTTCGCCTTTGCACCTCTTTATAGAATTCAGTAAATGCTATATTTTCTGTTTGAGAGTTTAGATTGCTTTGAAATGACTTTAAACTTAAGTATTTTACTGAAATATTTTTAGCAATCTTTTCTAACATATATTAGAGTATTTTAAAAGTGCGTTGGAATTTTTATAAATTTCCAATAATTATTTATGAATTATTAAAGTAGAAAGTTTATTTTTATATAAAATAAAACATGCTTTTCTTGGGTTTTAAATAAATTATAAAATAGATATTTTAGGTAATATTTTAAATAAATGTTTTAAACTACATTATAAGTATTTTAAAGTATATTTAATTTTTTTTAAATTAGTTAATCATTTCATTAAAGTATCAAAAGCTTATGTAATATAATATCTTTTAAATTGTTTTGTTAGATATATTTTCTTATAAATAAATTATTGTGTGTATATATCATTTTTAAAAGAATTTTAATTTATAAACAAATGTTTTAAAATAAGGTCTGGGAGTGCTTAAGTGGCTTAATCGTGTTTGTTTGTTTAACTTGTTTATAGAAAGTTATTAATACTATACTTACACTTAAAGCCAATGAAGTTGGCTCATCTATTTGTGAGAGCTAAGAATGTTGTTCTAGTAGGGTTTAGAAGCAATAATGCTCTAATCTACCAGCTTCACTCTTGATCGAGGAATAGTAAGTTGAAATGGTTGGAAACGTATTAACTATAAGAAACTTGATTTCCATAAGCAATCTTTTCTAGAGCTAGATAGTTAACTAGTCAACTATCGAACTTAACCAAATATTAACTTAAGAAGTATCTAAAAGCTTCACGGCTTCGTACGGTTTGAGATCCCTTGGGGACGAGCATTCATATGAAAAGTCTCTAGCTTTAAGAAGCTATATATAGGAGAACCCCGAGGAGGTCTCCTCTTTATATATTTCGGTTACTTCTAAAAGAACCAGAATTATGTTTACCGGAAATTCATCAAATTAGTTTTGAAGAATCCGGGATCGGTAAGTGCTTTACTTACGAAATACCAGTTCATAACTAGTATACGAATCTATGTTTTGGAAGCAGTTGTGAAGGGGAATGTTATAGAGTTAAAATGTCTATCCTATAGTTAAGTCCAAAGGAGAGGTCAACATTAACATTTTAGACTAATGATATAGAGTTGTGTCTATCCTAAGGTTAAGTCCAAGAGAGAGGCCAGTGTCTCCATTCGTCAGTCAACTTGTGTTGGAATCCATGGAAAGGATTCATATTCTGTTCGAGTAGTAAAGACTCGGGTGAGAGATGCCGAACGTGACCTCGACGTCAGAAACAGCTAATGATAGAGTAGGCCGCACAACCTGGGTTTTATGTAACGAACGCGATTTTTCGTCGCTCAAAAATCGACATTAATACATTCACTGTATCAACTGCCAAGCAATCGAATGCCGGAAAATCGAATTGTTATGGAGAAAAAGAAGAGGTAGAAGAAAACAGAAGAAAAGAGAAAGAAGAAATAACAAAAACACAGAAACAGAAACATAATCTCACATTCGCAGCGGAACAACATATAATAGATAAATGAATAATCTTTAAAACAAAGAACTATATAATTTATACATTACATCATCATCAGAGTTTACAACAACAGTATACAACACAACTGGACAGTTATATGAACTTGTCCATATACAGAATACATAACGGAATAACACTATCATATACAAGTGGTACGTCTCGCCATCCAGCTCGCCACTAAGCTCCACGGCACTTCAAATTCCAGAATAATCTGATAACCTAACTCTAGACTGCCCGTGTGGAAAATGATGGGCACCCAGAGTTTAGGAAGGAAACAATCAACTCCAGGTCAGTCATGGTGACTGGTGTGAGAACTAAAACAGTTTATCTTTAAACAATCAACCACAAAGAAAATAAAACAATTTCACAATGCTTTTGGAAAATGAAACTACCATAAGGCCTCCCGCACACACACACAATGCAAACGCAGAATCGGAGGAGATTTCTCCTTATGATAGTCAAAGATGCTTACTATGCAAAATCATTAGATTATTATTATTATTAGTGCATAGTGCAGAAAAACATTTCGAAAGTATAATATTAATCTTAGCCAACATACGACCATTGTCGTATGCCTACTATAGCTACCATCTAAACAGTGGTGACCACCGTACGTAAATGGCAGGTTCTACAACTAATACCGTACAAAGTTCGTATTTGGAAGATGGATTTCCAACAAATGGTCAGGCTAAGGAACATCCTTTCCTCCTGCCGAATGGGATCGCCTCTGGCTGGACGTCCCGAGAGACAAACTGCTCTCTGCCAACAAGGCCTGGTTACCCCTGTAACAGGTAACTCACGAATATGTCATCACCAAGTCCTTTGGGACCTTTATCCGAGCGCTCGGTAACCATCATCACACATAATAAATAAGTGTATCCACATGAGTAAGTATCTGGGCTCCATACCATGATACCACCCCTTTCCAGAAGGAAATGACTTACCCTAAAGGGCGCGACCCTTATAACCTTGCCGCAACATTCCTGTTTCGACCATTTCCGGGTTGTTGAGGCCCTGACAAAGTCTCGTCCACAAAGCTACGCTTTATACAAAAGCTATGCTTTGGGTCAAACAAATGATCAACCTATGATCACAAAGATAAATGATCAAACAAATGATCATATCACAAATGATCAAACACTGATCATTTCACAGCAACACTCAGCATGTCACATTACCAAATTGGGAATATATCGCTGATAACCTTCAACTACATAACCTCTGAGCTCGTACGTCTTAGAGATGGGTGTTAAGCTAAGAGAATAAATTCTCCGCCACCAATAGAAATGTATTTGAAAGAAATTAGCTTTACATCTCAATTTGTAATGTCAGACACACAATCCATACAAGTCTGTTCCGGGATCGAACAGAACCGAAGGCACTTCTCACGAAGCCCTTGCAAATCCGGATAATTTTCAATCACGTCCGGACTTCCCGTCACTAAGGTGATAAAACCTCTAAATTGAAGATCAGTCGATGTAGAGTAACTCGACGGTAATCCTTCCGTTTTCAAAAATATCCGGTCTTCAACACCGGTCATCAAATGCGATTCATGACGACGTATCACATATTCGGAATGAGTTATACGACCCCATGGTCCTTTCCCGGCTAACCCGAATAGTGAGCGCTTATTCAAAAATAAGTGTGGCATTCAAATTCAAGCACATCACAATAAATACCCATTCAAGGTAATTATTGATAGTCGGTTAGTTAACTATCAATAAAGATGCGCAGCATCATCAGATTCCAAATAATTTTCCAAATTATTTATCTTCCCAAAAATATCTTTACAAGATATATAATTTCCACACTTTAACTATTTGAAAACAATTTCAAATCAATTTCCACATCCCAATTTATCTTTAAAGATAAAATCTCAAAACATTTCACTTCATATTGGAAAAAACATTTCCATACCTATTTAATAATAGGTAATTCACAAATCCATTTATTTTCAACATTTGAAAATACTCAATGTACTTAAATCAAAATTTAAGTATATATTTCATTCTTTAAGGAAATCATTCTCTTTCACAAATTTTATTTGAGTCAAAACGAATGTTGCGTAAAACATCGTTACAACAACCCAAAATCACTAGTATAGGGATTCGAAATTTAGATAGATATATAAATCCCAATACTATAAAAAACATTTCCTTTCGGAAACCATTTACTATAACAACAGTGTTATAGTCCACCATTTCCTTATTTCTCGAAACGTCTATTTCAACAATAAATGTTGAAATCTATGTTTTCGATACTTAACACGTTTTAAAACATCTTTTAAAACAATTACTTCATTTCGTAATATCACTTTTCCAAAACATATCCATTTTATCTAATAATATATTCACTGTCCAAAATCATGAATATACTTTCTTATCTGATTTCAATGTTTCCACACATTTTATTTAAAGGATTATCCACTGTCCAAAATCTTGAATATACTTCCTTTAATAAGTTATCAAAATTTAACTTATCAAAATAAGTCGTTTCTCGGATTTACAAATCTATGTTCATAAATTCCATTGGTATTTTATAACAACTTAACTTATAAAAGTACTTTATTAACCAAATCAATTTATAACTCAATTATATACCAAAAATCCATATTATAAGTTAAATACTTATAATTCATTTATTTGCAAAAAAAATTCTTTTAAAACTTCACAAGTTATAAATCTTATTACTTATAAGATTTTATTTATAACCTTATTTTCAACATTAACAGAACTCCTTTTAGAATTCCATTATTTCGATTTTAACACTTATAAAAACTCATTTTATAATTCCAGTATTCTTAATTTATAAAATATCAATTTTATAAATCTTTTATATAAATCGTTCATAATAATAATTCAAAAATCCTAATTTAAAATCAAACTCGTTATTTTTAAACTTCAAAAAATGAATCCGATGATGCAACAGCACCAAATAGTCAATCACAGCATCCAAACATCATATACCATCATATGATAACAGAATATACAACAATATCTATAAATAAATCACTACGGTGAGGAATCCAGTTGGATCCCTCCAACCTGTTTCCCTGCATCCAAAGATGTTAGCACAATACCAATTCCGCTCTAGTACGGAATTATCGCGGTATATGGGTTTAATAAATATTATCCGCTATTATGCGGCACAATAGGGTCTCATCCGCTAAATAATGCGGGAAATCAACAACTGCAATATATACATATACCAATATGTATATCTCGCTATATATATATAAATAATACCAATTCCACTTCAATGTGAAATTATCGCGGTATATGTTTTTAATAATTAACATCCGCTTAATAACGGCGTATAATGTCTATTTATCACAATAAATAGCAATCATCATTCAATTCACACAATCAAGCAATTTTAAATTTAACTATTTAAAATTTAAATCAAAACAAAACATTCGATTGAGTGAGGAGTTCTCACCTTGATTTCAATTCCGTTCCAGTACTTATTTCGAATAAAATTAAACGAACGTTTAATTTCACTCAAAATTTTCACTGACTCTGATCGCTTCCAATTCAGTTCCATAGCGTAGTTCTCGTCCATACGATTCCAACGCAACTGGTTTCGTAATTTTCTGACCTCGTATCAAAGATATACATAGTTTTAAAGATTACACGAGTTTAAATTATAATTATTTACAAATAAAAAAATTTATTTCAAACCCTACTCAATCTCATCCGCTCGTTCTAGATCCAACCTCCGCACACACGTCTTCCTCTTCTCCCCCCGTTCGCTTCTTCCAGGTCACGAAAGAACCCACGCCGCCCTTCAACCCTAATCACGCAACCTAAAACAAGCACCTCCAGGCCGATCAGATGATGTTGCTACGTGCGCCTCCCCTGCCTCGACACACGGCCCAAGTGCGGCATCACCAGCAGCCACCGTCATCGAGAAAAACGCTGTTGAATGCATGCCCTTCGAGGCCAAATTGCCGTCAATCCGTGATGAATTAAACGATCTTGACCGTTGAGAATGTAGAGCTTGATACGCTCTACAAAGTTGTAGTTAAACGTTTTTGAAATTAGTTTGTGGATTAAGAGAAAATAGAGGAAGAAGATTGACAACTTTCGGCCATTGATAATTGGAGTGGCGGCTGTAACGTTTAGGGTTAGGGTTTGTTAACGTATAGGTATATATATGTATATAAATGATATTAAATTTATTTTAAACGACTTTTTCAAACGATCTCCAAATCTGACGTGCCGCCTGGCGTTCGTAAGGTTTACCCCGCGTTCCGAACACAATGGAACGTGTTTCGGAGGCTAATTTGATCGTATGTGTGAGATATGACAATAAACGATCAATTTAAATTAAATCGATTTAAACCGATTTCAATGCATTTTGGCTTGCCCCGGACAAACGGTACATCCGATTGACACGAAATTTGAAACCTTACAATAATATCATATTACGGATCCGATGAAACTGGTTTCATCGTAATCCGAGACTTTTTGAAAAATGACTATTTTAACTCGCCTAATTAATATTAAAACAATTTCGATGCGTTTCGAGCTGCCACGGTCAAACGACAATTCCGATTGCTATGAAAATTAAAATCCGATAATAACAAACTATTACGGATCCAATGGAACTGGTCTCGTCCAATTCTGAGACTGTTCGAAAATTGGCCAATTTCTCTAGTCGATTAAATATTAAAATATTCAATTTTCACAGATTAACTTTAAATTCAATTTTAAAAGTTCTGTAACATTTCTATAACTTTAATATGATTTAATATAACTTTATAAATCATTTTCAATCACATGTAATCAAGATTTCAATTATTTCTGGAATTTCAAATATTAAACTATCGATTTAATTATCCAATTAAATCCAGATATTCGAATTTTAAATTATTCGACTTATTAATTCTACAAATTAATATTTAAAATCAATTAAATATTCGAATTTCAAATGTCAGAAATTCTGGGTCGTTACAAACTTCCCCCCTTAAAAGAATTTCGTCCTCGAAATTACCAAGTAAGAAGAAGATACAAAATCTATTAACTTTCCAAAACAAACCATTCAAATTAGATTTACAATCTCTTAAGTGTTTAACTTTTCCAAAATTCATAGTTAAACCTCTTACAAAAACTTTACTAAGTTTCCAAATCATACTTAGTTTTCAAAATTTTCCAATTTTTCCAAAAACATTCTAACGCCTTAAATTTTCAGAAAAATTCGCCGGAGTCTCCTTTGCGCGGCTCGATCCGAAAAAAAATGACAGTGTATATATATCACAAATATACATCTCATCAAGTGATGAGACATCCCGTAGGGAAAAAATGTAAAAGTATGATATTTAATCCGAGATATGTACCTTATATATTTTTAGCGAGCGTATACGACTAATATAGCGCGAAAGCGAGCTACAAATGCGAAGCAAACGCCATCCGCACCTACTAAACACTCAATCAAACAAATGAGAACATGTATATAGAAAATAATATCAATATACATCATATAGCAACATAATAACTATATGTGCTAACATAGCAATGCAACAAAAGCAATAAATGCAACCATTATCCAATAAACATTCAACTATCATCCAACAAATTCGTAACCAAATTAGTTTACTTTCATTTCTCATTAACATTCAATGAATTGGTTTTCAATTTAATCACATTTGATTGTTGATATTGAATTTTACTAATATTCATTCGTTAAAATTCAATTAGTTTACATTCACTAATTCACATTTGTTCACTTACAAATCAAATTCAATTTCTATTCAAATTTATTTACTTTCAATTTGAATTCAATTACATAGCTTTTAATTTCGCTAATTTACTTTCATTAATACTTAATGAATTTATATACAATCAACTAACACCCATATAACAACCAATATATATTCAATACAACCAAATTATTTAATTTCATTCAATTTGGTTCAACACCGTTAATTCCAATTGGTTTAATATTAAATTGACTGATATTCAATTTATTCAACTAGCTTTAATGAATTAACACTTATATTCATTAATATTTTTTTTATATCAATTATTTACATTCAATTGATTAACATCCAATCCATTTATTCAATTCAATTGCTACTTCATTTTACAAATAAAATTGAATTTCATTTATATAACTCAAGTTCATATTCATTTAATAAATTCACTTTATTAATTTACTTTGATATCAAAATCAACTTCATTCAACATCACTTAAGTTATATTCCATTTCAACCATCATTTGTTTAACTTCTTAACATAAGTTTCCACTTATTAATTAAATTTAGATTCCCATTCTAAATAAATTCTATTTAACTTTTACTTAAGTCAAATTCATCACTTATTCAAATTCACATCTCATTTTGCTTAACAAAATTGTTTAACCATTTTTAACAATCTATTTTACTTACATTTTCTCACTTTTAATAAGTTATACAACTTATATATTTAAACTTCCAAATCTGATTTAATCTATTTAACTTTCTTTTAGTTAAATTTCACATCATATTTCATTATGCTACTCAAATTCATTAACTTTACCAAAGTTAAATCTATTATCTCATATTATAAGTATAAATCTTATTTCACTTATATTTATCACTTTACAACTCGGATTTTAAATCAAATTTGTTTTTCACAACAAAACTTCAATTTCCAATTTACTATGGGTAGCAAATCAATCACACAGAAACTCGAAAATGATACTGATGATGCTGCAGTCACCACCGTACTATTTCCCAGTAACAATAGTGAATTCAGTGCTTTAAATTCTTTCAAAAATCTCATTTATTTATAAATCACATTACAAATCTTTTATTATAGAATTTCTCTATTTATATATAAGATTATTTTACCATTATAAATCATATTAATTATAACTCCATATTTATAATTCATTCTCTTATATTATTCATTCTTTCACAATTGTTGTTTTATTTAACTTATTCAAACAACTTTTATTTACTTATATATATTTACATTTTCAACAACCAAACAATCAATCAATTGTATACACTTTAATAATTCTGAAAAATTATTTCTTTATATATATAAAATATAATCAAGGTAAAATTATTTCATTTACCCAATTTAAAACAATATCGTGCCGAATTGTTCTGAACAAGTGTTTAGAGATCCCTATCGATAGAGTTGTACGGACTATACCGACCAGAATCCATATACCACTCAACAAACCAATCATCACAATATAAAACAATTTTTTATATTCACTAACAAATACGCGCTCGTATCTATTATTACACTCAACTCATTCTAGAGTACTACTGACTCTATCTCTAATGAGTAACACCCAACAGAGCAGGGTTGTCGCTTAACCATATGCTCTGATACCAAATGTAACGAACGCGATTTTTCGTCGCTTGAAAATCGACATTAATACATTCACTGTATCAACTGCCGAGCAATCGAATGCCGGAAAATCGAATTGTTATGGAGAAAAAGAAGAGGTAAAAGAAAACAGAAGAAAAGAGAAAGAAGAAATAACAAAAACACAGAAACATAAACAGAATCTCACATTCGCAACGGAACAACATATAATAGATAAATGAATAATCTTTAAAACAAAGAACTATATCATTTATACATTACATCATCATTAGAGTTTACAACAACAATATACAACACAACTGGACAGTTATATGAACTTGTCCATATACAGAATACACAACGGAATAATACTATCATATACAAGTGGTACGTCTCGCCATCCAGCTCGCCACTAAGCTCCACAGCACTTCAAAATCCAGAATAATCTGATAACCTAACTCTAGACTGCCCGTGTGGAAAATGATGGGCACCCAGAGTTTAGGAAGGAAACAATAAACTCCAGGTCAGTCATGGTGACTGGTGTGAGAACTAAAACAGTTTATCTTTAAACAATCAACCACAAAGAAAATAAAACAATTTCGCAATGCTTTTGGAAAATGAAACTACCATAAGGCCTCCCGCACACACACACAATGCAAACGCAGAATCGGAGGAGATTTCTCCTTATGATAGTCAAAGATGCTTACTATGCAAAATCATTGGATTATTATTATTATTAGTGCATAGTGCAGAAAAACATTTCGAAAGTATAATATTAATCTTAGCCAACATACGACCATTGTCGTATGCCTACTATAGCTACCATCTAAACAGTGGTGACCACCGTACGTAAATGGCAGGTTCTACAACTAATACCATACAAAGTTCATATTTGGAAGATGGATTTCCAACAAATGGTCAGGCTAAGGAACTTCCTTTCCTCCTGCCGAATGGGATCGCCTCTGGCTGGACGTCCCGAGAGACAAACTGCTCTCTGCCAACAAGGCCGGGTTACCCCTGTAACAGGTAACTCACAAATATGTCATCACCCGGTCCTTTGGGACCTTTATCCGAGCGCTCGGTAACCATCATCACACATAATAAATAAGTGTATCCACATGAGTAAGTATCTGGGCTCCATACCATGATACCACCCCTTTCCAGAAGGAAATGACATACCCTAAAGGGCGCGACCCTCATAACCTTGCCGCAACATTCCTGTTTCGACCATTTTCGGGTTGTTGAGGCCCTGACGAAGTCTCGTCCACAAAGCTACGCTTTATACAAAATCTATGCTTTGGGTCAAACAAATGATCAACCTATGATCACAAAGATAAATGATCAAACAAATGATCATATCACAAATGATCAAACACTGATCATTTCACAGCAACACTCAGCATGTCACATTACCAAATTGGGAATATATCGCTGATAACCTTCAACTACATAACCTCTGAGCTCGTATGTCTCAGAGAAGGGTGTTAAGCTAAGAGAATAAATTCTCCGCCACCAATAGAAATGTATTTGAAAGAAATCAGCTTTACATCTCAATTTGTAATGTCAGACACACAATCCATACAAGTCTGTTCCGGGATCGAACAGAACCGAAGGCACTTCTCACGAAGCCCTTGCAAATCCGGATAATTTTCAATCACGTCCGGACTTGATGAACGTATTTTTCTGCATATTAAACCGTTTGTTTCATATATTTTTATTTTAATAAAGCGGTACTATACGGGTATTTTGTTGTCGTTTTGCAGATTATAGATTCCGAAGTGCTACGCTGAAATTAATCGGTTGTGTCATCTATTGGTTCAAATGACACGTAAGAAAAGAGTGCAACATTTTAATCATCGAATAAATCAAAGCTCAGCACATGTTAATCAAAAAGCACAACTTACATGGACCAAGTCAAAAATACATGATCATGTAAAAGAAAAAATCCACTCACGTTTCCAAGTTCAAAAAAAGGTGGACCATTTCAAAGTAGCAAAGATGAAGCATATTATTCAAATGCCAGCTCACATTAGCTTTGTTCTATGCAAATTCAAGTCTAAACACATATATTATCTTAGCTTGGTCAAGAGAATACTAATTCAATCAGCATATATTTTTCAAGCAATGACGAGGCCAGATATTTTTTCTTTGACCAATTCAAACATGGGACCTATTCTTTTAGGAAAAGGTGGAGTGATATTTTCAGATCTGGAAGTCTATATATAGAGAACTGCAATGCCAGAGGAAATCATCTCTTACCCCGTCACTTTTCTACTAGTTTATTTTTAGCAATGTTTTTATGTCAGTCAGAGTGGATATAATTGTTAATTAGTTTTAGCAGTTTATTGATTCTGGATTTTAGTTATTTGTCAGTACTCTTTTCATTTCAGTAATTTAAATTCAGTTCGTTTGATTTCGAGTTGTTCACTCTGCTTATTTCCCTTCCATACTTTTTATTTTTTTTACTCTGAATTCTACAGTAAATTTTGTTGATTAGTTTCAGTGAAATTTGGAATCTCAGGGTGATTGCTTTTATTATTGTTTTTATCCGCTCAAAACCATCATCGAATTTGTTTAACACGCCTAAGATTTAAATATGGATTTCAAACATTTAAAAATACAATTCCCTGTGTTCGACCTACATACTACATATCTGTGCGCTTGCAGAATTAATTAAAATTTGTGCTTTTCTAACCAATAGAAAAGTCGCAACAAGTTTTTGGCGCCATTGCCGGGGAATTGCAATTTTGAAATTTTCGATTTTTCTAATTTTTAAGTCTATTCGTGTTAATTTATTTTTTTTGCACTAGTTTTCAAAAAAAAAATTCATTTTTTTTTCGTTTTTCAGTTCCTTTTTCACAATTCTATTTTTTTTTTCGTTTTTTTTGTTCGCTGCATTCATTTTCACAATTCTATT
Organism: Allium fistulosum; assembly: GCA_030737815.1. Classification (NCBI taxonomy): domain Eukaryota; kingdom Viridiplantae; phylum Streptophyta; class Magnoliopsida; order Asparagales; family Amaryllidaceae; genus Allium; species Allium fistulosum. The sequence goes on along the minus strand of CM060907.1, from coordinate 675,557,185 downwards.
TGTTTAGTTCTGTTTCACGTAGCAAGTCTGGAATTTATTTTCACATTGCAAGTTCATTTTCCACGTTACATTCATTTTAGTTCTGCATTTTATTCTGACCATTTACGTTTCTGTTACTCGCTGCTTGCATTATTATCGCATGTCCATTTGATTCTACCACCAGTCAATCACGTATCATCAGGTTCAAGCTGATGTGGCAGGAAATCAAATATCAACTTACCCATTAATAATAACGTTAGCCCAAGGAATACTGGAATAATACTATAAAAGCTGTCTTGGCTCTTCGGTCATGAATAATTTCGGTCCTTCCAAACTAGTTTCTGTCTTTAATTAGTTTCTCTTTTTTATGGTCATTTAGTGTCTAACGTTGCATTATTCACGTCACCTTGTTTTTGCATGTACTTCGTTAGTTTCATGCGATAGTGTTCATATTCAGGTAGTTCAATTTCACGTGCTTCATTGCATCTTAAAAAAAAAAGCATTCACATTAGTTTGCGTACTTTCAAACTTTGTCTACCACGTTAGTTTTCATTCATGTTTTTATTTTTGCATGTTTAAATTTTCTACATGTTATAGTTTTTTTTCGTCAGTAGCTTTTCCTATTTCTGCATGTTGGCACCCACATTCAAGTTCGTTTTAACTTTTTGCTTGAAATTCCTTTTGTTTGTTTTTTTTTCACGTGATTCACAGCTTGAGTTTCAAATTGTGCGTTTCATTTTTTTCTTTCCAGTGCCACCTTGCCACTTTATACTTTTTTCTCTGTCTGTGCTTTCGTTTAAACCATTTGTTGCTTTTCATTTTGTTCACATTTGCAGATTCACGTGAATCAAGTCAAAAGCATCAAGTAATCAGCAATCTAACAAATCAAATAGCTCCAACTCCGTAAATCAAATAGCCATTCAACAGCAAGGATCTAGGGATCAAGCTATTACAAACAGTGGAGTTGAATCACTAGCACTACTCAGTTGCACTGGACGGATCGCCATACCCCTCTGTAAGTAATTTTTTTTACTCTACAGGTGCCCAACTGAAAGCTGTTTAAATTTACTTTTGGCTATTACACCTTGATTTGTTTATGCGCGTTTGGGCAAGAAATAATTTTAACTGTTTAGAAAGCCAAAATATTTCCTTAAACAAATCAACGGAAATTTCAAATCAAATAAATATGAGCAATCACGGTTCACAACACGGTTCACATCACAGTTCACCAAAATCGTCGTCTAAATCACATGTTGGAGATCATGAATTTCACGAGAACCGACCATTATCCCTTAGAGACCGATGTTATCCAACTAGAACTGTTCAACCTTCGGTTATTTCATTTCCACCTGCCGAAGGAAATAATTTTGAGCTAAAACATTCTTTTATCCAAGGGGTACCAAAATTCACTGGGTCTGAAAATGCATACGAATTTCTTAGTGAATTTGAGTTATACGCTTCTACAACTAAAATGCAACAACTTTCTAATGAATCCATCAAGCTACGGCTTATTCCATTCGCGCTTCTAGAAAGCGCGAAAAGATGGCTTAATTCTCTTCCTAAAAATTCAATTAAAAGTTGGGACGATTTCGTCACTATATTTTTGAAAAAGATTTTTCCTTTCCACAAAACTCTTAAAATTCGAACTGAAATCAATCAATTCTCTCAGAATGAAGGAGAAACTTTTTCAAAATATTTTGAAAGGTTCAATCAATTGTTATATAGTTGCCCTCATCATGCAATCCCTAGACACGTCTTGTGCCAAATCGTCCATGAAGGGCTTAACTATCAAACAAGATACCAACTCGAATCAATGTGCGGAGGAGAATTCATGGCAAAAACAGACAAGGAAGCTTGGGAATTTTTAGAAGAATATTCGGAAAAGGATATGCAATGGGAAACAATTCGTGTTTCAATTCGTACTCCAAACAGAGGAGTACATGCCATTGACCCATCACATCTTCCTATAGAAGCCCAAACTCCTCAAGAAGGAGAAGGACTACCCCATTACTACACACAAGACCAAATCAATGCTATAGCTCAAAACAGTCCTTACTCATCCACATACAACCCTAACTGGAAGCATCATCCAAATTTTTCGTGGTCAAATCCTAACAATGCAGCTAATCCATCACATTTGTATCCGATGATACCAAATCCGAATTATCGAGCCCCAACTTCTAATGCTCAAAATTCTCAACCCACTCCTCAAACAAAACCTTCGAATCAACCATATAGGCATCCTAATTTCAATCCATCAGCCCAACCTTCTCAACCATCTCAAGAAATTGCTCGATTAGAAAAACAAATCACTAACCAAGATGCGAGAATTGAGCAAATCACTAAACAAAATGAACAATTGTTGATTATGATGAAGGACTTTATGAAAATCAATGAGAAAGGTAAATTGCCTAGTCAGCCCGAAGTGAATCAAAGTATAACACTTGAGGAGCAAATTCTTCTGAGGACGAAAATATAAATCCAGTTAATGCTGTCACCACATTAAGGTCTGGAAAGAAGGTAGACAACCACGTCGGCAACCCCGACATCCTCCCTAAGTCTACCCATGTTCAAAATTCTGAGACTCAGTCGACACCCACTGTTGTCGATCCTATCAACTCTCATTCTTCATCCAAGGTTGGCAATCCCAACATTCCAGTTTCTTTATCTTCACCCTCTAGTATAACACCTTCTTCTTCAAATGAAAAAACTACCGAACGAGTCTATAAACCCATAGCTCCATTTCCTCATAGACTCAACAAAAAGAAGAAGCCCGCTAATTTTGACCAAATTCTTGAAATCTTCAAACAAGTTCGAATCAATACTCCACTTCTTGATACCATTGAGCAAATTCCTCAATATGCCAAGTGTCTTAAAGAGCTATGTACTCAAAAACGTGCCACGAACGTTCCAAAGACCGCATTTCTAACTGCAAATACTAGCTCTGTTCTTTCGAATCCCTCCCCAATCAAGTATAAGGACCCCGGTTGTCCTACAATCGGTTGTAAAATTGGTAACACTCACATTAGTCATGCCCTACTTGATCTTGGAGCGAGTGTAAATCTTCTACCTTATACTGTGTACTGTCAACTTGGACTAGGGGAATTAAAGCCTACAAACATCACAATTCAACTAGCTGCATTCATTTTCACAATTCTATTTGTTTAGTTCTGTTTCACGTAGCAAGTCTGGAATTTATTTTCACATTGCAAGTTCATTTTCCACGTTACATTCATTTTAGTTCTGCATTTTATTCTGACCATTTACGTTTCTGTTACTCGCTGCTTGCATTATTATCGCGTGTCCATTTGATTCTACCACCAGTCAATCACGTATCATCAGGTTCAAGCAGATGTGGCAGGAAATCAAATATCAACTTACCCATTAATACTAACGTTAGCCCAAGGAATACTGGAATAATACTATAAAAGCTGTCTTGGCTCTTCGGTCATGAATAATTTCGGTCCTTCCAAACTAGTTTCTATCTTTAATTAGTTTCTCTTTTTTATGGTCATTTAGTGTCTTACGTTGCATTATTCACGTCACCTTGTTTTTGCATGTACTTCGTTAGTTTCATGCGATAGTGTTCATATTCAGGTAGTTCAATTTCACGTGCTTCATTGCATCTTAAAAAAAAGCATTCACATTAGTTTGCGTACTTTCAAACTTTGTCTACCACGTTAGTTTTCATTCATGTTTTTATTTTTGCATGTTTAAATTTTCTGCATGTTTTAGTTTTTTTTCGTCAGTAGCTTTTCCTATTTCTGCATGTTGGCACCCACATTCAAGTTCGTTTTAACTTTTTGCTTGAAATTCCTTTTGTTTGTTTTTTTTTCACGTGATTCACAGCTTGAGTTTCAAATTGTGCGTTTCATTTTTTTCTTTCCAGTGCCACCTTGCCACTTTATACTTTTTGCTCTGTCTGTGCTTTCGTTTAAACCATTTGTTGCTTTTCATTTTGTTCACATTTGCAGATTCACGTGAATCAAGTCAAAAGCATCAAGTAATCAGCAATCTAACAAATCAAATAGCTCCAACTCCATAAATCAAATAGCCATTCAACAGCAAGGATCTAGGGATCAAGCTATTACAAACAGTGGAGTTGAATCACTAGCACTACTCAGTTGCACTGGACGGATCGCCATACCCCTCTGTAAGTAATTTTTTTTACTCTACAGGTGCCCAACTGAAAGCTGTTTAAATTTACTTTTGGCTATTACACCTTGATTTGTTTATGCGCGTTTGGGCAAGAAATAATTTTAACCGTTTAGAAAGCCAAAATATTTCCTTAAACAAATCAACGGAAATTTCAAATCAAACAAATATGAGCAATCACGGTTCACAACACGGTTCACATCACAGTTCACCAAAATCGTCGTCTAAATCACATGTTGGAGATCATGAATTTCACGAGAACCGACCATTATCCCTTAGAGACCGATGTTATCCAACTAGAACTGTTCAACCTTCGGTTATTTCATTTCCACCTGCCGAAGGAAATAATTTTGAGCTAAAACATTCTTTTATCCAAGGGGTACCAAAATTCACTGGGTCTGAAAATGCATACGAATTTCTTAGTGAATTTGAGTTATACGCTTCTACAACTAAAATGCAACAACTTTCTAATGAATCCATCAAGCTACGGCTTATTCCATTCGCGCTTCTAGAAAGCGCGAAAAGATGGCTTAATTCTCTTCCTAAAAATTCAATTAAAAGTTGGGACGATTTCGTCACTATATTTTTGAAAAAGTTTTTTCCTTTCCACAAAACTCTTAAAATTCGAACTGAAATCAATCAATTCTCTCAGAATGAAGGAGAAACTTTTTCAAAATATTTTGAAAGGTTCAATCAATTGTTATATAGTTGCCCTCATCATGCAATCCCTAGACACGTTTTGTGCCAAATCGTCCATGAAGGGCTTAACTATCAAACAAGATACCAACTCGAATCAATGTGCGGAGGAGAATTCATGGCAAAAACAGACAAGGAAGCTTGGGAATTTTTAGAAGAATATTCGGAAAATGATATGCAATGGGAAACAATTCGTGTTTCAATTCGTACTCCAAACAGAGGAGTACATGCCATTGACCCATCACATCTTCCTATAGAAGCCCAAACTCCTCAAGAAGGAGAAGGACTACCCCATTACTACACACAAGACCAAATCAATGCTATAGCTCAAAACAGTCCTTACTCATCCACATACAACCCTAACTGGAAGCATCATCCAAATTTTTCGTGGTCAAATCCTAACAATGCAGCTAATCCATCACATTTGTATCCGATGATACCAAATCCGAATTATCGAGCACCAACTTCTAATGCTCAAAATTCTCAACCCACTCCTCAAACAAAACCTTCGAATCAACCATATAGGCATCCTAATTTCAATCCATCAGCCCAACCTTCTCAACCATCTCAAGAAATTGCTCGATTAGAAAAACAAATCACTAACCAAGATGCGAGAATTGAGCAAATCACTAAACAAAATGAACAATTGTTGATTATGATGAAGGACTTTATGAAAATCAATGAGAAAGGTAAATTGCCTAGTCAGCCCGAAGTGAATCCAAAGTATAACACTCGAGGAGCAAATTCTTCTGAGGACGAAAATATAAATCCAGTTAATGCTGTCACCACATTAAGGTCTGGAAAGAAGGTAGACAACCACGTCGGCAACCCCGACATCCTCCCTAAGTCTACCCATGTTCAAAATTCTGAGACTCAGTCGACACCCACTGTTGTCGATCCTATCAACTCTCATTCTTCATCCAAGGTTGGCAATCCCAACATTCCAGTTTCTTTATCTTCACCCTCTAGTATAACACCTTCTTCTTCAAATGAAAAAACTACCGAACGAGTCTATAAACCCATAGCTCCATTTCCTCATAGACTCAACAAAAAGAAGAAGCCCGCTAATTTTGACCAAATTCTTGAAATCTTCAAACAAGTTCGAATCAATATTCCACTTCTTGATACCATTGAGCAAATTCCTCAATATGCCAAGTGTCTTAAAGAGCTATGTACTCAAAAACGTGCCACGAACGTTCCAAAGACCGCATTTCTAACTGCAAATACTAGCTCTGTTCTTTCGAATCCCTCCCCAATCAAGTATAAGGACCCCGGTTGTCCTACAATCGGTTGTAAAATTGGTAACACTCACATTAGTCATGCCCTACTTGATCTTGGAGCGAGTGTAAATCTTCTACCTTATACTGTGTACTGTCAACTTGGACTAGGGGAATTAAAGCCTACAAACATCACAATTCAACTAGCTGCATTCATTTTCACAATTCTATTTATTTAGTTCTGTTTCACGTAGCAAGTCTGGAATTTATTTTCACATTGCAAGTTCATTTTCCACGTTACATTCATTTTAGTTCTGCATTTTATTCTGACCATTTACGTTTCTGTTACTCGCTGCTTGCATTATTATCGCGTGTCCATTTGATTCTACCACCAGTCAATCACGTATCATCAGGTTCAAGCTGATGTGGCAGGAAATCAAATATCAACTTACCCATTAATACTAACGTTAGCCCAAGGATTACTGGAATAATACTATAAAAGCTGTCTTGGCTCTTCGGTCATGAATAATTTCGGTCCTTCCAAACTAGTTTCTATCTTTAATTAGTTTCTCTTTTTTATGGTCATTTAGTGTCTTACGTTGCATTATTCACGTCACCTTGTTTTTGCATGTACTTCGTTAGTTTCATGCGATAGTGTTCATATTCAGGTAGTTCAATTTCACGTGCTTCATTGCATCTTAAAAAAAAAGCATTCACATTAGTTTGCGTACTTTCAAACTTTGTCTACCACGTTAGTTTTCATTCATGTTTTTATTTTTGCATGTTTAAATTTTCTGCATGTTTTAGTTTTTTTTCGTCAGTAGCTTTTCCTATTTCTGCATGTTGGCACCCACATTCAAGTTCGTTTTAACTTTTTGCTTGAAATTCCTTTTGTTTGTTTTTTTTCACGTGATTCACAGCTTGAGTTTCAAATTGTGCGTTTCATTTTTTTCTTTCCAGTGCCACCTTGCCACTTTATACTTTTTGCTCTGTCTGTGCTTTCGTTTAAACCATTTGTTGCTTTTCATTTTGTTCACATTTGCAGATTCACGTGAATCAAGTCAAAAGCATCAAGTAATCAGCAATCTAACAAATCAAATAGCTCCAACTCCGTAAATCAAATAGCCATTCAACAGCAAGGATCTAGGGATCAAGCTATTACAAACAGTGGAGTTGAATCACTAGCACTACTCAGTTGCACTGGACGGATCGCCATACCCCTCTGTAAGTAATTTTTTTTACTCTACAGGTGCCCAACTGAAAGCTGTTTAAATTTACTTTTGGCTATTACACCTTGATTTGTTTATGCGCGTTTGGGCAAGAAATAATTTTAACCGTTTAGAAAGCCAAAATATTTCCTTAAACAAATCAACGGAAATTTCAAATCAAACAAATATGAGCAATCACGGTTCACAACACGGTTCACATCACAGTTCACCAAAATCGTCGTCTAAATCACATGTTGGAGATCATGAATTTCACGAGAACCGACCATTATCCCTTAGAGACCGATGTTATCCAACTAGAACTGTTCAACCTTCGGTTATTTCATTTCCACCTGCCGAAGGAAATAATTTTGAGCTAAAACATTCTTTTATCCAAGGGGTACCAAAATTCACTGGGTCTGAAAATGCATACGAATTTCTTAGTGAATTTGAGTTATACGCTTCTACAACTAAAATGCAACAACTTTCTAATGAATCCATCAAGCTACGGCTTATTCCATTCGCGCTTCTAGAAAGCGCGAAAAGATGGCTTAATTCTCTTCCTAAAAATTCAATTAAAAGTTGGGACGATTTCGTCACTATATTTTTGAAAAAGTTTTTTCCTTTCCACAAAACTCTTAAAATTCGAACTGAAATCAATCAATTCTCTCAGAATGAAGGAGAAACTTTTTCAAAATATTTTGAAAGGTTCAATCAATTGTTATATAGTTGCCCTCATCATGCAATCCCTAGACACGTCTTGTGCCAAATCGTCCATGAAGGGCTTAACTATCAAACAAGATACCAACTCGAATCAATGTGCGGAGGAGAATTCATGGCAAAAACAGACAAGGAAGCTTGGGAATTTTTAGAAGAATATTCGGAAAAGGATATGCAATGGGAAACAATTCGTGTTTCAATTCGTACTCCAAACAGAGGAGTACATGCCATTGACCCATCACATCTTCCTATAGAAGCCCAAACTCCTCAAGAAGGAGAAGGACTACCCCATTACTACACACAAGACCAAATCAATGCTATAGCTCAAAACAGTCCTTACTCATCCACATACAACCCTAACTGGAAGCATCATCCAAATTTTTCGTGGTCAAATCCTAACAATGCAGCTAATCCATCACATTTGTATCCGATGATACCAAATCCGAATTATCGAGCCCCAACTTCTAATGCTCAAAATTCTCAACCCACTCCTCAAACAAAACCTTCGAATCAACCATATAGGCATCCTAATTTCAATCCATCAGCCCAACCTTCTCAACCATCTCAAGAAATTGCTCGATTAGAAAAACAAATCACTAACCAAGATGCGAGAATTGAGCAAATCACTAAACAAAATGAACAATTGTTGATTATGATGAAGGACTTTATGAAAATCAATGAGAAAGGTAAATTGCCTAGTCAGCCCGAAGTGAATCCAAAGTATAACACTCGAGGAGCAAATTCTTCTGAGGACGAAAATATAAATCCAGTTAATGCTGTCACCACATTAAGGTCTGGAAAGAAGGTAGACAACCACGTCGGCAACCCCGACATCCTCCCTAAGTCTACCCATGTTCAAAATTCTGAGACTCAGTCGACACCCACTGTTGTCGATCCTATCAACTCTCATTCTTCATCCAAGGTTGGCAATCCCAACATTCCAGTTTCTTTATCTTCACCCTCTAGTATAACACCTTCTTCTTCAAATGAAAAAACTACCGAACGAGTCTATAAACCCATAGCTCCATTTCCTCATAGACTCAACAAAAAGAAGAAGCCCGCTAATTTTGACCAAATTCTTGAAATCTTCAAACAAGTTCGAATCAATATTCCACTTCTTGATACCATTGAGCAAATTCCTCAATATGCCAAGTGTCTTAAAGAGCTATGTACTCAAAAATGTGCCACGAACGTTCCAAAGACCGCATTTCTAACTGCAAATACTAGCTCTGTTCTTTCGAATCCCTCCCCAATCAAGTATAAGGACCCCGGTTGTCCTACAATCGGTTGTAAAATTGGTAACACTCACATTAGTCATGCCCTACTTGATCTTGGAGCGAGTGTAAATCTTCTACCTTATACTGTGTACTGTCAACTTGGACTAGGGGAATTAAAGCCTACAAACATCACAATTCAACTAGCTGCATTCATTTTCACAATTCTATTTGTTTAGTTCTGTTTCACGTAGCAAGTCTGGAATTTATTTTCACATTGCAAGTTCATTTTCCACGTTACATTCATTTTAGTTCTGCATTTTATTCTGACCATTTACGTTTCTGTTACTCGCTGCTTGCATTATTATCGCGTGTCCATTTGATTCTACCACCAGTCAATCACGTATCATCAGGTTCAAGCTGATGTGGCAGGAAATCAAATATCAACTTACCCATTAATACTAACGTTAGCCCAAGGAATACTGGAATAATACTATAAAAGCTGTCTTGGCTCTTCGGTCATGAATAATTTCGGTCCATCCAAACTAGTTTATGTCTTTAATTAGTTTCTCTTTTTTATGGTCATTCAGTGTCTTACGTTGCATTATTCACGTCACCTTGTTTTTGCATGTACTTCGTTAGTTTCATGCGATAGTGTTCATATTCAGGTAGTTCAATTTCACGTGCTTCATTGCATCTTAAAAAAAAAAGCATTCACATTAGTTTGCGTACTTTCAAACTTTGTCTACCACGTTAGTTTTCATTCATGTTTTTATTTTTGCATGTTTAAATTTTCTGCATGTTTTAGTTTTTTTTCGTCAGTAGCTTTTCCTATTTCTGCATGTTGGCACCCACATTCAAGTTCGTTTTAACTTTTTGCTTGAAATTCCTTTTGTTTGTTTTTTTTCACGTGATTCACAGCTTGAGTTTCAAATTGTGCTTTTCATTTTTTTCTTTCCAGTGCCACCTTGCCACTTTATACTTTTTGCTCTGTCTGTGCTTTCGTTTAAACCATTTGTTGCTTTTCATTTTGTTCACATTTGCAGATTCACGTGAATCAAGTCAAAAGCATCAAGTAATCAGCAATCTAACAAATCAAATAGCTCCAACTCCGTAAATCAAATAGCCATTCAACAGCAAGGATCTAGGGATCAAGCTATTACAAACAGTGGAGTTGAATCACTAGCACTACTCAGTTGCACTGGACGGATCGCCATACCCCTCTGTAAGTAATTTTTTTTACTCTACAGGTGCCCAACTGAAAGCTGTTTAAATTTACTTTTGGCTATTACACCTTGATTTATTTATGCGCGTTTGGGCAAGAAATAATTTTAACCGTTTAGAAAGCCAAAATATTTCCTTAAACAAATCAACGGAAATTTCAAATCAAACAAATATGAGCAATCACGGTTCACAACACGGTTCACATCACAGTTCACCAAAATCGTCGTCTAAATCACATGTTGGAGATCATGAATTTCACGAGAACCGACCATTATCCCTTAGAGACCGATGTTATCCAACTAGAACTGTTCAACCTTCGGTTATTTCATTTCCACCTGCCGAAGGAAATAATTTTGAGCTAAAACATTCTTTTATCCAAGGGGTACCAAAATTCACTGGGTCTGAAAATGCATACGAATTTCTTAGTGAATTTGAGTTATACGCTTCTACAACTAAAATGCAACAACTTTCTAATGAATCCATCAAGCTACGGCTTATTCCATTCGCGCTTCTAGAAAGCGCGAAAAGATGGCTTAATTCTCTTCCTAAAAATTCAATTAAAAGTTGGGACGATTTCGTCACTATATTTTTGAAAAAGTTTTTTCCTTTCCACAAAACTCTTAAAATTCGAACTGAAATCAATCAATTCTCTCAGAATGAAGGAGAAACTTTTTCAAAATATTTTGAAAGGTTCAATCAATTGTTATATAGTTGCCCTCATCATGCAATCCCTAGACACGTCTTGTGCCAAATCGTCTATGAAGGGCTTAACTATCAAACAAGATCCCAACTCGAATCAATGTGCGGAGGAGAATTCATGGCAAAAACAGACAAGGAAGCTTGGGAATTTTTAGAAGAATATTCGGAAAAGGATATGCAATGGGAAACAATTCGTGTTCCAATTCGTACTCCAAACAGAGGAGTACATGCCATTGACCCATCACATCTTCCTATAGAAGCCCAAACTCCTCAAGAAGGAGAAGGACTACCCCATTACTACACACAAGACCAAATCAATGCTATAGCTCAAAACAGTCCTTACTCATCCACATACAACCCTAACTGGAAGCATCATCCAAATTTTTCGTGGTCAAATCCTAACAATGCAGCTAATCCATCACATTTGTATCCGATGATACCAAATCCGAATTATCGAGCCCCAACTTCTAATGCTCAAAATTCTCAACCCACTCCTCAAACAAAACCTTCGAATCAACCATATAGGCATCCTAATTTCAATCCATCAGCCCAACCTTCTCAACCATCTCAAGAAATTGCTCGATTAGAAAAACAAATCACTAACCAAGATGCGAGAATTGAGCAAATCACTAAACAAAATGAACAATTGTTGATTATGATGAAGGACTTTATGAAAATCAATGAGAAAGGTAAATAGCCTAGTCAGCCCGAAGTGAATCCAAAGTATAACACTCGAGGAGCAAATTCTTGTAAGGACGAAAATATAAATCCAGTTAATGCTGTCACCACATTAAGGTCTGGAAAGAAGGTAGACAACCACGTCGGCAACCCCGACATCCTCCCTAAGTCTACCCATGTTCAAAATTCTGAGACTCAGTCGACACCCACTGTTGTCGATCCTATCAACTCTCATTCTTCATCCAAGGTTGGCAATCCCAACATTCCAGTTTCTTTATCTTCACCCTCTAGTATAACACCTTCTTCTTCAAATGAAAAAACTACCGAACGAGTCTATAAACCCATAGCTCCATTTCCTTATAGACTCAACAAAAAGAAGAAGCCCGCTTATTTTGACCAAATTCTTGAAATCTTCAAACAAGTTCGAATCAATACTCCACTTCTTGATACCATTGAGCAAATTCCTCAATATGCCAAGTGTCTTAAAGAGCTATGTACTCAAAAACGTGCCACGAACGTTCCAAAGACCGCATTTCTAACTGCAAATACTAGCTCTGTTCTTTCGAATCCCTCCCCAATCAAGTATAAGGACCCCGGTTGTCCTACAATCGGTTGTAAAATTGGTAACACTCACATTAGTCATGCCCTACTTGATCTTGGAGCGAGTGTAAATCTTCTACCTTATACTGTGTACTGTCAACTTGGACTAGGGGAATTAAAGCCTACAAACATCACAATTCAACTAGCTGCATTCATTTTCACAATTCTATTTGCTTAGTTCTGTTTCACGTAGCAAGTCTGGAATTTATTTTCACATTGCAAGTTCATTTTCCACGTTACATTCATTTTAGTTCTGCATTTTATTCTGACCATTTACGTTTCTGTTACTCGCTGCTTGCATTATTATCGCGTGTCCATTTGATTCTACCACCAGTCAATCACGTATCATCAGGTTCAAGCTGATGTGGCAGGAAATCAAATATCAACTTACCCATTAATACTAACGTTAGCCCAAGGAATACTGGAATAATACTATAAAAGCTGTCTTGGCTCTTCGGTCATGAATAATTTCGGTCCTTCCAAACTAGTTTCTGTCTTTAATTAGTTTCTCTTTTTTATGGTCATTTAGTGTCTTACGTAGCATTATTCACGTCACCTTGTTTTTGCATGTACTTCGTTAGTTTCATGCGATAGTGTTCATATTCAGGTAGTTCAATTTCACGTGCTTCATTGCATCTTAAAAAAAAGCATTCACATTAGTTTGCGTACTTTCAAACTTTGTCTACCACGTTAGTTTTCATTCATGTTTTTATTTTTGCATGTTTAAATTTTCTGCATGTTTTAGTTTTTTTTCGTCAGTAGCTTTTCCTATTTCTGCATGTTGGCACCCACATTCAAGTTCGTTTTAACTTTTTGCTTGAAATTCCTTTTGTTTGTTTTTTTTTCACGTGATTCACAGCTTGAGTTTCAAATTGTGCGTTTCATTTTTTTCTTTCCAGTGCCACCTTGCCACTTTATACTTTTTGCTCTGTCTGTGCTTTCGTTTAAACCATTTGTTGCTTTTCATTTTGTTCACATTTGCAGATTCACGTGAATCAAGTCAAAAGCATCAAGTAATCAGCAATCTAACAAATCAAATAGCTTCAACTCCGTAAATCAAATAGCCATTCAACAGCAAGGATCTAGGGATCAAGCTATTACAAACAGTGGAGTTGAATCAATAGCACTACTCAGTTGCACTGGACGGATCGCCATACCCCTCTGTAAGTATTTTTTTTACTCTACAGGTGCCCAACTGAAAGCTGTTTAAATTTACTTTTGGCTATTACACCTTGATTTGTTTATGCGCGTTTGGGCAAGAAATAATTTTAACCGTTTAGAAAGCCAAAATATTTCCTTAAACAAATCAGCGGAAATTTCAAATCAAACAAATATGAGCAATCACGGTTCACAACACGGTTCACATCACAGTTCACCAAAATCGTCGTCTAAATCACATGTTGGAGATCATGAATTTCACGAGAACCGACCATTATCCCTTAGAGACCGATGTTATCCAACTAGAACTGTTCAACCTTCGGTTATTTCATTTCCACCTGCCGAAGGAAATAATTTTGAGCTAAAACATTCTTTTATCCAAGGGGTACCAAAATTCACTGGGTCTGAAAATGCATACGAATTTCTTAGTGAATTTGAGTTATACGCTTCTACAACTAAAATGCAACAACTTTCTAATGAATCCATCAAGCTACGGCTTATTCCATTCGCGCTTCTAGAAAGCGCAAAAAGATGGCTTAATTCTCTTCCTAAAAATTCAATTAAAAGTTGGGACGATTTCATCACTATATTTTTGAAAAAGTTTTTTCCTTTCCACAAAACTCTTAAAATTCGAACTGAAATCAATCAATTCTCTCAGAATGAAGGAGAAACTTTTTCAAAATATTTTGAAAGGTTCAATCAATTGTTATATAGTTGCCCTCATCATGCAATCCCTAGACACGTCTTGTGCCAAATCGTCTATGAAGGGCTTAACTATCAAACAAGATCCCAACTCGAATCAATGTGCGGAGGAGAATTCATGGCAAAAACAGACAAGGAAGCTTGGGAATTTTTAGAAGAATATTCGGAAAAGGATATGCAATGGGAAACAATTCGTGTTCCAATTCGTACTCCAAACAGAGGAGTACATGCCATTGACCCATCACATCTTCCTATAGAAGCCCAAACTCCTCAAGAAGGAGAAGGACTACCCCATTACTACACACAAGACCAAATCAATGCTATAGCTCAAAACAGTCCTTACTCATCCACATACAACCCTAACTGGAAGCATCATCCAAATTTTTCGTGGTCAAATCCTAACAATGCAGCTAATCCATCACATTTGTATCCGATGATACCAAATCCGAATTATCGAGCCCCAACTTCTAATGCTCAAAATTCTCAACCCACTCCTCAAACAAAACCTTCGAATCAACCATATAGGCATCCTAATTTCAATCCATCAGCCCAACCTTCTCAACCATCTCAAGAAATTGCTCGATTAGAAAAACAAATCACTAACCAAGATGCGAGAATTGAGCAAATCACTAAACAAAATGAACAATTGTTGATTATGATGAAGGACTTTATGAAAATCAATGAGAAAGGTAAATTGCCTAGTCAGCCCGAAGTGAATCCAAAGTATAACACTCGAGGAGCAAATTCTTGTGAGGATGAAAATATAAATCCAGTTAATGCTGTCACCACATTAAGGTCTGGAAAGAAGGTAGACAACCACGTCGGCAACCCCGACATCCTCCCTAAGTCTACCCATGTTCAAAATTCTGAGACTCAGTCGACACCCACTGTTGTCGATCCTATCAACTCTCATTCTTCATCCAAGGTTGGCAATCCCAACATTCCAGTTTCTTTATCTTCACCCTCTAGTATAACACCTTCTTCTTCAAATGAAAAAACTACCGAACGAGTCTATAAACCCATAGCTCCATTTCCTCATAGACTCAACAAAAAGAAGAAGCCCGCTAATTTTGACCAAATTCTTGAAATCTTCAAACAAGTTCGAATCAATACTCCACTTCTTGATACCATTGAGCAAATTCCTCAATATGCCAAGTGTCTTAAAGAGCTATGTACTCAAAAACGTGCCACGAACGTTCCAAAGACCGCATTTCTAACTGCAAATACTAGCTCTGTTCTTTCGAATCCCTCCCCAATCAAGTATAAGGACCCCGGTTGTCCTACAATCGGTTGTAAAATTGGTAACACTCACATTAGTCATGCCCTACTTGATCTTGGAGCGAGTGTAAATCTTCTACCTTATACTGTGTACTGTCAACTTGGACTAGGGGAATTAAAGCCTACAAACATCACAATTCAACTAGCTGCATTCATTTTCACAATTCTATTTGTTTAGTTCTGTTTCACGTAGCAAGTCTGGAATTTATTTTCACATTGCAAGTTCATTTTCCAGGTTACATTCAGTTTAGTTCTGCATTTTATTCTGACCATTTACGTTTCTGTTACTCGCTGCTTGCATTATTATCGCGTGTCCATTTGATTCTACCACCAGTCAATCACGTATCATCAGGTTCAAGCTGATGTGGCAGGAAATCAAATATCAACTTACCCATTAATAATAACGTTAGCCCAAGGATTACTGGAATAATACTATAAAAGCTGTCTTGGCTCTTCGGTCATGAATAATTTCGGTCCTTCCAAACTAGTTTCTGTCTTTAATTAGTTTCTCTTTTTTATGGTCATTTTAGTGTCTTACGTTGCATTATTCACGTCACCTTGTTTTTGCATGTACTTCGTTAGTTTCATGCGATAGTGTTCATATTCAGGTAGTTCAATTTCACGTGCTTCATTGCATCTTAAAAAAAAAGCATTCACATTAGTTTGCGTACTTTCAAACTTTGTCTACCACGTTAGTTTTCATTCATGTTTTTATTTTTGCATGTTTAAATTTTCTGCATGTTTTAGTTTTTTTCGTCAGTAGCTTTTCCTATTTCTGCATGTTGGCACCCACATTCAAGTTCGTTTTAACTTTTTGCTTGAAATTCCTTTTGTTTTTTTTTCACGTGATTCACAGCTTGAGTTTCAAATTGTGCGTTTCATTTTTTTCTTTCCAGTGCCACCTTGCCACTTTATACTTTTTGCTCTGTCTGTGCTTTCGTTTAAACCATTTGTTGCTTTTCATTTTGTTCACATTTGCAGATTCACGTGAATCAAGTCAAAAGCATCAAGTAATCAGCAATCTAACAAATCAAATAGCTCCAACTCCGTAAATCAAATAGCCATTCAACAGCAAGGATCTAGGGATCAAGCTATTACAAACAGTGGAGTTGAATCACTAGCACTACTCAGTTGCACTGGACGGATCGCCATACCCCTCTGTAAGTAATTTTTTTTACTCTACAGGTGCCCAACTGAAAGCTGTTTAAATTTACTTTTGGCTATTACACCTTGATTTGTTTATGCGCGTTTGGGCAAGAAATAATTTTAACCGTTTAGAAAGCCAAAATATTTCCTTAAACAAATCAGCGGAAATTTCAAATCAAACAAATATGAGCAATCACGGTTCACAACACGGTTCACATCACAGTTCACCAAAATCGTCGTCTAAATCACATGTTGGAGATCATGAATTTCACGAGAACCGACCATTATCCCTTAGAGACCGATGTTATCCAACTAGAACTGTTCAACCTTCAGTTATTTCATTTCCACCTGCCGAAGGAAATAATTTTGAGCTAAAACATTCTTTTATCCAAGGGGTACCAAAATTCACTGGGTCTGAAAATGCATACGAATTTCTTAGTGAATTTGAGTTATACGCTTCTACAACTAAAATGCAACAACTTTTTAATGAATCCATCAAGCTACGGCTTATTCCATTCGCGCTTCTAGAAAGCGCAAAAAGATGGCTTAATTCTCTTCCTAAAAATTCAATTAAAAGTTGGGACGATTTCGTCACTATATTTTTGAAAAAGTTTTTTCCTTTCCACAAAACTCTTAAAATTCGAACTGAAATCAATCAATTCTCTCAGAATGAAGGAGAAACTTTTTCAAAATATTTTGAAAGGTTCAATCAATTGTTATATAGTTGCCCTCATCATGCAATCCCTAGACACGTCTTGTGCCAAATCGTCTATGAAGGGCTTAACTATCAAACAAGATCCCAACTCGAATCAATGTGCGGAGGAGAATTCATGGCAAAAACAGACAAGGAAGCTTGGGAATTTTTAGAAGAATATTCGGAAAAGGATATGCAATGGGAAACAATTCATGTTCCAATTCGTACTCCAAACAGAGGAGTACATGCCATTGACCCATCACATCTTCCTATAGAAGCCCAAACTCCTCAAGAAGGAGAAGGACTACCCCATTACTACACACAAGACCAAATCAATGCTATAGCTCAAAACAGTCCTTACTCATCCACATACAACCCTAACTGGAAGCATCATCCAAATTTTTCGTGGTCAAATCCTAACAATGCAGCTAATCCATCACATTTGTATCCGATGATACCAAATCCGAATTATCGAGCCCCAACTTCTAATGCTCAAAATTCTCAACCCACTCCTCAAACAAAACCTTCGAATCAACCATATAGGCATCCTAATTTCAATCCATCAGCCCAACCTTCTCAACCATCTCAAGAAATTGCTCGATTAGAAAAACAAATCACTAACCAAGATGCGAGAATTGAGCAAATCACTAAACAAAATGAACAATTGTTGATTATGATGAAGGACTTTATGAAAATCAATGAGAAAGGTAAATTGCCTAGTCAGCCCGAAGTGAATCCAAAGTATAACACTCGAGGAGCAAATTCTTGTGAGGACGAAAATATAAATCCAGTTAATGCTGTCACCACATTAAGGTCTGGAAAGAAGGTAGACAACCACGTCGGCAACCCCGACATCCTCCCTAAGTCTACCCATGTTCAAAATTCTGAGACTCAGTCGACACCCACTGTTGTCGATCCTATCAACTCTCATTCTTCATCCAAGGTTGGCAATCCCAACATTCCAGTTTCTTTATCTTCACCCTCTAGTATAACACCTTCTTCTTCAAATGAAAAAACTACCGAACGAGTCTATAAACCCATAGCTCCATTTCCTCATAGACTCAACAAAAAGAAGAAGCCCGCTAATTTTGACCAAATTCTTGAAATCTTCAAACAAGTTCGAATCAATACTCCACTTCTTGATACCATTGAGCAAATTCCTCAATATGCCAAGTGTCTTAAAGAGCTATGTACTCAAAAACGTGCCACGAACGTTCCAAAGACCGCATTTCTAACTGCAAATACTAGCTCTGTTCTTTCGAATCCCTCCCCAATCAAGTATAAGGACCCCGGTTGTCCTACAATCGGTTGTAAAATTGGTAACACTCACATTAGTCATGCCCTACTTGATCTTGGAGCGAGTGTAAATCTTCTACCTTATATTGTGTACTGTCAACTTGGACTAGGGGAATTAAAGCCTACAAACATCACAATTCAACTAGCTGCATTCATTTTCACAATTCTATTTGTTTAGTTCTGTTTCACGTAGCAAGTCTGGAATTTATTTTCACATTGCAAGTTCATTTTCCACGTTACATTCATTTTAGTTCTGCATTTTATTCTGACCATTTACGTTTCTGTTACTCGCTGCTTGCATTATTATCGCGTGTCCATTTGATTCTACCACCAGTCAATCACGTATCATCAGGTTCAAGCTGATGTGGCAGGAAATCAAATATCAACTTACCCATTAATACTAACGTTAGCCCAAGGAATACTGGAATAATACTATAAAAGCTGTCTTGGCTCTTCGGTCATGAATAATTTCGGTCCTTCCAAACTAGTTTCTGTCTTTGATTAGTTTCTCTTTTTTATGGTCATTTAGTGTCTTACGTTGCATTATTCACGTCACCTTGTTTTTGCATCTACTTCGTTAGTTTCATGCGATAGTGTTCATATTCAGGTAGTTCAATTTCACGTGCTTCATTGCATCTTAAAAAAAAAGCATTCACATTAGTTTGCGTACTTTCAAACTTTGTCTACCACGTTAGTTTTCATTCATGTTTTTATTTTTGCATGTTTAAATTTTCTGCATGTTTTAGTTTTTTTTCGTCAGTAGCTTTTCCTATTTCTGCATATTGGCACCTACATTCAAGTTCGTTTTAACTTTTTGCTTGAAATTCCTTTTGTTTGTTTTTTTTTTCACGTGATTCACAGCTTGAGTTTCAAATTGTGCGTTTCATTTTTTTCTTTCCAGTGCCACCTTGCCACTTTATACTTTTTGCTCTGTCTGTGCTTTCGTTTAAACCATTTGTTGCTTTTCATTTTGTTCACATTTGCAGATTCACGTGAATCAAGTCAAAAGCATCAAGTAATCAGCAATCTAACAAATCAAATAGCTCCAACTCCGTAAATCAAATAGCCATTCAACAGCAAGGATCTAGGGATCAAGCTATTACAAACAGTGGAGTTGAATCACTAGCACTACTCAGTTGCACTGGACGGATCGCCATACCCCTCTGTAAGTAATTTTTTTTACTCTACGGGTGCCCAACTGAAAGCTGTTTAAATTTACTTTTGGCTATTACACCTTGATTTGTTTATGCGCGTTTGGGCAAGAAATAATTTTAACCGTTTAGAAAGCCAAAATATTTCCTTAAACAAATCAACGGAAATTTCAAATCAAACAAATATGAGCAATCACGGTTCACAACACGGTTCACATCACGGTTCACCAAAATCGTCGTCTAAATCACATGTTGGAGATCATGAATTTCACGAGAACCGACCATTATCCCTTAGAGACCGATGTTATCCAACTAGAACTGTTCAACCTTCGGTTATTTCATTTCCACCTGCCGAAGGAAATAATTTTGAGCTAAAACATTCTTTTATCCAAGGGGTACCAAAATTCACTGGGTCTGAAAATGCATACGAATTTCTTAGTGAATTTGAGTTATACGCTTCTACAACTAAAATGCAACAACTTTCTAATGAATCCATCAAGCTACGGCTTATTCCATTCGCGCTTCTAGAAAGCGCAAAAAGATGGCTTATTTCTCTTCCTAAAAATTCAATTAAAAGTTGGGACGATTTCGTCACTATATTTTTGAAAAAGTTTTTTCCTTTCCACAAAACTCTTAAAATTCGAACTGAAATCAATCAATTCTCTCAGAATGAAGGAGAAACTTTTTCAAAATATTTTGAAAGGTTCAATCAATTGTTATATAGTTTCCCTCATCATGCAATCCCTAGACACGTCTTGTGCCAAATCGTCTATGAAGGGCTTAACTATCAAACAAGATCCCAACTCGAATCAATGTGCGGAGGAGAATTCATGGCAAAAACAGACAAGGAAGCTTGGGAATTTTTAGAAGAATATTCGGAAAAGGATATGCAATGGGAAACAATTCGTGTTCCAATTCGTACTCCAAACAGAGGAGTACATGCCATTGACCCATCACATCTTCCTATAGAAGCCCAAACTCCTCAAGAAGGAGAATGACTACCCCATTACTACACACAAGACCAAATCAATGCTATAGCTCAAAACAGTCCTTACTCATCCACATACAACCCTAACTGGAAGCATCATCCAAATTTTTCGTGGTGAAATCCTAACAATGCAGCTAATCCATCACATTTGTATCCGATGATACCAAATCCGAATTATCGAGCCCCAACTTCTAATGCTCAAAATTCTCAACCCACTCCTCAAACAAAACCTTCGAATCAACCATATAGGCATCCTAATTTCAATCCATCAGCCCAACCTTCTCAACCATCTCAAGAAATTGCTCGATTAGAAAAACAAATCACTAATGAAGATGCGAGAATTGAGCAAATCACTAAACAAAATGAACAATTGTTGATTATGATGAAGGACTTTATGAAAATCAATGAGAAAGGTAAATTGCCTAGTCAGCCCGAAGTGAATCCAAAGTATAACACTCGTGGAGCAAATTCTTCTGAGGACGAAAATATAAATCCAGTTAATGCTGTCACCACATTAAGGTCTGGAAAGAAGGTAGACAACCACGTCGGCAACCCCGACATCCTCCCTAAGTCTACCCATGTTCAAAATTCTGAGACTCAGTCGACACCCACTGTTGTCGATCCTATCAACTCTCATTCTTCATCCAAGGTTGGCAATCCCAACATTCCAGTTTCTTTATCTTCACCCTCTAGTATAACACCTTCTTCTTCAAATGAAAAAACTACCGAACGAGTCTATAAACCCATAGCTCCATTTCCTCATAGACTCAACAAAAAGAAGAAGCCCGCTAATTTTGACCAAATTCTTGAAATCTTCAAACAAGTTCGAATCAATATTCCACTTCTTGATACCATTGAGCAAATTCCTCAATATGCCAAGTGTCTTAAAGAGCTATGTACTCAAAAACGTGCCACGAACGTTCCAAAGACCGCATTTCTAACTGCAAATACTAGCTCTGTTCTTTCGAATCCCTCCCCAATCAAGTATAAGGACCCCGGTTGTCCTACAATCGGTTGTAAAATTGGTAACACTCACATTAGTCATGCCCTACTTGATCTTGGAGCGAGTGTAAATCTTCTACCTTATACTGTGTACTGTCAACTTGGACTAGGGGAATTAAAGCCTACAAACATCACAATTCAACTAGCTGATCGATCTGTCAAAAAACCATTAGGCACAGTTGAAGATGTTTTGATACAAATTGAGCAATTCTATTTCCCAGTCGATTTCATAGTCCTAGAGACCGCTCCCGTCTCAA
Source organism: Allium fistulosum (assembly GCA_030737815.1). NCBI lineage: Eukaryota > Viridiplantae > Streptophyta > Magnoliopsida > Asparagales > Amaryllidaceae > Allium > Allium fistulosum. The sequence continues at coordinate 675,535,126 of CM060907.1, read as the reverse complement.
ATCCGAACAGTCAAATTCCCTTGATATTAGGCCGTCCATTCTTGGCAACATCAAATGCTATCATAAATTGTAGGAATGGTCAACTACGACTTTCCTTTGGACACCTAACCATCGAACTAAATATCTTCAATCTTAACAAACAACCAAGGGTTCTTGAAATAGAAGAAGTTGACATGATTCAAACGACCGTAGAAAATGATTTTAGTGATACTACAGAGTCTCTTAACATGTGCCTAGATCATTTTAATTCCAACTTCAATGATGATGAATACATTTCTGAATTAAATGATATGCTCTACTCTTTTCATACTTCACTAGAATTTAATCAGTTGATGTCTACTAAAACCTCAAAAGAAGAGCGCCCTAAGTTAGACCTTAAACCTCTTCCAAACGATCTTTAGTACGCATACTTAGATTCTTCGGAAAATTTCCCAGTAATCTTGGCCTCCGATCTCATTAAGGACCAAGAAGAACAACTTTTGAAAATTTTAAGGGAAAATAAAGAGGCATTAGGATGGGTAATCGCCGACATTTAGGGAATCAGTCCATCAATCATCGAACATCGAATACATTTAATCGATGAGGCTAAACCCACTCGCGAAGCTCAAAGGCGATTAAACCCTAACATGAGAGAAGTGGTAAAGGAAGAAATTATCAAATGTTTAGACAATTACATTATTTACCCTATCTCTGACAGTACTTGGGTAAGTCCGGTACAAGTTGTACCAATGAAGTCTGGAATCACCGTGACCACAAATGAGAATAACGAACTTGTTCCCACAAAAGTCAAAACAAAATGGCGTGTTTGCATCGACTATCGGAAACTCAATACAGCAACAAGAAAAGATCATTTCCCCTCCTTTTCATTGATCAAATGCTCGAACGCTTAGCCGGTCATGAATATTATTATTTTCTTGATGGTTACTCCGGCTATAATCAAATTCCCATTGCGTTAGAGGATCAACACAAAACGACGTTCACATGTCCCTTTGGAACTTTCGCTTATTGTCACATGCCCTTCAGTCTTTGTAATGCCCCCGCCACCTTTCAGAGATGTATGATGAGTATATTTTCCGATATGGTGGAGGATTTCCTAGAAATATTCATGGACGATTTTTCAATCTATGGGTCATCTTTTGATCAATGCCTCCTTCGTTTAGAACGTGTCTTAAAGTGATGTAAGGAGAAATCTCTTGTGCTTAATTGGGAAAAATGTCATTTTATGGTTAAGCGAGGAATAGTCTTAGGCCATGTTGTCTCTAAAAATGGCCTAGAAGTTGATAAATCTAAAGTTGATCTTATTGCTAACCTTCCTCCTCCAAAGTCCGTCAAGGACATTCGCTCATTTCTCCGCCATGCAGGATTTTATAGGAGGTTCATTAAAGATTTTTCAAAAATTTCAAAACCTCTTTCGAATCTTCTAGCTAAAGACGTTAAATTTGAATTTTCCAATGAATGTAAAACGTCTTTTGAAACCCTTAAATCGATCTTGACCACTGCACCTATCATCCAACCTCCAAATTGGACTTTGCCTTTTGAATTAATGTGTGACGCTTCTGATTATGCCATTGGAGCCATCTTAGGTCAACGAATCGATAAACTTCCTCGAGTCATCTATTATGCTAGCAAAACTCTTAACGAAGCTCAATTGAATTACTCAACCACAGAAAAAGAGTTTTTAGCAGTTGTCTTTGCCCTCGATAAGTTTAGATCATATCTCGTGGGTTCTAAGGTCATAGTTTACACCGATCATGCCGCATTACGGTATTTACTTACGAAAAAGGATGCCAAACCCCGCTTAATCCGTTGGATCCTTCTTCTTTAAGAGTTTGACCTAGAAATACGAGACAAAAAGGGTTCTGAAAATGTCGTAGCCGATCATCTTTCTCGTATAGTTCATGAAAACATCGATAACACTCAAATCAATGATCATTTTCCCGATGAACAAATTCTTTCCATATCCAGTGCACCATGGTACGCAGACATCGTAAATTATCTTGTCACAAATGAAACACCTCCCCATTGGTCAAAACAAGATAAACAAAAATTTCTCTCCAATGTTAAAAACTTTTACTGGGACGATCCTTATCTCTTCAAATATTGCACCGATCAAATCATACGTAGATGTGTCCCCAAACATGAATTCCATAGTATCCTCTCTTTTTCACATAATCAAGCATGTGGAGGACATTTTGGAGCAAAGAAAACCGCTGCCAAGGTGTTACAATGTGGTTTTTATTGGCCTTCTCTTTTTCGTGATGCCCACGAATTTTGCTCCAAATGCGTTAGATGCCAACAAACAGGTCGTATTTCCAAACGTAACATGATGCCCCTAAACCCAATACTTGTCATCGAAATTTTTGATGTTTGGGGCATCGACTTCATGGGCCCTTTTCCTAATTCATTTGGAAATCTCTATATCCTACTTACAGTAGATTACGTGTCTAAATGGGTTGAGGCCATTCCTACCAAAACGAATGACAATAAAGTTGTTGTCAAATTTTTGAAAGAAAACATATTTTCTCGTTTTGGTACACCTCGAGCTATTATAAGCGATAACGGTTCTCATTTTTGTAATCGTGCTTTTGAATCTCTTCTTAAGAAATACTCTATCACTCATAAACTATCTACTCCATATCATCCACAGACTAACGGTCAAGTCGAAATTTCCAATAGACAAATTAAACAAATTCTTGAAAAGACGGTTAACTCCAACAGAAAAGATTGGTCATCCAAATTGATAGATGCCCTTTGGGCATTTCGCACAGCTTATAAAACCAATCTAGGAATGTCACCATACCGATTAGTCTTTGGAAAAGCATGTCATTTACCTGTTGAGCTCGAGCACCGTGCACTTTGGGCAATCAAATATCTTAATTTTGACATGGAAAAAGCCGGATCACATCGTAAATTACAATTGTCAGAATTAGAAGAACTAAGAAATGAAGCGTATGAAAATGCAAAGATTTATAAAGAGAAAACTAAATTTTATCATGATAAATTCATACTTCGTAAGACATTCGAAGTAGGGCAGAAAGTTCTCTTATATAATTCCAGACTTCATTTATTTCCGGGAAAATTGAGATCTCGATGGACAGGTCCATATATTGTGAAAACCGTATACCCTTATGGTGCAGTTGAAATTGAAAATCCTAGGGACGATTCCATTTCAAAGGTCAATGGACAACGCTTGAAGCCATTTCTAGAGTTCGAACAACACGAGGACGACGAGTTCGTGGATCTCCATGAACCTAGCTATTCGGCATGAGCCACTCACTATCTTGTACATATCAGGTTGTATTTCTTTTAGTTTTTCTTTTTAGTTTTTTTTCATGTGCATGTGCATTCCATTTGACAGTTGGGACACTGTCTCATTCCAGTGTGGGGGGGACGCATATCTCATATTGTTTGTTCATATTTCACAGTGTGGCATCACTTCAAAAAAAAAATCATCTCATTATTTGTTTTCAAATTTGTTTTCAATTTTTTTTCAAGCTTCATCTCATTTTCCATTATTTTCAGGACTTTGATTTATTTTTAACTAGTCAAGACAAAGTAAGTAAACAGTTGAAGTCAAGTTTTGTGAATCGCTAATTTCAAATGTAAAATATAATGAAAAGTTGAATTACAAGCGATAATAGTGAGGTTAGTATATAGGGAGATTCGTAGGTGATGGTTATGAAATCCTTTCTAAATTGTAGTCTTTGTTTAAAAAAATGGTAGATTTAAAGTACATGCGTTGCCATTTCAAATCATTGAAGTTAAGTGGTGTTAAGTTGATTTGCATAACTCTCTTCAGTTCATTTTATAAAAAAAATGATTTAAGAAACACCTAGAGTCAATAGGTGTACACACTTATGAAAGTGTGTACACTCGCCACGCTCTGTACTCTTCTCACGTAAGCCCGCAAGGCAGTGCATGGATGGTATATCTGGCCTCAGCATTCTGAGTTAGGTGTATAAAGAAATTAAATAAATAATCACCTAAGGATTACCGACCTTTTCTGACATAGTCAGCGTCGGTTTGCATAATCCGCCAAGCTCTGTCCCAACTCTCACGTAAGCCCGCGAGGCAGTGCATGGGTGGTATACCTTGGTCCAAAAGTTAGGTGTATATATAAAAAAAATTAATAAAGAGAGACTAAACTATTGAAACCCAAACACTTCTTGACTTTATTGATTTGGCTTGTTATACAAATGGAAATGAAAAATACCATTTTGAAAAAAACTGTGATTAACAATAAAGAATTTATTTCATGGCTGCACTATGTTATCGACCGAAACAACTGGCCAAACTAGAATCTAATGTATGAAAACTTGAGTTATATTGAAATTTGTGATTAGTGAGGAACCAAAAAAAAAATTTCTAGAAGTTGACTCAAACCGATATACATTATTTTGTTGTTATGAAGTAAATCGAGTCTCCATTTGTTTAAAATTTTTCATTCATGTAGTACAATAGAATCATCACATACTGCATTTGGATTTTGTGGGTAGTATCCGCAGAAAACCCTCACGAGACACCACTCGTCCTACTAGGGACACCTAGAGGTTTAACGGCTTGTTGCATACGCTCAATGCAATCGTGTTTCCTACGAAAAAGGATTTAGTTAGTTTTTATTTTCTTGTTTATTCGAGGACGAATAAAGTTCAAGTGTGGGAGTATTTGATGAACGTATTTTTCTGCATATTAAACCGTTTGTTTCATATATTTTTATTTTAATAAAGCGGTACTATACGGGTATTTTGTTGTCGTTTTGCAGATTATAGATTCTGAAGTGCTACGCTGAAATTAATCGGTTGTGTCATCTATTGGTTCAAATGACACGTAAGAAAAGAGTGCAACATTTTAATCATCGAATAAATTAAAGCTCAGCACATGTTAATCAAAAAGCACAACTTACATGGACCAAGTCAAAAATAAGCTCATTAGCATGATCATGTAAAAGAAAAAATCCACTCACGTTTCCAAGTTCAAAAAAAGGTGGACCATTTCAAAGTAGCAAAGATGAAGCATATTATTCAAATGCCAGCTCACATTAGCTTTGTTCTATGCAAATTCAAGTCTAAACACATATATTATCTTAGCTTGGTCAATAGAATACTAATTCAAACAATGACGTGGCCATGTGCAAATTCAATCATCATATATTTTTCAAGCAATGACGAGGCCAGATATTTTTTCTTTGACCAATTCAAACATGGGACCTATTCTTTTAGGAAAAGGTGGAGTGATATTTTCAGATCTGGAAGTCTATATATAGAGAACTGCAATGCCAGAGGAAATCATCTCTTACCCCGTCACTTTTCTACTAGTTTATTTTTAGCAATGTTTTTATGTCAGTCAGAGTGGATATAATTGTTAATTAGTTTTAGCAGTTTATTGATTCTGGATTTTAGTTATTTGTCAGTACTCTTTTCATTTCAGTAATTTAAATTCAGTTCGTTTGATTTCGAGTTGTTCACTCTGCTTATTTCCCTTCCATACTTTTTATTTTTTTTACTCTGAATTCTACAGTAAATTTTGTTGATTAGTTTCAGTGAAATTTGGAATCTCAGGGTGATTGCTTTTATTATTGTTTTTATCCGCTCAAAACCATCATCGAATTTGTTTAACACGCCTAAGATTTAAATATGGATTTCAAACATTTAAAAATACAATTCCCTGTGTTCGACCTGCATACTACATATCTGTGCGCTTGCAGAATTAATTAAAATTTGTGCTTTTCTAACCAATAGAAAAGTCGCAACATGACTTCCCGTCACTAAGGTGATAAAACCTCTAAATCGAAGATCAGTCGATGTAGAGTAACTCGACGGTAATCCTTCCGTTTTCAAAAATATCCGGTCTTCAACACCGGTCATCAAATGCGATTCATAACGACGTATCACATATTCGGAATGGGTTATACGACCCCATGGTCCTTTCTCGGCTAACCCGAATAGTGAGCGCTTATTCAAAAATAAGTGTGGCATTCAAATTCAAGCACATCACAATAAATACCCATTCAAGGTAATTATTGATAGTCGGTTATTTAACTATCAATAAAGATGCGCAGCATCATCAGATTCCAAATAATTTTCCAAATTATTTATCTTCCCAAAAATATCTTTACAAGATATATAATTTCCACACTTTAACTATTTAAAAACAATTTCAAATCAATTTCCACATCTCAATTTATCTTTAAAGATAAAATCTCAAAACATTTCACTTCATATTGGAAAAAACATTTCCATACCTATTTAATAATAGTTAATTCACAAATCCATTTATTTTCAACATTGAAAATACTCAATATACTTAAATCAAAATTTAAGTATATATTTCATTCTTTAAGGAAATCATTCTCTTTCACAAATTTTATTTGAGTCAAAACGAATGTTGCGTAAAACATCGTTACAACAACCCAAAATCACTAGTATAGGGATTCGAAATTTAGATAGATATATAAATCTCAATACTATATAAAACATTTCCTTTCGGAAACCATTTACTATAACAACAGTGTTATAGTCCACCATTTCCTTATTTCTCGAAACGTCTATTTCAACAATAAATGTTGAAATCTATGTTTTCGATACTTAACACGTTTTAAAACATCTTTTAAAACAATTACTTCATTTCGTAATATCACTTTTCCAAAACATATCCATTTTATCTAATAATATATTCACTATCCAAAATCGTGAATATACTTTCTTATCTGATTTCAATGTTTCCACACATTTTATTTAAAGGATTATCCACTGTCCAAAATCGTGAATATACTTCCTTTAATAAGTTATCAAAATTTAACTTATCAAAATAAGTCGTTTCTCGGATTTACAAATCTATGTTCATAAATTCCATTGGTATTTTATAATAACTTTAACTTATAAAAGCACTTTATTAACCAAATCAATTTATAACTCAATTATATACCAAAAATCCATATTATAAGTTAAATACTTATAATTCATTTATTTGCAAAAAAAATTCTTTTAAAACTTCACAAGTTATAAATCTTATTACTTATAAGATTTTATTTATAACCTTATTTTCAACATTAACAGAACTCCTTTTAGAATTCCATTATTTTGATTTTAACACTTATAAAAACTCATTTTATAATTCCAGTATTCTTAATTTATAAAATATCAATTTTATAAATCTTTTATATAAATCGTTCATAATAATAATTCAAAAATCCCAATTTAAAATTAAACTCGTTATTTTTAAACTTCAAAAAATGAATCCGATGATGCAACAGCACCAAATAGTCAATCACAGCATCCAAACATCATATACCATCATATGATAACAGAATATACAACAATATCTGTAAATAAATCACTACGGTGTGGAATCCAGTTGGATCCCTCCAACCTGTTTCCCTGCATCCAAAGATGTTAGCACAATACCAATTCCGCTCCAGTACGGAATTATCGCGGTATATGGGTTTAATAAATATTATCCGCTATTATGCGGCGCAATAGGGTCTCATCCGCTAAACAATGCGGGAAATCAACAACTGGAATATATACATATACCAATATGTATATCTCGCTATATATATATATAAATAATACCAATTCCACTTCAATGTGAAATTATCGCGGTATATGTTTTTAATAATTAACATTCGCTTAATAACGGCGTATAATGTCTATTTATCACAATAAATAGCAATCATCATTCAATTCACACAACCAAGCAATTTTAAATTTAACTATTTAAAATTTAAATCGAAACAAAACATTCGATTGAGTGAGGAGTTCTCACCTTGATTTCAATTCCGTTCCAGTACTTATTTCGAATAAAATTAAACGGACGTTTAATTTCACTCAAAATTTTCACTGACTCTGATCGCTTCCAATTCAGTTCCATAGCGTAGTTATCGTCCATACGATTCCAATGCAACTGGTTTCGTAATTTTCTGACCTCGTATCAAAGAGATACATAGTTTTAAAGATTACACGAGTTTAAATTATAATTATTTACAAATAAATTTTTTTATTTCAAACCCTACTCAATCTCATCCGCTCGTTCCAGATCCAACCTCCGCATGCATGTCTTCCTCTTCTCCCCTCGTTCGCTTCTTCCAGGTCACGAAAGAACCCACACCGCCCTTCAACCCTAATCACGCAACCTAAAACAAGCACCTCCAGGCCGATCAGATGATGTTGCTACGTGCGCCTCCCCTGCCTCGACACACGGCCCAAGTGCGGCATCACTAGCAGCCACCGTCGTCGAGAAAAACGCTGTTGAATGCGTGCCCTTCGAGGCCAAATTGCCGATCCGTGATGAATTAAACGATCTTGAACTTTGAGAATGTAGAGCTTGATACGCTCTACAAAGTTGTAGTTAAACGTTTTTGAAATTAGTTTGTGGATTAAGAGAAAATAGAGGAAGAAGATTGAAAACTTTCGGCCATTGATAATTGGAGTGGCGGCTGTAACGTTTAGGATTAGGGTTTGTTAACGTATAGGTATATATATACGTATATAAATGATATTAAATTTATTTTAAACGACTTTTTCAAACGATCTCCAAATCTGACGTGCCGCCTGGCGTTTGTAAGGTTTACCCCGCGTTCCAAACACAATGGAACATGTTTCGGAGGCTAATTCGATCGTATGTGTGAGATATGACAATAAATGATCAATTTAAATTAAACCGATTTAAACCGATTTCAATGCATTTTGGCTTGCCCCGGACAAAGGGTACATCCGATTGACACGAAATTTGAAACCTTACAATAATATCACATTACGGATCCGATGAAACTGGTTTCATCGTAATCCGAGACTTTTTGAAAAATGACTATTTTAACTCGCCTAATTAATATTAAAACAATTTCGATGCGTTTCGAGCTGCCACGGTCAAACGACAATTCCGATTGCTATGAAAATTAAAATCCGATAATAACAAACTATTACGGATCCAATGGAACAGGTCTCGTCCAATTCTGAGACTGTTCGAAAATTGGCCAATTTCTCTAGTCGATTAAATATTAAAATATTCAATTTTCACAGATTAACTTTAAATTCAATTTTAAAAGTTCTGTAACATTTCTATAACTTCAATATGATTTAATATAACAATCACGTTTAATCCAGATTTCAATTATTTCTGGAATTTCAAATATTAAACTATCGATTTAATTATCCAATTAAATCCAGATATTCGAATTTTAAATTATTCGACTTATTAATTCTACAAATTAATATTTAAAATCAATTAAATATTCGAATTTCAAATGTCAGAAACTCTGGGTCGTTACATTTTAGCTAACCCATGACAGGGTATATCAACTCCATATCTTGAGTATGCTAATCAATGTTGCTAGCGAGGGTTGTTGATACTAGATTCCACATGTTAGGACATGGGCTAGTTTGTTTACATTATGGTATATTTTTTCTAAAGATACATGATGCTCGGAAGGTGGTTTTTGATCCTTGTGCATGGAGGTCCGCTTCAGTTTACTGGAGGCGCCTCTATGGAAATCCATATGCGAACGTACGTTAGTGGTTTTAGATGTACTTCTAATATTATTGTATTGTGAGATGCATATAGCACAACTATTTTCTGATTTATATTCTACACTCTAGACATTGCCTATTATATCACAAGATGGTTTGGTCTCTTTTAAGGGAAAAACTGCTGCGATGATTCCTACAGTCTCAAAAGTTAGTGTTACATGCATTCATGTATTTTAAGTTTTCTCATACCAGACTTATGTATGACATGTAGTTTTTGTTTTTCCCCAAATTCCACATGTACTTTTTCGAGTAGGCTGAGTAAAAAAGGTTTTGCTTTGGATGCTTCAGAGTTCAGGAGACGAGCTGGAGGTTTCCATTATCTATTTCTATTTCTGTTGCACTATATTATGTATATATCAGCATTGTAAGGACATGCAGTTATAACTATCCAGGCTGGTGGTAGTACTTAGGTTTTGTAAGTCTGAAATTACTCTGTATTTTGGAGTTACTTTTTGTACCACCCTTTTGGATATTGTATATTATCGTTTCGCTATGAGATTATGATATTGTGGTCTTTCTTGCTTGTTCATTTAAATACCGTAAATGTATTTCGTATCGACATTTGAGGATTGAAAAGTCGGCTCATTACAAATATACTTAGTGTATATTGTGTAGGTGCAATATATCATATTATGTGCATAGCTAATGTGTACATGTTTGGGTGCTGGGATTTACACCGCAACAAACACATGTCCCTCTATATACGCATTGGTTTTCCAAAACATTTCTAAAAAATATATGTGTGTGTATTTAAATAATATATATATATATATATCTATGTGTGTGTGCGCGTGCATGCGTGCATGTGTGCGTGTGGGTGTTTTTAATAAATCCTTTAATTAGTCTCAACCTTAGTCAACTATTTTGAATTCAAGATTTATTTCCAAAACATGCAATAATTTGATTTAGTGAAACAATTTGAAAATAGATCTTAATTTATATATCCAAATATGACTTATGTTTTTATGTTAATAATTTAAAGTAAGCTAAAATATGGATATTTATAAGTAATAATAATGTTAAATTTATTAAACAAAATTAGAATGTTGATACATGTATATTTCTACATTAAATACATATCTCGTTTAATATTAAGATATGTGTGTGTACAAAGGTTTTATTTAAACATTCATTGTAAAATAGTTTTCAATCTAATTTTAATACATACATACATAGACACACACATAGATATATGTATATCTGTGTGTGTTTGTGTACATACTTATATATACATGTGTGTGTGTGGTTTGAATCAGAAAACTAATTGTGAAACAATGAAATTACCATTGACATTCAACTATATATATATAATAGTTAATTAGTTATTAAATTCAGATCTAAAAAAACACCAACATCAACATAAAGAAAATAATAAGGATTAACTATCAAAACCATTGTTATTATTTTCAAATCCAATTCAAATCAACAAACTCAAAAATTTCAGATCTACACTTAACAGATTAAATATGGACAACAAAAGCATATACAAATTCGTCAAAATAATCAAATAAGTAGATCTATAACATCATGATGAATATACATATAATATAGAATAGATTATACCTGATAGATGTAGCCCTTAAATGCAACTTGATTGATAGACGCTCCTAGATCCAAATCTGAATCAGTCACCTAGCTTTGCAAGAGATGGAGAACTACCTTTTATATGACTGATTTAATTGGATGCCATTAAAATAATTTTTCTTCTTTCATTTTGCCTTGAATTTTCAATGATATTTTAGAAAATGAAGATGTAGGCTAGGGTTTTGTAAGAGAGCGATTAAGAGTGGCAAATGAATTAAAGGCAAGGTAGTTATAGATGTAACCTTCCTTAACCTCCTCCCTTCATTTTCTAGATCCAACCATTGATTTAAAGCTTCGTTTTCTTCCTATAGCCTGTCATGAATGAGGATGTATGGGCCTTAAATTTTTTCAATAACACATAGCAAATATTTACATTGTTAAATTTAAACGCCCATCGATATCGTATATCGCTTTGTACATATACAACTTTTATATACGCGTCCAATTAAATACTAATGGTATCTAAAAATACTAATGGTATCTAATACATCAATTAATTAATTAATATTTCAAAAATATATTGACTAATTTAATTAATTTACTACTATTTATAAATTAATTAAATCATGTGATATTTTGAGAATCTATCAATACAGTTGTGCAATTCGCAGGTGTAAATTCAGTCAGCGATTAATATCAAACTATTTGAATATTAAAGTTCACTCGCCACCTTAGCTAACGAAGTGATATTTTGGCCGAATTTATAGCTTACGCATTTTCTAGTAAAATCTAATTTTACTATTATAAGCACTACTAAGTAGTGACGGTTATTTACACTAATTCTTTTCGTCAACATTATTTCATATAGGGACTTATGAAATTTGACTCTGGTCAAAAATTCAACATCTTCCACATTCAACCCTGTAATGTCAAACAAAAAATCCTTGGGGTTCCATAATAATAATTATTATTGTTACACCCATATTTTCCTAAACATTGTCAAAGTGGAATTAATACGAACAAAGATCCGAGAAGAACTACTCCCATAATATGAAGCTAAAATGCGAAAAGGAAACAAGAATAAATCTATATAATACTGCATTAAAAGCCCGAGTCATTGGAAAAACATAAAGACTGCACCTTTATATTGAAGATAGCTTCAACAACATACCACTAAGCCAAAAATTTGAGATGGCTACAAAGTGTAGGAATCGATTTACAACTTTAACACTTACCCCGATAGGTAGAAAAGTGGCATAGCTTCCAAGTATCAAAACATAAAGGCTATGCTATGGCTCCAAAAAGGCAAGACTTAAAAAGTTGGAACTGGGGCACAACCTTTAAGTTACAATGAGATGTTGAAACTGTTCTACGACCCCGAAAGCAACACTAATAGCTCAGAATTGTGGCACCACCCCTTAAGCAAATAAACGAGGATGCACCACAATCTTAAAACTAATATCTAAAGTTTCAGGTCTATGCCACAATCTTGCATCAACTTAAAGAAAGCTTTAAGGATGCTCCACCATCCTGATTTGATGTTGAAGTGACACAACGGCGTCGCAATCTTGAAGAATACCTACCTAACGTAAGGACCCAAGGGATGAGATGATGGGGTAAAACTACTTCACGATCAAAAGCTAAATCTTTTTCCTTAAAGACAAGCCAAGAGGTCCCATCTTCATGCTCAAGTTCATTAAAGCTCTCTTAAAGGCAAGGGTGAAGGCGCAGTCCCCCATTGATATGTGTGGCTCAGAGCAGGTTCAAGCAAGGCAATCACCCCACAAAACAAAAGTGTTGTTTCCTCTTACTAAGTCATACCATTCAACCCTAGATATCCTTAATACTATGCTTTGCAAATATTTTGAATTAGGCAGAATAGTACGACTTCGGAAGGATGTTGCAGTTCAAATGCCATATGAAAACAGCATCCTGAGCATTAGGAAGGCGCAAGTCCTAATAAATTATTCACGATAGTATAATTCTGGAATGCTGGTAAAAATGAAGCGGTTCTTCTATAAAATAGAACACAATTTCTCATTGTAGCTACATCTACACATATGCGCAGTCCACAAGCAGGTAGCCTTATGGAATTGGAATGTCATGGTCTATTCAAATTTGGATTTTCCCTCTTTAATTTCAAAAGTTCCCACCAAGGTTCAAAATTCAACTACTCAAATTACAACTTTTCACTGATGGCCACGTTAACAATCCGTGCATATCAAGTATATCAGATAGATGTTGACACATGGTGCGATCTAAGGACATAAATCAAAAGAGCGAAAGAGTGATGTTAGCAATCCATGCGAAACTATGTACTATAAATGGATAGGGCACTGTAGCAGAAAAGGGGGATTTTGAGTTTACTCTTTTTTAAAACACAAATAGAAAATTGTACTCTCTGCCATTTTTGTTTATACTAAGAATCAAGGGAGAAGAAAGTGACATTTTATCCATGGACATAGGATTCTTTAACATCTGTACCACTTAAATTCTCTATGTCCTTTTATTGTTTTTAGAACTTTATTTTACCGTTTTACTTTTGTCAATGCTTGAATCGAGATATCAAACCGATTCCAAATACTCCAAATATTTCCCCCTCATAATTATGTAAGCCTTAAAGCAACATAATTACCCCTCCTAAAGGTGATATTAATATTACTTAATTTTGTTGTTTCATAATCACGAAAGCGTTCAACATCGTCGTTACTTCATAAAAATACTTGGGTGTTTCTAAAACGAAAAACCTCACTAACATTTTTAGCGTTAGAAAGAGGGTCTATTTCCCTCTCTAGTAAACTTTACTTATGTTTTCTTTAGACACAATATAATACCATGAATCCCAAAGATTCCAATACCCCTTCTAATCAGGAACAATTTCACCTTACCTCAAAAATTCAAAAAGAAGCAACTCCTCACCACCATAACCAAACCTGAGGCAGACGCCTCTATAGAGCCTACCTCAGATCTTATCCTAGTAGCTCTTCAAGCCTTTACAAACCAATTAAACCAATGTATGGATGGAATAGAGAGATCCATGGTCCAATATCCAACCCCTAAGCCAATCTTCCCTCAACCTACCGCAGCTTACCGCCTTCATTTTCCGACTGCACTGACTATGCAATGTGAGGGTGATAATGGCAAACTCAGAAGTGAGAATGGTGACACTAGTCAAAGAACCGATGACAAGCTTAATGCCAAAATCCAAATAAATCCTCGGATCAAATTAAAACATGTCAACATTAACTCTTTGCAACTGAAGAAGCAGGCGTAAACTGCACCTGACGATGACGACATTACATCACTCTATATAGATGGATCTTCCTAGATAGATGCCAAAGAGGAAGAGATCCGCCAATTGAAGGCACGTGTAGAGTAGTGGGCAAAACTACGCAGATTGGATAACCGGGAAGAAGAAAGTGTTTGAGCAAACTTGGTACAAACACCCAAAAAAGTAAATAGTAGAGATTAAATGAAGAAAGTAAACGAAAAATAGAAGAAATCGGACAGAAAATAAGAATACACAAATTTATAGCGGTTCGGTAATCTTGGCCTACGTCTACTTGAATGATTATTGCTTTTGCACTAGTTTTTCGTGATTACAAGAGAGTGGGATCGGAAAAGATCCTTGAATACAAGAGAGTAAGAATGTAATAGCAGCATAAAGACCCTTAGGATGTACCATGCTTTCTGTATTTATTGGAGTAGACAATCAAATATCCCGATGATATTTCTCCTACAGAATCCTCTTAGAAAGACGAAGTCCTTCGAAAAATCTCGGCCGCTGATCAACTATGGTTAGGGATTAGTACAGATCCCTATAAGGGTGGATCAATACCGATCCCTATATATGGAGATAGGGGATCGGTGATTCTTCATGGTGGTTCTTCTTAATATTGGCTTCGAGTTTCCAATGTTGTTTTGCATAGTCATCTAGGTGTTTTTTGGTCCAAGTGATAGATCTATAGAAGGTTGACTTGCTGCTTTAGACTGTATATGGAGATTTCCAATATGACGCACAAGAGTTCTAAAGCAACACTTGAATCAGGCTCTATGTAGATAGAGAAGAGTGCCATAGCAGTGGAGGCCACCTTAGGTGTACCCTTAGGGATCGGTACCAATCCCCTGTGTAGGGTGGAGCACCAATCCATACTTATTGTATTACGGGGTGTTGCTCTTCTAAGTCTGTTTGACCATCATCTCGTGGTATTTTCTGTACTTGGTTTCTAGACCCTAGGATCATCTCTTTGGCTGCTTGCCTCGATAATCATTGAGTCTAACTTATCCAGTTAACTTGGATAAAGCCTGGCCAAAAGGCTGGATAACACTTGTCTCCCGAAGTACATCTCATTTCGAACGTGATGTGCTTTGAATCAAGACAAGTTAGAATCGCTATGAAGGATTCCACTCTGTGTTTTGAATGGTAACTATCCCTCCTCTAAATCGTTCCTATGAAAAGTCATGTCCATAATGATTCGTCATGACGCTCTATCGGCATTTGATACTACAAATACCAGAGTACAGTCTCTTGATAATTGTTCGTGCTTGGTTCCATTGAGCTAACTGATTAAGTTGGTAGATTTCGATTATTCAAACTGATTTCTTTTCTGAATTCCTAGGTAAAAATCCAATTCTATTGATTTGGAAAATCGAATGTTAAAGTTTATAACGACCCTAATTTTGACTAACATTATTTAGGACATTTAATTAGAGAAATTAAATGAAATAATGTAAATGGTTAAGGGAATTGAGATTTGAATATTAAAGGGTAGCCGTGCTTAATTAACTAATGTACATAAAGGGAATTAAAATTAAATAAGTAAGGGTAATAGATAAGGGCAAAATAGGAATAGGTTATTTTCTTGTACCCTAAACCCTCATACCCCTTTCATTTTACAAGTTCGTAAACAAAACAAAAAAAAAACTAAACCAAGCTTGTCCGAACACCATTAGGAGAAAGCAAGAGGAAGATAAGCAAGAATCAAAAGGAAGAAGCTTAATCAAATTCATTCAAGAGCAAATCTCAAACTCCTTAATCATAAGCTAAGGTGAATAATAGATTACATCTCATATTTCTCATTTTTTGCTCTAGACCAGATTCGAATATGTTTTGCAAAGTATAATGCCATGATTTGATTATTAAATGGATATATATGTGCTTGTTGATGATTTATATTCTCCTTATAGATTTTATGGTAAGTTTTGATTTGAAAAACCTAACAAATGACATCCGAATGCCTTGCATTTTTTATATAAGGTCAGAATTATTATTTTAGAGATGGGTTTCAAGTTTCATAATTTTTTGAATTAATGTGGATTTAGTATGAATTTTCTAGTGTAGAAAATGGCTAAATCAAATTTAAATTAATTATGGCTATTATATGTTAGCTTTGGGTCAGTAATTTAAATATGTTAGAAAACATATAAAAAGTGATTTATGTGAATTTTTGGAGAATTTTCCTAAGTGTTTTATTAAATATTTAAAATTATTCAAGGTATGGGACTTAAATGTTTTATATGTTTATAAAAGGAGAAGGGGCAATTTGTAAATGTTTTAAATGTTAATTTCTGAA
The DNA here is from genome assembly GCA_030737815.1 of Allium fistulosum. Taxonomy (NCBI): domain Eukaryota; kingdom Viridiplantae; phylum Streptophyta; class Magnoliopsida; order Asparagales; family Amaryllidaceae; genus Allium; species Allium fistulosum. Next base: position 675,518,505 of record CM060907.1, on the reverse strand, counting down.
ATTCGGTAGCACTTTTATAAAAGATTTTGAAAAAGAATTGGTAACCAATCATATGTTGACAAATAAGGCAAGTTAGTTAGAAAGAAATTGCTTTAGAAAGTTAAAATCAGTTTTATAAGGTTTTACTTCTTCGCCACTTATAGCAGCACTTTTCGACCTCGTACTGCCACCTCCATCTAAGTCGAAACCAATACACATGGTATCAGCTTTGATACGTAGTGGATTTGAGTTAGGCGAAAGGTATGAAGTCGAAACAGGCTTTCGAAGGGGTTGAAGTAGCTTTTGGAAACTTAGAACCATTTTGGTTAAAAATGAAGCTTTCGAAGGAGATAGCTTTGGACTTGGTCAATTTTTTTTAAAAAAAGAGCTTTCGAAAGAGGTTGCCGCGTTTGTTTTAAAGAATAAGCTTTCGAAGAGGTCGAAACTCCTGCTACCGCATTCAACCTTTCGAAGAAAGGCCTTCGAAAGGGTCCTTTAGTTTTAAACTGTGAAGTCGCTTCTCCATGCCTTCAAAGGGGTTGGTTTCGACACTATCCACTTTCTTTTATTTAGGAAAAATGCTTTCGAAAGAGATGCTTTCGTCCCAGTTCTTTTAAGACCCTTTGTTCCATTGAAAGATAAACCCAAAACGTTTCGAAAGGAAGGCTTTAAATGGTTTCGAAATTATATTCCATAAGCTTTTACTTGAACCCAATGTTTTCGAAAGGTTTGTTTTAATAAAGGACATTAAAGCTTTCGAAAGATAACTAATAAAGGTTTCGAAGGGGTGATTCCCCAATATTTTCGAAAGGTTTGCCTTTAGTGTTTGAATGGAAGGTTTCCAATGTTTTTCTAAGGCAAGTTTGAAGTGTTTTAAAAGAGGATGTCTAAGGTTTTATAAAGCTTTCGAAAGAATACTTTCAATGATTTCGAAAGTTCTATTATAAATGGTTTCGAAAGGTATGTTTTGGCCTTTCGGCCTAATGGTTCAAAGTTAAGTAGTTAACTTGTTTCGAAAAGGGTACTTTCAATGGTTTTGAAAGAGAATGTTTAAGGCTTTTAAACAAGGGTTTTGAAGGTTTTCATTAAAGTTTTGTGTAAAGCATATATCATGGCAAAGAGATTTGAGTAAAGCAAAACGTATATTTTCCTTATTTAAGTATGATTTAAAGGATTAAATCAATTTGAAAGATGTTTTCAAGGAAAATTTGAAGGGTAGTTAACCCTAAGTAAATGACTCAGATATTTGACTACCAGATGGGACTTGTATAGGGTCGCGTTCTATACATTAGCTATAGCCCCTAGCTAATTTAGTCCAAAATTCAAGTGTGCAGGGCTTAGTCACAAGTAAGACTTAAATGATGTTACACATAGAAAGGAATATACAGAGAAGAAAGATAGGTTATTGGTGAGCCCGCAAAACCATTAGGATCAGTTGACCTTGGGAGAAGTAAGTTAAGAACAGACCATCCAGAAGTGTGTCTAATAGATGTTAGATTATTTATTTTGTCTGGTAGGCCCGAGTCAGCCAATGGTTAGTAGTTAGCCAAACAAAACTATATTATTCAGACAGATAGTCCATTTATTACCTTATTTATGAGCATATATGAAATTTCTATTATTGTATTAATCAGTTTGATTGCAGGATTGTGATTTGCAAAAAGATATATTTTAAAGGGATATTAGTAAGGGCAAACCCGTTCCACTAAGTGGCATGGTCTTACTTAATATCAGTAAATCGAGATGTAACGATATTATTCACACCAGGCTTTATGTCTAACTCGAAGTTTATGTTTTCCCCTTAAGCTCTCGGGTGATCAAAATTAATTTGAGTAGATTGAGAGTTAAGGTTTTTCAGGTTTAGTAGGTTGGACGAATAAAGCTTCCGAAGACGTGCAGGAGGTAAAGCTAGCTATGTAGGAGCTATTTAGTTTTATTTCCGCTATGATGTATTACGACTGATATGTCTATTTAGTACTCTGATCATCCAAGGGGGCATCTTCATATGTCGCTCTTGGCGTATTTAGTAATAATTATATTTGATCCAAACTTGGGAATCATTTTGGGATTATGTATCTGAATATGAAATATTGATTTGAAATGTAATCAGAGAAGTTGTTTTAAATCTGTATTGATCTATGTCATATTCATGTGCTTCTGATATTATGGATACCATTAACATTACCATATTTTACCACCGGAAGTTAATACTATGGATGACTGCAGCATCTGTAGCGCTTAGCTTCGGGCCTCAGGATAGGGGATGTACAAAGTTGCACATGTGCTCACACGTTCATGTGTACACTGTTGTCATTGGCTTCCAAGCACATTCATATGTCAATAGGTCGTTGCCAACTTTCCTTGAGCGATAGTCATAAGTCTATCATTTATTTATTTATTTATTTGTTTGTTTTTCTTTGTAATATAGATAGGATTCGATACTGACCCCTATAGGTGGGAATTCGATACCGATCCTGTACGCATATACGTTTCACTTTGGACCTGTATATACGACTGGGTTGCGTGTATGGTTATATAGCCCATTTTCTCTACACCTTCTCTTCACTCACCTTTATTCACTTGCAAACAAATCGTGCTTACACCGAGGCAAACATTAATAATTTCTATTTCTAAGCCTCTAACATCCCTAAATCTTAGATTAATTAGAACAAACCTCACCTCCTACGTCATCGTCGTCTATACATAATCTAGATCCATAAACACTCATATTAATCCCATAGATTTGAGGGTTGAGACACATTGAATCTCAAAACCCGATCCGTATTCGCACTTGAACTCCGATCAGATTTAACTGGTCATGCTCATATACATATAGGTAGGTGAAGAGCTAGAGTGATGGAGGAGATAACGAGGCTGACTTGTGAATTCGCATTGGTGGATTTTGGTTCGGGTATCAGTTATTGACCTGGCTTTGAAAAATAAAATGTATAGAGGGAAGTCCCCTAGGTATGGGATCGTCTATTGACATGGAGGAGTTGTATTTCCATAAGGGGGAAAATACCCTTGGTATGGGATCGGTGCTGATCCCATACTTAAAGGAATATTTTGTGATTCTTGCCTTATGCTCTTGGACATGTATGAACACTTGGACATGCACACCCATATATAATTTAAATTGAACTTGAATGCACATGCATGCTTATATGGACTTGAACTTGGATACATGCATATGCCTTGAATGTTGATGACATGCTCTTATGCGTTGAATAGCCGATCCCAGGACTTGGATAAAATTATTATGTTCAACTATCGATGTGAATGCCGGTTGGGACAGTCAACGATGATGGTTACTCTGGTCAAACTCTCGAGTCTTGTCATTACCGCTGTATAATTCTAAATTGTTTAACACTTCAATGCACACACCTCACTAGGTAACACTTAGCATGGGGGGATAGGTTAATCCATCTAACTATGACTATCTGATGAGTTTGATAGCTATGGGTTCCAAACGCTCCGAGCATTTAGCTGCAATGACTGATGATTAGGCTTCCACACATGCTGAATCAGATGCTGAGTCTAGTCCAGCGACACTTTTGCTCGTTACACTCTAGGCCAACAATCAGAATAGCCCGAAAGCTCACACCATGCACTAGGGAATTCTCCAAGTCTAGGAGCTGATGATATTGTAGAGCTAGCTTCTGATACACGCGTGGATGCCGTATTCCTGGAAGATCCAGAGGATTCGATCGCTTCAAAAGTTGATGAGGCATCTCTTCGGCAAACTTGTATTAAGCATGGAATCCCGTATGATGATGTACTAGTCCCATCTCGTCACCAAAGGGCTCATCTTTCTACGAAAGGGTATACCGCCTGTAACAAGTATATGTGCCAAGCTGGGGGTGTGCTACCATTTAATTCATTCATTTTTTGAATGCTCTATTTTATAAGACTTGCTTCAGCTCAACTGCATCCGAACAGCTACGCATTTCTACAGGGCATATACATGGTTTTCATTGAATTCTTAAATCGTGAATCGATCGAAAAAGATATTCATTCATCTACAGCTTCAAGCGACAAAAAGGAAGTCTAGCGTTCACTTATCTTGAGCCAATCGATGGTTGTCAAGTTATGACTGGTGCTTGGAATAAGCTTAGTTATTTTAAAAGTGAATGGTTTTATGTGCACCGTCCACCCGGGTTTGCACAACGTTGGTTAGTAGAATGTAAGTGCTTTTCCAAACGATAACATGAATGTTTTGGTCAACTCGTATTCTAATTACCATAATTTTCCGAATCATGAAGAAGTTCCTTAAGACCCAGTGGCGATGTTTATCAAACCCTGTTACAACACTTAGAAACAATCTAGAGGAAGATAAGGAGATTAGGTCTCTTATTACTGATGAGCGTCTCTTGGTCTTCAACTTGCTAGAAGAGGGTTATAGCACCGGCCAGGTCGGGGACAACGATGAAGTAGTAGTGGGTGGCCGTATTCAGCAAGAAGTAGGTCATGTTGGCCCTGATGTTCCCTCAGTCCCTAGCTAGGAAGTCGAGGAGGCTCAAGGCAACGTCGAGGAAGGTGAAATAGTAGGTAGTGGTAATGAGGCTGGCGATGGCGACATTCATTCAAGTAACGAACTAGTGGTTGAGTAGTCTTCAGATGAATAACCACTTGCTTCTAGGAGGAAGCTCGTTGTTAAGCTTCGTAAGAGGCAAATTTCTAAATAGTCTCCGCCAGTTACAACAGCAGAGCATACTCAATCTCTTCCTTCCGTGGATACATTTTCAAAGATGGGACCAATTCCTACTGAGTTTGGTTCCTATGATATAGAAAAGATGAGCATAGACGGTTCTCCCATTCGTTTTGATGATGACACCATTCCTGCTAGTGTGGGAGAGATTACTCCTGTTAGCAAGGCTCTAGTACATGGTCTGTTGGGGGGACACTAGGACACTCATGCACACATGCACTTTACAACATTGTCTTGCACTTTCCGTATGTTCTTTTTCATTGAATCTAACTCTTTCATGTTTCCTTTGTAGGTTCTATGGATAACAGAAAATATACAAATCGATCCTTGGATGAGAAAGCATATCTAGCTTAAAGGCCCCGATCGGGTTCGTACCATCAAGGGAGTGGTCGAGATTACGATTCAAGCCACCGCTCTAGCTGCAACAGGGATGACCAGGACAAGAGTAGTTACGATAAGGCTATGCAGTTAAAGCACCGCTAAAGCCCTACACTATCCTGCTATAGCTCATAGCGCTCTCCGACCGCTATGCTATTTCAATTTAGCGCTATTAAATAGTAGATCCACTTTAAGCCCTGCTATTTTCCGCTACATCCATTAAATCCAGACTTTTTAGCATCAGCTTTAGCAGTACTAACATACAAAGGCTGATTTGACTAGTTCTCCTTTAAAACAAATCAACAAATTTAGGGTAGAGACCTAATTTTAAGGTATAAGTACTCAATATAAGTTAGAAATATATCATTGCCACCAAATCTAGTCTGCATAAATCATGGTATTCTTCGATTTTGTAATATAAGATTAAATGATAATTCTTTTTTCAACACAAATGATGTGAAAGTGAGAATAAATTAACTATAAATATTTAGTTTTGTAAGAAATGAAGCTTTTTGCACCTCCGCTATTTTTCGCTACATCCCCGCTTTATCCCCGCCATAATTTTTGCACCCCCATCGGTACAGAACCATAAAGCGCTTTAATTGCACAACGATAGGGATCGTTCTTCACACGATTCTACTTCTCAGCTCCAGCCTAGATCCAGATCACCTCCTCCTAGAGGTCCGGATAGGCAACCTAATCGCCATGATGAGATTACATTGGCTGACACTTCTTGAGCTCCACCTCCAACCTCTATTATTATATAGCCCATGGCACTATCCCATTCTAGCTGGTCCTCCGAGCACAGACATCATAAAGGTAGCTTCGAGACTACTCATCAAAGGCCTGGTAAAGAAACCGATGTCGCTCCAGTCAACCCGTCGAACAACTTACGACCGATGCTCATAAGGCCGAACTGAATGACCAATTCCAAAATGTCTATTTTGATGGGATTATGTTTGAATGAGAGTGACAATAGAAGTCCAAGAAAGGACTATGGCCTGCGTGACCAACATTCACCACCAGTACAATGAGTGGGCGAAAGTGGCCGGAAAGATTTCTATGGTCTCAAGAGATAGGTTACAGGAGTTCAAGAATCAAATGCTTATCGAGGCCGACAATAAAAGGATCATAGCCGCCCTTGATGCTGAGGTCAAGAATCCAAGAAAATCCCAGGCTGAAGTATAGAAGAAAGCAGCGGAGGCTATCCAAGCACTTAAAGCTAAAAAGTCCAAGCATCTTAACAAAATCGAGAAGGCGCATCATCAAAATCGTAAATTGGTACTGGAAAGAGATGCTGCCATAAGGAATGCGGCTGAGTTGAAGACCAAGCTCGATCACAAGACAAAGGAAAAAGATGAAGCGTAGTAAATAGCTTAGGACTCATGCGACGAGCTGGTCACCGTGAGGGAAGAGAGGGACAAAGGGCTCAAACGATCCAAGGATGTTGATGCTATTGTGAAGAAGTAAGTTGAACCTGTAGAGCAGCGGGCAGAGGAGTGGGTTATGGAGAGGTTAGAGGCATTGCTTACTCAATACAATGGCAATGCGCTTAAGTTTAGAAATCTAGAGTGGCTTAAAGACGATTATCCCAGACTCCTTGCATAGGCCTGGGAGCGGGTCGTTGAGAAAGAGAAGGAATTTCTTTAGGGCGCTGAGCTAGATCTAGAACAGTTGGAGAAGAAGATCCTGGTGAAAGATGAGCCTCAGATTTTGCACGATGGCCAACTCCTTATCTATCTGGAACTTGCCATAACCATGCAATAGGGAAAAGGTGAAGGTTCTGGACCAGCGTAGCACGATGCTTCAGCTATTCAAGCTCTTGGGACTCAAGCTGCTCCTGACTCCACCATTGATTTTGGGTATGATCCAGAGAAACCTCAGATTCAAAAATCTATTGTTCTCTCTCCTAATCTCGAGGCGCCCTCCAGTGGCACTCCGGCTCATGTAGAGCTCCAGACTGAAGAAGGTATCTCCTTGACTTCTCCTATATTTTAGAGAGTTGACGTGTCATCGATGAACGTTACTAATATCTCTTTTTACGTCTCTCTAGCTTCAAGTCAGCCTGCAATCGCATCGCTTCCTCCTAAAGATTCTCGGCTGGGAAATAAGTGCCTATGACGGAGTCGATAACCATTACAGCTTCGACAACGATCCTAAGCGCTCCGACTAAAGAGACTCCCTGCCTTGACGAGCGGGTGATTGATGCTCTACTGGATGAAGGAACTTGTGGGACCTAGGGTGCTCAGATTGATGTAGATGTTGTAATTGCTGGAGTTTCTGAACCCTTGCCGGGCCACACCTCGAGTGACATTGAGCACCAACGTCTTTTGGACATAAGGATCAAGTTGGAGAAAGAGGATATTTTTCCGTCCCTCTATCTGTGGCCTTGCCAGGCCAGACCATTTATACTTCTATGTATATTCCTCTACCTGAACGCGCTCAGAGCATGCCTATTGGATCCTCATAGAGTACTCCTGTTTTTATTTCCCTACCTAAAAGTGCCCAGAGTGTGCCTTCTTGATCATTGCATAGTACTCTAATCAAAGGCAAAGGAGGCAGAGGAAGAGGAGGAAAAGGCATAGAGAGAGTTCGAGTGATGTTTCCTTTGGCTCTGGGAAGAAGAAGCAAAGGAGAAAAATGAAAAAGTGGTAGTGGTAGGCTTGGCTTTTGTGTGTAGACTCTCTTTTGGTTTGAGATAATAGTAGTCTATTTTGGTTTGTTAGCCGGATTTGTGTAGGTTTGGCCCCCTGCTTTTGTTTTTTGCTTCTAGTGTTGATAACACTCGTATTTAGTTTTTGAATTTCATGTAAATAGCAAAAGATTTTGGCATCGTCAACTCTTTATTGGATTTTCCTAAGTACATAAGAATATGCTTTTTATTCAATGTACTTGCCATCTATTTCATTCAACGGTTGCTTTTGGATTAAGTCCTTAGCCTATTTCATAGTTTGCCGGGCTTTCACTATCCTAATGAATGTAAGGTAATCATTGAAATGCTAAACGCTGGGCGTTAGTTACGGTTAGTCACTTTGAAAATAGTGACTTAAGTATCCTTTTCTAGGATAATAATTTTCGATTGCACCAAACTCCGGGTGCTGGTTTAAGTCAACCACTTAGGGTTGTAGTCCGCACACCCTCATCTAGGATGTTTACACCCAATCGTGCCTAACTTCATAAATCAATCGAAGGCTTGTAAGTTAAGTCCCACCTTAATCCAGGCACGGACCTCCCGTTTTTCCTACTCTGGGCAAGAGGTTAAGAGTTGGACGTTCTTACTACGTCCACTTCGGTTTATACTCCTGCCCCAATCTGAAGGCAAGAGTTAGCATATAGATGGTCATATCAAGTCCGGTTTAGTATATACTCTTGCCCTCAATCCGAAGGCAGGAGTTAGTTTGTGGATGGTCATGTCACATCCGGTTTAAGTTTATACTCTTTCCCCCAGTCGGAGGAAAAGAGTTAGCTAATGGATGGTTGGATTACATCCGTTTAGTTTATACTCTTGCCTCTAATTCGAAGGCAAGAGTTGGCATGCGGACAATCATGTCATGTCCGGCTTAAGTTTATACTCCTGTCTCTAATCCGAAGGCAAGAGTTGGTTGGCATCAATCTCCGAATACCAGACTTCACGACCCCGATCATAGGCCTCATAAGTTTTATCGAAACCTATCTCCAGGTACCTACTCACCTGCATTAATCATATGCAGATTCATTCGAGTTGGTCAAGTCACAACTCTTAAGCAATGGAGAGATAGATTTTCGTGGTGGAAAAGCCGTTTTATTTCATAAAATACGGAAAATGACAGGATCTGTCTTATTACACGGCTCTAGCCAATTATTTACAATTTTACTTATAAGTGAAATAGCATCATAAATGCTTGCTATTCCACGCCCTTGGGAGAGAAATCCCATCAGTTATTGCAAGCTTGAAAGTTCCATCTCCAAGCTTCTACTCTATCGCATATGGACCTTCCCACATCGGGCTCAGGTTTCTAGAGCCCGGGAAAATTCATTTGAGAACCAGCTGGCTAATTTCAAAGCTCCTGGTCTTGACCTTTGCGTTATAATATCGGAGGATTTGGTGTCGATGTGTGGCTGCCCTCAACTCAGCTTCGGTCCACTTCCGTCGGTCCACTTCTCAATTTTTTCCCAAACTGGGTGAGATCTATATGGCATGACAAGGAAGGCCACATGAGGCTACATTTCAAGTTTCCAGTCATTTGGAGTTTGTATGCTCAAGTTATGGGCAAATTACTTCACCTATGAAAATGGGTCAGAATAAAAGGGATCAATATAAAAGGGACCGACCACATTCAGCTTTCACTACATATTGCAAAAAAGATCGATCAATAACTCAAAATCTATAGATGCTATCAACATGAAACTTGGAGTATAAGAACATTACAACGTGGGAAACACCCCTTAGAGATCGCACCCCAATCAGAGGAGATTGGAGGGATCGGCTGAAATCAGAATGAATGCAACACAACTTCATGGAAAACGCGATATCTCACAAACGGTAAATTGGAATGGCAGGAAATTTGGAGGGCAAGTAGCTAACATCTTAGGGACCCCCCAAAGGGATCGCACCCCATTTGGACACCAAAATAGGGATCAGTACCGATCCCCATTATTGGCTCCAATGGGCCTCAAAATTCTTGTGTGGCCTCGTCTTGACCTGGAGGTTCTTCTGCCAAAATTTCAGCCCGATCCGTGCACGTCTTCTCCTATAAATACAGCAGGCAAAGTGTCAGAAAAGGGCCCCTTATTTTTGCTGCAAAGGCTCTTCCATATTTATTCTTTATTCTTGTACTAGTGGATCCCAGCTGATACAAACATTCTTATAATCATAATCAAGTGCAAGATCATTAAAAATATAAAGTGGACATAGGACAAGATTGTTGAACCACAATAAAAATCTGTGTGTTCATTTATGATTTTTGCTCTGTTTTAATTTCATTCTTCATTTAATCTCTACTAGATTTTATTGGGTGTTGATGCCCATTTTTGGCATTAACAATCCCCCTTTTAGGTTCAGTATTCAAGATCCATTCAACATCCATCTGGTCAATGCTCGCTAAAAGTACTTCTATCGGAACCAAGCCCATGAGCTACGCATCTCCAAAACTAGCCAACTTAGCCAATGAATCAGCCTTTTCATTTTGGTCTCTAGGAATATGTGCTATCGTATAATATTCAAAGTTGTCGAGCAGCTCAAGAACCAGATTTAGACAAGGAGAAAACCTTGCTCCCTTTGCCTGATACACTTTCTAAACCTGGCATACAATTAGCTAGTAGTCGTAGAAAATGTGCAGAGTTTTTATTCCAAGTTCCTTTGCGATTTTGAGTCCTGCAATCAGGGCCTCGTATCTAGCTTCGTTGTTCATTGCCAGAAAGTCGAGTTTCGAGGCGTAACTGGTCGGGTGTTCTTCGAGAGTGAGAGGTATGACTCCAACACCGGAACACCGATCATTAGATGCACTATCCATGTAAATCTTCCATCCAACTTCTTTTTCTCCATCGTTCTCTGGAGGATCATCTCGTGCGATGAATTCAACTATGAAATCTGTCAAGGCTTGTTACTAGATTTCTCTCTAAGGTTGGTATGTTATGTCATATGACTCAATTCATTGTTTCATTTAAATAGACTTCCAGAAGTCTTAAGTCATTTTAAGACTTGTCCCAAAGACTGGTCATTAAGGACATTGATCGGATGAGCCTGGAAATAGTGACCGAGTTTTCTAGAAGCAATCAACAGGCAATAAGCGAGTTTTTCTGGTCTTAGATAGTTTCTTTCTGGTCTTGTCAACCACTTTCTAATATAGTAGACTGATCGCTGGATGCGGGATTCCTCATGTACAAGTGTGGTGCTCAGGGCACATGCACCAACACCGCCAGGTATAAGAAAAAATCCTCATCATCTACCAGTTTTGAGAGTATAGGAGGTCTCTCCAAGTGATTCACCAGAGCCTGAAATACGTCTTTGCAGTTTTGATTCCACATGAAGTTTCTCTTCCCTTTATTGATCACTTTAAAGAAGGGGATGCATTTGTTAGTGGCTCTGAAGATGAATCACCTTAGGGCGACGACCTTCCGATTTAATCTTTGGACCTCCTTGATCATGTACGGGGCTTCGATCTCCCTTAAAGCCTTAATTATTTTTGGATTGGCTTCAGTTCCACGGGAATTGACAATGAAGCCCAATAACTTCCCCAATATAATGCTAAAAGAGCATTTTAAGGGATTAAGCTTCATGCTATATTGTCGGTGGACACCAAACATCTTTCCCAGATCGTCAACATGGTTTCTCGAACACCGTGACTTAACAAGCATATCGTCCATGTAAAATTCCATCGATCATCTAATACGGTCTTTAAACATCCGAATCACGAGCCTCCAATAAGTCACTCCTGCGTTTTTTATCCAAAGGGCATGATCAGATAGTAATAGAGTCCAAGGTCGGTAATGAAGCTACTGTGTTCCTGATCCAGGATGTGCATTAGGATTTGATTGTATCTAGAATACACATCAATAAACGAAAGTAGCCTGTGTCTAGCGGTTGAGTCCACTAGCTGATCTATCCTTGGAAGAGGGAAACTGTCCTTCGAGCACACCTTATTCAAATCCGAATAGTCGATGCATGTCCTCCACTTCCCTTTTGCCTTTTTCACCAAGAATGGATTTGATACCCAATCCGGGTATAAGGCATCATGGATGAAGCTAATGTCCTTCAGCTTATCCACTTCTTCTTTGAGTGCAGTGGATCTCTCCAGACCCAGGCTGTGGCGTTTTCTTTCACAGGAACACATTTGGGATTGTTGTTTAATGCATGTCTCACTAACCCGGGTGAGATCCTACACATATCCGAGCGTGTCCAGGTAAAAAATACAGGTTCGCCCAGAGAAATCCAACCAACTCTTTCATCACACTAGCATCGAGCTGAAATCCAACCTTCAGGACTTTGCTTGAATCATCTCTGCTGACTGGAATAGCGATCATCAACTCGGCAAGAGCTACTAGTCCAACTTCTGGCCCTTTTCATCGGTCTATATCATCATAGAGCCGACTAGTCTACCCGAGTTAGGGCTTAGGCTATAGTCTCTATGCATCCAAAGCCTTTATGTAGAGGGAACACTCTACATTCTTTCCTTTATCCATTCCCCTTGCCTCATTTAGCTCAGCGATCTAGCATTTGCGGCCTGCCACCTGTTCTCCGTGCATAATTCCCACTTCATTTTCTGTAGAGAACTTCATAGTTAAACACCAGGGAGCGATGGCCATTCTAAATTCAGGTATTGCCGGTTGGCCCAAAAATGCGTTGTAAGCAGAATATACATCCAACACCAAAAAAGACACGTCCCGCACTCTCTGGCGGTCGCCCTCACCAAGAACCTCCAGTAATTTAACAAATCATATGGCTTTAGTTGCCATCCCATTGAACCCCTGTATTCATGATTTACAAGGCTTCAAATCCTTCTCCTCCAGCATCATTTGGTAATAAGCTTTCTTGAACAAGATATTGACTGAACTTCCATAGTCTACAAGAACCTTACATACAACAACAAGATCAATCGTGGCTGAATCACGAGTGGGTCGATTGTTGGATCTTCCACTCCGTCCGCATCTGTATTTTGGAAAATAATATCGTCCACCATGGTTCGAGATTGTTTTACTGGAGTTCCATCCTCAACAGCACAATAACTTTCATTCTCAACATGCTTTATAGCTCTAATGTATCTATCCATTTCTGCAAAGCATTTATCGGCAGGATGCGGCCCACTGATGATTGTGATAATCACCAAACGTCTTTCTGGCTGTGGGTGGATTAGCACTAAGCTGAGCTTACCCTGCTAGGAAGATGACCCAAGGGAGTTAGAAGTCCCTTGCTTGCCACCCTACAGGGCTTTCACATATTGCTACAATTTCTTATTTCTAATTGAATCTTCAATCATGTCGCACAAGTGCTTGTACTCATTGGTATTATGGCTGTAAGTCTCATGAAATCCCCAGAACTTGCCCAACTTCCTCTCCTTCTCGGTTGACTCCTTGGGTGTAACGACTTAGATTTTCGCGCTCGAAAATCGACATGCATACTTTACATCGTACTCGAATGCCGTAGATTCGACCGTTCAAATCCGAGTCGCCGGAGCTTATAACACAGTTAAGTAAATAACACAGCGGAATAAAAAGAATAATACATTGATATACAGCTTTGAGACAATATCTGATACAACAGAATGATACAATGAATATCAATATACATCAGAGATATGATACAACAAATAGCAGCGGAAAGAAAAATAGATAACTAACATCAGCAGCGGATAATCTCCATCTTCAAAGCACCGATCCAGAAATAGCTCGAACTCCCAATAACGATGCACAAAAATAAGCAAGTGCAGTCCATATCCAAAGACTGAACTAACTTAAGAAAATCTACTAATCTGATTATCTGAAAAACCAAACTCTAGACTGCTCGTGTAGAAAAATTTTGAGCATCCAGAGTTTAGGAAAGAAACAATAAACTCCGAATCAGTCATGGGATTGGTGTGAGAAACAAAAACAGTTTATCTTTAAAAACAAACAATAAGAATTTAAAGTCAATTCGCAATGCTTTTGGCAAATGAAACTACCATAAGACCTCCCACCACACACACAATGCAAATGCAAACTTGGAGGAGATTTCTTCTTATGATAGTCAAAGATGCTTACTACGCAAAATCAAATCATTTTGATATTATTATTAGTGCATAGTGTAGAAAACATTTCGAAAGTAGAATATAAATCTTAGCCAGCATAGGTACCATTATAGTATGCCTACTATAGCTACCATATTAAATGGAAGGTTCTACAACTAATACCGTACAAGGTTCGTATTGTTTTTTTGGATTTCCAACAAATGGTCAGGCCAAGGAACTTCCCATTGCCACATGGAAACGCCTCTGGAATGACATCCCGAGAAATAACCTAACATTACGGTTAGATCTCTGCCAACACAAGGCCGGGTTACCTCTGCAAAAATAGGTAACTACTGACACGCGTATGCCATCCCCCGATCGTAACCGATCTTCCCGAGGATCCTCGATTTCCAACAACCACAAAGTAATAAATTTGCAGCAACCACATAGGTTAAGTATCTGGGCTCCATACCATGATACCACCTCTATCCAGAAGGAATGACATACACTAAGGGGCGCTACTCCCTAGAACCTTGCTGCATCCTTCCTGTTTTGACCATTTTCGGGGTGTGAGGTTCGACGAAGTCTCGTCCACAAAGCTACGCTTTGTCACAAAGCCATGCTTCGGGTCAAACAAATGATCAAAGTAATGATCACAAAGATAAATGATCAAACAAATGATCATATCACAAATGATCAAACAATGATCATTTCACAGCAACACTCAGCATGTCACATTACCAAATTGGGAATATATCGCTGATAACCTTCAACTACATAACCTCTGAGCTCGTACGTCTCAGAGAAGGGTGTTAAGCTAAGAGAATAAATTCTCCGCCACCAACAGAAATGTATTTGAAAGAAATCGACTTTATATCTCAAAGTGTAATGTCAGACATGTAACCATACAAGTCTGTTCCGGGTTCGAACAGAACCGAAGGCACTTCTTACGAAGCCCTTGCAATTCTGGGTATTCACAATCCCGTCCGGACTTCCCATCACAAAGGGTGATAAAATCTCTATATCGGGGCCAGACGATGCAGAGACATTCGACGAGTTGTCCTTTCGTTTTCGAAAATATCTGGTCTTCACCACCGGTCTTCAAATGCTATCCATATACGACGTATCATTATTCGGAATGAGTTATATGACACAAATGTCTTTTCCCGGTTAACCTGAATAATGAGCGCAATATTCAAAAACATATGGATATGTGATTTCAATTAAGTCACAGCTTAATAATTCCAAACTTTCTTTCAAATGGTTTAACAAATTACCATTTTAATCCTTTTAAACAAAAAGATTAAATTCACAAAGTTCACTTAATTTTCACAAAGATTCATTCACAGTTTTCCAAACAATTTCCGTTTCAATTGGATTAACTCGTTAAATCTTTAAAACAAAGATTCAACTTATAGCTTTCAAAAAAATTTCATTTCAAATGGTTTAACTCGTTTAAATCTTTAAATCAAAGATTCAATTTATAACTTTCCAACTCGTTCCCAAAGATTCATTCATAGATTTCAAAATATTTAAATTAAATTTGAAACTTTTTAACACAAATTGGAAGTTCACTTCTTATATGAAAGCTGTTATTATTTGAAAATAAATAGTTTGCGTTTCAGAAAAATCCAATTATATTTACACGAGTTAAAGCCTTTGAATTATATTCACATTTCAAAATCAATACTTTTAAAATAGTTTAACCCTTATATAACGGGTACAACATCTTTAATCCCTAGTTTCAAATCATAGAATTCAATTTCAAATCTTGAATTTAAGTTTAAATCAAATTATTTAAACTTCAAAACTCGATTAAGTTATTCAAAAATAAGTTTCTTCTTTGAAACTCCATTTCAAAAGCTTTTCACTTTAAGCCCAAATTTCTAATTTCAAAATCAATTGAAATTAAAATTTCAATTTCAAAAACATCAAATTTAAATTATCTGTGACTCAACCGATTTCCACGTGAAATCCATATTTGTGTGTGTATGGTGTAGTCCAGGGGTTTCACACACAATAGTGCACATCATACAATCATCACAGATCAGAATACAGAATATAGTTGATAAGCGATATAAACTATAACGCCTATCATATAGATCACAGATATATATCATAGATAAGTAAATTACAAATCACAACATAAATCAGGATGTATCACAAAGCATCATATATCAGGGATATCAAACAATTCACATTCAATAGAATTCAAACATTCATAAGTAAGATCTATTAATATCTGATTTTAATTAATTTATACCAGGTTAATCACTTACGAATAAACTACAAATTTTGGTTAATTAACATCAATAAATTACAAATCGTTTTGATTAATTATTCTTTAATCATTTATTAATTAACCATTAATAATTAATTAACCTTTAATTATAATTCATCAACCTTTAATTATTAAATAATTACTCTTTAATTATTTAATTCACCATTTAATTAATTATCTTTAATTAATTATTTTGATTAATTATTCCTCAATTAATTATCATTCTTTAATCACCTTCATTAATTAATTAACCTTAAATTTTCATAATTAATAAATTCCCAATTCATTTATCTCTAATTTATTAGTTAATCAATTATAACCATTAATTAATTAAATTACTTAATTATTCTTACATAAATCACTTAATTAACCTTTATCTTTAATTAATTAAATTAACTAATTATACTTAATTTCCTAATTAACTTAAGTAATTCCCAAGATAATAAAACTCCTTTTAACTTAATATACATTATCTTGTAAATACACTAATTACCATTTACATTTTAAAACCCTTTTTAAATCTTTAAAATTAACTTAAACAAATTTTAGATTAAATAAATTCTAAAACTCTTTGATATTATAAAGTAATGTTTTTAAAGAAAGTTTTAATAAAATTTGTTTAAATTTCAAAAATAACATTTTTAAACTTTTTATAAAAACTGGGTACGGCTGCTTCGGGTCATACCCGAGAGCTACTCGGGTCCATCCCCGAGTTTTCTCCCCTTTTCCTCTGGTTTACAAAACTTAGTTAATTTTTTTTTACAGTTTTAAAAACTAAAGCGTATCACTTCCCAAATACTCGAGCATGAACTCGAGTTGAAACCCAAAAACCCCGAGTCTCCTTCGAGTTTCCCTCCAGATTCTCGAACAAAACACGCGAGAGCAAACTTCGTCTTCCCCAATCAACAACCCAGGTGCCAAAATGCACGTGCACACGCGATCACCTACGCTCTGACCAACTTTGCCGTCGCCAGCGTATCATCTTCGACCTCCTCTCACGATTTCGACCCCCCCAAAACCACCACGGCCACTCGAATTTAAAATTGGGTTCGAAACCCAAACCTGGAACTCGAAAAATGTTTTGCTCCAAAACCTGGCAATCGCATCGTTCTCGATGCCTCGACCACCGGAGGACTTAAGATTCCGGTCGACGCTTCGTCGACACCTCCTCCATCATTCCCCAAAACGCCACAACGCTCGATCGACTGCAGAGTACAAACGAATCAAGATAACCAACCCCGACCAATTTAGGTTTACGAACTTAAACCACTTGCCGTTGCCACCACCGTGGTCTGACTACCCCTCCTGTATTTTTCCCAGACGCGCCGATCACTCTTCTACCTTTACGCGAGAGCCCATTCCCCAAAACTCCTCCGTCCGCCTGAATTTCATCAAAACCCCATCCCAGTTCATCTATGAACCGCTCCTTCATCTTAGCCCTAAAAATCATGATGCTTGCTTTAAAATTCATATTACAGTATGAGGATTCAATCTTCATATCTGAATTCGACAATTAAAAATCTTGAATTTTAACTTGTTAAGAGCTTTGCTTAGTTATATTGATTTCCAGAGCCTCCAACAGGTTGTTTTATCTTGATTTTATTTTTAAAACTTAATTCAAAGTCAAACAGACAACATTGGTTTTAACTTAAAGTCCACATATCAAGTAGATCGTGAAGAAAAGATTTTTGAAATCAAATGTTTGTGTTCAGAGTCATAACAGTGAGCCTATACAAACACTTCCAACTCTCAATTTCACTCAGAGGATCCATATATGTATATAAACAAACTTATTCACAGATATATCTATATATAAGCAACAGTTTTATACTTTAAGCATTTTAAGAAAATAAGTTACTCACCAGGAACAAATTTGAACAGAACACTTTTGCTTTGAAAAGAAAATACAGTTTTGATCTTCCTATTTGTTGATGATGATTTGCTTTGATTTCCAGATTTGAACTTGAATAGTTCTAAATTTTTCAGCTCTGGTTGAACTTGCTTTTGAATGAACAAATTTGAAAATGTGAAGCTTGATAAAAAAAAGTTTTCAGGTGATGATATTCTTTTGTACAGGGTGTTTTGTTTACAAATGACATTCACTTCATTTTTTTTCCCTTTTTTTTTCTTTTTCTTTCCAGGCTTGCTTAACTTTGATGAATGAAAACGAAATGAAGGCTGGTATAAAAAAACGGATGTGTTATAGGGGAATTATATTTTGTTTATACAATAGGGTATGGGCTAGAGGTGATCTTGCTTGTACTTGTTTATACATATAAATGTATTTCTTCTTTTGCTTTCGGCTGAGGTGATTTTGGTATCTTATTTTATATATGTGATAAAGTTTGCTTTGTACAATCTACATCCCCCCTCCTTTATTTCAGCTGCACAAAGATTTGCATTACTTTTTATTTTGCTTTGGCCTTTATTTGACTTCGGCTGAAAGGTTTTACTTTGTTTGTTATTTTATTTATGTTTGTTTTGTTTTATTTTTGTAGTATAATTATATTAGTTTAACTTAGGTTGCATACTTGTCTTTATAATCCTATCACTTTAAAAATGTAAATAAGTTTCTATTTTATACTATATAATTTATCTTATATATTTTCGATTCTATTTATAACTTAATATCTATTATTATCATTTTTCTACTTTAATATTATTATTATCATTTATTATTTGACCATTTATTTACAATTTTAAATCCAAATTAATATATATATATACTTATATATAGAATTTCAAATTTACTCATATATCATATATACATATATATTCACATATATGCAATATTTATAATATTTTTAAATTAAAATGATTTATACAGAATATATTTGATCCGGGGAAACTTGCTCAAATTTTCTAATTAAATTTACAAATTTTTATCCAAAAATTTATTTAATTACTCAATTTAATTCAAAAATTCATTTAATTATTAATTTAAATAAATTTAAATTTCGGGGTCGTTACAAACTTCCCCCCTTAAAAGAATTTCGTCCTCGAAATTCGCAGGCACGAAAACAACACAGATAGATACATAAAGATAGATAGATTCGATCTCCTATAATTACTCAAACTTAAGATATGAATTCCAAACTCAAGTCGGAATATCTCAGAATACATACCAATTTGTCCCTCTTCGGACTTTGGTATTCAGAAGAAATTTTAATAAGATTTCAAATTTTGGTTTAAAACGAAATCGTTTTATCGATTTAATTCAATTTTATCCTCATATTCTATTAATCAATTTACTTCAATTCAAAATTTCCAATTTCAAATTCATTAAGGTTTAAATCAAAAAAACTGATAAGAAACCGATGAAGATACAAAGTAAGAATTTTCTACAACGATTCGTAGAGCGATCATCGCACCGAAACTTCTTCTTGTAGTTGGTACGAAGAAATCAAAAGAATTTGGAAACGAATCAAAGAATATTGATGGAGAAAGTTGTTTTCATTGTTGTAGGGCATTGACCATTTATAGTCGTACTCCCCTATCCCCTATCTCATCTTCTTCTTATACTCATACTCACTATCACTGGATAGTAAGAGAATTTATTGAGACGTTCAGACTGATATCTTAGGGATACACTCATTCTAGAGTTTACTTCACTCTATCTCTAATGAGCTACTTAACATGTTATACTCCTGAGCTAAAGTTCAACCTTAGCTCTGATACCAAATGTAACGACTCAGATTTTCACGCTCGAAAATCGACATCCATACTTTACATCGTACTCGAATGCTGTAGATTTGACCGTTCAAATCCGAGTCGTCGGAGCTTATAACACAGTTAAGTAAATAACACAGCGGAATAAAAAGAATAATACATTGATATACAGCTTTGAGACAATATCTGATACAACAGAATGATACAATGAATATCAATATACATCAGAGATATGATACAACAAATAGCAGTGGAAAGAAAAATAGATAACTAACATCAGCAGCGGATAATCTCCATCTTCAAAGCACCGATCCAGAAATAGCTCGAACTCCCAATAACGATGCACAAAAATAAGCAAGTGCAGTCCATATCCAAAGACTGAACTAGCTTCAGAAAATCTACTAATCTGATTATCTGAAAAACCAAACTCTAGACTGCTCGTGTAGAAAAATTTTGAGCATCCAGAGTTTAGGAAAGAAACAATAAACTCCGGATCAGTCATGGGACTGGTGTGAGCAACAAAAACAGTTTATCTTTAAAAACAAACAATAAGAATTTAAAGTCAATTCGCAATGCTTTTGGAAAATGAAACTACCATAAGACCTCCCACCACACACACAATGCAAACGCAGACTTGGAGGAGATTTCTTCTTATGATAGTCAAAGATGCTTACTACGCAAATCAAATCATTTTGATATTATTATTAGTGCATAGTGTAGAAAACATTTCGAAAGTAGAATATAAATCTTAGCCAGCATAGGTACCATTATAGTATGCCTACTATAGCTACCATATTAAATGGCAGGTTCTACAACTAATACCGTACAAGGTTCATATTGTTTTTTTTGGATTTCCAACAAATGGTCAGGCCAAGGAACTTCCCATTGCCACATGGAAACGCCTCTGGAATGACGTCCCGAGAAATAACCTAACATTACGGTTAGATCTCTGCCAACACAAGGCCGGGTTACCTCTGCAAAAATAGGTAACTACTGACACGCGTATGCCATCCCCCGATCGTAACCGATCTTCCCGAGGATCCTCGATTTCCAACAACCACAAAGTAATAAATTTGCAGCAACCACATAGGTTAAGTATCTGGGCTCCATACCATGATACCATCTCTATCCAGAAGGAATGACATACACTAAGGGGCGGTACTCCCTAGAACCTTGCTGCATCCTTAAACCACTCATATATCATATATACATATATATTCACATATATGCAATATTTATAATATTTTTAAATTAAAATGATTTATACATAATATATTTGATCCGGGGAAACTTGCTCAAATTTTCTAATTAAATTTACAAATTTTTATCCAAAAATTTATTTAATTACTCAATTTAATTCAAAAATTCATTTAATTATTAATTTAAATAAATTTAAATTTCGGGGTCGTTACATTGGGAGTCAGCTTCCTATATAGTTCAATATTCTGAGTGGCCAGATAGAAGTTCTCTATTGAGTTGTTCGGTTCAGTGTAATTTTCATACTTAGGAGTCTAGAAACGATTCCGATTATCCGGCTTATGCTTCTTATCCCCATCATTGTTCTGTATTCGACTTCATTCTAATTTCCAACCTTCATGTTTACATCCCTAGAATTTCCTCCATCTTGCTTTATAGCGTCATTACCTTGTATTACCCCATCTGAATTTCCAATAACGATCCTTCATGGATGTTTGTGTATCCTCCCAATGTCAATATTTGTTTGCTTTCCTGTGAAAAGCTTCCATTATTGACGGTTACTTCCTTTCCAACCAGTCTTCGAAATCCAAATCAGGGTGAACTACCCTACAGAGCGCCATTAGTACCATGTCTCCCCTAGGATCTATTACTTCTATTACAGCCATGTGGAACCGATTCAAAAAGTCCCTTAATGACTCTCCTTCGGCTTTATTAATGTTGGATATTTACATCAAGTACTTCGGACGTGAAGCGTGTAAGTGGAATTGCTCCATGAACTTCCATAATAGCTCAATGAAAGACGAAATCGACTTCGATGGAAATCGAGTGAACCACATCATTGCTACCCCCTTTAGGAAAATTGGGAAACAACAACACTTCACAGCATCTGAAGCTCTAGCTGAATCCATGTGCCATTCATATCTCAATAAATGTTGCCTAGGATCCATCATTCCTCCATACAATGACATCGTTAGCATATTAAATCTTCAAGGATATCTCGCGCGAAGAATGTTGTCTTTGAATGGGTTTCGACTCGCATCGGTACCTAATTCATCATTGGTTCGGAATCCATCATTGTCCTGACGAATGCTCTCAGGAAGGTGCTTGGTACCTAGGCTCCCCACTCCAGGGGATTCATTCGTCCAACAGTCCCATTATTTGATTACCGTGAGTTGTATTGTTAGCAGTAGTCCAAAACTCCATATTCTTAACATCAATGCACGTCCAAAGGCCATATACACGCCACCTTCCAATTTTTGAGCGCCAGGCCTACCATAGCTTGCGCTCGATGTCGGCGCTCTCCCCTGATGTGATGCCCCAACAATGTTTTGGGTCCTCTTCTGCCTTCTATCCCTATGCCTTTGCTTGAACAAAGAAAACCCTCTAACCCTAAGCTAGAATCCCTTCTACTCCATCTACGGCTATTTTGAGTCAATTCATTTAGTAGCTTCAAGCTCTACTGCATTATTTGATTCATCTCTTGCTGACTAGCTTGGAATCTGTCTTCCATCTGCTTCATCATTCTATCCATCTCCACTATGGTTACAACGTTAGTTGGAGTCTGTATCTCCGTTTGCTCTGGCTTGTTAGCTTCATTCCCACATTGGGGATTCTGATTCTCAACATCATTGGGGTAGCTCTGGTTGTTACAGTACATGTTTCTTTCCTTGGTGGGGCCATGGTAGAAAGCTTCCAGTAGATGTTTGAAAATCTGAGTTATAGTAGAGAAATTGGATCTATCTCTTGGATATAGGAAATCCAATAATAGATGATGAATCCAAATGGCCTCAGAATATCCATTCTCAGTGAAAGCATCAAAATATTTGAACCAAAATTAGTACGAACACCCAAAAAAGTAAGAGCAGAGATTAAATGAAGAAAGTAAATTGTAAATAGAGGAAATCAGATAGAAAACAAGCACACACAAATTTATAGTAGTTCGGCAATCTTGGCCTACGTCCACTTGAATGATTTTATCGCTTTAGCACTAGATTTCATGATTACAAGGGAGTGGGATCAGAATAAATCCTTGAATACAAGAGAGTAAGAGTGTAACGGCAGTATAAAGATCCTTAGAATGAACCATGTCTTTTGTATTTATAGTGGTAGATGACCAAATATCTCGTTGATATTTCTCTCATAGAATCTCCTCATAAAGATAAATTCCTCCAACAAATCTCAGTCCCCAGATCCCCTAGGTTAAGGATCGATATCACTCCATATAGGGGTGGATCGGTACCAATCCTTTTATATGGAGACAGGGGATCGACGATTCTTCATGGTGGTTCTTCTTGATATTAGCTTCAAGTTTCCAATGTTGTTTTGCATTGTCTCCTAAGTGTTTTTTGGTCCAAGCGACGTATCTACAGAAGGTTGAATTGCTGTTTTAGACTGTATATAGAGATTTCCAATATAACGCACGGGAATCCTGGAACAACACTTGAATCAGGCTCTATGTAGATAGAGAAGAGTGCCATAGGAGTGAGGGCCACCTTAGGTGTACCCTCAGAGATCAGTACCTATCCCTTATGTATGGTGAAGCACTAATCCATACTTAGTGTATTCCGGGGAATAGCTCTTCAAAGTCTATTTAATTGTCGTCTCGTGGTCTTGCCTGTTCTTATTTCCTAGACCCTAGGATAATCTCTTTGGGCTGCTTTCCTCGATAATCGTTGAGTCTAACTTGTCCTGCCAACTTGAAAAAAGTTGGACCAAAAAGCTGGATAACAGAAAGGGAAGAAGGTTCTTCCCCATTTAGTGAAAGCATCATAGAAGCAAACTATCTCATCAATTTCAAACCCCATCGATTGAAAAGTTTGATTGGACCACAAACCCAAATGATCATGTTTGTACTTTCAAGTATTATGTGGATATTTCAAAAGTAGGAAGGATGTCCAGATGTAAGCTCTTCCCAATGTATTTAGCTGGCGTAGTTTCTAGGTGGTTTAGGAGGTATGGACTAGGAGAGGTTCATTCTTGGCCGTAGTTAACTATGGATTTCTTAAGGCAATTAATTTCTAGGAGGGAGGCTTCCCTGATGTAAACATAATGTCCTACGTGAAGCAGGGAGAGAACGAGAGCCTGCATAACTTCATAAAGCGCTTCAAATCCGAGGTACTTTAGATTGGGATACCTTGTGAGAAAGCACTACTAATGGTAGCGCAGGCTACTAATGGTAGCACTACCATATGGGAAAAGAATAGTAGAAAGTCGTGTTACAGCATGAAGGCTTTCTATGAAAGGACTAATGGCTACAACAAAATGGAAGAAGCCAAGTCTTCTGCACAGTCTGAGAGAGTTTCTAATCCCTATAATGAGAAGAAAAGGGGGACAGAAGGATACGATCTACCCATGAAGTGATAAAGAGAATCCAACCTCATAGCAAAGAGTACCCTCACCCACACACCTGGTCTGATCTATGAAATGACAAGAACTGAGTTAACTTATAACGTCCCAAATAAAGGGAAGAAACCAGAACAATACAGTGGAGGAGCCTACTATATCCTTTCATAGGGCCAATGTTTACAGCATAGATAATTGTTGATACCTGAGAAATGGTATTGAGAGACTGATCCAAAAAGGATACTTGGGCGGCTACTAGAAGGAAAATAATGGGGAAAGAACTGGGAACCTCACTCAGGATCCGAATGAAAACCTAGCTGGAAAACCCTATAACCTTATAGCCTTAATTCATGAAGGACCACACTTTACAGGAAAGAGTAAGAAAGCACATGAGGGATATGTGCAAGAGCCCAAAGTAGAGCAGAGGACCATGTTCCATGTAAAGCAAAGCTAGAACATGGCATATTCTTTACTGCAGCAGATGCCATAGGAGTTGTCTTCCCACATAAAGATCTGAATTATGGTGCATATCTTAAAATACACCATGAAGAAAATCTTCTTTGGATTCTGGGAGTTCTGTTAATGTCATTTTCAAATCTGCATTTGACCAACTGAAACTTCTAGTAGAGATATTGAAGCCAAGTACTGGCCGATCTATGGCTTCAATAATACCCCAACCACTTTTGTTGGAGCAGCTTGCTTAGTTGTCATCGTTAGAACTGCACCTCTTCACAAATCTTTCTATGCGATCTACTTGATCATCGATCAACCGTCACCATACAATGCATTACTGGGAAGACCTTCACTGATTAACATAGGGGCAGTTATTTCTCAAAAGGATCTACACATGAAGTTCCACACCTCGGTCGGGATAGGATCGATAAGAGGAGAATAATGGTTAGCTAGGGAATTATACAATGTAAACTTTAATTCTAGCACTAAATTGTTCAAAACCACTCCACCGTCTCATTTAATAAATGTGATAAATGTAATGAAAAGGAAATCAAGCCAGTTACAGAACTGCATCGGTACAATGTACCAAGACTTATGCTAAAATAGGTCATTCTACGACCACAACATCAATAAAGAAGAAAAGGAGAGAGTATATGCATATGGTCGACACTGACGAATATTATTCAATCTATGTGTAGTATTTTTCCAAAGACTTAAAAGCAGGCCTTCTCAGCTGCATCCCAACTCGAAAAAGAAGAAAGTGAGATAGATCCAAGGTTTGGGGAAATAAGGAGTGATTTAAAGTTGTTAGATGACCTCAAAGATGTATAGATAGACCCCAAAGATCCTTCAAAGATTCTTAAGATAGGGAGGAATCTAAGCGAAGAAGTCATAGTAGAGTTAATAGACGTCCTTATCAGGTCGATTACTAAAATACTACAAAGTCGTACTTCTATTTGCATCCCATCAAAGTCCTCATAGACAAACCATTAAAGAAAATACCAAATAAGCCAGAGACATCAGGCCAATTACTAAAATAGGCAATGGATCACAGCCAATATGATATCTCTTACCATCTCAGAAAAGCAATAAAAGGGAAAGCGCTAGCAGACTTCATTGCAAAATGCATAGTGCTCGAAGAACCACAATCTAAGCAAGAGACATCCACCCCATAGTTTTAGCAATTATTTTTGGACGGAGCATCAATGAGCAGGGGGCGGGAATTAGATATGTACTGATCACCTTGGATGGGCAGAAACTATATGGGGTAGTGCAACATGGGTTTAAAGCTACTATTAATGTCGTAGAATATGAAGCCCTCCTCATAGGCTTAGGGATGGCTTAGGTAATAAAGGTAACCCATATTAAAATTCATAGTGATTCCTAATTAGTTATGAATCCAATGCAGGGTAAATACCAAGCCAATGAGTCAACTCTAGCTAAATATGTGGAACTTTCTAAAAAATTATTAGAGTAGTTCAAATAGTTTAGTATAGAAAAAATCTGCATGAGAACAACTCTTCTGCTAATTCATTAGCTAAACCCACTAGCATAAAAGTAGCAAATGAAATGAAAGCTATTCCAATAGGGCATCAAGTTGAACCAAGCATCACCAAAGCTAATCAAATACTAATCCTAACTAGAGCCCAACAAGCTACCTTTAGAGAAGCCCAAAATCAAGAAATAGCATAATGTCAAGAGCAGTCCCCAATCATGATTATCCATCAGCAAGGGGAGGAAGAATCATGGATGACCCCTATCAAACAATTCTTGATAAAAGAAATTTTGTCCCCAAACAAGAATGACGCCCACAAAATAATGTACCAGGTTTTGTACTTTTCCTTCTTTGATGGCATATTATACAAGAGAGGGTGCTCTACCTCTTATCATTGATGCGTTTCCAAAGAAGAATAAGTAGAAGTCCTAAGAAAAGTAGTCAAAGGGCAATGCGAGGTCCACTCTAGAGGGGCAAAGTTAGTAAAGAAGGTTCCAAGGCACGAGTACTACTGGCCTACTGCACTTCAGAATGCGCCAGAGTACGCAAGGAGATGTGATAGATGTTAAAGATTTGCCAATATCCCAAGACAACCATCCCATGAGTTCATCCCATTAGCCAGCCTATGGCCATTCGATATATGGTGCATAGATCTAATAGGACCCTTCCGATGTCAAAAGGAGGGTGAAGTACGTCGTGGTGGCGATAGATTACTTCACTAAATAGGTGGAAGGAAAACCCTTACAGCGAAGAAAATAGTTGCTTTTTATAAGGAATAAAATCACAAGATTCAGGATCGCACATAAGATAATCTTTGATAATGGAACCCAACTCGAGAATAAATAATTTACAAAACTTTGTGAGAGGAATAAGATAATAAAAAGATTCTCTTTTATTGCACATCCACATGCTAATAGGCAAGTCGAAGCAGCAAACAAAACCATTAAGAAACTGCCCAACAAGAGACTGCAGAAGGCAAAAGGAAAGTGGGCGGAAGAATTATCCCTAGTATTATGGGCCCACAAGATCTCATCCAGATCCCCAACTGGCCATACACCCTTCTCCTTAACCTATGGCTATGAAGAAATGCTCCAGTTAAGACAAAGATCCTATCACATAGAAGAATATCGTATATGGCAGATCAGGACAAAGAGCTAAAAGCGGCTACCGTCGACCTCATTCAAGAAAGAAGAGATGAGATAGTAGTCCGTTCTACCTCATACCATCAAAGGATGGTAAAAAATTAGAATGCTAGGCTCAAGAAAGAAACTTCTACAAGGGAGACTTGGTACCGCGCAAAGTGGTAGCAAACACCAAGGACCCAACGGATGGAGCCTTGGGTCCAAACTGGGAAGGCCCTCTAGTTGTAGCAGCTCTGTAGTTAAAGCCCTGCTAAAACCTCATAAAATCACCACTATAGCGTATATCGCTCTTCGATCGCTATGTATTTCAATTTAGCACTATTAAATAGTAGATCCGCTTTAAGCACCACTATTTTTCGGTACACCTGCTAAATTAAGGCTTTTTAGCACCCACTTTAGCTATATTTATATACAAAGATTGATTTAACTAGTTCTCTAGTAAATCAAATAAGTAAAGTTAGGATAAAGATCTAATTTTAAGGCATAATGTTTAATGCGAGTTAAAAATCTATTGTAGCCACCAAATCTAGTCTGCATAAGTCATGTATTCTTCAATTTTGTTATATAAATTAAACAACATTTCTTTTTCCTACATAGATGATGTAGGATTGGGAATAAGTTAACTTTAAATATTTGGTTTAATATCTAATGAAGCTTTTTGCACCTCCGCTATATCCCCTCTATAACTTTTTGCACCTCCATTGTTATAGAACCGCTATACACTTTAACTACATAGTGTAGTAGAAGCCTTAGTTAATGGAACTTACCAACTCTTAAGGCCTGATGGGAATTTATTTTCAAGGACTTGGAATTTGAAGAATCTGAAACCTTACTTTGTATAAGAAATGTTATCTATATGTCGAAAATGACAGACATTGTGATTATTATGAAAAAATAATAACATAATGAACTAAGCATAGGGATATTTGATGGCCCAAACCAGTATAAAAATCCTTTTGTGTTAATTTTACTAGCATAGCAAACAATATTGAGTTGTAATTTACAAGACTTGGTTTTTAGTAAAAATAATTACACTGGACGTAAGGATATGAGATGACATGAACCAGTACAAATAACCTTGTGCATGAATCAAGGGGTTGTAAACACACGACCTGACTTCACAGTCAATCTTCCCCCAAACAGTCGAATAGTCCATGCCAAGCGCAGGACAAAATAGGATTACCAAAAAAACAAGTTCAGGGAGCATGAACTACTTGGGGAATCAATCAAAAGTGGCAAGAAAAGATAACACATGGAATGCAATGCAACCTACAAATCGGGTATAATTCTAGAAACTACTTAAAGCTTGCTAGATAAAGAAATAAAGAAGAAGAAGGGAAAACTGATATATACTTATCTCTACTAGGATGTTGGCCACACAATTGCAATGATGAAAGAGCTCAAAAAATGTCAACTGATTAATGACAAGGGAGATTAGCGAGAGAATAAATACATATTTTCTTAGGAGTCGAAAAGACTAAAGGTGTAGCTTTTCAAAAGATCGGCCAATAAGTGATTGACATGTGTATTTGCACATTAAATGCGAAACAGCAATAATGACTTTTTCGTTTTTGAAAGGAGGAGAGAGAAAAACAAGTAGTAATGGGTTGTAAGGAAAATATGAAAGAAGAGACAAGCCCACACCAACCTACAATCACTGTATACTTGGGGGAAAATATTACACCCATATTTTTGAAAACGTTGTTAAAGTGGAACTAATACAAACACTGAGTGCGAAAAATTGTTCCCACAATAGGAAGCCGAAAC
Organism: Allium fistulosum; assembly: GCA_030737815.1. Taxonomy (NCBI): domain Eukaryota; kingdom Viridiplantae; phylum Streptophyta; class Magnoliopsida; order Asparagales; family Amaryllidaceae; genus Allium; species Allium fistulosum. The sequence continues at coordinate 675,489,413 of CM060907.1, read as the reverse complement.
ACGGAAAGGAAGAAAGAACAAAGTCCATATAATACAGCGCCAAAATCTTGAGTCGCTAGCAAAACACAAACTACACCTTCCCATTGAACATAGCTTCGGCACTATCGACACCCAATATAACTATATAGTATGCTGCTGACGTGCTCGACCGATGTTGGATGATCATCAAGGGTTGAAAATGAAAAAAACATCATACAACATATCGTATATCTTACAGCGCATAAAATAAAATATAATATACATCACAAATATAACATATGAGAAACATTAATAACTAAGTGAACCAAATATCAGAGTACAGATCCACAGAGTTATACAACTGAGTAATAAAGTTTATATAAAACTGCAATAAACCCAAAAAATTGTCTTATAGCAATAGTAATAAGCATACACTATTAAGGCTCCCCAGTGTTGCACAGCGGAGTAAGCATAGAAATCCATATATAATACGAGATAGCTCCATCCAGCTTCTCCTATGCCCAACTACTACGTTGCACCTAGACCTACTACTAGTCTACTCATTTAACAGTACCCATGATAATAAGAAGCAAAACATAAAACCTCGAGTAGTAGTCTGGTATAAGCGGTAAATGAGTCTCAAAATACTATACAAGTCAATATAGTAAGGAATAAGGGTATAGGAACCATACCTGACATGAACCTGGAACCAAAGAGTTAGCCCATAATGAACATAATATGCTACTCTACGAATATCACAACGGTACTGCAAATTAAGTATGATGACGAGTGTCCAGGTATTCCTATCCCCAATACCTATCTCCAGTGACATCTCCAGATTGATAGCGTATGGAAGAAGACAATCAAAGCAACCATCAAACAATCCTCACTATCATTCATTATGCTCTAGATATATGATAACTCCTATGGCCTTTCTCATGCCAGGGACTAATTGAAATCCTAGTTTTTAGTGTACTCGTCTTTAGCCCGAAGCTGATACTGGATCAAAATCCACTGGTCTAGGGTATACGGATCCAGACAACCAATCTGGGGTAGCCGAACAAAGTACCCATGAGCATCCCCACAATACCCCTACTTTCGAGAATATCAAAAAACACTCTGAGTATCGACGATTCCTTAGCATACATATCCCAGCCTTTCCTTACTCCATCTAGTTTCCATTATTCTCTAGGAACCATTCCACATTCCTCCATTCCACAATAGAACCATTCTCACATTCTATCGATGGGTCACCGTTCCCAGAACTCGCCCATTGTGGAAAAACATTCTCATGATCCCTTTCAACGTTGAGCCGTCATCATCGAAACCTAACTTCATTCATCGTCGAGTTTCCATCACTGCCGAAGCTACCATATCACCATCAAAACCCAAGCGAACAAACAAACACCTCCAGCATGACTTGTAGGGCCTCCACTCCCCCTAATGGAAGTTCCACCCTAATCCCAACAAGCTAGACCTCTTGCTACCCAACCGAACCTCTTGGTAATACTTGACCAAATATTGGTTAAGTTTTCTTCCTTCTCTTCGAAAGCTCCATCTTTTAAGTGCTTGGACCCCGATTACTTCACACAAAAACTCCCGGCATCAACCCCCATGACCTAAATGGTAACTATTAGAATCTCTATTATATGTTTCAATGACAATAACTATACAATCATATATATCATACATCTTATCAAGATTACAGGTATATACCATAAGAGAACATCATGCTCAAAGATATTAGGACTCGAAGACAAACAAAGATCTATGGACCATGCTATGATTAGTAAGGTTATTCTAGTGTATTAAGATTCTTAGATAAAGCATTGTAAGGTCTCCTTAAGTATATATGCACACACGATTTCATATATACTAACATAAATATGAAAACTAAATTTATCATCCATAGACTTCTGAAGAAAAACCATAGACGTCTGTGACGGTACTTAGGAAATTTTCCCCTGAGGTGACAGACGTCTGAGGTTTCCCCACAAACATCTGTCACTTGAAAAACTGCAAAACTCTGAATAGACACTTCACTTTAAATGAATAGAAATCGACTCTTTATTGAAAGGTTGCAGCCATTAAAATGTATAGACCTTATCTAACAGTAACAACTCTTCATCTGCATCTTTTTGAATTTATAAATACTATCATGATTGAGATTTAGAGATAAAAAATTGAATAAACTGAATTTATTCTCTCTTGATTTCTTATTACTCTCTTGTGCATGCATTGCTTACATACTCTCAATCTATCATAACCAAAATATAATTTTGGTTAAATCACTTCCTATAGCTCAAAGCATTCACATTCACATACTCAAAGGAGATCATTGGAAGATATGTACTATCAGTCAACATCTGTGTTATTTGGAACACAAGATTGTCAAAGATATACTTTTGTATTAGCCTATTCCTCCAGACGAAGCTAGGGTTAGCTGGTTAAAGGAAATACCAAAGGGGAGCTTCGGGACTGGACGTAAGACATAAGATCCGAACCAGTATAAAATACTTGGTGTGATCGCTTTTATTATTTATCTTATTTATATTTAATTATTGTTCACTGCTTAATATAGTTAGTAATATAAACTCTCATAAGTATATATATATAAGTTGCATTACTTTAAAAAGATCTTATAGACTTTTAGTAAATCCAGAAGCTCTTGGTGCTTGATCCATTACTTAGCCAAACTTTGCATTTGTCTTCTTCTCATCATCACCTTAAGCCCCAACTTGAAGTAACAACCTTCCATCAAGCGATTTCCATAAAAAAAATCTCTTGGTACCAAGCAAAAGCCCTCTGTACTGAGTCCTTTACTTTTCCCCAAAATTGGTGCAAATTGAATCTTGGGCTCCTATCATCCTCTAGAGCCTCCTCTCCAAGTTTCATCTAATTTCGACCATCTTTGCCTTTAATTTGCAAATTCGACCACTCCTTTCTTAACTACCTAAAAGCACTAGCAAACCATATCAAAGAGCAACATACAAACATGGAATATCATACGTTTACATCCATTTATATATGCAATACATAAAAACATGATAATCAAGCAAATCCTAGCCTAAATCTAACTATTGCACTAGCATATGGATATGAACCAAAGGGGTTGAAAAACCATTTAGAAACCACTTTAAAACCTTTAAAATTTCGCCATAAACATATGTTAATATGTGATTAAAGTTAGAAAACAATTTAGGGTCAAAATCATGTTAAAAATATCATTTTCTAATTATACGAACATGCATAGTAAAGTTAAAGATCAAGAACCACTCATCAATACCTAACATACCAATTTCTCCCCTTAGATCTGAAGTGGACAGCAAAAGAGATGAATGCAAATCTGCCAAAATGATAATCTCAAGCCCTTCAATGCTAATTGCCCCTCTAGTTATGATTTAGGCTAAGATTAGTAAGGAAAATATAGGATTTTGATGAAATTAGGGTTAATGGAGGTTTAGAACTATTTTGGGGAAATGAAAATGACTTAGATTAGGTCCAACAGCCTCCACTTAGCACAATTTTTGAGGTGGGTTAGTGGGCCTACGCACGGGCTCATTTAATTACCCACTAATGTAGGCCAATAGCAGCCAAAACTTAAAATAGCTATAAATTTCAAATGGTAAGTCCGTTTTCCTATTATGACCACTCTACGAATAGGAAACAATCATTTTGAAGCAAAGAAAGTGATTTGAGACCCTAACTCGGCTCCTATCAAAAGTTATAGTCCAAACAAGATTTTCAAGATCAAAATGGTCCCATATAAATTAAACAAAAATCGTAAATGTGGATAATGTCTCTAAGGGTCACTTCTTGAAATTTTAGAGTCATACGACCTCATATAAATAAAATAAAAATATTTTACGATCCTCCGATATGTAAAATACTGGTTGTTAAAATTCTTTAACATTCGAACAACGTAAATTCTCTATCTCCTTTTACTACTTTCGGTACTTTATTTTACTATTTTAATTTTGTTAGTGCTTGAATCAAGATAACGAACTAATTCCTAATACTCTAAATATTTCCCTTTATAATTATGTAAGCATTAAAGCAACATAATTACTCCTCCTAAAGGCATTATTAATATTACTAAATTTTGTTGATTCATGATCACGAAAGCGTTCAACATCATGGTTACTTCTTAAAAATATTTGTGTGTTTCTGAGACAAAAAATCTAACTAACATAATTAACCATACGCTTGGGCCAGAGACTTTGACTTGAGTTGACTACAGTTGACCATGATATTAAACTCATGTAACCAAGGAGACGATTTCATTATTGAATAGTGTTTCACTTCCAATACTTCAACTCAGACCCAACTGTAGTTGTTCGATGGACGCCGTGCCACAATTTAACTATAATCAAAATAGAGTGTCCACAGTAAAGTTCTGCATTATTCTCAAGTTAAAGAAATTGTGTACCATCGTCTTTTCGAGATTGTCTATTTGATCATAGTTATATTAACCAATAGATAACTCTTGAGTGAGTCATTCCACAGATATCCAATAACTATCATTATGTAACACCTTAGTGCCATTGGCAGTCATGGGAAATACACTACCCAACATTTGGAGAGTGTTACGTACTCTAGTCTCAAGGATGAACCGACATCCTTTCCCGAAACATCTTAACTAGGAATATTTAGAACAATATATTATTTCCAATTTGATAAAAATATCATGATTACAACACTTTGTAATTACCATCACATAACATATCATTTAAGGATTTTTCATATATATACTTTAAATTAATTATGTAATTATTTTTATCACTATATAAAAGTATACTACAGATAGAAAAACGCATTTTATTTTGAACAAGATTGGTCATAGAGTCAGATATATGTAACAAATTACATAATTCCAACTAGTGCATATCCCTAACTATAACAACCCTATCGACATGCCTTTGATACCCAGATGACCAGATACCAAAGTCATACCTAATGCTGAAACCATGTAGAAATCATGTCGAGCATAACCGCCTAGTCGCCTCTTGCATAGATCGTTTGAATACCCTGATCTATGGCTCACCTCCCGATCGCACTTTCGATCGTCTTTCGATCACTTTACACTACGCCATAAATGACCTTCTGCAACACTTTTGCAAGGTGTTGCCAGCTAAAATGTTGCGACAGCTATAAAATTTTGGTCCTACTGCAACGTTGCATTTTTGGTGTTACCTTAGCCATAAAAATGTGTTGCTCTAGCTAAACAAGTGTAACACGATGCAACATTTTTATATAGTGTTGCAATAGATGTATTCAAATTAAAAAATTAATAAAATTAGCAATCCGCGTGAATACGATCCAACGATCTACATTTAATCTGGTTGTTAAAATGGATCACCACTGCAATTTGGCCCAAAATTTCGTTTTCCCGCCTAAACTAGTTCAGATCCCCTTTTGGTTTTCATTTCAATTCGTCTCCTCCCATTCGCCTCCTCCCAGTCGCCTCCTCCCATTTGCCTCCGCCACCAAATTGTCTTCCTCCTTTTCTTCTGCTTCCTCATTCGCCTCCGCCACCAAATTGTCACCCTCACCCCCAGCTACCCCTTGACCCATCGCGACCATCTAGCTCCAACCAGAGCCCTATCACGACACCAAAACCCGAAGCCAAACAAAGTTTTCCGTTCAAACCCCTTTTGCCACCGCTGTCGTCGCCATCAGCTCTCGCCTCCAATAGAAGACCTGCTCGCCACCAACCCCTCTACCTTTCTCCTTTAGACCACTTCACCTGAAAACCCTTCTAGCGCCTTAATTTCTCCCAAAACCCGAACTGCTCTCGAGATGTAGCTGTCATTCTCGCAACAATTAATCTGCTAATGGTAATAGATTGCAAGATGATGACATTATTAAGGATAAGCATGGGAATGGTACTGGTAATTTCAATAAGGTAGTACGCCCCCCATATGTTTGTGCAAATGCTCCTTTGGAACTTATATCATTTTCTAGTTATATTTTTGCAGGTATCATGTGTATATAATTCACATTATATCATTTTCTTCATGTCGGTTACTAGTTAATACTCACAGACTTGTATATATACATCCTCCTTATAGATAATTTTTAGTGTTTTATTTTTAAATTGTTGTTAAGGGAGATAGTGTTGAATTTAGGAGCTCCAAGTTCAGTTTTATAATCTAGTGCACGTTTTCATGTATTACTGCTGTTTGATGGTGAATTGATGATTACAATGTTCAGGTTGTGAGTGGCAGAGGTGATTGTTGGTAGAAGTTTTATTGTGGTGATGTGAGTGTTCGGCAGGGGTTGTTGACGGTTTGAAGGTGGCTGTTGGTCCAGTTATTACAGTTGCCTCATTTATTGTTGTAGTGCTTGCAATTACCATTTGTGCATCATTTTACGTCGTTTCAAAGAAGGCTCGATCCCCGCCGGGACTGCGGTGCCCCGGACCCTCGCCGGCGCTGCGCCCAGACCCGCTTCTCGGCTCGCCTTCGGCTCGGCATATATTTGTCAGTGTCGGTGTATGTATAAATTGAAACTGCATATGTAATGAGTGAACTGAGTGATGTAGTGAGGAATATCTGTATATGTGAATATCAGTGTTATATATCATTGAATTGTAAAATAGTGGAGTCAGGAATTTGTACTATTTCAAATGTTGAAATAAAATATTTATTTAAATAAATTACTGTTTAAATATCAAATTCTGTGTAATAGCATTTTATTAAATAAATATTTATTTTTATTAAAAAATCAAATATGCTCTACATTGTGGGCCCCACAAATTCAAAAAGTTCATATCTATAGCAACATTTTGGAATGTTGCTACAGATACCTATGGGTGTTGCCATAGACCCAAATAGGGTTCTATTGCAACAATATTACTTATGTTGCCTTAGATAGTCAAAATGTTGCCTTTGAGGTCTAAGGCAACGACAAAAATTGCATCACCCTAAAAGTGTTGCCATAGACCTATGGCAACATTTTTCGGGCCTGAGCCAACATTTTTTTTGTGTTGCAGTAGGCCATTTATGGCGTAGTGTTACATTTGTATCAACCTAAGCCACATGGGCCCCTATGTCAATAAACTCCATAACATCACCCTGTAGTCACACCAGTCCAGTGAGCCCTTCCTGAGTTGTCAAAGTCCTACCAAAATTTCACACATCGAAGAAAAATTCTAATTTCCCTTATTGCAAATTCAATCAACTGGATTATCATAACCAGTCGACTACCACCAAATTCAATCAACCAGTTATGGATCCAGTTGACCGAACTAGGTCAATTTTGGCCTTTTATTGCGATTTAAAACCCTTGCAAGTTACGACCCCATTTAGTAGGCTGACTCCAAAATCAATCGACCGAATTCCTATCAGAATTTCAGCCTAAACCTTGATGGGTGATATCCCTTATGTCACTTCATCCTACTTATCCATCACCCTCGATCGTTGAATCGACTCTTCTCGCTCTAAAGTCGAGCTAAGTGAGTGGAGACCTCATGCCTACCCACCATGTAACAACCTGAACTTTAATAGACCTGATTTTTCGACTAAATCGAAAACCTAGGTCGATTAGTGTACAGATCATTGGTGTTAGGAACATATGATAAACATATGTATATCAGATAAATATCTATACGAACTCACAGTGGAATAGTAAAATATTATAAACATATATATACCGATTATGACTACTAACTTGGAACCAATATTATTCCTTGGATATCTAGTTGCCTTGTTAGTACCGAGCATGAATGAGAATATTTCTCGATTTACCATTCTCGTCTTGTACCAGTATCATGTCCCTCTAAATCTATCTGGTGGTTTTTAATGTGGAGGGGCAATCAAAACAATGTTCCGATAACTGATAAATTATATAATTTATCCACAACACTAGTTTATACCGATTAATCTCCATTTAAATGTTATGTCTATTTTTAAGGATTCAAGGTTTAATTTCTTCAACGTGTATGATTTATCTAACCTTCTACGAGGTATAAGTATGTATATACATATACATATACATATTAATATATATGTACGTACATATGTATGTATGTATGTATGTATGCATATGTGTGTGTGTGTATGTATGTATGTATAAATGTACCTATTCTTCTAAGAAGAAAACCCCATCACGACCTAATCGATAGTCAACTGGCCCGAAAGCCAATGACTCCTTGCTATGACACTGTAATTGAACAAACCATACAACTAACGCAATTAAAAGACTTATCTAAGTGGTAACTAGCCATCTTCCAATCAACAAATAAACAAACAACTTTGAAATCAATGCATATCACATACGGACTCACCAGTAGGAAGTGTAATCTGTATACGTGTAAACCTAGCCTTTGCTAATCAACAGCTCAGGACCGATGGAGGCTCAACCTATGCCCAACCATACTCTATAATTATTGATACACAATTCTGACATAGCATCGACCTTTTTACACTGTTCCTGTTTAGATTTGCCTAATGTAAATTTAGGAAAATGCCCATTACTGGTTACTTAATACCTCTTATTTGGAATTGAAGTAGACCCAAACGACCATTTACTACTTCAAATCCTAGGCAACCCTTGTTATATTTTTCCAACCCAAGTATGTACATCCCCCACGGGTCCTATAGTTGGAGATGTCCAACATCAATAATACATATACACAACTGCTTGTATCCCCTTGCGGAGGGCAAACTTTCGTTGTGTAACCCTACTGACCTCGCAACCCAATCCATACTAAACTAAGTTACTTATAATTAATCTAAATATTAAGCTAAGCCTACCAATTCACAACCATCGCACATGCACTATTGGGGCCATATAATTTCTGCTATAGAAATTATTACACCTCCTTAAGTTTGTTATTCATCTCCATTCACTTATTTACTTACCATTACTTCTTCTTATCTATTGAGTTTACTGCCCCTATTTCTCCTCTTCATTAATGTTATTAATGAAATTTATTTATCATGCATATCCAATTTCCTTTACCATTTCCATATTTAGTCTCTGTAATTAAATTAATTAAATGGTTTACTACCCATATTTACTTGATAATAGTAACTTCCCTTTTCTCCTTAATATATTACCGTATTCGTATTTTATTCCATATTTGATAACAGACGTTTATTTATTTATTTAAATTTATACTTTACTTTATATATTTAATTGGTAAAAGGGATTATTTATATTTCTGTTTATAACTTTTTAGTTTCTACATTAGGAATTTCTAGAAATACATTTATGTGAAATTTCCTAGAAATATTTATTTCTACATTTTAATGCGCTTGAACTGTATCTTTCCCAAGAAGGAAATATTACTGTTGCAACATTCCATTAACTTCCAAAAGTGAGACAAGGCAGTGTAAACTATGGAAAAACATCCATATTTTCCACATCCTTTTCCTTTGGATATATGAATATTCCTTGTTATTTAAACGACGCACTTTTTATATATAACTGTGCGGTTGGACAATTTATGGAATTTCACATGGCAATCAATACAACCAAGTTGTACATTCTACAATCCCAATAAATTAAAATATGGAAAATTTATCCCCAAAACAATTTAGAATATTCCAAATAAATGGTTAACAATTAAACCAAAATAACAGTAATCTGGAATTAGCTACAAAATTCTATCAACATCATATTACTAAATTTTTATGGATTATTCTTTCAAAATTTAAGATTTAGGGTGCATACACCATTTCATGAAAGTTAGATAATTTATTGAATATGCTGGCAAAGATTTCAAATTAAATTCATTTATTTAAGCCTGCAATTCAATGGTTTTCACATAAGCATGACAAAAAAAATATAATTTCAATGATATAAATATATTATTATGTAAATTACATAATTTCTCATTCACCTTATGGCTTCCAAATTTTCCAAATTCATTCTTATTACTTGAATCCTTTTTCTTTTCAACTAAAATATGTATTAAAAGTGTATATACATCCATTAGAATTATAGATCAGATAGGAGAATTGGGTTAAAGTAGAATATAGATTATATTATTCAAATTTATGTTTTTTGAAGAATCGATTCACTCCTTTTCTTCTATTTTATTTTCGGCCCTTCTTCAATGTCTATATATATAGTATTTTTATAATTTCTAAAAGTAGTGGAGAAGGAGAAATGATAGAGCTTCATTGCTCAGTTTAGAAAATATGAGAAGAAAAGTGAGGGGCTGGGCCTGTATTTATAAGCGCTGGAATCAGTTCCTTCCGTTGGATTATTATTTATTTAATCTAGGTCGTTCGGGCCGAGGTTGATTGCGTCGGCCTAACCTTGACTGGTCGAACGGTGGAATGCAGTGGTAGATCGCTATGGATCGACCAGTCATTCCACTACCGACGACCGGTGGTGTCTAAGCGTTAATAATTATTTATTTCCTTAATTTTTAATTCCTTTTTAATTATTTTCGATCTGAAAACTTCAAATGTCGATAACTTCTATGTTTGAACTCCGATCGTGAAGCTTTATATATGAAAGTTGCTTAGAAATTCACCATGAACACAATGGTACAAATTTCGTATCCAAATTATGACATTTGCTCAAATTCTATTTTTGAGCTTGAATAATTATTTATTAACCTTTTTAATCACTGTTTATTTTATAGGCTGTTACATTCTCCCTTTTAAAAGAGTTTCAAACCTGAAATTCTCAAGGGACGAATCATGTAACATAGCATGCAACTATTCTAAAATATCCAACCAATTAGTGTACAACCAATTTTGCAGCCAATCATGTACAAGTGCACGATGTATCACAACACATCTGATATGTATGCTGAGTAATACTAAATTGGTGCCTCCTATATGAATGCATTCTTTAAAACAATTTTGAAATGTGATGCAAACAACCTATATAACTAGAAATTCTATATATATGCAAGTTTTCGAAAACGAAAATCTTTGTTTTCACACAATAATTTACATACTTCTATGAATATGTGTATGGTTCAGCCAATTGTGCGTCCAATTTCTTCTATCCACTACCTAACACAACATTTCTAACATCCAAAATTTACAGAATCCATTTTTCGTAAATCTATACTCTTATGCTGGAAAAGGGAGTTAGATGAAAAACTTTACACTTCCATCTTTCTTTGCTATACCGATTCCATTGTATCTTGAAACCTTCTCTTTTGCCTTTGAATCTTTTCCATCCTTTTCAAGTACAATCAGCATAAGGAGGTTTATTTTTAAATTTTAATACAAAATTATTTAAAAAAAATAAGTTTTTGTTTAAGATCGACAAGGTATGGAAATTGAAATTCCAAAGCTACAATAGCCTTTTCCCTTAGTACTACCTATATTTTGTATACTATCGCATTTTTTGAATAGTAAAATTCATATTCAGTAATACATCAGTCTTTCCTATGCTAAGCATGAGACATTTGAAAGTTAGAGAATGTTCTTATTTTTTCTTTTCTTTCATTCAAAATCTTTTTTTTCAATTAAATTTGTAAAATAGCATAAAAATTTAAATTTTTATATATTTTTTTCCAACACAATTTTTCATAAGCATTTGTTTTTACATCTTTAAAATAAATCAAGCATCTTTACGTAATCAGGCCTCGGTAAATGAGTTAACGCATACGATTGACCCTAACATATTCAATTTTAAAATCTTTTCTTTTATTCCAGAACAACAATCAACACACAAGCATATTTATAAATTTTAGCTTTTAAGACATAGGGATAGTGACCCATGGTTCTTGCAACACCCTTTCTTGTCCTTCGCTTGCAAAAATTTATTTTCTCATAGCGACCTTCTTACTTCTAAATTTCCCAATTTGGTTTCGCAATTTCTATAATTTTCCAACCCATTTATTTACTGTCCCACACACCAAAATATGCAGAGAATAACCAAATCAAATTACCTAAGTTAAGTTTATAAATCTTCAATTTAGACAAGTTAAAGTTAAGGATATCAAAGTGCACTTATAAGGACTATTCTTGCTTCAAACACTTTTAAACATACTTCAACTCAACATATAAACCAACAAAACATGTAAACGCAATGTCTAGACCATGCCAAATGTTATAGAAGGTAATAGAAGTGATGTTATACGATATAAACTTGTCATTTGCTCTCAGAAGCAAGAGGGGTCCAAAGTTTATCTTTAATTAGTTAATGTCACTTTAACTTTATATTTCAAGCACACAACATATATACATACAAGATAGTGAGATAACTCACACAAATCCAATCTTACAACAAGTTCAAACACTCAAGAATAAAGAACCACTTCTACCATCACCCAAAAGCTTAAAGACACTACCTTTAGCTCCAAAATCACAAAGCCATGCTCCCCCTCCTCTTTATTTCTCATGGCCTCACCAAGATCCCACCTTTTCTTCATCTTTCTTCCACTTTAATTTTTGATCCATGCTTCCTAAGTGTGTTCTAAGGTATTGGTGAAAGTTTGGTGGAGTTTGGAGAAGTTTTGAACTAATTAAGAATGATTAGTGAAGATAGAAGTGGACTAGTGCTAATCACTTCTAGCATTTTTGTTCTTTTTATTATTTCCAAGCTTTGAAATTTTATGAAGTGTTTAACCCACCTAATACACTCCTTTACAAGGCCTATAACCCTTCCTATGTGTCTTGCATGCTCCTTTCACTTTACATGGAAAATATTTATTAGCAAAATTACCCTTTTACCCTTGCACACAAAATATCTTCTCTTACATCACCCATGACATCATCAAACACTTTATTTTTCATAAATAAAAAATTATTTTTATTTCATATTAATGTTCTCCTAAGCAAATAAGTGTGTAAAAATGTTTGAACAACTTCTGACGAGTAAAAAGCCATTTATCGATAAAACGATTTTCGGTCACATTATCGATATTTCTTCAAAGTATTTATTTTTGTACATTTTTCCCAAAAAAAGTTTACCATCATTACTTATGGTTAAGAAGGGGTTTAACAAGTTTATTACATCAATTTAATAACATTTAATCCAAGATTTAAATATTTAAATAATTCAAATATTTAAATAATTCAAATATTTAAATACGAACTGTCCGAAATTTCAGGTTGTTACATTCTCCCCCATTTAGAATACAGGAAAATAGGCACAGGGAAAAAGTTGCGAAAAAAATTAGTCTTAGAGATAGCAAGTTTGCTTTTTAGTATGAAGGACACTTTTTAATGTAAACAGAAAATGATAGTTACAACTATCATTCTGTGATTTACACTAAAAAGTGTCCTTCAGCCTAAAATGCAAACTTCTTGTCCCTAAAACTAAATTTTTCTACAACTTTTTCCTTGAGCCTAAAATCCCCTTTAGAATATTTCATCCTCGAAATTCCAACACGGGCAACAAAGAAAAAAATTTACATAGCGATACTCAACCGTATTTGAAATTACTAGCAAACAAAACTTACAGTTTGCATCTATTTAGAAACCTTCTCATCACAAAAGGATGATAAACAGTCTACTAAGCGTACTTTACTCTCAATACCCTCAGGTTGTTACTTAGTCGATTATTCATGTGAGTCATCACCTAAACTCTCCATAAGCCAATAAAACATAGTATGCAAATATACTAAAGCCCATATGATGTACATGGACCATCCATATGCAATATCTGATTTGATCACTTGCTCGGTTACATAATTTCACTTCCAAACTAGTATAGATCACATGACCTCTCTAGTGTGGACTCCGATCAGGTTCCTTGATTAGAAACCTCTGTCCTCCTTTCATAGTCATATACTATGATAGGAAAATTTGGGATCATTTGAGAATCCGTATCAAGTGTTCGCCATCAAGAATCGAGTGAAAATTTCTTGCTCGGACTATTGTAAATCACCTCGAAACCATGTACTCGAATACTAGATCAAGAACAGTCATGCGAATAAAATGATTTATGTACAACTTACATATTTATCCTATTGGTTTCTTGACTATACCAAATTTTTTTTTCACATTCATTTATACAAATAGTATATCACTCACTACTAAAATCATTTATGAAGCGTTTCATAAAAAATACAACTTCAAGTTTATAAACATTTTATAACATCATTTATAAAACATTTCATAAAAACTTACTTCGCTTTATTACTCATATAATATTCTACTACATCCTAAAAGTATATACAACACATCAAGAAAATTTACTTAACAAGTAGCTTCAACAATTTAAAACTTATTTTAACTTACTACCTTCTTAATTTAAGAATTACAAAAACTCAACTTTTTTATTTTCATAAAACACTTAGCTCCAAATTCTATAATGATTCGGAAGTTTCCGGCTGTCCAAAATTGCTGGAATCCCATTTCATTTTAACAGATGAAATCTACCAAACAACATATCATAATACGATGCACATACCATACAATCCTGATGCATAGGTTACATCTATCCACAACATAATTTAACAAATTAAGTTTCAATTATTTATTAAACACACAATACCCAAAAGGGAAAACATGAAAAGTTTCAACATTTATTCCAGGCTATGCTACTACCACTCGAGCACCCTTTATAGTATACATATAAATCTTTTCCATATAAAAGCTTATTTCAAAATGTTTATTAAACCATTGTAGATTTTATCTCAAAATTCTTTTAAGAAAATTTTAGAACTAAACATTGGTTTTATTTCGAACTAATTGAAATAATAATATATACATATATCTTTTGTATATCAAATCATACTTTTGAGATTAAATCAAAATCTATTCTACTAAAATAAGTATGTCGCATCCCCTACTTAGAAGCCAAAAATGAACGTCGATGATGCTACAGTCATCACCACAATTATTTCCAAATGACAGAAGTGAGTTCAGTACATCCAAATCATGCCTTTTAGACTTAACCAAAATCATTTAAAAGCAGTATCGAATACGTTGTAAATATTACCAAGTACCATGATCTCAATTCCATAAACCAATTTATCAAATATTTACTTTCAAATAATACTATTATTTTCCAAAATCTTGAAAAATATTTTCGAAGACACCGAGATTCAAGTTCTCAAATTTTCAGTTAAATCATTTTCGTTTACAAAACCATATTTTAAAAACCATACTTATCTAAAATCACTTACTTATATAAAACCTTTTCACAATGTTTATTCATAAAATATCTTACCTTTTCTTTAGATTATAGTAAACATCATTTACTAATTTAACTTTTAACCCAACATTGCCACCGAAAGCCTTATTGTCAAACTGTGAAACTAAATTCATAAGAAGTTCATTTCAATGTACCCACAATTACTGTCTACCGAAGCCATGCAATAAAAAGGTATAACTGCTCATAAACTGGTTGAGCATAAAACAACAATCAACAAATGATAGTCAATGCTCGTAAATTGGCTAAGCATGACTAAGCTACTAAATCTACAAATGAAAATAATGCTCATAAACTCGCCGGGCATGGCTAAACTAATTAATGAGAGGTAAGGAATGAACATCATTAATCCCTACATTAATTAAACTACACTTTCCACTTATACTTATATAAGTTAGCATACATAAGATATTTAATTTTGACAGTTATAATTACCTTTAAGGTATATGTTTATAACAAATACAAATACACTCTTTTATGTATAATACACTTAACTAATGCTAGGGCATTCCATTACCCTATCTCTTAATGAGTCATGCCTAACCAAATCCATGGTTCTCGCTTAACCTTCGACTTTGATACCAACTGCAACGCCTTGCCTTTTCGACCCCCGAATGTCGACACTAATACATCCACGGTATTCATGTGCCGACCACCCAAATGTCGGAAAGACAGATTGCTAGAGTAAAATAAAGAGAAAATGAATCAGAATAAGAAATAAGGAGCACAATATCAGACTCTCACAACAAAACGACAACATATAATATCAAAAGATAGTACAAAACTGATATTCTAAGATACACAACATTTCAGAGTTACAATTCTAGATACTATCATCAATCTGGACAGTTATAATAACATGTCCTCGCAAATGCTGATGCATACCTAATATAATGCAGTGGAAATAATACTAAAACTTGCCCTTCTTAGATTGCTCGAAAGAGCACACGAGGAATTTAGAAAAAACAAAAACCATGTGATAGATCTAAATCCGGTAAGAGAAACTTAAGAAATATGTAGCTAGCATATCATAGTACTTTTGAGACCGTTCAAAAACAATTATCCCTTTAAAAGAACCACCATTTAATAAGTACATAAGGTGATATAATAGGTAATGTCTAGGGTGAAGAATATAAATAAGAAAATAGTTGTGATGCTTACGTTGATCACACCACAACAATATTGAGGTACAATCAAAACTGATAATGTACATTCGCATTGTGGATTTTCCATAGAGATCCCTTCGGTCAAGATGAAATTCAGTCTCCTGCACAAGGGTACGAAACTACCTCCAAGTGCCGTATGTCTCTAGATAAAATATCCTATTAAGGAAAACATAACCGGTCCACATCTAAAACATATGATCCCAAATACCATCAAATTCCGCTTGCAACATCGATAAGCATACTCTAGATTTGGAGTGATAATATCCTATCGCGGGTCAGCCAAACCCCAAACTATGCCCCTACTATGTTTGTCATTTCCAGTGTTGAGGTCACATTTGGCATCTCTCAAACGATTTTTCATCACTCGACCAGATCTCGGAACCACATATGGATTCCAGCATCTCAACAGATCTCGAAACCACACATGGATTCCATCACAAGTCCTCTAACGAATGCTAACGTTGACCTCTACCTTAGACTTAACCTTAGGATAGATAGTTCAACTCTATAGCATTCTATTTCACAACCGCCTCCAAAACATAGAACCTGCATATCAGTTTTGAAGTGGTATTCGATAAGTAAAATACTTACCGATCCCAGTCTCTTCAAAACTAATTCGATGAATTTTCGATTAAGTTTAATAGTCGACTAATCGACTATCAATTCGAAATAGATAATTGTATATCAAAACCAAGTCTCGTATACTTATCACGTTTCTGATATTTCCAACTTACACTATCCCTTGATCAAGAGTGAAGCTAGGTAAGTTAGAGCACTTGTTGCATCAAAGCCTTGCCTAGACACTTCATTCTTGACTCTCATAGATAGACAAGCCTACTTCATCTTCTTTTAGTGCTAGGTAAACGACTAAATTCTTTCCATAAATGAGTAAACACACAAAGCACGATCAAGTCACACAAAGTACGATCAAGTCACACATAGGACGTTCAAGTCACATAACCGACTTCTAATCCCCTTTTTAATCAATTAATCCTTTACTAATTAAAACCACATCTATTAGTAAAAACTTATTTTATCTAATAAAACTTCATTTATCAATTTTTACTATTCATTTGTTCTCTTTGAATATTTTAAAAATCATTCATATACTTATCTCAAATGGTATAAGTATATTCACAAATCTTTTACATGATTTCTTACTTTAAACCTTTACTTTTTCTATCTTTTCAAAAAGATCCCATATTTGTTATTTCATTCAAAATATCCATTTTAAGGATATAAGTACTTTCACAAATCTATTTAAAAAGATTTAAGACAAATGTTACTCAAACATTGTCACTACAAACCGAAAACCATTTCACTTATGTTTATTTTTAAAACATTCTTTTTAGAGATCTATTTACATTCATAAGTATAATCAAAAAGGGTTAAAGACGAATGTTGTTAACACATTGTCACAACAAACCCAAAACCGTTTCCATACTTGTTATCATTTATAAAAACATTCTTTTAAAGATCTATGTATGTCCACACTTATTAAACAAGGCAACATACTTGTTAATAACTTTTAAAAACCATCTATAGTAAAATAAGTGTTATAATCCAAAACTATCTCTTATCCTTTTTCAAAATACTTAACTTGCTTTTCCAAACTTATATATATAATTTAAAAATACTTATAAATAGGTTTTAAATGTCTATGTAAAATATTACTTGAAAAAAACTAATTTATAATTTGATGAAAATAACTAAAAACCATGTTTATAATTTAAGACCCCTTTATTTCCGAAATTCATGAATAATTATTAAAAATATATATAAACTTAAAACCCACTTTAAAATACTGAAAAATATGTTAAAAAACATTCCCAAAAGTATTAGGGGAAAATACCCAATTTAAATATCATTTTTAAACACTTAAAACCTCAAACAACTTACTACGACATTTATAAATGCTGTTAAAAGTCCTTGTTAAAGAACAACATAGAAAAACACAATCTTTATGACCAGTTTTAACCACTCTAAAAAAGGACTTAAGACTTGAAAATTTTAAAGTAAGTACTAACCTTAGGGTACTTAGAAATCATAGAGATAGATCCCTAATAATATCTTTCAATTTTTTATTAAACTTCCCAAAAACAAGCTATATTTTAAAGTGCATTTATAACCACATTTTTTTGCTCTAAATTTAGCCATTGTGTTTGAACAGTTCCAAAGCCTTTTAAACTTTGATTTTTTTTCTATTAATAAAGTACACATATAACACTTATTAAAAATTCAAATAAAATCCCTAAGGATGTCTTTGAAGTTAATTATAAAAATTCGCAAAAACATGACATTTCAAAGTGCTCACATAGCGAGCTTCTTCTCGCTATAACATTTTGCAACTTTGTTCTACAAGTTATTAAATGATTTATACTTCCATATTTTTCAAGTAATAAGTAAACTTATAGTACTCATCAAAAATGCAATGAAGTCCCTAGGATGTCTCTCAAAGTAAACTTTGAAAATCGCCGAAAACAAGGCATTTTCAAAGTGCATCCATAGCGACATTTTCGCTTATAACTTTCACAATTTGTTATCACAATTTCTATAACCTTCCAAACATTTATTTACTGTCCCATACACCAAAATATGAGTAGAGAGCAACAAAATCAAATTCTCCAAAGTTAAGTTCATAAAACTTCCATTTGCACAAGTTAAAGTTAAAGGATATCGAAATGCACTTATAGAGACTATTCTCGCTTCAAACACTTTCAAACATACTTCAACTCAACACACAAGCCAACCAACCATGTAAACACAAAGTATAGGCCATGCTACATGTTATAGAAGGTAGTATAAGTGAAGTTATACAATATAAAATTGTCATTTTCTTTCAAAAGCAAGAGGGGTCCAAAGTTTATAACTTTAATTAGTTAATGTCACTTTAACTTTATATTTCAAGCACACAACACATATACAAAACACACACACGCACAAAAAAAAGTATAATGAGATAACTCACCCAAATCCAAGCTTATAATAAGCTCAAACACTCAAGAATAAAGAACCACATCCTACCATCACCCAAAAGCCTAAAGACACCACCTTTAGCTTTAGCTCCAAAATCATAATGCCATTCTCCCCCTCCTCTTCATTGCTCACGACCCCACCAAGATCCCACCTTTTCTTCATCTTGCTTCCACTTTTACTTTAGATCTATGTTTCCTAATGTATTCTAAGGTGTTGGTGAATGTTTGGGGGAGTTTGGATAAATTTCGAACTAATTAGAGAAAGATTAGTAAAGATAGAAGTGGATTGGTGCTAATCACTTCTACGATTTTTGTTCTTTTTATTATTTTCAAGATTTGAAATGTTATGAAGTGTTTAACGCACCTAATACCCTCCTTTACATGGCCAAGAACCCCAACTGTGTCCCTTGCATGCTCCTTTCACTTTACATGAAAATATGTCTTAGCAACCCGTTTACCCTTACATACAAAATATCTTCTCTTACATCACCTATGACATCATCAAATACTTTATTTTCCTTAAATAGAAAATTATTTTTATTTCATATTAATGTTCTCCTAAGAAAATAAGTATATATAAAAAAAATTGAACAACTTCTGACGAGTTAAATGTTGTTTATCGATAATACGATTTTCGGTCACATTATCGATATTTCTTCAAAGTATATATTTTTATAAACGTTTTTCCCAAACAAGTTTACCATCATTACTTACGATTAAAAAGGGGGTTAACAAGATTATTAAATAAATTTAATAATATTTAATCCAATTTTCAAATATTTAAGTACCTCAGATATTTCAATATGAAGTGTCTGAAATACTAGGTCGTTACATTTACTTTATTTATAAAAACAAAGATTTTACTTAAAAGAAATTTAGAAATTTTATAAATTAATTAGACTTCATAGGCCCAATCAAGATCCAAAATGGTAAAAAAAATTTGATAATCATCTATTTCTTCTATTGCGGCCTGGACAGTTCCAATAATGGTATCAAAGCAAAATAACTTATGCGGTCTAAATTAGTCATGTTAGGGTTAAAAGCTCATAGCCCAGTTATTATGGTGTTTAAGAAAGGTAGTATTTATGTTGAATTGTTGGACAATCAAGTACCCTGTCATAACTGGCTACCGGCCTAGCCCGAACAGTTATGTAAGCCCAAAGGTTGCCCCTAATAGAAAAGGCCCAATTTTAGTTGGGCATTGGGCTAATTTCAAAATTGTTTTAAAATAAAAATAAAAATTTCAAATTTAAAAGATAAATTTAAAATAAGAAAAATATTATAAACGTTATAATATAGATTTTAAATTATTTTAAAATTTAAAATTTAAATAAAACACATATTATAAAAGTTACAATATAACTTTTCAAAATATTTGAAATGTTATAAAATTAATTTAAAAAATATTATTTATTAATATGATTAATAAAATAAAAAAATTAATTAAATAAGTTAATTAATTATATATATACATGTGTGTATATATAATGATATATGTTAACTTCTCTTGAATTGTTTAAGACAATATGAGTATGCATGTGTGTATAAAAGAATTTTTGAAATTAATAAAATTTAATTAAAATTTCCGGTTAAATGAATTAATTAAAATTTAATTAATAAATTAAAATACTATACATATATAAGATATATGTGTATTACTATAAAGGTTATAGTATATATATTCAAATAATATGTTATAATTGAATAATATAAAAATTAATTAAATGAGATTTAGTTAATATAATGTTATGCATAAGACTAAGAGTTATATTCTGATGATCTGCCTTTCTTACACCTAAAGATGACACTTAATACATCTTCGGTATTCATGTACCGATCATTTAAGTGTCCGAAAGTCAAGTCATTTAAGGTGAAAAAGAAAAAAACAGAATAGAATCTCACATCATGATAAGAAAGATATAATATACGCAAGATCATTACAAAAAGAAATCATTTTTATTATACACAACATTAGATCAGCTTGGACAGTTGTAACAGCATGTCCTTACAATTGCTGATAAATATAGACAGAAATCAACGCAACAAAAGAAGTGGAAGAATATAATATAGATGAATACGTCTTAGAGAATCCAGCTTGTCTCCTGCAAGCTCCAAAGGATCCAGCTAAATCTGAAAAATATGCTCGTGCCGACTCAAGCATTATGAGAAAGTAATGCCTGGGTCAGTTTGGTAAACCAGTGTGAGTAGAACTCAAATCAAAACATATGGATTTCTACATTTGAAAACCTTTTCCAAAATAAAAGGTATCTCATAAGACCACGCCGCACATAAATATGGATGGTTTTTTCCTTATGATAACCAAACCATTTTTATTATAAAATCCAGTGATATTATAATAATGTCTAGGATTTAAAGTATTCAATGATTAAGTAGCTGTGATGCATGTTGTGACGCCCCACTCCGAGAGCCTCATTAACAAAGAGTATTATATGGATAATACCGTCTGCTAATGCGGACAATAGAGTATAATGGAAGCGACCATGTGTAGTCTTACTTTAACTATCTACTGAACATGCCGAAAAGTGGTTTTTTATCATCTCATGTGGTTCGACAAGTTCAATAAATACTTAAAGCAAAACTACAATGGCTATAGGATCTATCAGAACAGAATATAACAACTTAATGTAATATACATCACAGAACATTAGATCATCATATACACATATACTGATACATAACAGAGTATACAAAATGATACATGTCAAGTGGTATAGCAAACCACAATATACAGACGAGTTCACAAGAATACATATCAGAGTTACAACAGATAAGGACTACATAAAAGCTATAACAAAAAGAAGCTAGCGGAATAGTCCATGCGGAAGCAAAAGAGGCTAAGTCCAAAAGCACCTAACCTGAAACATCTCGGTCTGACCCGAGTATAAAATACACGGGCCAGTCTAGATAACAAATCAGTTAGATAAACTGAACAACAATAAACCTGCAAGATCATATGGTATAACAAATATCTCTATATGAGATAACACACTCATCTAACAAAAGATGAACATAACAAAACAAGCCTCATATCATTGGCATCTCAAATAAACAAAGGACATCATATCCCAAATCAAGCCAAAAGGCAAATAACAAATACCAATAAAGGTATACAAGTTCCACTAGATGATCGCTACATATCATGCGGCTCAAAAAGACCAACACCGAAGGGCGATACCTAGGGAATATACGTATCAATGAAAACAACAAAAGATTGCTCGAGCTCAGTACTGTATAAACAAGGATCCATGAGCCCGAAGGCTCCAAACCCAAATATCACCCATGCGGCTCATAAAGACCAACATCGGAAGCGATACTATAGGGCAACAAACCCGAAGGCACACACCCGAAGGTACAAACCCGAAGGCCACATACCCGAAGGAAACATACCCGAAGGCAACAAACCCCGAAGGCTTAACCCGAAGGCAATAAACCCCGAAGGCAACAAACCGTAGTGGCGAAGGTCCGGAGGCCCAGTACTAGACACCACTAACTGGCGGAATGTGTCATAACTCTCGAAAAGGAACCCGAAAAGTGTTAACGTATGTCCCATAACCACTCGTTCGCACTAAACGGTTTACTATCCATTAGCCAATTTCACACTCAAAGCATTACAAAGTTTACCTCATGTCATCGGTAAACCAGACACAAAGGTCAAAACGATCGATCGAATAGGTCGGGGACTAATCGGAAAGGTGAACGCGCAGATTCATGGTCCGTGTTTTACCTAACCATTTAATCTCCTTTCCACATCGTTCGAAGTGCAAAATCGTGTGTGTTTAAAAAGAAATTTATAAAGCGGAGAAGGGAGCTTTTAATACGATTTAGAGGGATTATTTATAAAACTCGTGAATGAAGTCAAAAGTATGTTATCAAAGCCAAAGATGCAATAACAAACATTAAAAACCAACTTGCATCGATAAGATTTGGAAAACCGATCAAAACGAACAAAAATAGGCAAAACAGGGAAAACAGGAGCAGGTCGGTCGGCCGTTATCAGAGCTCGGTCGACCGGACACTGTTCTGAAAAATTCTCGGGAAGCTGGTCGGTCGACCGGACTTCCTGGTCGGTCAGCCGGAGCCCAAATTCCTGCACTCCCAAAATAGAGGCAAGGAAGTGCTCAAGTAGCAGGTCGGTCGACCGGACCCTGCGTTCGGTCGGCCGGAGCCTGTTTTCCAGCACTTCTTGCCCTATCAAATGAAATGCTAATTCTTTCCAAATCAAAGCAATAGCACATGAATACTTGTTAGGAATTCATACCCAACATCAATGATAGATATACACATAGATGTGAGATAAAAATCTCACCTTTTTACCCAAAACAAAGAAGAAGAAGCTCAATTGCAAAGAGAAGGTCAACCACTCACTACTTCAACTCAACAAGCTTCAATCTAAGATCAAAACAAGTATTTCCTAAGTTAGGGTTAGGAAACTTTCTGAAATTGAAGGAGAAAGAGTTGGAGAAGATGAAGAGGAGGCTTACCAATGGCTTCCATTTGATTTTGGAGCAAGAAATCAAGATGCAAGAAGAAACTAGGGCTAGCAAATTTCTATTTCCTCTTTCCCTCCACCATTTTCAGTTTTTACTTAAGAAAAGAAATGAGAATGAGAGAATGGAGAGGAGGGGGCTGAGTTAGGGGGTTAAGTGGGTTTAGTTAGCTAGTGGGCTGAACCCAACCCAAAACCCAACTAGAAAAAGTAGCAGATTTCGACATACTCCAAACATATCGAAGCTTATACTCAAAAAGGTCGCAAACGGCATTTTGGACTCAATGGAGGTGGTTTCGAGTCCTAATTCGACTGTTTGCAAAAGGTAGCTTTTCGGACTATAATCCGACGAACGATGTTATATTTAAATAAAATATTTAAATATACAACCGATAAATATGCGGGTTGTTACACATGTACATCATAATAATAATAGGTATACAATCGAAAACCGAAGGTGCTTACTGGAGAATGGATTCCGACAATGGCAAGGTAAGGGACTACCTTCCATACAGTCCACCTCTAGATAAATGTAGCAAGAGATCAAAAACCTTTCGACCTCAGCATGACAAGACCAGCCTACAATTACTGGATAGTACCAAATATGTCATCACACTGGTTGCTTCTAACCTTTATAGAGAGCTCTCATGCACAACCAAATCCATAATATAATGATCTAGAAAGGTAACGACACACCCTAATGGGAGCAACCCACATAACCATGCGGCATACCCTGTTTTATCCATTTCGGGGTTGTGAGGCTCTAGAGGCTACGCTCTTACCACTTCCTCTAGCAATTCCCTATTGGAATGCTAACACTGCCCTCCAAGAAGAAATGCAATGTCATCATTCATCCATACAAGTTTGTTCTGGGTCTGAATGAAACCAAACGCACTACCTCTACTACATCCATTTTGGAATCACTCTCATAACAAGTAGCCCTTTCACTTCAAAGAACTCTGTCTTCGAACAGCTTCAAGATGTCTTCCATTCAAACGCTCATGTTGGTTCGAAGTGGTTTTTAGATAACATATTCGATCCCAGTCTCTCCAAACCAACAACTGATAATTTCTGATTGACTCAATCTCGGTTCTTTTAAAGTTAGAGGACCACATCATAGTACCAAGGGAATCTCTAATTTGTACCTTAAAGTTAGAGACGTTTTCACCAGATTGAGTTCTTCTGAGGGATCTCAAACTATATGAACACGCGAAGCTCTTATTTACTTCCTAAGTCAAAACTAGCCAAGATTTGATAGTCGTTTATTTAACTATCAAATAAACAAACAACAAACAATCCAGAGATTTGGTTTCACATAGCAACCACTAAGCCTCATTTTAATAATCTTTCATTTATTAAATCTCCTTTCAAAATGTTCGTTAAAATATTCATATACTTATCTTACCACATAAGCATATTCACAAAACATTGCAAAAGAGTTCTTATTTCAAAATCATATCAAAAGGATAAAAAAAATGTTTAAAATAGATATAAGAATAACCCCAAACATTATTTCATTGGTGTTAAGTATGGAATGAATGTTCAGGACCACCATAATTAAGAAGGTCAGTTAAGGGAAATCCAATCTCAATTTTCTTTTATAAATTTCTCCAATAAATCTTTTAATAAATCTCTTTCATCTATGAAAATCTTCTTTACCAAAACTCCAAATCCGTTTATAAAACACTTCATAAATCTCTAAGTTTATTATAAAACTCTTTTATAACATCCAAAATCATTTATAAAATTCCTTTCAAAAACTCCCGGATCTCTTTTCAATTTATAAAAACTCCTTTATAAACTTTCCTTATTTAAAAAATATATTCTTTAAAGGTCTTACTCGATCAAGTTCCTTTTTAAATAAAAAATTAATTATTCAAAACAACTTTTAAATAATAAATTTTTATTAATTAAACTAACTTCAACACTTTAAATAAAATAGTCAATGAACTATCTTTGAAATATCATATTGAAATGGTGGTAAACCTTAAGTATTTCAATTAAATAATAACTTTACTTTAAACCATAACAATTATCTTTAAATCCTTATTTAAAAAGGTATAAGATTAAGGGAATAATTTCTAAAATTTAGAAGAGGCTTAGCAACCACAACGGTTTATTCAATTTTAGTTAAACTTTTCAAGTTATGTCATGGGTATTTACATAACAAATAGATATATAAAAGGGATCAACAAATAACAACTAATCAACAATAGGTGAATGTCCAAGGTATTATAATAGCTGACCGGGATTTGTTCTGCTAAACACATGATCAAGTTACTATAATAGCAAAATGGTGTTTTTTCTACTAGACAGATGTCATTTGGTTTCATAATCATTTGTAGTTACTTAAGGGTAATCGACAAAAAATCCCTTTATTTAGAACACTTTTGAAAAAGAAAAAATGTTTCAAAACAAACCGATATTTAGAACTAGTCAATTTTTAAAATTAAAACCCTTATTAATTAATTAAATAATAAATCAATCCTTATTAAATAATAATTTAATTCTTAATTAAGACCTAGTTAAATTCTTAATTAATTTTAACTTAGTTAATAATTAATTAAAAATTAAAACACTTTTTTGAATAAATATTAATTAATTACTAATCTTTAATAAATAATTAATCCATAATTAATAATTAGATAACAATTAACTTTTAATTAATTAACTAATTATAATTAACTTATTTGATTACTATTTAAGTACTAATTACCTTTGTTAATTAATGATTAAGTACTAATTACCTTACTTAATTAATTAATAAAAAAATCATTAAATAAATAAATACTTTTTATTAATTCAATATGTCTTGGAAACATTTTCCAAAAGATACTTAAGTTGAAACACTTTTAGATTTGCAAAAGAGTTCGTTTTTGCAAACTGCACCCAAAGCGACTATCGCTATATAACCTATAATTTTCAAAAATTGAAATTTTACTTTCTAAGTCTATCTTTAAAACTTTAACTCTTGGAAAACTTTACTACTTTGTAAAAAATAAAGTATGTTCTTGGACCTAAACAAGTTTTAAACTTGAAAACATTTTGAAATTTAAAACCGAGTATCATAGATTTTACACAAGGGATTATATGTCGCTTAAACTAGTAAAGGTGCTAACTTTCGTAGCATATCATCATGTATCCTTGACCATAACATACATAATCACATCAAAACCACATCACAAACATATATGCATGCCATAACCAACATAAACAAGCAAAGATTACAACTTGTAACTAACTTGACTTTTAACTTTCAAATTTAAATCTATACATCACGACATCCAAACACTTACACATACATACAAATCAACATTTGTTTTCACCTAAAAAGTATCATTTTTAATAACCAAGTCAAGCAAAACATAAGTTTTAAAAACATGGTTAGAGGCGAGAACTTTACTCACCAAAAGTTGACTAAATAAAGGTAACTTCCTCTAGGACTTAAATACGACCTAAGTCTTTGATTTGCCTTCGGAAAAATGAAGTTTTTTGCGGGCTTTAGTGAGTAAAAGGGTTCGGCTAGGGGGATGGAAGTGCTCGGCCAAGTTGGTGGAGGGTAGTGGGGCTTGTTTTGGAAAGGAGAAGTGGAGTAGAAATGGAAGGAGGAAGTTTAAACAAGGTTTTATAAAGTTTTGAAGTGAAAAGTAAGCTTTCTAAACTTTTAGAAATATTTGGAGACCATGAAAGTGATTAAGAGCATGAAGGAAGTTTGAGAATATGGAGGTTGGAATGAAAAACGGAAAAGAAAATTTATAAATTTGTTTTTATACAAAGAGCATAAATTAAATTACCTAACTAACCCTAAGTACATACCCTCCATTACCTTTCCTGCCACCTCACCATGCTTGTTCCCCTCCACCATTTCTCATGTAAAACACATCCCCTTTTATTTGTTTAGCCAACATGCATTTATGACTAAAGTACTTTGTGTTTTTAGTGAAAGGATGTGTTATGACAACTTTTCCATTTGTTTTAAAATTCTTCTATTTTATTTCATAAAAGTCATATCAAAATCTTATAAACTTAAATATAAATATAAATATATTTATATTTCTAAAATGTATTCTAACTTTTATATAAATGTGTGAATATGTTAACTCAAATGTGCAGAGCGTTTTTCGACAACTTTTAGACACCGAAAAGTTGGAAATTCAGAAAGTGATTTCTGGTCACATTTTCGTTTTTCTTTGAACTAATTATTTTTGTAAACAAATTTTGAAAATGATTTCACCATCACTAGTTATTACTTTAAAGGAGTTTATTTGAGTTATAATATCCATTAATTATTTATTTAAAATATATTAAAATAATCAAATTTAAAATGATTAAGTTCTAGGTCGTTACATATATTATAATTAAAACTTATATAATATGAATGTATAATAAAAGGTGAAATAGTAAAAAAACCCAAGTATACTTATGGAATAAGTACATACGTATATCATGATTACTGATGTGTTCAACGCTTGATTCTCGAGGGTATTTCATAAGAAATACATTATTTCATAAGAAATACATTATTTCATAAGAAATACATTATTTCATAAGTCGATATCACTCAATTACATTTATTGAAGATTATGAATCTTTAATATAAGTGTTGTCATCTACCATTTATATATTAATAAATTACTTGAATACTCTCTAGTTGTTGAGCAAACTCAAGCTAGAGATGTTATGTGTAGTATTAATAATATATTGAATAGACGAGGTAAGGTAACCATATGTATTTGTTAAGAAAACTCAAGGTACATATACTATGTTTAGGGTGTTGTGAAATGGTAGGTATTAGCGAATAATTTCTTTCAATTTATTGAGTAAACTCAATGTCGAAATGAGATTAGGACAAGGAACCACAGGTTAGGAGTTGTATGTGATACAGCCAATAAGGAGTTATCCATCGTTTGTGAGGCTATGGCTTATTAAGCAAACTCAAGGTCATAATCCTAAGACAGACGAGTCCTAACACCTATAAGTGAAGTCGAAAGACTTCTATGTTTCGTCTTAAGGTTTGGAGAAACATAAAGGACTGGTGGGAACCTTATTAGAAAAATGAAATTGTAACATTTAACCTTTCTAATATTGTAAGAACATATGCTATATAAAGTTATAGTAAACTACATTAATAAATTTTTATAATTAATAAAACTAATAAAATGTTTATCAATTAAAATATACAAATGAATTGAATTAACATTGACAAACAGAAATATATTTTATACTTACCAATAAATTGTTGCATGCTGACCCATGCAAGTACCTAATTATAAAACCAAAGTACGTTTGCAACTTAGTCACTTACGAGTTTACTTATTAAAGATTATGTATTGTCTTTAATGAGTTTCGAACTCTCAATGTGATACAAAAATATGGATATTTGATCCATATATGGTCACATATAAATGTTATATAGTTAACGTCACAATTCATAATGTACGAAACCTCGATGAAATTAGTTCATTAAAATAAGCAATTAAACTGTATTGTGAGATCATGTATTCAATATGATTGATTACAAAAATGATCTTGTTGTGTTAAATATAACACTGGACCAAAGGCTACAAGATAATTCTAAGCACTCGATTATTGAAATGTCGGTTTGATCAGTTTATGAAAAGTGCAATCTATTTGATATCCTTAAAAGTTAAGGATGACTAATTGCACTTTTATAAAGAGTTTGTTATGATATTGTATTAAGGATATTCTTTGAATGGTTCGACCATTTAGAAAGGAAATCAAATGTATTAGAGTGGATGTAATCTAAGGCACGGTTGGGATGAAGGGAGTGAATGGTCACTTCTTCTTTATAAATAAACATAAAAAATGAGAATTGTAAAACAATAGTTGACGCATAACATTGGAAAAAGAAATATGATTTCTATTCCAGAATGTATTTACGAATAGAAAATTATTTTCTATTAGATTTATTTTCTTGAATTTATGATATTTGATCTGAAAATTCTCGACTATTGTAACGACCTAGAATTTTAGTCATTTTATTTTGAAATATTTAATTAATTTCAAATATTGAGCTATTAGTTTTATAAACCAAACAACTTGAATTTCTAATATAAGGATTTATTTGAATATGTGAATTATTAATTTTATTTTGGAATGATGATTTGAACATCGAAAATTATTTAAATAATTGATTATTAGATTTAATTTGAAGAAATGGATTTTAGAAGATTATTTAAATTCAATTTAAATAATAAATGGTTAATATAAACTTTAAATTGTAATTAAAGTGATTAAAACGGTTTTAATAATAATTCGTTTTAATTAACGTGTGAAAATATCATTTCGGGGCACTGTCTTGTATTTTGACGAAACTAGTGCCATTGGAACCATAATAATAAATTATTGCATGTTAATTAATTTCATGTCGATCGGACGTATCATTTGGTCGTGCAAGCTTGAAACTCTTAGAAACTAATTATAGAAATTAATATAATATAATTGGGTTTGAAAAGCTATATTCTATATATGATCGAATTTGGTCTTGAGACTTGTGTTTAGAATAGGGGTATTTAGTATAAAACACCAGGCGGCACGACTCATTTGGAGTTCGAAATTTTGAGGTGCTTTAAATAAATATTTTTAAATTAAATAATAGGCTGCCTGTGTTCAAGCCATACCACAATTGTACAGTCCATACCCACCCCACGTTGCACGTCCTTAAACCATACTTCCTTCCCTTATAAACGCGACCAAACCTGAGAACATATTCATTCTTTTTTTAAATTAATCTCCCTCCACATCTAATAGCTCACGATCATCAGAGCCAATCCATGTCGTTTCAGGTCTCATCTCCAACTATGAACATGTTCGCGACATTGAGCTGATGGGGTTCAATTGTCAGATTTGGCTAGGTCGTGTCGTGGTTGGCGCGATTGGAGGATGAACGACGATTGTATTTTTCACTGCTTGCGGCGTTTTGGTGAACTTTTAGGTGATGGGATTTGAAGGGGAAGTGTAGAAGGTGAGGAGGGTGAGGCGCTGGCCAAGTTTAGTGGTGAATGGAGGATCGTTGCGGCGGAAAATCGTGTTGAATGGCTTTCGATGTTTTAGGGTTTTTCTGGAGCTAGCGGCGACCAGAGAAAACGAGGTGTGGGGACATGGGCTTGTCGAGGTCAAGGTGTGCTCGAGGAAGGGTGCGGCGGTGCTAGGTGGCGAGGAGGGGCGATCGAAGTGGCACCTGAATTGGTTCGAATGCGAACGAGAGAGAAAGGTTTAGGGGCGAGATTAATTTATTTTGGTAATTTATTTACTTAATGATGTAATTAGTGTAAATTATTATATTATTTAAATTCTTAAATCTTATAAATGTTAGTGTTAACGTCAAAATTGGTCACTAACACCCAAATGTAAATGAAAGCACCAACTAACAGTCACAGATAACAGATAGAGTGTATGTAGAGAGTATAAATATGAGAGCAGTAAAAATTAAAAAGAAAGCAGAAAAACAGTGGATTTATAGTGGTTCAGCTGACTCTGGCCTACGTCCACTCCAAAATTTTCCTTTTTATTGATATGAGGACTAATTACAGTTACAGTCCGGAGTTTTCAAAACAATTATGGCAGAGTAGCCTTAATGAGGAAGAAGAAGGGAAACAGAATGAAGATCCCTTTTCTGAAGCCCTGCTTGCTGTATTTATAGGCAAAATACGAGTTATTGGGATTCCTGAGTGAACCGGGCCCATTAGGACCATAGTCGAGTCCATATAGCCGACCACTACTTTCCTGGAGTATGTAAAATGTCGATCCACTCCAGACTCCAACATGCCAACTCACTCCAGACTCCAACATGCCGACCGACTCGAGACTCCAACATGTCGACCCACTCGAGACTCCAACTTGCCGACCCACTCGAGACTCCCACTTGCAGACCCACTCGAGACTCCAACATGCCGACCCACTCCAGACTCCAACATGCCGACCCAATCGAGACTCCAACTTGCCGACCCACTCCAGACTCCAACTTGCCGACCCACTCCAGACTCCAACATGCCGACCCACTCGAGACTCCAACTTGCCGACCCACTCGAGACTCCAACATGCCGACCCACTCAAGACTCCAACATGCCGACCCACTCGAGACTCCAACATGCCGACCCACTCGAGACTCCAACATGCCGCTCCAACATGCCGACCCACTCGAGACTCCATCATGCCTACCCACTCGAGACTCCAACATGCCGACCCACTCGAGACTCCAACATGCCGACCCACTCGAGACTCCAACTTGCCGACCCACTCGAGACTCCAACTTGCCGACCCACTCGAGACTCCAACTTGCCGACCCACTCCAGACTCCAACATGCCGACCTAGAGCATTACCCTGGATGACTCGGAGAAACCATCAAGAAAACCCGAAGCAAGTCTAAATACAAATCGAAGGAAACTCCAAGAAACTCGCGACAACTCAACTTTTGTCAAAACTCGTATTTCGAGTATCCCGCGACTTTTGTCCATCGAATGGGTTCGGATGCGAACGAGAGAGAAAGGTTTAGGGGCGGGACTAATTTATTTTGGTAATTTATTTACTTAATGATGTAATTAGTGTAAATTATTATATTATTTAAATTCTTAAATCTTATAAATGTTAGTGTTAGCGCCAAAATTGGTCACTAACACCCAAACGTAAATGAAAGCACCAAATAACAGTCACGGATAACAGATAGAGTGTATGTAGAGAGTATAAATATGAAGAGCAGTAAAAATTAAAAAGAAAGCAGAAAAAACAGTGGATTTATAGTGGTTCGGCTGACTCTGGCCTACGTCCACTCCAAATTTTCCCTTTTTATTGATATGAGGATTAATTACAGTTACAGTTCGGAGTTTTCCAAAAAATTATGGCAGAGTAGCCTTAATGAGGAAGAAGAAGGGAAACAGAATGAAGATCCCTTTTCTGAAGCCCCGCTTTCTCTATTTATTGGCAAAATCCGAGTTACTAGGCTTCCTGAGTGATCCGGGCCTATTAGGACCATAGTCGAATCCATATAGCCGACCACTGCTTTCCTGGAGTATGTAAAATGCCAATCCAGACTCCAACATGCCGACCCACTCTAGACTCCAACATGCCGACCCACTCCAGACTCCAACATGCCAACCCACTCCAAACTCCAACTTGCCGACCCACTCGAGACTCCAACTTGCCAACCCACTCGAGACTCTAACTTGCCGACCCACTCAAGACTCCAACATGCCGACCCACTCGAGACTCCAACTTCCCGACCCACTCGAGACTCCAACATGCCGACCCACTCGAGACTCCAACTTGCCGACCCACTCGAGACTCCAACTTCCCGACCCACTCGAGACTCCAACATGCCGACCCACTCGAGACTCCAACTTGCCGACCCACTCGAGACTCCAACTTGCCGACCCACTCGAGACTCCAACATGCCGACCCACTCGAGACTCCATCATGCCGACCCACTCGGGACTCCAACATGCCGACCCACTCGAGACTCCAACTTGCCGACCCACTCGAGACTCCAACTTGCCGACCCACTCGAGACTCCAACTTGCCGACCCACTCCAGACTCCAACTTGCCGACCCACTCCAGACTCCAACTTGCCGACCCACTCCAGACTCCAACTTGCCGACCCACTCGAGACTCCAAGATGCCGACCTAGAGCATTACCCTGGATAACCCGGAGAAACTATCAAGAAAACCCGAAGCAAGTCTAAATACAACTCGAAGGAAACTCCAAGCAACCCACGACAACTCAACTTTTGTCAAAACTCGTATTTCGAGTATCCCGCGACTTTTTTCCATCGAATATGCCAAATCCCGGCTTCATAATCATGATTACCATCCGTGATTGATTGTCTATCCATCCAATTGAAAAAAACCCATCGTATTCTAGTCTCGACAACTGAGCAACCGATTTAGTTAAATCCGCCTGTCTACGGCCTTGCCAAAAGGCGGGTTAATAGTTATAACTAATTCATACAATGTCGAAATCGAGCGCGACAAGTTGCATTGTACTTGCACCAGCATAAAATCCAAAATGGAATTGGACTGGCGATGATTAGAGCTAGTGAAATTTACGTTGAACTCGAACGTCGTTCGAATTCAAACGAAACAAAACGCTTCGGCAATAATTGAAATTTTGGTGAGTTAAACTCACATTTTTGGTTAACCAAAAATGTTATATAGG
The DNA here is from genome assembly GCA_030737815.1 of Allium fistulosum. Taxonomy (NCBI): domain Eukaryota; kingdom Viridiplantae; phylum Streptophyta; class Magnoliopsida; order Asparagales; family Amaryllidaceae; genus Allium; species Allium fistulosum. The sequence continues at coordinate 675,455,556 of CM060907.1, read as the reverse complement.
TGATAAAAATTGTTGATTTAATGTTTGGATGATTTATTGTCTTATCAGTTGGTTTGGTTTTATTCCTGCCCCTGGAGTGGATGACATTTTATATATACCCGCCTAGTAGTGGATGACCCATTTTATATGATTATATATGAGTTGTGATGCAGGGGAACAGGTTGGAGGGATCCAACAGGATTCCTCACCACTACTGATTTTATTTACATACATACACACACACACACACACATATATATATATATATATATAAATATGCTGATATATATATGAGCTGTGATGCAGCGAAATAGGTTGGAGGGATCCAACAGGATTCCCTGCCATTTTTGATTTTAACTTTAATAATATTCCTGTCATATGAATTATTGGATATTAAACCTGATTGTTGGCTCTATTAATTATGACATTGTTATATGTTCAAAACTTAAACCCTTTAGTGATAGAAAATGAATATCGATATTGGTTAAGCATTTGGTAGCATGGCCTCAAATTTGAAATTTAAAGCTATAAGTTGTAATTTGGGTTGAAATTGGCTTTAAATACGAAGAATGATTTAAAATCTAAATTTGGGGTTTTCGGAAATATTTTTATTTTAAATGGATTTAATTTCTATTTTACCCTAACCTTTTTATCTATAATTTCTAAACTATTTAGAAATGATATAAAGTGTTCAAATATTGTTTAGAAATATTTTAAAAAAAAAGTTGTTTATTTATATTTAATATTGTTTAAAGATATTTACCAATATTTTAATATTTTGGAAAGTTACTTATTTAAATAATTAATATGGTTTGAAATTATTTATCTATAATGGTTTGAAGGTTAGTCATACTTTATTATAATAATATTGAAAATCAATTATTGTTAAATTAATAATATTTCAAAGTTACTAATTTTTATTTTTAAGATGTTTTGAAGTTAATAATATTTATTTATTTAAAATGTTTATTATTCATAAATATTATTATATAATAGTCTTTTGAAGTAAATGATTATTATTTATTTATAAATGTTTTTGAGATTTATAAATAGAGTTTTATTAACAGACTTGGATTTATAAGAAGAGTTTTATAAAATGGTTTGGAGGCTTAATGGAAGAATATTTACAATGTGTAAAATGAAGCTTATAAATGGTTTTAGAATTTTGTAAAAAGGAAATCGTCCTTTGAGTGAATATACTTATACTATTGAGAAAAGTATATGGATATTTTTCCAAGTATTGAAAATATAGGATTTGTGGATATAACTTTGTAAAAGTATTTTGATACAAGTATTTAAAAAGTGATTTAATTAATGAAGAGATTAATTAAAAAGGTTAGTGGTTGCTTATGTGCTTAACCAATGTTGGTTTTCCCTTTGGAAATAAATCCTTAAACTGGATGTTTGTTTATTCGATAGTTAAATAACTGACTATTGAGCATGGACCCTAAATGTAATTCTGGAAATATCTAGGAAAAACACGTGAGTTATGTGGCACATCCATCTCCGATGATGTTGTACTGTGTGTATAAATCTCGTTTAGTTCTCCTAGGAAAAATGATAAGGAAATCCATTAGGAGGTGATCTTCGCTCTTATTTTCGTCTGTTTATTTATGAAAGAATTGGGGTTGAGCATACCAAAAACTATCGAATGTTGTTTCGAAGAGACCGGGATCAGATATGTTATCCAAAAACCACTTTGATCCAACTCAAGCATTTCGAAGTGAAGACATCTTGAAGATGATGATTTGAAGATGGAGCTTTCTGAAGTGCAGTGTCTACTTGCTATTGATCCTGTGATAACCCGGATTTTTGGGACATTTGATAATTGGATAATTAACTATTTTAATCATTTGAACAGATAAAATTCTGATAATAAAGGATATCTAGATAAATATTTATTTGACAATATCTAAATTAAAATTGACAAAATTGTTATTTGTAACAAAGAAAATAATAATGTGTTGTTTATATATATAAATATAAATATAATTTAAATAGACTTATTATTTACAAATTTAATAATGTGTTTATTTAATTATATATATATATATATGTAGATTGTAAATAGAACTTGGATTTGGAATTCTAAGGTAAATATCTTAAAAATAAATTAGATTCAAATTCTACATTTTTAAGCACTAGTATAAAGTAAAATAGCTTAAGCTTAAAATAAGCTTAAATAAATAAGTTTATATTGTTTAATTGAGTTTTATATATATATATATATATAAATAAAAGTGAAGAGATTAAGATATTAAAACATGATGCATAATTTATAAAAAAAAAATAATAATAAGGGTTTAAACATAATTTAATCACTAATGACATTTGTATGCTCATGAATTCATGTATGAACAAGTGTTAACACAATAGAACAAGTGGCAAGTAAAATATTCTTTTAATTTAAAATATAGACAACATGTATTAGAAGAAAAGAGCCAGGCTTCATTCTCTGGAATAAAAATTTTCCTTCTTTCCATTTTTAAAACCTGAGAATTAAAGGGAAAGAAATCAAATTCTTGAATGACCTAAAATTCTAAAACAAATTCAAGCCTGAAGGAAAAGACAAGATCATCTCAGATTTTAAACAAGATCATTTCAACAACTAAATCAACAACTTTAGATTCATCTGGGAATAAGGCTTCAAGATCGGAAGCAAACTAACAATTAGGATTCAAATTTCATCTCAGCAATTTCAAGTTTCAAATTTTCTTTCCAGATTCCAGGACTCTGTTTTAATGAGGTGAGTAAACATTTAACTAAAATGCTTAGGTGATAAATGTTTGTGCATGTATGTTTCTGGAATGTATTTATGCCTGCATGTAAATGTATTTACCAGTGTAGATCAGAATGTTGTTGTATTTGAACCTTTCATATATGTGCCTCTCTGTTTCAAAATACAGAGTTAAAAGTAAGAAAATTCAATACTCTATTATCTGATCATTGTTAGGCTGTGAAACTCAAATATAAAATGTTGTTTAAATATAGATTAACATTTAAATTTTGTAGTCAAGCAAAATAGTTTTGGAAATCTCCAGTTCTTAAGTAAATACAGCAAGAATTTTAAAATGTGGAAATATCAATTAATTTAATTTATAGATTTAAGTATGGAACTCGAATCATCTTTGAAAAATTGGATTTTTAAAACGAAAATCACGAATTTTAGTTGGTAATTGAGGGAGCATTCTGGTGATGACCAGAATATGATTCCGAGCAAATTCAGGCGATGGGTTTATCTTTGGTGGTCGGGGTTTTTACTGGAGCAAGTTTGGGAATCGTCGATGTCGAGAAAAATGCCAAATGAATTTATCATCCACTGTGGCATCGGAGATCAGACGAACTAGGGTTTAACGTTTGTTTTGGTCGTGGTGGGAAATATGATGACTGGGTCATCTATGGTGAATCGAGTAGCACCGGAGTGTTGGGGATAGTTGCGTGGAAGGCTTGCGGTGATGTGACCGGGGTTTCAGGTGGTACGATGGTCGGAGGCGTGGTTGCATGGCGTTTCTTTCAGGCGATGTCGAACTTCTGTTTCGAGTTGTAGACTCGATTTCGATTTAGGCTAGACACTCTCGTTTGGATGCTCGTAGTTGAATGTTGTGATGCTTTACGACTTGCCGGAGGTAGTTGAGTTCGTCGGAGATGGCCAGATCGCCTGTGCACGTGTACAACGTTGATGTGTGTGTCAGGGGAGGTGGGTTCGTGGGCGACTCGAAGGGATCTCGGGGATTTTGGAGGTCAGACTCGAGTATTCGCTCGTGTTAGAGAAGGGTAACATTAGCAGTTCTAAGTTTTGAAGAAACTAGGGGAGAAGAAGAAGCTGGAAGGAGGGAGACTCGAGATCGTCTCGAGTAAAACGCGGGTTTGACCCGAAGCAAGGATCGAGAGAGCAAAAGTGTTAAGCACGTATAAAAAGGTTTTATAAAAATAAAAGTTGAAATTTTAAAAATAGTTCTATGTTAAAACTTTTCTAAACCTTCTTTTAAATGATCTTAAACTTTATTTTATGTTATGTTTGATTTAATTTAAGTTTGTTAAAACTTAAATAAAATGTTTTAAACTAAATCATTTTATAGTTATAATTAAATGTTAATTAAAAGTTAAGTTTAATAATGTGATTAAGTAATTAAGAAAGGAAAATGATTTGTTAAGGATAATTAAGGTTTGAAATTTAATAAAGAGTAATTAATTATCTTAATTATAAATTAAGAAATAAATACTTAAAGATTATAATTAATTAATTAAGAGTTTAATTAATTTGTAATTAAGAATTATTAATTAGATAATTAAAGTTAATTAATTTATAATTAGCAGTAATTAATTAAGAAATTAATTAAGTAATTAATTGGTAATTAGTAATTAATTAATTGATAATTAAGGGTTAATTAACCAAGTGTTAAGAATTAATTAAATTTTAATTAATGATTAAGGATAAATTAATCTCTGATTAAGGTTAATTAATTGACTTATAAAAGTAATTAAGGTATGATTAATTAATTAAATGATTGTAATTAATTAATAAATTGATTTAAGCAGGATTAAGTAATTAGTTCTTAAGTAATTAATTTAATTTAAGATAATTAAATTAATTATAATTTGGATTAATAAATTCTGTTTGGATGATTGTTAGAGTAAAATGTCTGGATTGATTGATATCTATTGGGTGATATCCTGTGATACTCTGTGCCATGCTTTGGATATATCTGTGATGAATATATAGATTATCTATGATAAATGCTATGTGAATTCAAAGTGTTAAATTGAATGGTTTAACTTTTAAATAACTTGACCTTTAAGATGACATTGGTTTCGAAGAGACCGGGGTCGGGTATTAGTAAATATCCGAAACCACTTCGATTTGAAATCATCTAAAATACTTTATAGATTGATATGTGAAATCAATAGGCTGGTTGGGATAAAATGGACCATTTAAACTAAGTTGGATACTTAGATATTGTTTTGTGAAAATAAGTGTTGACTATATAAGTTGTTTACTTGTAATAATGTACGAGTTACCCGGGTTTTAAATAAGTTCTATAGATTGGAATTTCTTGTTAGATGGGTTTACTCACGCTGGTTTCCAGCCTGACCCGGGTGTTACTTTGATGTAATGCTCGGGTCAGACCGAGTATTACAGATTTCAGGAAAGGACGTTCTGGAGCTCAGGAGGCGAGCTGGATGGCAGGAACGTATGGAGTGTTTTCCGCTGTGATATACTATAGTTGTTAGAGACATGTTAATTCTAACTGTCTAGTATATTTGTGAATATTGTAACTCTGATGTATAAAATGTAATTATCAAATACAGTTCTTTTTGTAAAACTGTTATTTATGTGATATTATATTTTGATCCGCTGCGAAATGTGAGAATATGTGATTCTGTGTTTCTGTTTTCTTCTTCTTCTTCTGTTTCTTTCTTCTATCTCTTTTTTTTTTTCTTCTAACTATCTGGAATTTTCGGGTTCGAAAATTCCGGGTCGTTACAGTTTGGTATCAGAGCCAGGTTAAGCGAGAACCTTGACTCTGTTGGGATTACTCGTTAAGGATAGGGTCAATGGTACCCTAGAACGAGTTGAGTGTATATATATATGAGAGCGTACTTGTTATTTTCTTATATAAAGGTTTTTTAAATGGTTTTAAAAATAAATGGTTTTTATATAAGTTTATCTTTTGATATATATAGAAATAATTTTCTAATTATTAAATATATTAAAGAAATTGGTTGTTAAATTAATTGGAATTAAATAAGATAATGAGAATTAAGTAGTAATGGTAATACAACCAAATTAAAATTAAATAAAGATAAGTTTGAAATGGATCCAAACTGAATTTAAAACCTTGAAATTGTAGAAGTGTTTTCAGAATAAAAATAATAATGAATTGATTTCTAGATATGATAATCTTAGTTATTATCATAAATGGTTATTGTGTTAATAATGAAATGTTGTAAATGATTAAGCAAAATAAAATGTTTTAGGAGAGTAAAACATTTAGGCAAGTATGACTTGTAAATTGAAGTGGGTTTTAAATTGAGAAGTTTTAAATCTAAGTCCAGAAAACTTGAAATTGTTTAAAAGAAGTTTGTTTTGAATTAAAACCAAAGGTGGTTTAAAAATTTAAAGTATAACTTGGTGTGTAAAGAAAATGTATATATGAGAAATATATATAATACCAATGATGATTTGAAATAAACACTTAGTGTTGAGTTTTAAATTGGGATGTGATGTGAAACCCAAAGTGAAATAAGTTTTTAAACTTAAAGGGGAAAGATTATTAACCTGAAGTTTAAATTTTGAATGGGAATTCAAATTGTGTAAAGTTGACCGGATAAAGTAAATTTAATTTAACTTGGAGGAAGTTAAATAAGTTTGAATGAATAACTTGAATTGGAAATTTCAAGATGAAATTTAAAATTTAACTTGGGTAGTTAAATGGTTAATTTAAAAGGGAGTTATGAGTGATCTCAAAATGGGTTTGAGATCTGGAAATTGAAAATGGATAATAAATTAGAATCTGAAGATTAAATTGTTTTTGAATTCTTATTTGAACTTCGTAATAAGTTAAGTAAAGATAATTTTAAAATGGAATTTTGGAATTTGGATACAGAATTAAATGGTTTAAAGATTTAATTTGTTAAAATTAAAAATAAAGGTTGATTTGATTTTAAAGTAAAGGTTAATTTGATTTAAAGGATTAAATCAACATTTAAAATATTTAACTCAAATTTATATAATTCGAGATGGTTTTAAGTTAAGATTGGAATTAGTTCAAATTTAATTTGATTTGAATTAATTAGAACTGTGATTGAAGATGGATAAGCATAAGTTTAAATGGAAATTTGAATTGATATAATTTAAAGTGAAATTGAAGTTGAATAAGTTAAAAATTCAAATGGTAAATTAGAATTGAAATGATTTGAAATTGAAACTGGGTCAATTTGAAATTAATCCAAATTGATTTGAAATAAATTGGAATTGTGATTAAAGTTGAATAAGTTTAAAAATCAAATGGAATTTGATTTGAATTTGGAAAGGAACTAAGATTAATTCAACTTGAATTAGGATTGAATTAAATTCAATGGAAATTGAAGTATTGAGTCAATTTAAATGGAAGTAGAAATTTAAATTGAATTGATGGGGAATTGAACGGTTTGACTCTGGACTATTTTCAAAGTAAATTGTTTTAATATAAACCTATTTTTCCAAACTATTTATTATACAGTCTTTCTTCTTAAACCCCAAACTATCTTATACTTATTTTACAATTATTTAGGAACTATTTAACTATTTTGAAACTGTTTTATAAACTAATTATTATTTTTCAGTTACTTATATCTAATCACTATTTTAAAAAAAAAACTATTTTGCAATTATCTAACTATTTTATACCTACTTAACTATTTTACAGCTATTTTACAAACTAATAACTATTTTTCAACTACTTATATATTTTAAACTTTTTCAAGCTATTTTTAAATTTAAATAGGTCAGAGTTCAAACTGTTTATAATTGAAGTAATAACTCAATTGGTAATGAAGCAATTGAGAATAAGTGAATGGAATTAAAGGAAATGTGAATAGAAAAGAGAATTGATTTGGCTAATAACCAATAAAGATAAATACGTAGGATGTACGTATATTATTCTATTCGCATAGTGATTTGATCCAGATTCGAACACAGAATTTCGAGATAGTATTATCGATCCGAGTTGGGATTTTTCACTCGATTTTCGACGGCGAACCTGGATATGGATTTTTGATTGATTCTGGATATTCTCTATCATAGTTGTGACTATGCAAGGAGAATGACGGTTTCTGATCAAGAAACCAGATCTGAGTCCGCACTAGGAAGTCGGGTGGACGATACTAGTTCGGAAGTGAAATTGTGTGATCGATTGAGCGATCAGATTGATATTGTGTACGGATGATATGTGTACATCGTACGGATTTGAATGAAATTGATATTGAAGATTTGTGGATAAGAACTATAAAATGGTTTTTGAAAAGAAATATGGTTAATAACTTTATAAAAGATTTATCAAATGTGAATATTTGATTTAGAATAAAATAAAGTTATATATCCTTGTTATATAAGGTAAATCTTCCCTTGTTGAATCTATTGCTAAAAGAAAAGGGTTTTGAAATATTTGAAGTATAAAAGAGGTTTTATACAAGTTGAGGTGATCCAAAGATTTTCAAAGTTATATATATCTATATCTATATATATATAAAGGATCTTATGAGAATGATTTTGAAAAAGATTTTGGAAACCTATGAATTTGGAAAAGGCTTTTGATTTTTGGGAAAATCAATTTTGGGAATTTGGAAAGCCTAATTTGGGAATTATCGATTTTGGTAATCGATTTTGTGTAAAGGAGATTTTGATAAATCATAAAGGGTATGATTTGAAGATACTATAAATGTATAGTATAAAATGTTTTGAGTATAGCTCTGGGGAAAAAGGCGCTTCCTTGAAATGAACTTCTCAGGAGTGCCACTGGGTGGTACTGCCTTGAACCCCAAGGGGGGATTCTAAAGTTGATCCTGTGAGGAGTCCGGACAAAACTAGTTCCTGAGGATTATTTGTGTAGCGAAAGTCGAGGGGCTGGTGCCCACAGAGGCATTTGGGTTATGCTATGACAACAATTTAACTCAATGTCACTGCGATCTACTGCAGACCATAGCGGAAGTCATGTGTGCCGCTGAGAGCCAACTGTCTACGTTTGATTTTATATCGGTAGACTGTGACACTATGGTAACATAGCGAAAGTCGTTTGTGCCGCTGAGAGCCAACAGTCTGCGTTTGATTTTATATCGGTAGACTGCGACCTATGTGGGAGAAGTTTCATTTTGACAGCGAAATCGTGTGTGCCGCTGAGAGCCAACAGTTACATGGACTTTTGCTGCGACGGCAACGTAACCCTGGATGTAACTGCGATCTGTTGTGGGTTCCATGCTGTCATCAGTTACATGGACTTTTGCTGCGATGGCAACGTAACCCGTGATGTAACTGTGACCATGGATGGGGGTGATGATTTCCAGAGCATTCTCACCAAAGATATTTCCTCTATTTTCAAAAACTGTTTTCTATATTTTCATAAATTATTTTCCAAATATTTTCACTGGATGTTGAAAACGGGTTTACCAAGTACTGATAGATTTTCAGTCTTACGCCTGATCAACGTATGACCGAATTTCTGTGAGGACAAGGATGGACTGGTTGAGACATCGAGTTATAAAAAGAATTTTTATAAAAACTATTTTGATAATATTATGTAAATTTCTAAAATGTTTTGAAAAATTTAAATAAAAAGAGTTAAGAGTTAAGATGTCTAAGGAATAATTTAACTGATAATCAACATTGTAATAAAATTCTTGCTTCGTTCCTTTTCGAGGACGAAAAGATTTAAAGGGGGGAGGAATGTGATAACCCGGATTTTTGGGACATTTGATAATTGGATAATTAACTATTTTAATCATTTGAACAGATAAAATTCTGATAATAAAGGATATCTAGATAAATATTTATTTGACAATATCTAAATTAAAATTGACAAAATTGTTATTTGTAACAAAGAAAATAATAATGTGTTGTTTATATATATAAATATAAATATAATTTAAATAGACTTATTATTTACAAATTTAATAATGTGTTTATTTAATTATATATATATATATATGTAGATTGTAAATAGAACTTGGATTTGGAATTCTAAGGTAAATATCTTAAAAATAAATTAGATTCAAATTCTACATTTTTAAGCACTAGTATAAAGTAAAATAGCTTAAGCTTAAAATAAGCTTAAATAAATAAGTTTATATTGTTTAATTGAGTTTTATATATATATATATAAATAAAAGTGAAGAGATTAAGATATTAAAACATGATGCATAATTTATAAAAAAAATAATAATAATAAGGGTTTAAACATAATTTAATCACTAATGACATTTGTATGCTCATGAATTCATGTATGAACAAGTGTTAACACAATAGAACAAGTGGCAAGTAAAATATTCTTTTAATTTAAAATATAGACAACATGTATTAGAAGAAAAGAGCCAGGCTTCATTCTCTGGAATAAAAATTTTCCTTCTTTCCATTTTTAAAACCTGAGAATTAAAGGGAAAGAAATCAAATTCTTGAATGACCTAAAATTCTAAAACAAATTCAAGCCTGAAGGAAAAGACAAGATCATCTCAGATTTTAAACAAGATCATTTCAACAACTAAATCAACAACTTTAGATTCATCTGGGAATAAGGCTTCAAGATCGGAAGCAAACTAACAATTAGGATTCAAATTTCATCTCAGCAATTTCAAGTTTCAAATTTTCTTTCCAGATTCCAGGACTCTGTTTTAATGAGGTGAGTAAACATTTAACTAAAATGCTTAGGTGATAAATGTTTGTGCATGTATGTTTCTGGAATGTATTTATGCCTGCATGTAAATGTATTTACCAGTGTAGATCAGAATGTTGTTGTATTTGAACCTTTCATATATGTGCCTCTCTGTTTCAAAATACAGAGTTAAAAGTAAGAAAATTCAATACTCTATTATCTGATCATTGTTAGGCTGTGAAACTCAAATATAAAATGTTGTTTAAATATAGATTAACATTTAAATTTTGTAGTCAAGCAAAATAGTTTTGGAAATCTCCAGTTCTTAAGTAAATACAGCAAGAATTTTAAAATGTGGAAATATCAATTAATTTAATTTATAGATTTAAGTATGGAACTCGAATCATCTTTGAAAAATTGGATTTTTAAAACGAAAATCACGAATTTTAGTTGGTAATTGAGGGAGCATTCTGGTGATGACCAGAATATGATTCCGAGCAAATTCAGGCGATGGGTTTATCTTTGGTGGTCGGGGTTTTTACTGGAGCAAGTTTGGGAATCGTCGATGTCGAGAAAAATGCCAAATGAATTTATCATCCACTGTGGCATCGGAGATCAGACGAACTAGGGTTTAACGTTTGTTTTGGTCGTGGTGGGAAATATGATGACTGGGTCATCTATGGTGAATCGAGTAGCACCGGAGTGTTGGGGATAGTTGCGTGGAAGGCTTGCGGTGATGTGACCGGGGTTTCAGGTGGTACGATGGTCGGAGGCATGGTTGCATGGCGTTTCTTTCAGGCGATGTCGAACTTCTGTTTCGAGTTGTAGACTCGATTTCGATTTAGGCTAGACACTCTCGTTTGGATGCTCGTAGTTGAATGTTGTGATGCTTTACGACTTGCCGGAGGTAGTTGAGTTCGTCGGAGATGGCCAGATCGCCTGTGCACGTGTACAACGTTGATGTGTGTGTCAGGGGAGGTGGGTTCGTAGGCGACTCGAAGGGATCTCGGGGATTTTGGAGGTCAGACTCGAGTATTCGCTCGTGTTAGAGAAGGGTAACATTAGCAGTTCTAAGTTTTGAAGAAACTAGGGGAGAAGAAGAAGCTGGAAGGAGGGAGACTCGAGATCGTCTCGAGTAAAACGCGGGTTTGACCCGAAGCAAGGATCGAGAGAGCAAAAGTGTTAAGCACGTATAAAAAGGTTTTATAAAAATAAAAGTTGAAATTTTAAAAATAGTTCTATGTTAAAACTTTTCTAAACCTTCTTTTAAATGATCTTAAACTTTATTTTATGTTATGTTTGATTTAATTTAAGTTTGTTAAAACTTAAATAAAATGTTTTAAACTAAATCATTTTATAGTTATAATTAAATGTTAATTAAAAGTTAAGTTTAATAATGTGATTAAGTAATTAAGAAAGGAAAATGATTTGTTAAGGATAATTAAGGTTTGAAATTTAATAAAGAGTAATTAATTATCTTAATTATAAATTAAGAAATAAATACTTAAAGATTATAATTAATTAATTAAGAGTTTAATTAATTTGTAATTAAGAATTATTAATTAGATAATTAAAGTTAATTAATTTATAATTAGCAGTAATTAATTAAGAAATTAATTAAGTAATTAATTGGTAATTAGTAATTAATTAATTGATAATTAAGGGTTAATTAACCAAGTGTTAAGAATTAATTAAATTTTAATTAATGATTAAGGATAAATTAATCTCTGATTAAGGTTAATTAATTGACTTATAAAAGTAATTAAGGTATGATTAATTAATTAAATGATTGTAATTAATTAATAAATTGATTTAAGCAGGATTAAGTAATTAGTTCTTAAGTAATTAATTTAATTTAAGATAATTAAATTAATTATAATTTGGATTAATAAATTCTGTTTGGATGATTGTTAGAGTAAAATGTCTGGATTGATTGATATCTATTGGGTGATATCCTGTGATACTCTGTGCCATGCTTTGGATATATCTGTGATGAATATATAGATTATCTATGATAAATGCTATGTGAATTCAAAGTGTTAAATTGAATGGTTTAACTTTTAAATAACTTGACCTTTAAGATGACATTGGTTTCGAAGAGACCGGGGTCGGGTATTAGTAAATATCCGAAACCACTTCGATTTGAAATCATCTAAAATACTTTATAGATTGATATGTGAAATCAATAGGCTGGTTGGGATAAAATGGACCATTTAAACTAAGTTGGATACTTAGATATTGTTTTGTGAAAATAAGTGTTGACTATATAAGTTGTTTACTTGTAATAATGTACGAGTTACCCGGGTTTTAAATAAGTTCTATAGATTGGAATTTCTTGTTAGATGGGTTTACTCACGCTGGTTTCCAGCCTGACCCGGGTGTTACTTTGATGTAATGCTCGGGTCAGACCGAGTATTACAGATTTCAGGAAAGGACGTTCTGGAGCTCAGGAGGCGAGCTGGATGGCAGGAACGTATGGAGTGTTTTCCGCTGTGATATACTATAGTTGTTAGAGACATGTTAATTCTAACTGTCTAGTATATTTGTGAATATTGTAACTCTGATGTATAAAATGTAATTATCAAATACAGTTCTTTTTGTAAAACTGTTATTTATGTGATATTATATTTTGATCCGCTGCGAAATGTGAGAATATGTGATTCTGTGTTTCTGTTTTCTTCTTCTTCTTCTGTTTCTTTCTTCTATCTCTTTTTTTTTTTTCTTCTAACTATCTGGAATTTTCGGGTTCGAAAATTCCGGGTCGTTACAGATCCTAAGGGTGATTCCAAAATGGATGTAGTAAAAGTAGTGCCTTTGGTTGGTTCATGTCATGAATAACTTGTATGGATGAATGTTGTCATTACATTGCTACCTGGAGCGCAGTGTTAGCATTCAAAGTGGGAAGTGCTATATAAATGTTAAAACGTAGTCTTAAGCCTCATCAACCAGGAAATGACAAAAATCAGGCATGCAGCAGGGCCGTGTGGGTCACTCCCATCAGGTATGGTCATCTCAAATCTTGATCGATCATTATCCACTCATGTATGCTTTGAGGCCCAAAGTGAGGTGAACATATTCGGTACTACTAGTCAAGTGGTAGGGCAGTCTTGTGTGGTAGAGGTACATGATGCTCTTGTCAGACCCCGGTATATTTTATCTAGAGATGTACCACTGGAAGGTAGTTCCTTACCTTGTCATAGTATGGAATCCATTCTCCAATACGAGCTTTACGGTTTTAGTTATGCCCAACTATGTTGAAACGTGAGATGCAAGCATTTCAGCTATATTCATATTTTACTTTGACCCCTAGACATTATTATAATATATGGATTTTCTATAGAAAATGTTTTCGTTATTGTAAGGTAAAAACCCGTCTGTGTTTATGTGCGACGTGGTCTTACGAGATACCTTTATCTGAAATGTTTTTGATAAACATTAAATTCCATTTGGGTATGTTTTTCTCATTCTAGTTTACCAAACTGATCCGAGAATTCTTCCCTTTCAATGCTTGGGTCAAACTGAGCATATTTACAGATTTCTTTGGATGCATTGGAGCTCAGGAGATGAGCAGGAGGTCCAAAACGTATCTACGTAATTCTTTATGTTCCGCTGCGTTTTTTGTTGGTTGTGTTTATTAATAATTGTAAGGATATGCTGTTATAATTGTCTGGGCCGAAATAGGTTAGTGTACTCTGATTGGTGTATGTATATTATATTATTTTCCTTTGTGTAAAGATTTGTTGTATATTATAGATTATTCGGTCTACTATGAGATTCTATGTTGTTCAGTTTCTTCTTGTCTTCTTTCTTTTCCCAAACTATCCTCCTTTCCGTGAAATTTGAGTGGGTCAATTATGGTTGATTGTTCACTTAAACTGTACAGAAAAGAGGGTCGTTACAATTGTAAACCAACTACATTAAATAAAATAAATAACCTATATCAAGCGACACATTGGAGCTTTAAATATCATATGCTATTATATTAATGTCAAAAATAGTTGTAGCATGTCACATAGCACTTATTAGACGCATCAAATTATGAAAATTGTTTTTGTTAAAACGTACCAAACATTGTTAATGAAATAGTAACTATTTTTCAGCGCTGACTAAAAAAATAGACATAGTTTTATTTCAATATGGATATTATGAATATTCTTTATAAAAATGAAACTATAATAGTGGTATTTGTGATGCATTGGAAAATATAAAGTATCTAAATTATTTGCAATTATTTTGGAATTATAGACTAAGCCACGGTTTGGATAAATAATTCTTGGATTATATGATTATGAGTCATATGACACTAGCTAATTATATCTTAAACAGTTAATGGCAAAGCACCGATTCCGTGGGAGCATGATAAGAGTTGATGAAATCTTCGGATTGATATATAAAGATGTATGCAATCGCAAGTCTACTAAGACTATAACGGTTCCACGTATTTTATTATATTCATCGATGAGTTACCACTGATATAGACCTATGTATTTGATACATATGTAGTATGTCTATGATAAGCTCATTGAGTATAAAGCGGAAGAAAATAAAATAACGTGCAATAGAAAATAAAATTGATTCGATTTGATCAAATACATGAGTATATTGGAAAAGAATTCCCAACATACCTAGAAAGGAATAAAGATTCAATCTCAAAATCACCCCCCTCCCCCATGATACATAATGATAAGAAGTAACAAAGTATGACTAATGTGAGTGGGGTTGAGTTAACTTCTTTCTATAAGGTCGAGCCGTTAAGAGTAGTACATAAGGTTAAAATCAACTTCATCTAAAGAATGGTTTATAAAATCATATAAGATAAGGGTTTATTAGAAACCCCAACATATCCTAGACCAAGGAGATAGTGGGTTGTGTGAGTTGAAATACATCACATAATAATTGTTTATGAGGGATCTTGTATGAATCTCCCTAAAAAAAGTTTGCGAACGACTATCATTGAATGACCAATTTATGTTTTGAACATAAGTATTGTAAACTAAAACTGAATTAATTTTATATATAAGGCATTCATAAAATGTTTGAATACCCATTCCAATGGACTGAGAAAAATTATTGTTTCAAGAAATATCAACTTCACAATGAAGGAATTTCTTTTAGAAATTATTGGTAGTCAAATGGATTTGGACATGAACCAAGGATTAAACTAACTACGAGGGATGAAATGAAATTAACCAGACTTAAATGAACGCAACACATTTGAATGTTTAATATGGAACATGTAAGATGGATTCCTTATGTATTGACAATAGGAATTATCATACATGTTGAATTATCTAGAATACCATAATTTGCTTATATATTTGATGCATGAAGAAAATATCAAATTCGAATTGAGATCACTAAATGGTAGTTTAGAGTGTTCTTGAGTATTTACAAAATACCAGAGAATTGTTTAAAGAAACAATGAACTCTTTATGAAAGAGTGTTCAGACATGAACTTTATAAGTGCTATCGAGTATAATATATCGATAATAAATTCATGTTCAAACCTTAATTAAGAAGCTTTAAGTTGGAAATGTTCTAAACAAAAGGTTGTGGCTATTCAGCGAAAGGCTAAGTACATCGTCTTGAATAGCGCCGCAATAAAAGCAATGTATGTAAATATAAATGCAAAAATTTATAATTGAGCTAGGGATGATTCTATGTATTAAGAATACGACATCATTGTTATGTGATAACGATATATAATAATAGCTCACTAGAGGTTAAGAAACATACTCTGAATAGTCCCACATGATAAAGGTAGTTTATCAACATCGGAAAGAGTTGATTAACAAAGTAGTTAATTAAACCAATATAGCAGATCCATTCACGAAGGGTCTAACTCAATTAGTTCTCATCAAACTGATTGAAGGGATAGGATAGTGATTCCATAATTGACCTTAAGTGCAAATGAGAGACTGATAGAGTTAGGGGTATGCCTTAGGGGCAATGATGTAATTTGTTATATATATCTAACTCAACAACCAATCTTGTTCGAAATAAAAGGTGTTTTCTTTCTATTATATACTTGATATAATATGTTATATTATCTAGTTAATTTAAATAAAAGTATATTTAATAGAAAATCCACAAACGGCATGTTTTGTGATTGTAGTTACAATGCATTGTAACCATGGGTGATTTATCATAATAAAATAAACATACCATTTTAAATATTCCTAGTCAAGATGTATCAAGATCGAATATCGATGCATCCATTGAGACTAAAGTATGTAACACTCTCCAAATGTTGGACAATATATTACTCATAATTGTTAGAGGCACCAAGGGGTTACGCAGTGATAGTTATTGGATAACTATGTAATAATTCACACGATAGTTTTTTGTTGGTTGATATAACTAAGGTCAAATAGAAAATATTAATATGAAAATATTACATAATTCCCTCGACTTAAGAATGTTGTCGAGCTTCAATATGGAAACTTCACTTTGATTATAGTTAAATCGTAGCACGACGTCCATCGAACGACTATGTTTTGGTCGAGTGGAAGCATTGGAAGTGAAACACTATTCAAGAGAGGATTCGTCTCCTCGGTTATATGAGGTTAGTATCACGGTCAACTGAAGTCAATTTAAAGTCAAAGTCTCTGGCTAGAGCAGGTCGGTTAATAATAATTGTTATTATTGAACCAAGGATTTTGTGTTTGGACTATAGAGTTGAATACGGATGATATTGGAATTTTGACCATTACCACATTCCATAGGTCCAAAGTGATATAGTTTTGGCAAAGAGAATTGATGTAAATAATCGTCGCTACTTGGTAACGCTTCATAAAGTAAAATTGGATTTTACCGAAACGAAGTAAGAGATAAATTTAGCTAAAATGTCACACCACCTACTAAGTGATGTGTGAATGTTAATATTCGAATTGTTCGATATTAATTGCTAACAAAATTTACACATTAGAGTCACACAACCAAAACGATGAATACTCCTTTTATCACATGATTTAATTAATTTTTAATTATTATAAATTAATTAATATGTATGAAATATTAATTGAATTTTTTTTTGAAGTGTTGACAATTTTTAACATTGCATTTATAATGGTTATTAATATATTAATCGATATACAATATCGGTACGCCTTTAATCTTAGATTTAAATGCAACGGACATCGTTCAGGCTGAAACTGGCTTTGCGGCCCATACGGGGCATGAAAATTTCAGCTAAAATAGCTTGGATAGGCAAGCCAAATGTTGGCAAAAGAGGGAGGCTTTTGAATGGTTTAAAAGAGTGGAATTTGCAAGAGAGTGATAACGATAAGATCCACTTTTCTCTCCATTTGACTTCCTATCTATATGCCACTCTCTATAATATTCTTTTTCATACCTTTTCTCTCCTCTCCCGCTGAAAATTTTGACCAATAAACCCCATTTAAACCTAAAACAAATCCAAGCACAAATCATATCAAAAAATCTTTGATTCAATCGTTGGTGGTAAAGCAGTTCGGAAGCATACAACTCTAGAACTTGGAATTTTATTCAAGGATCCATTCCATCATTTCAAAGTAAGACCTTTAGTCCTTGATGAAAGGTATTCAACATGTTTACTAACTCATCCAATATTATTATCTATTATTGTAATATATTGTAGGTTATTAGATTATATTATGAATCTAGTGTATCGATGTTTTATCACATATTGGATGGTTGAATATATTAGTGCATCTATATTGTAACGACCGAACTATTCGACCCTTGAATGTCGATACTATATACATCCACGGTATTCATACTCCGAACACCCAAGTGTCAGAAAGGCAGAAAGTTAGGGTAAAATAAAAGAAAAGGAATAGAACAAGAAAAGAAGAACACAATATCGGAATCTCACAACGGAATGGTAATATATAATATCAAAGGGACAGTACAAAGGGTTAATCTGAATATAGAAATATCAGAGTTACTAAAACCTAAGTACTACCATCTGCCTGGACAGTTATAACCGTCTATCCTAACAATGTTGATATATCAAATAGCAAGGCAGCAGAAGAATACTACGAAAGATAATCATCTAGCTCTTCTCTATAAGCTCCAAGCATCCAAAGCTAAATCTGGAAACATACACAGGGATGACCTGGGAATTATAAGAAAATAATGCCTGGATCAGTCTGGCAAACTAGCATGATAAACTCAATAAATATGCAACAAGCAATAGTGACCATTGAAACCGTATAGACTCCCATAATGGTTTTCCCCTCAAAGAAACCAATCATTCATTAAGTTTAACATATAGTGATATGATAGATAATGTCTAGAGTGCAGCACATATATCATATCAAATAGCTGCTGTGTGAACGCCACAACAATAATAGGTATACAATCAATATCGCTAAGGCACGTTCGCACAATGGATTTTCCATGGAGATCTCCTCGGATCGAGCCGAATCCGAACTCCTACACAAGGATCAGATATTTATCTTTCGAGCAACATACATCTCTATAGGAATGTACTATAGGAAATGCATCACTCTTGCATGCATGTCTGTAGGTAATACTAGATGGAGTCGTAAGCACCCTTGGGATTGCTCAAATGTTATGTTCCCTTTAGTTATGCATCCTATCTTTGGTTTTAGTCATTTCTGATGTTGAGGCTAGGTTTTCATCTCCCACTCGATTCTTCATCACTCGAACAGAACACGAACCCCCAAATGTATTTCCACATCTCGAACGGATCACGAATCGCTACATGGATTCGAGCATCTTGAACATATCTCAAATCTCCACATAGATTCCTGCATAAGTCTTTCGATGAATGTTAATGTTTTCCTCTCTGTTGGAGTACTCCTCAAGATAGACAGACCCACACGATAGCATCGTTTGAATTGCTAACGTTGACCTCTCCCTTTGACTTAACCTTAGGGATAGATAGTTCAACTCTATAACATTCCACTTCATAACCACTTCGAAGACATAGAACTCGTATACTATTTTTGAAGTGGTATTCGATAAGTAGAACACTTACCGATCCCGGTCTCTTCAAAACTAATTCGATGAATTTCTGGCTAACTCAATTTCGGTTCTTTTAAAAGTAAGAAAAAGCTAGATACTTTTCATGCCAATGCTCCTTCCCGGGGGTTCTCATTGATATGAAATCGTGATGCCTTTCGACAACTTCTTAAGTCAGTATTTGGTCAAGTTTGATAATCAGCTAATCAATTATCTAATGAAAACAATTACTTATCCAAATCATGATTCGCATGCTTAACTCGTTTTCGACATTCCAACTTAATTATTCCTCGTCTAAGAGTAAAGCTAGGTAAGTTAGAGCACTGGTTGCATCAAAGCCTTACTTAGACACTTCATTCTTAAATCTCAAAATAGATAAGTTTACCTTGTCGGCTTTTAGTGTTAAGTATAGTATTAATAATTTCCAAAAACAAGTAAGAAATCAACACAATTAACACGTTTTTGACATTTTATGACTTATTATTCCTCGGTCAAGAGGGAAACAATTAGGTTAGACCTCTGTTGCTCCATCTCTAGTCAACATCAATCTTAACTCTCACAAATAGATAAACCTACTTCGTTGGCTTCTAGTGTTAAACATAATTAACTACTTTTCAATATAAGTAATTGTTTGCGCCAAAATTGGTCACAAACCCCAAGTATTGTGAAAGCACCAGTGTATGAATACAAATCAGCAATATTCAAACACAAATATCAGATCTAAGCAAGCAACAAACAGCTATTCAGAGATAATGAACAGTGACGCACAATTTATAGTGGTTCGGCTATCTCCGGCCTACATCCACTTCAAGGTTTTTATGATTTTATTGCTCGATACTTGAAGATTACAATTTAATACGTTGTATCACAACTGATTTTCTAAGCTAAGTCTGAATCTAAGGAAGCAGTGGTGATTCTGAATAAATCTGGCAGAGTTTGGGCGCCTTTTAGCTCTTAGAATTGTCCGACCTCTTTTCTGAATGACCAGGGGGTCTATTTATAGGTGCAGGAGGCTGATATTTCGCCTAAATTGAAGGGAGACCAGTTCTGGCACGTGAGGGGGCCCACATGCCCGCTTTCTAGAAATCCGGGCCCACTTTAGGATCGATTCGAAGCTACGTTCGAATCGATCAAGAAATTATCCGATTGAGTTGAAATTTGGTGTGAACATTCTTCAACACGTGCTCAAGCTACTGTGAAAATTTCATAGCATTTGGACTTGTAGATCTCGAGTTATGATTGATTCAAGATTGCATTTTTTATTATATCGATTCGTTCGAATCGATATGGCTTCGAATCCATGCTTCTGCACGTGAAAATGGTGTCGTGGTACGGGTTTCTCGGGTCGATCCACCTTTTTCTCCAAGTTTACCGGGTCGAATCCTGGGTTTTAGCCGCGTTTTCTTGGTGGACTCGAGATGTTGGATTCGAAGGTTCGCCTCCTTCGAATCGATGGAACCGGTACTTGTTCGAATCGATCAGGGTATGCTACTGTGGATCGATTCGAACATACCCTAACCCGATGGATTCGAACTCTCCTTGACCTCACCGATTCGAAGCATTGTACTTTGTCTTGATCGATTCGAACATGTTGTCCCAGAGCAAACGACTGAATCCATCTTCATCGATACGAACCGTATCGATACGAAGTGCGGTGAACTTCAATCGATTCGAACCTTCATCGATTCGAACCAGCATCCATCGATGCGAAGTACATCGATTCGAACCGTGCTTTGTGTATTGTAATCCATTCATATTTTGAGCATACGAACTCCAATTAACCTGAAATTTGAAATGTAGCCTTCTCTAGCATTGATCATCATCTCCAATCGATTCTGTCTTGATCGAAGCCTAGTCAAATTTTGATGACATCCATTGTGGCTTTGTTCCCAATTGAACTCCAATCCTGATATCCATCATCCCTTGCCAATTCGTTGATATTCCAGCCTTGACCAAAAGGTGGGATAACATTTGCCTCCCAAAACATGCCTTATGATAATAAGGCGTGTTTTGAATAATTCCATATCCAATATCCAAAGTCCATAGCCAATTCCATGTCCATCCAAACTCGATGACTAAGTTAATAGTCCATCCTTGTCCAACAACCGAATCCAGGACCTCTCCGGTTCGATATCCAGATCCGTAACCTCTCTGGGCTCTTGCCAAGCGCAACCCACACCTGACGACCATGGTCCAGTGTCCCTGGACGCTGAGCTAACCTCTCTGGGTTCTTGCCAAGCGCAATCCACACCTGACGACTGTGGTCCAGTGTCCCTGGACGTAAGTAATGTCGTGGCTTATGTCCTAAGCCGAATCCTGGTCGCTCCGGACCCTTGTTGAGCATAGTCCATACTCAACGACCTGAAATAATAATCGATAATAGGGGGCCTAAGTCCTAGGCCGAATTCTGGTCACTCCGGACCCTTGCCGAGCATAGTCCGTACTCGACGACCTGAATGAGTCAATTTACCACGTTCGGGCAAAAAGAATCACCCCTTGCCAGGCGTAATCCACACCCGACGACCGTTTATCAAAAATCAAAAAGAATCCAATCAAAATCCAATCCAAAATCCCAATCAAATCGGAAAACCAAAAATCCATATCAAAAATCAAAATCATCATCCAAAACGGAGAACAATCATCCGAATGAATGCCAAAACCAGAAAAACGAGCAAAATCAGGAGTTCAATCCAAACTCCAAAAACCAAACCAGAAAACCAAGTGTCCACTTTAAAAACAAAAGACAGATTTCGCAAACCATGGCTTTGCGGTTTATCATCATTCAGAGCATGCCTAGGGGCTATCTCCGTCCCCATACATGTGTAAATGACTTGGTTGCTTGCAAATGGTTTGTTACTTATTTCATATTATCCCAATCAATTGATAACCAATCGACCATCATTCCTGGGCCTCATACCATCATGACTTGAGGTAGGCGGGGGTTGCTCCTGCTCCACGGCTGCATTCCGTGCCCCCAACATATTGTCTCAATTGCCCATTCCTCACATGCTCCTCAATTATGTCCTTTAAGTGCCTGCAGCTATTGGTATCGTGTCCGTCCAAATCATGGAAGAGACAATGCCTTCCTGATGCCCTCTCTCGTTCGGATGATTCTCTCCTAGCCGGCTTTCGGTAAGGAAGGCGATTCTGGGTTTCCAAGTAAATTTGCTCCAGCGTCTCATTCAATCATGTGTATGTGGAAAACTTTGGATCCTTCCATCGCTTCCTGGCTTTTCCTGGATCG
This sequence comes from Allium fistulosum, assembly GCA_030737815.1. NCBI lineage: Eukaryota > Viridiplantae > Streptophyta > Magnoliopsida > Asparagales > Amaryllidaceae > Allium > Allium fistulosum. The sequence goes on along the minus strand of CM060907.1, from coordinate 675,433,020 downwards.
TCGTCCATCTTCCTTTTCTCTTTATCTTTATCCGAACTTCTACTGGATGGTCCTCCACCCTCGGTTACATTCACATTCACTTCCTTCAGCTTTAAATCTGCACATGCATCCTCTTGCCGGAGGAACCTCTCAGCCTCATGAAAAAATTCTCCGAGATCTAGTGGTGGGTCTCGTATTAAAGATACCTTGAAATCTGAATCCTCCTTGACTCCTGACACTGCCGCCATTAAAACCATCGATGGATACGGCCGATCCACCGAAGAAACTGCCGCATTGAATCGAGTTAGAAATGCTCTAAGCGATTCATCCGTCCTTTGCTTTACCATTGTTAACGTCATCACGTTCTTAGGTCTTTTGATATGAACCCGAAACTGTCCCAAAAACCTATCCACCAATTCTCTCCAAGTCCTGATAGATCCTTCTTCTAGCTGCCTAAACCACATTGCAGCTAGATCTGTCAAATACAACGGGAAACATCTGGCCATCACCTCCTCTGATGCCCCCAGCACTTCCATGTGTCTGGTGTATCTCATCAAGTGATTAGTTGGGTCAGCCTTGCCGTTATATACTTCCACGCTAGGTAACTTGAACTTAGGTGGATTCTGAGCTATCCTGATTTCCCGAGCGAACGGACTCCTGTTCACTCCTTCCAAATATCTATTGGTCATGCCTCCACGCATAGTCTTCCTAATGATCTCCGCTAATCCAGCGTTGTCTGTCGGGGGTTGCCCCCCATGCTCCCAGGGGAACTCTGGCACATATTCTTCATGTGGCTCATTAGCAGCAATGTTAGCCCTAGCCTGTTGGACTCCTTCCAAAGGTCCTCCTGTGTTGGATCCTGTGGGCCTGCCCCCAAGCCCTTGTTGATTGCCTTCTGGTTCTGTATTCTGTCGTTCATTGGGTTCCATAACCCCAGCTCCTTGTTCTACATTAACAGCCGCTGTAGCTGGCCCTAAGTTCTGCATCCCTGCAGCTCTCATCTGTTCGAAGAAAGTTTGCATCATTTCCTGTTGACTCTTCAACAACCTCTCATGCAACGAATTTGCCATAGCTTCCATTTCGTCTTTGGTAGTGTAAATCGAAGCTTGTCCTTCTCCAGCTCCGGAGGATGCCTCTTGACTTCCTCCTTGGTGACTTCTCTCAGCTCTCTGTCTTGTTTGTCGAGTCATTATCTTTCAAATCTCAACTCTTCACGCTTTCCAAATATGAACTTCAATCCGATGTAGCGGGTGCTAGTCATTCTTAGTGAAAGCACCAAAGTGTTTGCGCCAAAATTGGTCACAAACCCCAAGTATTGTGAAAGCACCAGTGTATGAATACAAATCAGCAATATTCAAACACAAATATAAGATCTAAGCAAGCAACAAACAGCTATTCAGAGATAATGAACAGTGACGCACAATTTATAGTGGTTCGGCTATCTCCGACCTACATCCACTTCAAGGTTTTTATGATTTTATTGCTCGATACTTGAAGATTACAATTTAATACGTTGTATCACAACTGATTTTCTAAGCTAAGTCTGAATCTAAGGAAGCAGTGGTGATTCTGAATAAATCTGGCAGAGTCTGGGCGCCTTTTAGCTCTTAGAATTGTCCGACCTCTTTTCTGAATGACCAGGGGGTCTATTTATAGGTGTAGGAGGCTGATATTTCGCCTAAATTGAAGGGAGACCAGTTCTGGCACGTGAGGGGGCCAACATGCCCTCTTTCTGGAAATTCGGGCCCACTTTGGGATCGATTCGAAGCTACGTTCGAATCGATCAAGAAATTGTCCGATTGAGTTGAAATTTGGTGTGAACATTCTTCGACATGTGCTCAAGCTACTGTGAAAATTTCATAGCATTTGGACTTGTAGATCTCGAGTTATGATTGATTCAAGATTGCGTTTTTCATTATATCGATTCGTTCGAATCGATATGGCTTCGACTCGATATGGCTTCGAATCGATATGGCTTCGAATCCATGCTTCTGCACGTGAAAATGGTGTCGTGGTACGGGTTTCTCGAGTCGATCCTCCTTTTTCTCCAAGTTTACCGGGTCGAATCCTGGGTTTTAGCCGCGTTTGCTTGGTAGACTCGAGATGTTGGATTCGAAGGTTCACCTCCTTCGAATCGATGGAACCGGTACTTGTTCGAATCGATCAGGGTATGCTACTGTGGATCGATTCGAACATACCCTAACCCGATGGATTCGAACTCTCCTTGACCTCACCGATTCGAAGCATTGTACTTTGTCTTGATCGATTCGAACATGTTGTCCCAGAGAAAACGACTGAATCCATCTTCATCGATACAAACCGTATCGATATGAAGTGTGGTGAACTTCAATCGATTCTAACCTTCATCGATTCGAACCAGCATCCATCGATGCGAAGTACATCGATTCGAACCGTGCTTTGTGTATTTTAATCCATTCATATTTTGAGCATACGAACTCCGATTAACCTGAAATTTGAAATGTAGCCTTCTCTAGCATTGATCATCATCTCCAATCGATTCTGTCTTGATCGGAGCCCGGTCAAATTTTGACGACATCCATTGCGGCTTTGTTCCCAATTGAACTCCAATCCTAATATCCATCATCCCTTGCCAATTCGTTCATATTCCAGCCTTGACCAAAAGGTGGGATAACAGTAATTAAACAATTACTATTTGACCACAAAGAAATTCTTAACCCATTTTTGAAAACATTAGTATGTACTTTTAAAACACTTATATTAGGTTTTAAAACATTTATCCAAGGTATTATTTTAAATAATAAGTTTACAAAATTCTTTAAATTTTGTAAAGAACATGTTTTCTATATAGTATGACAAAATATCCCTTCTTTAAAAATTCACAATTAATTCTTAAAAGTTCATAAATATCTCAGACCACTTTTGAAATACTCTAATATGAGGTATTAAATACTTGTAAAAGAATGAAACAAAATATTTAAATTTAAATATCTTGTCAAACCTTTTTAATTCCAAAATCAAGGGTAAATAGGGCACTTTTGCAAAGTGAAGTTTTGGCCACTTTTTGAAATGTTACTTAAATCTTTACTATCCAAGTTTTTAGTAGCCATAAACATACATATAAATATTATAAATATGATGAGAAACCACTAAGGATCTCTCTACAAAGTTCCATAACAATCGCCAAAAACAAGAAAATTCACAACTGCATCTATAGCGACTATTACTATAAGTGCACTTCCAAATCCAAGTCCAATCTAAACCAAAGTCCATTTATAACCTATGTACTTTTTTCAAGGCCTAGTAATATGTTATATAAGTCCATTCCAAGTTCGTTCAATTCTATATACATGGATCACATGTGTCACTTACTTTCAAAGCAAGAATTCAAACCAATGTTTTAACATGTGTCAACAACAATTCAACCAACTTAAAAACAATCAAACACAGATATATATGTATTATATTTTCATTCAAAGTGAGGTGTTAACTCATCTTTAACTTCACAAACAACCAAGATCCAAGGGCCAAAGTCCAAGGACCAAAGTCCAAACCCAACCTCGCAACACCTTTCCCTCCTTCTCGTTCCTTGCCTTTGCCTTGCCTTAGCCTCCAAACCTCTATCAATGCTCACAGCCTTCTCTTAAGGTGGGAGATTGGCTTTACCTTTTCAACTTCTAACTAGGTAGGTTGTCTTGTAATGTGGAGGTAAGGCTTCACTCTAAGTTTGAGTTTATTTGGATTAATTTGCAAATATTTTGCTTTAGGAAATTATGAAGAAAAAGAAGCCATGGATTTTCTTACTTAAGCTTTGTGAATTTATGAATAATATACAAGGGTGTGCCTCTCCTTATATAGGCTAATAATGGTGCTCTCTAAGCTTTCCTTTATCCCCTCTTCATGCCACAGAAGACTCACCTCTCATCACTTCTCCTTTATGCTAATTACCATTTTACCCCTCTCACGATAATATCTATTATCCTAATAGAAGCTTTTAGAACATTCCAATCTTAATCAAGAGGTGTGCATGTAAATTAGTTGCTAATCTATTCATTAGATCATTATTCAAGTGCACAAGAGTTTGAACAATTTATATTGATCGAAAAGCTATTTATCAATAAACCGATTTTCGGTCACATTATCGATTTTTCTTCAAAGAATATATTTTTATAAACAATTTTCTTATAATTATTCATTAATTAAATGTCATCTAACAAGGTTATAAAAACATATTTATAACACTTAATTATATTTCAAAATGTTATGATATTTGAAGATGAAGTGTTTGAATTTCAAGGTCGCTACATTCTCCCCTACTTAGAACATTTCGTCCTCCAAATTCAAATAAGAATGATGATAAAAGGAGATAGATGAAATGAAATAAATATATAGAATCATGCGGAACTATATACATGCTAAACTGCAAACTGAAATGCATACTATGCTACTCCACCTCAAGCGGTGAGTACACTACAGAAGATATACGATACTAAGATAAGAAAAAATCTCTAGACTATAAGCTACTATAGATGGATCTCCTTTAAACTGTCCTCCATCTTCTTTGTACCATCCCAAGCATCCTTGCTCCTCGGTACTTCTAACCTTAACAAAGGAACAAGCACACAAATTCTCAAATAGTATTCACAAGTACTAGCAACCAATGCTCATGGTTCGCTCAGGTTCAAAACTCTCCCATTGTCCAAGGACGATAAACAATGACTAAACATACCTTACGCTCAACAGCCTCAGATCATTACTTAGATGATTATTCATGCTACCTCATAATAAATTGAAGAGTCGTTCCCCAAACTCTTCACAAGCTAATAAACATAGTATACAAATATACTAAAGCCCGTACGATGTACATAAACCATCTGTATGCAATATCCGATCTAATCATTTACTTGATCACATAAATTTTACTTTCGAACTTGTATAGATCACTTGACCTCTCTAGTGCAGACTGTGATTTGGTTCCTTGATTAGAAACCTTCATTCTCCATGCATAGCCATATACTATGATAGAAAACATCAGAATCATATCACAAACCCATACCAAGTGTTCGCCATCAAGAATCAAGTAAAAAATCCTTGTTCAAACCGGTGTAAACCATCTTGAAAACACGTACTCAAATACATGATCAAGAACAGTCATGTAAATAAAATGATATACGTACAACTTACGTATTTATCATATTGGTTTCTTAACTACACCAATTTTTTTATATCACGTTTCTTTTATCTAAATAGTATGTCTTTTAATACTAAAATCATTTATGAATCATTTCATAAAACAAACTTAAAGTTTATCCATATTTTATAACTTAAGTTTATACTCGTATAATACTCTGTTACATCCTAAGAGTATATACCAAAACATCAAATTTGTAACAAGTATGACTAACAAATTTAAAACTTGCTTTAACTTGCTATCTTCTCAATTCAAGTATTATATTTTCAAAAAAAAATAACTATAACAACTCGGAAGTTCCCGACTATCCAAAATCGCTTGAAATCCCATTTTATTTTAACAAATGAAAACTATCTACCAATATATCATACATAATGCATAAACCAAACTGTCTTAATGCTTAAGCTACGGTGTCCATGAAATAACTTAATAAGAAAACTTAGAACTAAATACCAGTTTTCATTTCAAACTATTTTGAAATAATATATACATATACCTTTTATATATCAAATCATACTTTTGGGGTTTAAATCAAAATTCATTTTACCAAAGCAACTTTGTAGCATCCCACACTTAGAAACCTGAAAATGAACGCTGATGATGTTTCGGTCCTCACCGAAATTATTTTAGAGCGACAAAAGTGAGTTTAGTACATCCAAATCATACTTTTGGTATTTAACCAAAATCATTTCAAAGCGGTATCAAATACTTCATATAATAATACTAAGTATCATAATCTTAACTTTTTCTAAAACAACTTTCCCAAATATTTTTTTTAAATAATACTAATATTATTTCCTCCAAAATCTTGAAAAGCATTTTCAAAGACATTGGAATTTAAGTTATCAAATTCTTTATATAAATCCTTTTCGTTTATAAACCACATTTTATAAACCGTATTTTATATAAAATCACTTACTTATATAAAATTATTTTCAAAAATATTTATTTCCAAAATATTCTATCTTTCCTTTAGAATATAGTAAACATCTTTTACTAAATTTAACTTCTAACCCAACATTATCATTGAATGCCTTATAGTCAAACCGTGAAATTTAATTCACAAGGTGTTCATTCAATGTACCCATAATTACTGTCCACCCAACCCTTAATGTAGAAAGGTAAAACTGCTCATAAACTGGTTGAGCACAAATAAATAAAAAATAATAGTCAATGTTCCAAACATGCTGAGCATGACTAAACAAGGTTACGGGATATGAAACTATAAGAAGCACTAATATCAAACCAAACACAAATATATAAACTATAAACAGATAGTATACCCTCAAGAACCTACTTCCCCTTCTCTGCTGCAGAAATAGAAAAGACCCTAGATTGTTCCTCACTCTTAAACATAGGACAATCTCTAACAAAATGGCCAGGCTGATGGCAACTGTAACAAACTTTTGGTGCAAACTGTGCCTTAAGCTTCGAAAACTCCTCAATCGATGCTTTCACTATCTATGCTTTAGCCACCAACCCTTCTTTCTCTGATTTATAACTCTAAGAAAAGTGTCCCTTCTGCCAACACTTATGGCAAATCACACTAGAAATATCTCTTGGTAGCTGAAACTTCCGTTTGTTGTCCCCAACTGGTGTAGAAATAGGCGACTTCAGAGTTAAACTCTCAAACCTTAAAGCCATGTTTACCAAACCAGTAAAAGATCCCATGACGTGATTAGTCATATCCCGCTAGAACTTGAGGCACATATCTGCAATGAACATATCGCTCTTCTTTTCAGTGGCATATCATTCAATCCTAACATGAACCAAGACAATGCAATGAATCGGTTCTCATACTCCGCCACAGCCATGGCCCCTGGCTTCAGATCTAAGAAGCTTCTAAATAACTAAGTCTTTCCGACTTTTGGAAAAAACTTTGTCTCAAACTCATCTTTAAATTAGGCCTAAAAGAAGTCATTCTCTTGGACAACTATAGTGATAGAACTCCACTAATCCATGGCTGCATCAATCAGATGTCGTGACACCAACCTCGCTTTATCGCATCATCTAGCTCCATGTCTCCAAATATCTGATCACATAATTTGATCTAAGTCAAGACTTTTATGACCATCTCTCCATACCACCAAACCTCTTACCTCCCAACCTCTCATAATTGTGCCAGAGCGAAGTAAAATTCACCTAAGGCCTGACTTGCACGACCTCTTCCATAATACGCACCCTTGGTTCCCCGATCGAAGCAACATTCCTTGGTGCTCGATTTCTACCATTCTGACGGTACTACCTTGACCACCTCTTCCACTACCTCCTCGAGCATTGATGGCTCTAATACTTATACTTCCTACTACTTAATCAAAGCAAAAATTCTTTTAGGATACGAAAGGATAGAATTATTTCATAGAAAGGATTCCTAAGAAGAGGTATTCTTAAAGAATAATTTTAAATTCAAGTTTTTAAAATACAAATACACTCTCATATGTATAATGCACTCGACTCATTCTAGGGTGTCACTTACCCTATCTCTAATATGTCAACACTACATATAACTACGGTATTCATGTGCTTAGCACCCAAGTGCAGGAAAGACAGAAAGTTAGGGTAAAATAAAAGAAAAAGAATAGAACAAGAAAAGAAGAATACAATATCATAATCTCACAATGGAACGGTAATATATAATATCAAAGGAATAGTACAAAGGGTTACTCTAAATACATAAATATCAAAGTTACCAAGACCTAAGTACTATCATCGATCTCGATAGTTATAACTGCATGTTCTTATAATGCCGGTATATTAAATAGTAAGGCAGCAGAATATGAATAATACGAAAGATAATCATCCAGCTCTTCTCCATAAGCTCCAAGTGTCCAAAGCTAAATTTGGAAACGTACACGAGGATGACCCGAGCGTTATAAGAAAATAACCCCCGGATCAGTCTGGCAAACCAGCGTGAGAAACTCAAGAAATATGCAACAACTAATAGTAGTCATTGAGACTGTACAGACTCCTGTAATGGTTTTCCCCTTAAAGAAACCAACTATTCATTAAGTTTAACATATAGTGATATGATAGATAATGTCTAGAGTGTAGCACACAAAACATATCAAATAGTTGTTGTGTGAATGCTACAATAATAATAGGTATACAAGCAATATTGGCGCGTTCGCATAGTGGATTTTCCGTAAAGATCTCCTCAGATCGAGCCAAATTTGAACTTGTACACAAGAATAAGAGATATCCTTCCGAGCAACGTACATCTCTAGGGAATGTACTATTGGAAATACATAATTGGCCCATGCCTAATACACTCATGGTTCCGAATGCATCGCTATTGCATGCATGTCCATAAGTAATACTAGATGGAGTCGCCTACACCATTGGGATTGCTAAAATGCTACATTCCCTTTGGTTATGCATCATATCTATGGTTTTAGTCATTTCGATGTCGAGGCTACGTTCGGCATCTCTCACTCGAGTCTTCATCACTTAAACAGAATGCAAATCCCCAAATGGATTCCCCCATCTCGAACAGATCACGAATCGCTATATGGGTTCGAGTATCTCAAACAGATCTTGAATCTCCACATAGATTCCTACATAAGTCTTCCAACAAATGCTGACACTATCCTCTCTCTTGGAGTACTACTCAAGATAGACAATCCCACATGAAAGCATCGTTTGAAATGTTAACATTGACCTCTCCCTTGGACTTAACCTTAAGGATAGACTATAACGACCCATATTTTTAACTATTTTAAATTATTAAATTTAATACGATTATTGAATAAAAATGGTTAAAAATAAAATTTAACAGACTATTAATGTAATTATTGAATAAGAAGATTTTAGTTGAAATTGTAGAATGAATTTAAATTTCAATCCTAATTCAGTCCTCTGTTCGCCTTTCTCCAGATCTCTATCGTTGACTGTTTCCATCCCGGGTTCGGGCTTTATTGCCCATCATTCTCAGCATGTCTTCTCCAGTTCACCCTAGTCACCAATATCCTCCTCCACCAGACCCACCTCCCATGTCCATAGATACACCACTGGGCTTCACTCTGCTTAGTTCCCCTCGGTCCCTCTCATCTACGTTTGTTCCTATTATGGATGCAGACGGATTCACTCAAGTTCGATCCAAAAATGGAAACGCCAATCAAAAACCGTGCAGCAACCTTTTCCACACAACCTTGGCCCTAACAAATTTCAAAACCAGAAAGTAAGCCCCTTCATGAATTTTAATTTGAATCTGAACCTTGCTTATAACCCCAAACTCTTCGCTCGCCCTGTTCACTCTGATAACAAACCTGTGTTGAACAACTAGAAATTTACTACTTCGTCTAGCCGAGCGTGGAATGAAGTAGTCAAGGGTAATAATATACTAGTCTCTATTCCTTTAAAGTTCTACCCACCCCGTGAATTTAATTTGATGCAGTGCGCTAAAATGTCTGTTGAAGTTGTTCAAGATGCTAAAAACAGTGGGATAATACCATTGTGATATACATAATTGGTCCTAAACCATATTATCCGTACTTAAGAGATTATATTATTAGAGTATGAAAACCAGAAGTAGACTTCTCTATTTTCTCTAAGGAGAATGGATTTTATGTTATTAAATTCAATAACAAAAAAGATTGTGACAGAATTTTAGAAGGTCGACCCTACTACTATAATAAAAAATTGATGATGATGAAGAGATGGTCTCTTGGAATGCAACTTAACAAGGAACTCCTAAAATCTATTCCGGTTTGGGTTCATTTTCCTAATCTACCGCTTGATTATTGGATGGAAGAGGGGATAAGTCATATTACATCGGTTCTTGGATCCTCCATCAAACTGGATAAATTCACCGAAGGTATTATTAAAATCGCTTATGCTAGAGTTTTAATCGAAATTAATAATTTCTTTGAATTTCCAAATAAGATCCCTATTATTTCTGAAAAAGATGAAATTATTTGGCACGAGATAGCTTATGAATGGAAACCTATGGCTTGCGCTAACTGTTCTAGCTTTGGTCATACTGAAACACAATGTCAATTCAATAAAGTTTGGAGACCTAAAGTCACTCCCCAGAATCAGTCATGAGAATGTAATGAAATGCATGTTAATGAAAATGATCGACAAGAGAATAACTTGGTTGACATGACAAATAAATCCGGTAACATAGTTACTCAATCTCAAAAGATATCTCAAGAGCAGGAATATTCAGACAGCAGCGTATAAACTGTTACAACAGTATCAACATAAAAGATTTTTCATTAGAAAAATATCTGAAAGTCCAGCCGGCCGCTCAGGCAACGACAATAAATACATTTAAAAATGGGACAAGTCATTCTCCATTTTTAGACATGGATATTCAAACAGCTGATAATTGTAATATAGAGTGATAAATGCTTTGGATGTACAGCCAGGTACGCAGACAGAGTTAGCTCCTAGCGATGCAACTGAAGATCAAATTACAGAATCTCATCATACCACCAGACTAAGAACCATTCGGAAAATAAGAACAGAGGAAGAGCCGTTCAAATTTAAAGCCACCAATGCATCTGATGTAATTGAGAATCCCGCATGGATTATTCTAGTTAATCAGCTAAAAGGAAAAAAATAAAAAGAGAAAAAAACATAAGACAGCGGGGGAAGCTAGTCCCCCGGTTGATAGTAGCAGCCCAGATAATCATATATAGATGGAGTTCCTTTTTTGGAACATCTGGGGTATGAATGCCCCTTATAAACATTTAGAAATTTTGAACCTTTTAAATAGTAAGAATCTCTCATTTCTTAGTATTCTTGAAAATAAACTATCGATGGAAAACATTGATAGATTTATGATCAAAATCAATAACAAATGGAATCATGCTCATAATATCTCTAATGACAAAAATAGTAGAATTCTTATTTTTTGGGACTCTTCCCAATGGTCTAATATTATTCTACATACAAGCGATCAATATATTTCATGTATTCTACACAATGCTAATGGTGTAAATATTATATGTACGACGGTATATGCACCCAATGATGAGATGAAGCGTATGGATTTATGGAATTATATAATTGAGCAGTCAAAAATTTTTAACCTCCCATGGATAGTGGTAGGAGATTTTAATTCAATTCTATCGTCTTTTGATAGAATTAACAATGTAATATATAACTCGATGGGTGATTAGGAGTTTATGGACTGTATTTCTTCATCTACACTCATGGAACCGGACTTTACTGGAAATTATTTCACTTGGCGAGGAGGTCTAAAATTTTCTACACATAGCAAGATTGATAGATTTTTTGTGAATAACTTATGGATGAATGTGTTTTCGCAGTTTGGTGTTCATTTTGGAAATCACTCTATTAGTGACCACTCTCCAATTAATATCAAATTTATGTTGCATAATAAAATGAAGTGCATGGTACCTTTTAGGTATAGCAACTCTTGGCATATGCAAAAAAGATACCAAGCTTCCTTACAAGATGCTCTGCCCAAAGATTTTCAAGGAAATCCCCTCCATGTAAACTGGATACCAAGCAAAGGCCGCTCTGAAGTCCTAGAGAAAAAACAAACATAACATCTAGAAAGTGATTGATCAATATAACGAAGAGGCAAATCAAATCTACAATCAACTAATCACAGATTCTTTGAATGAGGAGTTGATCAATCAATATATTTATAAAACTGATCAGATTTAGCTTCTTATGAGAAAAACTGCTGCTGCGAATGAACAGCAAATGAAACTTAATTGGTTATTTAAAGGTGATAGGCCTACTAATTTTTTCTACAATAAAGTAAATGTGGTAAAACCTCTTCGAAAGAGTAATTATATTCTTAATAATGATGGATCATGGATTTCAACATTAGAAAAACTTGCAAATGAAGCAATCAAATATTTCTCAGATCTGTTCTCTTCAGCACAAACCACAAATCAATTCCCAGGCATTACATGTAAGAAAATCCTCTCTGAAAATGCAAGGTACAATTTATGTAAGCCTTTCAAACTAGGGGAAATAAAAGATGCTATTTTTCAAATTAATGATAACAGCTCCCTGGGCCCAGATGGTATGAATTCGAAGTTCTTTAAAATACATTGGGAACAGATGAAAAATGATTTATGGAATGCTATGAATGGCATTCTCCAATCGGGTAAAGTTATTAGAGAAATCAACCACACATTTATTTGTCTAATTCCAAAAATACCCGATGCTAGTGATTTGCCTGATTTTAGGCCAATATCTCTTTGCAATGTCACTTATAAGATTTTAGCCAATCTGCTTTGTAATCGACTAAAACCTTATATGAATGACCTTATTTCATATAATCAAAATGCTTTCATCCTAGGGAGAGTTATTACCGAAAATTCACTACTTGCATATGAAATGGTTAGAGGATTTAATAGGAAAAAATCAAACAATTTTTGCTTGAAAATTGACTTGCATAAGGCCTATGATAAAATTAGTAGAGAGTTTATTCATCATATGCTGATTTCCATGGGGTTTCCTATAGTATTTGCTAATCTCATTTATGAATGCATATCAACTCCTTCATTTTCGGTGTTAATTGATGGATCCCCATTTGGCTTTATTGAGAGCTCGAGGGGATTAAGACAAGGAGACCCTCTCTTGCCGTATTTATTCTTTATTGCTATGGAGTTCCTTACTATCAAAATTGACATGGAGTTCTTGAAAGGTAATATTACCCCTATCTATAAGATTGACCCAATGATTACTCACTTGTTATATGCGGATGATATTTTAATTATGGCCGAAGCTACAAATAACAATGCGGCAAGCATAGAGAACATATTCCAGACTTTGAAAATTTTGGTTGGTCTAGACCTAAATGAAAATAAATCTACTCTGTTTTTTTAGCAAAGGAGCAACAAACAAGCGGCAAATTGCGGATACATTAAATATTCATATTAGAAATCTCCCTGTGGTTTATTTAGGTGTTCCTTTATCTAATAATAAATTGAAATCAAGAGATTTTGGATATCTCATAGACAAAATAAATAAAAAATTCAACCACTGGAACAACAAAATGCTCAATATAAGTGGTAGAGTTGAATTAGTGAAACAGTTATTCATCCCATGATTCAATTTTGGGTGCAATTCACACAATTTCCTATGACGGTCATTAAGAGAGTTAATTCAATATGTGCCAATTTTATTTGGAAACCTAAAGTACATAAAATGTGCTAGGAAGATGTCTATAAAACAAAAAATGAGGGTGTCCTTGGAATTAGGAAAATTGGCGAAACATTAAAGCTATGGTAGTTAAATTGGTTTGGAAATTCATCCAAGGTGATACTCTATGGTCAAAATGGATGTGCAACAAATACTATAAAGATATTAATTTTTGGACTGCAGCTATGAATAATAATGCATCTCATACTTGGAAACTTCTGCTCAAAGCTAGGCAATGGTGCAAAGGGGTTATTGACAGAAAAATTGCAATTGGTGGATGTACAGACTTATGGTAAGATCCATGGATCAATGGATACTCTTTGGTTGATAAATTTGGGTAGAACTCTATGCATATCTATGGTGAGAGTAATAAAAAGGTTCCTACTCTTATATCAGCTAACAAATGGAAAGATCATAGTGAATATGTGCCTACTCATATTCTGAATATGGTGCATACTATCAAAATACATAATCAGATGCAAAAAGGTTCTGGTATTGGATCCCAAATAGTTCTGGTCAACTCAGTTTTTGCTCGACATGGAACCATATCATAAATAAATATACAGAATTTAACTGGTCCAGTGTTATTTGGGATTCAAGTTGTGCTCCAAAAATGTCTACATGTTCATTGCTGGCCAAATTAAACAAGTTGAATACTAAAGACAGAGTTAGCAGATGGAATAACGATATAGACCTATCTTGTGTTCTATGCTTAAATCATAGTGAGAACAGAGATCACTTATTCTTTAATTGTTCCTATTCTAAGCAATTGCTGATGTAATCATGCAGAAGCTTAAAATTAGAATCGGTAATGATACAGATATCAACCAAATCCTAGACATACTTTTCCAAAATCAGTATAATGACCCAATATTCAAACACCTTAAAAACATTGCTTTTAACTCTTTGGTTTGGAATATCTATTGCGAGAGAAATTCTAGGGTATTCAAAGGAATCGAGATGCCAACTCAAATTAGAACTACTCTTATTATTCAAGACTGCAAAAGCCTAATTCATAGAAAATTGGACATAAAGAAAGTAAGTTCAGATCTTAATCTTATCTTGGTAAATTTTGATATTGCGATAAATCCAAGCCTGGAGATCCATCCCCCTTGAGTCTGCTTTTGTTCTACGGCAATAGCTGAACAGTTCCTACCTTTTCCATGTAGTTCGCTAACTTTTCTGCTCGCCATTTTCTGGGAGAGAAGCGGTTTTTAGATCTGGTTTTGTTTAATAGTATAATCGATGGCAAATCCCTCATCCCGAAGAGTGCAGCAACTGTCATTCACTTCGGTGAATTGCTTTTTATTTGGTGATCTTTTGTTTTCCTTGGCCACGTGGCACGCATTTGAATTGTTTGAGTTTTGTTATTTTATTTTTTATTTGTCTTGTTTACTTGTCCTAATTTATAGTTTATAGACCTAAGTTGATCGTATGGATGGTTTTGAGTGCGTCGTTACTTTGTATTACTCTTCCATCTATTTGACAACTTGGGTTTCTGGCTATAACTATGTTGTACTGTTAATATATGGACATAATATGTAATTTTTTCCTTTCAAGGCACCCATTTAGGTTTGGGGGGTTGCAAGGTTTTAATGAGGCATATTATGAAAGTATATGTGTTCTTGTTTTGTTAATAAAGTACCTTCTTCAAAAAAAATTACAAATATAATGATTTATCGTAATATAGAAATGGAGAATAATTGAAATTTTAGTTGAATAGGAATCGAAATGATTTCTAATGTTGATATAAATTCTATTTGAATTAGAATTAAGTAAATAAGTTTTAAAACTAGAATTTCAAGTAATTTTGTCGATTTTCAAAATCGGCAATTTAATCGACGCGTTAAAATAGCGATCCAGGGCATAGTCTCGGAATTTGAAGAAACCAGTTACATTGGATTTGTAATAGTATATTATTATTGGATTTCAAATTTTGTAGTGTTTGGCGTTACCGTTTGGTCGTATGGGAGAGAAACGCGTCGAATTTAATTTCAGAAATTTAATATTATAATTAGGTTCAAAAAGCTTTCTTCTCCATACGATCAAATTAGGTTCCAAAACTTGTTTCATTGCGTTCGGAATAAGGGTAAAACATTATAAACGCCAGGTGGCACACTTTGTTTAGAGTTCAGAATAATTTCGTGTGAATAGTGTTTTAAAACGTTTCCTATATAAAGGACTCAACCCTTCAAACCCTAGGAACTGAGATCACAGCCGCCACTTTAAACCAATGGCCGAAATCAATGACCTTCCTCCTCGAATATCTCATGATCCATCCACTTTTACAAAAAACTTTCAACTAGAAAAGCAAAGAGCACGTCGAACGCTATAATCTCAACGGCTGTGATTGTTTTTAGAGCAATGGATTGGTGACAATCCTTGTTCAAACGCCGTGCATTCGTGGGCGAAATTCTCACCTTTGGAGGCGAGATGGGGGACCGGTCGAGGCTGGGTGGTCGAGCTAGGCGAGGCGCGTGCATTGATGGGGTTGGATCGACCTCTGGTTGGATGAGGAGGCAGCGACATCGGAGAAATGAGCGTGCGTATAGGTTTTTCGAATTCGTACGAAGCCTGGGGGAAGAAGAGGGAAGGAAAGACCGTGATGCTATTGATGGATTGAACGGCCCAGGTATTCCAAGGTTTATACAATAAAAAAAGTAAAAAGTAAATTAATTATAATAAATCGTGTAAACTTATAAATGTCATAACTTCTTCATACGAGGTCCGATTGAGACGAAACAAGCGGCGTTGGAATCGTATCGACAAAGACTTTGGCGTGGAATCGAAGTGGCATTTATTTGAAGTAGAAATATTTTCAGTTTCAAATAAAAGGTGAGTTTTTTATAACGCTCACAACGTACTAAAATATTTTATGCTAGTTAAATTTGAAATTATGAAGCGATATAAATTTATTGATCGTTGTTTGATAAATTTAATTATCATCTAAATTGTCATATGGATTAACTGTTAAAAATTAAAATTGAAGTTAAATTTGAAATTGGAATTTAATTACCAGTAAAATACGCGATATTAATAACTATGAAATTACTGTGAATTATTTTGATTGTTTGGATGACTGATTATGATGGATGCCAATTGATTGATATTTGGATAATTGGATGTTTATTTATATTTATATATATCTTGTTATCACCTGGTAAATTATTTACAGTATATAAAACTATAAAATGAATTAGTTCAAATAAATTAAGAAATAGGTTGAAATGATATATACCTATGACATTGTGATTTGGATTGAAATGATATATATCCATCCCTGAAATTAAATTGAAATAACTGATCACTTGGCCATAGAATTGAAAATTATATACGGACACTGGGTTGGTTAAATTAAATGATTTAGAATTTTGATTTGAAATTATTTAAATGATTTGATTTAAAGAAATAAAAATCGAATTTTGGAAATTGAATTATTTCGAACTTGAGCTCGAAACGTTGAAATTTAAATTTAGTAAACGAAATTGTTTAAATAATCGAAGTTGAGTTTTTTAAGTTATAATCGAAATATGGTTTGAATTTCAGAAATTGATTTGTTTTAAAGATTGGACTTTTATTCAAACTTTAAATATTGTTAAGTAAAAGTGATATAAAACGATAAGTTGAAATTGAGCTCGGAATTGAATTATATTTGAGGATTTTGATTTTAAATTGGATATTGGAAGTAAATTTGATTTAAGTTTTTTGAATCGATATTTTGAAAATCAAACTCGGATTTGATATAAATTGAAATGGTTTAAATTTGGAATCGAAATTATTGTGGAATTGAAATCGAAATTAATTTGGAATCGAAGTAAAATTCGACTTGAAATCGGAATTAAATCGAAATGGAAATTGGAATTGATTTGAATTGGGAAATTTGGAATTGAGTCGGTTTGACTTTGAAACTATTATCAAATGAATTATTTTAGTATAAACGGTTTAAAATCTATCTTCTTTAAATATTCATATTATTTTGATTTTCCAAACTATTTTACTATACAAACCATTTTTAATGCTCAAAATATTTTCTATTAAAATATTTTAACTATTTAACTATTTTAAAACTATTTAAACTATTTTCTAAAAATTCAAACTGGTCAAGGGGGTGGAATGTTTATATATTTAGATCTTGGATTCAAATACGAATTGGGTTGAAATGAAGATATAACTAAATTGAAATTCGAAACAATTTTGGAAGCTAAATCGGGATATTAAGACACATGATTTTGAATTGAAATAGTATATTTTGAGTAAATATGATGATTTCAAAATGAATTTGATTTTGAAGCGAATATGATATTTTGATATCAAATACGAATTGTTTTTGAAATGTAAAAGTACCAACCGGTGTGTAAAATCACATTTGGTTGTTAAAGAGATCGGGGCCCCTTATTGGCATACTCTTTGTCAATATTGGAAACACTTTAACAACTGTGTAAGCAGAGGAGACTCCAGAACGAAGTGGTCGGATTTGGTGTCGTTTGCTGGATTTGAAGAAAGAGAACGATGATGGATTGGCCTGACACTTATGTCAATTTGAAATAACTAAAACAGGAGCCGTACCGACCAATGAGGTTAGCTACCTCCAACGGACACACTTCTTCGTATTGATGTCATGACATTGTGATTGATTGGTGCGCACCCTATGATTTTAGGAGTGTTGGATACGGTGGGCCGTTAGGGGTTACCACCAGCCGGGAAGGGTAAACTGGTAGTATCCTACCATGGGCATTGCCTTACGTACCTTGTCATACTTTTATCCTTATACGAGACCCCTACGATTTTGGTTTAGTGTTGTCGTATCACGGTGCATCACTGACTACCGACATGCTACTGGTTGTGTCAAATGCAAATGTATGCCAATGCTTAAAAATGCGTTAAGGGGGATTAATGTAAAGCCTTAACGCTAAGAAAAATATTTATTTTACTGATTAGACATTATATATATAGTGTATTCTACTATATATAAATATTTTAACGGATCCTTAAGAGATGGAAAATCTCGTAACATCTCTTGAGTTATTGCACGCACGTTATACACTGGATTGGAGATGTGAAATCCCGTAAACATCTCTGACGCTATTACACTCATGTTATATGCAATATTGATTTGACTTACAAAAGGATATTTTAGACCTGACTCGAGTGTTTTGTCTTTTCATTACGCTCAGGTCAGTCCTGAGTTTTTCAGCGCTTTGAAGATTATTCTGGAGGATGAAGACGAAGATTTGGTATATTATTACTATTATTGTTTCTGCATCATGTTGTCCGCTGCATTATATTTTGTTCCTGTTGTGTATATATAACTCTGATAAAGGTTGTATAAATTATAATCAAATGTATAGTAAACAGCTCTATGAACTGTTTATTTGATTATTATATTTTATCGTTCCGCTGCGAGATTCCGTGTTTGTTTTCTTCTTCTTTTCTTATTTTTCTTAATTAACCCCATTGATTATCTATGTTCTAGATTGTTTAAGTTGGACATGTGTGGATTATTGTCAATTTAAACCTTTCGAAATGTGGGTCGTCACGGTTGGTATTAGAGCCAGGGTTGGCGATAACCTTAGCTTTGTAGGGTTTGACTCATTAGAGATAGGGTAGTAATACCCTAGAATGAGTCTGTTTGAGTGTGTGTGTGTGTGTGTATATGAGAGAATGTACTTGTTAGTGTTATAAAAAAAATTATATTGTGTTTACTTATCCCTTGAGTTGTTTATGAATTCTGATCGATACGTGCGACGCCGTGTTATCGATAGGGGTTTCTAAACACTTAAACGAGACAAGTCGACATAATATTGTTTTAAAATCGGGTAAATGGAATAATTTTACCTAAATTATATTTTATAATGTTAATTATTAATGAATTTTAGTCGATAAGCGACGATAATATTTGGTTATCATCGATTATTGGTTGAATTAAAATAAAACGAATACTTTGTGAACTTTATTTCACGAAGCATTCGATAATTAATTGAATTGAAATATAATTATAATAAGAATTTTTTATAATGACAAAGTTGTAAATAAATGAAATGTTGGCAAATAGGTAATAAAATTTGTATATGCTATATTATAAATAGAATGATCTAAAAATTGAGAATTTTAGAATTTAAAATCCTTTTTTTTCAAAAATTTGTTTTCAAAGCCTTTAAAATTAATAATAATAATATTTGAAAGTGTTTTAACGAGAAATATATATTTTGAAAAGATTTTTGAAAGAAATAAAGCATTAAACTCGCGTTGGTCGTTGGGAAATAGTTCTGGAGATGACTACAGCATCGCCAGTATTCATTTTCGAGTTTCTGAGTGAGAATTGCTACCAAAAGGAATCTATTTTCAATTAAAACATGTTTTGTTGTGAAAAATATTCTAAGTATGATTTGATAAATATATGAAAATAGTTTTGAACTTATAATTGAAAATAATATAGATAAAAATAAGTTTATAACTTATAGATTTGAATAGGAAAGTAAAATTAAATTTAAAACCTATTGAATATTTTTTGTTAAGCAAACAAAAGAAATTTGAATTTGAGAAATGAAATACAATAATTAACTTAAGAATGTTAAATAAATAAAGTTAGTGAAATGACGTAAATAAAATGAAGTTTAACTCAAGGAAGCTTAAATGAAAGTGAATTGTATTTGAAATGAATTAGAGAAAAAACAAAATGAAATTTAAGTGACTAAGTTTGAATAACTTATAGATTTGAGAAATATTAAGCTAATAACAAAATTTTAATTTGTTGAATGTGAATAATAGAAAAAAAAGAGGTTTAACTTAAATAATGTTGAATAAAACGAGTAATGGATTAAATGAAATAAAGTTTCACTTAATAAAGATTAAATGAATTGACTTGGATCTTAATGAAACTAGATAAATTAGTAAAGTGAATTAATTCCACTTAAGCATTAAAATGAATTAATAAAATGAATACGAACTTGGATTATAAAATGAAATGCAATTTGAATTGTGAAAGAAATTGAGTAAAAATAAATGAGTAAGTAAAATTAATATGAGTAACTAAATTTGATTTAAATTTGGTGTAAATAAATTAAATGCAAATAGAATGAGTTTCAATATAATTGAATGGTAGCTAATTGAATATGAAATAAGTTAATAGAATAAATTATAGATTGAAGTTAACTTAAGTGAAGTTGAATGAATTGATTGTGATAAAAAGAGAATTATTAATATGAATTGAGTTATAAAATAAAATTTACATAAGTAATATTATTAATGCGAATTTAAATTTATGAAGTGAACTAATGAAGTGAATCGAAGAATTAATATGAACTTAAGTTATGAAAAATAAACATGAGTTGTGTTTCACAAAATGATTGTAATAGACTTAAATGGTTATGAATGGTTTATAAATAAATTTATATGAAATGTGTTAAACAAAAGGTGAAATAATGGAAATTTAAATAAATTGAATGTAAATGAAATAGATGTGAATAAATATGAAACAAACCGATTAAATATTAATAAAAATTGAATGTAAATGACAAATGAAGTGTATAAATTAAATATTGACATTGGAAATGTAAATGGCGATGGTTTATGTATTAATTGGGTAACTATCAAGTGTTGAACGATTTCTTTTATTATAAACCATCGTTATGAATGTTTTTGATTGTATATGATTGTAGTATGTTGCATATTTGTGCCTGTGTTATGGTTTGGATTCAAATCCATGTTATACAGTTATATTAAACTCATATATGCTTTCTACATCTTGGACGTATACGCGGGTTTTTATATGCTTTTGCTTGCTTAATACGAGCGAACTCGCTTGTATTAATAATAATAAGGTACACATCTCGGATAAAATGCCGCACTTTTATATTTTTCCCTATGGGATGCCTCATCATTGAGATGAGATGTATATTTGATATATATTTGGGTTATATATTGAATTGTAAAAATTTTCCGATCGAGCCGCGCAAAGGAGACGCTGCCGAAATTTTCTGTAAATCCGGGTGTTAGAAATTTTTTGAAGTTTTAAATATTTTATAGCTTGTTTTATATATAAGTTGTAATTTCTGCAAACCGATATCAAAGTGGCGTGGCGAGCGTGTAATAATGGTTTGGTAAATAAGATTTTAAAGTTTTATAAGTTAATTATTTTGAATAAAATATATCAACTGTTAAATTCTTTACTTAATGCCTTTTCGAGGATGAAAAGTTTTGAGTGGGGGAGAATGTAACGACCTGTATGTTTAACTATTTTAAATTATTAAGTTTAATATGATTATTGAATAAAAATGGTTAAAAATAAAATTTAACGGATTATTAGTGTAGTTATTGAATATGAAGATTTTGGTTGAAATTGTAGAATGAATTTAAATTTCAAATATAACGATTTATCGTAATACAAAAATGGAGAATAATTGAAATTTGAGTTGAATAGGAATCGAAACGATTTCTAATGTTGATATAAATTCTATTTGAATTAGAATTGTGTAAATAAGTTTTAAAACAGGAATTTCAAGTAATTTTTCTGATTTTCGAAATCGTCGATTTAATTGACGCGTTAAAATAGCGATCCAGGGCACAGTCTTAAAATTTGACGAAACCAGTTGCATTGGATCCGTAATAGTGTATTATTATCGAATTTCAAATTTTGTAGCGTTGGAGTTACCATTTGGTTGTACGAGAGAGAAACACGTTGAATTTAATATCGGAAATTTAATATTATAATTGGGTTCAGAAAGCTATCTTCTCTACATGATCGAATTAGGTTCCAAAACTTGTTCCATTACGTTCAGAATATGGATAAAATATTATAAACGCCAGGCGGCATGCTTCGTTTAGAGTTTGGAAAAATTTCGCGTGAATAGAGTTTTAAAATGTTGCTTATATAAAGGACTCAACCCTTCAAACCGTAGGAACTAAGGTCACAGACGCCACTTTAAACCAATGGCCGAAATCAATGATCTTCCTCCTCGAATATCTCACGATCCATCCATTTTTACGAAAAACTTTCAACTAGAAAAGCGAAGAGCACGTCGAACTCTATAATCTCAACGGTTGTGATTGTTTTTAGAGCGATGGATTGGCAACAATCCTTATTCAAACTCCATGCGTTCATGGGCGAAATTCTCGCCTTTGGAGGCGAGATGGGGGACTGGTTGAGGCTGGGTGGTTGAGCTAGGTGAGGTGTGTGCACTGATGGGGTTGGATCGACCTCTGGTTGGACGAGGAGGTAGCGACATCGGAGAAACGAGCATGCGTAAGGGTTTGATGGATTAACTATTAAAAATTAAAATTATCATATGAATTAACTGTTAAAAATTAAAATTGAGAGTTAAATTTGAAATTGGAATTTAATTGCCAGTAAAATGCCCAATATTAATAACTAGGTAATTGTTGTGAATTATTTTGACTATTTGTGATGGATGTCAATTGATTGATATTTGGATGATTGGATGTGTGTATATATATATATATATATATATATATATATCTTGTTATCACCTGCTAAATTATTTACAGTATATAAAACTGTAAAATGAATTAGTTCAAATAAATTAAGAAATTGGTTGAAATGATATATACCTATGACACTGTGATTTGGATTGAAATGATATATATCTTTCCCTGAAACTAAATTGAAATAACTTATCACTTGACCATAGGATAGAAAATTATATACTACACCGGGTTGATTAAATTAAATGATTTCATAATTTTGATTTGAAATTATTTAAATGATTTGATTTAAAGAAATAAAAATCGAATTTTGGAAATTGAATTATTTCGAACTTGAGCTCGAAACGTTGAAATTTAAATTTAGTAAACGAAATTGTTTAAATAATCGAAGTTGATATTTTGAAGTTATAATCGAAATATGATTTGAATTTCAGAAATTGATTTGTTTTAAAGATTGGACTTTTATTCAAACTATAAATATTGCTAAGTAAAAGTGATATAAAACGATATTTCGGAATTGAGCTCGGAATTGAATTATATTTGAGGATTTGGATTTTAAATTGGATATTGGAAGTAAATTTGATTTAAGTGTTTTGAATCGATATTTTGAAAATCGAACTCGGAATTGATATAAATCGAAATGGTTTAAATTTGGAATTGAAATTATTGTGGAATTGAAATCGAAATTAATTTGGAATCGAAGTAAAATTCGACTTGAAATTGGAATTGAATCGATTAAATCGAAATGGAAATTGGAATTTGTTTGAATTGGGAAATTTGGAATTAAGTCGGTTTGACTTTGAAACTATTATCAAATGAATTATTTTAGTATAAACGGTTTAAAATCTATCTTCTTTAAGTATTCATATTATTTTGATTTTCCAAACTATTTTACTATATAAACCATTTTTAATGCTCAAAATATTTTCTATTAAAATATTTTAACTATTTAACTATTTTAAAACTATTTAAACTATTTTCTAAAAATTCAAACTGGTCAAGAGGGTGGAATGTTTATATATTTAAATCTTGGATTCAAATACGAATTGGGTTGAAATGAAGTTATAACATAAATTGAAATTCGAAACAATTTTGGAAGCGAATCGGGATATTAAGACAAACATGATTTTGAATTGAAATAATATATTTTGAGTAAATATGATGATTTCAAAATGAATTTGATTTTGAAGAGAATATGATATTTTGATATCAAATACGAATTGTTTTTGAAATGTAAAAGTACCAACCGGTGTGTAAAACAACGTTTGGTTGTTAAAGAGACCGAGGCCTCTTATTGGCATACTCTCTATTAATATTGGAACCACTTTAACAACTGTGTACGCTGAGTAGACTCCAGAACGAAGTTGTTGGATTTGGCATCGTTTGCTGGATTTGAAGAAAGAGAATGATGATGGATTGGCCTGACACTTGTGTCAATTTGAAATGACTAAAATAGGAGCTGTACCGGCCAATGAGGTTAGCTACCTCTAGCGGACACACTTCTTCGTATTACTATCATGACATTGTGATTGATCGGTGTGCACTCTCTAATTTTGGGAGTATTGGACGTGGTGGGCCGTTAGGGGTTACCACCGGCCGGGAAGGGTAAACTGGTAGTATCCTACCTTGGGCATTGCTTCGCGTGCCTTGTCATACTTTTATCCTTATACGAGACCCCTACGATTTTGGTTTAGTGTTGTCGTATCACGGCGCATCACTGATTTCCGACGTACCACTGGTTGTGTCAAATGCAAACTGTACACCAATGCTTAAAAACGCGTTAAGGGGGATTAAGGTAAAGCCTTAACGCTAAGAAAAATATTTATTTTACTGATTAGACATTATATATATAGCGTATTCTACTATATATAATATTTTGATGGATCCTTAAGAGATGGAAAATCCCATAACATCTCTTGAGTTATTGCACGCACGTTATACACTGGATAGGAAATATGAAATCCCATAAACATCTCTGACGTTATTACACTCATGTTATATGTGCTATTGATTTGACTTACATAAGGATATTTTAGCCCTGACTCGAGTGTTTTGTCTTTTCATTACGCTCGGGTCCGTCCTGAGTTTTTCAGTGCATTAAAGATTATTCTGGAGGATGAAGATGAAGATTTGGTATATTATTATTACTATTATTGTTTCTGCATCATGTTGTCTACTGCATTATATTATGTTCATGTTGTGTATATATAACTCTGATAAAGGTTGTATAAATTATAATCAAATGTATAGTAAACAGCTTCATGAACTGTTTAATTGATTATTATATTTTATCGTTCCACTGTGAGATTCTGTGTTTGTTTCCTTCTTCTTTTCTTAATTTCTTAATTAACCCCGTTGATTATCTACGTTCCGGATTGTTTAAGTTGGACATGTGTGGATTATTGTCAATTTAAACCTTCTGAAATGTGGATCGTCACGTAGACTGTTCAACTCTGTAGCATTCCACTTCATAACCACTTCCAAAACATAGAACAAGTATACTAGTTTTGAAGTGGCATTCGATAAGTAGAACACTTACCAATCCAGGTCTCTTCAAAACTAATTCGACAAATTTTCGGCTAACTCAATTCTTGTTCTTTTAAAAATAAGCGAAAGCTAGAGACGTTTCATAGCATTGCTCTTCCCCAGGGGTTCTCATTGATATGAAGTCGTGAAGCTTTTCGATAACTTCTTAAATTAATATTTGGTCAAGTTCGATAATCAACTAATCAATTATCTGGTCAAGACAATTGCTTATACAAATCACGATTCGTATGCTTAACTCATTTCCGACATTCCAACTTAACTATTTCTCGTCCAAGACTGAAGCCAGGTAAGTTGGTGCACTGATTGCATCAAAGCCTTTCCTAGAAACTTCATTCTTGAATCTCACAAATAGATAAGTTTACCTCGTCGGCTTTTAGTGTTAAGTATAGTATTAATGATTTCCATAAACAAGTAATAAATCACATGATTAACACGTTTCAAACATTTTCCGACTTATTATTCCTCGATCAAGAGGGAAACTGGTAGGTTAGAACTCGATTGCTTCGTCCCTACTCGACGTCAATCTTAACTCTCACAAATAGATAAGCCTACTTCGTTGGCTTTTAGTGTTAAGTATAGTCGATTACTTTTCAGTATAAGCAGTTGAACAATTAACCATTTGGCCATTAAGCAATTTTTAACCCTTTTTGAAAACATTAGTATATACTTTTAAAATACTTACAATAGGTTTTAAAAATTTTATCCAAAATATTACTTTAAAATAACAAATTTACAGGATTCTTTAAAACTTGAAAAGAACATGTTTTTTATATATTTTAACAAAATATCCCTTCTTTAAGAATTCACAACTAATTCTTAAAAATTCATAAATACCTCAAACCAATTTTGAAATACTTTAATATGAGTTAGTAAACACTTGTAAAAAGAATCATAAAATACTTAAATTTAAATATCTTTTCAAACCTTTTAAAGTCCAAAATCAAAGCTAAACGAGGCAGTTTTGCACAAGTGAAGTTTTTGCCACTTTTTGAGACGTTACTTAACTTTTTACTATCCAAAATTTTAATAGCCACAAAAATACATATAAAGCATTATAAATATGGCAAGAAACATCTAAGGAACTCTCTACAAAGTTCCATAGAAATCGCCAAAAAAAAGGCAAATCACAACTACATCTATAACGACTATTGTTATAAGTGCACTTTCAAATCCGAGTCCAATCTAAACCAAAGTCCATATATCACCTATATGCTTTGTTCAAGGCCTAGTCATATGTTATACAAGTCTGTTTAAGTCCAATCCACCTTCGTTCAAGTCCATATACATGGATCACACATGTCACTTACTTTCAAAGCAAGAATTCAAGCCAATGTTTCAACATATGTCAACAACAATTCAACCAACTTAAACACAATAAATAACAGACATATATGTGTTTTATTTTCATTCATAGTGACATGTTAGCTCATCTTTAGCCTCACAAAAAACCAAAATTAGTATGGGGTAAGTCGCTCGAAGATTTTGCAGTTTGGCTCGGGAAAAATTAGTATGGGGCCCGGGTTTTGTTATATATGAATTTAACCTGAGTTTAAAGAGTGAAACAAAAGTGGAATTAACAACATTTTGAAAAGTATAAGCTAGTCAAAGATAAGTATTAAACCCAGTTTTTCAAAACAAAGTGTTAACAAGTTTCAACAAATTTCAAGGATAAAAATGTTTGAGTTAAATATTTTAAAAATTGTTTTGTTTTAAAATAATATTGTGTTAGGTCGATTCATTTAAATTAATATTTTCAAATGAAATTTTAATGATGTAATTAAGCAATTAATTAAGGAAAATGGTTTGTCTTAGATTTATAAAGGCTTTAAGTAATTAGAGGATTAATTACTTAATGTAAGGATTAATTAATTAATAAATTAAGGGTTATAAATTAATTAGAGATTAATTAATTGGAAATTAGGGATTAATTAATTAGAGATTAATTACTTAAATGATAATTACTTAATGAAAGTAATTAAGGGTTAATTTGTTAAGGGTTAATTAACTTAATTAGTAATTATAGGATAATTAATAAATAATTAAAGGTTAATTAATTGAGGATAATTAACCAATGAGATAATTACTTAATGAAAGTAATTATGGATAATTAATTTAGAGTGGAAAATAGGCACAAGGACAAATTTTCATAAAATTTTTGGCTGAAGGACAACAAGTTTTATTTTTAGGCTGAAGGACAAACTTTGAAAGATAATTAGGCTGAAGGACAATGCTAATACAACTAGCATTTTGTACAATGTAAAACTGGATATAATGCTAGTTATAATTAGCATTTTGTACAATGTTTGCACTGTACAAAATGCTAACTATATTTAGCATTGTCCTTCAGCCTAATTTTCTTTCAAAGTTTGTCCTTCAGCCCAAAAATGAAACTTTGTGTCCTTCAGCCTAAATTTTTTTTAAAGTTTGTCCTTGTGCCTAATTCCCTCAAGTATTAAAGAATGATTAATTAATGTTTGTAATTAATTAATATTGGGTAAGCGGATTTAAAAGCAATTAAATTAATTAGAAATGGTACAATTAATTTATCTTGCTTATAGATGATTAAGATTTATTTAATGACTTAGATTATTTGATATCTCTGATATGTGATTTGTGATGCTTTGTGATATGAGATACCTTGGTTGAACTATGATATTGTGGGTTATCTATCTGAGATAAATTGTTGTGTGAATATGAAATCCTGAATATAAAATTGTATTGTTTATACTTAAACATTGGGCTTAAAGAATAACATTGGATTTGAAGAGACCGGGATCGGGTATCAGTAAATACCCAAAACCACTTCGATTTTTAATCTATAGTAATTCTCTATAGATTTGATATGTGAAGTAAATAGGCTGGAGTGGAATAATTAAGTAAACTGGAGCATTGAAACTAAGTAACGGTACTTAGATATTACTTGGTGAAATAAGTGATTGACTATAACAGGTTAAGAAACTCGTAGTGAGGTACGAGTTACCCCGGGTTTTCAAATATGTCTTATAATTCTGTATATTAAAGTTATATGGGTTTACTCACGCTGGTTTCCAGCCTGACCCGGGTGTTACTTTGTGGTAATGCTCGGGTCAGACCGAGTATTACAGATTTTCAGGTAAGGACGTTCTGGAACTCAGGAGGCGAGCTGGATGGCAGGAACGTATGGAGTGTTTCCACTGTGATATTATTTCTGTTTATCTGAGACATGTGATTTGTATATGTCCAGTGTTTGTGTATGTGTGTAACTCAGGTGTAAAAATGTAATTGACAGATACAATATTCATTGTAAACTGTTATTATTTGATATTATATTTTGATCTACTGCGTTTTGTGAGAATCGGTGCTGTATTTCTGTTTCTTCTTCTTCTATCTCTTTCTTCTTTTCCTAACTATCTGGAATTTTCGCGATCGAAAATTTCGGGTCGTTACATTTGGTATCAGAGCAAAGGTTAAGCGAGAACCTTGGCTCTGGTGGGTGTACTCATAAGGATAGGGTCAATAGTACCCTAGAATGAGTTGAGTGAGTATATATATATATGAGAGCGTACTTGTTATTTTCTTATATAAAGATTTTAAATGATTTTATATAAGAATATATTTTGATATATATAAAGCAATATTCCTTAACCAATAAATGTTAAGGTAATTGGTTGTTAAATTATTGGAATTAAATTAAGAGGTAATAGAAATACAACCAAATTGAAATTAAATAAAGGTAAGTTTAAAATGGATTCAAACTGAAATTAAATCTTGAATTTGGGGAAAAGTTTCATAATAAAATAATAATGAATTGGTTTCCAAATATGATAATCTTGGTTATTATCAAAAATGATTGTTGTGTTTAATAATAAGATGTGTATTAATGAGTAAGCAAAATAAAATGTTTTAGATAAGTATGACTTATAAATTGGAACTGAAGATGATCTAGATTGTGAAGTTTTAAATCTAAGCCAGAAAATTTAGAATTTGTTTCAAAGTGCTAAAAGAAATAATAAATAAGTATTATTTGAATAAAAGGGACTTGTTGCAAACAAGGGTTGTTTGAAAATTTGTTTTGAATTAAAAACCAAAGGTTATTTAAAATTTAAGGATAACTTAGTGTGTAAAGGAAATAATATGTATATATGAGGAATATACATAATATCAAAAATGGTTTGAAATAAACTCTAAATGTTGAGTTTTAAATTTGAAATGAGATGTGATATCCAAGGTGATAAGTTTTTGAACTTATAAGATTATTAATGAGAAGTTTAAAATTTGAAATGGGAATTCAAATTGGGTAAGGATGGCTGGATTAAGTAAATTGAATTTAACTTTGGGAAAGTTAAATAAGTTAACAAGCAACCTGAATTGGAAATTTCAAGATGAAATTGAGATTTAACTTGGGGAGTTAAATGGTTAATTTGAATTGGGAGTTTGTGTGATCTCAAAATGGGTTTGAGATCTGGAAATTGGAAATGGGTGGATGTTTTAAAATAAATTGGATGATATCATCCTAGTGTTATTAATAGTCTTTAAATTGTGAATTGGATTTGTTTAAATGAATGAGGAATGAAGTGTGGTAATATATCCATTATTGTGATAAAAGGGAAATTAAACTTTAATTTGAAATTAAGGGTATGGAATTACCTTGAACTGAAAATTTGAATGTTAAGAATTGAATTTGTAAATTAAAATTGTTTAAGAACTGGTTTCAAAACTGGAAGATAAAATTGGGTAATAAATTGAATTTTTAAGATAAAATTATTTTGGACTCTTATTTGAACTTTGAAATA
This sequence comes from Allium fistulosum, assembly GCA_030737815.1. Taxonomy (NCBI): domain Eukaryota; kingdom Viridiplantae; phylum Streptophyta; class Magnoliopsida; order Asparagales; family Amaryllidaceae; genus Allium; species Allium fistulosum. The sequence goes on along the minus strand of CM060907.1, from coordinate 675,402,981 downwards.
AGTTAAGTAAAGATAATTTAAAATGGAATTTTGAGAATTGGACTCAGAATTAAATTAATTAAAGATTTGGATTATTGATTTAAAAATAAAGGTTAATCTGATTTAAGGGGTTAAATCAACATTTGAAATTTAACTCGAATTTATATAATTCGAGATGGTTTAAGGTTGAGATTTAGATTTCATTAGTTCAAATTGAATTTAGTTTGAATTAATTAGAATCGAAGATGGATAAGTATAAAATTCAAATGGGAAATTTGAATTGGATTAATTTGAAATAAAATTGAAGATTGAATGAGTTCAAATTCAAATGGGAATTGGGATTAATTCATATAGAAAATGAAATGATTTGAAATTGAAGTGGATTCAATTTGAAATTAGTCTAAATTAATTGGAATAATTTGGAATTGTAATTAAAGTGAATATGTTTAAAATCAAATGGAATTTGATTTGAATTTGGAAAGAAATTGAGGTTAATTCAACTTGAATTGGGGATAAATCAAGTTCAAGGGAAATTGAAGTTATTCAAATTAGAATTGAGTCAATTTAAATGGAAGTGGAAATTTAAATTGAATTGATGGGGAATTGAACAGTTTGACTCTGGACTATTTTCAAAATAAATTGTTTTAATATAAATCTATTTTTCCAAACTATTTACTACACAACTTTTCTTTTTAAACCTAAAACTATCTTAAGCTTGTTTTACAATTACTTTTGGAACTATTTAATAATTTTACAACTGATTTATAAACTAATTACTGTTTTTCAATTATTTTATAAATAATTACTATTTTTCAACTATTTACAATTACATAACTATTTTATAGCTATTTTACAAACTAATAATTATTTTTCAACTACTTATCTATTTTTAAAATTTTCAAGCTATTTTCTAAATATAAACTGGTCGGAGTTTAAACTATTATTGATTAAATACCCAACTGAGATAAGAATTGAAGTGATAATCCAAATGGGGATTAAGGCAAATGTGAATTAGTGAATAAAATCAAACTGAGGATGAATAGAAAGGAAATTGATTTAACTGATAATCAATGAAGATAAATACGTAGGATGTACGTATATTATTCTATTCGCATAGTGATTTGATCTAGATTCGAGCACATAATTTCGAGATAGTATTATCGATCCGAGTTGGGATTTTTTTTCATTCGATTTTTGACGGCGAACCTGGATGTGGATTTTTGATTGGTTCTGGAAATTCTCTATCATAGTTGTGACCTATGCAAGGAGAATAACGGTTTCTGATCAAGAAACCAAATCTGAGTCCGCACTAGGAAGTCGGGTGGATAATAGTAGTTCGGAAGTGGAATTGTGTGATCGAGTGAGCGATCAGATTGATATAGCGTATGAATGGTATGTGTACATCGTACGGGTTTGAATGAAATTGATATTGAAAATTTATGGATAAGAATTGTAAAATGGTCTTTGAAATGAAGAGTATATCTTGTGAAATATATGATGGGGTAAAATGGAAATTGGAAATTTCTATGATTAAAGATTCACTTTATGAAGAAAAGTAATGTGATTAATAACTTTATAAAAGAGTAATCAAATTTGAATATTTGATTTGGAATAAACAAAGTTATATATCTTTGTTATATATGGTAAACTCCCCTTGTTGAATCTATTGACAGAAGAAAAGGGCTTTGAAAGTATTTGAAGTATAAAAGTGAATTTATACAAGTATGAAGTGATTCAAAAATTTCCCAAGGTTATTATATATATATGTATATATAAAGGATTTTTTGAAAATGATTTTGGGAAAAAGTTTTGGGAACCTATGGATTTCTAAAAAGGCTTTTGATTTTTGAGGAAAATCAAATTTGGAATTTGGAAAGCCTAGTTTGTGAATTATCGATTTTGGGATAATCGATTTTGAGAAAGGAGATTTATATGAAATTCATACTTGGTGTATGATTTGGAAAATACTATATGTGTATAGTATAAAGTGTTTTGGAAGTGGCTCTGGGGAAAAAGGCGCTCCCTTGAATGAACTTCTCAGGAGTGCCACAGTGTGGTACTGCCTTGAGCCCTAAGGGGGGTTCTAAAGTTGATCCTGTGAGGAGTCCGGACAAACTAGTTCCTGAGGATTGTTGGGTAGCGAAAGTCGAGGGCGCTGATGCCTACAGGGGCATTTGGGTTATGTTGTGACGACAGTGTAACTCGATGTCGCAGCGATCTACTGTGTGTGGACCATAGCGGAAATCGTGTGGAGGATGAGTGCCAATAGTCTACACTTGATTTTGTCGGGATGGCAACGTAACATCGGTAGACTACGATCTATGGTCGAGTGGAGGAGTTTCATTCTTTTGGCAGCGAAATTCGAGGGCGCTGATGCCTACGGTTATATGGGTTTTTTCTGTGATAGCAACGTAAAGCCCGGGTATAACTGCGATCTGTAGCGGGTTCCATGGTGTAATCGAGGGGCGCAGAGGCCTACAGTTATCTATGGATTTTGCCAGGATGGCAACGTAACCATCGAGTTAACTGCGACCATGGATGGGGGTGATGATTTCCGGAGCATTCTCACCAAAGATATTTCCTCTATTTTCAAACTGTTTTCTATATTTTCAATAAAATTATTTTCCAAGTATTTTCACTGGGTGTTGGAAACGGGTTTACCAAGTACTTATAGATTTTCAGTCCTACGCCTGATCAACGTATGACCAAATTTCTGTGAGAACAAGGATGGACTTGTTGAGACATCGAGTATAAAAAAAATTATAAAAAAAACGATTTTGATAATATTATGTAAATTTTTAGTGTTTTAAAATTTTGAAATAAAAAGAGTAGAGAGTTAAGAATGTTTAAAGGATAATTTAACTGATAATTCTCAGTATAATTTAAAATTCTTTCTTCCTTTTCGGGGATGAAAAGTTCTAAAGGGGGGGAATGTGACAGCCCGGATTTTTTTTAACATCTGTAAATTGGGTAATCTACTGATTTAGATTATCAAAATATTAATTTTGATTGGTCAAACGAATAAGTTTCTGATAATTAAAATATCGGGACATATATATAATTGGATTTGAAAATTAAAATAAATATTGAACCATAAAATATCTAGATGCGATAAATCTTATAGGAAATTTTATTTTGGCTGTTAACTGTTTATATTTATGTGTATATGTGTGTGTATTTTGGAAGAAAGTTATGATTTGGAAATTCAAAATAAAAACTCTCAAATAATAAAATTAAAGTTGTACCTTATTAACATTTGATCTAAATATATATATGAATGTAATCTAGATAATAATGCTTATAATAAAATCAATCTTATCAACACTAAATATAAGTATAAAAATATATGAATATAAATTAAGTGTTTGATGGTTTAAGCTTAAAATAGAAATAAGTATATAAGATAAAATATATGGTTATATGAAGCATAAAGTAAGCACATAAGGTATAAAGCAAAACCAGGCAAGAAATGTATGTATGTGAATTAAGATATGCAAGGTAATAAGAAAAAAAAAATTATATGTATATACATATCAATGGATATCCATGTAAACATGGAAGGAGACATGCATTAAATGCCTATGCCATCAAGCACATAAAACATCCCATCTCAACTTTAACAAATCATTTCATGTTTTTCAAAATCTTGTCCGGTCAAGGAAAAAAATCTCTGAGCAAAGAAAAAAATAATATATATATATATAAGATAAACAAAACAGAAAACTTGCTGTAGAATGCAGCCTATCTCTTCTATATATATATATATATATATATATATATATATATCTTTACCTTGTTTCATTTTCTTTCACTCGAATCAAAAATATAACAAAAGGGATCAACATCACTGCATTTCATAACTTAAAGCAAACAGGAACAACTCTACAGAGAAGATCAAAAACAAGCAAGCAGCAGCCTTTCTAGACCATTATTCTCTGTTCAAACATTTTCGTGAGTAAACTACTATCTTGAAACTTTAGTTGATCCGTAACTTGATGTCTGTGATTACTACGTGAAGTGAAGTGGTTGCATAAATGTTAATATATTTAAATATATATGAGTATAACAGATGTTTGAGTATGTAAGCCTATGTATATGTATATGCATCTCTGTTTACATTACAGGTTCCAACCCCTAAATAAAAATTCAATCTCTCCTTATACAATCAAAATTAGGTTATGATATCTAAATGGAACAGGATTGTAACTATATAAAATCAATTTTAAAAATAATTTCGAGTGTTTACGTTGAATGTTTATTTCAAAAATAATAAATAATCAGAGATCATCCAATATAAGTCAAAAATCAATGATTATAATTTCCTGTTTTGATTTCACAACCAGATTCGAATTGGAAAAATATGATTTTTGATAACCATTTTAAATTTTTTAAATTTGTAATTTGTGGGAAATTTCAAGTTGAACGCAAAACTTGTTTTTGTCGATTCTCGTCGATCGGCGACAAATTGGATGTCGTGATCATTGGTGAAGGTAACTGGGGGGTCGATGAGGTTAGGAAAAATAATCAGAAAATTTCCCGATCATTAGAGTGGAGACACGGTGTTGATTTAGGGTTAAGTAGCAGTTTTGGTCGTCGATGTTTCGTGAGTTCGTGCGACATCCACAGTTGATCGTAAGCGACCGGTCCAAGGGGGATTGATGCGTAAGGATGTGAAGTAGCTTGGGGTTGAATCGCGTGGCTCCAGGTGGTCAGAGGTGATGGCGCGGGGGAGTTTTGTTGTTCGAGTTTGGGTTCTGATGGAAACGCACTTGCTCGATTTTGATTCCCAGCTGAATTCAATAATCTTAGTGTTCGTGATGATGGAGAAGATGATCGGCGATGTGCTGAAGCCGGCGTAGATGATCGGAGTTGCTCCGATCATGTGTGCACGTGGACGCATGCATTTTCGAATGTCTGGTGTTGTTGAAAATTTGGGAAGATGAAGTCGTCTCGGGTTTTTGCTCGAAATAAATCATGTTTGACTCGAAGCAATATAGCAGGGGTAAGTCGCTTGGGGATTTCGTAGTTTGGCTCGGGTAAAATTGGTATGAGGCCCGGGTTTTGTTATATATGAATTTAACCTGAGTTTAAAGAGTGAAACAAAAGTGGAATTAACAACATTTTGAAAAGTATAAGCTAGTCAAAGATAAGTATTAAACCCAGTTTTTCAAAACAAAGTGTTAACAAGTTTCAACAAATTTCAAGGATAAAAATGTTTGAGTTAAATATTTTAAAAATTGTTTTGTTTTAAAATAATATTGTGTTAGGTTGATTTGTTTAAATTAATATTTTCAAATGAAATTTAAATGATGTAATTAAGCAATTAATTAAGGAAAATGGTTTTGTCTTAGATTTATAAAGGCTTTAAGTAATTAGAGGATTAATTACTTAATGTAAGGATTAATTAATTAATAAATTAAGGGTTATAAATTAATTAGAGATTAATTAATTGGAAATTAAGGATTAATTAATTAGATATTAATTACTTAAATGATAATTACTTAATGAAAGTAATTAAGGGTTAATTTGTTAAGGGTTAATTAACTTAATTAGTAATTAGAGGATAATTAATAAATAATTAAAGGTTAATTAATTGAGGATAATTAACCAATGAGATAATTACTTAATGAAAGTAATTATGGATAATTAATTTAGATTGATAATTAAAGAATGATTAATTAATGTTTGTAATTAATTAATATTGGGTAAGCAGGATTTAAAAGCAATTAAATTAATTAGAAATGGTACAATTAATTCATCTTGCTTATAGATGATTAAGATTTATTTAATGACTTAGATTATTTGATATCTCTGATATGTGATTTGTGATGCTTTGTGATATGAGATACCTTGGTTGAACTGTGATATTGTGGGTTATCTATCTGAGATAAATTGTTGTGTGAATAGAAATCCTTAATATAAAATTGTATTGTTTATACTTAAACATTGGGCTTAAAGAATAACATTGGATTTTAAGAGACCGGGATCGGGTATCAGTAAATACCCAAAACCACTTCGATCTGTAATCTATAGTAATTCTCTATAGATTTGATATGTGAAGTAAATAGGCTGGAGTGGAATAATTAAGTAAACTGGACCATTGAAACTAAGTAACGGCACTTAGATATTACTTGGTGAAATAAGTGATTGACTATAACAGGTTAAGAAACTCGTAGTGAGGTACGAGTTACCCCGGGTTTTCAAATATGTCTTATAATTATGTATATTAAAGTTATATGGGTTTACTCACACTGGTTTCCAGCCTGACCCGGGTGTTACTTTGTGGTAATGCTCGGGTCAGACCGAGTATTACAGATTTTCAGGTAAGGACGTTCTGGAACTCAAGAGGCGAGCTGGATGGCAGGAACGTATGGAGTGTTTCCGTTGTGATATTATTTCTGTTTATCTGAGACATGTGATTTGTATATGTCTAGTGTTTGTGTATGTGTGTAACTCAGGTGTAAAAATGTAATTGACAGATACAATATTCTTTGTAAACTGTTATTATTTGATATTATATTTTGATCCGCTGCATTTTGTGAGAATCGGTGATGTGTTTCTGTTTCTTCTTCTTCTATCTCTTTCTTCTTTTCCTAACTATCTGGAATTTTCACGATCGAAAATTTCGGGTCGTTACAGGTCTGCGCCCGTCGTATTATGCAATATTATAATAGACCCAAAAGATTTTACAATGTTTTAAAACCGTTGTAAAAGTCGTTGTAGTAATAATTTTTTACAACGGTCCATAGTCATTACAATAGGATCTTTTACAACAATTTTTGCTCGTTGCAATACGATCTTTTACAATTGTTTTTGCCCGTTGCAATAGAGTCTTTTACAACTATTTTTGCCTGTTGTTAAGAAATTCAAATGAGAAAAAAATATAAATACTATTACGTTACACTCATAAATTTAAAATTAATTTGGAATACAAATTGCGATCCAATAACGGTTTGAATTACACAAACAATAGGAAAACGCAACAGTAACATAAACATTTCACATAATATATTCCATAGTGAAATTTTTCACATAACATAAACATCTCAAGTAATATATACCAAGTTGTTTGTTGACATGCTAAAAATGATCAACGGAGATTATCAAGCCAAAACTAATATTAAAAAAGCTAAATACAAGCAATACAAATGATAATTACAATAGTAATGCTATTTCAATTAAGACAAAGATGAAACAAAAAAATGATTAGAAACATACAAATGATCAGAAGAAATTATATGAACGCACCATGTCACCAAAATTATGTGCAAATGCTTATGATTTAGTTCTTGCTATTCCACTTGATGTTGCTTATTCCGTTTAGCCACTATCGTCAGAAATCAAGCTTCTCCTTCTCCCATCACATTTCAGCTGCTCCCCTGGTCACCATTGTCAGAAAATTGATAGCATTAGTCAGGCAATCAGGGACTCAACTGGATACTTACCATGGAGTGAGTGCAACAACCACAAATTGGGAAATAGTCAGCTTCAAAATGTATGCTTCTCTAAATGACTCGACTTAATTTCTAATTTGTTATTGCACTCTGTTGAAGAAATTTATTATCCTTTTAATTTTGTTATCTAATAGGAAAATACTATGGAATGGATTATTTCTAGTAATTAAATATATTCCTTATATGAAATCCTCCTACCTTTCTTTGTTGCAGCCTAAAAGTTTTAACATACACACACATATACATATATACATAATATTGGAAGACAATTGAAAATAGGGACAATATTATGACATCAACCTAAATGCAAGGGACACAACATACATGTGTGAATTTCCATCAGGTTAAAAAAACATTTGCACGGCTATGTGACTATGTGAGCTATCTAGATGTCACAGACCATTTTTTTATTCCTCTAACCTTGGGTTCCATGCTGGATCAACCACAATAACACGATTTGCTTTTGTTAGAGTAAGACCATGCCCTCTAACTTGTGATGTCAAAAAAAATATAGAAGCTCCACATCCCTCTTGAAAATCCTGAAAAGAAAATACAAGTGGTACAACATTGATTAAACTGTCTTAATTGATTAAAATGTAAAATTGCAAATGATATGGACCTTCACTATGCTTTCTCTGTCTGCAATTTTTGTTGTGCCATCAGTCCGCAAAAACGTATATCCTGCAACAGTGATTGCTTCCTACAGAACATGTGCAAAAAAATAAAACGTAACAAAATAAAGATCCAGTAATCCAAAGAAAAGAGAAGGCTTTTGATTCTGTTGTATCATAATATAAGGAATCGACAATGTTTATTTGGATTAATCAAGTATGTTTCTATGTCCTAGATGCAACTAGAATTCACACTGGTGGGTTCGGCTTCCAAAGAGCATGTACAATGTACATAATTTGTTGAGTATACTATTTCAAAAAAAATTGTATGTGTGTGAACGCGGCAGTTATTTTGCATGTCTGTGTGGACACCTGGGAACCGGTATTCAGCTCTAGGTTAAGCGAGACCTTTCATGATTGTACATATTAAGACTTCAACCTATGAGTATGGAAATAAAAAATTCCTCCATAGAACAGCAAAGCAATCTACCATTTAATGTGGAAAGCCATGAAGATGAACTTGATTGATTTATTCATGCTAATGCCCATTCAACGCGAAATAAAATCTATGTACCGGTTGTAAATTAATGCAAATTACAAAACCTAAAATGAAATGTATAAAAAAGGATCCATCAAACTTCTAACATAACCAAAATTGCGTTAAATCTTGTCAGTAACTTCAACCTGATACATAGTAACTAAAAATACCAAACTCCTATAGTGCACTCGACCAAGTTCAGGCTTGTCTAGTTTAGATATCCATTGTATTGCCGATTCATGATTTGCTAGGCAAGTACCCCAATGCAGAGGCATCAATGGATTTGATTTTGATTTGTATCCAGTCTTATAGTTAAATAAAAGAATTTCTTGATTCATTTATGACTGGAATTTATAAAAAATTATATTAATAGAATAATGCTCAACCAATTAGTTAATAAGTGTAATATTTTTTACACAATTATGCATGTAACAAGCATGCATATTAAGGCAAAATAATACCTGGATAAGATTCAACATTTTCCGTGTTTGGGACAAGGTTAATACAGTATGCCCTTCGACAGTCAAATTATCCCGTTTATAGAAAAATATTAGCATCTGAGTTTTAGACTTCCACGCTATCTATGGAAAGTAAGAATAGTAATCTGACAAGCAAAGTCATTATGAAAGCATATTTTGCAAGACTTCAATGCTAAGAAACATACTGTTAATGCAGCTAATGGCGAGCCACCATCTAGAGATGAATGGACCCTGTCATTTTGCAAAAAAGCTTCATAATGTTGTCTCTATATCCAAAGAAAAAAATTGTTGCCCTTTGTAAATTCAATTTAGAATAATATATTATACAAATGAAATATCACTAATAAATAAGAATCAAGACTAAAAATACCCGACACTTAGTCAATCTTAGCCAGACAATCAACTCATTCATTTTTGACAGTTTAATGTTAGTTGAATCGTCTTCACCAAACACCCCACTCTTTAAACGTCGCAACCTCTACCATAGATGTAGACCCAAACAGAGAAGAATCGTGACCTCCACCATATATTAGTCAGTCTATGAGAGGAATCAACTGGGAAGAGGAGTTCTACATATGGTAAGAAGAATCGTAACCTCCACTATAGATGCAGATTCGAAACTACGAATGGTGCAAGAATGTTATCGATGTTTTGGGGAGAATGTCTAGTATTGAAAATTTGGTTTGGAACCAAACAAAATTTGGGTTGGAGCCAAAAATCTTGGATTGGAGCCAAAATAAAAACTAGTTTATGTAAAATATAATGTTAGAAAATAAAATCTTTAAATACAAAGCAATACTTTGTATCATACATAGTTGCAATAATTTGAATCATACACAAGCTTAAATTTTGTTAACATTTCTAAATTTTTTGAAATTTTAAATATTTTATAGAATTTTAAATTAATTTTAAACTCGAATCTTTTTATTTTTGAATTTTATGAAAATTTAAAAAAAATTGTTATAAATTTTATCAATATTTTAAATTTTATTTTACAAAATTTCAAATTTTTTAGAATATTAAATATGATTATTAATTATAATCATTAAATATAAAATAATAAATATTACATCTTAATTATCAAATATTAATTACTAATTACTTAATGGTAATTAATAATTATTAGTTATTAAAAATTAATTAATTATTAAATACTAAATATTACCTCTTATTTATTAGTTATTAATTGTCCAATTTTATGAAAATTTTTAACTTATTATAGAAATTTTCAAGTTTTCAATTTTTTTGAAATATTACTTCTTAATAATAAATATTTAGTAGTTATTACTTCTTATTATTAATTATTTAATATTAATTATTAAATTTTAAAAATAAATATTTAATAGTAATTATATAATAATAATTATTTAATAGAAATTATTTTTTAATAATTATTTAATAGTAACTAACAAATTTTACAAAATTTTAAATTTTCTAAAAGTTTTAATTTTTTAACATTTGAATTTTATTAAAATTTCAAAATTTTGTTTTTGAATTTTTATGAAATTTTAAAATTTATTATAGAACATTTCAATTTTTTTGAAATATTACTTCTTATTATTCATTAATTAATAGTAATTATTACTTCTTATTTATTAGTTATTAATTATAATTTATTACTTCGTAATTATAATTGAATATTATTTATTAATTATTTGATATTAATTATTCAATAGTAGTTATTTAATATTAATTATTGATTATATTTGTTAAATATTAATGTAATTAATAAATATTAACTATAATTTACTAATTATTAACAATTAATTAGTAAAGTATTAAATATAAAAAATAATTATTGATTATAGATAATAATTATTAATTATAAATTATTTATTAATAATCATTGGTTAAAAATTATAAATAATCACCTAAGTTTTCATTTATAAATAATTACATATCTAAGTTTTCATTTGAAAATTAACATTTATTACAACTGGTAAACTAAAAAGGTTGTAATATGTATTTATTACAACTAGCAAAAAAAAGGGTTGTGAAAATTAACATCTATTATAACAGACAAAATAAAATGGTTGCAATAGGCATATATTACAACGGCAAATGAAAAACATTGTATTAGGTATCTATTACAATGAGCAAAGAAAAATTTGTTAAAAAGTGGCATCTATTAAGGCATGATAAAACAGTTATAATAGGTTTCCATTACAACGAACTTTTTTTGGACACTTGTAAAAACGCCGTTGTAATATGGTAATTTTATTGTAGTGTTACTTAAGCTTTGTAAATTTGTGAATAATATACAAGGGTGTGGCTCTCCTTATATAGAGTAATAATGATGTTCTTTAAGCTTGCCTCCACTCCCCCTTCATGCCATGAAAGACTCACCTCACATCATGTGACGCCTCACCTCTATACCCACGCTAGCCAAGAACACTACGGTGTAGTGCTGTCAACTAGCACGGAGAATAAGGCTGTTGAGGAGCGACCATCCGTGTAACTTCTTTGTGCGAGCACCGATATGTCAGATAGTATAGCATGCATTTCATTTAAGGAGGAAATCCGACATACCGATGCAAACTCAAAGCTATCACGCAGTGGCTATATATAATCTTCGGAAACAAACATAGAAATCAACATAACATCAATCAGTCACAGACATCCATATCACAAAGGTGGAAGAAGATATGAATATATAACACATGAAAGTGTACATCAGAGTAGTGGTCAAACAAGATCCACATAATACAAAATAATAGCTACAAGCTACACAAAAGAATAAGTATACATCACGGAGTCTATATCCCAATGTATACAACAAAAACTACTAATCTAAGTAGTTAGCCAAAAGTCAGAGTAATCCTAGAAGAGAAGTCAAGCAGAAGCACCTGTAACATCTCGGTCTGACCCGAGTATTATTTCATAAGAAAATAATAAACGGATCAGTCTAGCTATAAATATCAGATGACATGATATAGAATAAAAGATATGGCATAAACATGTAATAACCATAATGGCATACTTCTGTAAGTATGTAATTGAAAATCAACAAGAGATTAATCAATATCACAAGAATCTTCTCAAAGATAAATAGGGTATCATACCCTAAGCTTGTATTCATAACAAGCCAATGACACACAAATTCACCAATGCGCAAAAATTGATAAAACTTATCAATGGAAATCACGAAAATTGGTGAAGCACAAAATTCCAGAAATCATCTCAAGAAATCCAGAAATCACAAGAAGGGGGAGGCCTATCACAAAACGGGAGTATGAAAACTCACCAACACGTGTAACATAAGACAAGACGCTATCTCATGGTAGCTAACCATTAATTTTGAGGCGAAGCTCCACAAGAATGGCCCGAAGACCGTAGGGCGCTACCCCACATATGTGATGTAGAAACATCACACAAACGGGGTTTAGTCTCCCTCGTAGACAAAGAGACATCGCACAATTGCTAGTCTAAATCACAAAAATGATCGTCATGATCATCAAGAAGTGTCAATCACACCAAGCTAGTAAATATATGAGTTTAGCTTCATGTCCCATAACCACTTGCTTAACTTAAATATTTACGAACAAACTGTAGATCTTCACTAGAAAATTGTCACAAAAGGTTCAGTCGAACAAGTCCAAGAATTAACCGACGAAGTGAACGCAAGCGTTTCATACCACCTGTTTTACTAACTCGTTTAATTAGATTTCTCATCCGAGTGAAGTAAAGACTTGTATATACTAATAGATTGGAAAACGGTTTTAGGAAAAAGAGCTTCGTAATAAAAATAGAGTTGAAATCGTTTTGATGAAAGAGCTTTGATATTTACTACTAGTATTAAAACCTTCATGTTTTTAAAGTGACAAATCACAGAAATTGATTGTAGAATCAACAAGTCACAAAAATTCACGTTTGAAGACGTGAATGAAATCCAAAGAAATCAGCTCAAAATGCATCAAAGTGGAAGTTCCCCTGCGACATAACAAAATTCATCACAGGAAGGTGGCACGATCTAACACGGCCGAGCTAAAGATGCAATGGAACGACCTACAGGTCAAGCGACCTAAGGCAAAATAGGTCGAGCGACCTAGTGGTAACGAGGTCATACGACCTAATGGAAGTGAGACCAAGTGACATGAGCGAGCGACCTAAGGTCTTACCAGGTCGTGCGACCTAACGTGTTGCGACCTAGAGGTCGAGCGATTTAAGGGGTCAAGCGACCTAAAGACAAATGAGGTCCAACGACCTAAAGGGAATAGGGTCGAATGACCTAAGGATGGTGCGACCTAAGTGAGCAAGCGACCTAGCGAAAGCAGGCCGAGCGACCTAGGGACAGAACGACCCAACGAGTCACGACCTAATGTGGCGCGACCTAAACCTTGGCGACCTAAATGGACGAACGACCTAAGGTACGAACGACCTAAGGGGCCAACGACCTAAGTGTTGAAACGAGCTATGCCGCGCGACCTAGGGGGAAACGACCTATAGCCAGCATAACATTTCCACGTCGAGCGACCTAGCGAGGCAGAATGACCTAACTGCAGTTTTTTCGCCAAAAACACTAAAAATTGGGATTTTTCACCAATCCAATCCAAACCAAATGCAAATGCTCATGCTAAAGTGATAGGAATTCATTCCCAACAATCCAATATGGTTATAGACAAGAATGTGAGATAAAAATCTCACCTTTTCATGGAAATTGATGGAGATGAAGCTTGAAAGCAAAGTAAGAACAATAACAAGCTTGAATTAATGTCTTCACTTGAATTTGGAGTAGATGTTGGATTAGCAATGAAGACTAAGGCTTTGGAGTATTAATTTCCCATTCCCTCCACCATTTTTGAAGAAGCTTTAGAGTTAGGAAGTGAAGAATGATTTTATGAAGAGGAGAGGGGGTTGGGCTAAGTTAGTAAGGGCAAAAGAGTTCAGCCCAAACCAAAGCCCTAAGCGGAAAAAGTGACAAAATTCCACTATCTCCAAACATATCGAAGTTTACACTCAAAAAGATCGCAAACGTCATTTTGAACTCAATGGTGGTGGTCTCGAGTCCTAATTTGACCGTATGCAAAAAGTAGATTTTCGGACTAAGATCCGATTAACGATAAAATATTTAAATAAAATGTTTAAATATAAAATCGACAAATATGCGGGTTGTTACAGACTCCCCTCCTTAAAGAAATTGCGTCCTCGCAATATATAAGATGGAAATAAAAAGTAACAACCATAAAAGCATATTGACACTAAAGAAATTTGAAATAAGAAGTTCACCTTAAAGAGCATGAGAAAGTAAGTCCGGATGTGTACGCTCGATGAACTCTCTAGATTCCCAAGAGCAATCCTTAGGATTTCAGGACCATTGAACCTTCACAAGCGGAACATCTTTATTTCGAAGTCGTTTGACCTCCGAAGCAATAATTCGAATAGGATGCTGCTCATAAGTTAAATTAGGCGAAACTTCAATCTCTTCCACAACACCGGGCTCAAGTATAGAATCGGAATCCCGAAGACACTTCCGTAATTGAGAAACGTGAAACACGTCATGCATAGCAGAAAATTGAGCTGGTAACAAGAGGCGATAAGCCATGGAACCAATACGTTCGGTGATAGGAAATGGCCCAATATATCGAGGAGCTAACTTTCCCGATCGACTGAAACGTACTACACCCTTCATAGGGGAAACACGAATAAATACAAGATCTCCAACAGAAAATTCTAATTTCCTTCTTCGATTATCGGCATAGGATTTTTGTCTACTCTGGGCTTCTTTCATCCTATGACGAATAAGTTCAATCTTTTCTGTGGAATCACGAATAAAGTCCGGACCTAAAACCAGCTTCAAGCCAACAAGAAGGAGATCGGCATGGACTTCCATAGAGTGCCTCGAAAGGCTCCATACCAATACTAGATTGGAAGCTATTATTATAGGAAAACTCAACGAGAGAAATATGATCTTCCCAACTCCCACCGAAATCAAGCACACAAGCACAAAGAAGACCTTCAAGTATTTGATTCACACGCTCAGTTTGTCCATCGGACTGGGGATGATAAGCGGTGCTAAAATTAAGCTTCATTCCTAAAGCTTTTTGAAGACTCTTCCAAAATCCACTAGTAAACAATGGATCATGATCACTAACAATGGAGGTAGGGACACCATGCAGTTTAACAATTTCTCTGATAAAGAGTTTGGCCAGAAGAGGAATGGTTCGGTTCGACCAAACGGGAATAAAATGGGCGGATTTAGTAAGTCTATCAACAATCACCCATAAGCTATCATGACCCGAACGAGAATGGGGAAGGCCATCAATAAAATCCATGGAAATTTGGTCCCACTTCCAAATTGGAATTTCCAATGGTTGCAATAACCCACCGGGCCTTTGATGTTCGGCCTTGACAAGTTGGCAAGTCATGCAACACTTAACAAAGTTAGCAATTTCAGATTTCATTCCCTCCCAATAATAAAGTCTCTTCATATCCGCGTACATTTTACTGCTACCGGGATGAATGGAATATTTGGAACGATGAGAATCTTCTAGAATATCTTTACGAAGATCACTAATATTTGGCACTATAAGTCTACCAAATTTTCGAATGCTGCCACGAGAATCAATATCAAAGTCTTTCAAACCTTCAATATCAATTTTATCCTTAATATTTTGGCCAAGAAGAGCCAATTCGGGATCTAGCCTTTGAGCTTCAAGAATGCGGTCTAAAAGAGAAGGATGAGCCTCAAGGCTACATAAAACCAGAGATGAACATAAATCGGATACACGATCTCTAATCTCACAAGTGGATAAAACCTCGAGGTCATGCCATTCGGATATCATCATAGAGACAACCGCTTGTTGCTTACGACTAAGAGCATCAGCAACACGATTTCCCTTTTCAGGAGTATAAAGAATATCAAGATCATAAGAGGCAAGGAATTCGAGCCAACGCTGTTGACGCAGATTAAGTTCCTTTTGAGAAAATAAATATTTCAAAGACTTATGATCAGTATAAAGTATAAATTTCTCTCCCAAAAGATAATGTCGCCAAATTCGAAGGGCGAAAACGATAGCCGCGAGTTCTAAATCATGTGTGGCATATCTAGTCTCGGCTGGCTTCAATTGCCTAGAAGCATAAGTAATAACACGTTCTTTTTGCATAAGAACGGCACCCAAACCAACGCGACTAGCATCGGTGTAAACAACAAAATCTTGATTCCCTTCGGGAATAACAAGAATAGGAGCATCAGAAAGGAGTTCTTTTAATTTCTGAAAAGAAGTTTCACATTTGTCCGACAAAATGTATTTAACACCTTTCTTTGTTAAGCCAGTAAGAGGCACGGCAATTTTAGAAAAGTCCTTTATGAAACGGCGGTAATAACCTTCCAATCCGAGAAAGCTACGGATTTCCGTAACACTCTCTGGTCTCTTCCAATTTTGAATCGCTTTAATCTTTGAAGGATCCACTGATATTCCGGATTTGGAAATAATATGACCGAGAAACTTCACACTAGATTGCCAAAAGTGGCATTTAGAAAATTTTGCTTTTAATTGATTGCTCCTAAGAGTTTCCAATACAATCCGAAGATGCTTTTCGTGTTCCTCGGTTTTAGAATACACAAGAATATCATCAATAAAGATGAGAACAAACCGATCGACGAAATCTTTGAAAACTCGATTCATAAGGTCAACGAAATAAGCCGGAGCATTCGTTAAACCAAATGGCATAACTAGCCATTCATAAGATCCATAACGAGTACGGAACGAAGTCAAAGGAATACTATCCTCTGCAATACGAAGCTGATGAAAACCAGTAGCCAAGTCCAATTGTGAAAAGACTCTAGCACCACTAAGTTGAACAAATAGATCATCAATCCGAGGTAAAGGATATTTATTCTTAATAGTGAGATCATTAAGCTTGTGGTAGTTGACGCAAAGCCTAAGTGTACCATCGGATTTCTTCACGAAAATTGCTGAAGCTCCCCAAGGCGAGGAACTAGAGCGAATAAATTGCTTCGTCTCCATTCAGACAATTGTTTGCGCCTCTCCTCATTCTCTTTATTGGACATGCGATAAGGAGGACGAGTAATAGGTTGAGATTCAGGTGTAAGATTAATTCTGAACTCAATTGCTCGCTTAGGTGGTAATCCTAAAACGGGCTCGAATATGTCAGAAAATTCACGAACAACGTGAATACAAGTAATGACATCTTCCTCATCATCATCATCATCATCATCATGAGGATTTAAAGAATATAAAGATGCAGCCAAAGAGGAATCCGAACCTTTAAGATTAATAGAAATCTACTTTACAGATTGCGGATGTCGAAGATAAATAGTCCGCTCAGGACATAGGATATGAGCTTTATAACGGTTAAGCCAATCCATCCCTAAAATCATTCCAAAGCCTAAATAACGCATGACATGCAAATCGGCTAGGAAAGGCAAATCACATAAAATAATCTCCACATCTTTACAAAGCAAACTAAGAGTTGCGGATCCACCGACCGGATTCACAATTCTTAAAGAAGTCATTAAAGCAACAACACTTAAGGAAAAAGTATCGACAAGTTCCTTTGATATAAAAGAATGGGATGCACCCGTATCAAAGAGAACTCTAATAGGTTGATCACGAAATATAATAATGCCATCAAGGACAGAATGAGACATACCTTGACCGCGAGATGTGTTGCCAGGGGCTTGAGCTACATTTAACTTTCCCTCCTTCTTGCCTTGAAGTCTGGGGCATAAATGTATATAATGATCCGCGCTTTTACAATAGCGACAAGAACGGGGCTTTGAACACTTGTTCGCAAAATGGTCCTTAGAACCACAGTTATAGCATTGCCCGCTACTTGGGGTAGAAGTCTTTGTTGCCGGAGGTGCAGGTTTCCCCTTTTTGTTGGGATAAGGACCTTTGAATTTGTTTGGCCTCTTCTTTTTGTTGAAGTTTGGTTTGGAACCCACCACTTCAACATCACTTTCCCTATCCGCCTCTTCAAGACGAAGAGCGATATCAATGAGTTGGTCAAAAGAAACTTCTAATTTTAGAAGTAATGGCTTGAGATTTTTATTTAAGCCATAAACGAATCTTTGATTCTTCTTCAATGGGGTATTCAACCCCATATTTAGACAGTGACTCGAAGGATACGACATAATCTGTCATAGAGGATTCACCTTGAACAAGGTCTATGAAATGACGAGCCAATGTCACTTTCTCAGCTTCTGGTACAAATTTCAATTCGAAGCGTTCTCGGAATTGCACCCAGGTGAGATCCGCTTCATTAATTTCAAAAATAAGAAGTTCGTACCAGTCCAATGCTCTTTCTTGGAGCATACTAGAAGCCACCTGAACACGGTGAAGATCGATAAGGTTCATGCGAGAAAAGATTCGATCGCGTGTTCTTAACCAAGCCTGGACCTCAATAATAGTTTCGGAACCCTTGAATGGTTTCCCACCCAAGTTGGTATAATCGTTGCACAAACATGCAAATCCAGACCTAGGGTGAGTATGTTCCTGATTAGGACCAGCTGCCTGAGCATTCTTTACTAAATCAAGAAGCTGTTGAGCAGTCATAAAAACTCCATCCTGGGGAGCAACAGTAGATGGTCCGGCTCTGGGACGGCCTGGTCTAGACATTCTCTTCTTTTAGAAAGAGAGAAGAAGAAAAGTTATTCTCCAAATAAATATCAAGCAAATCTTGATAGATAAACAAAGATACATAAAAGGAAATAGGATAAATTGTAACAACCCAGAGTTTTGCACAGATTTATTATCGTCATTAGACGATTAAAATCACTAGCTAATTGCTGTTGGAGTTTATAAATCTTGTTGAAATTCTTTTTAAAAAGTTTTGTTAGGGATGGGTGGGCTTTAATTTGTATTTTGGCCTACGTATCTTTTGTTAAGGACTGTGATGTTTTTGAAAAGCAACCGTTCCCTCACTCATTCAAACAAGCCCTAGCAAAAATAACAAAGAAAATAAAATGGCGGCCTCGTTCCTCATTTACAGAAATTAGGGTTCTTGTTTTCAATCGAAGCTGAGCCTGTCGACCGATACTAGTTGTTCGCGGGTAGCTTTGTTCGCTTTCTTTGTCGGCCGGCTTTAGATTATCGAGTTCGTTGCTTATGAAATTAGAGCATATAAATCGATGATAATGGTTGCAAGAGTTCGAGCTTCGCTCGTTTTCTTCAATCGACTCGTGGTGCCACGACTTCGAGTGCTCGAGCGAACGAGGGTTTCTTTTTCTTTTCGAACGACTTCTACTTCTTGGGAAAGAGGTGAGTAAACTTATACTCACATCTAGTTCAATTCTCCAGTGCGTGTTTTGGGTTTGAATCCCCTGGTTTTTTTTCGTTCGTATATATTTGAGATGTTTGGTTTTTGAATTAATATTGCCGATGAGGTTGATTGCAACTTATAGGAATCAAAATCCTTGATTTCGTCGTATAATAATTATTTGAATTTGTCGACTGATTTTGCTTGGCTGTCGATTTCCGTATGAATGCTTGATATTGAATTGTACTCCGTGGAGTTTGGCCATACTGTCCACTGTTCGACCTTGTTCGAACTCGTGACTTTTGTGGTTTGGGTTAATTGAAGTTGTTAAAATTTTATCTCAGCTATTTGATTTTGTTTGGTGTTGATGACTTCTCTGATTTTGTCGATTTCATATAATTAATGATGGCTTGATACACACGGCTTTGAATCGCCTTACTCACCCCAGTTCGATTTTCTGGTTCGACTTTGCCACTGCACTTGTTTGTTTTCTTGTGCAGTTTAGCTTGATGTTTTGTTCGAAAGTGACTTTTGTTTGATTTGGTGATATAGTTCATTGCCTCTAGTAACACTTATATTGTTTCACCTGCTGGCGTTGTCATTAGTTTATCGAATTACCTTTGACACTTGTTTATGTTAAGTGCTGTTTCATTCGATTTAGACATGTATGTGCACTCGTATATGTGCATACATGTACTTTTGTAGACTTTGATTATCCTATGGGGTTTTTGATTCGAGCTTGCCTTAGTTCAGTTTTGCTTACTTGAGTGCATACACTTAACTGGGTTGCTTTATTGTGTATATTGTGACATGATACTCGACTGCTGTACTTGTACTCTCTGACCATCTTTGTTGATACCTGAACTGAGTTTGATCATTGTAGTTAAGTTGAGTTGCATATCTTCATGTTCATATGCATTTCTAATTTGAAATTGATACCCAGATTCATGTTGCATATCTTCATGTTCTTATGCGTTAGCACACTTGACCTTGTTTATAAAATTGTTACTGTATCATGTATGACATAGTGGTATTTGTGTCGTTACTGTTGCCTTGAACTGTGCCATCACGTTCAGGTGCATGTTCTATTTAAGTTTGAAATATTCAGTTTCAATTTTGGGCTGTGATGTATTGAACTGATTCATTGTTTTCATACTTTGGACAGTAGTCTGGAGTTGTCCTTGGTGTTTTGTTGTACATATGAAATTGATTCATATGTATGCTGAACGTCGCTTGTTTCAATTGCAGTTTTATTGCGCACTTGTTTCTTGCTTTCTTTTGTTGCAGTTTTGCCTTGGTGATCTTGTTAGTAATTGTAGTTTCAGTGTGACATTTACTTTGTGTTTGTTTCCATATACTTGAGCATTTGGTTGTTCAGTGTAACTTTGGTTTGCATACTTGTTATGCAGTAACCTAAGCAATTGTCATTTGAGGCAGTTTGCTTATTCGTTTTGGTTTATTTTGGAATTGATTGACTTGCAGCTTGATGGTCATATCCACTTGCTGTTGATCCCCATGTGGCTGCAGTTTTGTTACAGTTCTACCCTTGTATGCATTTATGACTGCAGTTTCTTTTTATATGCAGTTGTGGCCCTTGTTGGTTTGCATTGCATTAATACGTTTGGATTTGTTTCTAATTTCCTTGTGTTGAACCCAATATTTGGGTTTGACCTTGTGATCATTTGTGAAATTTCAATGTGTACATGTGTGCACATTGTCCGTGTCTGCCTGCTTTGACATTTGAGGCCGTGGCATTGAGATTTGAATCTTTAATTGATTTTGGGTTCGATGATCTTTTGTGTATTTCAGGATGTAGTGGCGAGGCAGTATACGCGTGCATATACTGCAGCCCTACAGAGTTGATGTTTTATATTGACTATTTTGTTGTTGTTAATTGTCGTAAGGCAATTCTGATGTTTTAAGATTATCTTCATTGAGATTCTTTTCACTTATCTTTGTTGATGATTTAAAATCTGCTGATTTGTTGTCTAACACTGTTTAGTGTTATATCTGCCGTTATCTGATTCTCTTATCGAGAGGTTGGATATGCGAGAATTCTGTGACTGTCGTCTATTTGCTATTTGATTATTATTGCTTCTGTGCATTAATAACTGAGTTTGAATTAGACTGACCCGTGTATTATTTTCTTTTGAATTTAATACTCGGGTTAGACCCGAGTTATTTCAGGTTGTAGATTTCCTGCTTTGAGTTGCTGTTCGGGATATGAAGACTTTTTATATCTTCTGAAGTAGTTTTCGTTGTTTTGTAGAAATCTTGTCATTGTATAGGATGATATGTATTCATGTATATTAGTTAATAATGTACTTGTATACGTAACTTCCAAAGTCGACAGTTGTAGTTGTGTCATATGTATTGTGTCAACTATATTGTAACTGACATCAGTTATATATATATATATATATGAGACTTTTGTTTTATCTGTGTTCCGCATTTATATTATCTGTGTTATTATTATATCTAATGTCCTAAACTATTATGAACCATCGTAGTTTGTTTTATACTGGTAATTGGGTATGTCGATGGGAGTAAATAAGTAAGATGAAAAATGAAAAGTATATACCACTCCTATCGAGGTAACCGATATTAGTGTAAGGCCAACTACGGATGGCCACTCCTATCCAGCCTCATTCTTCGTAATAATAGACAGTATTTCTTTTAATACTCTTTGTTATTATGAGCATAGAGGTGGGGCGTTACAGTTGGTATCAGAGCTTGGGGTTTATGGACATAATATAAAGCATAACTTAGATGGAACATATGTTGCAACTATTAGTCGATGTTTTATTTGTGCTTTGAGTCAAAACTAAAGTTTTGAAATTTTGATGAAGTTTTTAAATATCTTTATTTAAAAATAAAAGTGAAACTGTGTTTTGTTGATTGATAATTTTGTGTTATGTTTATCAGAGTGCGCAGCGGAAACAGTGAAACTGTCTTCGCTGAATACTACTGATAATCCTTTCTGATTTAAAAATCGAATTATGAAATTGAAATAAATTTCATCTGTTGTTTACATAGCTGTGTTTATTTTGTTTCTTTGAGAATTTCGAATCCGAATTGAGGATTCGAAACGACTGCAGTTATGTGATTTTGTTGAGATATTTGCTGGTTTCCTTTTATGCTAATCACATGTTGATTAGATTTTAGTTGTTTTAAATTATCTTCATTAAAGATAATAGAGTAATTTCTTTGTTTATATTGTAGTGTGCGTGCAAATATGAATTGCACGTTACTGCATTAATTTTACGTTGAACCGATGCCTGGTTATGAAACGTATTTTGTTGCCATTATTTTTAGAACGGGATTTTTACATCGATGCTAAATTTTTGAAGCACGGTGTTTTGTTGGCCATATTAATGAATGAAAATTCACTAGTGTTACATTTTGATGTAAATCATTTTGATGAGATTTTGACGTTTAAAAATTACTATTGCTTCGACTTCAGTAACAGTCAAATTTTTGAAAGTGGATTTTCAAGCGGTTATTCCGCAATGCTGATTTTGAGATTCGTTTTACGATATTTGGAGAAATGCAATTTTCTTTTTGAAATTGCTACTGATGTTGTTGCTTTAATCATGTGATTGGAAAATCGTTTTAAAATGAAAAATTGTTTTATAAATTTTTAACAGTTGCGGTTTCAAAAGAATGAGGAAGCGACTTAAACGTTTCAGCAAAATCGAGGATTATGACCCCTTTCTTTTACTGTTTCGCTTAACTCCGGACTTGTCCAGTTGAGAATGTGAATTGTTATTTTTATAAAATAAATAAAAATTGTTTTCAGAAATTTTACAGTTTGCGCTTTCAAAAGAATGAGGAAGCGATTTAAACGTTTCAGCAAAATCGAGGACTATGACCCCTTTCTTTTACTGATTCGCTTAATTCCGGACTTGTCCGTTTGAGAATGTAAAATGTATTTTTACAAAATACACAGTTTTGCACTTTCAAGGAAACGATGAAGAGAATCAACCGATTTAGTAAAACACGTGGTATGGGACATGTGCGTTTGCTATTTCGGTTAATTCCGGACTCGTTAATTGAAATATTTTATGTTTTGATGATTTTGATGCTTTCGTGTGCTTTCGAGCCACTATGAGGACCTTCGGGTCATATGAGGACCTTCGGGTCAAATACCAGTACTAGACCTTCGGGTCACTCTGCGGACCTTCGGGTCACTCTACGGACCTTCGGGTCAATCTGATGGGCGCCAAAATTATGTTGAGTACTTGGTAGGCTTCGGCCATATGAGATGCACGTGCGGCGAATTAAAAACTCGCCATCTGATGGGATCGATCCAAGCTTTTATGTTGATTTTCTAGTCTTCTTAATTGATTTCTAGATATTTGTTGTTTCTAATTATCTACAGGTAATTAGATATCTGATGTTATGAGATTTAATTATCGCTTTTGATAATTAAATATTTGCTGAATTGAGATTTAATTATCGCTTTTGATAATTAAATATTTGTTGATTTGAGATTTAATTATCGCTTTTGATAATTAAATATTTGTTGATTTGAGATTAAATTATCGCTTTTGATAATTAAATATTTGTTGATTTGAGATTTAATTATCGCTTTTGATAATTAAATATTTGTTGATTTGAGATTTAATTATCGCTTTTGATAATTAAATATTTGTTGATTTGAGATTTAATTATCGCTTTTGATAATTAAATATTTGTTGATTTGAGATTTAATTATCGCTTTTGATAATTAAATATTAGTTGATTTGAGATTTAATTATCGCTTTTGATAATTAAATATTAGTTGATTTGAGATGTAATTATCGCTTTTGATAATTAAATATTTGCTGATTTGAGATTTAATTATCGCTTTTAATAATTAAATATTTGCTGATTTGGGATTTAATTATCGCTTTTGATAATTAAATATTTGCTGATTTGGGATTTAATTATCGCTTTTGATAATTAAATATTTGGTGATTTGAGATTTAATTATTGCTTTTGATAATTAAATATTTGCTGATTTGGGATTTAATTATCGCTTTTGATAATTAAATATTTGCTGATTTGGGATTTAATTATCGCTTTTGATAATTAAATATTTGCTGATTTGGGATTTAATTATCGCTTTTGATAATTAAATATTTGCTGATTTGGGATTTAATTATCGCTTTTGATAATTAAATAATTGCCGATTTGAGATTTAATTATCGCTTTTGATAATTAAATAATTGCCGATTTGAGATTTAATTATCGCTTTTGATAATTAAATAATTGCTGATTTGGGATTTAATTATCGCTTTTGATAATTAAATATTTGCTGATTTGAGATTTAATTATCGCTTTTGATAATTAAATAATTGTTGATTTGAGATTTAATTATCGCTTTTGATAATTAAATACTTACTGATTTGGGATTTAAGATTTGATTATCATTTTTGATAATCGAATATTTGTTGATTTGAGATTTGATTATTGTTTTAGATAATCGAATATTTGTTGATTTGAAATTTGGTTACCGTTTGTGGTAATTAAATATTTGTTGATTTTTTTTCTGTTTATCGTTTTTGATAAGTAGATAATTGATGATTTGATGTTTCCTGATTATCGTTGTGATAATTAGATATTGGTTGATTGCTGATTTTATTGTTATGTGATTTTCTAGTCTCTAATCGAGTCTAGATTATGTCGATTTTATTAAATTGCTGTTTTCTTTCTATCTCTACTGATAGTTATAGTTTGCTGCTTATGAAGTTTGTGTTCTCCAGTTATTCGTTGGATAACTGGATGTTTGCAGTTTTGCGAATTGTGATTTGTGTTTCATAATTATCTTTGTTGATAATTAGATTTGTTGTTTTCTAATTATCGAATCGATAATTAGATATTGCTGTTTTGTGATTTCTGAATTCTAATTGTCTAATTGATAATTAAATATTGCTGAGGATTGCATTTATTCAGCTTTGTTGTTTTCTGATTATCTACTTGGTAATTAGATTTTGTTGAGAATTTGCGAATTTCTTTTATGGAATTGAAAGATTTCTTTGGTGTTTGTGTTCTCGATCTTTATTTTTCTAACTCAACCAGTTTATGTTAGAAGAACAATAGTTGTTGACGACCTTAATTATGAGAATTGTGGGGACGTAATTTTTATAAGGAGGGGAGTCTGTAACAACCCGGAGTTTTGCACAGATTTATTATCGTCATTAGACGATTAAAATCACTAGCTAATTGCTGTTGGAGTTTATAAATCTTGTTGAAATTCTTTTTAAAAAGTTTTGTTAGGGATGGGTGGGCTTTAATTTGTATTTTGGCCCACGTATCTTTTGTTAAGGACTGTGATGTTTTTGAAAAGCAATCGTTCCCTCACTCATTCACACAAGCCCTAGCAAAAATAACGAAGAAAATAAAATGGCGGCCTCGTTCCTCTTTTATAGAAATTAGGGTTCTTGTTTTCAATCGAAGCTGAGCCTGTCGACCGATACTAGTTGTTCGCGGGTAGCTTTGTTCGCTTTCTTTGTCGGCCGGCTTCAGATTGTCGAGTTCGTTGCTTATGAAATTAGGGCATAGAAATCGATGATAATGGCTGCAAGAGTTCGATCTTCGCTCGTTTTCTTTGATCGACTCGTGGTGCCACGACTTCGAGTGCTCGAGCGAACGAGGGTTTCTTTTTCTTTTCGAATGACTTCTACTTCTCGGGAAAGAGGTGAGTAAACTTATACTCACATCTAGTTCAATTCTCCAGTGCGTGTTTTGGGTTTGAATCCCCTGGTTTTTTTTTCGTTCGTATATATTTGAGATGTTGGGTTTTTGAATTAATATTGCCGATGAGGTTGATTGCAACTTATAGGAATCGAAATCCTTGATTTCGTCGTATAATAATTATTTAAATTTGTCGACTGATTTTGCTTGGCTGTCGATTTCCGTATGAATGCTTGATATTGAATTATACTCCGTGGAGTTTGGCCATACTGTCCACTGTTCGACCTTGTTCGAATTCGTGACTTTTGTGGTTTGGGTTAATTGAAGTTGTTAAAATTTTATTTCAGCTATTTGATTTTGTTTGGTGTTGATGACTTCTCTGATTTTGTCGATTTCATATTATTAATGATGGCTTGATACACACGGCTTTGAATCGCCTTACTCACCCCAGTTCGATTTTCTGGTTCGACTTTGCCACTGCACTTGTTTGTTTTCTTGTGCAGTTTAGCTTGATGTTTTGTTTGAAAGTGACTTTTGTTTGATTTGGTCATATAGTTCACTGCCTCTAGCAACACTTATATTGTTTCACCTGCTGGCGTTGTCATTAGTTTATCGAATTACCTTTGACACTTGTTTATGTTAAGTGTTGTTTCATTCGATTTAGACATGTATGTGCACTCGTATATGTGCATACATGTACTTTTGTAGACTTTGATTATCCTATGGGGTTTTTGATTCGAGCTTGCCTTAGTTGAGTTTTGCTTACTTGAGTGCATACACTTAACTAGGTTGCTTTATCGTGTATATTGTGACATGATACTTGACTGTTGTACTTGTACTCTCTGGCCATCTTTGTTGATACCTGAACTGAGTTTGATTATTGTAGTTAAGTTGAGTTGCATATCTTCATGTTCATATGCATTTCTAATTTGAAATTGATACCCAGATTCATGTTGCATATCTTCATGTTCTTATGCGTTAGCACACTTGACCTTGTTTATGAAATTGTCACTGTATCATGTATGACATAGTGGTATTAGTGTCGTTACTGTTGCCTTGAACTGTGCCATCACGTTCAGGTGCATGTTCTATTTAAGTTTGAAATATTCAGTTTCAATTTTGGGCTGTGATGTATTGAACTGATTCATTGTTTTCATACTTTGGACAGTAGTCTGGAGTTGTCCTTGGTGTTTTGTTGTACATATGAAATTGATTCATATGTATGCTGAACGTCGCTTGTTTCAACTGCAGTTTTATTGCGCAGTTGTTTCTTGCTTTCTTTTGTTGCAGTTTCGCCTTGGTGATCTTGTTAGTAATTGTAGTTTCAGTGTGACATTTACTTTGTGTTTGTTTCCATATACTTGAGCATTTGGTTGTTCAGTGTAACTTTGGTTTGCATACTTGTTATGCAGTAACCAGAGCAATTGTCATTTGAGGCAGTTTGCTTATTCGTTTTGGTTTATTTTGGAATTGATTGACTTGCAGCTTGATGGTCATATCCACTTGCTGTTGATCCCCATGTGGCTGCAGTTTTGTTACAGTTCTACCCTTGTATGCATTTATGACTGCAGTTTCTTTTTATATACAGTTGTGGCCCTTGTTGGTTTGCATTGCATTAATACGTTTGGATTTGTTTCTAATTTCCTTGTGTTGAACCCAATATTTGGGTTTGACCTTGTGATCATTTGTGAAATTTCAATGTGTACATGTGTGCACATTGTCCGTGTCTGCCTGCTTTGACATTTGAGGCCGTGGCATTGAGATTTGAATCTTTAATTGATTTTGGGTTCGATGATCTTTTGTGTATTTTAGGATGTAGTGGTGAGGCAGTATACGCGTGCGTATACTACAGCCCTACAGAGTTGATGTTTTATATTGACTATTTTGTTGTTGTTAATTGTCGTAAGGCAATTCTGATGTTTTAAGATTATCTTCATTGAGATTCTTTTCACTTATCTTTGTTGATGATTTAAAATCTGCTGATTTGTTGTCTAACACTATTTAGTGTTATATCTGCCGTTATCCGATTCTCTTATCGAGAGGTTGGATATGCGAGAATTATGTGACTGTCGTCTATTTGCTATTTGATTATTATTGCTTCTGTGCATTAATAACTGAGTTTGAATTAGACTGACCCGTGTATTATTTTCTTTTGAATTTAATACTCGGGTCAGACCCGAGTTATTTCAGGTTGTAGATTTCCTGCTTTGAGTTGCTGTTCGGGATATGAAGACTTTTTATATCTTCTGAAGTAGTTTTCGTCGTTTTGTAGAAATCTTGTCATTGTATAGGATGATATGTATTCATGTATATTAGTTGATAATGTACTTGTATATGTAACTTCCAGAGTCGACAGTTGTAGTTGTGTCATATGTATTGTGTCAACTATATTGTAACTGACATCAGTTATATATATATGAGACTTTTGTTTTATCTGTGTTCCGCATTTATATTATCTGTGTTATTATTATATCTAATGTCCTAAACTATTATGAACCATCGTAGTTTGTTTTATACTAGTAATTGGGTATGTCGATGGGAGTAAATAAATAAGATGAAAAATGAAAAGTATATACCACTCCTATCGAGATAACCGATATTAGTGTAAGGCCAACTACGGATGGCCGCTCCTATCCAGCCTTATTCTTCGTAATAATAGACAGTATTTCTTTTAATACTCTTTGTTATTATGAGCATAGAGGTGGGGCGTTACATAAATCGGTACGAAGACTCGAATTAAATCCTAAGGCACGACTCCTAAGTTGGACTTAGGACGATGATCCTTGTTAAGTTATTCTACATTGTTCCGAAGTTTAGCTCCGATACCAAGCTGTGACGCCCCACCTCTATACCCACGCTAGCCAAGAACACTACGGTGTAGTGCTGTCAACTAGGATGGAGAATAAGGCTGTTGAGGAGCGACCATCTGTGTAACTTCTTTATGCGAGCACCGATATGTCAGATAGTATAGCATGCATTTCATTTAAGGAGGAAATCCGACATGCCGATGCAAACTCAAAGCTATCACGCAGTGGCTATATATAATCTTCGGAACAAACATAGAAATCAACATAACATCAATCAGTCATAGACATCCATATCACAAAGGCGGAAGAAGATATGAATATATAACACATGAAAGTGTACATCAGAGTAGTGGTCAAACAAGATCCACATAATACAAAATAATAGCTAAAAGCTACACAAAAGAATAAGTATACATCACGGAGTCTATATCTCAATGTATACAACAAAAACTACTAATCTAAGTAGTTAGCCAAAAGTCAGAGTAATCCCAGAAGAGAAGTCAAGCAGAAGCACCTGTAACATCTCGGTCTGACCCGAGTATTATTTCATAAGAAAATAATAAACGGATCAGTCTAGCTATAAATATCAGATGACATGATATAGAATAAAAGATATGGCATAAACATGCAATAACCATAATGGCATATTACTGTAAGTATGTAATTGAAAATCAACAAGAGATTAATCAATATCACAAGAATCTTCTCAAAGATAAAATAGGGTATCATACCCTAAGCTTGTATTCATAACAAGCCAATGACACACAAATTCACCAATGCACAAAAATTGATAAAACTTATCAATGGAAATCACGAAAATTGGTGAAGCACAAAATTCCAGAAATCATCTCAAGAAATCCAGAAATCACAAGAAGGGGGAGGCCTATCACAAAACGGGAGTATGAAAACTCACCAACACGTGTAACACAAGACGAGACGCTATCTCATGGTAGCTGTAACAACCCGCATATTTATCGATTGTATATTTAAATATTTTACTTAAATATTTAATCGTTCATCGGATTTTAGTCCGAAAAGCTACTTTTTGCAAACAGTCGAATTAGGACTCGAGGCCACTTCCATTGAGTTCAAAATGACGTTTGCGACCTTTTTTGAGTATAAACTTCGATATGTTTGGAGATAGTAGAATTTTGCTACTTTTTCACTTAGGGCTTTAGTTTGGGTTTCAGCCCTATATCCTAACACAAGCCCCTAGCTCCACCCCCACTTCTCTTCATTCACTTCCATTTCCTAATACAACTCAAGCTTTATCAAAAATGGGGGAAGAGAAAAAGAATTAGGAAATTCAAAGCCCTAATCATCTTTGCAAATCCAAGTTCTATCTCTAAATTCAAGAAGAAGCTATTGGTAAGCCTTCTCTTCATCTTCTCCAAACCTTCTTCAATTTCAGAAATTCCTAAACCTAACTTTGGGAATGTTCTTCTTTTAAAGCTTAGATTCAAGCTTATTGAGTTGGGATTGAAGAGTGGTTGATCCTCCCTTGTCTTCAAGCTTCTCCTCCATTGTTTTGGGTTCAAAGGTGAGATTTTTATCTCACATCTTAGTCTATAATTATCTTCGATTGTTAGGTATGAATTCCTAACGCTTGTTCTTGTGTAATTGATTTTGGTTTGGATTGATTTTGGGTATATTCCAATTTTTGGTGTTTTGGTTCAATTTTTGTGATAATCCTATTATGGATATTTGGGCATTGATATTCGAGGCGTATCGAAGAGCCGTTAAGGCTCGGTTGTCATATGGCATAATTCCTTAGTCGTTGTTGCTCGTCCGATCGTTATCAATATCGTTTTGGCCATCATTGGTCCAGGTTCAGGAAATGCCTGAGATTCCAGTTTCAGACGTCTGAATCAAAGGCTTCAGACGTCTGAATTGGTTCGTTTTGAACCAGAAAGGAAATAGGCTAAAAAGTGCCTATTTCAGACGTCTGAATTCTGTTCTGGAAAATATTTTATTTTCCAGATTCAAACGTCTGAATCCTTGATTTCAAACGTCTGAATCTGCAGTCCTTTGCCTATTTTCCTATTGAGCTTGAATTTCCAACTTTAATCGATTCGTGCTGATTCCCTTTTTGTTGTTATCATTTATTATCGGCTTTGATGACCTTTTCTTTGGGATTTTTGGAATATCCATTTTCGATGGATTCGGTATCGATTTCTTTGGATTTTATTCACGTCTTCGAATGTGAATTTTGATGATTGATTGTTTCTACAATCGATTTTGTGATTTGTCACTTCTAAATACAAAGGTTTTTATACTAGTAGTAAATATTCAAACTCTTTTACAAAGATGATTTCAACTCTATTTTTAATACAAAAATCGTTTATAAAACCGTTTTCTAATCTATTAGTATATACAAACCTTTACTTCATTCGTATGAGAAAATGTAATTAAACGGCTTAGCAAAACAAGTGGTATGAAACGCTTGCGTTTACTTCGTCGGTTAATTTTTGGACTTGTTTGATTGAAATTCTTGTGACAATTTTCGAGTGGAAATCTACAATCTGTTCGTAAATATTTGAGTTAAGCTAGTGGTTATGGAACACGAAGCTAAACTCTTATATTTACTGGCTTAGTGTAATTTACACTTAACTTCGAGTGGAAGTCTACAATTTGTTCGTAAATATTTGAGTTAAGCTAGTGGTTATGGAACATGAAGCTAAACCCTTATATTTACTAGCTTAGTGTAATTTACACTTATCGATCAATGATGATCATTTTTGTGATTTAGACTAGCAATTGAGCGATGTCTCTTTGTCTGCGAGGGAGACTAGACCCCGTTTGTGTGATGTTTCTACTCACATATGTGGGGTAGCGCCCCATGGTCTTCGGGCCATTTTAGTGGAGTTTTGACTCATGGTCTTCGGGTCGTTCTACTGAAAATGGTTAGCAACCATGGAATAGCTTTCCGTTTTGTGATACACGTGTTGGTGAGTTTTCATGCTCCCGTTCTTGTGATAGGCCTCCCCCTTTTTGTGATTTCTAGATTTCGTGTGTTGACTTCTGGAATTCATGCTTCACCAATTTTCGTGATTTCTATTGATAAGTTTTATCAATTTTGTGCATTGGTGAATTCGTGTGTCATTGGCTTGTTGTGAATACAAGTTTTGGGTATGATACCCTTTTTTTATCTTTGAGAAGATTCTTGTGATATTGGTTTATCTCTTGTTGATTTTCAATTACATACTTACAGTAGTATGCTGTTATGGTGATTACCTGTTCATGCCATGTCTTTTACTTTATACCATATCCTCTGATATTTATAGCTTGACTGATCTGTTTATTATTTTCTTATGAAATAATACTCGGGTCAGACTGAGATGTTACAGGTGCTTCTGCTTGACTTCTCTCCTGGGATTGCTCTGACTTTTGGCTAACTACTTAGATTGGTAGTTTTTGGATGTATACATTTGAGATATAGACTTTATGATGTATACTTATTCTTTTGTATAGCACATGATGCTATTCTTTTGGTTATTGTGGATCTTTCAGACCACTACTCTGATGAACACTTTCATGTGTTATATATATATATTCATATCTTTTTCCGCCTTTGTGATATGGATGTCTGTGACTGATTTGTGTTATGTTTATTTCTATAATTGTTTCCGAAGATTATATATAGCCACTGTGTGATAGCTTTGAGTTTGTATCGGTATGTCGGATTTCCTCCTTAAATGAAATGCATGCTATACTATCTGACATATCGGTGCTCGCACAAAGAAATTACACGGATGGTCGCTCCTCAACAGCCTTATTCCCCGTGCTAGTTGACAGCATTACTCCGTTGTGTTCTTGGTTAGTGTGGGTATAGAGGTGGGGCGTCACAACTTGGTATCAGAGCCAAACTTCGGAACAATATAGGATATTGTAACAAGGATCATCGTCCTAAGTCCATCTTAGGAGTCATGCCTTAGGATTAATTCGAGTCTTCGAACCGATCTATCCTATTCACTCTTAAGATTCCTTGTTTTATCTATCAATATTGTTTGATATTCATTCTGAGAATAACCTTTTTCTTCTTCTTTCTTTCTTTCTTAAAGAAGAAGAGATGGTTAGTTCTGGCAGTCCTAGCGCTGGTCAATCCAGTAGTTCTTCTCTGGATGGCGCATTCATGTCTGCCCAATAATTCTTGGATCTTGCTAAGAATCAAAGGTTTATCTCTGCTTTGTGTAAGAACCCCGAAATGGTTTTACCTCTGAAACTTGAAGTTCCTTTCAATCAGCTTGTGGATATCACTCTCCGACATGAAGAGGCTGATAAAGGAATTGATAGTGGTATCGGGATTTCCGAGAAGAGGCATATTAAGTTCAAAAGCCCTTATCCCAATAAGAAGGTGAAGCAACCTACTTTGTTAGCAAAGACTCCAAACTCTATTTGTAGAGGATGCTACAATTGTAATTCTAAGGACCACTATGAAAAGGAGTGCCCGGAACCACTCTTTTGTCGTTATTGCAAAAATTCAAGTCATCATATTTCTGTTTGCCCCATACTTCTGAGCAAGAAGAAAATGGAACCAGAAACTTCAGTAGCCAAGACACCTACCCCAAGTCGTAAACAATGCTTCAATTGTGGTTCCACAGACCATTATGTAATTAAGTGCCTGAAACCCCTTTATTGCCTCTATTGCAAAGGATCGGGTCATTACTTATCTACATGTCCCAAACTTCAAAGCAAGAGAAAAAGGGAAGCTGCAAGCCCCTAGCAACTTTTCTCTTGGTCAAGGTATTTCTTATTCAATCCTTGATTTCATTTGTTTGTGATTATCCTATTCGAGTTCTTTTTGATATGGGTTCATCTCATCATTTTTATATCAAAAGAACTTGTTGATTCTCTTTCTTTTTATATTTTGGGCTTGATGACTTCTTTGAGGATTGCGAATCCGGATTAGTGGATTCGCAACACTCAATTTGCTTTTTATTGATGTCGAAATTATTTCATGTGATTTTTCTTTCCGAACTGATTTGCATATCACGCGTTGCTTAGGCTTCGGAAATAATTTGCGTGAAAGGTTTGGCTTAATCATTATGTAGCCCATATCCTATTTTTCCGAATGGACTATTCATTTTCTACATTTTCAATCTGTTAAGCAGATTCATATTTTTCTGTGTGATTTTGATTCCAAATTGATGGCATCATTTTATTCTTTAAGCTCACATATTGAGTAAAGAGTTATTTCTCTCTATTGGGTAGTTGTGAATTTTCCGGAATCTTTGAGCTTGTCTTAGGATCATCACCTAAGCAATCTTTTGAGAGGTGTTAAGGTCTTTCCAGTTTGACCTTGCCACTGGTCTTTATTAGCTACGAGTTGCGGGAGTTAGCATTCCTCTTACCACATTCCCCACTCTTTATGATTCTTATGAATGACTTATTATGTCATTCGGTTTATCCAGCTTATTTCATCCATTTTATAAATCGAGTATTCTATGAATATCTTAATAATTCCATTCTTGTATTTATTAATTATGGATGAAAATAGAAATTTAAAATTTTGCAAATCTTTTTCATAAGATTTATTTATAAGTACAATTTGATTTTTGATCTTAAACAAGCAAAGAATATTCTCTAAACTTTTAAGAGATATTTCCATCATATAGAAGATAATTTTGTGTTGTGTTGCCCATTTAGTGTTTTAAGAATTATGGTCGATGCGCTTGATCAACGTTATCGATAGGGACTTCCTAAACGCTTTGATGAGACATTTTGACGCAATAAATTGATTTGTAAAATGTAAATTTTTCTATAAAGGTAATTGTGATTTTGAAAGTTTTAGCTTTTCGGGGAAAGAAAATTAAAATTCTTTCTTTTCGATACTCTTATTCTTATGATTCCCGAAGGGAACCAAGACTTTATCTTTAGTACAAATACTAATCGTATTGGTTGGGATGTCGTTCTCTTGCAAAAGAGAATGTGCAATCACTTTTGCTTCTAAATCATAAAGCCGATCGAGACTAGGTATGCCACTCATGATCTAGTACTCGCGGCTATTGTTTTCGCTCTTAGATTTTCGGCGAATTATCTTTTGAGAGAGAAATTTGTTCTCTAAATCGATCATAAAATCTTTTAAGTATTTGTTTTCTCAAAAGGAACTCAATTTGCATCAATAA
The DNA here is from genome assembly GCA_030737815.1 of Allium fistulosum. NCBI lineage: Eukaryota > Viridiplantae > Streptophyta > Magnoliopsida > Asparagales > Amaryllidaceae > Allium > Allium fistulosum. Next base: position 675,368,089 of record CM060907.1, on the reverse strand, counting down.
TGTTGGCTCGGGTCCCTTGCATCTATGATCTTGATATTTTTATATACTTCCGGAAAGGGCAATCGTGTTGCTGATGCCCTTAGCCGAAAGCAACAATCGGTTGTTTCTTTGATGATATCCGTATGGAATGATCTCGAGACTTTATCCATTTAGGAGGTTCGAGATCGTGAATCCAATTTATGTTTATCTCTTGTTTTGGGTAGCCTTGAGGCTCATCCTTCTCTTTTGAACCGCATCCTTGAAGCTCTAAAGTAAAAATTCCGAATTGGCTTTTCTTAGTCAAAGTTGTAGGGATCAAAATAAGGTTGATGGTTTGAAAGATTTTGAAATCGATGCTCATGGTGGCATCAGAGTGTTTGATAGATTCATTATGCCAAATATTTATGATCTTCGTAAAGACAATCTAGATGGTTCTCATCGTTCTAAATTTACCATTCATCCCGGTAATAGTAACTACTTTATTATTAGGATGGAATGAAATCTGATATTGCTAACTTCATTAAGCGTTGCATGACTTACCAACTTATTAAAGGCCCGGTGGGTTATTGCAACCTTGGATGTTCCAATTTGGAAGTGGGATCAAATTTCCATGGTCTTCATTGACGGACTTCTCCGTTCTCGTTCGGGTCATGACAGTTTATGGGTAATTGTAGATAGACTTACAAAATCTACCCATTTTCTTCCCGTTCGGTCCAATCGGAACGTATCTCTTTTTACTAAACTCTATGTCTAGTTAAATTGCATGAAGTTTCTACTTCTATTGTTAGCAATCGTGATCCATTATTTTGCTAGTGGATTTTTGTAAGGTCTTCAAAAGCTTTGGGAACAAAGCTTAATTTTAGCACCGCTTATCATCCTCAATCCGATGGACAACCAAGCGAGTGAATCAAACTCTTGAAGATCTTCTTTCGTGTATGTGTTCTTGATTTTGGTGGAAGTTGGGAAAATTATATTTCTCTTGTTGAGTTTTCTTCCAATAATAACTTCCAACCTTGTATTGGTATGGCACCTTTCGAGGCACTCTACGGAAGGCTATGCTGATTTTCTTCGTGTTGGCTTAAAGCCGGTGAGAACTGGTTTTAGGTCCAGATCTTTTTGGTGTTCCTTCATGTTTCACCTATAATGGGTGTTGTGCATTTCAGTCGATCGGGAAAGTTAGCACCTCGATACGATGGTCCATTTCCCATCACCGAACGTATTTATTCCATGGCTTATCGCCTTTTTATTTCCGGCTCAATCTTTTGCTATTTATGACGTTTTCCACGTCTCTCTACCATGGAAATACCTTAGGGATTCCGATCTTTATTCTTGAGCCCGGTTTAATTGAGGAAATTGAAGTTTCACCAAATTTGACTTATGAGTAGCATTCTATTCGTATCATTACTTCGGAGGTTGAACGCCTTCGAAATAAATATATTCTTCTTGTGAAAGTTCAATGGTCCTCAAATCTTAAGAATTTCTCTTGCGAATCCAGAGGACTCATTGAGCAAACTCGTCTGGGTTTACTCTTTCGTGCTCGTTATGGTGAACTTCTTATTTCAAATTTTCTTTTGTGTTGATATGCTTTTATGGTTGTTACTCTTTATTTTTTTCTTAAGTATTGCGAGGACGCAATTTCTTTAAGGAGGGGAGTCTGTAACAACCCGCATATTTATCGATTGTATATTTAAATATTTTACTTAAATATTTCATCGTTCATCGGATTTTAGTCCGAAAAGCTACTTTTTGCAAACAGTCGAATTAGGACTCGAGGCCACTTCCATTGAGTTCAAAATGACGTTTGCGACCTTTTTTGAGTATAGACTTCGATATGTTTAGAGATAGTAGAATTTTGCTACTTTTTCACTTAGGGCTTTAGTTTGGGTTTCAGCCCTATATCCTAACACAAGCCCCTAGCTCCACCCCCACTTCTCTTCATTCACTTCCATTTCCTAATACAACTCAAGCTTTATCAAAAATGGGGGAAGAGAAAAAGAATTAGGAAATTCAAAGCCCTAATCATCTTTGCAAATCCAAGTTCTATCTCCAAATTCAAGAAGAAGCTATTGGTAAGCCTTCTCTTCATCTTCTCCAACTCTTTCCTTCTTCAATTTCAGAAATTCCTAAACCTAACTTTGGGAATGTTCTTCTTTTAAAGCTTAGATTCAAGCTTCTTGAGTTGGGATTGAAGAGTGGTTGTTCCTCCCTTGTCTTCAAGCTTCTCCTCCATTGTTTTGGGTTCAAAGGTGAGATTTTTATCTCACATGTTAGTCTATAATTATCTTCGATTGTTAGGTATGAATTCCTAACGCTTGTTCTTGTGTAATTGATTTTGGTTTGGATTGATTTTGGGTATATTCCAATTTTTGGTGTTTTGGTTCAATTTTTGTGATAATCCTATTATGGATATTTGGACATTGATATTCGAGGCGTATCGAAGAGCCGTTAAGGCTGGGTTGTCATATGGCATAATTCCTTAGTCGTTGTTGCTCGTCCGATCATTATCAATATCGTTTTGGCCATCATTGGTCCAGGTTCAGGAAATGCCTGAGATTCCAGTTTCAGACGTCTGAATTGATATTTCAGACGTCTGAATATGATTCTAGGAAAATTTCTATTCCCAGATTCAGACGTCTGAATCAAAGGCTTCAGACGTCTGAATTGGTTCGTTTTGAACCAGAAAGGAAATAGGCTAAAAAGTGCCTATTTCAAACGTCTAAAATCAAAGATTCAGACATCTGAAATCAAAGATTCAGACGTTTGAATTTTGTTCTGGAAAATATTTTATTTTCCAGATTCAGATGTTTGAATCCTTGATTTCAGACGTCTGAATCTGCAGTCCTTTGCCTATTTTCCTATTGAGCTTGAATTTCCAACTTTAATCGATTCGTGTTGATTCCCTTTTTGTTGTTATCATTTATTATCGGCTTTGATGGCCTTTTCTTTGGGATTTTTAGAATATCCATTTTCGATGGATTCGGTATCGATTTCTTTGGATTTTATTCACGTCTTCGAATGTGAATTTTGATGATTGATTGTTTCTACAATCGATTTTGTGATTTGTCACTTCTAAATACAAAGGTTTTTATACTAGTACTAAAATTCAAACTCTTTTACAAAGATGATTTCAACTCTATTTTTAATACAAAAATCGTTTATAAAACCGTTTTCTAATCTATTAGTATATACAAACCTTTACTTCATTCATATGAGAAAATGTAATTAAACGGCTTAGCAAAACAAGTGGTATGAAACGCTTGCGTTTACTTCGTCGGTTAATTTTTGGACTTGTTCGATTGAAATTCTTGTGACAATTTTCGAGTGGAAATCTTCAATCTGTTCGTAAATATTTGAGTTAAGCTAGTGGTTATGGGACACGAAGCTAAACTCTTATATTTACTAGCTTAGTGTAATTTACACTTAACTTTGAGTGGAAGTCTACAATTTGTTCGTAAATATTTGAGTTAAGCTAGTGGTTATGGGACATGAAGCTAAACCCTTATATTTACTAGCTTAGTGTAATTTACACTTATCGATCAATGATGATCATTTTTGTGATTTAGATTAGCAATTGAGCGATGTCTCTTTGTCTGCGAGGGAGACTAGACCCCGTTTGTGTGATGTTTCTACTCACATATATGGGGTAGCGCCCCATGGTCTTCGGGCCATTTTAGTGGAGTTTTGACTCATGGTCTTCGGGCCGTTCTACTGAAAATGGTTAGCAACCATGGAATAGCTTTCCGTCTGGTGATACACGTGTTGGTGAGTTTTCATGCTCCCGTTCTTGTGATAGGCCTCCCCCTTTTTGTGATTCCTGGATTTCGTGTGTTGACTCATGGAATTCATGCTTCACCAATTTTCGTGATTTCTATTGATAAGTTTTATCAATTTTGTGCATTGGTGAATTCGTGTGTCATTGACTTGTTGTGAATACAAGTTTTGGGTATCATACCCTTTTTTTTATCTTTGAGAAGATTCTTGTGATATTGGTTTATCTCTTGTTGATTTTCAATTGCATACTTACAGTAGTATGTTGTTATGGTGATTACCTGTTCATGCCATGTCTTTTACTTTATACCATATCCTCTGATATTTATAGCTAGACTGATCCGTTTATTATTTTCTTATGAAATAATACTCGGGTCAGACTGAGATGTTACACGTGCTTCTGCTTGACTTCTCTCCTGGGATTGCTCTGACTTTTGGCTAACTACTTAGATTGGTAGTTTTTGGATGTATACATTTGAGATATAGACTTTATGATGTATACTTATTCTTTTGAATAGCACGTGATGCTATTCTTTTGGTTACTGTGGATCTTTCAGACCACTACTCTGATGAACACTTTCATGTGTTATATATATATATATTCATATCTTTTTCCGCCTTAGTGATATGGATGTCTGTGACTGATTTGTGTTATGTTTATTTCTATAATTATTTCCGAAGATTATATATAGCCACTGTGTGATAGCTTTGAGTTTGTATCGGTATGCCGGATTTCCTCCTTAAATGAAATGCATGCTATGCTATCTGACATATCGGTGCTCGCACAAAGAAATTACACGGATGGTCGCTCCTCAACAGCCTTATTCTCCGTGCTAGTCGACAGCATTACTCCGTTGTGTTCTTGGTTAGTGTGGGTATAGAGGTGGGGCGTCATAGTAGCTAACCATTAATTTTGAGTCGAAGCTCCACAAGAATGGCCCGAAGACCGTGGGGCGCTACCCCACATATGTGATGTAGAAACATCACACAAACGGGGTTTAATCTCCCTCGTAGACAAAGAGACATCGCACAATTGCTAGTCTAAATCACAAAAATGATCGTCATGATCATCAAGAAGTGTCAATCACACCAAGCTAGTAAATATATGAGTTTAGCTTCATGTCCCATAACCACTTGCTTAACTTAAATATTTACAAACAAACTGTAGATCTTCACTATAAAATTGTCACAAAAGGTTCAGTCGAACAAGTCCAAGAATTAACCGACGAAGTGAATGCAAGCATTTCATACCACCTGTTTTACTAAGCCGTTTAATTAGATTTCTCATCCGAGTGAAGTAAAGGCTTGTATATACTAATAAATTGGAAAACGATTTTAGGAAAAAGAGCTTTGTAATAAAAATAGAGTTGAAATCGTTTTGATGAAAGAGCTTTGATATTTACTACTAGTATTAAAACCTTCATGTTTTTAAAGTGACAAATCACAGAAATTGATTGTAGAATCAACAAGTCACAAAAATTCACGTTCGAAGACGTGAATGAAAGCTAAAGAAATCAGCTCAAAATGCATCAAAGTGGAAGTTCCCCTGCGACATAACAAAATTCATCACAGGAAGGTGGCACGATCTAACACGGCCGAGCTAAAGATGCAATGGAACGACCTACAGGTCAAGCGACCTAAGGCAAAGCAGGTCGAGCGACCTAGTGGTAACGAGGTCATGCGACCTAATGGAAGTGAGACCAAGTGACATGAGCGAGCGACCTAAGGTCTTAACCAGGTCGTGCGACCTAACGTGTTGCGACCTAAAGGTCGAGCGATTTAAGGGGTCAAGCGACCTAAAGACAAATGAGGTCTAACGACCTAAAGGGAATAGGGTCGAATGACCTAAGGATGGTGCGACCTAAGTGAGCAAGCGACCTAGCGCAAGCAGGCCGAGCGACCTAGGGACAGAACGACCCAACGAGTCACGACCTAATGTGGCACGACCTAAACCTTGGCGACCTAAATGGACGAACGACCTAAGGTACGAACGACCTAAGGGGCGAACGACCTAAGTGTTGAAACGAGCTACGCCGCGCGACGTAGGAGGAAACGACTTATAGCCAGCATAACTTTTCCATGTCGAGCGACCTAGCGAGGCAGAACGACCTAACTGCAGTTTTTTCGCCAAAAACACTAAAAATTGGGATTTTTCACCAATCCAATCCAAACCAAATGCAAATGCTCATGCTAAAGTGATAGGAATTCATTCCCAACAATCCAATATGGTTATAGACAAGAATGTGAGATAAAAATCTCACCTTTTCACGGAAATTGATGGAGATGAAGCTTGAAAGCAAAGTAAGAACAATAACAAGCTTGAATCAATGTCTTCACTTGAATTTGGAGTAGATGTTGGATTAGCAATGAAGACTAAGGCTTTGGAGTTTTAATTTCCCATTCCCTCCACCATTTTTGAAGAAGCTTTAGAGTTAGGAAGTGAAGAATGATTTTATGAAGAGGAGAGGGGGCTGGGCTGAGTTAGTAAGGGCAAAAGAGTTCAGCCCAAACCAAAGCCCTAAGCGGAAAAAGTGACAAAATTCCATTATCTCCAAACATATCGAAGTTTACACTCAAAAAGATCGCAAACGTCATTTTGAACTCAATGGGGGTGGTCTCGAGTCCTAATTTGACCGTATGCAAAAAGTATCTTTTCGGACTAAGATCCGATTAACGATAAAATATTTAAATATAAAATCGACAAATATGCGGGTTGTTACACATCATTTCTCCTTTATGCTAATTACTATTTTACCCCTCTCATGATAATATCTCTTATCTTAATAGAAACTTCTAGAACATTCCAAGCTTTATGAAGAGCTGTGTGTTAATTAGTTCCCAATGTGTTCATTAGATCATTAGTCAAGTGCACAAATGTTCAGACAACTTATATTGATCAAAAAGTTGTTTATCGATAAACCGATTTTCGAACACATAAATGATTTTCTTTGAAGAATATATTTTTAAAAAAAAGTTTAAAAACAAGTTTCGTATCATTATTCATTAGTTAAATGATGTCTAACAAGGTTATAAAATTATATTCACTTAATTATATTTCAAAATGTTACGATATTCGAAGAAGTGTTTGAATTTCAAGGTCGCAACATATATATTAAAAAATTAAAAAATTAAAAAATTAAAATATTTTGTTTGTTTGCTGGTATTAAACTCATGGCCTAAAAGTAAAAAATAACATAAATCCATTTTTTTAATTAAATAATATTATATATGACCTTATCAATTAATAAATTATATCCTAAAAATTAAAATCATATAATAATTATTTTAAAATCTTTGAAATTTTGGTTTTGCACAACAACAACTCGACAGCAAATTTTACTTTATTTTAATATATATTTATACTTATTATATACTAAACTATGAATATAACTATTTATTTATCTAGAAATTGATTATATATAAATAAGTATATATACATTAATATAATTTGAAATTATTTATAAATTTTATTTAATAACATTACATAATTTTTAGATTTCGAAAATAAATTCTTAATAATTTTAACAATTAATTTTGCTCGGTTTTTTAATTATTTTATAATTGTTTATTTAAAAATTGTATAATAAATTCAAAAAAAATATTATGTTGTAAGCTCCAAGTCAGCTAGCATCAATTTTATAAAATTTATATATGTATGTATGTATGTATGTATGTATATGCATATGTGTTTGTATATGTATAATTATATATTAATTAAAATTAAAAAAATTAATTTTGTTCTTGGTTTGCAGAAGCAATTTAAATAAAAAAATATTTCATAATAATTATTAAATGATTTTATTATTTAATATAAATGAACATTTTTACAAATGCATCTTAAATATTTTATATAAATTATTACAATTATTATTTCCATATATTTAAATATAAATATATGATTGTATTTTATAAATAAATAATTTTATGTGTATATATATATAACATTTGATGCGCACACACGTACACATATACACAACAGACATATATATATATATTTGCATGCATGTATGTATGTATATGTTGTGAGAAATGCAGATTACGGATCTTAAGGCTAGGAATAACACTAGGGGGAGTGAATAGTGTTTTTAAGAAATTACTAAATCTTTTTGAAAATCATTTGAAAAGATAATTTTTACGGCTAAAACATTTTGAAAAGCAGTTTTGAAAATCATTCTGAAGTAGTTTTGAAAACCATTTTGAAGTAGTTTTGCAAGCTTCTTCCTGCAGAATATCTCATTATATCAGGACTCGAGAACTTGTACAAAACCAGGATATTCGTGGGATTGTAAGCCACTTGTCGTAGGTTTGTAAGCTACTTGTCGTGGGTTTGTAAGCCACTAAAAAGGTAGAAATGGGTTCCATCCCAAAAGAAAAATAGAGTGAAGATTTCAGTGCTATTATGAAGTTTTAACATAATTTTAGACTCAATACTTATCTTAAAATCTTGAACTCTTGATAATCTTGATACTCATGAGTCTTCAATCTTGATATCTTGAATCTCTATACTGTACATTCTTCATTCTTGGTACCTGCATGGTTAAATCCTGCATATACATATATATCTAAACTATAATGTTAGTATTTATATTTTATAATCTTATTCTAAGGTTGTTGTCATCAAAACCATCAACTCATGGACTAACAGTCTCCCCCTTTTTGATGATGACAACCTTTGATTATAAAATATTACTTCTATCCTATTGACTCCCCCTAAATCTAATAACTCCCCCTTAATCTATGCCTAACTACCCTATTTTATATTTCTCCCCCTTTGTCATCAACAAAAACAAACTCTAAACTATATAACTCCCCCTCATTCTTGTACTCAAGTACCTGCATTAATAAACTATATAATAGAGTATATTAAGAAATAACTATACTTATAGTCAGGATATTCAATCAACGATTATAAATATATCAATGTATATTTATACAATCATCAAACCACACCAAGTGTTAATCAAATCAATCAAAACAAACAAGTTCAATCAAAGCAATCAATTCAAAACAAAGTAAGCAATCAAATTAAACGTTACGAGGAACTTCCACCCGTCCTTCTTCTCCTTCTATTTCCATTGCATAGAAGAGTGATACAATGATTAATCATAAACAACTACATAAACACTCAAATTAAAACAAACTTAAACTAATTCGACATGATATGAAAATATAGAACTAGTTAGAGGATGATGAAGATGAAGATAATCCAAGTTTCTTGCTGACTTTGGAGAAAAACTTGTTCATCTTGGATGATATTTACTAACATTTATTCAAGAGATAAGATAAGCTGGATAACAAAAAAGAAATTCAATTTCATTGCATAGAAAATTTTGACAAGATTTGGATAACAAACAAAATCATTTTGAGAAGCATCAACAAGACTAAGAATATGATTGTTCGCAAAAAGAGTATCAATTTCATAAGAAGCAAAATCTTGAAAAATAGCAAACTTTCCGGGATGGACTTTTCCATAATTAGCATAATTGATGTATGCTTTTATAGCCTCCGGATTATTGAGGAGTTGCTCTTTCAAGTTTCTGGAAAGTCTCATGGTGGAGGGGTTGCTTGAAGAAGCCATTAAAGTAGAGAGTAGAGAACTTGAAGTTTTGAAGAGAGAGTTTGAATTTGAAAATAAAAGTGAAAAGTTGTGATAAAAGATAGTGAATAAATAGATTTTTGAAAGACATGTTCTCTGGTCAAAAGATGTCTTTTCAGAGTATTGAATGAAGTGAAAAGGTGGAGCGAAATTCAACCATTTGAATTTCAAATTCTGGTACCTATGTCGACATCAGGGTAGGGACCATGTCGACATATGCCTGTGAATTTCTATGATTTATTTTTCTTAAGTATTCTAATATATATATACTTATTATTTTAATGTCTCTATATATATATCTGGAATATTATTAGAATTATAGTATATTCCAGAAAATATTATTATATTAAAAAATAAATATAAAAAAATAATAATAATTTAAACTTCAATCAACACATCAATTCAAAATCAATCAAGCAATCAATCATCTAATTCTAAGCATGCAATTTCAATCAATTGTATTGTAAATGTGTACCTTTTTTTGAGTCTGTTTCCTTGAATTTGTTGAAGTCGTGAACTGTTGTGAAACACAAATTTGAGTTATCTGTCTTCTGATCATCATCGCTTGAGGACGAGTCTGAGTCATCTAGAGTAGCAGTAAATGCACGCTTCCGTTTCTTTACTGATTCATTGTTTATAAAAGGATTCTGCCTTTTTGGATAGGGACAGTCTCTTTTTATATGGCCTGGTTCATCACTGTTGAAACATTTGACATTGTTTGGCACTGCATTCTGATTTCCAGAATTCTTATAGTTGTTTCTCTTGAGATTATTCATCTTTCTGTATTTCAGGAATTTCCAAAAATTCCTAGTCATAAATGCTATCTCTTCATCATTATCACTGTTTGAGTCTGATCCGTCGGTTAATGCATTGAATGCCATTGATTTCTTTTCAGATGCTTTTCTTTCTCTTCTCCCGATCATTTGGACTTCAAATGACATTAGATTTCCAATCAATTCTTCTATCTTTAAGGTACTGATGTCATTTGCCTCTTCAATTGCAAGTATCTTTTGATCCTATTCTGGAGTGAGAGAATTTAAAAAATTTCTGACTTGATCTTCTTCCGAAAATTTCTTTCCCAAGGATATTAAAGAATGCACAATATCCTGAAATCGACTATACATATCTGAAATAGACTCATTAGTATTCATTTTAAATAACTGAAACTGATTTGTGAGCATGGAAATTTTGGTCTGTTTAACTTTGCTTGTTCCTTCGTGAGTCACTTGCAAAGTTTTCCAGATTTCATATGCAGACTTACAAACTGACACTCTATTAAATTCATTTCTATCAAGTGAAAAAAACAGAATATTCATTGCTTTAGAATTATTTTGTGCAACAGTCTTTTGCTCAATGGTCCACTGTGCAAAATTAGATGTGGGTTCAGAATATTCAGTTTGTGTGATATTCCAAGTGTCTAATCCTACAGATTGTAAATATAATTTCATCCTACATGCCCAATATGCATAGTTACTGCCATTAAAAAGTGGTGGTCTGGCAGTAGACTAACCTTCTATAAATGAACTAGTGTTAGAAATAGTACCAGTGTTGGTAGCCATTTAGAAAACTTTTCAAAATTCAGATTATGAAACCTTTGAAAACCTTGCTCTGATACCAAATGTGAGAAATGCGGATTACGGATCTTAAGGCTAGGAATAACACTAGAGGGGGGGTGAATAGTGTTTTTAAGAAATTACTAAATCTTTTTGAAAATCATTTGAAAAGATAATTTTTAAGGCTAAAATATTTTGAAAAGTGGTTTTGAAAATCATTCTGAAGTAGTTTTGAAAACCATTTTGAAGTAGTTTTGCAAGCTTCTTCCTGCAGAATATCTCATCATATCAGGACTCGAGAACTTGTACAAAACAAGGATATTCGTGGGTTTGTAAGCCACTTGTCGTAAGTTTGTAAGCTATTTGTCGTGGGTTTGTAAGCCACTAAAAAGGTAGAAATGGGTTCCATCCCAAAAGAAAAATGGAGTGAAGATTTCAGTGCTATTATGAAGTTTTAACATAATTCTAGACTCAATACTTATCTTGAAATCTTGAACTCTTGATAATCTTGATACTCATAAGTCTTCAATCTTGATATCTTGAATCTCTATACTGTATAGTCTTCATTCTTTGTACCTGCATGGTTAAATCCTGCATATACATATATATCTAAACTATAATGTTAGTATTTATATTTTATAATCTTATTCTAAGGTTGTTGTCATCAAAACCATCAAATCATGGACTAACATATGTATGTATGTATATGTATGTATGTGTGTACGTATATGTATGTAGATGTATATGTATATTTATACACACACAGATATATATATACACACACATTCATTTAGATAGCATATAGAATACGAGAGGGGGTAGCATATCTGTTGCAGTCTAAATCACAGCACCAATATAGAGGCATGTTAAACCATGTACACTTTATTATGTTGCAGTGCACGTACACACATATGTGCATATGATATACATATTCAAACATAATAGAAAATAATATAAAGTAAAACTTTATTCAGAAAATTAAATAAAATAACGATTTTATTTAAAAGAAATTTAGAAAAGATCTAAATGAATTAGACTTCATATACCTAATAAAGATCTCAAATGGTATTCCAACATATATTACCATTCAGCTTTAAGCATCATTATATATGTTGTACTCATGCTCTTCTTACGTCAATGAATTACAATACAGCCTACATTCCGCGGGGTAATCGGGTATGTGCATAAATTTAACTCATTTTATTGTTCCAACTCATAGTTGTGTCATCCATCCTTCTGAAATATGGTTGCAACTACTTCTATAGCTGGAATTTATAGAGTTTGGTATGTAACCTATAAATTATATGTAAAAATACAAATATGTTCACTTAGCGTATCCTAATTCTTATGATCAACTAACCTAAACTCTAATGTCAAAAGTAACAACCCGAAGCTTAATGGGCCTGAATTTTCAACTAAATCAAAAACCCAAGTCCATTAGAGTGCGGATTGGTGGTGCTGGTAATCTGTAATAAACAAAAGTATATTAAAGAGCCATCTATATGAACTCACATCAGAATAGTAAAATATAATAAACATATATATGCTGACTAAGACTGCTATCTTGGAACCAATATTATTCATTGGATATCTAGTTGCCTTGTAAGTGCCAAGCATAAATGAGAATACTTGTCAATTTACCATTCATGTCTTGTACCAGTGTCATGTACCTCTAAATTTTTCTTGTGAGTTGTACTGAGGAGTGGGTCAAAACAACGTTTTTGGGGACTGATAATTTTATTTATTTTATCGATAATACTACTTTATACCGACTAAGCTCCATTTAAGTGTTATGTCTATTATTAAATATTTAAGGTTTAATTTCATCTACGCGTATGATTTATCTAACCTGCTCCAAGGTATAAGTATGTATATACATACATACGTATATGTATATATATGTATGTATAAAAGTCCCTACTCTCCCAAGAAGAAACCCTATCTCAACGTAATTGTTAGTCAACCGGCCTAAAGGTCTATGACTCCTAGACATGACTCTATTGATAGAGTTAGGGGTATGCCCTAGGGCAATTATGTAATTTGTTACATATATCTAACTCGTTGACCAATCTTGTTCGAAATAAAGGTATTTTCTTTCTATTATATACTTGATATAATGTGGTTATATTAATTAATAAATTTAATTAAAAGTATATTTAATAGAAAATCCATAAATGGTACGTTTTGTGATAGTAGTTACAAAGTGTTGTAACCGTGATTAATTTATCACAATGAAACAAATGTACCATTTTAAATGTTCCTAGTCAAGATGCATCGAGACTGGATATCGATGTATCCATTGAGACTAGAGTACGTAACGCTCTCCAAATGTTGTGCAGTGTATTACTCATGACTGTTGGGGGCACCAAGGGGTTACGTATTGATTGTTATTGGATAACTATGGACCGACTCACTCGATAGTTTTCTGTTGGTTAATATAACTAAAGTCAAATAGAAAATATTGATGTGACTAATTTACACAATTCTTTCGACTTGAAAATACTGTCAACCTTCAATATGAAAAACTTTGCTTTGATTATAGTCAAATCATGGAACGACATCCATCAAGTGATTATAGTTGGGTCAAGTGGAAGTATTGGAAGGAAGACACTATTCAAGAGAGGATTCGTCACTTCAGTTATATGAGGTTAGTATCATGGTCAACTCAAGTCAACCCAAAGTCAAAATCTCTGACCAGAGTAATATGGTTAATAATAGTTGTTATTATTGAACCAAAGATTTTGTGTTTGGATTATAGAGTTGAATATGGAAAATATTGGAATTTTGACCATTACCAAATTCCATAAATCCAAAGTGATATAGTTTTTGACGAAGAGAATTGGTGTATATAAATGTCACTAAGGGGTAACACTTATTAAATTAAATAAGATTTTAGTGAAAATGAATAAGCAATAAATTTAGCCATAATGTCACACCACTTGGTAAGTGACGTGTGAACGTTAACATTCGAATAGTTCGGTGTTAATTGTTGACCAAATTTACACCCAAGAGTTACACAACTGAAATAATGAATTCCCTTAAGACCATATGATTTAATTAGTTTATAATTGTTATAAATAAATTAAATTAATTAATATTTATGAAATATTAATTATAAAAATTTGAATATGGTTTGAGAAATAAAAATTGTTATATATTTATAATAGTTATAAATGTATTAATCGATATATGATATTGATAAATGATTAAATTAGATTTAACTACATAGCATTTTGGCTTGGGCTAAAATGGGTTTAAAGCCCATCATTAGGGCTGCAAATTTCGGTTTTGAAAAAGTTATTGCAGGCGGCTAAAAGTTAGGATTAAACCTAGAGATGGATGGCTAAGATTAAGAGAGAATAGGTAATGAGATTGTCCTAATATCTCTCTTGTACAAGGCTATATATATGGATCTCTAAACCCTTAATCAAAAACAACTTTTGGCTTCCATAATTATCAAGTTTACTGGCCAAAATTAATCCCTATATCAGTTCTAAGAATCTCAAATCAATTCAAGTTAAGTAAAAGCACTATTTGATTGAAAAGGTCGACAATTCCAGACTTGCAATTTGATGGATCGAACATAACTAGAGAAAGGAATTCATTGATTCAAGTGGACTCAAAGGCATCATCAATTGGTATTTTATTAATATATTACAGTAATCCTATCATATTTTATGATTTAATATTGATTAATCCTAAATCTATATATATATATATATATATATATATATATATATTAATGTTGTATATCTAGTTTGGTGAGATTTTCGTAGGTATATGTAGTTGTCACAAATTAGTTTGGTTATGTCATGGTTATATTAATATGTGTTATAATTTATGTATAAACAAATCTAATTTGTTGTAAAAAATTAAAAATTTTCATTATTAATTATTTTATGTATATTTATATATTAGTTTAAATATAGACTAATGTATATTTTAAACCTATAATTACATATATGTATACGAGTGTTACGGCACGCGCTTCGCGCGTGATGATGGATTGCACTTTGTGCATGAATTGTTTTTTTTATAAATTGTATATGTTTAACTCGTACGAAAAAAATAAAATTTGCACAAATATTTAATCATATTTTTTCATTTAAATGATATGCAGTTAGTTTTAATTTTTCTTTCTAAATTGTACCATCTAATTTTTTGTTAGATTAAATTTTTATTTCTATCATTAATTACTAAACAATGAATTTAATTTTTTTATTGGTTTAAATTTTTATTTTTCCTATTAATAAGTAAAAAACGACTTTAAAAAAAGTTTATTCGTAAGATCCTATTTTTAAGTGATATTAAGATAAGTGCATTTTGAATTGGTAAAAATATTAACTATTAGATCCTATTTTTAAGTAATATTAATATTTAATAAATTTGTAGAGGGGCATTTTTGACAGTTCACGTTGATACCAAAAAAGTGTGACACCAAAGGTATTACAACTATTATTAAAGATTTAAGATGTATAAACAGCTTATAATTCTTCCTTACACCTATTTATACATAATATGAATTATCAAATATGAATCATATAATAATTTGAATTGTTTATTATATCTAAACTAATTATTACACTGAAAATTTGATTTTATATTTTTTTTAAATTACTACATCTATGCAGTAACCCATGGAAAAATTTCAGAAATTTTTGTTAATATTTAATATTTTTAATAATTAAATTACTTCGGTTGAACATTTCTTTTATTTATTAAAAATAATATTTTATTTCAAATAATCATGAAAAAAAATTTGAACCTGTATTTTATGATCCTAAATTTTTTTAAATTTTAAATTTTGATTTTTTAATATTAATTACTAATATTTTTAATTATTATGATCAAAACTATTTATTATATATATATAATAATGATAAAATTATTAAAAAAAATTTGTTATGCTAATTTAGTTCTGGAAATAATTTTAGAATATATATATTAAGTATTTGAATGTAATTAATTATTCATATATATACATTTTATTTAACCTTATATATATGTGTGTGTGTGTGTATAATTTTAATTATTTTATATATATATATATATGTATGAATGTATAATTTTATATGTTTAATTATGTATATATATTTATACAAATGTTTTAAATTATATATATATATATATATATATATATATATATTTAATTTTGAGACTTTTAGTTATAAAATATATTTTAAATATATGTATACGTATTTATATAAATATACTTTGCATTATAGATTTATGCATATATTTAGACAACATACAATACATATGAAATGAGCTAATCTATCCATTATGATGTAAATCCCAACATCTATATACGGACATGTTATACCCTTCACAGATTATTACGTTACACATACACACACATATGTATATGTATGTGATACATGTATATATAAAAATTAAATCATTCAATTAACTTTACATTACAAAATACTTAAATTTAAATAAAATACATGATTTTATTTAAAACAAATTTAGAATTGTTCTAAATGAATTAGACTTTATAGGCCCAATAAAGATCCAATAGGATAAAAAAAAATTGAAATACGCGCACCACTACCGTTGCGGGTTGGCCTAGTTCCAACAATGATATCGGAGCCCAATAGCCTATGCGGTCTAAATTAGTCATGTTAGGGCTAACTTATTAAGCTTACCCACTCAGTACAGTGTCTAGAAAGGTAATGTCTAGGATTGGAATTGGGTAATCAAGTACCTTGTCCTACCTGGTTACCGGCTTGGCCTGGAAGGTAAAGTGTGCCCAAAGGTTTGCCCCTAATAGAAAAGGCCAAACTTAATTTGGGCATTGGGCTAATTTTCAAAATTGTCTTGAAAAATAAAGTAAAAGATTTTAAATTTAATTGTTAAATTTAAAATAAAATATATATTTATTATAATAGTTATAATGTAACATATTTTTCAAAATGTTTGAAAAACAAAATAACATAATTTTCGAAAATTATAAATTTTATTAATAAGTTAATTAATAAAATGTATATGCATGTAGTAAATATATTATGAAATATGTTATGATATTTTAAACATTTAAGATATCATAAATATGCATGCATACATATGAATAATGATTTTTGAAATCAAGATAATTTAATTAATCTAATTAAAAGGTTAATTGATTGAAATTATAATTACACCTATATATGATATATGTGTTATACTATAAAGGTTATAGTACATAATAAATATAAATGTTATATCAATATAAAATTAATTAAAATGTTAATTAATTAAATATGATTTAATTAATATAATATTATACACAAGACTATTATATAAGTAGTGTGAAATATAAAAACTATATAACAACAAAACTTATATGATATGAATGTATAAACTAAAAGTGGAACATTAAAGAAACCCAAATAGACTTAAGGCATAAATACATACATAAATGTACGTATATTGTGATTTATGATGTGTCTAATGCTTGAATCGCGAGGGTATTTCATAAGAAATACATTATTCCATAAGACGATATCACTCAATATAATATATTAAAGATTATGAATCTTCAATATAATATTGTCCTCTACCATATGTACATTAATAAATTACATGCATACTCCTTAGTTGTTGAGCAAACTCAAGCTGGGGATGTTATGTGTAGTATTATTAATATATTGAACAGATGAGGTAAGATAACTATATATATTTGTTGAGCAAACTCAAGGTACATATACTATACTTGGGCCATCACGATATGGTAGGTATGAGTGAATAATCTCTTTCGATTTGTTGAGCAAACTCAAGGTCGAAATGAGATTAGGACAAGGAAAATGGATTAGGAGTTGTATGTGATACAACCGATAAGGAGTTATCCATCATTTGTGGGGCTAAGATTTGTTGAGCAAAATCAAGGTCAGAATACCAAGACAGACGAGTCCTAACACCCACTAGTGAAGTCGAAAGACTTATGTGTTTCATCTTAAGGTTTGGAGAAACATAAAAGGCTAGTGGGAGCCTTATTGGAAAAATGAAATGGTAACATTTAACCTTTCTAATATTGTAAGGATATATGTTAAATAATGTTATAATTATCTACAATGATAAATTTGTGCATTTAATATGATTGATAAAATATTTATCAATTAACATATACAAACGAACAGAATTGAAAGTTGACAAATGGAAATATAATACCCACTATCAAATTCCTATTGCATGTTAACGTTTCAACACCCATGCAAGTGCCTGATTTTACAACTACTGAATACATTCATGGTTTGGTCACTTATGCATTTATTTGGTCAAGACCATGTATTGCATTTTATGAGTTTTGAACTCTATAAAAATACAAGACTATGGATATTTGATCCATATATAATTGCATATAAATGTTATATGGTGAATGGTCAAAGTTTGTAATGTACAATATTTCAATGAAATTAGTTCATCCGTAAAACCGAATAAACCTTAGTGCGAGATCGAGTATTCAATCTGATAGATTAAAAAAGCAATCATATTGTGTTAATGTAACACAAGACCAAAAACTGCAAGATAGATATAAGAACTCGATCGCTGAAATGTCATTCTGATCAGTTTACGTAAAGTGCAGCATATTTGATGTCCTTAAATGTTAAGGATAATCGAATGCGCTTTTGTAAAGAGTTTATTATGATATTATAGTTAGGTTTTCTTTTGAATAGTTTGACCATTTAAAAGGAAAACGATTGTATAAGAATAGATGTAATTTAAGGTACAGTTGGAATGAAGAGAATGAATACTCCCTTCTGCTTCATAGAGAAACATTGGAAATATGAATTGTAATAAATAATTGATACTTAATATTGGAATAAGAAATATGATTTCTATTCTGAAATGTATTTTCATATAGAAAATTGTTTTCTATGAGATTTATTTCTTTGAGCTCAAGATATTTGATCAACGAACCCTTCACTGTAAATAGTTGTAGTGTATGAAATAAACAAATTGTATTAAGTGAATGATGGATCTCCACATTTAATACGCTATTATAGTAATGGCGGAAATAGTGGGAGCATACAATATAACACTTATTAATTACATCATAGTATGAAAATTGTTTTCGTATAACTTACCATACATTATTTATGAAATAATGATTATTTTTCGGTATCGACTGAAAAAAATAGACATAGCTACATTTCAATATGAATATTATGAATATTCTTTGTGAAATAAAACTATAATGTGGTAATTTTTCTTATAAGAAAAGTGATGAATTGGAAAATACAAAAGTATCTAATATTATTTATGGTTGTTTTGGAATTATAGACTAAGCCATAGTTTTGAGAAATAATTTTATTGTATGATTTTGAATCATATGATACTTGTTAATTATATCTCAAACAATAAAGGGCTATGCACTCATTCAGTGGGAGTATCATAAGAGTTGATGAACTCCTCAGATTGATACATATAGATGTATGCAATCATAATTCTATAAATACCAAAACGATTCCTTGTACTTCGTCATATTCACCGATGAGTTATCGTCGGCATGGACATGTGTATTTGATACACATGTAGTATGTCTACAATAAACTCATAGAGTACAAAACATAAGTAGATAAAATAACATGCAATAGAAATGATTCGATTTGATCGAATGAGTGAGTATATTGGAAAAAGGTACGAATGTACCTAAAAATGAATAAAGATTCAATCTCAAAAGTCACTCCTCCAAGTGATGCATAATGATGCATCGATAAGGGGTAATCGAACTTTGTTGAACAATGTGCGATTAAATGTGAGTGAACTTGAGTTAGTTTCTTTCTATAAGGCCATGTACTTAAGAGTAGTACACAAGGTTAATATTATTTCATCTAAATAACGGTTTACAAAATCACACAAGATAAGGGTTTATAAGAAACTCCAACATATCCTAGGCTAAGGGTTGGCAGGTTGTGTGAGTCAAAAGATTGCACGTAATAATTGTTCATGAAGCATCTTGTATGAATCTTTCCAAAAGGATTTTGAAAAGACGGCCATTGGATGACATATTTATGTTTTGAACATAAATTTTGTAAACTAAAACCAAATCAATTTAATGAATAAGGAAATTCACAAAACGTTTATGAATACCTATTCTATTGCGCTGAGAAACATTTCAAGAAATACCAACTTCATTGTGAAGGAATTTCCTTGAGAAATTATTGGTAGTAAAAAGGATTTGGATACGATTCAAAGATAGAACTGATTAGATGAGATGAAATAAAATTGACTAACCTAAACGAACACATTGCATTAGAATGTCTAATAAGTATTCTCGCTCATTGAAGAGAAACTATGAGTTTCTTGTCAATGTCGAAAATATATAATCCTCGATTG
Source organism: Allium fistulosum (assembly GCA_030737815.1). Taxonomy (NCBI): domain Eukaryota; kingdom Viridiplantae; phylum Streptophyta; class Magnoliopsida; order Asparagales; family Amaryllidaceae; genus Allium; species Allium fistulosum. The sequence goes on along the minus strand of CM060907.1, from coordinate 675,347,875 downwards.
TTTAATTAAACCACTAAGACTGTTGACTCTATCATATAGTATGATGTGCAAATCTGAAAGAATTCCAAGTACGCTGTCAAAATATGATTTTGGTAGTCGTAACCTAAGGGATGTGATCCATCGGCCGTGATTATGTCTTTATGAGAAAGGCTAATGCAGTTGGAATTAAATGAGCAACGTTGATGAGAATAATATCGCAAATTTCAATTGTTGAAATTAGTGTAATAGATTCGGTATTCAACGTGCTCAAGTTAATTTGGATTTACTCACAAAATTACTACTTGATATGACTTTATGTTTGGTACATATGTATTGAAACACAAAATTCTAAATAATGATTTGGAGTAAACTGTTTACACATAATAACCAAAATGTCTTGAAGTCGGTGGGAGAGATATTAAGTTTGTGAGTCTTTGGATATAATCCAAGAAATGATTCAAAAGTATTATTTTATAAGCATCAAGATTGAATATGTATTTTGATAGAAATATCAAATAGTTTGATTTTCAATCAAAGTGCAGAGGAAGCGTGTGTTCATAAGAAAGAATGTTAAAAGGTATAATGATATTTCTGAGCTATAAGTAAATAACACGTTGTTGATTTTAACGATGTACTTGTGTTAAAATCAGCCTTAGTTGTTTTAATACTCAACATTGGATTAATAAATGATGTCTTTTATAGTAAGTATAAAAGATGTCGGGAATGTCCCAAATGATATGCAAAGACGCCTTATTAAAATGTTTAATATGGAACATGTAAGATTGATTCCTTTGCATTGGCAAAAGGAATTATCATACATGTTGTGTTGTCTGCAATATCATGATTTGTTTATGTATTTGATATATGAAACAAATATCAAATCCAAATTGATATCACTAACTGGTTGTTTGAATTTCTCGTGTATTTATGAAATACTAGAGAATTGTTTGCAGAAACATAAATTCCTTATGAAGGAATGTTCAAACTCAAACTTTCACAAGTAATATTGAGTATAATATGTCAATAACAAATCTTTAAGTTGGAAATGTTCCAAATGAAAGACCATGGCCGATTCTATAAAAAAGGCTAGGTGCATCGTCTTGAATAGCGTCGCAATCAAAACAATGTATATAAAATATATAAGTGCACAAATTTATAACTGAGCCAATTCCAAATGCTGAGAATCTCATGACAGAGTTATATGATAACAATATCGTAATATAGTTCATAATAGAACTTAGAGTTCACTCGAAGTCGAGAGACATACTCCAAATTGTTCCACATGATAAAACAGTTTATCACCGTCGGAGAAAGTTGATTGACAAAGTAGATAATTAAAACATAATAGCATACCCATTCACAAAGGGACCGACTTAATTGGTTTTTAGCAAACCGATTGGAGAAGTTGGAATAAGATTTCATAATTGACCCCAAGTGCAAGTGGGAGATTGATAGAGTTATGGGTATGCCCTAGGGGCAATTATGTAATTTGTTACATATATCTAACTCATTGACCAATCTTGTTCGAAATAAAGGTATTTTCTTTCTATTATATACTTGATATAATGTGGTTATATTAATTAATAAATTTAATTAAAAGTATATTTAATAGAAAAAATCCATAAATGGTATGTTTTGTGATAGTAGTTACAAAGTGTTGTAACCATGAGTAATTTATCACAATGAAACAAATGTACCATTTTAAATGTTCCTAGTCAAGATGCATCGAGACTGGATATCGATGTATCCGTTGAGACTAGAGTACGTAACGCTCTCCAAATGTTAGGCAGTGTATTACTCATGACTGCTGGGGGCACCAAGGGGTTACGTACTGATAGTTATTGGATAACTATGGAACGACTCACTCGATAGTTTTCTATTGGTTAATATAACTAATGTCAAATAGAAAATATCAATGTGACTAATTTACACAATTCTTTTGACTTGAGAATATTGTCAACCTTCAATATGAAAAATTCTGCTTTGATTATAGTCAAATCATGGAACGACATCCATCAAGTGATTATAGTTGGGTCGAGTGGAAGTATTAGAAGGAAGACACTATTCAAGAGAGGATTCGTCACTTCAGTTATATGAGGTTAGTATCATGGTCAACTCAAGTCAACCCAAAGTCAAAATCTCTGGCTAGAGTAGTACGGTTAATAATAATTGTTTTTATTGAACCAAGGATTTTGTGTTTGGACTATAGAGTTGAATATGGACAATATTTGAATTTTGACCATTACCAGATTCCATAAATCCAAAGTGATACAGTTTTTGACGAAGAGAATTGGTGTATATAAATGTCACTGACGGGTAACATTTATTAAATTAACTAAGATTTTACTGAAAATGAATAAGCGATAAATTTGGCCATAATGTCACACCATTTGCTAAGTGACGTGTGGACGTTAACATTCGAATAGTTTGGTGTTAATTGCTGACCAAATTTACACCCAAAAGTTACACAACTGAAATGATGAATTCCCTTAAGACCGAATGATTTAATTAGTTTATAATTGTTATAAATAAATTAAATTAATTAATATGTATGAAATATTAATTATAAAAATTTGAATATGGTTTGAGAAATAAAAATTGTTATATATTTATAATAGTTATAAATGTACCGATCGATATACGATATCGACAAGCGATTAAATTAGATTTAATTGCATAGCATTTTGGCATGGGCTTAAATGGGTTTAAAGCCCATCATTAAGGCTGCAAATTTTGGTTTTGACAAGTTATTGGAGGCGGCTAAAACTTAGGATTAAAGCTAGAGATGGATGGCTAAGATTAAGAGAGAATAAGTAATGAGATTGTCCTAATATCTCTCTTGTACAAGGCTATATATATGGATCTCTAAACCCTTAATCAAAAAAACTTTTGGCTGCCATAATTATCAAGTTTGTTGGCCGAAATTAATCCCCATATCAGTTCTAAGAATCTCAAATCAATTCAAGTTAAGTAAAAGCACTATTTGATAGAAAAGGTCAACGATTCCAGACTTGTAATATGACGGATCGAGCATAACTAGGGAAGGGAATTCATTGATTCAAGTGGACTCAGAGGCATCATTAATTGGAATTTTATTAATATATTACAGTAATCATATCATATTTTATGATTTAATATTGATTAATCCCAAATCTGTATATATATTAATGTTGTATATCTAGTTAGGTGAGATTTTCGTAGGTATATGTGGTTGTCACAAATTAGTTTGGTTATGTGCATGGTTATATTATTATGTGTTATAATTTATGTGTAAAAAAATCTAATTTGCTGTAAAAAATTAAATTTTGTCATTATTAATTATTTTATGTATATTTATATATTAATTTAAATATAGACTAATGTATATTTTAAACATATAATTACATATATGTATATTTATCTTTAATAATAGTTGTAGTAGTTTTGGTGTCATACTTTTTTGGTATCAACGTGAACTACCAAAAATGCCCTTCTATGAATATTATTAAATCCCTTAAAAGTAGGATCTAAAAATAAACCCACTTTAAAAATTTAAAATATCCCTCTACAAATATTAACAAACCTAAATATTACATAAAAATAGGATCTAATAAATAATTTTATTTTACAAATTCAAAACGCACTTTACAAATATTATCAAATCTTAATCACTATAAAATATATCCAACAGATAAACTTCCTTTACAAATTTGTTCTTTATTAATTGATAACAAAAATAAAAATTCAAACTAAAAAAAAATAGATATTGGAACTTAAAAAAAATAAAAAAACTACACATGATTTCAACGTAAAATATGATTAAATATTTGTGCTTTTTTTAATGTGTTGAAACATATACAATTTATAGAAAACAACTCACGCGCGAAGCGCGTGCCGTCACGCTCGTAATGTATAAATAGCTTAGAATTTTTTTCTTACACCTATTTATACATAATATGAATTATCAAATTCGAAAATAATTTTTTTTTATATATAAATAATTTTAAATTATCGTTTATTGATTATTTGAATTGTTTATTATATCTAAAATAATTATTTCTTTGAAATTTCGATTTTATATTTTTTTTAAATTATTACACCTATGCAATAACCCACCAAAAAAATTTCAGAATATTTTTTAATGTTTAATATTTTTAATAATTAAATTACTTCGGTTGAACATTTCTTTTATTTATTAAAATAATATTTTATTTCAAAAAATCATGAAAAAAATTTTGAACCTATATTTTATGATCCTAAATTTTCGAAAATTTTAAAATTTTTATTTTCTAATATTTATTACTAATATTTTTAATTATTATGATCAAAACTATTTATTATATATATATATATATAACGAGCGTTATGGCACGCGCTTCGCGCGTGATGATGGATCGCATTTAGTGTGTGAATTATTATTTTTAAATTGTAGTTTAACTCGTTTGAAAAAAAAATTATTTGAACAAATATTTAATCGTATTTTTGCGTTGAAATGATATATGGTTAGTTTTAATTTTTCTTTCTAAATAGTACCATCTAATTTTTTGTTAGTTTGAATTTTTATTTCTGTTATTAATTACTAAAGAATGAATTTAATTTTTTATTGGTTAAATTTTTTATTTCTGTTATTAATTACTAAAGAACGACGGTTAGATCCTATTTTTAAGTAATATTAATATTTAATAATATTTGTAGAGGGGCATTTTTGGTAGTTCACGTTGATACCAAAAAAGTGTGACACTAAAGGTATTACAACTATTATTAAAGATAATGATAAAATTATAAAATTATTATTATATGTTTGTTATGCTAATTTCGATTTGGAAATAATTTTAAGATATATATATTTATATTTTAAGTATTTGAATGTAATTAATTATTCATATATATACATTTTATTTAACCTTATATATGTATATATATGTATATAATTTTAATTATAATATATATATATGTGTGTGTGTGTGTGTGTGTGTGTATAATTTTATATGTTTAATTAAGTATATATTTATACAAATGTTTTAAATTATATATATATATATTTAATTTTGAGACTTTTGGTTATAAAATATATTTTAAATATATGTATACGTATTTATATAAATATACTTTGCATTATAGATTTATGCATATATTTAGACAACATACAATACATATGAAATGAGCTAATCTGTCCATCACGATGTAAATCCCAACATCTATATACAGACATGTTATACCCTTCACGGATTATTACGTTACACATGCACACACATATGTATATGTATGTGATACATGTATATATATAAATTAAATCATTCAATTAACTTTACATTACAAAATACTTAAATTTAAATAAAATACATGAATTTATTTAAAACAAATTTAGAATTGTTCTAAATGAATTAGACTTCATAGGCCCAATAAAGATCCAATAGGATAAAAAAAATTGAAATACACCCACCACTACCGCTGCGGGCTGGCCCAGTTCCACCATCTATACTCTAACTAGTCGTATTACTACCATAATTCAAAGACTTATCTAAAGGTTAAATAACCATCTTCCAATCAACAAACAAACAACTTCAAAACCAATGCATATCCCATATAGACTCTACACCAGTAGGAAGTGTAATCCGTACAGGCATAACCCAAGTCATTGTTAATCGACCGCTTGGAACTGACGGTGGCTCGACATATGCTCTGTCCTATTCTATGATTACTGGTACATAATGCAGACATAGTGTTGACCTCTCTGCACAGTTTCCATTTAGATTTTCCTAATGCAAATCAAGGAAAATGCCCATTACCAGCTTCTTGATACCTCATATTTGGAATAGTAGCAGACCCAACGACCATTTACTACTCCAAATCTGAGGTGAACACTTGATATATTCTCCCAACCCTATACTCGAACATATATTCTCCACTAGTCCTATAGTTGGAGATGTCTCACATTAGTAGTATGTATACACGATTGCTGGTAGCCCCTTGCGAAGGGCATACTTCTATTGTGTAACTCTACTGACCACGCATCACAACCCATATTAAATCAAGTCACTTATAATTAATCTAAATATTATGTGAAGCTCACTAATTCTCATCCGTCGCATACGTACTATTGAAGCCATATAATTTCAGCTATAGAAATTATTACACCGCCTTAAGTTTGTTATTCATCCCGATTCACATATTTACTTACCATTACTTCTTCTTATCTATTTAGTTTCTTACCTTTATTTCTCCCATTCATTAATGTTATTGATGACGTTTACTTATCATGTCTATCCAATTTAATTTACTATTTCCATATTTAGTCTCTGTAATTAAATTTATTAAAAAGTTTACTACCCATATTGACTTGATTATAGTAACTTCCTTTTTTCTCCTTGATTTATTACCTTGTTCGTATTTAGCATTTTATTTAATATGATAACAGACGTTTATTTATTTATGTATTTAAATTTATACTTTACTTTATGTATTTAATTGGTAAATGATATTATTTATATTTTTGTTTAAATTTTTTAGTTTCTTCATTTAGGGATATCTAAAAATACACTAATGTGTAAATTTCTATGAAATATCAATTTCTACATTTTAATGCGCATGAATCGTATCTTTCCCAAGAAAGAAATATTACCATTGCAACTTCCATAAACTGCCAAAAGTGAGATTGTACTACATTTGCAATTACAAGGAATTATCTTTTTATTTGAAACAGATTGTGCAAACTACGGAAAAACGTCTCTACTTTGGACGGGTCTTTCCTTTGGATATATGAATATTCATTGTTGTTTCAAATGACGCACTTTTCATATATAATGGTAGTTGGAAATTTATAGAATTTCACATGGCAATCAATACAACTAAATTATACATTCTATAATTCCAATGAATTAAAATATTTAACCCCAAATCGATTTAGAACATTCCAAATAGATGGTTAATAATTAAACCCAAATAATAATAATAATCTAGAATTAGCCTCACAATTATATCAATAATATATTACACAAATTTTAGGGATTGCTCTTCTAAAATTCCAGATCTAAGGTGTATATACCATTTCATGAAAGTTTGATAATTGACTGAAAATGTAGACATAGATTTCAAACTAAATTCATTTGTTTAAGCCTATAATTCAATGGTTTTCACATAGACATAATAACAAAAATAGAGTTTCAACGATATAAATGTAGTATTTTGTAAATTACATAATTTCTCGCTCAACTTATGGCTTCCAAATCTCCCGATCCAAATTCATTCTTCTTACTTGACTACTTTTTCTTTTCAACAAAATATGTATTAAAAGTGGGAGATTTGAGTTTAAGTCGAATATAGATTATATAATTTAAATTTACCTTTTTGCAAAATTGATTCACTCCTTTTTCTTCTCTTTTATTTCCTTCCTTCTCCAATACACACACACATACTCACACTATATATATGTAGTATTTTTATAATTTCTAGAAGTAGTGGAGAAAGAGAAATGGCAGAGCTTCGCAGCTCAGTTTAAAAAATATGATAAGGAAAGTAAGGGGTCATGCCCTGTGCAGTTAAAGCGCTCGGCAGATTCAATACGGCAGAGGTGCAAAAAGTCATAGCGGGGATACAACGAGGATATAGCGAGATATAGCGGATGACTTTAAAACAGCATATAAAACTCGTATTTAATGTTTTTACAAATATATAAATGGTAATTAAATGAGAAATTAACATTCAATTGAATTATAATTAATACATAAATAATTTTAAATAAAAACATGTGCGAATATACTATAAATAAACATAAAACTGTTATATAACATAACTGAATTTAGTAGAATATTAGAGAGTTTTCATTTCTGAAAATATATTAAAAATTCAATTAAATAAATTAATTTCATAATTTTTATAATGTATAATGTCATTTTTCAATTCATTTCTTTCAAAGAAGATATAGCGAAAATAGCGGAATATAGCGGGAATAATGAGATATAGCGGAAATAGCGGGGCTTAAAGCGGAAAGGATATATTGGGGGCTATATGGAAAAATCGTAGCGGTAGAAATCCGCTATGAGATATAGTAGGGTTATAGCGGGGTAATAGCGGAGCATTAACTGCACAGGTCATGCCTATATTTATATATACTGGAATCAATTCCATCCGCTGATTTATTATTTATCAAATCCGAGCCATTTTGGCTGAGGTTCGTTGCGCCAGCCCTAATGACAAGTCGACCAGTGGAAAGTATCGGTGGACCACTAGGGGTCTACTGATCATTTCCCTATTGTTGATCGGTGGGGTCCAAAACGTTAATTATTATTTATTTCTTTAATTTTGAATTCCTTTTTAATTATTTTCAATCTGAAAACTTCAAATGTTGATAACTTCTCCATTTTAACTCTGATATCAAAGCTTTATATATGAAGTTGCTCAGAAAATCGCCACGAACACAATGATGCAAGTTTCATGGCCAAATTCTGACGTTTGCTCAAGTTCCATTTTTGAGCTTCAATAATTATTTATTAATTTTTTTTTTGAAAGGATAAAACATTACAAGTCCCATGACCCACTTGGTAATAGGGTAAATACCTGAAACAAAATGGGTATAACCCAATACATCACTCTCGAAGCTCTACGAAACTAAAATACGACGACTAGTTGGGGACTGAAGAATTTCTTCATATCGCTGATGCCTTGCACCTTAAGATGTCTTCCAATGCTTTTGAACTTCCTCTATCTCTTTCTCTCTACTGGAATAAACTACATCAGCTTGATTTATCGATCTATTGCAGATCTGTTGCAGAGTGGCTCACTTATTACTACTTTCTCCTTTTTGCCAACAAGATATGTGATACCTATTATTTAGCTAACTTCTGCAATAGTATCCATTGCCTCTTAAAATAATACCAAATACTGCTGGATCTGCATTCTAAAGCAATTGATGATGCTCGCAAGGTTATGAAAGGAAAGAGCGATAGTCCTTCCCTATTTTAGATAAGTAATTATCTTTATCCCTTGATTTATTTGTGTTTCTTCAAACTTTGAATGCCGATAAGCTTTCTCTTTTCCTTTACAGGTTGCGAATCTGAAATAGTGGTGATGATGGCCGCCTGCTGCCGTAACCCTGTAGCTGATTCCTTTGCTCGTTATAGATCTACCTTGGGAAATGTCTTCCAAGTGCTTCCCATTTTGTAAATATGACTCTATGCAGTCTTCGTAATTATCTAATTCCCATAGCTCAGTTGGATGTTCATTGCGTGATTTTTCCTGAATGATTTGAGACTCTCAATCTATTAATTTCCAAAGTTGCAATGAATTAGTTTCCTTGTTGTTGTGCAACCATTCATTTCTTTCTTTCCATAAGTGATATATGACTGTAGTGAGACAATGCAAGCGTAGCTGAATTTTTTTCATTTCGATTTGCACTTGCTTTGAATGTATTGAATACCGCTTCTTATATCTTATATGGCTTGAGTTTGACTGATTTTGAGTTTTGCCTTTGCAATTAACCATATGTGTCTCGAGTATATGCATTCAAAAATAAATGTACACCATTTTCAGATTCGATTTTACAAAGCAAACATTTACTTTCACAATTTGGATTCCATTTTTTATCTATCTCTGGTTGGGAGTTTGTTTAAGAGTGCAAAATATGTACAATGAGCCATCTTTGGACAGTTGGATCTGTTCCAAATGACAGAGTGCAAGTGGACTTCTGTTTCTGCACCTCTTAGATATTTTCATGTTTTCTTGAAGGAAAATTTTCACTTTTGTTTAATTTCCAAATCCATTTGTCTTTCTCTAAGCAAGGATTGATTATTGTTTTTCCAATTGCTTCTTTAAAAATTGATGCTTGTGGTCTTTGTTGTGTGTTCCAAATGTGATTTGTATAATGCAATCAACAGCTGCGTTTGTATTTCCAAATTGGTAGATGTTGGACCAGCCCAATAGATTTACCAGTGATTTGCCCTGTATCCAAGGATCAAACCAATAACTAGTTTGTTTTCCATCTTTAAAATGCCTTTCTATGAGCTTGATACCTAATTCTCCACAATTCAGATTATTTTTCCAAGTGTTGGAGTAGTGCTTTTCCATTGGCATTGTACAAAAAAAAAATTTAATATATTTTTCTTTCATCCACTTTGTCTAGATGGACTCACCTTCCAATAAATTCCTAAACAATATGAGATTACAGACTGAATTGAGATCATTGAACTTTCTTAAGCCCAGACCACCAGCTTTCCTTGGTTTGCAAACATTATCCCATGAGGCTTTATGATGTTTACCTCTCCATTTGAAATTTGCACAAATTATTTCTATTTTTTATATTGTATTTGCTGGGATTTTGTGTTCTTGAATCTAATACATGATAATAGCAGTGATGATTGTGTCGGTTAACTCCAATCTACCAGGTAAGGATAGAAGTTTGCTAGTCCAACCTTCTAATCTATTCTACATCAGCTCATATAACTTTGAGCAATCTCTATCATTAATCTGGTTAGCGTTAAGTGGCAGTCCCAAATACTTTACAGGCAATGTCCCTTCTTTAAACTTTAGGATATTAAGAATATCTTCCTTTCCAACACAACATTTGTTGAAGTATATTTTGCTTTTGCCTTCATTAATTTGTAGACCAGCAAATTCTTCAATTTTTCCAAGTATTTTGGCCATAGTGGCAACACTTGTATGTCTGCATTTAAAAAAAATAAGCAAGTCATCAGCTTAAAGTAAATGAGTTATAGATGGTTTAACTCTATTAGTGGTTTTTATATTTCCATTATTTTGTTCTATCTCTATATTTCCTAACCGAAATTCCATTGCAATAGTGAATAAGTTAGCAGATAAAGGATCTGCTTGCCTTATTCCTCTATTATTATGTATAAAACTGCTAGTAGAACCATTTATAAGCAAAGAGTAAGTACATTATTAATACGAGCGTTGTGGCATGTGCTTCGCGCATGATGAAGACACCTAAATTGTTCTTTTATAAATTGTATTTGTTTATACGTTCAGAAGAAAATGGTTTCCATAAATATTTAATCATATTTTTGTGTTGAATCGTACGTAGTTAATTTGAATTTTTATTTCTAAGTTGCAATTCTATTTTTTTTAGTTTAAATTTTTGTTTATATTATTAATAATATGAAAACGAACTTGTAAAGTAATTTATTTGTTAAATCTCATTTTTAAGTAATATTAAAATTTAGTAAATATTTGTAGAGGAAATTTTGAATTCGTAGCGAAAGCTTAATTGTCAAATCATATTTTTAAGTGATGCTAAATCTTAATAGTAATATCTGCAGAGAGACATTTTTGGTATTTCATGCTGACATCAAAAGAGTGTGACGATAAATATATTATAACTATTAAGAAAGAAATGCATATAAGGGTATTTTTGGAACTTCGCGGTCGGACTAAAAAATTACGTTTTATGCGTGAATTGTTTTTCTATAAAGTGAATATGTTTAACATATTCAAAAAATTATTTGTTGTTAGTTTGAATTTTTGTTCTTTTGATTCTATTTTAGTTGCAACATCTACATTAGTGGTAGTTTGAATTTTTGTTTCTAGTAGTTTGTAAAAGAATTTAATTTGTTAGATCTTATTTTAAGTGGTATTAAGATTTGGTGATATTTGTAAAGAGAAGTTTTGAATTTGTGAAGAAAATTGATTTGTTGCATATTATATTTAAGCAACACTAAGATTTAGTAATATTTATATTATATCCTTTATTTAAGGAATGTTAAGGTTTGGTAATATTTATAGAGGGGAGTTTTGAATTTATAAAAGGAGTTTGATCCAATTTTTAAGTGATATTAAGATTTTTTTTTAGTTTACATTGATACAAAAAAATGTGACATCAAAGGTATTATAACTATCATTAAAGATGTGTTGAATTATCTAGAAGAATTTTTTATTGGCAAACTCTATTTCAACATAGATAATTACTTAGTAGCCTCCCTCTAAAATAAATAAAATTTTAAATATTCAAATACCCTTAGAATGTTATGTGCTTTCTTTCTTTTCAATTTCATTATCTTCTTACGTCAGTTTCTTACTGTCTAAACCACCGCTTCTTCAAAACTCTAGTTTCTAAATCAGTGAACAAAAAATTCAATTTTTCATTACTAACTGATGGATTTTGAAGAGAAGAATGAATTGTTAATGCAATCACAGCAGGTAATTCGAAAAAAAAAATTGAAAAGTTTTTAAAAATTTGCAAATACAATCGTAGGCTGTCAATTACGGAGATTGATGACAAATCACGCAGGGGGTATACTAGGTTTCTGGCTTAATCGCGCAACTAATTGCATGAATTTTTACACATCCACGCAGAAAGCCTACGTGGTATTGACACGAACCATGGAGTCACCTTGCATGGTAGTTCTTTTTTTTCATGATGGAAATGGTGGGGGCTACTAAGTTATTTTTTGGGTTTACTGACTTTTTTAATTTTTGGGGGGCTACTAAGTAAATAGTCGGATTAAAATAGAATTTGCCTTTTTTATTACCTAGATGAGCGTACTTGATCTATTCTCATTTTAGTAAACATGCAAATCTAGAAATATATTCATTGAAATATTCAAGTTTTAACTTGGTTTGAATTGTTTCAGTCCAGCGTAGAAATAATAGATTAGAAGTAACGTAAATTATGTTTTGTTTTAGGTGCTTGTAAAGGGAATGATATAGATAATACTTTAATTATATATGAATGAAGGGTATTTTTAAAAGTTCATGGTCGGACCAAAAATTGCGCTTCCAAATCAACTATTAATAAAGATATTCCCTAACTAGACTACAAAATTTGTTATTAAAACCCAATTGCTCCAGCAGAAACAAAATAAAACGTCTATTAATTTTATCAAAAGCCTTACGCAAGTCAATTTTGATGCACATGTTATTTTTATTTCCTTGATTAAAATTTCTAGTTTGCTCATCGGTTAGTAAAGTATTATCCGCAATTAGTCTTCTCGGGATAAATGCATTTTGGTTTTCAAAAATTAAATATTTCAAAAATCTTTTTATTATGTTACTTACTATAACAATAATATTATAAATAAATTTACAGCAGGCAATAGGCATGTAATCTCCTAAATCTTTAGGAAATTTTGTTTTTGGATCACCCCGAAACCCCAACTCCCTATAACCAAATACTAATCATGAAGTGTCCAACTAATAATATTATACAACCATAGGCTAACAACAATCATTCACAAACACTACTAGCACACAAGGTTATCATCCAATGATTTCATTCAAGCTAATTCGTTTTGTTTCAATTCAACATTCATTCAATTCAGTGTTTTATTTAATATATCTCATATACTTTATCCACAAATCAAATACCCATCATTAAGTCAAGGAACAAAGTACTCATGGTTAAGCCCTACCCCAATAAAGTAGTTAAACAAGCATAAAAGCAGTAAAGGAGATCATATAGGATAAAGAACCATTCCCACTCTCTAAATCAAAGAAGAAATCCCCAATTTGTACTTGAACCAAAATCCCAAATTCCTCTTTCAGAAATTTCAAGTTGAATTCTTCACTACTAGGCAAATCTGGCTTATGGGTTTTGTAGAGGAAGCTCACAATTGAGTTTAAAGTATTTTTGCAAAATTTTAGGTGAAGGGAAGAAGTTATGGAGAAAAGAATGAGACATAGGGCTTGGAGAAGATGAAGAAGAAGAAAGAGGAGACAAATTGAAAATGAGGCCTCAAATTTCAAAAATTGTCTCTTAAATATTTTTTTCCAATTGATTTACAACTTTGTCCTTCTAGCACAATTTTCCCAACTTTTCGATTATTTTGAACCTGATATGTTTTCCAAATGTAAACGACATTTCGAACAAAACGAAATAAGTTTTTTTAGGTTCTAATTCCATTGTATTTGAAATTCGACTTTTATGACCAATTTACTCTAAACTCAATTGAACCCGTTTTAATAAATTAAAACAATTTTAATCACACTCGGAAATAATTTTTAAAAATTCAGGTTGTTACAATGATGCTCCATGTTTCCTTCTTTCCAGCCTTACTCATGCACCATAATGGAACTTCTTCTTCTCCTTCCTATATTTGTACAAGTATATTACATGTATATGCCCTGTTATTTATTTATCCCTTATATTGCTCATCTATGTGATGGTCTGTAATGCTTGAAGGGATACCGTGATGTTTGTTTTATGTTTAAATTTGAATTCTACGAATGATTAATTTTAAAAGTCACGCGAGCGTGATAACTGATATTGATTTTGAAGCAACAAAGGAAGTTGGTTGCCCCCTATATTGATTTATGAATTGATTGATCATGGTAGTCATGTTTGGAGAGACAAGGTGATGACCGTAAGATGCAAGTCCCCTTATTGGAAAGCAAGTGGATTAGGCTTGTACGAGAGTGAGTCCACATACCGGAGAATGAGTAAATGGACTTGCTTGGATGATAGGTCCCCTCGACGGAGAGCGAGCGGATTGGACTCAGTAATGATCCGGGAGATCGAACCTAGACTGGATGTTGGACGATCCGAAGAGGTCGCGGATTTAACTAACAATCTGGAGAGATTGCGGATTTAACTAACGTTCCAGAGAGATTGCAGATTCAGCTAACGATTCGGAGAGATCGCGGATTCATCTAACGATCTAGAGAGATCATGGATTTAATTAATGATCTAGAGTGGTGGAGGTTTGAGCTAACAATCCAGAAAGATCGGAAGCTAACCTGGATATTAATAATGCAATTCGGAGAAATCAAAAGCTATAGTTTGGAAATGAGCGGCATTCGATTTTGAAAAGACTTGATAATGATTATATGATTAAGTCACTACTTTGATTCGGTTGGACGCTCTTATGGGATTCTGGACGGTTCATGGATGACGTTCCAATCGATAACAATGAACTCCATGATTTGTTGACCCTTGATTACCCGACATGCGGTTTGAATGTTGTAGTTTAATTCTCGAATGAATACTGGACGATCCTTATTTGTGATGTAACGTACGATTTAATGACTCTGGGAGAACAAGGAATGATGATTATTTGTGACTAACACCCAAGCCAAGAGGCCTCGCTTATAATGGACTGGAATTACCTTTGACTTTCAAGTGAATTCGAAGGAACCGAACGATTTGTTGTGGTTTAGTTGGATAATTGCCAGAAATTTCAACTACTAGTGTTTCATCGATTGTGATATTTGTTCTTAAGCAAAGCACACCTTCTATTCACAAGGCGTGTTTTGGGGGCAAAATTTATCTGGCCTTGTGACTAGACCATATTCAGCCAACTCAGATCGGTCAAATAGGAAAATTACCAAACAGAAATCCAGAGCAACAACTACTAAGTTTAGATGTCGAACGGAAACAAGAAGTGAAGTCAAAAAATTTGCTAAGAAGATTCATGACATCAACTCACTTCAACCACAAGACCAAAGTCCAAAATTCATGCGAAGGCATGGATCACTACCGATCCCCAAAGCTTGCCCAAATCAACCATAATTTAACACCACATGAAGTTAGAGTGTTCGTAGGTCAGTGCATACCACATGAGATGGTTTGCTTGCCATACACATTCCAAACGCCCAATGGATAAATTAAGTATTATTACCCAACATCAGAACCAAAGAATTCACTCAAACTCAAGCTCATATCAATACAACTTAATGCCGAAGACAAAGATACAAATCAACCAAACTTCCACAAGAATGAAATCGAGATGTATGGAGCTAACTGATGGATCGGTACCGATCCCTACTCATGGATTTGTATCGATCGTTGAACGTTGCTCAGTCAGCCATGATATTCTCAACACAACTTCTCCTGGACGTGGCAGACGTGGGCACGAACGTGGTGGAGAGAATTCCGACAACCTATAGCTATAAATAGAGGAGAAGGGGCATTGTTTCGAGAACCGTTTAGGCTCTTCTAACAAATTTCCTCACTTCTTCTATAATCTCAGGGATCATCACCGATCTGTCAGAACAACTTGGTAAAAACTCGATAGAAATCGAATAACAAAGTTTAAGTGGACGTAGACCGGAATATTCACCGAACCACTATATAAATTGTGTGTTCGTCTTTTTTTTTCATGTCTTTTCTTGAAATTTTCATATTTATTATTTCTTTGGGTATTTGTGTCAACTTTTGGCGTAAACACGATCCATATAATTTAATCGTACTTATAAACTCTTATATTCTCACCCATCAGAATTGTTAATGGCTTTATATTTTTTGTTTATATATCGAATTATAAAATGAGCGCTCACCTTTGTTTAAGGAATACTCTTTCATCAAAAAAGAAAATTTGAAACTTTTCACAAAACGTATTTCAAACTAAAAGCTCCAAAATTTTGTGTTTAAATTTACAAAAATCATTACCTTTGAAAACTATGATTCTAAATATAAAAATTCTGTAATCAATCATTTCGAAAACCTAATTTTTCCAAACAAACATTTGATAATTTTTCTAGTATTCAAATTTCTCTTGTTTCAAACATTTTGTAATCTAAAATTTAAAAATTCAACATTTCAAATTTCTCCTTCAATACTCATTATTTAAAAAAGGGTATTATTGTTAAGAAAAATCATATCTCTAGAAAATAATCAACAAGTAAACATTCTTGAGCATTCAACGGCAGTCATTCAGAACTCAGCATTCAAAACTCTTTAGCGTTTTAAACAAACACTACCTATAAATTCTCCATCTTAATTTGTTGACAACTCTCAATTTTTCACACTGAAATCGGTATGTATTATGTATTCAAATTTGAGGTTTCATTGATCTAAACAGTAACACTATCGGCACTGAATTTTGCACATTTCTCATCACAACAAATTTGCGTGAAAGAGAGAATTTTAAGACATAAATCTACGCACACCCAGAAAATGACACAAGGGGTGAGTCTGACTAATTAAAATCATATATGAGACGCATCCAGGCTAATGACAATCATTTTATTTGTTGAAGAGCGAATTCTATCTGTCAGATGGTCCTACTGGATTTAGCTTCAGAGTGGATTATGTTTGCAATAGTTCGGATTAGACTGAATATACATAGTAGAATCAGAAGCTCAACATGCTCTTAAAATTCAGATTAGAATGTTGAAATATATACAAAAAGATATAATAAAACCATACATTTACTGTAAATGAGTTCCCTGGGTACAATAACTGCTAGGTACTACAGATATGTACATATATATACTATATAGATGTAAGTTACTCCTGAGTCCTGTCACTACCTATATATATAGAGCTAAAAGTAATAAATTTCATCAAGTTCCTTCAAGTCCTGGGCAGTTGAAGTCGTGGAACTCATTTACGTTGTAATAAAGAGAAGAAGTTCCCCCATCAAATTTGGAGATCATTTTGTGTGCAGCTAATCCACAGTATCTCTTTCCAAGCCTAGCTATACAAATGTCTATAATCTTCTTGATCATGCAGTCTCCTTTCACAAATGGCTGCTTTAAAAATTCTTCAAGAGGCATCCACTGAACAATGCATAATGTACAATGCTCTCAGTTGGGGCAAAAAACTGACATTTTGTTCTAAATATCATGACTTTGTAATATAACTGAAAGCAAGAGATGGGTATATGTTCTGTTTATCTGTGTGCAGACATACAGTGATATGCATACACTACGCGTTCGTATGTATGTACCTTGGCTGCTTTTACTTCTATATCATCAATGACGATCTGACTTGACAATGGCTTAAGCATGCATATGAAAAATAAATCTGATTTCTCAAATGTCACTTGATGCGCATGCCTGTAATATTGAAAGCCGGCCTAAACTTCAGATCTCGTAAAAGAAAAACTGGAATGTTTGTATGTAACAAATATACTGGAATTGATAAGAAGTTCAAACTAACCGAAAAGCAATCACTTCGACAAATTCTGTGTCTATCTGTAATACATTAAGAAATGATGTTAACAAGAAAATTTGTTTAATGGAACAGAGAAAGCAGTACTGTGGTTGCTACTTACACCAGTTTCTTCCTTCACCTCTCTTACTGCTCCAGCAAAAATCTCCTCAGACTGTAAAATATGCAAGTTTTAAAAATCACACAAATATGAAACTTCAGTTTCATTTTATGATTAAGTTATTCTTTATTCGAACCTCATGAATGAAACCTGTAGGAAGTTTCCATATGTTTTCAGCGGAATGCTTTTCTTGCACAACTAATACCTGCAAGTATTACACTTGTGGAATTAGATCAACCTCTAGTCTAATATGAAACACTTGTAACTTGTAAGCTTGAAAGTAGGAAACAATTTTCTCCAGAAATATTTAAATCAGAAAAAAGATGAACCTCATCTTTATCATTAATAACAAAACCACCGACCCCAACTGAATGGGAAGCATTAGCAGGTAAAATGCATGGTTCATCAGGAATCCAGTAAGTAAGCATTACGTATGATGGCTCCGCATGATGATACATGAAGCCTTCCTGTGTATGCATAAATACATACATAATGATTATGTCAATGGATATGTGCACACTGTATATACGGATATGATATATACCATGTAAATTTAAGAAAAAAGCATGGTTAACTAATACTACATTTGGATACCTTAATTGCAATTGGTACAAGTTCAGATCGATCAACGGGTAACTTTAGCCATACTCCTTTCTTTCCCTACAAACGTTCACTTGATCGTTTATTATAAAGTTCATAAATGGTACATAGGCCCAGCTAAGTCACTAAAGGACTTATGGTATGTCTTTTTTCTCTTAAGTACCAATTTTGAGTCTTTGCAATTGGGAATCAAATATAATCTAAGAAATAAAAGCAATCAAGAAAACATAGTTTCGAATACAATAAACACACTGGTTAAGTACCTTGAGTGCCCAATGTGAGAGGGACGTTCGAAGAATAGAAGTAAAAGTGTGTGCATTTCTCGGAAGTCTTTCTTGATTAATAACAACTCCCTCATACTCATCTTCATAATATTCGAGTACGAAATCTTCACTATATAATTTACAGGAAGAAGGTAAATGACTGTTTCCATTTATTTTCATGCATTCATTTTGCAATACTTTTTTTGTAGCAAGCAAATCAGTTTCTTCATTGGCAGCCCTGGTAGCTGGATATGAAGATGTGATGCCAAGTCCTGTATGATATATCCGTATGAAGAGACAATTAACCCAAGTTTGAACGTATAACAAAAACATTATACCAATGAATAATGTAGAGATCACTGAGAAATCCACATGATCTCTAGGGTATAAATAATCATCGGGGAAAATGGAATTGTTAACAGTTTGGTTATGAACTGTCATGCAATTTGTGCAAGCAAAGTATGGGGCAGACATAAAACTAAAACCTGGCAATGTTTGTACAGCTCCACGAAATAAGTACAACTTGTGAAAATATTAACGCCTCGTCTACTTAGATTAGGAATTTGAATAGAAACACGTCTTAGGTAGTAAACAAAAACTGTTTAATGCTAGGTTAATCTATTGTATGTTGCTAAAAAAATGTCAAATAAAAGATGGCATGTAAAGTAATTAACTCCTCGTCCAAACTTCGTGTATGATTACTCATATTGTAATTTCTAATGCATTATATTGTAAATGGACCAAGTATTCAACAAATACATAAATTAAAAAGTACCTCTACTTCGACATAAATTTAACTGTCGTGGGAATATTTGGCCGCCCGCTTGGACTTCGAATCTCCTCGACAGAAAAACCATTTCTGATCTCACATCAAAGAATGTCTTCTCCATCACTTCCAAAATGTTTCTTTCTCTCTTTCGCTGATAACAAATGTCTTAATAATTACCAAACTACTATAAAATACAAATAGCAGTACCTATATATGTACTCCAATATTCATCGCTATTGAAACTAATTTCCAAAACAATAAATAATACAATAGGAGTAAAGTTACGAAGTTATATTGGAATTATCACTAATCGGAGCTTACCAAGATTCCACAAGCATAAACCATTGCAAAACAAGTTGGAATACAATAAAGAATAAGGTAAATTAACAAAGCAACACCTTATCCTAAAAGATAGAGATGCTTAGCAGTATGTGAGTTGAAGATTTCTTGTTAGTGGATCTGATTTTATTGTGAATGAGATGATGACATGTTAGCAAATCCAACAAGGTATTGTTATAGAAAATAATGTTATATTAATTCAGAGCATACGTCTACATTTATATAAAAATGGATGTTTATGAAAGTATGATAATGGAGCACAAAAAAGGAGAAGTAGATACCAGAGAGTGAGAGGAGGGTAATAAGAGCACGTGATTCTCGGAGATACTCTACAGAAGGGAGTAGTTTATGGCCAATGATTATTTATAGGAGGAAATTAATTAGAAGATATTTTCAGATGCAACATAAATTTGATGATAGTTTTGCACAGTATTATTGTTTTCCCAAAATATACACACACGAACATACATATGCATTATGTAATGAAAATATTTATTATAATCAGTGAGTTTAAAGCATCAATATTTAGCAGACTAGGAATGACGTGGTTTTTGGTAAATATGATGTTGATGACCAAATGTGTAACTTATTAATTATGCCTGCAAATAATTATTAACTTTCCATAAACGTGGATATCAAAAAATGTGTTTGGTAGCGTTCGCAGTAATTAAATAGCATGTTTTCGTTGGTGACGCGTCGGACGTGGCAACGGACATACTCCGGTTTTCAAACCCGCTGTGGGAAAGCTGGATAAAGATGCATTGACGTCGGATGCGTTGAGTGTCAATGTACTGACGCCAACTTTCTTCCATTATAAATTATTTAATAATGTTAAAACTAATTAAATTTACATTTTTATAATTTTCTAAAATTAATAATTTTTGCAAATGAGATCCTTTTGAGACGCGGTTTTTGCGTTACGATCATATCGAAGCACTCTACATTATGGAGTTAGTTTGAACTGAATCCGAGCAATTTAAAATTTCACAATTTATTTATTTGAATTTAAAAATGTATTTGTTTTAATGAAATTCTGCAATTTATTTCGTGTTATTTGTAATTATTAAACACATATTACACAATTAAAAACAATTAATTAAATAACTATAAATACATTAAATAAAGAATCAAATTTCAGATATCCCGTTCGCTTCACCAAACACAATCTTCATTCAACAATCTTCCTTGCTCAAATACCCTGCTTAAATTCTTCATTTCCGTTCGTTGTAAATACACCCTTAGACCTAATCGATAACATAGAAGCCGGAATGGAAACCTTCCAATGCACATGCGCTTGTATGCGTGTGTGTAAAAGCTTATATTTAAATAGAAGTCGGAATGGAAACCTCCCAATGCGCATGCGCGCGTGTGTGTGTAAAAGCTTATATTTAAATAGCCCCCTCTATTTAGCACAATTTGTAGATCCCTGATATCAGCCAAAAGTTTATATTTAAATATTTAATCCATGCGATGTAAGAGAGAAAAAATAAATTTTTAAATAGAAATTTGTGGTTGATATTGGGGCTACAAAATGCGTGTGTTGTTTGGGGGAGAGGGTGGGGAGGGATTTGCATCCTAGCTTTTCGCATTTCTAAATTGTGTCCGGCTCGATTTTAGATATTTTTGGCCATCAAAATTTGATAATTTTTACATGAAATCTCTGCATATCATAAAGGTCATCTCCATGGCTCTACCAAAAATTACCATATTCCGATATCATTTGACTATTAAAAATAAGCATTATCATGATTATAATAAGTATTTTAAATATTTAGTATAGTACATGATTAATTTTTACATGATATCTGTGTTGCTATAGATTATTGTTGAATACTTGAATGATCGTTTGTATATCGTTGTTTGGTTATTTGTTTGGATTTGATTTTCACTTGGGAGCGAATGACATAAATAACCATTGTGTTGCATGGAAAAAAAATAAGAGGAAGTCGAAGTGTACGTAGAAAATAGATCGCTACGAAATACTTCGAAATACACATACATATGTGTGATTTACAGGGGACTATTGTAGAGAGACCCTAAGGGGTTTCTCACCAATATTAATTTACTTATATTATTATGTTGCTTATATTATGTTTGGTTGAAATATTTGTGACATACTTTTTGATTTGTATAAATGTCGTTATAGCGATTATCGCTATACCGTCATTTATGAAATATCATCTCCTGAAACCTTTGTGTGTATTGAATTATGCTTGTATTTTTACAAAATAAATGCATGGTCATGTTTTTGCGCTTTGAAAGTTGTTTAAACTATATTTTCAAGTATTTTTTAGAATTTTGAAATAAAGCTAAGTATAGTTTAAAATTTATAAAAGGAGTTATAAATTTGATTAATTATCTTTCGGGATAATTAATGTTATTTTAAATTTATAGAAAAGATTATAAATTTGATTTATTATCTTTCAGAATAATTAATGTTGTTTTAAATTATAAAACGTTATTTACTTTAAATATTTTATAAATTCTTTTCAAATGGGTTCATCAAGATTTATAAGTATTTGGAAGAAATTTAGAGTTTTAAATGCTTTTTAAATTATTACTTTATCTTAAAGTTGAAGGTTATTTTAAGATATTAATAATAAATTATTTTAACTAATAATGATGTTTAAGGTTAATTAACCTTTTTAATAATGATGATTAAAGTTAATTAATCATTTTATTAATGATATTTAAAGTTAATTAATAACTTTAATAAAGCTGTTTAAGTTAATATTTATGATGTGAAAAACCAAGCACAAGTTTTTTAAAAGTTGAAAAGTTTGATTCGGTTATGGAAAATATAAGAAATTTAATTTCCACAAACGATATCTTATATGGAAAGGATTTAATCATATTCTCAGCACGAAATGTCGAGATATGGAAGCTCGTCTCTATCTCGAAGGTTAAAAATATCACCAAAGCAAGTTTTAGAGTTAACACTACCTTTACCTGCCCGGTTTCATTTTCAACCGAGGGATAATACAAGTTTGAAATCAACGAGTAGTGGAAAGTTATAAAATTTAATTTCTATATACGATCAGTTTAATTATTCTTGATAGTTGATTTATCAACTATTAATTTCGTTATCTTCTTTGTGCGTCGTCAATCTAAAACGATTTGTTTCTCATTTAAGCGTTGATATCTTTTGTTGGAAATGGCTAAAACCATAAAGCAAGTGGACATCAAGCTATGTGGGGTTGCTTCCATTAGAGTATCTTCACATCTACTCTAAATTGGATTCGGTTGTATGCGCACGGAGATGTGAAATACTCGGATTCTCAGTAAGGTTGGCGGGGGTCTGGCTTGTATATTTTTGAGAGAGTCATAGAGTAAATAACCCTCTCAAGTATATTGTCTAGAGGTATACTTTCAGTAAGGGGGCGCACCCTCCTAGTCATTGTTGGAAAATTTTCTCTTTCCTTATTTTTGGTTCAAGCCTTTGAATTGTTTTCTTAATTGCATCGAGAATTGCCTAGAGCTCTTCTCGATGTTTAATTATTTGTGTCAATTCTTTAAGTTTGGATTTTGACCCTTTTTATGCCCATTCTTTCAAGTCTAGGTTTTGTTCTAATTTTTTTTCATTCTTTTATGTATGGATGTTGTTCTTGTGAGGTAAAAACTCATTCCGTGTTTAGCGGAGTGGTATCATAGAATTGTTATATGTTCATCATATTACTTGAGTTTTCTCACGCCAGTTTTTCAGACTGATCCGGGTGTTATTTTATTATAATGCTCGGGTCAGACCGAATATTTTTTTAAGTTGTCATGGGTGGTACATGGAGCTCATGGAGGAGAGTTGGATGTCCACCTGCTGTAGTATTTTTATTTCCGTTGTATTATTATATATACCTAACAACAATTATATGGTCATGAAGTTATAATTGTCCAGGCTGATCATATTTATTTTTAACTCTGATATACCATGTTCTTGGAGAGACGGCTTTTACTTTTTTTGTTATATTATATGTTTTGTTCCACTATGAGATTCTGTTTCCTCCCGTTCTTTTTCTTTTTCCTTTTACCTTAACAATTTGCCTTTCTAGCACGTGAATGCTCGACATTTGAATACCGTGGATGTATTAAGTGTCGACTTTCGACGATCGAAAAGGCGGGTCGTTACAATCTGTCATCATCGCCGCGAGTTCCCCTCGACGTAAGCCATCATCAAAGTTTCCTTATGTCACAAGCCGCTGCCGTCGGCCTCCATTAGTTATGCTAATAATGGCTCCTCCTTTTTTGATATAACATCCCTAATTAATTATGTTATTATCCCAAAAAATTTCATATAGTTTAACTAGGTTATAACCATAATTTGTTAATATGATTTAATTAGGTTATTATCCCTAGTAATATTTACTAGGCCTTGGTACCATAAGATAATCCATATTTCTAGTTATTGATTGGTAGTATGACTTTTGCTCAATTTTTTGGTAATATTTATTTTAGAAATGAAGCCAAATACAAATACATCATGAAACCGCATTGATTGCACCCGATACCACAATCAAAGATTTTCAAACCTCATGAACCCCGCCTTGAATAGATTAAATTTTTAATTTGAATATTTGATTTTTCCAGATTTTAGTTTTTTCAAAATTTGAATATTTTAAAGTACAAAAAATCTTGAACTTTTATAAGTACATTATTTATATATTGTACTATTAATGAACCCTATAGATGATTAATTTGGCCTCGTGTGACAAGTACCATATATGATCACTATATAAATATTTGTTTTATAAATAAAATGGAAATCAATATTCATTTGATATGTCAATTATCGGATTTGTCCCAATATTGGATAAGTTATAAATGTAATGATATTTATGTTTCGGAAATTAATATTTCAAATCATACGGTTAACGAAATTTTGATCGCACTTCTATCTTGTTCCTTATGTACGCTTTTTTGCATATGATATTGGGAATAAAGGAAAGCGCTGCCAAAATTTTGTTAATAATTCAATTTGAAATGATTTACGAAATATAATTATTTTTGCATATGTAATGGGAACTATGATGAACAACCATTAAAAAATTATAGAAATCCCCAGGTTATATAGCTTTGTAATTATTTGCGAATTCCATTATGTTTAAATTATTTTATAATAAAATTAATAATGTCAATGAAATTAATAACAAAACTAGTAATGTGATAAGTAATAATAAAATAAACTATAAAATAAATAAGGTTATTTAAATTAATAATAAATTAATATTGTTATTAAAATTCATAATGAAAATAATATTAAAATTAATAATGTTATTGAAATTAATAATAAAATTAATAATGTTATGTAAACTAATAATAAAATAAATAATGTTATTGAAATTAATAATAAAGTGCATTGTTAAAGAGACTCGGAAATTGGATGGGGGCAAAAAAGTTCAGCGCAAACCAACCGAACTTAAGTTTTACATATGTTCAATGCCTCCTGGTTGAAAAACATGCTCATTTTCGATGTTGAAATCCCTCCTTATAAATTTTTAGAGTCCTTTAATAATGCCCATAATAAAATTAATAATGTTATTTAAACTAATAATAAAATTAATAATATTATTGAAAGTAATAATAAAATGAATAATACATTTAAATTAATAATAAAATTAATAATAATGTTATTTAAAATTTTAATGTTATCGAAATCAATTATAAAATAATAATGTTATGTAAAGTACAATTGACCAATTGAAAAATACATATATCCCGAACTTGTAGATGATTTGCATCCAACAAAATATTTTCAGTCTTAAGAAAGCACTACACATCTTTTTATAATAGTATAACCAACATTCCATTTTTTGTCTCTTTTCTGCAACTTCAAGAATAAAACAAGAATATTATTGAAATTGCATGAAGAGACAAACATGAGTTGGTTGGTTATATTATTATAAAAATATGTGGAGTACTTTCTCCATGCTAGAAATATTTTGTTGGATGCAAACCATCTATTAGTTGGGAATGTATATCTTTTTTAATTGGTCAATAAATACAGTAAAAAATAAAAAACAAAGATATACCAACTATATTTCGGAACAAGAAAATCAAAATGTCAGACTAACAACAAAAAAATATTTAATTATATTTATGTTTCATGCATCAATATTCTAATCAAAAGATAAACAAATTATATTTATGTTTCATAAATCAATATTAAGTATAAAATTAACAATGATATTTAAATTTATAATAAAATTAATAATGTTATTTACAACAATAATAAAATTATTAATGTTATTTAAATTAATAATATAATTAATATTATTGTTAATGTTTGGTTTTATTAAATAGATAATAGCAATGTTATCATTAATGTTTTGTTTTATCAAAAAATGAAAATATTATTGTGTGAAAAATAATGTAATTGTTTTTTGTGTGTAGATTATAAAAGAAGAAATATTTAAAAGATCGAACTTGGATGTACATGAAATGTAAACATAGAGAAACAATACCATTATACTTTAGAAATGGCGTGGATGTATTCATGAAAGTGGCATATTGTAATAAAATAAATATGAAAGAAGTTCGATGTCCGTGTTAAAAATGTCATTGCCTAAAACTTATAGAGTATTATACTGTGATATTACACTTACACCAATATGGTTTTATGCTCAACTATTTTACATGGATATATCATGGAGAAGAATTACACGTTGTACAATAGGAGACCATAAATATGGATGCAGATTATGATGAATCCATTATTGTAGAAAATGTAGATCTAGAAAATAGAATGACTGAAATGGTTCATGATATTGTTGGTCCAAGTATGTAGGCCGATGAACCAGATTTGGAGGAAGACCTTGACTCAGAAGCGATTTTTTTTTCAAGTTGTTAGAAGCATAGAAATGACCATCTATAAAGGCTGTAAAATGACACACTTGTCAATGACATCTACGTTAATCACTTTAAAATCCGAATAAGATGCATCGAAAAATCTTATGAACGCAATTCTTATCTTGCGTAAAGAAATGCTTCCACCTGATAATGTGTTGGTGGAGAACTGATACTCCCTTAAAGAAGAGGTCTCTGTCTTTGGACTACTAGGAGGGCGGGAAAGAAGGACTAAAAGCCAACTGCTACACATAAGCCTTATCCGTGAAGAAAGCTCTGATAGCTTAGCTCATCCCAGAGTGATAACATGTTTTTCTGAGTAGTTGTATGATTGCCCGGTAGAGGTGCTCATGAAAAACGCAAACTAGAAATAGCTGGGGAATGGCGTATTTTGGCATTGTACTACCAGTTACCTATGAGCCCGGGCTCATCCATTTAGGCCCGACTAGGAACACATGGAACCAGGCCCGGGAACAGTACTAGTAGAGGGGTAGTCAAAAATAGACTTTAGAAACAGCAGTTATTCCTAGGGCGTTCGAGATTATGCTCCTAAACACACCTTTCCCTGGTATGCATCATGATCGCCCACGCCCAGATCGTTACGCCTTTCTATTAATCTATTGGATCAGTCTATGCAAGCTAATTGTAACCCAAAAGCAAAAGAAAGGTAGCGAAGCTAATGGTTTCTACTAAAGCATATTCGCGATTTCATCACCTTGCCTAATAGTTTCAGAAAGTAGACTAGATTCCCTATGCATAATATGAAAAAATGGGCATGTGTCCAAGTGGATGCATGATTTAATTGAAGGAAGATAAAAATCAGACCTTGTGTAAATTCTATAAACATCCAAGATATAAATCGACAAAAACCAGTGGTAAAGGTGTACCTTTCACTAGAATGCATTAGCTTACAGTTACACCAAGATTGCAAAAGTTATATGCATCTACTGCTACTACAAAATACATGTGATGACATAGTAAACGACAATGAGATGAAGGTTTTTATGTCATTCTTCTAAGGGTGAAGTTTGGAAACATTTCGACAAGACCTATCCTGATTTTGCTAAAGAATCTCGTAATGTAAGACTTGGTTTGTGTACAGATGGATTTTATCTATTTTCTTCGTTCGGTGGACCTTACTCAACGTGGTTAGTTATTCTAACATCTTACAAACTCCCTCCTTGGATGTGTATAAAGAATCTATATATGCTTCTACCTGTAATTATTTTTGGACCTAAAAATCTAAATACGAGATAGACGTGTACTTGCAGCCTTTGGTTGATGGGTTAAAAAAGCCATGGATAGAAGCGTTGTTATGTAAAAACTAATTATATTTTGGGAATTACATTATTGAAAAAATCGTAGACTTCAACATAATATAGATGTAATGCATAACAAAAAAAAGTGCTTGAAAACTTCTTTAACATGATAATGAACAGAAAGGAAAGACAAAATATGATTTAAAGTCAAGAAAGGATATCGCATTGTACTGTAATTGTCATGAGCTTAAAATTTGATAGCGAACGACCAAATTTCAGGCATTTATCTTGTTACCAGTTGGAAAATAAGCATCAACAAAACAAATTAGAGTGGGTCTAAAATTTGATGTTTCCAAATGGAATTGCTTTTAATATGAAAAGATGTGTGTTGATGTGAATGAACTTTAAATGTTGGGTATGAAGAGTCACGATTGTCATGTATTATTAGAGACTCTTTTTCCAATAGTATTTAAGGAACTATTACCGCCAAAGGTGTGAATTTCTATTAACTAGCTTAGATTTTGTTCTATAAAGGGTTATGTTCAACCACACTTAATAATAAAAAATGAGAAATGGATATTCCTAAAATCTTGTGTAAATTGGAGAAAATATGTAATGACCCTAATTTTGACTAACATTATTTAGGACATTTTAGATAATAGATGAAATAATATAGATAGTTAAGGGATTGAGATTTGTTAATTTAGAAGGAGTTGTGCCTCAATGAATGTATTAGTAAAAGAGAATAAAAAAAGTAAGTAGATGGAATATGATAAGAATAAAAAAAGTAAGTAGAAGGAGTTGGGCTTAGGTTTGAAATGGATCTAAGTGAGTTATCTCTATATTTTGTTTGTATATATTATGTGTGTGTGTATGTTGTGTTTGAATTATAAATTTAAATTGACATTAACTAAGTGAAGTTATAAACTTTGGACCCCTCTTAATTTTGAAAGCAAATGATAATTTTATATTGTATAACATCACTTCTATTACCCTTTTAAACATGTGGCGTGGCCTTGACTTGATGTTTAAATGGTTGTTTAACTTGTGTATTAAATTGAAGAAAGTTTGAAAGTATTTGAAACGAGAATAGTCGCTATAAATGCACTTCAGAATCCCTTGTTTTTAGGAATTTTTATTAATAAATGGGAAGATACTCTTAGGTATTTCTTTATATGGTTTTTAACTTCCCTAAGAGTGGTACTGACTATAAAAATTTCAAGTCTTTAAACACTTGTTTAAGTGGTTAAAACTGGTTGCAAAGATTGTGTTTTTTAATATTGTTTTAACAAAGACTTTTAACAGCATTTATAAATCCTCTAGTAAGTCGCTTATTGTTTTAAGTGTTTAAAATGTGACGTTTTGGCTAGTTTTTCATGATTTAAATGGTTTCTAAATTCTTTTCTTTATAAAATATTATTACGAAAGTTCTTATAAAATGTATTTGAGTATGAAAAAAAGAATAGAAGTTTAAATATATTTTTAATGATTGTTTATGAATTTTGAAAGTAAAGTGCTGCAAAATGTAAATCATGTGTTTAATCAAACTTATAAATTAGTTATTTTCAAGTAAAATTTTACATAGATATTTAAAACCTATCTACAAGTATTTCTAAAGTACTATTTTATATATATAAGTTTTGACAAAGGTGATTGACTAGGTTTAATACCAAAAGCCGGCGAGTAAGATTATATGTTTGTGAGATTCAAGAATAAAGTGTTTAGGCAAGGCTTTGATGCAACCAATGCTCTAGCTTACCTGGCTTCACCCTTGAATGAGTAATGGTTAAGTTGAAATGTCGAAAACGTATTAATCTTGTTGTTTACTTACTTGCTTAAAAAGGTAATTAACTTTGTTTAACACTAAAAGCTGACAAAGTAGGGGCTTATCTATTTATGAGAGTTAAAGATTGATGTCGAGTAGAGACAGAGCAATAGAGCTCTAATCTACCAATTTCCCTCTTGAATGAGGAATAGTTAAGTCGGGAATGTCGGAAACAGATTAACAAGGTTGTTTGTTACTTGTTTATGGAAATCATTAATACTACACTTAACACTAAAAGCCGACGAAGTAGACTTATCTATTTCTGAGAGTTAAAAATTGATGTTAAGTAGGGATGAAGCAATAGAGCTCTAACCTATCGGTTTTCCTTTCGAACGAGAAATAGTCAAGTCGGGAATGTCAAAAACAAGTTAAGTATACGAACATTGATATGTATAAACAATTGTTTTGACTAGATAATCGATCAGTTGACCATCGAACTTAACTTATTATTAAACTTAGATCTTTAAAAAGGATGTTTTAAAGAAAATATAAGTATGAATGGTTTTGGATTTGTTGTGATAATGTGTCAATTGCATTTGTCATTAACCTTTTTTGATTGTACCTATGAATGTAAATAGATCTTTAAAAGAATATTTTAAAGGTAAGCATAAGTGAAAAGGTTTTGGCTTTGTTGTGACAATATTTAAGTAACATTAGTCTTAAACCTTTTGAATGGATTTGTGAAAGTAATTAGATCCTCAAAATGGATATTGTGAAGGAAATTATAAGTAATAAATCTTTTGGAAAAAGATAGAAAGAACAAAGGTCTAAAGTAAGAAATCGTGTTAATGATTTGTGAATATACTTATACCATTTGAAATAAGTATGTGAATACTTTTTGAAGTATAAAAAGAGCAAAGGTTTAAAGTAAGAAATCTTGCTAATGATTTGTGAATATACTTATACCATTTGAGATGGGTATATAAATACTTTTAAAGTATTAAAAATAGTATAACTGAATAGTAGAAATTCATAAATAATTTTTTATTAGATTAAAGAATTTTTACTAATAAAAAATGTTTTAATTAATAAAAGATTAATTAAACAAAAAAAGGATTAGAATTCGATTATGTGACTTAATCGTGCTTTGTGAGACTTGATCGTGCTTTGTATGTTTACTCGTTTATGGAAATATTTAGTCGTATACTTAGCACTAAAAGCCAATAAAGTAGGCTTGCCTATCTGTGGCGATTAAGACTGATGTTCATGTAGAGATATGAGCAATAGAGCTCTAACCTATCGGCTTCACTCTTGGTCGAGGGATAGTGTGAGGTGAAAATATGGGAAACGTGATAAGTATACGAGACTTGGTTTCCATATGCAATTGCTCTAATTATCATCAAATGACCAAATTCGTCGATTTAGTCTTGGAGAAACCGAGGATCGGTAAATGTTATACTTACCAAAAACCACTTCAAGGCTGAGATATGTGTTCTATCTCTTGGAAGTGGATCGGTTCGAGATGCTGAAATCCATATGTGTTTTCAGGATCTATTCGAGATGTGGGAATCTAATTGGGGATTCGTGTTTTGTTCGAGTGATGAAGACTCATATGAAAGATGCCGAACGTGACTTGCTATTGGAAATAGCTAAAGACAGAGTAAGATGCACAACCTAGGTTTTGCAACCCCACGACAGGGTATGTCAACTCCATATCTAGAGTATTCCTATCAATATCTCACGCGTGAAAGTTGATGATACTTGGTTCCACGTATTCAGGTTCGCTCGTTAAGGTATGGGCCACTTGTGTTTACCTTATGGTATAATTTATCTAGAGATATATGGCGCTTGAAGAGTGTTTTTTGATCCTTGTGCAAGGAGTTCAGATTCGGCTTCCCCAAAGAGATCTCTGCAGAAAATCCAATATGCGAACGTTTCTTATTGGATTTGATTGTACTCCTAATATGTTGTTGAATGTAACCAATGTAACAATTCTAGCTATGTTAAAATATTTATATTCTACACCCTAGACATTATCTATTATATCACCTTATGTACCTATTAGATGGTGGTTCTTTTGAGGGGATAACCGTATTGGCATTCCATACGGTCTCAAAAATACTGTTATATGATATACACATATTTTTTGAGTTTTTCATACCAGACTTATGTCTGACGCTTATTTTTTGTTTTTGCTAAATTCCTCGCATGCATTACTATTGTATATATCGGCAGTTGTGAGAACAGGCTGTTATAACTGTTGCTTATGTTTTGTAACTTCGAAATTTCTATATCAGAGTAACACGTTTGTAATGTTCTTTTGATATTATATATTATTGTTCCATTGTGAGATTCTGATATTGTGTTTTCTTCTTTCTTGTTTTATTTATTTTTATTTTTATTTTATCCTAATAATTCGTCTTTTCGGCACTTGAGTGCTCGGCACGTGAGTACCGTGGATGTATTAGTGTCGACATTCGAAGGTCGAAAAGGCAATTCGTTACACTTATTATTAAAAAAGAGGTTAACAAGATTATTAAATCAATTTAATCACATTAAATTCCAAATTCAAATATTTAAATAATTCATATCACAACTAGAACAACAGTATATAGCGACAACACATTTTCGACAGCCGCCGACGGCAATTTCCGACTGCTAGCGATGGTCCGTCATCTTTGTATCATTTCTGTAATTAAAATACAATACCTGTTACAAGCCATTGAAAACCGATGCAAATTGATTGTTTATTTACATTAACTAATTAGTAATTTGATTAGTTTATTTACATAAACCCTAAACCCTAATTAATAATTTGATTAGTTTATTTACATTAACCAATTAGTGTATATATACGTTGATTATTTAGTGTATATGCGCATTTGAGCTAGCATTTGGTTAGTTAAGATTGATGTGAATGATTGGGTTTATGGTTTGTAAAATTCCGAAATCAATAATTAAAATATATTAATCATAGTTAAACACTTAATCGTTTATATAAAATCAAGTTTGGTACAATATTGTGTGACATGATATAAACTAGTGTATACTATAGTTTAATATTATTTTAAATAATATATAATACTATATACGTAATTCGTTAAATTTGAAGACATGAATAATATATATTTTCGAAATAGTAAAAATCATATAATATAGTATATATTTAATAAAACAGTAAAATGCAAATAAACTATTGTACAAATGCTAATATATGTTATATAATTAACTAATCATGCATAATATTGATAATTTATAAACAAATTAGACGTGCATAATGTGTTTTATTTTTTATAAATCCCTTAGAGAGTTTTTTGTCCCATCTGACAAGTATTATATATGATTGTTATATGCATATTCATTTTTATTACGAAACAGACATGCATATTCATCTGATATAATATTTGTCGGATTTGTCCCTGTATTGGACAAGTTACAAACACTATAAAATGATTACATTTCGTAAATCATTTCATTTTAAACGGTTCACAAAATTTCGATAGCACTTCCTTTTTGTTCCTTGTGTACACGCATTTGTGTATGATACAAGGAACACGGGGGAAGTGCTGTCGAAATTTTGTGAAATCGTTTAAAATGAATCGATTTGTGAAATATAATTACTACCGTGTTTGTAATGGGAAGTAGGATGACCGGCCCTTAAAGCAAAAAATAATATAGAAGCTAAAAATTTAATATTATTTTCATTTCAAGGCGCAAAACCAATTCAAGGCGCGAGAAAGCGCAAAAAGGTGCGAGAAGACGTAAAAAGAGGCAAATTAGCAAATTCAAATAACATTATAAATAAATACTTTTTAATTAAAAAATAAAATGTCAATACATAAAATTAAATGATTAACACTAATTTTAATTTCTATCATATATATGTTTTAAAGTAGGAAAAATGGTCAATTATTTTATTGATCGGAGCTGGATGTATAAACAACGAAGAGAAATGGGAGGCTCAATAAGTGAACATTTTTGTAATGGGGTACATATGTTTACTGAATTCGCTTTAAGTAATAATAGAGACGACGAAGAAATTCGTTGTCCATGTAGTAGGTGCAAACTGTAGAAGCATTTGATATCGGATATGGTTAGAGTTCATTTGCGCCAATAGGGTTTCGTGCCGAATTATTTGGTGTGGGATCGTCATGGAGAAATTGTAGCACCTAATCAAGAACAGTCAGAGGAAGAGGTTGGTGATAAAATTAGTACGACGAATCTCATAGAACACGTGGTTGAAGATGCATCACGATCAATGTTTCCTACCGTTGAAGTTGATAATAACGATGTTAACATGGAAGAGGAACCAACTGTTGGAGCAAAAAAAATATGATTTATTGGAAGCTGCTAAGAAACCCTTATGGAATGGCTGTACAAGCGGCACTCAATTATCAGTAACTACAAAGTACATTGCGATGAAATCAAAATACAACCTCACAGAAGCCGGATTTACAGCTGTTGTACAAGCTGCTAAATGGCATATGCCACCTGATAATTTAATGTGCGAAAATCATTATGAAGAAAAAAAATTATGTCTACTTTCGGTTTGCCGTATCAAAAAATAGATGCTTGTTTAAATGGTTGCATGTTGTTTTGGAAAGAAGACATCAATCTTAGGAATTGCAGAATATGTAACCAGGAGAGATACAAACCAAGAAAAAAGAAGGGAAAAGAAGTTCCATACAAGCGTATGCATTACTTACCTATCACTTCTAGACTTCAAAGGTTATATGCATCATCTATAACAGCGCATCATATGAGATGGCACAATGTGAGAATACAGGAAGAAGGTACGTTAATACACTCAGTTGATGGAGAAGCATAGAAGCATTTTGATAAAAAAATATCCCGCTTTCGCAGCGGAGAGCCGTAACGTTAGGCTTGGTTTATGTACGGATGGATTTTCACCGTTTTCCCAATTTGGTTCCAAATATTCATCTTGGCCTATAATCGTTACATCTTACAATCTACCTCCGTGGATGTGTATGAAAACTACATATATGTTTCTCACAATTATCGTCCCTGGCCCAGATGATTCGACATAGGGAATCGATGTTTACTTACAACCGTTAATCGAAGAGTTGAAAACATTGTGGTACGAAGGAGTTGAAACATACGACGTATCAAATTTTTGTTCTGGATGTTTGCTTTTTTGTTATGGACTATTAGCGATTTTCCCGCATATGCAATGCTTTTGGGTTGGAGTACGGTCGATCATTTAGCGTGTCCTTATTGTATGGAAGAAACACGAGCGTTTTCTTTATCAAATGGGAAGAAAATTTCATGATTTGATTATCGTCGGTGTTTTCTCCATATTAATCATCCTTTTAGAAGAGCTAAAAAAAACTTCACAACTAATAGACATGAGACTTTGTGACCACCAATAATTTGGTCAAGCGAAGACATATATGAAGTTGCAAAGGATTATCTGAAGATACATGAAACTGGACAACAAATTGAAATTCAAGGTAAATCAACGATTCATAATTGGTGCAAATAAAGTATATTTTGGGAGTTGACTTATTGGAAAAATCTCCTAATCCGTTATAACATTGACGTGATGCATAATGAGAAAAACGTATTTGATAATCTGTTTAATACAGTTTTGAATGTTAAGGGCGAGACTAAGGACGATTTGAAATCAAGACGTGATATAGAAGAAATCAGTAACCGTCCTAAGCTTCATATCAAGCCAAATGACACTAAAAGACCCAAAGCATGCTATGAGTTAGACAACAACCAAGTTAAAGTACTGCTAAAATGGGTGGAAGGATTACGATTTTCCGATGGAATTTCCTCTAATATTCGTAGATGTGTCGACTGTAAGAACGGGAGACTAAGTGGGATGAAAAGCCATGATTGTCATATAATGATGGAAAATTTGTTGACCCCCGCTTTCAGAAAACAGTTGCCCAGGAAAGTTTTGAAGGTTGTAACGGAACTTAGTTTGTTTTATAAGGAGCTTTGTTCAACTACGTTAAAAGTTGATTGTCTACGTAAACTTGAGGAAGAAATCCATGTACTGCTCTGCAAATTGGAGAAAATATTTCCTCCAGGTTTCTTTAAAGTAATTGAGCATTTACCTATTCATCTTCCATATGAAGCACGTCTTCGAGGTCCTGTGCAATATGGATGGATGTATCCATTCGAGAGGTAATGTATTAATATCGAGTATGGTAAATATTATTTTAATTAGATATATATAAGTTATTTTTGAATTGAAATATTTTCTATTAGGTGCTTGAATCATTTAAAGAAAAAAGCGAGACAAAAAGCTCGAGCTGAAGGTTCAATTTGCAAATCATATATTGAAGAAGAAGCTTCGTTCTTTTTTTCTCATTATTTCAATAATCATATGAACTTATCATTTGAAAGTGCTACACGTAATGATGAAGCCTTTGAACAAGATTGTTCTTCTGAGACAATGTTATCTATTTTTAGACAACATGGTCGACCTGCTGGAAAATGTGTAAACGTATGGTTAGACGATAGAGATTATCATGTAGCACACACATATATTCTTCTTAATTGTACTGAAGTTGCATCATTTATTAGGTAATATTAAATTACAAGTTTGGATATTTATTTAATTTAATACTATATGTGTACATTAATTATAATGCAATATATTATCTATGTTTGCAGTGTTTATGAATCACAACATCCAAGCGGCGATATAAGCAAAGATTTCGCTACTTGATTTTCGTACTACGTTTATGATCAGATAAATTATGTGGTCGATGAAGGATTAAAACATCTAGCGATAGGACCAAAAAGAAAAGTTAAGACATATCCAATATTCTTCGTTAATGGATATAAATTCAACACCAAAGAATATGGTGCTGAAAAATTAACTAACAATACTGGTGTATTTGTTAAAGGCAGTGATGATCCAAATGATCATATAAATGATTTTTATGGCATGTTAACCCAAGTTTTGCAATTGACATATTCCACTAGACCTGCGGAGGAAGTTTTTTTGTTTAGATGCAACTAGTTCAGCAATGTTTCAAGTTCTGGAGTTATCATGCATCCAAATTATAATCTTATAGAAATAAAACATACCTCACATTATCAAAAGTACGATCCTTTTGTACTAGCCAAACAAGCCCTACAAGTTTATTATACCCCTTATCCATCTCTAAAAAGAAATAAAGCAGACTGGTCGGCAGTTTTTAAAACGAATGCAAGATTTACGTTTGATGGAAAGAATATTCCAAACGAACAAGCCTATCAAGTAGATATCGAGGAAAATGTTGAAATAACAATAATGGATGATCACATGGATTTTGGACCTCTAAATGATGAATCAAATGTATTAGTAGAAGCATTTGAAACTACAAAGCAAAACAATATAGAGTACAGAACCGAGTCCGAATCAAAAAACGACGAGGACTGATTGCTAATATACAATTTAATATAAGGTAATTTATGTGATTACTCATGTTACATTTTTCTCATCAATTATGATATCTTTTCTCATAATTACTATGAATTATATGTTCTGACATAATAAATTGATATGTACGTGACAGGTATTATGTCTTTTTTCCGAAGGCGTAGCTCTTCCCACTCCGGTTCCTCCTCTTCTTCTCGAAAATGGAATAGAGGTGATGACAGTGGCCCTTCTGAGCCAGCAGCACGACCAGTAGTGTATTTCCAGTCCAAAGCCGATGGATTATGAGTATTAAAATTAGTAGCATAGCATTAGAAATATTTTGTGTACGATATATAATAGTCTAAAGCTATGTTTCAAATTTAACATAGTGGATTTGAGCTAGAGCCATCGGGAATGGTTCTTAGTATTTCCAAGCAGGCATATATGAGTAGGATGACTGGTTGTTGATCCCAATGGAGTAAGATTCCTGAGTCGATCAGAGAGAGCATCTGGCAGGACTTTTTGGTGAGTTTAAATTTACATATTTGTAAATTACCATTTTACAATTTGTTGACTACTTAAAAATGTACAACTTATATTTAATTTTCTCAATGTGCTGGGTTCTGTAGATATGCAAGAAGCAGACATTTCCCTTGTGCAGCGCCACTCGAATTCTAAGATAGCGAAGAATTATCGGGACACGATGTTGGGCCTTAGATGAGCTGGGAAGAAACCAAACTGGATGGGTGCTAGTGTATAGGATGCTTGGGTTGCCTGGTGGAACAACGATGAGTTCAAGGTAATTAATCTATCATATATATATCTCATTACTTTGTTTTACAACTATTAAATACATTGGTCAATTATTTAGATTTGTAGGCGCAGTCACAGAGGAACTCTACGAATAGAAATAAGAACTCAGTAACACATCGTGGTGGTTCCAAGTCATTCCAGCATCATCGTGAGGATTTGGTAAATTTATTAATTGTGATTATAAACAGTTATTACATTTATATAGTTTAAGTTATAAGTTTTTAATAAACAGTTGATATAAACAGTAATATATATACATTATTTATCGTAGGAAAGTGCGCGTCGATGTCCGGTCTCATGCATGGAAGTATTTACTCATACCCATGCCACAAAGCAAACGGACGAAGCAGGTAATATTACATATGCATGGGAAGATAAGGATAAGGCGACGGCTGCATATGTATGTATATTTTGAATTTTAAGTTATTAATATTGATTAGTTTAATTAATTAGCTTTGAAGAATTAAAATAATGTTGTGTTAATTTCAACTGTAATTTTTTTGGCATTGTAGGAAAAGTTTCAAGATGCACGGGCACAGATGCTAGAGGGATTGGACCGCCATGAGTTGACCCACGAGGAGGAAGACACTATTTTTTACTCCATCATGGATCCAGCGCAGTGAAATCAACGTTTTGGTTATGGAAACCAAGTAGTAATTTATAAAAATAAACTCTTATGAAAGTTACACGATTGTTATAAAAGTCGTCAAAAATTTCTATAACAGTTTTTTCCTATTCTCAGGCTAGGGCATCTCAACAAGCATACCAAAAAGAGCAGGACAAAGCCGAGATAAAACAGCTGAGAGTCATGGTCGAGCAACTGCAAGAGCAGGACCGTCTTCGCGCTATACAGATGGAGCAGTTGAATCAGCGCTTGGCAGAGTACGTGCAACAACATGGTTCATTTCCTTCGTCATCTGGTGGTTTCGAAGGCAAGAACATCTTTTGATAGGTACACTTTTATGTGTTTGTGCTTGGATGTTGTATATGTTGACTTGGAGTTGGTGAGGATGATTTGTTTTGGTATGTTTGATACACTTTGATGAGAGATTGAATGTGTTGTATTGATCTGGTATATTTTGTGGAGTTGTTTGATGTTTGACGTTGATTGACTAGTGTTTTGTTGAATGTTTAAGGATATTGAATGGTTGATTTTGTTTATATATTGGAATTTATGATCTTGACTTTGTATATATTGGAGTTTATAATTTTGTATATATTGGAGATTATGGTTAATATTGTTGTTGGTATAATATGTGATGTTGGTTGTTATATATATATCTGAATTATCTGTGTGGAATGGAGTTGAGAAGTATATTGAGATATATGTAGATTTGGTGGAAGTAGAATAGGTGCAGAAATAAAAATAAATAAACCCAGATTTTCGACAACTACCGACAGCTTAGAAGTCAATATTTTCCGACGGCTACCGATTGATTATCGGTTGCGAGTGGATCCACGTGTACCTTGTTGGTCGTCGAACACCGTCGCCATTTTTCGTTAGAAGTCGTCGAAAATGCATCGGAAGATTGTCGTCGATTCCGTCGAAAGGTGACAGAAACCGTGGATGCTATTCCGACGGTTATTTGCCGTTGGAACAGCCATGTGTTCTTGTAGTGGATATTTAAATGCGAAGTGCTTGAAATTTCGGATCGTTACAAGTTTAGTTTGAAGGACAACAGAATGATGTATTCATATAGCATTACATATATATATATAATGATAAATGATGTATTCATATAGCATTACAATCTTAATCTTTTGTCATCATGCCAATACCTGTTTTATCTATCAGAGTTTTAACTATAATGTTTATGGTACTAGTATTGCTTATATTTAACTTAAGAAGAGTAACGAAAATAATAATACGGTTACTACCTTGGCGTATGCAGTGAACACTGTATCGTGAGAACGCAATGACCGATTAATTTTTGGTGAAATTGGATGTGTGTTTTTTTTGGTGTAATGATTGTAGAAATTATAAATGGGAAGAAAAACGAAGCAGTTTATGTCGAATTGTCGGACATAAATCATCTATTGTAGCTGGCATTTAATAAACTTACGCCCTACAATCTGTTGTTATAGACACCATAGGTCCATGTAATTGTGATTCACGCACCGCCTTGCGAGAGCGAGACAACACACGTTCGAACACAAGCTAAGTTAAAAATGCCTTGTCAACCAAAAGTCAGAAACACGCCATCATTTGTTAACGTCAAACGCAAGTTGGGATATTTTAATTTGCTCAAAAAGGGGACACGCTAACACACTATTCCCATTCTACTAACGTGTTCATCCACACATCCTCGACGCATTTCGTATTCTGCCACGATTTGTTGGAAAGGGAAATGAGCACAATTAAAGAGATTATATATATTATTTAGTGGACATTTTGTGTTCGCTCCTTATCATCAAATCCATTAACAACGCTTTTTGGAAAATCTGAACGTAACTACAAGTTTTAAAGGCCAACTTCTTTTATTTTATTTATTTATATTTTATTTTTAAAAAAATGGAAATATTTATCATTTTTCTATAAATATTTGCATTTAGGTTGAAACCATATATGCTGTATTCTTTGAACTTCGTTTTGAACAGTGACAATTGTGTATTTAGAAACTTAAAAGTTATGTTTTACAAAAGTTCACTATTATTTATTTGTAGTTATACTTATTCTAATAATATGTTTCGATTTTAAAATTAATCATTGTTATTATTTTTGAGGTTTTATATGTAAAATAATAATTTGTCATTATAAATAATATATAATAATTTTTTTTAGATTAAATAATTTACTTTAGTAAGTTTTAAGTCAAAATGGTGTTAGGAAGACATAAGTAGGCTAAATATTCTACGTTTAATTACGCCACTATTGGCAACGAAAATCTAGGCATAGTAAAACCCAAATATTTGTATGCTATTCCCACATCAATTCTTTTCTATGCCCCGCCTACGCTTTTTCTACACTCATTTTTTTTCTACGTATTTCACATGTCTTTTTTCCTACACATCACATATATTTAACACGCCTTTATAAAATTGTCTATTTAAGATCACCTATATTTTCTTTTGAAATTATTTTAAAATTTTATTGCTGCTTTTGTTTCCTTACACCACAAACCAATACATTATCATATACAACCAAGCCGACAATGCAAAACATAATATTATCCATATACATGATCATAGGAAGTTTCATAATCATTAAAGTACGATAAACATGACTTGATAAGTTCAAATACCATGACAACTAGTCCAAATACTACATCACCCAGTTCAAATACCATATCAACATATTCAAACACCACAGCGTGTCTAAATATTACATCGACAATTGTTTATATACTGCATAACATATATATGTAGAATAAAAATAACCTCAAGGATGTTTCGGCTGGCTCGATTTCCATCATATCGGGCTTCCTTAACTATATTAGCAAGCTAAAAAGGACTTTTGGGCCCCGTATTATGAATGTGTTGAGACAACTATATATGTTTGAAGCTTTGCTTTATTGTATCTGATATAGTTAGGGGCATGCAATAGGAGAAATTATTTACTCGGTTATATACATCTAAGTCAATATTCAGTCTTATACATAATAAAAGTATTTGATTTATAACATATACTTTGTTATATGGTGATATAATTAATGAAGTAATTAATTTAAAAGTATATTAACTAGAAAATCCTTAAATAATATGCTATGTGATAATTATTACAAAGAGTTGTAATCATGAAAAATTATTGCATTTTTATTTTAAATATTCATAGTTAAGATGTTTTGAAAAAGAATATACAACCCTTTAGACCAGAGTACATAATGCTCTTCAAATGTTGGACATTGTATTACTCATGTTTGTTAAGGGCACCAAAGAGTTACGTACTAATAGTTATTGGATAACTATGGAATGACTCGTTCAAGATTTTTCTATTGGATAATATAATCAAGGTCAAATAGAGAATCTCAAAGTGAAGATATTGTATAATTCTCTCGACTTTAGAATACTATTGGACATCAATATGGATACTCCACTTTAATTATAGTCAAAGTGTTGCATGATATCCATCGAACGACTATAGTTGGGTCTGAGTTGAAGTATTGGAAGGGAAACACTATTCAATAGAGAATTTGTCTCCTCGGTTATATGAGGTTAGCATCAAGGTCAACTGATAGTCAACTAAAGGTCAAAGTCTATGGCCAGAGCAGTATAGTTAATAATAATAATTATTAGTTAACTAAGAATTTTTTGTTTGGACTAACCGAGTAAAATGTGGACGATGTTGGAATTACGACCAAATACCAAACTCCATAAGTGCTAACGTGATATAGTGTTCATGAAGAGAATTGATGTAAATAATCATTACTGCAAAATAACGATTATAATAATAAATTTTGGTTTTACCAAAAAGGTGTGTAAGCGATAAATTTGTCAAATTGTCACACCACTAGCTAAGCTGACATGTGAATATTAATATTCGAATTGTTCGATATTAATCGTTGATCAAATTTACACCTTTGAGTCGCACAACCGTGATGATGAATACTTAAAAATACCACACGTTGTAATTAACTTATAATTGTTGTAGATCTATTAAATTAATTAAGATTTTATAAATATTAATTATTAAAGTGTATTTGAATTTTGGGTGCCATTGGTATGTAATAAAACGCATACATAAAAGTTGAACATGTATGTATCAATACATGATATCAATAAATATTTAAATTTAATTTATATCAATCAATTACTAGATCGGATTGGGAGTTGTTATAGACCCATATGGCCTCCATCTTGGCCAACCAAAGAGGGTAGGAGAGGAAGAGTTTGATTGTTCAAAATTGTTTTGAAATGACATTAAAAAACAGGAGTAAATGAAAGGAGTAACTCCTCCACTTTTTCTTCTTCTTAAATTTCATATTTAAGCGCAATTGGTCCTTTGTGTTTCTTCTTCTCTTGTTAATTTTCAGCTGAAAATCAATAGCTTCAGGGGCATAAAATTCCCAAAAGCATATCAATATAAAATCAAATAAAACAATTCAAAGATGGTGCTTCAGATCATTGCAATTCCTGGAAGCTGATTCATTTGGATCTAGGAGTTATTCTTTCGTTCAAGGTGCAAATCATAGGCTACTTCTTTTGGTAATATTTCAATCTCAGTATCTATTATATACATCATTACGTTAATGTAAATTCGATCCCATGTGCTTTACAACGAATTTATATATGCCTTGGGTTATCCGAATTAGTATGAGTATCTAATCTGATTTTAAAAAAACATGACAACATCACTATAATAGGAGTAATATTTCATCCAAAATATATTAATTAAATATATATATTTTAGGATCTTAACACTATTCTAACAATTGTTTTGAAAATAGTTTTGAAATAGGTATTCAGATGTCTAAAGGTTCATTCATACATCGGACTGAAAATTCAGTTTTTAGACATCTGATTGTGGCCTGTTTAACTAGTTATCTTCTACTGAAAAATATAAAGATTCAAACGTCTGAATTTGACATCCTGATGTTGGATTATGAATTCAAACTTCTGAATAAAATTTTAGACATTAATATGTCTTTTCTAAACTGTTTTCTTTCTGCTTGAATTTTTGAATTACTGCATGATATTATATTTACAAATAAATCTTATTATATAAAATTTAATTTAGTGTGAGTGTATGTGTGTGTTTTATATCATCGAAATTTAAATTCCATGAATATGTATATATGTATCTATATTAGTGTGACAACCTGCACTTCCGACACACCAACCCAAAGCTTAGGGTGACTTTTGGACTCACATCGGTGCCGAGAAGCACGAGCTGTCGGGGTCTTTATAACATTATAGAGAATAATGATATATAGATATAATCTAAGATATAATGCACTTTCAGAACTCACAGCGGAAGACAACAAAACATAAATAAAGAAAATAACAATCTTAAAAAATATCTTAAAACATAGTCTCGAAAAATAGTAGGTAGTCAAATCTAAAGTATATAGAAATACTATACATTATATGATGAGTTTGCTTCTCTACGCAATGATCATGGGCCTATCACCTATTTCCTTATTCCCTTGGGGTAGGAAAAAAGGAAAAGGGGTGAATCAAAAAAAAGTTTGGTGATGAGTACACTTAATATATGGTGATCACATGCAGTTGACTTTTATAATACTCTATGTGACCTAGGGTGTCCTAAGAGTGTCCGTGAATTACTTTCTTACTTTATTTAGTGGGTTTAACTCAATGCACTCCTACACCAACTACTTGTGCAGGCTCATTCTTAATATCGAACAATGGATTGAACCTCTAGGCAACTAATGATCGGCTAATAGGTACTAGAACTTTTCCCACATAGGGTTATCCTATGATATTCTTTATAGGACTACATCTCTCATATTACGACTAGCGTAACTATTCCGTATAGGTTTCCCTACAATTTCTACCATGGGACTAAGTTTCCCACGACTACTACATGTACCCCCGTTACATATTGAGGGGAAGCCTGCAATGCTGACTGCCAAAGTGTCTCATTGTCTGCATCCGTGTCCACCTCTCAACGGTAATGTAACACCTCTTATTGCATTTATCGGGATCCAATAAATATTATAATATCACATCGCGTCATTATCTGTGAATACCAAGGAACTCCTGTTCTGTCTGGCCACACACTTCTCCAGGCATCAGTCAGTGCTGCACATCCACTGTAGAACCTCCCGTGAGTTCCATTTGCAATAGAATTACCCCCAGTCGAATATCGACCCCTTTTGGATAAAGGACATTTACCCAGCCCTACAACGTCCTAGTGTCGCCTTATAGGGAACTAGCTTCCCTAATCCTAACATACATACATACATACA
Organism: Allium fistulosum; assembly: GCA_030737815.1. NCBI lineage: Eukaryota > Viridiplantae > Streptophyta > Magnoliopsida > Asparagales > Amaryllidaceae > Allium > Allium fistulosum. The sequence continues at coordinate 675,303,089 of CM060907.1, read as the reverse complement.
TACATATATATATATATATATATATAACATACATATACACACTATTAATAAATTTATTTACAACCTGGGCTTTGGCTCGAGGTTCACGTTGCGTTCAGGAAACGCCAATCGATCGACCGCCTACTCCTAGAGTGGTCAACTGCTTGCTGTCGACCCTTTAGATAGTGCGGTCGACCAGTCACGATGAAAGTTTTAGGTTAAACATTTATTTTGTTCAATTTTTGATTAATTATGGTTTAATTTTGTTCATTCTCTAATTTCAACAGCAACAATTTCGTTTCATGTTTAACAATATATGTGAGATCAAAATGGTATTTGTCTAAACTCCTAATCAATATCAATCTATAGTAATCAATTAATCTCGGGTCTAACTTCCATATTATCAGGTTATATTAACATATTATAGGAATTCTACCTGATTGGAAAGAGGTTTAATCTAGATCATTCCTATTCCAACAAGTTTACACCAACTTAATTTATAATCAAAATTTCAGATTAAAGCCATATGATTCTCTAATTTGGTTTCTAACAATCTAGATTAGATAGGGTATATCAAAATTAACTACATATAATCATCTTATTAAAAATATACCCACCTACCTTAGATCCAAGCTTTCCTTTGAACACCGAATGGAATCTCCATCTATTCGTTAGTTGTTTGCTTGGTTTGTCCTCCTTAATCCTCTACTTTTATTTTATTTTATTTTTTGAAGAATTTAGGTTTGGAGAGGAAAAAATTTGGCAGAGTTTTAGTACATAGACAAATTTCTAATGAATTAGGGTTTATGGTAGCTATGTATTTATAGTGGTTTTAAACTTACGGAACGTTGTTCAATCATAGAGAATCTTTGGTTTCATCTTGTATGCTAATCCTTTACTTCGCACCTAAGTAAAAATATTTCATTAAATTCAGGTCCATGGTCGCTCAAAATTCTCAATCTTAAGCTTCAACCGGTCGACCACTAGGTTTTCACCGGTCGACCGCTACAAGTTGACCGACGACACCCCAAGGTGTCGACCAATGGATCTATTTATTTAAGGATAGTTAAAATTTCTTACTAGTTTATTTTATTAATTTTGTTTTCAAATTTTAAAATGTCTATAACTTCTCCATACAAGCTCCAATTTGTTATATATTAAAATTATCCAGAAAATCGCTACGAACATATCGATGCAATTTTCGTAGCCAAATTCAGACATTTGTAAAAATTCTACCTTTTCCCTTGTTATATTTAAATTTTATTTCTTTATTAAATTCTCACTTAAATTTTCAAGGTGTTACAATTAGTTATTCATTTCAAACTCAAACTTTGCAAATAGATGTTTTTTTAAATTATACATCTATTTTGAATTTCCTAAGTTAATACTATTTTTAAAATTTGTATTCAAAATATATTGAATTGATCAAAAATCAGTTTCAATGCGCACACACACACGTACGTACGTACGTACATACATATGCGCGTGTGTGTATTGAATAAAATCTATGGACAACAAAAGGCATATAAAAGACAAATGCGTTTGTTGCAGTGTAAATCCCAACACCTACAAATATACACATTAACTATGTATACCATTGCACATTGCATGTGCACTTTACACATGTGAGTGTATTTGATATGCTCATGATAATATTAATAATTTAAAATAAACGAAACTCCTTTTAGACAAATTTAAATGGAATCAGATTTATTTAAAATAATATTAGGTTGAAAACTCTTTAGACTTCATAGGCCAAATAGATCTAAAATAGGAATTTTTTTAAATCTACCTATTTCATCTACTTTCAACTGGCATGGCTCCTTTAGTGGTATCGAAGCCCTAATAATCTATGCGGTCAAAATTAGCAATTTTAGTGCTAGCTTATTAAGGCCTGCCCATTTAGTAGAGTGTTTAGAAAAGTAGAGTCTAAGGTTGAGTTTGGGTAATCAAGTACTCTGCCTACCTTAGCTAGTAGCCTATCCCAAAGGATAACGTAAGCTCAAAGATTATCCCCAATATAAAGGCTCAAATCGACTTTGAGACTTGGTCTAATTTCCAAATTTTAAAATATAATTTGAATTTAAAAGTTAATTTTGAAATATAATATAACTTTTATAAAGTTGTAAAGTTTGTTTTCTGTTAACCCAGAAAATGGATCAACACCCAAAAAATCAGATGAAAGCACCAGTTATTTTATAATAAATGTAAAAGTAGTAGAAATTCCAGATCAAGCAAGTAAGAAAAGCAGAAAAGTAAAGAACACACATGAATTTTTATAGTGGTTCGGCGTAATCTCCAGCCTAGTTCATTTTAATCTCTTTTATTAGTTGTTCTCTCTCTGAATTACAACTAGTTATATCAGATCTGACCACTATCTAGAGGATCTTAAATTTACAATGGAGTTTCTAGTTTGTTTTAGAGGTAGATGATAGGAGTGAAAAAGAGGGAGAAGTCTCCAATGATAGAGAGATCAAATTCAGAGTGAAGTGCTGAAGATCAGAGAAGAGATCAAGCCGAAAGATCCTTTCTTGGTTGCAGGTAGGCTGGTATTTATAGAGAACTGCCATGTTCGGTTAGAAGTCCACTTGGAGTAGAGTCCAGAGATCGGCCCAAAGTCATGTGTCAAATCGTAGAATCCGCCGAGTTAACCAAACATGTTGGTACTGACTTAAACATGTCAGTGCCGACATGTTTCCTTAGTTTGAAACACTTTGAAGTTTCTTGCATATATCTTCTTACTTCATTTTGCGGCATCCCATGTTATTTCCATTAGTTGTTGGTTGATTTTGATGATCGTTCCTTCATTGCTTGGTTTATTCTGTCGTTTCAGCTATTAACTCTTCAACTTTTGAAATAGGTACTCCCAAAACTCTTAAAACCAGTTAGTCACATGTGAAAGGAGTAGACAATAACTCGTACGAAGTTGGAGTGGAAGAATATGAGGCTGAAACAACTCGTCACCGACATTAAAAAGTCGATGTCGCCTTGTGTACTTCGTGTATCTTGGGTGAAATTTCTCTGCGCTATTTCCTTACTTCATCTAAGTGTGCTTGCCAATTTTCAAGTCGTTTCATCCTCGTTTTAATCTTCTAAGTCCGGTTGAAATATGCTTTGGCTTGAAAGCCGGTTAACATTTGCCACCCAAATTATGCTTTTCGAATGTAAGTTGTGCTTTGATCAAGAACAAGTTCCAGTAACCAATCTTCGATAATTGAGCTCTTCGGCTAGCCGCTATCTTAATCTTGGTGAATCATCCAGTTTCTTCGAATTCCCTTGCAAATCACAGGTCGTTCTAAACCTATTATAGCTTTAGACTCTAATCTTTGCTTAAGTGTTGTTTATACATCATAACTATTCTGATTTCCTTTGGAGTTATTACATCACATATTAACATTGTCTAGTATTCATTCGGAATTTATCTATTTTACTATAATTACAAGGTGTTCAAATCTTTTTACCAAAATCAAATATGTTTATGTTCTAAGTTTTGATCTCTTTGGATCATTTTATATTCAATTTAACGTGTGATCTGTCCGAACCATTTATCATTTATGTTAAGGGGACGATCTCTCCAGATCGTTTAACCTTTTAGTTAGGAGGCGATCCCTCCAGATTGTTTGGCATTTTATTCAGGGTTTCGATCTCTCCGCATTTATCGCCAAATCTAGGGTTTTAATCTCTCCAGATCCTTACTGAATTATGCTTGCTCTTCGATAAAGGAACTCAATGACCAAGCAAGCTCATCTACTCCCTCTCCGGTGAGGGGACTTACTTTTCGTACAAGCCCATCCACTCACTCTTCGAAAAGGGAGCTTGCATAGTACACTCCGGTAGTGTCTCTCCCGTTAAAGCAATCAATAGTGTACAAGTCCATCCGCTCACTCTCCGGCGAGGGAACTTGCACCTTGCGCTCCAATCCCATCTCTCCAGACATGACTTAAGGCGATCAGTATTAGTCATCACATTCAACGTGGAATTTTTCAAAAATCAGATATTCAAATATTCAAATCAAATAGCAAACATGCAGAAATCCTAAGTGTTCATCCCAGACATCCAACTCAGAGCGTGCCTAGAGAACAATCTAGGTTTCGTACACAAGTAAGCGGTCCAAGGTTATTATCATCCAAAGTAGTCATCTTAGGCATTTGACACAGAGCATGCCTAGGGACCATTCAGGATCCCGTACATGTGTTAGTGGCCCGAGGTTTTTATTGTCTTTATTTCTTAATACAAAAAGTAAAGTGCAAGAAAAGAAACGAAAAAGCAAAGCGTAAGAATTAGATTCGACTCTCGTTCATCCTGATCATGGGATTTCGAGTCTCAGATAGATCCTCGGTTGTTCCTTGATGCATTTGCTGCTCCGGCCGCACCATTGCAGTTCAGTTTCTCACATACCATTGCAGCTGGTTGCTCCAAAACAGTTCTTCTATTAGATCATGAAGGTGTCGACACTTGTTCGTTTCATGGAAGATGCAAAACTTTCTAGATCTTTTCTTGTGATTAGTATGTTATCTTCTAGTAGGTTTCTAATGGGGGATCTACCTCTTAGTGTCTAGATAAATCCTTTTTGGGTTCTCTATTAAATTAATGTTGGAGGAGAACTTCGGTTTCCTCCTTTGTCGTTTCGGTTCCTCAAAGTTATCATCGGCTTTTCTCTTTCCTTTGTCCTTTTCGTTTCTTGCTCCGGATAGTCCTCTATCATCCATAGCATTAATTTCAGCAACCTCTGCTTGGGCATCTTCTTGAAATATCTATCGACTTCGTGATGTAATTCTGCAAGATCCATTGGTGGACCCTTTCTAGTGCAACTTTGAAATCAGTCTTGCTTGCAACTCCAGATATTGTCGCCATTAAGATTATTGATGGGTCCAGCTTATCGCCGACTGCAGCTACCGCATTGAATCTTGTCAAATAGCTTCTGAAGATCTCTTCGGGCCTTTGTTTTTCATGCTTGATAGCATCATCACATTCTTTGGTCGGAAGACGTGAACTCTGAAATGTCTCAAGAACTTACTCACCAAGTCGATCCACATGCTAATGGACTCATTTTCCAACTATCTAAACCACATCGCTACCAAATCCATTAAGTATAATAGGAAGCATCATCCCATTACCTCCTTAGAAGCACCCAATACCTTCATATGTCAGATGTATCTCATCAGATGAACCATCAGATCTGACTTTTTGTCATACATTTCCAGCGTCTAAAGCTTGAAATCGAGAGGATTTCTCGCATTCCGAATATTAGAAGTGAATGGATTCCTGCTTGCATCCTCCAAACTCTGGCTTGTGGGTCTGCCTTTAACTATTCTCCTTACTAATTCAACAATTCAGTTTTCACCATCCAATGAAGGTCTCTATCCAAAAGTGATATTCTTCCCCCGCTCCTATGGGGAACTCCGACACATACTCCTCTTGCCACACGTTAGCGTTCTATCCTGCTCCTTTGGTTTCATTTTTCCCTACATTCCTATGAAGAGGTTCCATCACATACTCTTCCAATCATTGCTCATTTCGTATTCTGATTTTCATTTCCAGCTCCAGCATCGTTTGCCCATGTCATTCTAGCATGTTCCAAGTTCACACCAGCGTTTCCCCCAAGTATAATTCTCTCGGTACCGAGTTGATTTGTTTATGGGGGCATCATCCTATTTTGCTCCGCTCCAACTCCAGATGTTTTTGTATTAGCTCCAAGCACTTGATTCTGATTTCATATATCTCTAGATGTTTCTTATTGTCAAGTTCTTTGGAAAAATCTATTGAGCATTTCTTGTTGTTGAGTCATTAATCCATCTTGCATCTCTTTCATAATTTTCTTCATCTCTTCTCTGGTCACCTAAATGGATTGATGATAATTTTAGGACATCTTATGGTTGCCTCCATGCTCTGGTTGGCTTGCTTCAGCCTTAGATATAATGTTAGGGCTCTTCATCTTCTCCAAATCTCATATTCAAGCTTCAAGTCTTTAGATCTAGTTCTTATTCCCGGTGACAACACTAAAATGTTAATCCAGAAAATGGATCAACACCCAGAAATATGATAAAAGCACCAAGTCTTTTATAATAGATGTAAAAGCACTAGAAATCCCAGATCAAGCAAGTAAGAAAAGCAGAAAATTAAAGAATACAGAGGAATTTTTATAGTGGTTTGACGTAATCTCCATTCTACATCCACTTTAATCTCTTTTGATTGGTTGTTCTCTCTCTGCATTACAGCTAGTTATATAAGATCTGACCACTGTCTAGAGAATCTTATATTTACAATGGAGTTTCTAAGTTGTTTTAGGGATAGAGGATAGGAGTAATAAAAAGAGAGAAGTCTCCAATGGCAGAGAGATTAGATCCAGAGTGAACTGGTAAAGATCAGGGAAGTGAACAAGCTAAAAGATCTTTCCTTGGTTGTAAGTAGGTTGGTATTTATAGAGAAATAATCATGTTAGGTTAGAAGTCCTCTTGGAGCAGAGTCCAGAGATCAGCCCGAAGTCACATGCCAAATCACAGAATCTCCTGAGTTAACCAAACATGTCAGTACCGACTTAAACTTGTTGGTGCCGACATGTTTCCTTAGTTTGAAACACTTTGAAGTTTCTTGCATCCATCCTTTTACTTCATTTTGCGGCATCCTATGTTATTTCCATTGATTGGGTGTTGATTTAGATAATCATTCCTTCGTTGCTTGATATATTCTGTGGTTTTAACTGTTAACTTTTTAACTTTTGGAATAGGTCATCCCAAAACTCTTGAAAACCACTCGATCACATGTGAAAGAGTAGACAATAAATCATACGAAATTGGAGTGAAAGAATATGGGGGCAGAAACAACTCGTCACTGAGATGAACTAGTGGTGCCGACTTGTGTACTTTGTGTATATTAGGGTGAAATTTCTCTAAGCTGTTTCTTTTCTTCATCTAAGCATGCTTGCCAATTTTCAAGTCATTTTGTTCTCATTCTAATCTTTTAAGTCTGGTTGAAATCTGCTTTGGCTCAAAGCGGGTTAGCATTTTCAAAATTAGTTTGAAAATAAATTGATATTTTTCAAAATCTATATAATAATTTAACTAATTGGATTAGTTAAATAAATAATTAAATTTAATTAATTAGATAAATGTGCGCACATGCACACACACATATATAATGATATCTGTGTATCAATGTATCTAACATTGCCATATTTGGTCGTCGAGGATTAATTACTATGGATGATTGCAACATCCGTAGCTGTTAGTTTTGGGCTTCCAAGTAGGGGGATGTTACAAGCTATCAGAGCAGTATTGGGATGGCTCCATTTTAGGTGTTGTATGGAAGGCCATGTAAGTCGCCTGCATATTGGTTGGAGGCAGGGGATAGGATTGTGTTAGGACCAGATGTGATGAAGGATGCTAATGAGAAGGTGGAACTGATCCAAGCTAGAATGAGGGCAGCGTAGTCTAGGCAGAAGAGTTATGCTGATATAAGGAGGAAGAAATGGAGTTCACATTAGGCAATCAAGTGTTCGTGAAGTTTTCTACGATGAGAGGTGTAATGTGCTTCGGGAAAGCTGGAAAGTTAGCACCCAGATATGCATGACCGTTTTCAATCATGGATGTGATTAGAAAGGTGGTGTATAAGGTTTGGGGAAGAATAGATAAACATGTGTTTCACGTATCATATTTGGGAAATGCTTTGGAGATCGAGATATAGTAGTTAATCAGAGTGCAGTAGAAGACCTAGTCATAAAGCCAAATGTGACGTGTGTGCGCAGACTGGTTCGAGTAGTGGATCAGGATGAGAAGCAGCTTCGAAACAAGGTAGTGAAGCTAGTGTGTGTCCAGCGGAGTGCAGATCATGAGGACTGCACGTCGAAAACGGAGGATAAGGTTAAGAAGACCTATCCTAGGTTACTCATTTTAGATTAGCACATGCGCTATGTATTGAGTTGTACTGCTGTAGACCATATATATAGGTATAAATATTATGGATGTTTGCCATATTACTAGATACCCATAGTACGTTTTACATATATGGATTGGGAATTCTTGGGTATGCTTAGGGTAAGCACGAACTAGAGGACAAATCTCTACTGAACCTTAATTGAATTTCGAGAGAAAAATTCTTTTAAGGAGGGAAGACTTTAACAACCCTGAATTTATAATTAATCAAATAAATTAATTAAAAGCCGAGATGGGCTAAATAAAAGAAGTAAGTGAAAATGAATTAGTAGAAAGGGGGTGGAGGGCCTAAGCCAAAATTATAGTGGGATAATAAACATTACTCCTCTCTATTCATTCATTTCATCCTACCAAAATAAAATAAAAGCTAAGGACGAACTTTAATGGTGATAGCTTAAAGAAGACAAATAGGAAGAAGATAAAGAAAACACAAGCTAAAAGGGATTAAAAAGACTAAAGCTAGACATATTAAAGATCTAGGTGAGTAATACTTAAAATTTCTATACCGATCCTTAATATGTGGTCTCGGTTCAGATTTGTATGTTTTAAGTATGATGGAGTTTATACGGGTTTCTATCAATAAAAATAAAATCTTAATGAATGATTTGGGGAAGAATAGATAAACATAGGATGTAGATGTGTTTCCCCTACTGTAACAATTTCAAAATATAGTGAAATTTTATATGATGTTCTAATCACGATTCAAGATATGGGTTTTTAGTTTGAGAATTTTCTTAAGCTTATATAATTTGATATGGTTTGTTCATGGTGCACAACTAGAAAATAAATAAGGAAAATACTCTTAAAGGTCCAAATAAAGATTAAGTATGTTAGAATAAATGTTCACAAATTGTTTGGGAATTTATTTGGATTTTTTGTAAGGAAAATAAACCAACATGGGCTAAGAACTACGCTGGGGCAGGGAGGAACTAGGGGGATGCATGAAAATAAAATCATATGGGAAAATATATTAATAGGTGTTGGGAAATAGGGAATCCAGTTCCAAAACATTTGCTGAAAAGAAAGAAAAAGGACACTACAAATAACATAAAGTAAAATAGAGACAAATAAGATAACGACGTAAAGATATTGTCAGGGATGTCAGAGTTTGTCTGAACCGGTAGTAGAGCAGCGGCCCTACATTATAACTAAGAACTATACATGGCATAAAGGGGTCATGCTGCACCAAAATTGGAAAAGGAACACTTCATCAAAAAAAGTGGGAAGCACTCAGCGTTGGGGCAGGGTGGTACTGCGCCAAGAAAAGTAATAAAGGAAATCTAATAAAAGATAAGTAAGTGGGACTCTAGGAGAGGCCAGGTCAGTACGGGGAAGGGATCCTATGCTAGAAATAAGGTTGAAAGGGCTATTGAAGCTAGGTGGAGATAGCTCACTCGAATGCATACCTTGGGAAGGTGAGAAGAGGGATTCAACTTCCAGGGACTGCGAAGCAGTTCCATGAATTAAACAAATGTTTAAGTGAATGCACACCTTGGAAAGATGAGGGAAGACATTCATGAATGCACACCTAGGGAAGGTGAAGAAAGGCATTCAAGTGCATGTGGTGCAGTATAAAGTCATTAAAGGAAAATGAAAAGGATCTGCTTGGGGCGAAGTATTAAACAATTAAGGAATGATGAAGATCTACGAGGCGCAGTATCGAGTGGTATAAGTCGTACTATAGATTACAGAATAATCTGAATTAGGAAGCAAGTGAGGACCGTGCAAGGTGCAATAGTAAAGGGGATCACTTGGGGAAGTGTAAGATGCAGACGTAGATAAGAAGACGTAGATAAGAACCAATTACATAAGTATTTTGAATGTTCCACTCTTGATGGTTGAACAGTGAGAGGGAAACCCAACCTGTGCAGTACGGTTTGGTCTCACTATATGATTGTTTTCGGTAAGTATTATTCACACTAGACTTTAAGTTTGACCTGTGTTTTTATTTTTGTTTCCCTTATAAACACGGGTGCTTATTTGAGTAGGCTAAGTTTATGGGATTAGATAGGTATGAAATAAGGGTCATAGTACAAAGATCGAAGATTGAGCAGAAGGCTTGTCGCTAATAAAGATTTTTGTTTCCGCTATACAAAGGAGTATGAGGTGCATCATCATATGCATATCCAACTCTTTACTAGGTTATTTTTAATTATATTTAACTCCTGCATGGACGCGCTTTGGGTTTAATTGTGACAGAAGTATATGTAAAAAATGATAAAGCAAATTTTGATGTAATGAAAGTATTTAGCCGCGCAGTTTACTTTATCAATGCTTAATTAATAAAGTAAACTCACTTTTGTCGTTGAAAGATAACTCTAGTGGTGACTACAGCATCATTAGCGTTTATCTTCGAGACTTAAAGTGGGGGTTATTGCAGCTTTGTATACTGCCACCTTTAATACATAGTAAGATTTTTATCCACTAACACATTGACCCTCCCTACGCAAAACATGTAGCACTAGAAAATTAAACAAGATTCTCATTTTCTAAAGAAAAATCATTCGTCCCCCTTTTAATCAAACTTGCAGAAATAGTTTGAAAATTTAAAAAAATTTAAAAACCATTTAAACATGATTTTTCAAAAGCATTTAAACACACTTTCTCAAAAACATTTTAACACAATTTCCAAAAGATTAACCTTTGCATTCTTAAAACAAATTAGGCCACATCTTAACGTAATCAAGACTCGTTCAATGAGTTAATGCATACGATTGACCATAGTATTACACAGTTAATCCGAGATTTTTACAACCTTTTCTTTTATTACGAAACAACAAATGACACACAAGTATATTTATAAATTTTAGCTTTTAAAGTGTAGTGACATGACTTGTGGTTTCACAACAACCCTTCCTTGTCATTCACTTGCTAAAATTTACCTTTTCCCAAAATTCTAAAGTTTTTGGGATTAAAGCATTCTTTATTTCTAGTTGCTAATTTAATTTCCTAATTTGTTTTATAAACTTCCAGCCTTACCCCACATTCATCCTTAGTTATGTGTCTTAATGAGATTTCCTTATTTACATTGTTTTCCAATATATAGCGGTCAAAGCCTATCTACAAAATCAACACAGTAACAAAATAGGAACATAACTCATATTGCATCGTTCATTTTTTTATCAATACCTAAAAAGAGACAACTAGCAATTGCAACCCAAACAACATAAAAGAACAATTGCTGGAAGCCGCCCTTCAAAATCGACTAATATTAATGATGTTGTGGCCCTATCACTTCTAACTCAATTAAGATGGACATTTCCAGTATGCCATTCTACTATGACTAACATGCCTTAACTCACACTTTAGGCTTCCAATAAACAAGGCCCATCAACTACTACAATCGATTATCTGATAAACTATAACAACCCGTACTCCAATGGGCTTGAATTTTCGCTAAATTAAAAACCTAAGTCCACCAAAGTACAATTTGTTCGTTTGGTATCCTACAAATAAATAAATAAACGCATATTAGAGCACTTTTAATATGACTCACAGTGGAATAGTAAAGTATAATAAATCATATAGTAACCGCCAAAGATCGACACTTTCAATATCTAGTATCTTTGTCAGTATCCGCTGACCGCTCAGGACCGATGACATTCTCGAAATATGCACAGCTCCTACTCCTTAATATGGCACCAACACACTGACATAGCATCGATCTTTACTCAACGTCCTATTTAGATTGCCTAATGCAATTAATGCAATAACCTTATAAAAGATTGAAGCAGACCCTACCAGGGTATTCCTTCACCTATATGCAAGCGTATATAATTCCACGGGTCATACAGTCGGATATGTCCCACATTAGTGTGATGTGTACACAAATGCTGGTAGCCTCTTGCGATGGGCAGACTTCTATTGTGTAACACTACCGACCTCGCATTCCAACCTATTCTAATGACTATGTCAGCCTTATCCACTTAAGCTATTTACTAACTTTAATAAATCACACCCGCCATAAATGCATACTTGAGGCTACATATGTGTGTGTGTGTGTGTTCATACTTGTTTGATTATTATGCATCCACTGTTCACTGTTAGTAACATTTCTTTAATTCTTCATTCGTTTACATCTTGTTTAATTTAAGGTAATTTACTTCTTTCTTTTAAAGGATCTAAATATATTTTCCCTTTTATTAACCTTTTCTCACTATTTAATTTTCTATCCCTATTTCCTTTTTAACTTTTATTTCCCACTCTCGTTTAGAGGACTTTCCATACCATTTTTATCTTAAAATATTACCTGCCTACCTTTTCATCGTTTTTATTTAATTTCTGTCTTGCTTATATTCCATATATATTAATTTTTCTCTTAGACCATTATTATTACCACATTATAATTCTCCGATTAATCCTTAGGGATTTCTGCATTTTAATACATTGGAATTACGTCTCTTCCAAATGGAAAGGTTGACACTATAAATTTCTTTATCTTATCCAAAAGGAGAATTTGTGTTACATTTGGAATTACAAGGAATTATCCTTTTTACAGTTATTAAAATAGACAGTACGAAAGATGGTAAATATACCTATTTTATACAGCTCTTTCTTTTTAGGTGTATTCCTTGTTATTTCAAAGGATACATGTTTTATAATAAATTTGAACTTGATAATCTATACAAATTCACATAGCAACGCCCTATATTCCAATGAATTAAAATACTACTTAAATCCCCATAACTTATTGTGAAAACTTAACTTACATTTCCATTTGCAAAAGTCATTTAATTGTACAGATCTGGAACTACCACATAATTTTATAAGTTTTAGGGACTACTAACACCCAATACTGAATTCAGGGACTGCTAACATCCAACATTTCCTTACATACATCCAATATATATTCCAAGTTATCAATCACAAAATATGCAGGCATGATTTATAATTTCATTACATGTACACCAATTTTAACCTACAACTCAAATTTTCATTTCAAGCTTATAGGAATAGATTTACAATGATATAAATCCAATATTACATAAAAATATGTAATTTCTCACTCACCCTTTTAGCTTTTCAAATCTCCAGATCCAATCCCTGTTATTCGGTTTGACTCCATTTTTATCCCTATTTGAATACATATACCGCTAGCATACATATACTTATTAGAAATCCAGATTAGAGAAGAGATTTGGATTTTGTTTAGATTTTAGATCCGGATTTATAATTTACCTTAACTTTGACGATTTGATTCGATCCTATTGTTACTTTCAATCGTCCTCTACAATTCTCCATTTGTACATACATATAACTATAACTATTTTTAAGGATTAAGAATTTTGTGGAAAAGAGAAAATGGAAAGGCTCTGAGGTCACTCAGAAATATGAGAAGAAGAGTGAGGGGTTTGGCCTATATTTATAGCGATTCGAATCAATGCCAGCCGTTTGATTCTTTTATTTTAAATTCGGGTCATTCGGCCACGTCAAAAATCACAAATCAACATTTCAACCGGTTGGCCACCGCCCCCACCAGTCGACTGCTAGCGGTCGAGTGGCCTACGTTAGGGGTCGACTAGTCGATGTTAATTTGGTTAATTAACATCGCCGTTAACGTTTGTTAATTTGATATCTTGCGTGTTTAGTCAAGACCATTTGTTTTTGTTTTCCATTTATGTTATCTTTCATAAACCTTAATCATCCGTTAACATTAATTAATTTCACTAATTATATTTTATTTCCCTAATTGCATATATAATTATTTTTGGTCAAAAACTTCAAATGCCGACAACTTTTTCTTTTGAAATCCTATTGAAAAACTTTACATTTGAAAATTGATCAGAAAATCACCTCAAACCTAATGTACAAGTTTTGTAAGCTACTTCTGACATTTGTAAAAATTCTATTTTCGACGTTACTAATTATTAATTAATTTCTTTTAAATTAGTTATCATAAAAATTATGGGGTGTTACGTTCTTCCATCTTAAAAGAATTTCGTCATCGAAATTCCTTAAAGATGGAATGACATAATATAACGCACAACCATTCTAAACTATCTAACCAAATCAGTGTGCAACTAATTTTTTTTCCAACCAATCATGTACAAGTACACGGTGTATCCCAACATATATGATATGCATACTGAGCAATTCTAAACTAGCGCCTCCTATATGAATGCATCTTTTAAAACAATTTTGGAAATATGATGCAAGTAGCCTAAATATACTGGCAGTTCTATGTGCTAATTTTAAAAATCAAAAACTTGGTTTTGCATCAAAAATTTCCTATACTTCTATGAATAGAAGTATAGTCCAATCAATTTTTCATCCAATCCCTACCAAAAATCCAAGCACACCGTTGCGAACATCCAAAATTTGAAAAATCTGGTTTAGAAAACCTAATTTCCTTATGCTAGGGAAAGGGTTTAGGTAGAGAATTTCATATTTCCATCTTTTCTTGTGTTCCCAACTCCCCACTATACCCTGTAAGTTTCTCCTATGCCCAAATATCACCTTCCAATTTTTTTTTCAAGTATAGTTCGCAAAGATAAATCTTATTTTAAATTCTTGAACTTTTAAAATGGAGTTATTTCAAAAATAAATTTTTGTTCTCCTATCGACTGGGAATGGAGGAAAAGATTCCATAGCTAAAACAGCTTTTTCCCTCATCTCTAACCATATTTTTTTACTATCACTTCTGTTGTACAGTAAAATCTACACTTTCCACACCATCAACTTTATCCTTACACTAAGCATGTGGCATTTTGAAAATCAAAAATATTTTTAGTTTAAACAAAAGTTTAAAATATTTAGGAAACTTTAAAAATCTCTAAAGTTTCCATTATTTTTTCAAAATTTCGCACAAAAGTAATGTATTTCCCAAAACCGAGGATATTAAATAATTTATTTTTTAAAGTATATATGTATTTTTTTAGAACAGTTCATGCCACATTCTACATAGTCGGGGTTTAGTCAATTGTAACACCTCGTATTTTTAGATAATTAAATAATCCAATAATTATAAATAGTGAAAATGAGCATTTTTGGAATTGTTAAAATATGGCCTCGAAACTTATACCATTATGTTCGTGGTGATTTTCTGATTAATTTACATATATGATATGCCTCAAACGGACTTCGTATGAAAAAGCTATTGACGTTCGAAGTTCCGTATCAAAAAATAACTATACGTGTAAATGTGCGTAAATATATTTGTTTATAAATATATACACGTATAAATTCTAGAAATAGCACGCGTTTGAATTTTAAAATAGACGTGCGTCATAAAGGAAATTAATTGACATCAGCAATTAGAGGCAATTAATTAACATTAGTGGGCAATGTTAATCAAATCAGCAATTAAAGGAAATTAATTTACCTTAATTAGCAACGTTTGAATTTCAAAATAAACATGTGTTATAAAGGAAATTAAATTTGCAATTGATGGAAATAAATTAGAATGAATAAGCAATGGTTAAAAGTTAACGTTTAATAATTTATAAGGTTTAAAAATAGAGGAAATAAATTAATATGTATAAAACAAAAAGGCTAGACACATCAAAACTGACGCGTTTTGCTTGTTTTTAATGGCTAGATTTCAATCGCTTTAAATTAACGGACAACGTGGCTTTGGCTCTCTATAAATAAACGTGCAGGGCTAGCCTTCAAACCCATATTTTTCTGAATGGGCGTGGAAGCCCTGTCACTTTTCTTTCTCCTCCAATTCTTCAAAAATCAAATATATTAGATTTAAGTTTTCTGATTTGCAATTTGGAGGTAGAAACTGTAGATCTAGAGAAGAAATGTCCAAATTAAGCCGTCTGTATGAGGTGAGTTTTCAGATCTGGTTTTCTAGTTTATCTGTTTATTTTTCTTCGATTAGATCCAGATTTATAAATCCATACAAATTCCGGTTTGTGGATCTAAATATGGTTCTATAGGGGAAGGCAATGGATAATAGAACTGGACTAAAAATCAAATTCAGAATTTGGAGTGTTTTCTTTTCATGTGAGTGGATTTAAATTATATATCTTTTATGTTGATGATATGTAATATCGTTAGATTCCGTTAAATATTTTAATTCAGCATTTGAACTAATTTCAGTAATTAGTTCTACTAGTTAGTTATGTTGAAATTGTAAATTTTATAAGAGAAGTGTACTTATATTTAAATGTTATTTATATGGAAAAAGAATGGAATCCAATTAAATATAAGTAATATCAGGCTTAAAAATTATAGAGAAAGGCATAAGCCTAAAAGTGAGAAATTTACAGTAAATTATGTTAAAACTCTTGGAATGAAATAAAAAAGGGAAATCTAATAACTTGTGTAACAACCCGCATATTTTACGATTGAATATTTAAATATTTTATTTAAATATAGAATCATTAATCGGATTGAAGTCCGAAAAGCTACTTTTTGCAAACAGTAGAATTGGGACTCGAGACCACTTCCATTGAGTCCAAAATGGCGTTTGCAACTTTTTTAAGTATAAACATCGATATATTTGGAGTTAGTGAAATTTTGATACTTTTTCACTTAAGGCTTTGGTTTAGTTTCAGCCCATTAGACCCAAGCTTCACCCTCTCTTCTCTTCATTCATTTCATTTTCCTAATACAACTCAAACTTTAGATAAAAATGGGGGAAGAGAAAAAGAATTAGAATTCCTAAGCCCTAGTTTCCAATTTGCAAATCAAGTTCTAGCTCCAAATTCAAGAAGAAGCTTTGGTAAGCCTTCTCTTCTTCTTCCCCAACTCGTTCTCCTTTCAATTTCAGAAATTCCTAAACCTAACTTAGGAAATGTTTCTCTTTTAAGCTTAAATTCAAGCTTCTTGAGTTGGGATTGGAGAGTGGTTGATCCTCCTTTATTTTCAAGCTTCTCCTTCCTTGTTTTTGTGTAAAAAGGTGAGATTTTTATCTCACATCTATGTTTATAATTATCTTTGGTTGTTAGGTACGAATTCCTAACACTTCTTCATGTGCATTTGCTCTTGATTTGGATTGGTTTTGTGAATATTTCAATTTTTGGTTTTTGAAGTCAAATTTGTGTGTAAATCCTTTTATGGATGTTTGATCATGGTTTGGTAATGCATCGAAGAGCATATAGGGCCGGGTCGTCGATTGGCATAAACCCCTAGCGCCCATTGCTCGTCCGGTTGCATTTGCGAAGAGATTGCCTCTTCATTTTTAGGCTGAAAATACTGGAAATCCCAGTTCAGTCGACTAACTCAGAGCGTTCAGTCGACTGAGCTGAAGCCAGGAAATTTCCTGCACCAGTATCAGTCGACTAAAATCTCTGTTCAGTCGACTGAACCTGGAACCCGAAAGTTCCCAGGCATGATTCAGTCGACTGAAATCTCTGAGTCAGTCGACTGAACCTAGAAACAGAAAGTTTCCAAGACCTGAGTCAGTCGACTGAAATCTCTGAGTCAGTCGACTGAATTTGTTGTTTCTGCCCAATTTGCCTTTTTGGGATTGAATTTCCAATTTAAATCGATTCATGATGATCCTATTTGTTGTTATCATTTATTATGATTTTGATGACTTCTTTTCGGGATTTTTGTGGATATCCATTTTGATGGATTCAGCATCGATTTACCTGGATTTGATTCACGTCTTCGTATGTGAATTTTTGATGATTGATTGTTTCTACAATCATTTCTATGACTTGTCACTTTAAAAATACAAAGGTTTCTATACTAGTAGTAAATACTCAAACTCTTTCATCAAAATGATTTCAACACTACTTTTAATACAAAGCTCGTTTATAAAACCGTTTTCCAATCTATTAGTATATACAAACCTTTACCTCATTCGTATGAGAAAATCTAATTAAACGGCTTGGCAAAACAAGTGGTATGAAACGCTTGCGTTTACTTCGTCGGTTAATTTATGGACTTATTCGATTGAAACTCTTGTGACAATTTTCTAGTGGAGATCTACAATTTGTTCGCAAATATTTAAGTTAAGCTAGTGGTTATGGGACATGAAGCTAAACTCATATATTTACTAGCTTATTGTAATTGACACTTCTTGATGATCGATGATGATCATTTTATGGTTTAGACTAGCAATGTGCGATGTCTCTTTGTCCACATGGAGGACTGTACTTCATTTTATTGAGCTTCGTCTCATTTCTCGCATGGGTCGTACCTATTTAGGTGCGTCGATGTTTGTTTACTTCGTGGAGCAATCGGCTCAATAAGTCGGTGCATGGGGCGTATCTTTCTAGGTACATCGATGTTCGTCTATGCGTGGGGCGTATCTTTCTAGGAGCGTCGATGCTAGACTTTGCATGGGGCGTATCTTTCTAGGTGCGTTGATGCTAGACTTTGCATGGGGCGTATCTTTCTAGGTGCGTCGATGCTAGACTTTGCATAGGGTGTATCTTTCTAGGTGCATCGATGCTAGACTAATCATGGGGCGTATCTTTCTAGGTGCGTCGATGTTTAGTTATACATGGGGCGTATCTTTCTAGGTGCGTCGATGTTTAGTTATACATGGGGCGTATCTTTCTAGGTGCGTCGATGTTCGTCTATGCATGAGGCGTATCTTTATAGGTGCGTCGATGTTCGACTGTGCATGGGGCGTATCTTTCTAGGTGCGTCGATGTTCGGTCTATGGAATCGCGTTCCGCTAGGGATTTGGCCATCCTCTTATTTTTGTGATTTATGGATTTCTAATTATTGATTTCTGGAATTTATGTTTCACCACCTTTTTCAGTTGGAATTGATATGTATGTCATTTATTGTGGCTTGGTGAATTAAATAAAGAATATGACATTCTTTTTATGCTATGAGATTCGTAAGATATTTGTATGATTTTCCTTTGTTGATTTTCTAATGTATACTTGTCGAGGTATGACATTTTTGGTTATCATACGTTTTTATTATATCTCTTCTTATATCTCATTTTTATCTGATAATTATAGCTAGACCGATCCGTTTATTATTTTCTTATTAAATAATACTCGGGTCAGACTGAGATATTCCAGGTGCTTCCTCTTGTCTTCCTATCTGGAACCATCAACTGACTTTTGGTTAACTACTTAGCTTGTAGTTTTTGTTGTATACATTTGAGATTTAGACTCCTTGATGTATACATATTCTTTTGTCTAGCACTTGTATCTATTCTTTTGTGATATTGTGAATCTTGTTAGACCACTACTCTGATGTACACATTCATGTGTAGTATTCATAACTGTTTCCACCTTTGTGATATGAATTGTCTATGACTGATTTGTGTTATGTTTATTTCTATATTTGTTTTCGAAGTATATATACATAGCCACCGTGTAGTAGCTTTGAGTTTGTATCGGTATGTCGGATTTCCCCTTGAGATGAAAAGTTATATTTTTATCTGGCATATCGGTACTCGCACAAAGCAATTACATGGATGGTCGCTCCTCAACAGCCTTATTCTCCGTGCTAGTCGACGTCATTACCACGTAGTGTCCTTGGCTAGCATGGGTATAGAGGTGGGGCGTCACAGCATGGTATCAGAGCCAAACTTCGGAACAATGTAGAATAATCTAGCAAGGATCATTGTCCTAAGTCTTTCTTAGGAATCGTGCCATAGGATTTTATTCGAGTCTTCGTACCGTTCTATCCTATTTTCCTTTGTGATGCCTTGTTTTATCAATCAAGGTTGTTTGATATTCATTTTGAGAATAACCTTTTCCTCTTCTTTCTTTCTTTCTTTCTTTCTTTCTTTCTTAGAGAAGAGAAATGGTTAGACCTGGCCGTCCCAACGCCGGTCAATCTAGTGCTACTCCCAGGATGGAGTATTTATGTCAGCTCAACAACTTTTAGATCTTGTGAACAATGCCCAAGCTGCCGGACCCGTTCCAGCGCCAACTCACCCTAAATCCGGGTTTGCACGCTTGTGCAGAGACTATACCGCTTTGGGTGGAAGGCCATTCAAGGGTTCCGAAACCGTTATAGAAGTCCAAGCTTGGCTTAGATCATGCGATCGCATCTTTTCCCACATGAATCTTATTGATTCACTTCGAGTCCAAGTGGCTTCTAGCATGCTCCAAGAAAGAGCATTAGATTGGTATGAGCTTTTGATTTCTGAAATTATCGAAGCGGATCTTACCTGGGAGCAATTCCGTGAAAGGTTCGAATTGAAGTTTGTGCCAAAGGCTGAAAAAGTAGCTTTAGCCCGACGCTTTATTGACCTTGTTCAAGGTGAATCTTCTGTGACGGACTACGTCGCATCTTTTGAATCTCTTTCTAAATATGGGGTCGAGTATATTAATACCCCATTGAAGAAAAATCAAAGGTTTGTCTATGGGTTGAATAAGAACCTTAAAAAGCCTTTGCTTCTGAAACTAGAAGTTTCTTTTGATCAGCTTGTTGATATCGCTCTTCGACTTGAAGAGGCCGATAATGAAAGTAATGTTGAAGTTGTGGGTGCCAAACAGAACTTAAACAATAACATGAAGAGGCCTATTAAGTTCAAAGGCCCCAATCCCGACAAGAAAGGGAAGCAAGAAACTTCTGTAGCAAAGACTCCTACCACTAGTCGTGGATGATGCTACAATTGTGATTCTATGGACCACTATGCAAAGGAGTGTCCGCAACCCCTCTATTGTCACTATTGCAAAAGTTTGAGTCATCATATATCTGCGTGTCCTATACTTCAAGCAAGAAGGAGGGAAAGCTAAAGGTTGTGCAAGCCTCTACTAGCACTTCTCTTGGTCAAGGTATTTTCTATCCTTGACGATATTTGTTTGTGATTATCTTATTCGAGTTCTTTTTGATTTGGGTTCATTCATTATTTTATATCAAAAGAACTTGATGATTCTTTCTCTTTTTAATTTTTATGGGCTTGATGATTTCATTGAGAATTGCGAATTCGATTGATGGATCCGCAACACTCAATTTACTTTGTGAAAATGTCGAGATTATTTTATGTGATTATTCTTTTCGAGCCGATTTGCATGTTATGCGTTATTTAGGCTTCGAGATTTATTTTTGGGAAAGGATTGGCTTAATCATTATGAAGGCCATATCCTATGTCCAATGTGGACTATTTATCTTCGACATCTTCAATCTGTTAAGCAGATATCTATTTTCCTTTGTGATTTCGATTCCAATTTGATGACATCATTTTATTCTTTAAACCCACATGATGAGGAAAACGTTATTTTTCTCATTCGGGTAGTTTGTGGAATTTTCCGGTATTTTTGAGCTTGTCTTAGGATTATCACCTAACCAGTCTTTTGAGTGGTGTTAAGGTCTTTTCAGCTCGACCATGCCACCGGTTTTCATTTGCTACGAGTTGCGGAAGTTGGCATTCCACTTACCGCATTCCGCACTCGTTATGATTCTTATGAATGACTTATTATGACATTCAGCTTATTTCATCCATTTTATGAATCGAGTATTCTACAAATATCTCGATGACTCCATTCTTGTATTTATTGATTTTGGATGAAAACAACAATTTAAAATTTTGCAAATCTTTTTCGTATTATAAGTATGATTGGATTTTTGTTCTTAAAATGAGCAAGGAATATTCTTAAAAACTTTAAGAGACGTATTTATCATATAGAAGATGATTTTGTGATTGTATTGCCCATTGAGTGCTTTAAGAATTCCGGTCGATGCGCTTGATCAACGTTATCGATAGGAACCTCCTAAACGCTATGATGAGACGATCAGACACAGTAAATTGACTTGTAAAATGTAAATTTTTCTGAAAAGATTATTACATAAAGATAATTGTAATTTTGAAAGTTTTAGCTTTTCGGGAAAGAAGATTATTAAAAGAACTCTTTTCCGATACTCTTATTCTTGTGATTCCCGAAAGGAACCAAGACTTTATTGTTTATACCGATGCTAGTCGTATTGGTTTGTGTGTCGTTCTCTTGCGAAAGAGAACGTGCTATTACTTTTACTTCTAAATCATTAAAGCCTATCGAGACTAGATATGCCACTCATGATCTAGTGCTCGCAGCTATTGTTTTCACTTTTAGAGTTTGGCATCATTATTTTGGGGTAGAAATTTGTTCTCCACCCAGATCATAAATCTTTGGAATATTTATTTTCTCATAAGGAACTTAATATTGGCTCGAGTTCCTTGCATCTTATGATCTTGATATTCTTTATACTCCCGAAAGGGGAAATCGTGTTGCCAATGCCCTTGTCGTAAGCAACAAGTAGTTGTTTCTATGATGATATCCAAATGAAATGATCTCGAGACTTTATCCACTTGTGAGATTCGAGATCGAGAATCCAATTCATGTTCATCTCTTGTTTCGTGTAGCCTTGAGGCTCGTCCTTCTCTTTTGGACCATACCTCTTTTGGCTAAACTCTATGTCAAACTAAATTGCATGGAGTTCCTACTTCTATTGTTAGCAATCGTGATCCATTATTTTACTAGTGGATTTTTGGTAAGGTCTTCAAAAGCTTTGGGAACACAGCTTAATTTTAGCATCGCTTATCATCCTTGTCCGATGGACAAACCGAGCATGTGAACCCAACTTTTGAAGATATCTTTCGTGCATTTGATCTTGAATTTGGTGGAAGTTGGGAAGATCATATTTTACTTGCTGACTTTTCTTCCAATAATAGCTTCCAATCTTGTATTGGTATGGCACCTTTCGAGGCACTCTACGGAAGGCCATGCCGATTTCCTTCGTGCTGGCTTGAAGCCGGTGAGAGGCTGGTTTTAGGTCCAGATTTTTTGATGATCATTTGTGTTCACCTATGATGGGTGTTATGCGTTTCTGCTGATCTGGAGAGTTAGCACCTCGGTATGTTGTTCCCTTTCCCATCACCAAACGTATTTGTTCCGTGGCTTATCGCCTTTTATGACCAGCTCAGTCTTTTGCTATTTATGACGTTTTCTACGTCTCTTTACTATGGAAATGCTTAAGGGTTCCGACTTTTATTCTTGAGCCCGGTGTAATTGTAGAAATTGAAGTTTCACCAGATTTGACTTATGAGCAACATTCTATTCGTATCATTACTTCGGAGGTTAAACGTCTTCGAAATAAAGATGTTCTTCCTGTGAAAGTTCAATGGTCCTCAAATCCTACGGATTTCTCTTGGAAACCTTGAGAATTCATCGAGTAAACACATCCGGACTTACTCTTTCGTGCTCTTTATCGAGAACTTCTTATTTCATATTATCTTTTGTGTTGATATGCTTTTATGGTTGTTACTTTTTATTTTCTTCTTAATTATTGCGAGGACGCAATTTCTTTAAGGAGGGGAGTCTGTAACAACCCGCATATTTTACGATTGAATATTTAAATATTTTATTTAAATATAGAATCATTAATCGGATTGAAGTCCGAAAAGCTACTTTTTGCAAACAGTAGAATTGGGACTCGAGACCACTTCCATTGAGTCCAAAATGGCGTTTGCAACTTTTTTAAGTATAAACATCGATATATTTGGAGTTAGTGAAATTTTGATACTTTTTCACTTAGGGCTTTGGTTTAGTTTCAGCCCATTAGACCCAAGCTTCACCCTCTCTTCTCTTCATTCATTTCATTTTCCTAATACAACTCAAGATTTAGATTAAAATGTGGGAAGAGAAAAAGAATTAGAATTCCTAAGCCCTAGTTTCCAATTTGCAAATCAAGTTCTAGCTCCAAATTCAAGAAGAAGCATTGGTAAGCCTTCTCTTCTTCTTCCCCAACTCGTTCTCCTTTCAATTTCAGAAATTCCTAAACCTAACTTAGGAAATGTTTCTCTTTTAAGCTTAAATTCAAGCTTCTTAAGTTGGGATTGAAGAGTGGTTGATCCTCCTTTGTTTTCAAGCTTCTCCTTCCTTGTTTTTGTGTAAAAATGTGAGATTTTTATCTCACATCTATGTTTATAATTATCTTTGGTTGTTAGGTACGAATTCCTAACACTTCTTCATGTGCATTTGCTCTTGATTTGGATTGGTTTTGTGAATATTTCAATTTTTGGTTTTTGAAGTCAAATTTGTGTGTAAATCCTTTTATGGATGTTTGATCATGGTTTGGTAATGCATCGAAGAGCTTATAGGGCCGGGTCGTCGATTGGCATAAACCCCTAGCGCCCATTTCTCATCCGGTTGCATTTGCGAAGAGATTTCCTCTTCATTTTTAGGCTGAAAATACTGGAAATCCCAGTTCGGTCGATTGACTCAGAGCGTTCAGTTGACTGAGCTGAAGCCAGGAAATTTCATGGGCCAGTATCAGTCGACTGAAATCTCTGTTCAGTCGACTGAACCTGGAACTCGAAAGTTCCCAGGCATGATTCAGTCGACTGAAATCTCTGAGTCAGTCGACTGAACCTGGAAACAGAAAGTTTCCAAGACCTGAGTCAGTCGACTGAAATCTCTGAGTCAGTCGACTGAATTTGTTGTTTCTGCCCAATTTGCCTTTTTGGTATTGAATTTCCAATTTAAATCGATTCATGATGATCCTATTTGTTGTTATCATTTATTATGATTTTGATGACTTCTTTTTCGGGATTTTTGTGGATATCCATTTTGATGGATTCGGCATCGATTTACCTGGATTTGATTCACGTCTTCGTATGTGAATTTTTGATGATTGATTGTTTCTACAATCATTTCTATGACTTGTCACTTTAAAAATACAAAGGTTTCTATACTTGTAGTAAATACTCAAACTCTTTCATCAAAATGATTTCAACACTACTTTTAATACAAAGCTCATTTATAAAACCGTTTTCCAATCTATTAGTATATACAAACCTTTACCTCATTCGTATGAGAAAATCTAATTAAACGGCTTAGCAAAACAAGTGGTATGAAACGCTTGCGTTTACTTCGTCGGTTAATTTATGGACTTGTTCGATTGAAACTCTTGTGACAATTTTCTAGTGGAGATCTACAATTTGTTCGCAAATATTTAAGTTAAGCTAGTAGTTATGGGACATGAAGCTAAACTCATATATTTACTAGCTTATTGTAATTGACACTTCTTGATGATCGATGATGATCATTTTCTGGTTTAGACTAGCAATGTGCAATGTCTCTTTGTCCACATGTGTACTTTATTTTATTGAACTTCGTCTCATTTCTCGTATGGGTCGTACCTATTTAGGTGCGTCGATGTTTGTTTATTCATGGAGCAATCGGCTCAATAAGTCGGTGCATGGGGCGTATCTTTCTAGGTACGTCGATGTTCGTCTATGCATGGGGCGTATCTCTCTAGGTGCGTCGGTGTTCGGCTTTGCATGGGGTGTATCTTTCTAGGTGCATCGATGTTAGACATTACATGGTGCGTATCTTTCTAGGTATGTCGATGTTCATCTATGCGTGGGGCGTATCTTTCTAGGTGCGTCGATGCTAGACTTTGCATGGGGCGTATCTTTCTAGGTGCATCGATGCTAGACTTTGCATAGGGCGTATCTTTCTAGGTGCGTCGATGCTAGACTTTGCATGGGGCGTATCTTTCTATGTGCATCGATG
Source organism: Allium fistulosum (assembly GCA_030737815.1). Classification (NCBI taxonomy): domain Eukaryota; kingdom Viridiplantae; phylum Streptophyta; class Magnoliopsida; order Asparagales; family Amaryllidaceae; genus Allium; species Allium fistulosum. The sequence continues at coordinate 675,277,810 of CM060907.1, read as the reverse complement.
CTAGACTAATCATGGGGCGTATCTTTCTAAGTGCGTCGATGTTTAGTTATACATGGGGCATATCTTTCTAGGTGCGTCGATGTTTAGTTATACATGGGGCGTTTCTTTCTAGGTGCGTCGATGTTCGTCTATGTATGGGGCGTATCTTTCTAGGTGCGTCGATGTTCGATTATGCATGGGGCATATCTTTCTAGGTGCGTCGATGTTCGGTCTATGGAATCGCGTTCCGCTTGGGATTGGCCATCCTCTTATTTTTGTGATTTTTGGATTTCTAATTATTGATGTCTATAATTTATGTTTCACCACCTTTTTCAGTTGGCATTGATATGTATGTCATTTATTATGGCTTGGTGAATTAAATAAAGAATATGACATTCTTTTTATGCTATGAGATTCATGAGATATTTGTATGATTTTCCTTTGTTGATTTTCTAATGTATACTTGTCGAGGTATGACATTTTTGGTTATCATACGTTTTTATTATATCTCTTCTTATATCTCATTTTTATCTGATAATTATAGCTAGATTGATCCATTTATTATTTTCTTATTAAATAATACTCGGGTCAGACTGAGATATTCCAGGTGCTTCCTCTTGTCTTCCTATCTGGAACCATCATCTGACTTTTGGTTAACTACTTAGCTTGTAGTTTTTGTTGTATACATTTGAGATTTAGACTCCTTGATGTATACATATTCTTTTGTCTAGCACTTGTATCTATTCTTTTGTGATATTGTGAATCTTGTTAGACCACTACTCTGATGTACACTTTCATGTGTAGTATTCATAACTGTTTCCGCCTTTGTGATATGAATTGTCTGTGACTGATTTGTGTTATGTTTATTTCTATATTTGTTTCCGAAGTATATATACATAGCCACCGTGTAGTAGCTTTGAGTTTGTATCGGCATGTCGGATTTCCCCTTGAGATGAAAAGTTATATTTTTATCTATCATATCGGTACTCGCACAAAGCAATTACATGGATGGTCGCTCCTCAACAGCCTTATTCTCCGTGCTAGTCGACGTCATTACCACGTAGTGTCCTTGGCTAGCGTGGGTATAGCGGTGGGGCGTCACAACTTGATTTGGAAGTTAGTGATAAATTAGTTGGCTGGTTTAGAAAAGGAAATACTTTCCATTGTTTAATATTGTAAGAAAATCGGTAAACGTAATTGCAAGATTAAAAGCAAGAAAAATGGAATTAGTGCAAAATAGAGACATTACTGTATTTTGCATTATCCAACAATTAAAGAAACAATAAAAGAAATATCTTGTAGTTATGAGTTATTGTTTATAGCATTATTTAGTATTAAAACATGGAAATGGATTTTAGTATAGTTTTTGTAACCTGCCAAATAGAATAGAACTACTTCCTAGAATAAAAGAGAATAACATGAAGCATTAAAGAAATTAAAGAAGAGGAAATAATCAAGTTAAATATTTGGCAAGACTAGAAATAATAAACAGAAAATGTGTCCAGATCTGCATTTACTCCGCAGATAGTAGAATAAAAAGTAAAGCAATTATTATGATAAGTAATTTATGACAGTTGGACGTAGTCCCAAGCTAAGACTGTTATATAATATAAGAGAACTGAAGAGAATTTAGTATCACAATAAAAGAAGACGGACTAGAATAGAAAAGAGACACTTGCAATTACGTTTATAACATATAGGTTATAAAAGAAAGAAAAGAATATAAAAGTGACAAGTATAATTGTAACACGTAGGTTGTAATTAAAAAGAAAGAAATAGAAGAGGTTTATTTTATCAAAATTAGACCTTGGATTAAGTTAATAAGCAAAAAAAATAGCAGTGGCCCGTATCGAGCATTGCCTTTCAGATCTAGGACCGATGGTCTCACACGTGGGTGGAGCTGGGCATGCTGATTAGGGTAAATAAGTAGCCAACTTGTAATGACCCACCTTTTTGAACAGTTTAAATCGACGATAAACCACACACGTCAAACTCAAACCATTCAAAACGAAGGATTGTTATGCAGTAAATAAGAAAAAGCAGAGAAAGAAAGAAAAACTAACACAGAATCTCACAGCGGAATGACAAAATATAATAATTAAATAAACAGTTCATGAAGTTGTTTTACAAATAGCAATTGATTAAACTTTTACAATACAGAATCAGAGTTACATACAATAGAAATAGATAACAATGCAGCGGAATAACATGAAGCAGTAGAATAAATATCATAATAACAATAGTACTAAATCTTCGCCTTCGTCCTCCAAATGCAGTCTTCGATACACTGTAAAGCTCAGACTGACCCGAGCGAATTGAAAAGACAAAACACTCGAGTCAGAACTAAAAGAACTTATATAAGTTAAATCAACTGTAAATAAATATGAGTGTAATGGCGTTAGATATGTTTACGGGGTTTGACATCTTCTATTTAGTGTCTAACGTGAGTGCAATAACTTAAGAGATGTTCGGGATTACATCTCCTAAGGATCCGTTAAACTATCTACATACATAGTACAATACGCTATTATAATAGTGTCTACAGTAAAGTAAAGTATTAAAATAGAGTTAAGGTGTTACCCATATCTCCCTTAACACATTTTTATATATTTCCATAGTCTATACAGTACCGTAATTTCTCCGTAAACTGGAGGGCTATCAGAGGGCACTCCATTAGTATGGTACAAACCAAACTCGTAGAAGGTGCGATATGGCATGTGAACACGGCACTCGAGGCAATGCCAGGGTAGGACTCTACGGTTTTGCAGAACCGGGCTGGTGGTAACACATAGCAGCTACTACCGCCCACCTCGGAACACACTCCCATAATCAAAATTGAGGGGTGGCCACCAAATCATCACAAAGTCATAATATGGTATCGAAGAAGCATGTTCGATTGGAGAAATGAACTCACTTGGCCCAGGTATAGCTCCTGTATTAGTCACATCTAAGCTGACTCACGGGAGTCAGGGCTACGTAAATACCTCATACAGAATCGTTAGCCAAACCATCAATGACAATATCCGATCCCGGTCTCTTTAACAACCAAACTCTTATTTTACACAGGATGGTTCTTTTACATTTTAAAAATCAATTCATAATTGATATCAAAATATCATATTCTCAAAACCATATCGCTTTCAAAATCATATTCACTTTCGAAATCATATCACTTTTGAAATCATATTACTTTCGAAACCATTTTCACAAAATAGGTTAACTCTCATTTCAAAATCATAATATTTACTCAAATATGTCATTTCAGTAGCAAATATTATTTCAAATCCCAACTTAAGTTATAACATCATTTCACTATATTTACTTTAAAATCAAGGATTTAAATATAAACACTTACATTTTACACAATCTAAAATTTTGAAAATAGTTTAGATAGTTATAAATAGTATAAAAGGTTTAATGGTTTAAAATAGTTAAAATAGTTGAAATACTTTAAAATAATTTAAAAATATCTTAACGTAGTTTAGGTGGATTTAAGATAGTTTAAATTTAATTTAAAATAGATTAAATAGATTTAAAATATATTAAATAGCTTTAAAATAGATTAAAAATAGATAAATAGATTTCAAAGTTATATTCAAACATTCTCAATAACCCAATTCCGATAAAATTCATTTATATTAGACAAATCATCTTTGAAATTCCAATTTAATCCTTTAACAATTCATTAAATCAATTCCAATTTCAACATTAACGCTTGGATTTTAAAAACTAATTCAGTTTATATAAATCAAATTCTATTTCAAAATATCATTTAACTAAATTCAAAATTTAAAATTAATTAATTTAACCAATCCAGTGTCCGTATATAATTTTCTACCCCATGGTCAAGTGATATGGATATTTATCATTTCAATCCGCAATTATTTTTAAATTTAAGGGTATACATCATTTCAACCCGCAATCCCAAATTAACTTCAGATGCATGAAATCGCTTGAGTCTATCATTTCAACTCATAACGATTTCACTTAATCTATCAGATCGTTCAGGTATGTATCATTTCAACCCATAGGGAACTTGCAGTGTTATAACAATATAAAATATAACATCCAGTCATCTAGCATCAACAATCAAACAACCATCACAACCATCATCCAAATCAACCAATAAACTTCAATAGACAACTGATTATCATTAACAGGTATTAAATTGACAATTAAATTCAATATTAAATTAAACGATGATTAAATGCAACAAAGGTCATAATTAACTAGAATGACAATTTAAACATACCAAACATCAACCAATCAATTTCTAATCACATCATAAATTTAATTTAACTAACATAAGATAATTTAGTAATTGTGAGTGGGTTAAAACACCCACCTTATGGATTTCCCTTTTCTAGTTAGATTTGGATCCGCTACTACTTTCTCCTTTTGATTTGTTTCCTTGCTATCTTAATCTTCTATTTTTTTATAGAAAGTTTTTGAAGAGACAGAGAAGTTTGTATAGATCTGGATTTTAAGAAAAGGATTTGAAAAAAGAAGAATGTTTGGAAAAGAAGAAGAAAATTAAAAGAAGATGAAGAATTGAAAAAGAAAAAGAAGCTTTGAAAAAGAAGAAGAATGTGACGCCCCACCTCTATGCTCATAATAACAAAGAGTATTAAAAGAAATACTGTCTATTATTACGAAGAATAAGGCTGGATAGGAGCGACCATCCGTAGTTGACCTTACACTAATATTGGTTATCTCGATAGGAGTGGTATATACTTTTTATTTTTCATCTATCATTTATTTACTCCCATCGACACACCCAATTATCAGTATAAAACAAACTACGATAGTTCATAATAGTTTAGGACATTAGATATAACAATAACACAGATAATATAAATGCGGAACACAGATAAAACAAAAGTCTCATATATATATAACTGATGTCAGTTAATACATAGTTGACACAATACATATGATACAACCACAACTGTCGACTCTAGAAGTTATATATACAAGTACATTATCGACTAATATACATGAATACATATCGTTCTATACAATGACACGACTACTACAGAATGACACCGACAACTTCAGAAGATGCGAAAAGTCTTCGAATCCTGAACAGCAACTCAAAGAAGAAAATCTACAACCTGAAATAACTCGGGTCTGACCCGAGTATTACATTCAAAAGAAAATAATACCCAGGTCAGTCTAATTCAAACCAGTTTATTAGTGCATATAGGCAGTAATAATTTAAATAGACGACAGTCACAGAAATCTCGTATATCCAACTCCTCGATAAGAGAATCGGATAACGACAGATATAACACTGAACAGTGTTATAAGAAAAACAGCAAATCCAAATCAAATTTTCGGTGTGGCTGCAGTACACGCACGCGTGCACTGCCTCGCCACTACCGCGATGAAATACACGAAAGCTCAACGAAAATCACAAACAATTGGCACCATCTCGAGATCAAGTTCGAGTTGTACGACTCAAACTCAACTGGACAGTGCTATCGTAAAACATAAATGCAGCAACCAAGAGTATAGCCTCAATGATGAGGAGAAAGTGAAGATTCAAAAATCAATACCACTGCCTCAATAGTTATAATGCAACTGGTCTGGGAAGCAAGTACGCCCCAACCCAAATAAGAGCAAAACTTCAACAAAGTCAACACTACTACAAGCAACTCAGAGGATCAAGTACAGAGAAACCAGAATGCAAGCGGTATCACTGCAACTCGAACCGGACTTCGAATTATACAATGCTGTGAAGATAACCAGTGCACGACGGCCAATATATACAATAAGTACATATAGCTATGAAGTATACAAACAAATCCAAATGCCAAATGAAGACAACAACATCAGGTGTACCGGATCAGGTGACAAACATGCACAGGCAAAGACTGCCCACATGATGCAGTAAAATAAAAAGTACAACCTGAACAATAGTGAAACAGAGGTGGCAACAAGGAACTACAGAACAACCAGGCTAATGATGCAAACTGACTCGGAGCAATATATGGCGACAACATGTTATGATGCAAACTGACTCGGAGCAATATATGGCGACAACATGTTACAGTGAAGATAAATTAGACCATAGAATTCAAACTCAACACTGAAATGGCCATAGCCAATTCGACACAGGAGCAATTGGAAATTCAAAATAGAGAATCAAAGCTTAAGTCAGTTATGCAACCGTAACATGCACAACTTCAAATGTATACCATGTATGCAATGCAGACAACTCAAAGTCAGGCTCGAATCCAAATGAACTAGACTACAGTGAAGGCACTAATGAATATAATTCAAATACACTCTAGTCAAAAATCACAGATCAGAGTTCGAGAAATTCCAGAGTGAGAGCAATCAGGAGTAGCTCAAGTCAACATATATAAAATGAATAGCATTAAGGCGCAAGTTCCAGTGAAGTACTAAATGCAGTGACACTCAGCATGTAGGCATATGTTACAATGCAACATAGTAGTCAAGGACCGAAGTGGGGAAGAAACTAAACCAAGTCAATAGCTTCAAAAGAAAAATGCAATTCAACATACATATATACATATCAATTTATGTATATACATACGTGACTGCATACACATGTATGAAGACCACTTGAAGTCTGTCAAACAATTTGCAAAGGATTTCAAGACCTGGCATTTTATTAGATCATATAAAGATTTCGAAACTCTATATATTTACTGCAACAAAATCATAACAAAGGGACGTACAACCCAAATGGAACAAACTGCTACCATTCACATAAAGGAGTTTTCACTTAAGTCTAAATTAATGCATACAATTGCATATATAGGGATAAGGAAGTGGTAGTTTACAGCAATTAACAGGGGAATGCGACATGTTTCATGGCTACAGTGTGAGGAACAACAACGGTCGAGGCCAAGACAACAATGTCAAACTCACAGACCAGATCAAACATCAACTGACCAGACATCAACAATGTGCAAGCAAGTACACGATCACAGCAAACATGACAGCAGTGACAAAATGGAGCAAGTCAATACAACCGAGTGATACATGCTACAATGACAATTCAAGCAAAACTGGAAGCAACCAGACAACTGCAGCTATGATGTCAAGGCCATGGAAATGATGAAATTACAGATGAACTAATCAACAGGGAAGCAACTAAAATAAATACACAGTAAAGTCAAGATGGAAATTCACGAAATCGACAATACCAGAAAATCCAAATCGCAAGCATCAATGTATAAAACAGCCGATTAAACAATTTAATGCGAACAAAACCCACGAAATTCGAATTGAACACAACAGAGAAAATCATCAACCTCCAAACGAAAATCGAACAGCTAACAACAAATCCCAGAAAAACGAATACGACTGAAAATCATCAAATTCGAACACGAATAAACCTAGCTGGAATTAGATGTGAGCGGTTATCCACTCACCTTCTATCACGAAACAAGGATCGAAGGTTGCGAGGGCTAGAGAAACGAAGGTTGAAGGAGTTGCAGTCGAGGCCAACCAGGAATCCACCGATTTCAGAGAAGATTCGCAAGCCCAAATTTTCTTTTTGGAGATGGGGAACGAACGAGATTGAAGTCGCCTCCATTTTTTTTTCTTCCGTTTGTTTCCTTTAGGGTTTGAATTGAAAAAGAATCGAAAGGGGAACGGTTCCTATTTGGTAATTATCACGGCCCAACTAAATAAAGGAGAACAGGCCAAAAATTTAAATTGGTAAAGCCCACATAACATTTCACAAATTTTTTTTTTAAAAGGAATTTCATCGATTTAAAAACTACATCAACAACAGCTATTAACCAGCAGAAATAAATCGTCAAATGACGATAATAAATTAGCACCCAAATTAAGTCATCAAGTGACGATTATAAGTTTGTAACAAAACCCCGGGTTGTTACAGACTCCCCTCCTTATAAAAATTGCGTCCCCGCAATTTTCATAACTAAGGTCGTCAATAACAATTACTTTTCTAACATAAACTGGTTAAGCTAGAAAAATAAAAGTCGAGTATTCAAATGCCAAAGAAATCATTTAATTTCATAAAAGAAATTCACAAATTCTCAACAAAATTTAACTATCAATAGGTAGTCAGAAAGCAACAAAACTGAATAAATGCAATCATCAGCGATATTCAATTATCAACAAGATAATTAAAATACAGAGAATCATAAAGTAACAATGTCTAATCATCAATACGATAATTAGCAAAACAACAAAAGCTAATTATCTACGAAGATGATTAGAAAGCACAAATCACAATTCGAAAAACTGCAAATATCCAGTTGTCTAATAAATAACTGGAAACACAAACTTCATAATCAGCAATTTCTAACTATCAACAGGGATATATAGAAAATAGCAATCTACTGAAACCAGCATACTCTAGAATTATTTTGGAGACTAGAAAATCTCTTATCAATAAAATCAGCAAACATCCAATTATCCTAACGGTAGTGGGAAAACAAATCGACAAATATCTAATTACCTCAAACGATAATCAGAAAACATCAAACCATCAAATATCTACTTATTACAAACGACAATTAGATTTCAAATCAATAAATACTCGATTATCAAGAACGATAATCAAATTTCAAATCACAAATATTCAATTATCAAAACGATAATAAAATTTCAAATTCAACAAATATTCGATTATCAAGAATGATAATCAAATTCCGAATTCAACAATTATTAAATTTTCAAAAGTAATAATTAAATTTCAAATCAACAAATATTTAATTATCTAAAGCGATAATTAAATTTCAAATCAGCAAATATTTAATTATCTAAAGCGATAATTAAATCTCAAATCAGCAAATATTTAATTATCTAAAGCGATAATTAAATCTCAAATCAACAAATATTTAATTATCTAAAGCGATAATTAAATCTCAAATCAACAAATATTTAATTATCTAAAGCGATAATTAAATCTCAAATCAACAAATATTTAATTATCTAAAGCGATAATTAAATCTCAAATCAACAAATATTTAATTATCTAAAGCGATAATTAAATCTCAAATCAACAAATATTTAATTATCTAAAGCGATAATTAAATCTCAAATCAACAAATATTTAATTATCTAAAGCGATAATTAAATCTCAAATCAGCAAATATTTAATTATCTAAAGCGATAATTAAATCTCAAATCAGCAAATATTTAATTATCTAAAGCGATAATTAAATCTCAAATCAGCAAATATTTAATTATCTAAAGCGATAATTAAATCTCAAATCAACAAATATTTAATTATCTAAAGCGATAATTAAATCTCAAATCAACAAATATTTAATTATCTAAAGCGATAATTAAATCTCAAATCAGCAAATATTTAATTATCTAAAGCGATAATTAAATCTCAAATCAACAAATATTTAATTATCTAAAGCGATAATTAAATCTCAAATCAACAAATATTTAATTATCTAAAGCGATAATTAAATCTCAAATCAACAAATATTTAATTATCTAAAGCGATAATTAAAATTCAAATCAACAAATATTTAATTATCTAAAGCGATAATTAAATTTCAAATCAACAAATATTCGATTATCACAAGCGATAATCAAATTTCAAATTCAACAAATATTTAATTATCTAACAGCGATAATTAAATCTACAATCAACAATTATTTAATTATCAAAGACGATAATTAAATCTCAAAGCAACAAATATTTAATTATCTAACAGCGATAATTAAATCTCAAATAAACAAATATTTAATTATCTAAAACGATAATTAAATCTCAAATCAACTAGTATTTAATTACCTAAAGCGATAATTAAAAACAACAAATATCTGATCATCAAAACGATAATCAGAACTCATATCAACAAATATCTAATTATCTCAAGCGATAATTAGAAACAACAAATATCTGATTATCAAAAACGATAATCAGAACTCATATCAACAAATATCTAATTATCTCAAGCGATAATTAGAAACAACAAATATCTGATTATCAAAAACGATAATCAGAACTCATATCAACAAATATCTAATTATCTCAAGCGATAATTAGAAACAACAAATATCTGATTATCAAAAACGATAATCAGAACTCATATCAACAAATATCCAATTACCTGCAGATAATTGGAAGCAACAAATATCTAGAAATCAATTAAGAAGACTAGAAAATCAACATAAAAGCTTGGATCGATCCCATCAGATGGCGAGTTTTTAATTCGCCGCACGTGCATCAACAAATGGCCGAAGCCTACCAAGTACTCAACATAATTTTGGCGCCCAACAAATGACCCGAAGGTCCAACAAATGACCCGAAGGTCTAGTACTGGTATTTGACCCGAAGGTCCAACAAATGACCCGAAGGTCCAACAAAGTGGCTCGAAAGCACACGAAATCATCAAATATTTCAATTAACGAGTCCGGAATTAACCGAAATAGCAAACGCACATGTCCCATACCATGTGTTTTACTAAATCGTTTGATTCTCTTCATCGTTTCCTTGAAAGTGCAAAATTGTGTATTTTGTAAAAATACATTTCACATTCTCAAACGGACAAGTCCGGAATTAAGCGAATCAGTAAAAGAAAGGGGTCATAGTCCTCGATTTTGCTGAAACGTTTAAATCGCTTCCTCATTCTTTTGAAATCGCAAACTGTAAAATTTTTGAAAACAATTTTGTTTATTTTGTAAAAATAACAATTCGCATTCTCAACTGAACAAGTCCGGAGTTAAGCGAAACAGTAAAAGAAAGGGGTCATAATCCTCGATTTTGCTGAATCGTTTAAGTCGCTTTCTCATTCTTTTGAAAACGCCAACTGCTAAAATTTTTATAAAACAATTTTCATTTTAAACAATTTTCTAACCACGTGATTAAAGCAGCAAATCAGTAACAATTTCGATAAGGAAATTGTGCTTCTAAAAATACCGTACAACGGTTACACATCAGTATTGCGGAATAACCGCTTGAAAATCCACTTTTTTTAAAAAAATTGGGCTGTTACTGAAGTCAAAGCGACAGTAATTTTAAAACATCAAATATCTCATCAAAAGAATTCACATCAAAATGTGACATTAGTGAATTTTCATTCATTAAAATTGTCAACAAAACATCGTGCCTCAAAAATTCAGCATTGGTGTAAAAATCCCGTTATAAAAATAACGGCAACAAAATACGTTTCATAACCAAGCATCGGTTCAACGTAAAAATAAATGCAGTAACGCGCAATTCAAATTTTTGCGCGTACTACAGAATGAACAAAGAAACCATTCGAAGGTATCTTCAATGAAGATAATTCAAAACAGCAAAAATCTAATCACTAGATGATTAGTACAAAAGAAAGCCAGCGGAAATTTCAACAAAAATCACATATCTGCAATTTCTTCGAATCCTCAATTTGGATTCGAAATTCTCAAAGAAACAAATAATTACAGCTATGTAAACAACAATTGGAATTCATATTAATTTCGTACTTTGATTCTTAAATCAAAAAGATTATCAGTTGTACTCAGCGAAGACAGTTTCACTGTTTCCGCTGCGCACTCTGATAAACAGAACACAAATCAATCAAATCATCAGAACACAATTTCACAATTATTTTTAAATAAAGTTATTTAAAAATTTCATCAAAATTTCAAAACATTAGTTTTGACTCAAATCACAGATAAAACATCGACCAATAGTTGTAACATATGTTCCATCCAAGTTATGTTTTATATTATGTCCATAAACCCCAAGCTCTGATACCAACTGTGACGCCCCACCTCTATGCTCATAATAACAAAGAGTATTAAAAGAAATACTGTCTATTATTACGAAGAATAAGGCTGGATAGGAGCGACCATCCGTAGTTGACCTTACACTAATATTGGTTATCTCGATAGGAGTGGTATATACTTTTTATTTTTCATCTATCATTTATTTACTCCCATCGACACACCCAATTATCAGTATAAAACAAACTACGATAGTTCATAATAGTTTAGGACATTAGATATAACAATAACACAGATAATATAAATGCGGAACACAGATAAAACAAAAGTCTCATATATATATAACTGATGTCAGTTAATACATAGTTGACACAATACATATGATACAACCACAACTGTCGACTCTAGAAGTTATATATACAAGTACATTATCGACTAATATACATGAATACATATCGTTCTATACAATGACACGACTACTACAGAATGACACCGACAACTTCAGAAGATGCGAAAAGTCTTCGAATCCTGAACAGCAACTCAAAGAAGAAAATCTACAACCTGAAATAACTCGGGTCTGACCCGAGTATTACATTCAAAAGAAAATAATACCCAGGTCAGTCTAATTCAAACCAGTTTATTAGTGCATATAGGCAGTAATAATTTAAATAGACGACAGTCACAGAAATCTCGTATATCCAACTCCTCGATAAGAGAATCGGATAACGACAGATATAACACTGAACAGTGTTATAAGAAAAACAGCAAATCCAAATCAAATTTTCGGTGTGGCTGCAGTACACGCACGCGTGCACTGCCTCGCCACTACCGCGATGAAATACACGAAAGCTCAACGAAAATCACAAACAATTGGCACCATCTCGAGATCAAGTTCGAGTTGTACGACTCAAACTCAACTGGACAGTGCTATCGTAAAACATAATTGCAGCAACCAAGAGTATAGCCTCAATGATGAGGAGAAAGTGAAGATTCAAAAATCAATACCACTGCCTCAATAGTTATAATGCAACTGGTCTGGGAAGCAAGTACGCCCCAACCCAAATAAGAGCAAAACTTCAACAAAGTCAACACTACTACAAGCAACTCAGAGGATCAAGTACAGAGAAACCAGAATGCAAGCGGTATCACTGCAACTCGAACCGGACTTCGAATTATACAATGCTGTGAAGATAACCAGTGCACGACGGCCAATATATACAATAAGTACATATAGCTATGAAGTATACAAACAAATCCAAATGCCAAATGAAGACAACAACATCAGGTGTACCGGATCAGGTGACAAACATGCACAGGCAAAGACTGCCCACATGATGCAGTAAAATAAAAAGTACAACCTGAACAATAGTGAAACAGAGGTGGCAACAAGGAACTACAGAACAACCAGGCTAATGATGCAAACTGACTCGGAGCAATATATGGCGACAACATGTTATGATGCAAACTGACTCGGAGCAATATATGGCGACAACATGTTACAGTGAAGATAAATTAGACCATAGAATTCAAACTCAACACTGAAATGGCCATAGCCAATTCGACACAGGAGCAATTGGAAATTCAAAATAGAGAATCAAAGCTTAAGTCAGTTATGCAACCGTAACATGCACAACTTCAAATGTATACCATGTATGCAATGCAGACAACTCAAAGTCAGGCTCGAATCCAAATGAACTAGACTACAGTGAAGGCACTAATGAATATAATTCAAATACACTCTAGTCAAAAATCACAGATCAGAGTTCGAGAAATTCCAGAGTGAGAGCAATCAGGAGTAGCTCAAGTCAACATATATAAAATGAATAGCATTAAGGCGCAAGTTCCAGTGAAGTACTAAATGCAGTGACACTCAGCATGTAGGCATATGTTACAATGCAACATAGTAGTCAAGGACCGAAGTGGGGAAGAAACTAAACCAAGTCAATAGCTTCAAAAGAAAAATGCAATTCAACATACATATATACATATCAATTTATGTATATACATACGTGACTGCATACACATGTATGAAGACCACTTGAAGTCTGTCAAACAATTTGCAAAGGATTTCAAGACCTGGCATTTTATTAGATCATATAAAGATTTCGAAACTCTATATATTTACTGCAACAAAATCATAACAAAGGGACGTACAACCCAAATGGAACAAACTGCTACCATTCACATAAAGGAGTTTTCACTTAAGTCTAAATTAATGCATACAATTGCATATATAGGGATAAGGAAGTGGTAGTTTACAGCAATTAACAGGGGAATGCGACATGTTTCATGGCTACAGTGTGAGGAACAACAACGGTCGAGGCCAAGACAACAATGTCAAACTCACAGACCAGATCAAACATCAACTGACCAGACATCAACAATGTGCAAGCAAGTACACGATCACAGCAAACATGACAGCAGTGACAAAATGGAGCAAGTCAATACAACCGAGTGATACATGCTACAATGACAATTCAAGCAAAACTGGAAGCAACCAGACAACTGCAGCTATGATGTCAAGGCCATGGAAATGATGAAATTACAGATGAACTAATCAACAGGGAAGCAACTAAAATAAATACACAGTAAAGTCAAGATGGAAATTCACGAAATCGACAATACCAGAAAATCCAAATCGCAAGCATCAATGTATAAAACAGCCGATTAAACAATTTAATGCGAACAAAACCCACGAAATTCGAATTGAACACAACAGAGAAAATCATCAACCTCCAAACGAAAATCGAACAGCTAACAACAAATCCCAGAAAAACGAATACGACTGAAAATCATCAAATTCGAACACGAATAAACCTAGCTGGAATTAGATGTGAGCGGTTATCCACTCACCTTCTATCACGAAACAAGGATCGAAGGTTGCGAGGGCTAGAGAAACGAAGGTTGAAGGAGTTGCAGTCGAGGCCAACCAGGAATCCACCGATTTCAGAGAAGATTCGCAAGCCCAAATTTTCTTTTTGGAGATGGGGAACGAACGAGATTGAAGTCGCCTCCATTTTTTTTTCTTCCGTTTGTTTCCTTTAGGGTTTGAATTGAAAAAGAATCGAAAGGGGAACGGTTCCTATTTGGTAATTATCACGGCCCAACTAAATAAAGGAGAACAGGCCAAAATTTAAATTGGTAAAGCCCACATAACATTTCACAAATTTTTTTTTTAAAAGGAATTTCATCGATTTAAAAACTACATCAACAACAGCTATTAACCAGCAGAAATAAATCGTCAAATGACGATAATAAATTAGCACCCAAATTAAGTCATCAAGTGACGATTATAAGTTTGTAACAAAACCCCGGGTTGTTACAAAGAAGAAGATTTGAAGAATAAGAATAAGAAAAGGGAAGCTTTGAAAAAAGAAGAAGAAGGGATTTGAGGAAGAAAAAAATGAAGGAGGAGGAAAATGAAGAGAGAGAGAGAAAATGAGATTGAAGTTTTTTTGGAGGAATGAAGTTACAGAAGATGAGATTTGAAAAATGAAATGAGGCTACAGGGATGAAAATGGAAACAAATGAAAAACTAATAAAGTATATGTAAACAAACTAGTAATTGAAATAAAGTAAGAATATGAACAGCCTTAAAATGGTAGTATTGAAAGAGGTAAAGTAAATGAATAAATATATGAATAAAGATAAAAATAAATCTTCCGTTCTTTAATATGAAGCTTCAAACGAAAGAGTTGCTAATGAAAGGAGACTACAAGAACTTATAACGCATGAACAAAATAAACTTCAGAAACGGAGAATAGTAAATGCTAATTAGATGGCATGAAAATTAATTTGGATGTTCACATTAAAAAAGGAAAGAAAAGAAAAAAAAATTAGGTAAAGCACTTGAAAGGAGAAAACGAACAAATGAGAAACACGTGAAAAGAATGAGGAAATTCTTAATTAATGAGAAACGAATGAGTAGTCTAATAATTAAATGTATTCTCAAATAAAACCTAAATGGAGAACTTTAAAATGAAAAGAAAGAGAATGTGGATGTGATAATAAATGCAAAGTAAATGAAGGGACCACTTATATACTATAAACAAACCTTTGGGATCCAAATTCCAAAACTCACTCCTATTAGTTCACTTCAAAAAACCCAAATATACACATATTTATCATTTAATTCTTTATTAAAACATTCGTTTTACGTTAATATATGTGCACACTCCATTAGCGCAATCAATCAATTAACAATCAATCAATCAATTAATCAACCAATCAATCTAATCATTTATTTATGTTACTCAAACCAATTTTATTAATTAATGAATATATATCTATCTATGCATTATAAAATGATTTACTTTACTTTTTTTAATTACTGTAACGGTCACATTGATGCAACAAATTTACAAGTTTTAACCATATATGAAATGGAAAAATAAATATACGTGAACATGTGTAATTAATGTACAATTGTCAATTAAAGGTAATTCTAATTGACTCCACAACATTTACACAACCATGAACCCTCTGATATATTTAAAAATTTGGATGTTAATGTGTGTGTATATATATATATTATCCTAAAATTCATTTTTTTTCCAAAATCATACTTATTCAAAATGAAAGTTTTGTTTTTATACATCTCAAAACATGCAATTATCTTAATTAAAATGTTCATTCAATATTGACACAAAATGCAAGTTTCTATATTAACTCATTCATTACAATTTCATTTATATTTCCTTTTAATTGAAACATTTCAATTAATCTAATTCTAATTTATTTCATTACTAATTTCAACAAATTCTAATTATAAACACTGTTTTCTTTTCATTTATACCAATTTAAACATGTTTTATAAAATTTCATATACAACAAAATTTATACACTATTTACAAAGTAAATGTTTTTATCTTATTGAAAATCAACTTCTCCAAGATGCATTCCAAATAACAAATTATGTTATTCTTTCATTAAAACATTCACTCCATCCTTTATTCAAATTGAACATTTGTTATTCCGGTTTGAAGCAAACATACAATTTATTCTTTTCAAGTCAAAGCTTAAATTTCATTAAATTTTTTATATTAATTTAATTTAAAATGTAAGTTCTTATATTGAACTTATTAATTACAATGCACTTGTCTTTCCTTTCAATTAAAGGATTCCAACAACTATTATTGCAGTTCATATTCAATATTAGATTTCAAACAAATTCTCATTATACCATAACTATTTACTGTTCATTTCATATTCCAACATTTATTTCTTAAATTATTCCATTCTTATATTAACATCTATTATTACAATCAATCATTACCCTATGGGCATAGTTAGCATTGGTTTATATCTTATTACATTAATATTCTCCAATTTCATCTTAATTTACATTAATGTAATATTTAATTACATTTAGTCGCAATTTATTCCAAATTAAATTCAACAGATTGATTAAATAGGTAACATATAACAATTATCACCTTTTCTTACTTTAATCACACTTATAAGTTTATTATCTTCAAATAAATGTTATAACTACTTACACCACCCTGATTTTTCCCAGTTACAATGAATTACATATTATTTCACCAATTAATTATAACATTTAATTTATTTCCTTATTTACCAATTATAACTAATTAAATTTCAATGGATTAATTAACCATTGCTACAATTTTCTAATTCAAACACATTTCCAAGTTTATTGTTAACTAACAAAACAAATAACTTCACATTGATTTTATCTTCTTATTTACAATTTCTAACCAATGTAACTTTACAATTTATTACAATTATTTAAGATTTCATTCAATTAGTCATTTATTATATTAAATTTACATTATTAAACCCTATTTCTTTATTTACAACCTATAACAAATTTTAACTTTATAATCATTTTAATTAATTAGACATACATTAAAGTAGTTATCAATTGTCTTGAATTAACATTTTTAACATTACATTCTAGTTATTTCTTATTAATAAACCACAAATTTTAATTTCTTTCAATATTAAATTACAAAATCTTATTGAATTCAATATTTTAATTATCAAAAATTACGGGTCGTTACACAACAGAAAAAGAAAAGTAAACTAAACGCATAATAAAAGATTAGACGTAGGGTCAAATAAAATGGTAAGGTGCGTTTGGAGTAGTCCAAAGAGAATCTAGATAAAGAGCCTAACGAAGTAGTTCGTCGCAGATTTTTAGTACAGAAAGAGCACGTCCAACTTAGTTATTTTGGGCTAGAAGGAAGTACGAGACTTCAACGGGACGTGAGGATACTCTAGGATGGCCCTCTGGGGTAGGCCTAACGAAGTTGCACACCCGGAGGCAAGTCTGTAGGTGTTCCATCAAGAAAGTATGCCTTGATGGCTTTTGCATTGCAGGCCTAACGAAGCGGACCTTTGTGGGCAGTCAAAAGGTTGATTGTGGAATAGGATATCTGTATATGACACCATACTCTAGTTTGCGAGTAGGTTACAGTGGGCAGGAGCCATAAGGATAGTCGCATACGGAGATCAAGCCATCTTCAGTTAGAGCGAGTTAGGGAAAGACTAGAGTTAAACCAACATGCTAATGATTCTTTCAGTATTGAGACATTGGATGAGGGGCACAACCAATTAGATGTTTAGATTGTTTGTAGTAGGGCAACCAATTAGCTCTTAGAAGGTCTTTCGGTTAGTTGAGGGTGGGTTGCGTGAGGCCATAGCCACGATGAGAAAAGAGACAGACCAAGTAGAATATCTGTATTGTAGGCCTAACGAAGCGGACCTTTATAGATATAGAAAATCCCCGACTGAGTTCCGTACAAGGTAGACCTTGTTGATGGAATTTAGGGAGTAGACGGAACGATTACGTGTAGTCCTCAAGGTATGCACTGGGTGGTACATTATGGATGTCCAAGCACTAGTATAAGCTAGTGCGGACGCAGTTTCACATTTTCATAGTGGACAACAGAACATCTGTATTGTAGGACTCATGAAGCTGTCCTTTACAGATGTAGTTACAGTACGCTCTAGTAGCAAGACGATGAAGTCCTTTTCGAGGAGGATACGAAAGGTACTATGGGTAGTACCTAGGACCGTTGCGGTCTTTGGACATGTAGCTATATATATATTGGTTAATAGGTCTTAATCTATTATGGAGTAGATGGGTATGATTCACGCACAGAGGCGAGAGTATTATAAATCCAATAAACCTAATATAACAGAAAATGGAAATAGAACGGTATATGTAGAATTATGCTTAGAAGTGTATAATTTGTCCATTCACCTAACTTTAGTTCTGACCCCCTCCTCATAACATCCCACGGGTTAGATAGATGGCAGAGATTTTCCAACTTTGAGACACTTGCTTAGAAAGTGTTATTACCTTGGTGAGTATTTCCTTGCTATTATATTTTAGTCAGTTCCGCTATGAGATATTTATTTGAGCTCTGATATATTTATCTTTACCTATTTGCAGGATACCAAATACCTAACTCGGACTTCAGTGGGCTTGGATTTTAGCATTTATGCGAAAAATCCGAACCCATTCGAAATTGAACTGTTACATTTGGTATTAGAGCTTAGGTTAGTAGGTCCTAAGTAAATTAGGAATTATGAGTGAACATATTTGTATTTTTGAATAAAATATAAATATATTATGTACTAAAATTCAAATAGTCCCCAATTATAGATTTTAACACATGGAAAGTTTTTAGAAGTATATTTGTGCATAGTTTGCGAGTTGGATTTGGGATGACCCAAGGATGTTGAACCCTATGTTATTGCCGATTTATAGTGTACAATAAGCTGTGTTTTAAGAGAATATTGGTATCCATATTATAGAAAGTGGGAAAGTTCCCTAGGAATAGTAGGGAGAGTATTTTTATTTTGGAAGGAATAAGAGATTTTAGTAAGGAAATGAGATTTCCAAGGTTTAGGAAGGGTATTCCTAGGATAGTAAGAAGAAAATCCACTTTATGTCTAGCCCAATAAAATGAAACTTTTAGAATTGAAAAGTTGAAATTTTTTTTGTTAATATGTTTGAGGAAGTAAATATTGGGTTTTTGAAAAAAATGGTATGAAATTTAAGTTGGTTCTTATATGATGTAAATTTTGTTAAAAGTGAAATTCTTTTTGAAGAATTATAGAGCATGTATAGCTCGCTAGTTTCGTTGTAGGTAAACAAAGATTTTAAATATAAAAACCTAGAGTGTGTTAGGTATCGAAAACGTAGGTTACAACATTTATTGTTGTAATAAATGTTTTCGTGAAAAATAAAGGAAGCATAGACTATGACACTATTGTTATAGTAGGTGACTCCCAAAGGAAATGTTTTTACATAGCATATGGGATTTATTAATATTTATTTTAATTGAATCCATATACTAGTATTTTTGGGTTGTAGTAGTAGTGTTTTACGCAACATCTGTTTTGACCTAAATAAAGATGTGTTTTGAAGATAATTTCTAAGCATAGAAATAAAGTGGTTTGTAAGCACACTTGTTATTTAAATAAGTATATGGAAATGTTTTATAGTTATGAAAATATTAAAACAGTTTTGAAAATGAGTTCTTCTGCAAGAAGAAGAAGAAGATGTAAGTTAAATATTAGGAAATTAATAAATTTCGTAGGAAATGTCTATTGTAAGTGAATATAGATTAAACATACTTTAATCTATTGGAATGAAATGAATAATGATATAATTATCTATGAAACCAAATCATAAATAAAGATGTTTTGTGCAAGTTATAAGGAACACGTGAAAGAGATGTACAATGTATGGAAAGCACCATATTTTATATAGCCTATTTCGATAAAATATAAAATAAGTTTCTTTTAATTTCACATAAACATGAAATCCTCTTTTAAAGGATTCATAGAAGGTTTTAGCATTAATGGTTTCTCATAAGAGAAAGTAGTTCCAATATATTAAGGTATAAAACCATTAGGTGTAATAAGAAGTGTAATAATTAGAGACAGTGTTAGTTAGGAGGGATATTATAGAGAGCCTTGGTAGGAAAGCTAAACAATGAAAATTTCAAATTTTTCCATTGATTATGCGCATTGGTTGCTTGCCTTTGTAGAAAGTCCCCATTTGCAGTAAGTTAGAAACTCCTTCAAGATTAGGTAATTGGACATGTAAGAAAGTTAAGGCATTTTTGATAAAATAATTCTTCTTATCTACTCCAGTTTTTGTAAATTTGAAAATTTATAAAAAGAAGATGTTTTGAAAACATGTGAGGACATTTTTGGAAGTCAATTAAAAAAAATGTTTTAAAGGCAAGCAAGGCATGTTTTAAAGAAAATGGTTTGGTGAAAAAGTAAATAAGTTTTTGGATGAGAAAAACTTAGTAAGCAGTTAAATTTAAAAATCCAAATTTTTTTTATGGAAAGCTGTAAAGGTCTTTAAAAGTAAAAGAGGAATAAGTTTAGAACTTAGAATTTGTAAGTTTTCCCCTCTAGGTTTGGGGAATAATTTAAATTCAAAGAGCTGTAAAGAGGCAAGTCTAGAAAGATAAAATGTTAAGTAACCAAGTACCTTTAAATTTAATAGAAACTTCAAAGTAACACTTTTAAAGGCAAGAATTTTTGGATTTGATGTTTCAAAAATTTAGAAGCTTTAATTTTTGAAATGAAATGATAAATACCAAACCAAACTTTTAAATATGGAGTAGATAGGAATCATTTCATAGGTGTGATGGGAAAAGTGTAAAGCTATGTAGGAGATAGCAGCGATTACTTTTAGTAGTAATAATAAAAGTTCCTGTAAAGTGTATATGACACTAGTGAGAACCTAGGAATGTTGCTTCATGTGTGTAGACTACAGAAGAATAGTGAGGTGATATTAGTAAGATAGTAAGACATACGTGGTTGTGATAGGTAGACCTTAGTTGGGGAAAAATGAAAGGTAAAGGTAAAGAGAAAATTTCCCCAAGATTAGTTGCTTTTTTAGATAGAGACTGCATAGATTGAAACCCTTATTCGTTGTAGTAAATGAGACTTGATTATTCCATTTTGAGTATGGAATGGAAGAGATGAATAGATCTTATTCATCGTGAGTAACGCAGCGTAAGTTAGTAATGAGTAATAGGCGGCAGGAGGAGCATATGAGCCCTAGATGATAGCCGTGTTTAGCTGCTATATTTACCTATCTAGTATCGCTTTGTAATAGGACTTTTTTTCTCTTTTAGTTATAAGATTGTACTCCTGTGTAAGCATTTAGTTCCTATTGTAGTAAATCAGTGAGGATTATATGATGCTTTTTCTCTGTGTTTTTGTGATGTTCACACGAAGAGAATAAGAACATAGGACGTAAATATTAAAAGAAAAGTAAAAGCAGATAAAAGTAACTAAAAGAAAAATAGTAAAATTTAAAGAAAGCGACAAAAACGTCAATAGAAAAATTTGGAAAGAAAATTTTTCTTATGTGAACTGTGATTGGGAAAGAAAATAGAGATTTTTATAGAATAGTTGCACAAGTTCCAAGAACTGAGAAAGAGGTGCGCAAAAGTAAAATGGGGAAATGTGAGGTTTTCCGTTTTCTACCATCTTTTTGACAAAAGAAATCAAATTCGGAAAATTAGATTTTTCTCAAATTCGAATATTAAAAGTTGTATTGTAGGATTTGGATGTAAAATTCGTTGAACTACGTCCCTATTCAGTAGGAGTGTGGGAAAAATTGGATGAAAAATGTTTTGATTTTTCAAAAGATTGCATTCATACAAAAATTGCAAGTATATTTAGGTTGTGTGCATCATATTTTAAAAAGGAGTTTTTAAAGAAGAAAAGCATTCATATAGGAGGTACCGCTTAGAAATTCATGTACACATATATATTTTATTTTTAAATGACACTTTGCACAAGGACACGGATGGTCGCAAAATTGGATGTACACAAAATGGATGTGATTGATGCGGAGAATTACATAGTTTTACCCTTATCGAATTTCGAGGATTAAATTTTCTATAGGGTGGGAGAATGTAACACCCCGCATTTTTAGATAATTAAATAATCAAATAATTATAAAAAGTGAAAATGAGCGTTTTTGGAATTGTCAGAATATGGCATTGAAACTTATACCATTATGTTCATGATGATTTTCTGCTTAATTTACATATATAATATGCCTCGAATGGACTTCGTATGAAAAAGCTATAGACGTTCGTAGTTCTATATTGAAAAATAATTACACGTGTAAATGTGCGTAAATATATTTGTTTATAAATATATGCGTGTATAAATTCCAGAAATAACACGCGTTTGAATTTCAAAATAGACGCGCGTCATAAAGGAAATTAATTGACATCATCAATTAGAGGCAATTAATTAACATTAGTGGGCAATGTTAATCAAATCAGCAATTAAAGGAAATTAATTTACATTAATTAGCAACGTTTGAATTTCAAAATAAACATGTGTTATTAAGGGAATTAAATTTGCAATTGATGGAAATTAATTAGAATGAATAAGCAATGGTTAAAAGCTAACGTTTAATAATTTATAATGTTTAAAAATAGAGGAAATAAATTAATATGTATAAAACAAAAAGGCTAGACACATCAAAATTGACGCGTTTTGCTTGTTTTTTTAACGGCTAGATTTCAGTCGCTTTAAATTAACGGACGACGTTGCTTTGGCTCTCTATAAATAAACGTGCAGGGCTAGCCTTCAAACCCATATTTTTCTAAATGGGCGCGGAAGCCCTATCACTTTTCTTTCTCCTCCAATTCTTCAGAAATCAAATATATTAGATTTAAGTTTTCTGATTTGCAATTTGGAGGTAGAAACTGTAGATCTAGAGAAGAGATGTCCAAATTAAGCCGTCCGTATGAGGTGAGTTTTCAGATCTGGTTTTCTAGTTTATCTGATTATTTTTCTTCGATTAGATCTAGATTTATGAATCCATACAAATTCCGATTTGTGGATCCAAATAGGGTTCTAAAGGGGAAGGCTATGGATAATAAAACTGGACTAAAAATCAAATCCGGAATTTGGAGTGTTTTCTTTTTAGGTGAGTGGATTTATATTATATATCTTTTATATTGATGATATATAATATCGTTAGATTCCGTTAAATATTTTAATTCAGCATTTGAACTAATTTCAGTAATTAGTTCTACTAGTTAGTTATGTTGAAACTGTAAATTTTATAATAGAAGTGTACTTATATTTAAACGTTATTTATATGGAAAAGGAAAGGAATCCAATTAAATGTAAGTAATATTAGGCTTAAAAAATATAGAGAAAGGCATAAGCCTAAAGTGAGAAATTTACAGTAAATTATGTTAAAACTCGGGGAATGAAATAAAAAGGGGAAATCTAATAACTTGATTTGGAAGTTAGTGATAGATTAGTTGGCTGGTTTAGAAAAGGGAATACATTTCCATAGTTTAATATTGTAAGAAAAACGGTAAACGTAATTGCAAGAATAAAAGCAAGAAAAATGGAATTAGTGCAAAATAGAGACATTATTGTATTTTGCATTATCCAACAATTAAAGAAACAATAAAAGAAATATCTTGCAGTTACGGGTTATTTTTTATGGCGTTATTTAGTATTAAAACATGGAAATGGATTTTCGTACAGTTTTTGTAACCTACCAAATAGAATAGAACTACTTCCTAAAATAAAAGAGAATAACATAAAGCATTAAAGAAATTAAAGAAGAGGAAATAATCAAGTTAAATATTTGACAAGACTAGAAATAATAAACATAAAATGTGACTAAATCTGCATTTACTGCACAGATAGTAGAATAAAAAGTAAAGTAGTTATTATGATAAGTAATTTGTGACAGTTGGACGTAGTCCCAAGCTAAGACTATCATATAGTATAAGAGAACTAAAGAGAATTTAGTATCATAATAAAAGAAGACAGACTAGAATAGAAAAGAGACACTTGCAATTACAGTTATAACATGTAGGTTATAAAAGAAAGAAAAGAATATAAAAATGACAATTGCAAGTATAATTGTAACACGTAGGTTATAATTAAAAAGAAAGAAATAGAAGAGGCTTATTTTATCAAACTTAGATCTTGGATTAAGTTAATAAGCAAAAAAAATAATAACAGTGGCCCATACCGGCAGCATTCCCTTTCAGGTCTAGGGCTGATGGTCTCACACGTGGGTGGGGCTGGTCATGCTGATTATGGTAAATAAGTAGCCAGCAGAATAAGAAAAGTAAACTAAACGCATAATAAAAGATTAGACGTAGGGTCTAATAAAATGGTAATGTGCGTTTGGAGTAGCCCAAAGAGAATCTGGATAAAGAGCCTAACGAAGCAGTTCATCGCAGATTTTTAGTACAGAAAGAGCATGTCCAACTTAGTTATTTTGGGCTAGAAGGAAGTACGAGACTTCAACAGGACGTGAGGATACTCTAGGATGGCCCTCTGGGGTAGGCCTAACGAAGCTGCACCCTCGGAGGCAGGTCTGTAGGTGTTCCATCAAGAAAGTATGCCTTGACTGCTTTTGCATTGCAGGCCTAACGAAGCGGACCTTTGTAGGCAGTCAAAAGGTTGATGATGGAGTAGGATACTCGTATGACACCGTACTCTAGTTTGCAAGTAGGTTATAGTGGGCAAGACCCATAAGGATAGCCGCATGAGGAGATCAAGCCATCATCAGTCAGAGCGAGTTCGGTAAAGACTAGAGTTAAACCCACATGCCCATGATTCTTTCACTATCGAGACATTAGATGAGGGGCACAATCAATTGGATGTTTAGATTGTTCGCAATAGGGCACAACCACTTAGGTCTTGATAGGTCTTTCGATTAGTTGAGGGGGGGGGCTGCGTAGGGCCATAGCCACGATGTGAAAAGAGACAGACCAAGTAGAATATCTGTATTGTAGGGCTAACGAAGCGGACCTTTACAGATATAGAAAATCCCCGACTGAGTTTCCCTTGTTGGTAGAATTCAAGGAGTAGGCAGAACGATTACGTGTAGTCCTCAAGGTACGCATAGGGTGGTACATTGTGGATGTTCGAGCACTAGTATAAGCTAGTGCGGATGCAGTTTCACATTTTTATAGTAGACGATGAAACATCTGTATTGTAGGCCTCACGAAGCTGTCCTTTACAGATGTAGTTACAGTACGCTCCAGTAGCAAGACAATGAAGTCCTTTTCGAAGAGGATACGGAAGGTACTATGGGTAGTACCTAGAACCATTGCGGTCTTTGGACATGTAGCTACATATATATATTGGTTAATAGGTCTTAATCTACTAGGGAGTAGATGGGTACGATTCACGCACAGAGGCGAGAGTATTATAAATCCAATAAACCTAATATAATAGAAAATGGAAATAGAACGATATATGTAGAATTATGCTTAGAAGTGTATAATTTGTCCATTCACCTAACTTTAGTTCTAACCCCCTCCTCATAACATCCTACGGGTTAGATAGATGGCAGAGATTTTCCAACTTTGAGACACTTGCTTAGAAAGTGTTATTATCTTAGTGAGTATTTACTTACTATTATATTTTAGTCAGTTCCTTTGTGAGATATTTATTTGAGCTATAATATATATATCTTTGCCTATTTGCAGGATACTAGATACCCAACTTGGGGTTCAGTGGGCTTGGATTTTAGCATTTATGCGAAAAATCCGAACCCACTGGAATTCGGGCTGTTACATCAATAGTTTAACGTCCGTAATGGACTCTATCCTATTACACGGTAAATTTTAAATTTTCAAAAACTTTTTTCTTTTATTTTATAATAACAACCAGCACGCATGTTAATTTATAAATTTCAGCTTTTACGGTACAATGGTATCGACACATGGATTTGCAACAACCTTTTCACTGTCCTTAGCTAGCCAAAATTTACTTTCCAAAAGTTTTCTACTTTTTGGGACTTAAATCTTATCTTCTTTTTTTAGTAGCTAATTTAATAAATTTGCCTAGTTTATTTTTATAACTTCCAGTTTTATACTATTTTCTTTTCTTTCACATTAGTTAAGTGTCTTTCTCGACATTTCCTTGTTTTACTGGTTTCCAAATAATATCGCGGTCCACACAGAAAGCAAATAAAAAAAGAACATTTCCATTAGTATCGT
This sequence comes from Allium fistulosum, assembly GCA_030737815.1. Lineage (NCBI taxonomy): Eukaryota > Viridiplantae > Streptophyta > Magnoliopsida > Asparagales > Amaryllidaceae > Allium > Allium fistulosum. The sequence goes on along the minus strand of CM060907.1, from coordinate 675,251,144 downwards.
ATGCATTTTTATACAACAGAAACAACTAATTCTTACAACCCATTCTAAAAGAAAAACAACTATGGAAGTAAACACAATAACTACTACTAGTACTACTAACTACTACTAACTACTGGCTAGGAGATGGTCCTCTACGAGTGCTTAAGCCATGGCGCACCCAAGTGATCAGATCATGATGGCTATGCATCCTAACTTACTCCTCTGGCATTGTTACTTTGCTCGTATCTCCTGCTATTGCTCCTGCATCACCTGCTGTCGCTCGCCCATTGCTTGATGCTCGACATCGACCTAGAGCTGGGAATCTCAAATCGCTCCATAGTCAGGGGCCTACTACTGCTCTATGGCCTGTTAACCTGGTAGAGGATGCCAATCCATGTGCATTGGACCCGCATCCTGCTGCTGATGTGCTCTAAAATCTATAGGCGTCGCCTCTATCCTTATCCTTATATGGGAAGACTTATCCAATGGCAGGAGCACCTTATCTATACCGGTTCACGTCGGAGGTTCACTCCAAACCATCGAAAGACGGAAAAGAAAAGATGACAGTATGGGAAGTAGCTCCTCCAGGTCCCTGTTCCTTAGCCCGCTACTAGGCCATGATTGCTCTGGCCCAGTTCACCTAAATACCACCTATAATGGCATAGGTGGCCTTTTGGACGAGGGGATAAATCTGGCCATAACTCCCCATCTTGGGGTTGATGTTGTGCTGGATGACACGGGGGACCAGATGGGATTGGCCCCGCTAGTTCTTCGTTTTCCAAACACTTGTCCCCTGAAGAAAGATCTACTTTAAAATGGAAGTATTTGTGGTCTCAATGTTATCTAAGTTTTCTCCTACTTTGGAGATATGTAAGATCCCACAGAACTGCTCATCAATCATCCGATCTCCATCCCTTTGATTTTGGATGAGAAACTACCCTTGTGCTTGTCGAACTTGGACACCAAATTAGCGTCAAATAGACACATGCACCTGGGATAGCACTCCCGCTCAAACATGTTATGACAAAGAATCTGAAATAGTCTTATAGTTGTGAACAGTTTCTCCAAATCATAGTCTGCAATGTCCTCAAACTTCACCAGCCATCCCTGTAGAAGTGTGAAGCTGGCAGATTCCTCGTAGATCTTTACAATATTCTCGTGATTTTGGAGCCACGCTATCTCTTGTGGGGTTAGCCTTGGGTGTCAGGAGGCAATAGGGCCACACAGAGGGGCCATAATTTTTGATTTAGAGGTAGATTTGGAGCTTGAAAACTCATGGATTTTTGGGTTGTTGGGGAGTTGCGTCACTACCTAAAGCTGCTAAAGGCGATCGACGTCAGTGCTAGGTGGTTGGTTGGTGGTAGGCGGTGGTCGATGGCTTGGAAGAGAAGGAGGGAGGTCAAAATCGTTTGGGAAGAAGAGGGTTTAGAGAGGAAATTTAGCAGCTCGATCTGGAAGCAAATATATTACTCCAGAATAGTGACCGGTCAACCGCTAGGGTTGGGCGATCGACCACTACCGGTCGACCGTTCGTATCCTATGGTCAACCGCTTACTGTTTTTGGGCTAAGTTGAACTTGGACCCTTTTAGGGCCAAACCGAATATTAATTTACTAACTTTTAACTACCATTACTTTGTTTCATCTTTGCCTTCTCCACCTTCGCCTTGGTTACACTGAGAAGCTCTTGTATACCTATCGCGGTGCATCCGCCTATCGCTTTGTTCTATTTTCCTGCCTTTGGGTTTGAAATTTATTACACCGTTAGTATTTACCCCATTAAACTAGTATTACTTTCTGTTGTCCGCCCCTAAAAATAATTTTTCCACTTTAAAATTTTCTTTCTTCTTAGAAAAACCAACGAGCTATATATGCTCTATATTTTTTTCAAACGACGAATTTAAAAAAAATCTATTTATAAGAATTTCCAATTTAACCAAATTACTCTCTATAATAACTTTTTAGTTAATAAAATATAAATATATTTATTTTTACAAGAATCTACTTACTCAGAGTGGATTTTCCTTCTTTCAACTTACTTATCGACTTATCTTCTTCCAAAATATTAAAATGGTTATTATCTTCGAGAGGCTGCCACACACCATTCTTTGGGAACTCATTTAATTCTTACTTTCAGATATCTACAACATATGGATCCTTACTTTCCCCTTATTGGACCTACCACACATCATCAATCGGCAATCTTGTAGGAATCTGCAATCATTGGGCTACTGAGGGCCCAACTAGGGAGTCACGTATTATCTAGTTTTAGGGACCTTCCATATGCTGCACTCATGCACATCTTAATTCATGTCTTTCTATATGACCTATTTCTTGTGTGATGATCGGGGTAGGTGTATATCTTCAACTCCATCCATTGTTTTGACTTATAATTGACTTATCCATCTTTTCAATGTATGATTGCAACTACTCCACAGTCGAAGTTCATAGGATTTGGCATATAATATTTATATTTATAGGCAAAATAAAAATACAATCGCTCAGCATTTCCTAAATTTCTTTCAAGATCGGTTAACCCACTATGATACCAAACGTAATAATCTACCCCCCATCTGGCTTGAATTTTCGCTAAATTGAAAACCCAAGTCACCAATGTAACGACCCGGAATTTTATCGCTTTGATTTATGAATATTTAATTAATTTTAAATATTCAATTAATGGTTTTTAATAATAAATAAACATCTTTTAATTAATAAATAATGATGGTGAATTTATTTTGAAAGTTTGTTTACAGAAACAAATAGTTTAATGAAAAATTGAAAATATGACCGGAATTTGTTTTTCGGAATTTCGACTTTTTATTCATTGCAACATTGTTGTACACCTATACAAATATTTGCGTACACATTTATACATATTTAATAAAGTTGCAAATAGTGAAATAGAATTAAATAAAAGCAAGTTTCATCAATGGCTTCTAAAAACGATTTAATGTATAATTAAAGTAAGGTGGCTTTTTTCTTAAGTTATGCCTTAATTTAAGGGATATTGTACAAGAAGTACCTAAGGAGTGTGGTGTGATGTCCTAGGATGGTTTAGGGTGGCTAAGGTATGATGGAAAGGTGTTCCATGGTAGAATTTTGTTTGGGTAGTGGAGGGGTAATCAGGTAATTTGGCAAAGGAGCAATGTTGGTCATTTGGCAAGTTTTTCAATTCTATAAAAGAATCTCTTTAATTTCATTTTCCATCTTTACTTCATTTCCAACCTTTGCTCTCTTCTCCTTTACTCTTCTTCACTATTCCACTAAAGTTTCTTAACTAAATCTACTCCAAAACACTTCATTTTCCCCCTCAAAACTCTTACACAAGACTAGAATCGTTGAGCTAATTCTCTCTACATCATGAAATACAAACTTTGGTGCCATTTCCTTTTTTCTTTACAGCCCTTAGCATTGGGGGAGGTCATGGGGCCTTGGACATGAGCAAAAGGGGGAAAGGGAGGGGGTAGGCACAGGCAAAAGCAAGAAAAGGAGCACAATCACCATCCATAATTCATTGCTGTGAGCTATTAGGAGGGGCTAGGCTAGCTTGGGCGTGAGCTTTAGGGGATGGTAGGATGAATTTTCAAGGGCAATCAAGGTGCATGCTAGTATGGAGGTGTTTGTTTGGAAATAGGAGAAGGTAGTAGCTTTTCGAAGGAGTTTTAGTCGAGATTAAAGTGAGATTTCTCACTTTAAATATCCCTTTTAAATTTATATATTCAGATGTGAAATATTGATTATACATATGATGTATATATGTGTATGTATATGTGAATTGTTTATGTATATTATTTGTTTGGAGTTGATTCACACTTGATAGTGGATGGCATAAATAACCATTGTTTTGCAGGGAACAAGCAAGAAAATGAAAGTCGAAGTGTTTCGTAGCGGATAGTCGTTGTGGAAACACTTCAAAAGATTTGATTTTGTAGAGTGATCCAATGAGATTCCTCATAACCAATGATTTACATTTCATTTACATATGTATATATGAAATGCTTATAGGCCGCAAGCTTGGCAGCATGACCATATTGCTTGTAAACTTTGCTATGACTTGAAAGCTGACTTTTTTTCATGATGAAATAATTTGCACTTGATGATGTGGTAGAGTAGTCGCCAAGCCTCTTTATATTATTTGAAAAGTTATAACTTTTAGATATTTTAAAGTAAATGTTATTATACATATAGTAGTATAAACTATAGAAGGGAATGGAGTTTAAAAGGTATTTGATTTTTAAAACCAAGTTTTTAAAAGTTCTGTTCCATATAGCGCTATGGATGCACTTTGGAAATCTATGTTTTTAGTGAAGTATAAAAGGTTATCTACTTAAGATATTTTATAAATTCATTTCTAATATGTTTAATAAAAGTTTTATAAGTATTTAAAAAGGAGATTAAAGTTTTAAATATATTTTATTAATTTCTTTAAGTTATTCAAATAAGAGGTGTAAATTTTATGAATGGAAAAATCTTATCTTTTCAAATCAATGTTGGGTTTTATTTATAGACCCTCAAGTAATGTTTTATATAATAGTTTTGAACTATAATTTAAGTATTTTAAAAATAATTGTACTTTTGAAAATTAGGATGTTTAAAATAGATTTGAGATTTAAAGAATTTAATTTGAGATATTTAAACAAGTGGTTTATATAAAGGAAATCCCTTACTTTTCAAAGTCGTATTCTTTTTAAAAGGTGAAGGTGTTAAGTTATGATTTGAATGGAAGTTTAAACTTAGATTAAAGTGTTTTAAAGGACATTTGAAATGTATATAAGTGCCTTAAAGGATTATTTTATATAATGAAGCAAGTGTACTTTTGTGGTAATGAGTTTATTTATAATATTTTGTTTATTATAAATAGTATACGGAAATATAAGGTCTTATACTTGACATTAAACTTCGAGGTAGATAAACTTCTACCTATCCTGAAAGATAAGAATGTTGTCCAGTCAAAGTTTGAAAGGTAATAATATCCCAACTTGAATGACTTCATTGTTAACCAAAGGATATTTTATGTTTGAAATCAAAGATTGACGTTAAGTATATGAAGTATTATTTCCATATACGAATTCAATTACTTATGGAAATTTAGCAGTCCTAAACTTGGAACAAAAAGTCGATGAGTAAATTCATCATCTATCTATGAGATCTAGAATCATAGTATTTTAACTAAGGCAAGGCAGCAGTCAGTGCCCTGACTTACTTGGCTTTGTTTCTTGGTGAGGGATAAAGTAAGTAAAAATATCGGAAATGTGACAAGTATAGAAGGTTCGATTTCTACAAATGATCTTTATAATTTATAGTGGTATGAAAAGCATTCTTTTCACACTTAACAGTAAATTTCGAGGTATGAAAACTCGTCTCTATTTGTAGAGTTTAAGAATGTACGCCAAGGTAAGGATAGTACATTAACTTGTCCGACTACATTGTTAATCGAGGGATAGTAGAAGTTTGAAATCGAAAAGTGCTGGTCAGTATATTTGGTCTAATTTTTATAAGATCCATTTACTTACACCAAAAAGAAAAATGTTTTGGGTTTATAGTAAACAATGTTTTTAAATGACATTTGCTTTTGACCCATTTAAGTATGCTTTTGAAATATGAAATCTTTCTTAAAATTTTGTAAAATATAGTTATACCGATGAGGTAAGTATATGAATACTTTTACAAAGATTGAAAAGAGTAGAAATGCATATGCATATCTTTTGTAAAAGTAGTTTAATGCAAGTATTTACAAAGTGATTTTTATTAATGAAATAATTAATTAAAGAGGCTTAGTAGTTGTTTGTATGCTTAGTCATGCTTGGTTTTTATATGAAATCAAATCTTTGATTTAATTATTTGCTTAGGTATTTTAATTTGATAGTTAAATAACCAACTATCAAATCTTGGCCAGTTTTGAAACTATCGATTGTTGTTTCGGAGAAACTGGGACAGTAAGCATGATTTACTCGAAAACCACTTCGAACCGGCATAAGTGTTTGAATTTGAGACATCTTGAAGATGATGGAAATCAAAGATGGAGTTCTTTGAAGTGTATGGTGATTCCAAAAGGGATGTATTAGAAGTAGTGCCTTTGGTTTGTTCGTATCTTGAACAACTTGTACGAATGAATGATGGCGTTGCATTATTACCTGGAGGGCAGTGTTAGCATTCCAAGTGGGATTTGCTAAAAAGGTCAAATGCAACCTCAAGCCTCACTTCCGATAATGACTAAAACATGGGATATGCTTCAGGGCTATGTGGTTCGCTACCATTAAGCTATAGTCATCACTTGTACCTATATCAATATTTTTAGATTATTTATGCGGTGGCCACAGAAACGGTTTTTCAGAGACAACCTGCATGATGACATATTCGGTACTATCCAATAAGACATAGGCTGATCCTGATTTGCAGGGTTCTATGCGAGGCCCTCGATACATTTTTCTAAAGGTGTACTATGTTAGGCGGTACATAAGTAGCCTTATCATTGTATAGAATCCATTTTCCAATACGCGCATTGCGGACTTAGTTGTATACTAAATATGATGTTGAATGTAATTAATTTAACCTTTCCGGCTATGTTAAATATTTGTTTTAAACAATAGACATTATTATAATATCATTGTATTTTCTAATAGAAATGGTTTTGTCATCGAAAGGTAAAAATCCATCCATGTTTTTTGTGCTATGGTCTTACGAGATACCTTTTTTTGCAGGTTTTTATAAGTATAAAAATCCTTATGATTTGAGTTTCTCACACTGGTTTACAACTAATCCAGGTGTTATTTTCTTATAAAACTTGGGTCAGACCTGAGTATATTTTCAGACTTATCTTTGGACGCTTAGGAGCTTCAGAAGACGAGCTGGATGCCTCCAAGACCTATTCACATATTTTATTTTTCGCTGCTTTTCTTGTTTGTATTTATTAACATTTTTGAGGACATGCTGTTATAACTATCCAAGCTGATGATAGGTTAGATTAGTCTGATTGATGTATGTATATTACAATTTTCTTTTGTAAAGATCATATGTATATTATATATTACTCATCACAGTGTGAGATTCTGTTATGTCTTTTATTTTCTTTCACCCCAACAATCTGTCTTACCATCACTCATATTCTCGGTACGTAAATACCATGGATGTATTACTGTCAACTTTTGAGTGTCGAAAAGGTTGGTCGTTACATTTGTTATCAGAGCTGAAGGTTAAGTAAGAACCTTGGCTTTTTTGGGGTAAACTCATTGGAGATAGGGTAAGTGACACCCTAGAATGAGTTTGAGTGTGCATATATATATATATATAAGTGCATATTTATTAGTGCCATAAAATTGTTTTTTATTGTGTTGATTGGTTTGTTGAATGGCTTATGAATTCTGGTCAAGACATGGGATGCCACGGTGTCGATAGGGATTTCTAAACACTTGACAAGGCAAACTAACACATTATTGTTTTTGAAAATTGGTAAATAAAATAATTTTACCTAGGATTATATTATATATAGAGGAATAATTTTCAAAATCTGATATAGTTATTAATGATGTGTTTGTTTATTAGGAAATGATATATTCAATTATTATCATTTATTGTTTGATTAGTTATGCTCATCCAATTTATAAGCATTAACTATTGTTTGATGATTGATTATTTATGCTCGGCTAGTTTATGAGCATTTATTTGTTTGATTTAGATTAAATATAAACAACTTGTGAATTAAGTTTCATAATTTGACTATAAGGTGTTCAGTAGTAATGTTGTTATAAAGTTTATTTTGATAAAAGAAGGAATGATTTCATATAAAGTTGATTTTATAAATCAGGTTTAATGATGATTTTTGAGAATTTAAATCCCGGGGTCTTTAAAAAAGATTTTGAATGACTTTTGAGAAAAGTAATAATAATATTACTTGGAAGTATTTATAATTATAAATATTTTCAAAGAGAATTTTAAGTAAGATACGTTTTCTTTGGATAATTTGGAGAAAGTGTCTCGATTTGTTTATGATGATCTGTATAATTTTCTTAATGATAATCAGATGTTTGCTTAGGTGAACATTATAGTTAATTTAGTAAATTATTCTCTTTGTCATTGTACGATCGAAACGAGTTTGAATCCGAATAAATCCAAAGCAAGTTGGTGATAGATATTTTGCTAAAACTATTTATGTGGAAATATATACAGTATTATTTCAAAATGGGATTTGAAAACGAGAAGTATTTTTATGATAACTAGTTCGAATGGCTTGAAAATGACTAAAAATGGGCAAGAGATGTGTTCGGATGGTAAGACCTTCTCTTTAGTATCTTAGTAAGGGGGTGTATGGTACTACTTAGTAGGACCTAGTGCCTTGGTATCATTTTAGTATTACTCTGTCTATATGTATACTTTCTATGAATTAAAATATATAGTATCATTTCAAAAATGTTTTGAAATAAAAACTAGTTATTTGGTTCTTAAGTTCCTTAAAGAGAATGGATTCAAATAAAAAGGTATTTTGATAAAAGATTGTATTAATAAATGAAATGTTTTCATAAATAAATTTTAGAAGTAAAAAGGAATTGGTATAAGTAAGAACCAATAAGAATAAGTATGTAAGTTGTACATAGATCATTTCTTCCTACGATTTTTGATCCAAGATTCGAGCACATGACTTTGAGGTGATTCACATCGAACCGGATAAGGATCTATCACTCAATTCTTGATGGCGAACATTTAGTAAGGGTTTTTGATATGGTACCAAAGTTTTCTATCATTGGATATAGCTATATAAGGAGAGTGGAGGTTTCTAATCAAGGAGCCTAATCGGAGTCCACACTAGGGAAACTGAGTGAGCGATACTAGTTCGGGAGAGAAACTTATGTATTCGAGTAAGTGATTGAATCATATTCTGCATACGGATGATCTATATACATCGTATGGGCTTACAAAAAGGGTTATGTTTTTTGTTGGCTTTCCTTCTTTGCTTAATTGAGATGAAATCTCAGGGTCGAAATTCTTTTAAGGAGGGATGAATGTAATGACCCAAAATTTTATTGTTTCGATTTGTGAATATATAACTAATTTTAAATATCAAACTAATGATTTTTAATAATTAAATAACTCGTTATTAATTAATAAATAATGATGGTGAACTTATTTTGATAGTTTGTTTACAAAAATGAATAGTTCAATGAAAAATTGAAAATGCGACTAAAATTCGTTTTTTTGATTTACAACTTTTATCAAACGAAAGTTGTTGCAACATTATTGTACACATATTTGTATGCACATTTATACACATTTAATAAGGTTTCAAATAGTACGAAAGAACTAAATGAAAGCAAGTTTCATTAATGGCTTCAAAAAAGGGTTTAATGTGTAATTAAAGTAAAGTGACTTTTTCCTTATCTTATGCCTTAGTTTAAGGGATATATACTAAAAAGTACCTAAGGAGTGTGGTCAGATGTCCTAGGATGGCTTAAGGTGGTTAAGGCATGATGGAAAGTTATACCATGGTTGAATTTTGTAAGGGTAGTGGAGGGGTAATGAAGTAATTTGGCAAAAGGGCAATAGTGGTCATTTGGCAACCTTTTCAACTCTATAAAAGAATCTCCTTTATTTCATTATCCATCTTTTCTTCATTTCCAACCTTTACACTCTTCTCCTTCACTCTTCTTCACTATTCCACTAAAGTTTCTTAACTAAATCTACTCCAAAACACTTCATTTTCCCCTCAAAACTCTTACACAAGACTAAAATCAATGAGCTAATATTCTATACATCACAAAGATACAAACTTTGGTGCCATTTACTTTTTTCTTCATAGATGTGAGCATTAAGGGAGGTCATAGCCTTGGACGTGAGCAAAAGGGGGAAAGGGAGGGAGTAGGTGCAAGCAAAAGCAAGAAAAGGAGCACAACCACCATCCACAACCCTTGGCCATGAGTTATTAGGAGGGGCTAGGCTAGCTTTGGCATGAGCTTAGGGGTTAGTAGGAGGAGTTTTCAAGGGCAAGCAAGGTGTGTGCTAGCATGAAGGTGTTTGTTTGAAAATAGGAGAACGTGGTAGCTTTTCGAAGGAGTTTTGGTTGAGATTAAAGCAAGATTTCTTACTTTAAATATCCCCTTTAAATTTATATATTTGGATGTAAAATATTGATTATGTTATGACATATATATGTGTCTGTATATGTAACTTGCTTATGCATATTGCTTGTTTGGATTTGATTCCCGCTTAGAAGCGGTTGGCATGAATATCCATTGTTTTGCAGAGGACAAAAGCAAGAAAATGGAAATCGAAGTGTTTCATAGCGAATAGGTCGCTATGGGGCTATAGGAACACTTCAAAAGATTTGATATATGTAGAGTGATCTAATGTGATTCCTTGTAACCGTGGATTTACATTTCATTTATATATGTGTATATGAAATGCTTATATGCTGAAAGCTTGGTAGCACGGCCATATTATTTGTAAACTTTACTATGACTTGAAAGTTGACTTCTTTTGATGATAATGTGCTAGAGAGCTGCTAAGTCTTTTTCCGTTAATTAAAAAGTTATAATTTAAGGATATTTTGAAGTAAATGTTTTTTACTTATAGTAGTATAAAGTATAGAAAGGAATGGAGTTTAAAAGGTATTTGATTTTCAAAACAAATTTTTTAAAAGTTACAGTCCATATAGAAATGGTCGCTATAGATTCACTTTGCAAATCTATGTTTTTAGCAAAGTATAAAAGGATATCTACCATACATTTATTGTAACTTCTTTTCAAATGTGTTTAACAGAAGTTATACAAGTATTTAAAAAGGAAATTGAAGTTTTAAATATATTTTTAGAATTTATTTGAGTTATTTAAATAAGAGGTGTAAATTTTATAAAGGGAAAAATCTTATCTTTTCAAATCAAAGTTGGGTTTTATTTAACGACCCTCGAGTAATGTTTTGTATAAGAGTTTTGAATTATAATTTAAGTATTTTAAAAAATCTACTTTTGAAAAGTATGATTTTTAAAGGAGATTTGAGACTTAAAGAATTTAATTTGAGATATTTAAACAAGTGGTTTATATGTAGGAAATCCTTTTACTTTTCAAAGTTGTATTCTTTTTAAAAGGTGATGGTTTTAAGCTATGATTTGAATGGACGTTTAAACTTTGTTTAAAGTGTTTTAAAGGACATTTGAAATGTATATAAGTTACTTAAAGGATTATTTGATATAATAAAACAAGTGTACTTTTATGGAAATGAGTTATTTATAATATTTTGTTTATCACAAATAGTATACGGGATTATGAGGTCTTATATTTGACATTAAACTTTGAGGTAGGTAAACTTCTACCCATCCTGAAAGATAAGAATGTTGTCGAGTCAAAGGTTTGAGAGGTAATAATATCCTTACTTAAACGGCTTCATTGTTAACCAGAGGATAGTTTAAGTTTGAAATCGAAGGTCGACGTTAAATATATGAAGTATTATTTCCATATAAGAATTCGGTTACATATGGAAATTTAGTAGTCCTATACTTAACACTAAAAGCTAATGAGTAGATTGAGCCTCTATTTGTGAGATCTAAAATCGGAGCATTTTAACTAAGGCAAGGCTAGGAGCAATCAGTACCCTGACTTATCTGACTTCATTTTTGGTCGAGGGATATAGTAAGTTGAAATATCAAAATGTGACAACTTTAGGAGATTCGATTTCTATAAATGATCTTTATAATTTATGGTGGTAATAAAAGCATTCTATTCATACTTAACACTGAATTCTGATGTATGGAAATTCGTCTATATCTTTGAGAGTTTAAGAATGTACGTTGGGGAGGATGAAAGTCTATATGGATCATATACTATGTATATGACAAGTAATTATTATATACGCGATAGATTAAGATAATGAGATAATAGTAACATGAAAAAGATCACACCAGAAATTTTATACTGGTTCGGACCTCCTGTCCTACGTCCAGTCCCGAAGCTCCTCTTCGGAATTTCACTAATCAATAACCCTCGCTTCGACCGAAGGAATAGACTTATTACAATAGAAATCTTTCGTCAAGCATGTGCTCTGATTAACACTGATATTGACAATACATACAAGTCTTCCTATAATCTCCACTGGATATGTATAGACATGAATATGTGTATGCTTTGGAAATATGGAAGAAAACTAAACCGAAGTTAATGATCTTTGGTTGAAATATTGATAGAAAATATGAGTAACTAGAATTTGATTGCAAAGTAGATATAGAGAATAGAAATCAGAGATTAGTTACTTTAATCGTAGAATCACTGATGTATTTATAGTTGTGAAAAGATTGATTTGAAGTGTTGCTACCATTTCTTTTTATTTCTAGAGTTGCTTCTGTTTGGGGTAGAACCGATTTGAACAAGAGATGCAGAAGCAACCTTTTAGATTTAACAGTTGAATATTTTAAAAAAATTCCCAAAGCCAAATCCAGACGTCTGGATTGTGATGACCAGACGTCTGGTCATGTATTATCTGGAAAATTCCAAAGGCTGGGACCAGACGTATGAGGGCACAGTACCAGATGTCTGGATTTTGTAAAATCTGTTTTCTATGTAAATGTGTGTGTATTTTATATCATATACAAAACCAAGGGAGATTTTACATATTATTTCTAAGATCTGTATAAAATATTTATCTCCCTACTGCTGTGATCCTTGCTCCATGCTTCGATTTGTATCCTTGAGTCTCTGCAAGAATAAGATACGAGATATATATGTACAATTATAATTATATGGTTTGTCGTCATCAAAACTTGTAGATAGGAGTTCCTAACATTCTCCCCCTTTATGATGATGACAAACTATGTAACATAAAATATATTTTACTCCCCATGTATATATGTATATCATATGTTATCCTCCCCCTATGTGTATGCATATTTCTCCCCCTTTTGGCATTATCAAAAAGAGTAAAGAAAATAGAAAATGTTATCTAAAACATAAAGCTTGTAGTACATGATAATTAAAACATTAGTACATAGAATGAGAAATGCATAAAAGAAAAATACAGTGAAAGAAAACTAGAAACTACTGGTAATGGTGAGATGAGTCAGAAAAACGTCCATAGGTATCATCATAATAACCCCAAAAAGCTGAAGGATCGGAGGTGTACTCATGCCAATGACGTTGATCATTATATTCTTCATCCTCTTGAATAGACAGCCCTTGAAAAGCCATGTACCCCTGCTGATGGGGTGAAGGATCTTGCATATTAAAGTCCTCACTTTCCTCTTCATATGTTTCCTTTAATGGTTCTTCTTCCATGGCTTCTTTTCCTTGTGGTTTTATTGAAGACCCTGGAACAGAAGAGATAAATGGAGCAGGTGAAGGAGGTGATGGTGATGAGGATGAGGACTGGGATGATGATTGACCATGAAATTTTCTCATTACTTTCCCAAGTGTAGATACAATCTTATCCAGTTTTTTCTCGATTTCGCCCATTCGAGAAGATATGCTTGAGATAGATCTGCGAAGACGACCAACTTTCTTGCCTAAGATTTGTTGATTGTGAGATAAAATTTGTTGATTTTGAATTGATAAGTCACGATATGATTCTGTCGAAGTAGGTTCTCCTCGAGCTTCTAAAATCTCTGAGTATGAGTGATATTCGGAGGGATGTTGCTAGAAAACATAAGGACCTGGTTGTTGTGGAGGGGGTTGCTGCTGCTCTTATTGAGGCTGTTGTTGATGTAGTTGTTGTTGCTGTAGAGTCCATTGAGTAAATGATATTATCGGTGGCGGTTCGTCCAGTCAATGCATAAGCTTGAAATATTTGGACCCACTTTCTTTAATTTGTAGTTCTTTAAAATATGATAAGTAAGAAGTGACACCTTGGAACTGAAGAATTCACATTATATAGGGTGCATAAACAATTGTCTGGCGCTTGTGAATCTAGAAATTTTTAATTTCGTCGAAAAGAAATTGAGCCCAATTTACTTTAATACCACTAAATCTAGCATACATAGCTTTGTGTTCTGTTTCATATATTTGCTCGTGACTACCTTTTCTCGGTATTATGGTGTTGATAATCATGCGATTTAGCAATCTTACCCTAGGTCGGAGGTTCTTCGTATTCCACTGTTCTATATGATCTTCCCAATGTAGGTGAGTGACCTCATCACAAGGTAAAAATCTTTTGTCGGGTATGTCTTTTAATTCGATAATCGTGTAAGAGCAATGTAGGATTCATCCCAACATTCCAGGAGTGAGCTTAATGACTTTACCATAGACACTAGTCCAAAGCGAATTTTCGTCATCTTCGGGATTCCAAATGGAAGAGCTATATAGATTTGCATAAAAGAGAAAGATAGCAAGCTGATCTATTGTTACCTCATTGGGACCTTGTTCGATTAGATAGTTAACCTCGGCATCTTCACATAAGGAATGCATGTCATAGAGAGGAAATCGTAGTAGTCGGTAGAAAGGACCTAGATGAAACTTCATAGTCTTCAAATCATCAAATCTTTTGATTGATCTAGGGCTTTGATCGAGCCATGATTCTATGTGAAAATCGGTGACAACATTTGTTTGAGATGAAGATCCCTGATCTTTCTTTTGCTTCTTTGTAGTTTTTTGATTTTGGAGGCATTTTATTTGAAGATTGAAGGTGAATTTTTAAGATCTGGGCTTTAATGGGGTTTTGTAGAGGATGAAAAGGTGAGTGAAATAAGTGAAGAGGTGGTTTAATATAGTGAATAGACACTAGTTCGTGACAGGCAGAAACAAATTCCAGACGTCTGGAATTGTGAGGCAAACATCCGGTCTTGGTAATTTTTCTATATTATTTTAGACAGAAAGCTATCCCAGATGTCTGGTCACCTATAGGCAGATGTCTGGTACTCTGTATTTTCATTTTTTAGTGAACAAAGTAGGTGTATAGACGTCTGGTTGAAAACAGTCAAACGTATGAAATATTATTATTATTAAGAATGTAAATATATTGAATACAAAAATAAAGAAACAAATATTTTTATTCAATACAAAGAGGAAAGATTTATTTTCCGAATATAAATTGTAACAATAACAAAGTAATTTGGTTAGAGACTTCTGATTGTTATTTTTATTATTATATTTTTCATTTTTATTAAGAATAAGATATAAAATACAATCTTGAATAGTTTTAAACTTATTATAACAAGAATATATATACGAAATATAGTTATTGATAGAAGAACAATTTACTTTTCCTCCTTTAAATTTGGTTCCACCTTCGTATCTTCTTTTAATGGTCATAGCGGAGACTAAGAAGGAGGTATTGGACTTAATTAGGCTTCAGATGTTCCTTCTCCCCATAGTTTCCATAGAGATTTTCGATGAGCACGTGGAGGAGTTTCTATCGCACGAGGAGATCGTACATGAACACAATCCTTTGTAGGAGAATGTCCACATATCGCAAGGATGCACTTTTCTAAAAAGTTTAGATGAGCTCCTTGATTTCGTTGTGTATAGTACATTTCTTTTTGAACGTCCATCATTTCTTTTTGATAATGATGGACTTTGTTAATTTTGTCGTGAAGAGAAGCATTTTCAAGATTAATACCATATTTTGGCCTTTTTTTTTCCTTTCGGAGAATAGCCGGTATGGTACACAGGAGTAGGAGTAGGAACAACGTTTATGGAAGGAGATGCTTTTGGTGTTGTTTTGGCAGGAGATGTATACGTACTGCCAGAAGAAGGTGAGGAGAAATCAATGGCTGAGTAAGTCGAATCATGGTCAGACGACATTATATATATATATATATATATAAAATTAGAAATTTTTTATTTGAGAGATATATAATTTTTTTATACATACATACATACATACATGTGTGTATATATATATATATGTTTTCAATTTCTAATTAAGGAAAAAAGTTGTTTTGTTGGTTAACTAAATTTATGGTTAAAACTTTTGCTTTTATTAAAACAATTTGTGGTGTTTTTTGGTGATTAGAAGATGTTCAAAACGAAAGGTAAAGAAAGTTTTTGTTTGTTAGCTATTCCGAGCAACCATTTATAGGGATAATAAAGAATATATAGTTTATTAATTCATTATATGAACAAATTCCTAAGTTTTGTCTAAGTTTTACAAATGATTGTTCATTTAATGGTTTGGTGAATATATCGGCAATTTGATTGTCGGTGTTAACAAATTCAAGAGAGATAATTCCTTTTTCTACATTATCTCTAAGAAAATGGTGTCGAATGTCTATATGTTAAGTTCGAGAATGGTTAACTGGATTTTTAGATAAATTGATAACACTAGTATTGTCGCAGTATATTGGACATTTTTCAATTATTTTCCCAAAATCTCTAAGTGTTTGTTGCATATAGATTACTTAGGCACAAGCTAAGGCGGTAGAGATATATTCTGCTTCACACGTCGAGAATGAAACACAATTTTGCTTTTTGCTAAACCAGGAAACCATAGATTGACCGATAAAATGGCGGGTTCCACTTGTACTTTTTCTGTCTGTTTTACAACCTCCGAAGTCTGCATCACTATATGATACGAGTTTGAAAGCCGTACCTTTAGGATAGAATAAGCCGCAATCTTTGGTGTTGGTTAAGTAACGCAAAATTTGTTTGACTGCTCGATGATGTGATTCCTTAGGTTGAGCTTGAAAATGAGTGCACAAACAGTCATTCATCATTATATCGGGTCGACTAGCTATTAAGTATAATAAGGAGCCGATCATACTACGATATGATTTTTGATTATAGTCTTTTCCATTTTCATCTTTGTCTAAATATAAAGTTATTCTCATAGGAGTTAGTTTACTAGAAGTGTTCTCCATTCTGAAACGTTTAAGTAAATCTTTACAATATTTTTCTTGATTTATAAAAATGCCATTGTCCAATTGTTTTATTTGTAATCCAAGGAATTTTTTTAATTCACCCATGTGTAACATTTCAAACTCATTTTTCATTATTTCAGAAAATTCATTACATAAACTTTCATTAGTTGATCCAAATATAATGTCATCAATATACATTTGTACAACTAATATATCATTATTTTTATGTTTTATAAATAGTGTAGTGTCTATTTTGCCTATTTGAAATCCAGAATTTTGTATATGTGTTTTTAGTCGATCGTACCAAGCACGTGGTGCTTGTTTTAAACTGTATAAAGCTTTTTTGAGTTTAAAAACATGATCTGGATATTTTTCGTGAATAAATAACGGCGGTTGTTCTACAAAAACCTTTTCTTCGATAAAATCGTTTAAGAAGGCACTTTTAACATCCATTTGAAATAATCTAAAGTAGTGATGACATGCAAAAGCAAGTAGAGTACGAATTGCTTCGAGACGAGCTACGGGAGCAAACGTTTCTTCGTAATCAATTCCCTCTTCTTGGTTATAACCTTGAGCCACTATCTTTCTTTGTTACGAATAATATTTCCATTTTCATCTGCTTTGTTTTTAAAAACCCATTTTGTTCCTATTACAGATTAATCTGATGGTCTAAGAACAATTTCCCATACATTATTACATTCAAATTAATTTAATTCTTCTTGGATCGCTAAGATCCAAGAATCATCTTTAGAAGCTTCTTTATATTTTTAGGTTCTGTATTTGAGATAAAGCAACGTGACTCATTTGATTTAATTTATTTCTAGTGAATCGAGAATTTAAGTCTCCAATTACATTATCCAAAGGATGATTTTTTAATATTCGTGTGGGTGATCTTAAAACATTTTCATTATTATTAGAAGATGAATTATTCACATTATTTGTATTTTCAGTTTGATTTTTAGTTAAAATTTCATCTTCATCTTCTTTAATAGTTTGTTGGAAATTTTCATCAAAAGACACATGTAAGCTTTCTTCTATAATATTTGTTCATTTATTATAAATTCTATAAGCTTTACTACGTTCTGAATAGCCAATGAAAATTCCTTCGTCGGCTTTAGGGTCAAATTTTCCAAGATTATTATAGTATTTAAAATAAAACATTTTGACCCAAAAGTTCTGAAATACGAAACTATTGGTTTCTTTCCATACAACATTTCATAACATGTATTCTTAGTCATAGGTCGAAGTGTGATACGATTCAATACATAATAGGCAGTAGCAATAGCTTCAGCCCAAAAATGTTTAGGTAGGTTACTACTATTTAGTAATGTTCGTGCACATTCCTGTAATCAACTACACTATTTTGTTGTGGTGTTCGTGGAAATGAAAAGTTATGACTATGTGATAACCCGGATTTTTGGACATCTGTTGATTGGTAATTAACTGATTTTAACTATTGGAGTACTGATTTTTATTAGTTGAACAAATAGAATTTGATAATTAAAAATATCTGGAAATGATAAATTTTATAGTAAATTAAAAATATGAAATAGACATATGCAAACTTTACAATATTGAAAATTTTAAGTGTGTTCATATACATGTATACAAGTGTGTGTGTGTGTGTGTGTGTGTATTTATATTATGATTAGGAAGCTATTGTTTTGGGTTCAACATGATGATTTTCAGAAGTTAGTTAAAGTAAATTCTATATTTTCAAACATCAAGGATAGTACCTATGTATATTTATTTATTAAAAGTATTATGGCTTAAATTTAAAATAAGATTTAAAATAATAGGATTTAATGTACTTTCTTTTAAAAAAAATTCATGAAATAATCTTAGTTTGTATATATGAATATATAACATAAAACAAATTCACAAAACATAAGAAATATATAAAATATTGTACTTGACATTTGTAAGCTTTATAATGCATAAAATTAACATTTGTAGATTTGTATAAGCATGCAAACAACAAGTGGCTTTTCTCATTTGTATTTTCATTAAAATTGAAATTATATGTAAATAATATGAAGTGAGAAAACAGGCTATTTCAGTTCAAATCTTTTACTATTCTCTCGACTCCATTCTTTCTTTTCTTTCTTCATCTTTCAAAATTTGAAACCAAAACCAGAAATTAAAAGAGAATCCAAACAACAACTTTTAAACTGAAGCCTGATCAAAAGCAAGGAAAGATTCAGGATCAACTCAACTGATTACAAGCAAAACTAATAACAGTTTCAGGAATTCAAAACTTTGCTTTGTTATCTTCTTCAAGTGAGTAAACTAAAGCATTAAACTGTTTAAAACTTGGTGCATGTAGTAAATTCTTGAAGTAAGATTGTGACAAATGTTTGCATAAATGATTACATGATTGTTTTAAGACGAACGCATGTATATATGTATATAGATATTTGTGTGCATGTTTGTGCTTCAGTGTTTTTGCTGTTCTTTATTTCCAGGTTGCAATTAGAATTCAAAAAAATTAACTGCTCTTCATCTGATCCTCTTTAGACTTCAATATAAAAACAAAATTTGTTTGTTATAACAAGATATCAATTTTAAAAATATTTTCAAGATTTTATATTTAGTCATTTTTACAAAAATAAAAAAAATACAATGATGATCTAAATATAAGTTAAAAATCAATCATCTTAATTTCAGAATTTGATTATAGAACCAGATTAGTGTTAGAAAATGATGAATTTTAATATAGAAATCTTGATTTTTAGTATTGTATTTGTTGAGAAATTCTGGGTTGATCGATTTTAGGGTTATCGTCGATTGTCGACGATCGACGACGAGTTGAAGTTCGAGATTGTTGTCGATGGTAGCTTGAACGTTGTTGATCTCAGGAAAAATGAAGGAAGGTTTTTTAGATGGACGTGGAGGTCAGGCGGCATCGAACTAGGGTTCGAAGTCAGGATTTGGTCGTGGAGATAGTCGAGACAATTGCGACGTCGAGGTTGAATCGGTCTCGATCGGAGTGAGAGGGATCGAAGCGTGGGATAGTGACGCTGCTTTGGGTTGTTCGGCGGGGTGTCTGGTGGTCGTACGTGGCGGTGCGGGGTGATTTTGATTGATCGAATTTGGGTTCCAGTAGTTTTGATTTGCTCAATTTTGAATTCCGGTGTAATCGATGGTGCTAGGTGGCCAGGATCGTCGGCGAGGTCGTGGGTGACTGGAGGGTGGTCGTAGCGATGGTCGGGGGAGCGTGGATCACATGTGCATGTGCATGAGTGTCTTGTGTCTGGGTTGGGTTGCTATAGGAATAAGAGAAGAGAGAGAGTTCGGGGAAGAAGTGTTTTTGACTCGAGTTTGCTTAGGGTTGGGCCCGAGTATTTTAAATTGAATGCATTATCAAAGTTTTTAAAGCAAAATGAAAATAAACAAGTTTTCAAAGTAAAAGTAGTTATCAAGTTTTCAAACAAGTTTCAAAAGTTAAATTTTAAAGTCAAATGTGTTTTGAAGATTAATTGATTTGGTTTTGAATAATTATATTTTAGGATCATTAATTAGTGTGATAAATTAAAAGATAATTAATTAGTGTAATTAAAGGATCATTAATTAGTGTGATAAATTAAAGGATAATTAATTAATGTAAGTAATTAAAGGTTAATTAATTAATGTGAATGATTAAATGATTAAAGAATAATTAATTAATTTCAATAATTAATTAAATGCTTTAATTAAGTAGGATTTAAAAAAGTAATTAATTTACTTTGTGTTAATTAAATTAATTAGAAATGGACTAATTAATCTTGCTTATGGATCATTAAATTTTATTGAATGTTTGGATTGATTAATATCTCTAGTCTGATAAATTATGATGTTATGTGATATGAAATGCTTTGGTTGAACTGTGATAATGTAAGTTATTTTTCTGTGATGAATTGTTGTGTGAATATGGTTTTCTGAAGTTTAATTGCATTATTTAACTTAAACAACTTGGCTTAAAAAGATGGTATTGAATTCGAAGAGACCGAGATCGAATATCAGTGATATTCGGAACCACTTCGATTAGTAATCTATAATTCTTTATGGATTTGATTTGAAAATCAAATAAGCTAGAATGGAATAAATTAAGTAAACTAGACCATTGAAACTAAGTAACGGTACTTAGATATTATTTGGTGAAATAAGTGTTTGACTATAATAAGATAAGAACTCGTAGTGAGGTACGAGTTACCCTGGTTTCAAAGAATTTTTATAACTTAGTATTTCAAGATATATGGGTTTACTCACGCTGGTTTCCAGCCTGACTCGGGTGTTAATTTATGGTAATGCTCGGGTCAGACCGAGTACTACAGATTTTCAAGTTAGGACGTTCTGGAGTTCAGGAGACAAGCTGGATGGTAGGGACGTATGGAGTATATTCCGCTGTGTATTTGAGATTGTATTGATAGTAGTCAGGGACAAGTTGTTATAACTGTCCAGTTTATTTGTGAATGATTGTACTCTGATATATTGTCTGTAAATAGACATTTACAGCTTTTCTTGTGTAAATGCTGTTATTTGATATTATATTTTGTTCCGCTGCGATTGTGAGATTCTGTGTTGTTGTTTTATGTTTCTTCTTCTACCTCTTTTCTTCTTTACCCTAACAATCTGGGATTTTCGGTGTTCGATTGCTCGACAGTTCTACAGTGAACGTATTAGTGTCGAATTTTCGAGGTCGAAAATTCCGGGTCGTTACATTTGGTATCAGAGTTGAAGGTTAAGCGAGAACCTTGGCTCTGGTGGGTTTACTCATTAAGGATAGGGTCAGTAGTACCCTAGGTTGAGTTGAGTGTATTATATATGAGGGCGTATTTGTTATTTTCTTATATAAAGATTTTAAAACGGTTTTAAAAATGATTTGCATATAAGCTTATATTTTGATATATAAAGCAATAATTTTTCTAATTATTATATATATATTAAAGTAATTGGTTGTTGATTATTGAAATTAAATATAATAATAAGAATTAAGTGATAATAGAAATATAACCCAAAGAGAAATAAGCTTTTGAACTTATAAGTGGGAAAGGATATTGATAAGAAGTTTAAAATTTGAAATGGAGAATTCAAATTGAGTAAGGTTGACTGAATTAAATAAATTGAGATTTAACTTGGGGAAGTTAAATGGGTTAAATCGAAAAGGGATTTATATAAGTAAGATGTAATCCAAAGTATTTTGTTTTAAATAAAGGGATAAACTTATATATATCTATATATATAAAGGATTTTATGAGAATGATTTTGGGAAAAAAAATTTTTGAACCCATTGATTTTGAAAAGCTTTTGGTTTTTGGAAAAAATCAATTTTTGGAAATTTTGAAAGCCAAGTTTGGAACTATCGATTTTGGAATATGATTTTGTGTAAAGGAGATTTATATGTGTTTCATATAAAGGGTAAGATTTGAAAGATACTATATATGTATA
The DNA here is from genome assembly GCA_030737815.1 of Allium fistulosum. NCBI lineage: Eukaryota > Viridiplantae > Streptophyta > Magnoliopsida > Asparagales > Amaryllidaceae > Allium > Allium fistulosum. Next base: position 675,228,972 of record CM060907.1, on the reverse strand, counting down.
GTATAAAATGTTTTGAGATTGGCTCTGGGGAAATAAGCGCTCCCATTAGAGATGAACTTCTTAGGAGTTCCACGGGGTGGTACTGCCTTAAGCCCTAGGGGGGGTTCTAAAGTTGATCCTGTGAGGAGGTCCGGACAAACTGATGTTCCTGAGGATTATGTGGGTAGCAAAAGTCGAGGGCGCTGATGCCTACAGAGACATTTGGGTTATGCTGTGACGACAGTGTAACTTGGAGTCACTGCGATCTACTGTGGACCATAGCAAAAATCGTGTGGAGGTGAGTGTCAACGGTCTACATTTGATTTTGCCATGATGGCAACGTAACATCGGTAGACTGCGATCTATGGTAGGAGTGGAGAAGTTTCATTTGGCAGCGAAATTCGAGGGCGCTGATGCCTACAGTTACATGGGTTTTTGTCGTGATGGCAACATAACCCTGGGTGTAGCTGCGATCTGTGGCAGGTTTCACGGTGTAGTCGAGGGGCGCGGAGGCCTATAGTTTTCTATGGTTTTGCCGGGATGGCGATGTAATCATCGGGTTAACTGCGACCAAGGAGGGGGTGATGATTTCCAGAGCATTCTCACCAAAAATGTTTTCTATATTTTCACAAAAGTTTTCTAAGTATTTTCACTGGGTGTTGAAAACTGGTCTGCTAAGTACTTATAGATTTTTAGTCCTACGCCTGATCAACGTAGGACCGAATTACTGTGAAAACGAGGATGGACTTGTTGAGACATCGAGTTATAAAAAGTATTTTTATACAACTATTTTAGAAATATTATATAGATTTTTAAAGATTCTTAATAAAAAGAGTTTATAGTTAAAAGTGATCAAAAGGGTGATTTATCTGATAATAAGTATTGAATAAATTATGGCTTCGTTCCTTTTCGAGGACGAAAAGTTTTAAAGGGAGGAAGAATGTGATAACCCGGATTTTTGGACATCTGTTGATTGGTAATTAACTGATTTTAACTATTGGAATACTGATTTTTATTAGTTGAACAAATAGAATTCTGATAATTAAAAATATCTGGAAATGATAAATTTTATAGTAAATTAAAAATATGTAAATAGACATATGCAAACTTTACAATATTGAAAATTTTAAGTGTGTTCATATACATGTATACAAGGTGTGTGTGTGTGTGTATTTATATATTTATATTATGATTAGGAAGCTATTGTTTTGAGTTCAACATGATGATTTTCAAAAGCTATGTAAAGTAAATTCTATATTTTCAAAAATCAAGAAAAGTACCTATGTATATTTATTTATTAAAAGTATTATGGCTTAAATTTAAAATAAGATTTAAAATAATAGGATTTAATGTACTTTCTTTTAAAAAAAATTCATGAAATAATCTTAGTTTGTATATATGAATATATAACATAAAACAAATTCACAAAACATAAGGAATATATAAAATATTGTACTTGACATTTGTAAGAATTATAATGCATAAAATTAACATTTGTAGATTTTTATAAGCATGCAAACAATAAGTGGCTTTTCTCATTTGTATTTTCATTAAAACTGAAATTATATGTAAATAATATGAAGTGAGAAAACAGGCTATTTCAGTTCAAATCTTTTACAATTCTCTCGACTCCATTCTTTCTTTTCTTTCTTCATCTTTCAAAATTTGAAACCAAAACCAGAAATTAAAAGAGATTCCAAACAACAACTTTTAAACCGAAGCCTGATCAAAAGCAAGGAAAGATTCAGGATCAACTCAACTAATTACAAGCAAAACTAATAGCAGTTTCAGGAATTCAAAACTTTGCTTGTTATCTTCTTCAAGTGAGTAAACTAAAGCTTTAAACAGTTTAAAACTTGATGCATGTAGTAAATTCTTGAAGTAAGATTGTGATAAATGTTTGCATAAATGATTGCATGATTGTTTTAAGATGAATGCATGTAGATATGTATATAGATATTTGTGTGCATGTCTGTGCTTCAGTGTTTTTGCTCTGTTCTTTATTTCCAGGTTGCAATTAGAATTCAAAAAAATTAACTACTCTTCATCTGATCCTCTTTAGACTTCAATATAAAAACAAAATTTGTTTGTTATAACAAGATATCAATTTTAAAAATATTTTCAAGATTTTATATTTAGTAATTTTTACAAAAATAAAAAAAATACAGTGATGATCTAAATATAAGTTAAAAATCAATCATCTTAATTTCAGAATTTGATTATAGAACCAGATTAGTATTAGAAAATGATGAATTTTAATATAGAAATCTTGATTTTTAGTATTGTATTTGTTGAGAAATTCTGGGTTGATCAATTTTGGGGTTATCGTCGATTGCCGACGATCGACGATAAGTTGAAGTTCGAGATTGTTGTCGATGGTAGCTTGAACGTTGTTGATCTCAGGAAAAATGGAGGAAGGTTTTTTAGATGGACGTGGAGGTCAGGCGGCGTCGAACTAGGGTTCGAAGTCAGGATTTGGTCATGGAGATAGTCGAGACAATTGCGACGTCGAGGTTGAATCAGTCTCGATTGGAGTGAGGGGGATCGAAGCATGGGACAGTGACACTGCTCTGGGTTGATCGGCGGGGTGTCTGGTGGTCGTACGTGGCGGCGCGGGGTGATTTTGATTGATCGAATTTGGGTTCCAGTAGTTTTGATTTTCTCGATTTTGAATTCCGGTGTAATCGATGGTGCTAGGTGGCCAGGATCGTCAGTGAGGTCGTGGGTGACTGGAGGGTGGTCGTTGCGATGGTCGGAGGAGCGTGGATCGTGTGTGCATGTGCACGAGTGTCTTGTGTCTGGGTTGGGTCGCTGTAGGAATAAGAGAAGAGAGAGAGCTCGGGGAAGAAGTGTTTTTGACTCGAGTTTGCTTAGGGTTGGGCCCGAGTATTTTAAATTGAATGCATTATCAAAGTTTTCAAAGCAAAATGAAAATAAACAAGTTTTCAAAGTAAAAGTAGTTATCAAGTTTTCAAACAAGTTTCAAAAGTTAAATTTTAAAGTCAAATGTGTTTTGAAGATTAATTGATTTGGTTTTGAATAATTATATTTTAGGATCATTAATTATTGTGATAAATTAAAAGATAATTAATTAATGTAATTAAAGGATCATTAATTAGTGTGATAAATTAAAGGATAATTAATTAATGTAAGTAATTAAAGGTTAATTAATTAATGTGAATGATTAAATGATTAAAGAATAATTAATTAATTTCAATAATTAATTAAATGGTTTAATTAAGTAGGATTTATAAAAGTAACTAATTTACTTTGTGTTAATTAAATTAATTAGAAATGGACTAATTAATCTTGGTTATGGATCATTAAATTTTATTGAATGTTTGGATTGATTAATATCTCTAGTCTGATAAATTATGATGTTATGTGATATGAAATGCTTTGTTGAACTGTGATAATGTAAGTTATTTATCTGTGATGAATTGTTGTGTGAATATGGTGTTCTGAAGTTTAATTGCATTATTTAACTTAAACAACTTGGCTTAAAAAGATGGTATTGAATTCGGAGAGACCGAGATCGGATATCAGCGATATCCGGAACCACTTCGATTAGTAATCTATAATTCTTTATGGATTTGATTTGAAAATCAAATAGGTTGGAATGGAATAAATTAAGTAAACTAGACCATTGAAACTAAGTAACGGTACTTAGATATTATTTGGTGAAATAAGTGTTTGACTATAATAAGATAAGAACTCGTAGTGAGGTACGAGTTACCCTGGTTTCAAAGAAGTTTTATAACTTAGTATTTCAAGATATATGGGTTTACTCATGCTGGTTTCCAGCCTAACTCGGGTGTTACTTTATGGTAATGCTCGGGTGAGACCGAGTACTACAGATTTTCAGGTTAGGACGTTCTGGAGTTCAGGAGACGAGCTGGATGGCAGGGACGTATGGAGTATATTCCGCTATGTATTTGAGATTGTATTGATAGTAGTCAGGGACAAGTTGTTATAACTGTCCAGTTTATTTGTGAATGGTTGTACTCTGATATATTGTCTGTAAATAGATAGTTACAGCTTTTCTTGTGTAAATGCTGTTATTTGATATTATATTTTGTTCCACTACGATTGTGAGATTCTGTGCTGTTGTTTTATGTTTCTTCTTCTACCTCTTTTCTTCTTTACCCTAACAATCTGGGATTTTCGGTGTTCGATTGCTCGGCACTTCTACAGTGAACATATTAGTGTCGAATTTTCGAGGTCGAAAATTCCGGGTCATTACAGACTAATTCCTTTTTTATTACAAAAATTAGTAAAAAGTTCATTTTCGAATTCTTCTCCATGATCACTGCGTATATATTTAATTTTTAAATCCATTAAGTTAGTAATTCATTTTGCAAAGATTTTAAACATTCCAAAAGTGTCACTTTTATGTTTTAAAAATAATGTCCAAATATATCTTGAAAAATCACCTACAATTACAAACACATATTTGTTATGATTTATTGACCGTACTTGGGTTGGTCCAAATAAATCTAAATGAAGCAATTCTAATGGTTGCTTAGTGGATATATTATTTTTAGATCTGAAAGAACTTTTCATTAACTTGCCCGTTTGACATGCGTCACATAAATTTTTAATTTTATAGTTAATTTTAGGAAGACCTCTAACTAGATCATGTTTTGCTAGTTTGTTAATATATTTAAAATTTATATGAGAAAAACGTTTATGCCAAATCCAAGGATCATCATGATTTGCGGCTAGACATAAATATGAATTGTTTATAATGTTCATATTTAGGATATATATATTACGATTTCTAAATCCTTCGAACAGTAAATTTTTGCTTTGATCTAGAATTTTACATTTATCCTTTTCAAATTTTATTTCGAACCTTTTATCACACAACCGACTTATACTAAGAAGATTATGTTTGAGGTTTTTTACTAATAAAACATTAGAAATAATAGGAGAGTTAGAGATACCGATATTGATGACTTCTCCAATGCCAATGACAAACCCTTTTGAATTATCGCCAAAAGTTACCGTGCTACCATCAATGTATATATTTGACAGCATGCGAGCATTTCCAATCATGTGATTGGAGCATCCACTATCTAATATCCATTTCTCTTTATTTTTGTATTTGGAGACCTGCAAAAAATAAAAAAGTTTAAATGGTACCCTTTTTATTTTTGGATCCCAAGTGTTAGTAGATGCGGGTAACCATACTCATGATGGTCTGGTTCCTTTTGAAATATAATTATTATTGTGAATCACTTCTTTCATATAATTACATATATATTTCTATTTAATTAGGTTGTTATTTGTTTTAGGAACCCATATTTTAATCATTTTTGAATTCGAGATCAATTTCTCATTTTTGGAAGAAGGTTTCTTTTATCTTAATATAAATCTTACTATAATTTGTAATTTTTGTCTTATTCTTAAATCCTAGTCCATTTTGATTTTTGAATGGCTTTGAAATTTTAATTAAATTCTCCAAGTCTTGTTTTCCTTTGTTAAATTTTGTAACATTATTAGTAATTTTATCCAACTTGTTTTTAAGATCAGTAATTTCAGATTTTGAAGTTTCTAGATTATGTTTTAAGATAATGTGTTCAGTACTAATTTTATTATTTTCTAGTTTAACTTTTCCTAATTCACAAGATAAAGCATCATTTTCAATAGAAAGATTCTTGCACTTTTCTTGAGCATTTCTAATTCTTCTTCTAAAATAGATTTTTCATCTTTTAGTAACCCTAATTCAAGTTCCAATCGATTTATCTTAGCAACATATTCCTTATTTAATTTCTTAGTTTCTCTATATTTGTCATCAAGTTCCATGATTACTTCTAAAATTTCATCATAAGTTAGATCGGGACATACCTCATCCGTGTGTGCCATGAAACATACATTTGCTCGCTCCATATCACTTTCACTGTCACTATCAGATGAAGAGGAAGAGTCAGAGTCATCCCATGTGACTTGGAATGCCTCTCTCTTTTTCTTAAATTTCTCAAACTTAATTTTCTTTTTCTCGTTGTTGAGTTTTGGGCAATCCCTCTTCATGTGTCTGAACTGATTACATTCAAAGCACTTGATCAAAGTTTGATTTGATGAGTTTGATTTTCCGTTATTTTGGAATCTCGTCATTTTCTTGAATTTCTTTAATTTGTTCTAGTTCTTGGTAGTGAATACAATTTCTACTTCATCCAATTCAGAATCTTCATTACTTGCTTGAAATGCTATGTTCTTCTTTTCATGGTTTTGTTTCTTTCTGGCCTGCAAATTAGCTTCATACGACATTAAATTTCCAATCAACTCTTCAACTTTGAGTTCAGAAAGATCATTAGCTTCTTCGATATCTAATACTTTTCTTTCTCACTCAATTGTTAAAGAGTTTAGAATTCGAAATACTAAATCAAAAACAGTAAATTCAACTTCTAATGCCATAAGGTCATGTTGTATAGTTTGAAATCTAGAGTACATGTCAACAATTGACTCATTTTGTTTCATTTTGAAAGATGAGAATTGATTTTGTAAAATTGATATTTTTGTTTGTTTGATCTTAGTTGTACCTTCATGTGTAACTTGTAAAGTACACCATATATCATAAGTAGTGGTACATAACACGTGAAAATTCATTTTTATCAAGGGAGCAAAAAAGTACATTCATAGCTTTAGCATTATTAGAAGCAGCGGTATTTTGTGCATCTGTTCATGTGCTAATATTTGTTTCAGCTGCTACATACTTAATTTGAGTTGCTGACCATATTTCAAAACCATTTTCTTCATAAAAATTCTCATACGTGTTAACCAATATGCATAGTTAGATCCAGTGAATAGAGGAGGGCGTACAGTTGACTGACCTTCTTGAAAGATACTTTCCATATTAACAGGTTTCAAATACGTGTTACTGTGATTTGAACTAACCTTGCTCTAATACCAATTAAAAGTCAATATGGATCATACACTATGTATATGATAAGTAATTATTATATACGCAATAGATTAAGACAATGAGATAACAGTAAAATTAAAAGGATCACACCAGAAATTTTATACTGGTTCGAACCTCCCGTCCTACGTCCAGTCCCGAAGCTCCTCTTCGAAATTTTACTAATCAATAACCCTCGCTTCGCCCGGAGGAATAGGCTTGTTACAATAGAAATCTTTCGTCAAGAATGTGCTCTGATTAACACTGATATTGACAATATGTACAAGTCTTCCTATAATCTCCACTGGATATGTATAGATATGAATATGTGTGTGCTTTGGAAATATGGAAGAAAACTGAACCAAAGTTAATGATCTTTGGTTGAAATATTGATAGAAAATATGGGTAACTAGAATTTGAGTGCAAAGTAGATATAGAGAATAGAAATCAGAAATTAGTTACTTTAATCATAGAATCACTGATGTATTTATAGTTGTGAAAAGATTGATTTGAAGTATTGCTACCATTTATTTTTATTTCTAGAGTTGCTTCTGTTTGGGGTAGAACCGATTTGAAGAAGAGATGCAGAAGCAACCTTTCAGATTTGACAGTTGAATATTTTAAAAAATTCCTGGAGCCAAATCCAGATGTCTGGATTGTGATGACCAGACGTCTGGTCATGTATTATCTGGAAAAATTCCATAGGCTGGGACCAGACGTCTAGGGGCACAGTACCAAACGTTTGGATTTTGTAAAATATGTTTTCTATGTAAACGTATGTGTATTTTATTTCATATACAAAACCAAGGGAGATTTTACATATTATTTCTAAGATTTGTATACAATATTTATCTCCCTACTGCTATGATACATGCTCCATGCTTCGATTTGTATCCTTGAGTCTCTGCAAGAATAAGATACAAGATATATATGTACAATTATAATTATATGGTTTGTCGTCATCAAAACTTGTAGATAGGAGTTCCTAACCGAGGTTAGTTCGTTAACTTGTCCAACTACATTGTTAATCGAAGGATAATACAAGTTTGAAATTGGAAAGTGGTGGTAAGTATATTTGGTCTACTTTTTATAAGATCCATTTACTTACACCAAAAAGAAAAGTGTTTTAGTTTATAGTAAACAATGTTTTTAAATGACATTTGTTTTTGATCAATTTAAGTATGATTTGGAAATATGAAATCTTTATCAAGATTTTGTGAATATACTTATACCGGTGAGATAAATATATGAATACTTTCTCAAGGATTGAAAAGAGTAGAAATTCATATTTATATCTTTTGTAAAGGTATTTAAATACAAGTATTTACAAAGTGATTTTTATAAATGTATGGATTAACTAAAGAGGTTTAGTGGTTGTTTATATGCTTAATCATGCTGGATTTCCATATGAATCAAATCTTTGATTTAGTTGTTTGCTTATTTGATAGTTAAATAACCAAACTATCAAATCTTGGCCAGTTTTGAAACTTTCGATTGTTGGTTTGGAGAGTCCGAGATAGGATAAGCATGAGTTATCCGAAAACCACTTCGAAGCGGCATGAGCATTCGAATTTGAGACATCTTGAAGATGATGGAAATCGAAGACAAAGTTCTTTGAAGTGCAAGGGCTACTTTCTACTCATCCCGAGATGATTCGAAAAGGGATGTAGTAAAACTAATGTCTTCGATTTATTCATATCCATAACAACTTGTATGGATGAATGCTGGCATTGCAATGTTTCCTACATGGCACTAATAGCATTCCGAGTGGGATTTGCTAAAACGGAAAAACCTAGCCTTGCCCTTGGAAATGACTGAAATAGTGGATATGCTTCAGGGTTATGTTGTATGCTACCATTAGGGTATGGTCATCACTTGTATCTATATTGATATTTTCAGATTATTTATGCGATGGCTAAGAAAACGATTTGTCAAAGACAACCGGGATGATGACGTTTTTAGTACTATCCAGTAAGGGGTAGGCCAGTTCTAATTTGTAAGGGGGCAATGTGATGCCCTCGGTTCATTTTTCTAGAGGTGTCCTGCTGCAGGCGGTACCCCAGTAGCCTTGTTATTGTATGGAATCCATTTTCCAATATGTGCCTTACGGACTTAGTTGTATACTAAATATGCTATTGAATGTAATTAATGTAACCATTCCGGATATGTTAATTATTTATTTAAAAACCTAGAAATTATTATAATATCATTGGATTTTCTAGTAGAAATGGTTCGGTTATCGAAAGGTAAAAACCCGTCTGTGTTTATTTGCAGTGTGGTCTTATAAGATACCTTTATTTTTAAAAGTTTATATAAATATAAAAATGCATATGATTTGAGTTTCTCATGCTGGTTTACCAGAGTGATTTGGGTGTTATTTTCTTAAAATACTCGGGTTAGACCCAAGTATATCTCCAGACTTAGCTTTGTATGCTTAGGAGCTTCATGAAACGAGTTGGGTGCCTCCAAGACCTATTTGCGTATATTATTTTTCGTTACATTTCTTGTTTGTATTTGTTAACATTTGTGAGGACAATTGTTATAACTGTCCAAACTGATGATAGGGTAGATTACTCTGATTGAACTATGTATATTACAGTTTCCTTTTGTAAAGATCATGTGTATATTATATATTACTCGTCACGATGTGAGATTCTATTCTGTCTTTTATTTTCTTTCACCCCAACAATTTGCCTTTTCGGCACTCGGATGCTCGACGCATGAATACCGTGGATGTATTAGCATGGACTTTTGAGGGTCGAAAAAAGTCGGTCGTTACAACTAAAGTATGGATCAATGGTTTTGGTATCCTACAAATAGATAAATGCATATTAGATCACTATTGATATAACTCACGGTGGAATAGTAAAGTATACTAAATCATATGGTTGTTGATTAAGATTGACACTTCCAATATCCGGTATCCTTGTCAGTGTCGAGTATGCATAAGGAAACTTGTCCTTCCACTATTCCCTCCATGCACCAATACACGTCCCTCTAAAGCTGTCCTATGTGTTGTAATGTGGAGGAGGTCAAAACAACGTTCTGGTGACTAGTAAATTATAAATTTTACACATAATACTAGTTTATGCCGATTGTCTTCCATCACATGTTATGTCCTTTTATTTTACTTATTCGTCTCGACTACATGTACATGTATGATATACGAAATCTACCCGAAGTAGACCATAACTATATATATGTATGTACCCCTTTTGACTAAGAATACTATCTCCACTAGTATCCCTAACCCAGCACCCCACCAGGATCCATCATCAATGCAATATCACATCTTGTCGTGGTGCATACAAAGAAACTCCGATAATGCCTAATAAAGGCGTCATATAATTTAGCCATATTTTATCTCGCCTTGGAGATTTTCTACTTGTTTACTTCCTATTGTGGACTCAGCTTCATGTACTATTGAGGACTCGGCTCCTCGAACTATTATGGACTCAGCTCCACGAACTACCCCATTCATTTTGAAAGACCTCTCTTAAGGGTTATCTAGCCTTGCCTCCTAACAAATAAACTAGCAAACAACTGTGGCAGTGCATGATCTAAACGTGATCTACACTAGTAGGAGTTGTAACCCTCTTCTTTTCGCTAACTGCGCAGGATTGATGTCGTTCTCGACCTATGTACAGCTTCTACTCCCTAATATGGCAACAACACACTGACATAGTGTCGATCTTTGCTCACCCTCCAATTTAGATTGCCTAATGGAAACAAGGCAATACCACTCCTAAAAGTTTGAAGCAGGCCATATTAGGGTATTCCTTCACCTATACACAAGCATATATAATTCCATGGGTCCTACAGTTCGATATATCCCACATCAATATCTACAATTGGGGCTATCCCCTTGCGGTGGGCAGACTTATATTGTGTAATACTACTGACCTCACATTCCAACCCATTCTAATGACTATGCCATTCTTATCCACTTAAGTTATTTACTAACTTTAATAAATCACACTCGTCATAAACACATGCTTGAGGCTACATATATGTGTGTGTGTGTGTTCATTCATACTTGTTTGATTATTATGCCTCCATTGTTCATTGTTAATAGCATTTATTTAATTCTTCATGCGTTTACAACTTGTTTAATTTAAGGTCATTTACCGCTTTCTTTTAAAAGATCTAAATATCATTTCCCATTTACTTCCCTTTTCTCACTAATTTAATTTTCTATCCCTATTTTCTTTTAACTTTTATTTTCCTTCCTCATTTAGAGGACTTTCCATATCATTTTTATTTTAAATTATTATTTGCCCACCTTTTCATCGTTTTTATTTAACTTATGTCTTGTTTATATTGCATATATATTAATTCTTCTCTTAGACCGTTATTATTACCACATTTATATTTCTTCGATTAATTCTGATAGATTTTTGGATTTTAATATATTGGAATTATGTCTCTTCCAAACGGAGGGGTTAATGCTGTAAATTTTTATATCTTATCCAAAAGGAGAATTTGTGTTACGTTTGGAATTACAAGGAATTATCTTTTTCATAATTATTGAAATAGACAGTATAACATACGGTAAATATCCCTATATTATACATCTCTTTCTTTTTTGGTGTATTCCTTGTTATTTCAAATGATACACGTTTATTTATAAATTCGAACTTGATAATCTATAAAAATTCACATTGCACCTCCTATATTCCAATTAATTAAAATACTACTTAAATCCCCACAACTTATAGAGATAACTTGCCTTACATTTCCATTTGCAAAAGTCATTAAATTTTGTAGATTTGGGAACTATCACATAATTTTATAAGTTTCAAGGATTACTAATACCTAATACTAAATTCAAGGACTGCTAACACCCAACATTTTCTAGATTCACATACATGCAATATATATTTCAAGTTATCAATCCCAAAATATGTAGGCGGGGTTTATAATTTAATTATGCATTACAAATTTTAGCCTACAACTACAATTTACATTTCAAGCATACAGAATTAGATTTACAATGATATAAATCCAATATATATTATATAAAAAATATAATTTCCCACTCACCTTTTTAGCTTTTCAATCTATGAATCTAATCCCTGTTATTCAGTTTGACTTTCTTTCTCTCTATTTGAATACATATACTACAAGCACACATATACTTATCAGAAATCTAGATCAAAGACGTGATTTAGATTTAGTTTAGATTTTAGATCCGGTTTTATAATTTACCTTAGCTTTGATGATTTGATTCGACCTTATTCTTCTTGTTAACCATCCTTTACTTTTCTCTATTTGTATATACATATTAACCATAGCTATTTTTAATAATTAAGAATTTTATGGAGAAGAGAAGGTGGCAGAGCTTCGACGTCTCTTAGAAAATATGTGAAGAAAAGTGAGGGGTTAGGCCCATATTTATAGGGGCTCGAATCAATATCAGCAGTTAGATTCTTTTATTTTAAATTCGGGCCTTCGACCACATCAAAAATCACAAATCGAAAATTCAACCGGTCGACCACTAGCAGTCTACCGATCTAAGTTAACTGTCGACCGGTTGATGTTAATCCGATTAAATAATATCACTATTAATGTTTGTTAATTTGTTACCTTATGTGATTGGTCGAGACCATTTGTTTATGTTTTCCATTCACGTTAGCTTTCTTGAACCCTAAGCAACCGTTAATGTTAATTAACATTAATTTATTTCACTAATTACACTTTATTTTCTTAATTACATATATAATTATTTCCAATTCAAAAACTTTAAATGTCGATAACTTTTTCGTTTGAACTCCGGTCCAAAACCATTATATATGAAAATTGATCAAAAAATCACCACGAACCTAATACCGCAAGTTCCATAGCTAAATTCTAACATTTGTGAAAATTCTATTTTCGATGTTACTAATTATTAATTAATTTATTTTAAATTATTTATCATAAAAGTTACGGGGTGTTACATAAACCATGCATTCCCACATTACAGTGGGTAATATCTATAAACTATGCATATTTAGAATAACTCATCAGAAAATTGGCTTGATGGAATACTTTTCTACCACCTGTCTTGTCTTCTTTAACCCTGAGTCAACCAACATCCTTTATGTATGTTTTCCATCTCATTACCCTCTCCTCTAATAGTACTAGTATCTCCTTTAATCAATATATTTTGATAGTATTCTCAAAAAAAAATTTGCTTTCTTTATCATTGATCTTTCATGTGAGTAAACTCTAGGACTAACAAAAATGTACTTTGGTACCAATCCCCGTTCCTATGTGGGTTCTCCTGATAGCTTTGGCACATGTCTAACAAAATATTCCTAGATTCATACCAACATTCCTTATATTCAATGGGGATTCCTTGTTGCTATCCTATGAACATTCGTTGCTATTTTATTCATAACCTTGACCTTTACCCCGTCTTACCTAGGCAATCATCCCTATCTACCCCATGTTAAAAGATGATTTGGTTTTCACTATTCTTTATAAAATTAAGACTTCACAGTCATGAAGTACTTAATCCAAAACTTTAATCTTTGAAATATAAACTTAGAAACATTTTTATTAAATTCAAAATTTGCTCGGTTTCCAAAGTGAACAATGAAAATTTTCCAATTCTAACCAACTTTCCTTTTTAAGGACTTTCTACAACGGAGAATTACTTCTTTAAAAGTAGGATTTTTAACTCAATACATTTATTTGCATTCAAAAAAATCAATTGTCATACCAAACCATTTTTCAAAAACATCTTCTGTAACTTTAAACGGTGAAAATTGGAGTAGACAAGGATAACGTCCATTTTATTATTTTCCTGCTACTCATTTTATTTCCACTTTCACCCTTAGTGGAGATTTTAATAGCATATGAATGGGAGTTTTAAATGATATGCGCAATTACCACACAAATTTATAGAATTATCCATTTTTCCTTTTGTTTTCCTCCTATGCTATTTCTAATTAGATTAGTAACACTATTTTAATATGTGTTCCTAATCCTATTTCTATTTAAATTTCCTAATATTGCTACTATTTAAAATTTCTCCTGCCTAAATTGCGCTTAAATAGCTTCTCCATTCATAGCCGTTTTCCTCTTTTATTGTTTCCCTCTTTGACTCATTGCAGTGCATTCACATACTGTTTTAGCCATTGGGCTTTTCCGCTTTTACATGAAAAGAGATACGTATAAATCTTTTTCAATGGTTTTCTCCATAATTTCCTTATACTGGAATATTTTTCCTATTTCCATTATCAGGCATTCTTACCATTTCCTTCTCTTTACCTCATTTACATCAAGTACCATTTCCATTTATCCACCCTTTAAAAAGAATTTAAAAACCAACTTTTAAATTTATAGAAATAGGAAAGATCATCGAGCCAAACATACACTCTCGTTTCTATTCATTTTCAAAAATAAAAAATCCTTCTACCAAAAACCCTTAAATTGAAAAAATTTGAGCAACTAGTTATAAAATTTTCACAAGGAATCTCTAAATAGCTCCTTGATTTAAAATTTCCAATTTTTTTCGCATTTTCAAAACAACTTTTAATGGTAGGTCCTTCTATTTTTTAAACAAATCCTTTTTAAAACCGTTCAAAATATTTTAAGAAACTTTAAAAATATTTTTGTTAAATTCTCTCACATGGGATTAGACTCATAAATGGACTTTTGTTTGTCCTTTCCTTTGGATTTTCCTTCCTGTGGTGATTAATGAACACCTTCTTATGGAACTTGCTCAACTCCTATTTATACCTGACTTCCGAATGCTTGCAACATATAGGTTCTTAATTCCTACATGTTTGGATGAAATGTACATCTTCATTTGATAATCCATCAAAATCCACAACCATAGGGCAGTCTAGGCCCGAAAAGTAGTCAAGTATCATTCAACTTCAAGAATCCTTCTATATCTCAAGCTCATGCTCTTCTTACTCAACTCCTTATGTTACAAAACTCATCCCGTGGGGTAATCGGGGTAGGCGCATGAATTTAACTCTATTTATTGTTCAAGCTCATAGTTTCCTCATCTTTCTTTCTAGAATATGGTCGCAACTACTTCTATAGTCAGAATTCATATAGTTTGACATATAATATATATATATATATTATTATATGTAAAAATACAAATATGTTTTCTGAGCGTATCCTAATTCCTATGAGCGACTAACCTAAGCTCTGATACCAAATGCAACAACCCACATCTTAATGGGCCCGAATTTTGCTAAATCGAAACCCAAGTCCTTTAAGGTACTGATCATTGGTGTTGGTAGCCTAAACTAAACATAAGTATATCAAAGAGCTATCTACATAAACTCATAGCGGAATAGAAAAATATAAAAGAATGTGTACACTGACTAAGGCTACTACCTTGGAATAAATATTATTCCCTGGATATCTGGTTGCCTTGTCAGTGCTGAGCATGAATGAGAAGACTTCTCCATCTACCATTCCCTTCTTGGATCGATAGGTTCTCCCTCTAAATATATTTTGTGGGTTGTAATGAGGAGGGAAGTCAGAACAACATTCTAGTGATAGGTAAATGACATACTTTATCCATAAGACTAATTTATGTCGATTGATTTACATTTAAGTGTTATGTCTATTATTCATGGCATATCCGTTAAATTCCATATGCACGTACGATATATCCAACCTTCTCTAAGGTATAACCATATATATATATACATACATATATATAAACACACATACACATGTACATACATATATACCTACATACATACATATATATAAGTGTTGCACCATCCATAAAGGAACTCTGACCACTTAATACTTCTTGAATAGGGAGGAGGTAGACCTAACAGTCATTTAATATCTCAACCCCAAAGTGATCCCTCCATAACATAACGTAATTGTTAGTCAACCAGCCCTAGCTATGAATGCTAATGACCCTCAGATATAGCTTTCTAATTTAATTTGTCGTATTACTAACACAACTCAAATACTTATCTAAGGGTTGACTGGCCCACCTCCAACAAACAAATAATTAATTAAACTTTGAGGTCTTTGTGTATCCCATATGAATTCTACACAAGTGAAAAGCGAAATCTGTTAGGGCATAACCTATGTCTTTGCCGACGATCGCTTGGGACCACTGTTAGTCCAAGCTTATATGCTAGCCCTACTTTTAAATACCAGTCTATCAACACCGACATAGCCCGCCGACCTCCTATAATTGATATCCCATTTAGACTTCATATAAGTTAGGGAAAATGCCTACTTCAGTTACTTAATGCCTCTTGTTTAGAAATGAAGCAGACACCATTTCCCTATTAAGCACAGTCGTATGTTATTTAAGGCTTCTTATATAGGGAGAAGATAGACCCAACGATGATTTAATACCTTCCGCTCCAAAGTAAATCCATTGACATCCCTAAAGGTACTCAGCAACTTAATAATTCAAATCCGGGAAGAACCCTTGGTATATTTTTCCACACCTATACGCAAAAGTATATCTCTTCCCTACGAGTCATATGGTTAGAGACATCCCATATCAGTAGTATGTATACACACCTATCGGTAACCTCTAGGTGAAGGGCAGACTTCTGTTGTGTAACTCTACCGACCTTGCATTCCAACCTATACTAAACCAAACCAGTTATCCTACCTAAATATTAGGCCAGGTCCACAAATTTATGCTCGTCCTAAACGTATTATTGAGGCTATATAATTTTCACTATGAAAATTATATTTCCTCCAAATTTTATTTATTGGTATTCATTTAATTATTTGCTACGAACCTATTCCTATCCTATACTATATTATTCATTTCTTTTTTATGTCCCATAAATGTCACTTATTTCTTTACCCTCAATTAATTGCTTTAATAAATGGTCATTATTATTCAAACTAGATAATTACTAATGACATTTATTCAATCATTTCAAATCCAACTTATTATGACTATTATGTTTCCTATGAACGTCATATTAAATTCTACAATCAATCCCATTAAACGCATTTATGTACCCATTTAATTTCTGTAACTCCTTATCAATAGCACATTTATTGACCCATAATATTGCAATCATTGTTTATAAATTTTTGGAATTACTACCTCTTTTCCATTGCAACCTCCAAATCCTATGATTTACTAAGCTATTAGTATTTAGTTTCCCTATTTGTACTAATACAAGTACCAAGGTATATTTATTTATTACGTTTTAATCATTACCCTAAGTATGTTTATATTTTTAGCCACAGTTATACGAATATATATTTCTATTGTTAGTTGTTAATACCTACAGTTAGGAATTTCTGAATATACACTTATATATACATTCTACAAAGAACATTCATTTCCACATTTTAATACATTAGAGTTATCCTTCCCAAAAATGAATACAGTTATAACTTTCCATAAACTACCTAGAAGTGGGACTTTTTCCCCTTTGAAATTACAAGGGATTATCTTTTTTTTATTGAAATAGACAATGCAGACTACGAAGAAGGAAATTAGTACTTTAAATATCTCTTCCATTCTGGTATATTCCTTATTATTCCAAACAACACATATTTATACAGTGAAGTTAGGAAATTTATGAAAATTTACACGGAAATAGATACAAATAGATTGTGACTTCAACACTCTTAATAAATTAAAACATAGAAATTTACATTCTAAGTCAAATTAGGGCAATCGAAATGAATATACATTTTATAACCCAATTGTGATAAACCTGGAAGAAACTTCACAATCTTATCAACCTCATACTTTTAAATTTTTAGGGACAAATTTCCAAATTTGGATGTATATGCCATTCCATTACAACTACATAAATTACAGAATATTTAGGAGGATTTCAAATAAATACTTTCATTTTAAACGTACAATTCAATAGATCTTGCATATGCATAATAATCATATTCAGCGATATAAATCTCAGTGTTATATATAAATTATATAATTTCCCACTCACCTTTCTAGCTTTCTCAAATCCTAATCCATTCCTTTAGTTGACTCATTTTTCCTTTCTATCCTAAAAATATGTATATCAAAATATATACATACCTACTAGAATTACAAATATAAGAGGAGATTTGAGTAAGTGGAATTTAGAATTATAATTTTAGAATTTACCTTCTTTGCTAAATTGATTCACTCATTCCCTTCTTCTCTTTTATTTTCCGCCCTTATCTGATATATATAGTATTTTTTATAATTTCTAGAAATAGTGGAGAAGAGATAATGGAAGAGCTTTGGTGCTCTATTAAGAAAATATGAGAAGAAAAGTAAAGGGTTAGGCGTTTATTTATTGGCCCTCGAATCATTTCTATCCGTTAGATCAATATTTATTAAATCTGGGCCATTATGCCAAGGTTAAACTCTAGCCGCCAATAGAAGAACCAATCAGCCACTCCTCAATAGGCAGTCAACTACTAGCAGTCGACCGGTGAGGGGATCGGCCGGTAGGGTCCATGCATTTAATTATTATTTATTTCCTTGATTCTTTTTTGATTATTTTCGATCTGAAAACTTCAAACGTCAATAACTTCTTCGTTTGAACTCCAATCACAGAACTTTATATATGATAGTTGCTCATGAAATCATCACAGATGCAATGATGTAAGTTTTGTGGTCAAATTTCGATGTTAGCTCTAACTCCATTTTTGAGCCTTATTAATTACTAATTAATTATCTTTAATTAATTACTATTTATTTTGCAGGGTGTTACAATATTGGCTCAACTCAATGTTCCAGTTTATAAATCTTTCCGAAGTCTCAGGCCGATGTACCACTTGTCTCAGTGGCAAATCAGTCAACGCCTTTATTGGATGAGCTTGGAAGTATAGCATCAACTTCTCGATGTGATCTACAAGCAGTATGCCAATTTCTCTAGCTTTGGATAATTCTTTCCGCTTCGATGAACCATTTGCTGATATAGTAAACTGGCATCTGGATCTTGCTCTCCTCACTTACTACTGCTTCACTAAGGGTGTGAACAGACATTGCAAACTAAATAAGCAGACCCCCTCCTTCCAAAGGCTTGGATAGTACCGGTGGTCTCTTCATGTGGTCTAATAGATTTTGGAAAGCATCTTGACATTCCTTCATCCGTACAAACTTTCCACTTTCTTTCTTGAGGGCACTAAATAACAGTATTCACTTATCGATCACCTTAGAGATGAATCAACTCAATCCAACGACTTAATGTTCAAGCATAGCATTTCCCTCCTTGTCTTCGGGGCAGTAACCTCTTTCAGTGCTATAATCTATTCTGAGTTGACTTTAATACCTCTTGAATTTACAATAAAACCTAAAAACTAGGCCGATGCGACTCTAAAAGAGAATTTCAGTGGGTTAAGTTTCAGTCCATACTTTCAAAGCACATCAAACATTTCTAAAAGGCTGCCCATGTGATTTTCTGATTTCTGTAACTTCACGACCATGTTGTCCATATAGACTTCCACTATCTTTTTGATACGACCTTTGGACGTCCTATTAACTAACCACTAATAAATAGCTTCAACATTCTTCAAGCCGAATAACATTACTCTATAGCAATAAAATCCCAAATCTATGATAAAATATGTATGCTTTTGATATGTGATGTGCATTGCAATCTGATTGTAGCCAGAGTACGAATCTATAAAATACAGCAATTCATGTCCGACTATTTCATCCACAAGTTGCTTGATCCTCGGTAAGGGAAAACAGTACTTTGGGCATGCCTTATTTAAGTCAAAACATTCAATGCATGTCTGTCATTTTTCGTTCACTTTCTTGATCAATACTGGATTCGATGCCCACTAAGGGTATAGTGCATCAGAGATAAACCCATTGTTCTTCAGCTTATCCACTTCTTCCTTCAACACAACGGATCACTCTTGTTCTATATCATGGCTTGTTTTCCTTACAGAAGGGAATCTTGGGTTCACATTCAATGTGTGGCATGCTATCTTTGATGAAATTCCACACTATCGGAATGCGTCCAACAAAAACATCTGTGTTTTTCTGAAGAAACCCTACCAACTCTGTTTTCAACTTCAGGCCAAGCTAAGACCTAATCTTGAGAACCCTCGTAGGATCATAATTGTCAATCGAGATATTGATCGTCAATTCTTTTGGTGTGGCCCTTGCTTCTCCCTACTTTTTTCATAGGTCGATGATTTTTTGAAATTTTCAATGCGACCTAAGCTAGGGCTTGGGCATGTTCGACTAGGGCAGCCTATGGCAGAAGTTATGGGTAAATTTCATATATTTTCCCATATTGGATCTATATTGGGCCTATAAAGTCTAATTCATTAAGGACATTTCTAAATATTATTTAAATAACACATACACACATATATCTCTGTGTGTGTTTGTGTGTATGTGTGTTTACATGCGTAACATATCTACCCGTGCAAGGTATAATATACTTGTGTGTAGATGTTTGGATTTACATCACAACAGACACGTTAGCTCATCCAATATGCTAGGATATGTTATCCAAATATACGTATATGTATAAACTATTATTTTATATAAGTACTATAAATATATATATATATATATGTTAAGTTTGTTTAAATATTTTTATATAAATGAACAATATATTTAAATATATATATATTTGCATATATAAATAATCGTATAAATAAAATATCAATATTATATATACACATATTATTATAATATATTTATTTAAATATAAATAAATTATTGAAAATATAAAAATAATTTATTTTAAACCATGAATAATATATGTACACATATATATATAATAATAAAGATTTTTTTTGGACAGTTTAAATAATTAATTTTTAAAAATAGAAAAATATATTTTTTCATTTTTTAACAGAGAGCTTATCTGGTGCTAATATAATTTTAAAAAAATTTAAAAAATATATCTCATAACATATTCAAATTAATATAAATAATTTATGAAGTAAATTGATTTAATTAATATTAAATAATAACAAAATACATATAAAAAAATTATTTTTACTATTATACATTATACATAGAATTATATGACTGATTTTAACCATAATATGATGTTATAACTAATTATAAACCATACATATGTAATTAAATAATATATATTAATTTATAAGTACAAGATTATATATTTTTTTCATATGGCTGCACTGAACTGACATAAATTATAAAAACTTTCCTTTATAAACATAAATACATATATACATATAACCAAAACTATTTTGTGACAACATTGCTTGCATATTAAAATTATCACCAAACTAACAATATAATATATATACATATATGATAAAACATTATACTAAAGATCATTAATTATAATCTTATAAAATCATACCTTAATTCCAAAGCCTTGAAGTATATTTTGAAAAGATAAACTTTCCCCTTTGAAACTCTTTTCGATTCAGCGGATTTCTAGTCGTTGAACTGTTGACCTTTAGCTATTGGATAATGTTAAAATCTAACTTGATTTGAGCACGTAGTGCTAGACAGGCAAGAGTATAACTTGGGCCAACAAGTAGTGAATAGGAGGAAGTGAAAGATCGAATCAAATTAGGTTAGAGATGCATATATAGTGGGTGAAAAAGAGAGAAAAGTGGATCTGATCTTATACGTATTCTCTTTTAGTCTGAGCCATCTAAAACCAAGTTTTTCTTACCATAATAGGAGCCGCCTATACCATCTCATTTCAGCCAAAAATTCTACTATGATGTGCCCTAATCCCATTTAAGCCTAAAATAAATATTATGCAATTAAATCAAATTTAGTCACTTGTCAATATCGTATATCGATTGATATATCTAAACCTATTATAAATATATCTAATAATATACATTCATCAAATCATAGTCAAAATTTACAATTAATATTTCATAAATATTAATTAATTTATATCAATTATAAATTAGTTAAATCGTTTGGTTAAAGGAGAATTAGTTGCGTGACTCATGTAAATTTGGTTAGCGATTAATATCGAACCGTTTGAATATTAACATTTACACGTCACTTAGCAGGTGGTGTAACAGTTTGGCCAAATTTATCGCTTACTTGGTTTTGGAAAATCTAGTTTTACTTTACTAAGCGTTACCTAGTTGTGACTATTATTTACACTAATTCTCTTCGTCAACACTTCGAACTTATGGAATTTGGTAATGGTTAAAATTCCAATATCATTTATATCCATATCTATAGTCTAAACACAAAGTCCTTGGTTTAATAATAACAATTATTATTAGCCAAACCGCTCTGGCCAGAGACTTTGACTTGAGTTGACCGTGATACTAGCCTTATATAACCAAGGAGATGAATCCTCTCTTGAATAATGCTTCACTTCCAATACTTCCACTCGGTCCAACTATAGTCACTTGATGGACGATGTGACATGATTTAACTATATTCAAAGTGGATATTGAAAATTAACAGTATTCTCAAGTCGAGACTACTGTGTAAATTAGTCACATTGATATTTTCTATTTGATCTTAAGTTATATTAACCCACAGAAAACTATCGAGTGAGTCGTTCCATAGTTATCCAATAACTATCAGTATGTAACCCTATGGTGCCCCCAGCAGCCATGAGTAATACACTGCCCAACATTTGGAGAGCATTACATACTCTAATCTCAATGGATGTATCGATATCTACTCTCGATACAACTTGACTAGGAAATTTATCTTGATTAGGAACATTTAAAATGATATATTTATTTTTATTGTGATAATTACTTATGGTTACAAAACTTTGCAACTACTATCACAAAATATATCGTTTGTGGATTTTCTATTAAATATACTTTTCAATAAATTGATTAATCAATATAACATATTATATCATGTGTATAATAGAAAGAAAACACCTTTTACTTCATGCAAGATTTGTTATCGAGTTAGATATATGTAACAAATTACATAATTGCCCCTAGGGTATACCCCGAACTCTATCAATCTCCTACTTGCACTTGAGGTCTATTATGGAATCTTATTCCAACTTCTCCAACCGGTTTTCTCAAAACCAATCGGGTCAGTCACTCGGTGAATGGGTATGCTATTATGCTTTAATTGTCTAATCTGACAATCAACTCTCTCTGATGTTGATAAACTGTTTTATCATGTGAAACAATTCGAAGTATGTCTCTCAACTCTAGTGAGCTCTAAGATCTATCACGAATTATATCATGACATTGTTATCATATATCAATGTTATGGCATTCTCAACATTTGGAATTACCCTCAACTCAGTTATAAATTTGCGCATTTATATTTATATACATTGTTTTTATTGCGGCGCTATTCAAGATGATATACCTAGCCATTTTCATTGAATTGACCATAGTTTTTCATTTACAACATTTCCAACTTAAAGATTTTTAACTTGAATTTATTATTGACATATTATACTCAATATCACTTATGATAGTTTGAGTCCGAACATTTTGTCATAAGGAGTTCACTGTTTCTGTGGACAATTCTCTGGTATTTCGTAAATACACGAGAACACTCCAAACAAAAATTTAGTGATATCAATTTGAATTTGATATTTGGTTCATGTATCACATACATAAAAAATCATGATATTGTAGATAACATAACATGTATGATAATGCCTATTGCCAATGCATCAGGAATCCATCTTACATGTTCCGTATTAAATTTTTAAATAGGTGACCTTACATATCAATTTGGGACATTCTTTTATACTTACTATAAAAGATATCATTACAAATCCAGCATCGAGTATTGAAACAACTAAAGCTCATTTTAACATATGTACATCGTTAACAATCTGTAGTGTGTTGTTTAAGGCTTAGAAATATCAACGTACCTTTTAACTTTCTTTCTTATAAGCACAAGCTTTCTATTTATTTTGATTGACAATCAAACTATTTGATATTCTTATCAAAGCATTTATTATATTTTGATGCTCGTTGAATGACACTTTCATATCTGTTCTTGGATTATATCTGAAAACTCACAAACTCAATTTCACTCTCACCGACTTCGACATACTTTGGTTATTTTGTCTAAACTGTTTATCCTAAATCATTATTTATAATTTTCTATTTCAACACATACGTACCAAAACATAAAGTCATGCTATTCAATAATTTTGTGAGTAAAATTCGAACCTACTAGATCACATCGAATGGTGAATCTATTTCGTTAATTTCAATAATTGAAATTTATGGTATTATTCTTATCAATGTCACTCACTATATTACAACCACGTTTATCTTTCTATTGAAGACACATTTGCGGCCAATAAATCATATCCTTTCAGATACAACTTTCAAAATGATATTTTGATAACATACTTGGAATCTATTTCGGATTTGCGCATCGTATCATATCATAGAGTCAATACTCTTAATGGTTTAATTAACAACTGAGGATTATCTATTATTGAAATTGATAAGAAACTCATAGTTTCTCTTTGATGTGCAAGAATACTTATTAGATATTTTAATGCATTGTGTTCATTTTAGGTTTGGTTAATTTCATTTCATCCATCGTAATCATTTTTATCATTGGATTGTATCCAAATCCATTTTTATAGCAATAATTTTTTTAAAAATTACTTCGCTACGAAGTTGGTATTTCTTGAAATAATAGTTGTTTCTCAGTGCAACAGAACGAGCACTCGTAAAAATTTTATGAATTTTCTCATATAAAACCGATTTTGCATTAGTTTACTATATATTTATGTTACAACATAAATTAATCGTCTAATGACTATCGTTCTCAAAATTCTCGTGGGATGATTCATATAAGATCCCCTACATACAATTATTATATGCAGTTTTTCGACTCGCATAACCTACCAACTCCTTGGCCTAGAATATGTAGCATTTTCTTATAAATCTTTATCTCATATGGTTTTGTAAACAAATTTTTTGATGATATTAATTTTAACCTTGTGTGCTACTCTTAAGTACATATCTTATACAAAGTATTTAACTCAAGTTTACTCATTACTAATCGTGCTTTGTTCGAAAAAGTTCGATTACTTCTTATCAATACATCACTATGTATTATAGGAAGGAGTGACTTGTAAGGTTGAATATTTGATTCATTTTTAGGTACGTTCAAAACTCTTTCCAATATGCTCACCCATTTGATCAAATCTAATCATTTCTACTGCATGTTATTTTATTTCCTTCCGTTTATATTCTATGAGCTTATCATAGACTTATACATGCGTATCATATACACATGTCCACATCTACGATAACTCATCGGTGAATATGATGAAGTATATGGAACCGTTTTGGTATTAATAAACTTATGATTCTTATATCTATATGTATCAATTCAAAGAGTTCTTCAAGTCTTATGATGCTCCTACTAAATGGGCGCATAGCCCTTAATTGTTTAAGACATAATGAACTAGCACCATATGATTCATAATCATATAATAAAAAAATTATTTCTCAAAACCATGACTTAGTGTATAGTACCAAAATAATTGTAAATAATTTAGATACTTCAGTATTTTCCAATGCATTACTTTTGTTGTGAAAACAAACACCACATTATAGTTTTATTTCATAAGGAATATACATAATATTTTCATTGAAATATAACCATGTTTATTTTTTAGTTGACACCAAAAAATAGTCATTATTTGATAAATAATGTTATGTATGGTTTAAAAAAACAATTTTCATAACTTGATGCAATCAATAAGTGTTACATGGCACACTCCCACTATTTCCGCCATTATTATAATAGAGTACTGAATTCAGAGGTCCATCATTCACTTAATATATGCTATTTATTTCATAAACTAAAACTGGTTTATAATTGGAGAGTTCTTTGATCAAATATCTTGAACTCAAACAAATAAATCTCATAGAAAACAATTTTCTATACAAAAATACATTTCAGAATAGAAATCATATTTCTCATTCTAATGTTAAGTATCAATTATTATTAATATAATTCTTGTTTTCGATGTTACTTTATGAAACAGAAGTGACTACTCACTCTCTTTATTCCAACTGTACCTTAAATCACATCTACTCTTAAACATTCATTTTCCTTTCTAAATGGCCAAACCATTCAAAAGAAAACTCTTGCTACAATACCATTTAGGGATATCAAATATCCTTAACATTTAGGGATATCAAATATGTTGCACTTATGTAAACTGATCGAACTAACAGTTCAGTGATCGAATTCTTAGATCTATATTGTAGTTTTGGTCTTGTGTTACATTTAACACAATGTGATCTTTATTATAATCAATCAAATTGAATAATCGATCTTGCACTATGGTTTATTTACTTATTTCGAATTAACTAATTTTATCGAAGTATCATACATTACGAAATGTTGTCATTCACCATATAACAATTATATATGAAATTATATGGATCAAATATCCATAGTGTTGTATTGCTTTTGAGTTCGGAACTCATTGAATGCAATACACGGTCCCAACTAAATAAACACGTGAGTGACCCTATTTATGAACGTATTAAGTAGTTGTAAAATCAGGCATTTACATGGGTATAGAAAACATTAACATATACGAAATACTTAATGGTAAGTCTATATATATAATATTTCTATTTGTTAATCTTTAATTCAGTTTTTTGTATATCTTAATTGATAAACGTTTTATCAATCATACTATATGCACAAATTTATCAATATAGATTAGTATAATGTTATATAACATATGTTCTTACAATAGCAGAAAGGTTAAATGTTATCATTTCATATTTTTCAATACGGTTCCCACTAGTCTTTTATGTTCAACAAACCGTAAGTGAAACGCAGAAGCCTTTCGACTTACTAGCGAGTGTTAGGACTCGTATGCCTTGAGAATCTGACCTTGAGGAAAGCTCAACTGATCATTGGCCCGCTTACAATGGATAACTCATTATCAGTTGTATCACATATAACTCCTAAACGATGGTACCTTGTTCTAATCCCACCTTTACTTTGAGAAAAGC
This sequence comes from Allium fistulosum, assembly GCA_030737815.1. Taxonomy (NCBI): domain Eukaryota; kingdom Viridiplantae; phylum Streptophyta; class Magnoliopsida; order Asparagales; family Amaryllidaceae; genus Allium; species Allium fistulosum. The sequence goes on along the minus strand of CM060907.1, from coordinate 675,202,217 downwards.
TCAATAAGTAAAGTGGGATTATTCACTCATACCTATCATTTCACAATGGCTTAAGTATAATGCACATACCTTGAGGAAAGCTTAACAAATACATGTAATTATCTTACCTCATCTATTCAATATATTAATAGTACTACACATATCATCCCTAGCTTGAGGAAAGCTCAACAACTAAAGAGTATGCAAGCAATATATTAATATATCAATGATAGAGGACAACTTCATATTAAAATTCATAATCTTCAATATATTATATCGAGTGATATCGATTTATGGAATTATGTATTTTTTATGAAATACCCTCGTGATTCAAGTGTCGGACACATCAGAAATTACAGTATATATACATTTACGTATGTATTTATTCCTTAAGTCTATTTAGAGTTTCTTAGTGGTCCACCTTTAATTATACATTTATATTATGTAAGTTGTATAACTTTTATATTTCATATTACCTATATAATAGTCTTATATATAACATTATATCAACTAAACCTTATTTAATTAATTTTAATTAATTAACATTTTAATTTGTTTTATATTATCTTAATATAACATTTATATTGAATATTTGTTATATACTATAACCTTTATAGTATAACACATATATCATGTACACGTGTGTATTATTTAACTAATTAGCCTTTTAATTAATTTATTTAATAAAACAATTTTAATTAAATTATACTAATTTTAAAATTCACTTCTTATACATACATGTATACTTATGTTATTTTAAACATTTTAAAACAACATTACATATATCATAATATATAATACATGTATATATTTATTAATTAATTAACTTATTTCATTAATTTATTTTATTAATTTTATTAATAAAAATTAAAATATCTCGAAATTAGTTTATATTATTTTTCAAAATTTTGAAAGCTCTTATTATATTATAAAATTTATAATATGCATATATTTTATTTTAAATTTTCAAACAATTTTAAAAATTGGCCCAAGACCTAATTCAAATATAGCTTTTTCTATTAGGGGCAACCTTTAGGCTCACATATCTGTTTGGGCCAAGCTAGTATTCAGGTAGGGTAGAGTACTTGATTACCCAAACTCAATCCTTCGACACTACCTTTTTAGACACCTTATTATTTAGGCTGTGAGCTTAATAGTTAACCTAACATGGCTAATTTAGACTGCATGGGCTATTGGACTCAGTTATCATTGTTGGAACTGGGCCAATCTATAGCAGAAGTTATGGGTGAATTTCAAAACATTTCCCTTATTGGATTTCTATTAGGCCTATGAAGTCTAATTCATTTAGAACATTTTTAAATATTATTTAAATAAAATCTTTTATTTTATTTAAATTTATAAATATATAGTTTTATAATATATATATATATATATATCTGTATGTGTGTGTGCATGAGTAACATATCAACTCGTGTAAGGTGTAACATGTCCATGTGTAGATGTTGGGATTTATATCGCAACGGACACGTTGGCTCATCCAATATGCTAGTATATGTTATCCAAATATATGTATGTATATAAACTATTATTTTAAATAAGTATTATATATGTGTGTTAAGTTTGTTTAAATAATTTTATATAAATGTATATTACTATATATATATATGCATATATATATATATAATCTCATAAATAGAATATTAATATTATATATACACATATTATTATTAAGAATTTATTTAAATATAAATAAATTATTTAAAATAGTAAATAATTTTTTAAACCATGAATAATACATGCATACATATATATAATAATAAAAGATTTTTTTAAAATATATATATACATAAATATGTTTATAATATATAGTTATATATATTAATTAATTAAATTATTCAAGATAATTTTATTTATTTTTTATTAAATCCCAAGTTATGCGCACAGCTCAAAATAATTATATATATGTGTGTGTGTGTATTTTTTAATTTAAAACTCATTTTAATTAATATTCATTTGAAACTTAATAAAATATTAATAAATAAAATATTTTGAAAATTATTTCAAATTTTAAATTTACAGTAAATCCTAAATGATATTTTGAAGTTTGAAATTTTTTTTCCAAATTATTATCGGTTTAAATTAATTTTGTATTAATTTATTTATTTTCGGCTGTTTTTAATAACTATTTTAAAAAATTGAAAAGTAAATTTTTATTTTTACATTTTTGGCTGCGAGATTATTTGGTGCTAATTTAATTGTATAAAATTTAAAAAATATTTTTGATAACATATTCGAATTAATATAAATTATTTATGAAGTAAATTGATTTAAATAATATTAAATAATAATAAAATATTTAAAAAAATTATGTCTACCGCTAAAAATTAATTTTACTATAATATATTATATATAAAATTGTATGACTGATTTTAACCATAATACGATGTTATAACTAATTATAAACCATATATATGTAATTAAATATTATATATTAGTTTATAAAATATATTTTTTACACATGGTTGCACTGACCTGACATAAATGATTAAAAAACTTTTTTTAAACATAAATACATACATACATACATATAACCAAAATTATTTTTTGACAACATTGCTTGCATATGAGAATCGTCGCCTAATTAACAACATAATATATATACATATATGATCAAAAACATTATACCGAAGATCATTTATTATAATCTTATAAAATCATACCTTAATTCCAAAGCCTTGAAGTACATCTTAAAAAGATAAGCTCTCCCCTTTGATACTCATTTTGATTTAGTAGATTGCTAGTCCTTGAATCGTTGACCTTAAGCTATCGAATAGTGGTCAGATCAGACTTGATTTGAGCTTATAGTGATGAATAGACAAGGCTATAATTTTAGCCGGCAAGTAAGTGAATAGGAGGCAGCAAACGATCGGATCTATTAGGTTAGAGATGCTTATATAGTGGATGGAAAAGAGAGAAAAGTGGATACGATCTCATACTCATTCTGTGATATCCCGGAATTTATGGGCAATATCAATTTAATAATCTGTTTAAATAATTAAATTGATTTGATAATCTTTGATAATAATATTTGAATTGATTTGATAATCTAATTAAATAAATATTTGATTTGTGAATTTTATCTTTTAAAAAATTAATAAAATGATTTCTATTTATAATGTATATATAGGTGTATATATTGTAAATAGATAAGTTTTGGATTTGAAATTTAATAAATAAATAAAAGCTTGTTTTTAAATTTTTTAATATATATATATTGATAATTTGGAAATTTTGATTATTTAATATTAAGCTTTTCAAAGCTATTTAAACAAATAACTATAGGTTTTAAATAAGATTAATAATAAGGTTTATTTTATTTTGCTTAATAAATATGATTTAAGAATATATATATCAGTTTAAAATACAATTCACATATGATATGTTAATTCATTTAGTAATAGTAGTAATTTATAATCTCTTTATAAATTATTTTAAAATTGATAAATGTGTTATTTTCAAACAATTTTAATAGTGTATTGTTTTATATAAATAGACTTTAGTAAAATAGGATTGTTATTTCAAATTAAATGTGTTGTTTTAAATTTACTTTAAATTGGATTTTTAAATATAATTTGAATTTAAAATTAATTTTTAAATTCAAAAGAGGTAAGATTTTAAATAGTTTTGGATTTTATAAATATATGTATAAACTTTTAATTACAAAAAAATAATTAGTTTTGTTTCTTTTAAAAAGTTATCTATATATAAATAAATAAGTAATAAGTGTTTAATAAATAAAGAAAAAGGTTTTTACATTTAAAATAAATATAAATTAAATAAAAAGACAAGTGTAAATCTCTAAGGCTATGTAATAACATGTGTTGTAAAATTAAGATATGAGAAAGACAAGTGTCAATTTTTGTTTTAATTTTTCTTTTTATTTTTAAAAATAAATCATTTATACTTATAAAACATGTTTCCACCCTCTTCCTTTCTTTCTAATCTTCATTTCTAAAATCTGAAATTCATTTTTCACTTCTTAAAGCAACCAGAAAATCAAATTAGACATTTCTCTCAACAAAGAAAATCTGAAATCAATATACTCCTCAAACCAGAAAATAAATTCAATAACCTGTATCATTTCTTCAATCAAAACAAAGCCTATAACTAAAATCTTCAAAGCTGTAACCCATCAATCTGGAATCAAAACAAAAATTTGTAATGCATTTTCCACAATTAAAGGCAAAGCCTGGAACATCTTCATAATGCAATATGAAAGCAAGTAAACCTGGAATCAAACTCCAGTCTGCATGCAACTACAATCTCTTCAAACTAAAGCTAGCAATTCAAGTTTTCAAAGAAGCAAACTCAAGTTTTAAATCAAAAACCAGAAGCTAAGGCTATTTCAAAGAATAAGCTCTGTTCACTTTTAAAAAGGTGAGTAACTTTCATTTTTAAAAACTTAAGTATATGATATATGCTTGCATGTGATGATATTGCTTGTATTGAAGTTCTTAATATGAATTTATATGAATGGGTTTAAATATGTTATATGACCCTGTCTGTTTACATAAACAAGCCTGTATTCTGTTCTTTCAAACAAGTGAGTAAACTAATTTATCAAGGCTTAAAACTGATTTAATCTTGGTTTGCATGTGATGTATATTTGAAATAATATTGTGAAAATGGTTGCATGGATGTAAATATGTTTGAATATACATGAATATGAAATTGATTGCATATGAAGGTCTGTACATATATATTGTAAGGCTCTGTTCAAATTACAGTTTTTTTCAAATGATCAAAAATTCAATCTCTCTTTCCCTAATTTTCTATAGGGTTAGATGTATAAATGAAATATGCCTAAATTAACAAGATATTCGTTTTAAAAATGGGTTCCAGTGAAAAATATTGGGTAAATGTGTCTGGAAGAAGAAAATAGCAGAGATGAACTAATATAAGTCAAAAATCGATCACCTTAGTTTCATGATTTGAATTCATGATCAGATACGTGGTAGAAAATAATGATTTTTGAAAATCATTTCATGGTTTCTAAGTATATAATCATTGAGAAATCTGGAGTTGAACAGAAACCATCTTTTCATAAATTACCAGCGATCGGCGACGAATTAGGCGACGTGATGGTTGATGAAGGTGGTCGGGGGTCTAGGGATGATCGGAAAAATAACTGTTAAAATTATTAATGATTTAGGTGATGGTACGACTAAGGTATAGGGTTAGTGGAGTAGTTGGATTCGTCGATACTTTCGAATCAAATTCTCTGTCGTGGATGATCTGGAATCGATCGCGTGTGGGGGAAACTTCGCGTGGGACTGTGACGCTGCTCTGGTCGGAAGGATGTGGGCTCCGGTGGATGGGATCGTGGTCGGCGAGGTGATTTGGTGATCGAAGTCTGTTTCCAGGTTGTGATCGAATAACTCGAATTCGATCGGGAAGATGGTTCGAGTCGCTGGTGATCGGGATCGTGAGGGATGGTCTGGGTCGATATGCTGGCGTTAGCATCGATGGTCGGAGGCGATCAACTCGCATGTGCACGTGCACGATATATCTGGGTGTCTGGGTTGTTTATTGGTTTGGGAAGATGAAGTCTCGAGATTCTTGCGTGAGTGCTCGGGGAAATTAGAGTTTTGACTCGAAGCATATAGGCTTGGTCTCGGGTCATTTGATGATAACAGTTTTTTAAAAAAAAATTATAACAAAGTATAAATAAAAAGAAGGAAAACTCGAAGCTGGTCACGGGGTTTCCAGTTTTTTTTACTCGGAGAAATTTAGATAAGGCTCGGGTAGATTTTGTTCTGCAGTTTTTAAACCTGACAGTGATTTCAAAATTTAAAATGGGTTTAAAAGGGTAGAGCAGGATTTAAAACAAGTTTTAAATCAAAATTTTAAAGTATGGATTCAATTTAAATTTGTATCCAGGTTGAATAAATAAGTTTATAAAATTTATAATGTTTTATCAAATTTAAAAATTTAAAGTATAATTTTATAAAGGTTTGAATTTAAATAAATTGGTTTAAAAATCTTTTAAATGTTAAGTGTTTCTTTAACATTTGATTTTTAAAAAGGGAATTGTAAATTTGATTTAAATTTGGTTAAAGTTAAATTTGAAATTTATTTTAAATCTTTAAATTAAAATGAAATAAAAGAAAGATTTAAAAGTAAAAGATTTCAAAGCCTTTTGTAAATGATAATTAAAGTAGTTATAAATGTTAATACTTTAATTTAGAGATTTAATGATTTAGGAGTCATTAAATTAATAGGGTAATTAAAGAATAATTTAATAATTTAATTAATTAATGGTTCAGTGTTAATTAATTAAATAAGTAGGATTATAAATTAATTAATTAAGGTTAATTAATTTGGGATTAAGAATCATTTATTTAGATAAATATAGATTTTTAATAAATGATCATAAATTAATTAATTAAGTGATTAAAGATTAATTAAGAAATTAATTAAGTAATTAGAAATTAATTGATGGGTAATTAAGAATTAATTAATGTGTAATTAATAATGGTTGATTTAAATTTAAATACTTAAATAAGAATTGTTAATAATTAATGAGAGATCATTAATTAGAGATTATTAAATAATTAATTATTGTGATTAATCTTAATAATCAATTAGATTAATTAACTAATGATAATCATTTATAAATTGGTTAAGTATAATTTATTTAATGGAAGTAATTAAAATAATTAATTACTTAAGGTAATTAATTAAATAAATTTGATAAGTTTAAATTAATTAATTAAATTAATTTATGGTAATCACTGGGTGATTTGTTAAGTATAATTACTAAAATGTAATTAGTGAAATGTAATTACTTAGGAAAGTAATTAAAGGTAATTCCTGGATGTAATTAAATGGAGGGAATGGAGTAATTTGAGTTTAATTACTTTTGTATAATTAATCAAAGGATTAATTAAAGGATAATTAATTTTGGAGTAATTAATTTATGGAAGGAGTAATTAAGGGTAGTTAATTACTAAATGTGATTAATCAAAGGTGATTAATAAATATGGTTTAATTAATGATTAATTATTAAATGTAATTAATTATGGAGTAATTAATTAATGAAGTAATTAAGGATCATTAATTAATTAATATAATTAATGATGTAATTAAGGATTGATTTTTTAGATTAATTAATCAATAATAAGTGATTAAAGTAATTAATTAATTATAATTAATTAAGGATTAATGTAAGTAAGTATGGTTAATAAATTAATGAAGTAATTAAAGATTAATTACTGTAAATGGTTTAAGATAATTAATTTGTGAAATTAATTAAGGATTAATTACTTAAAGTAATTCAAGGATAATTAATCAGGAATGATTAATTAAGATGTATACTTAGAGTATGATTAATTAATTGGTTTAATTAATAATTAAGTAAGTAGGATTTATAAAATGAAGTAATTAATTTAATTCACTTTAAATTAATTAGAGATGATATAAATCATTACTTAGGGATGGATGAATAATATGGAATGCTTTGCATTGTTGATATCTCTGATAAGAGATGTGCTGATCTATGATATGGATGTTTGGTTGAATTGTAATGATAATGTGAATTATCTGTTGTGATGATAATGTAGATTATCTATTGAATTATCTATCTGTGTGTATATAGATAAAGAATTGAATTGTTTTAACTTTAAAACAACTTGGCCTTAAAAGATACGTTTTGGATTTCGATGAGACCGGGATCGGTTTTCCAGATTTGGATATCCGAATACCACATCGATCCAAATTAACGTTAGGTCGTGAATCTCAAGTGAAGATGAAGATTCAGAGTGCAAGGGTTATTGTCGTTAACTCTGAGGGTGATTCCAAAACGAGTGTAACGAGATAATGCCTTCGGTTTCGTTCGAACCCGGAACGAACTTGTATGGATTGAATGCTTTCAGAACATCGTCAGGTGGACGATGAGCATTCTAAGTGATGTGTTCTGATTAAAGGTAATCGTAGCCTCAAGCCTCATCAACCGGGAATGTCTAAAACATGGGAGGTGCAGCAAGGCTTCGTGGGTAGCACCCACTGAGAGTAAGGTCATCCCTGTCTAGAGAGTTCCTTTATTTCGGCTTAGTGGTGCAGTTGGCGACGGCCATCTGTGGGGTGATTTTATTCGGAATTATCCAGTAAGGGATGGTTCCGGCTTTGTGTTGCAGGGGATTGGGAGTAATCCTCGGTACGGTGATCTAGGCCCCGTACTGTGATGAGCGGTACCCCAGTAGCTCTGCCATTGTATGGAATCCAATTTCCAATAAGTGATAACGGACTTGATTGTATAACCCACTTTGTTGGCTAGTATGTTGGAATTTAATAATGTAACAATTTCAGCTATTTCTTATTTATTTGGAAACCTTAGACCTAATTTAATATAACTGGATTTCCTATCAAACGTTTTGGTTAGCATAAGGTAAAAACTTACCCATGTTTATTTGTGGGGAGTCTTACGTGATACCTTTTCTTTCAAAGGATTTTCAAAGTTATGCAAGTTTAACTTGTTACTCACACCAGACCCATGTCTGACCCAAGTGTTTATTTCTGTTTTATAAACTCTTGGGTACTCAAATTTTTACGAGTAGCCAAGGGATTCAGGTTTAGCTTTGACGAATTGTGGAGGAGCAATGGAGCAGGAGGCTTCAGCGTTCGTAGATATATAGTGTTCCGCTGTGTTGGTCTCTGTGATAGTGTCTTGTTTGTATTTGAGTTGTAATGTCTAGACAGGTGTTTATAACTGTCTAGTATATGATGTATAATCTGTGTAACTCTGATAAGTGTTGTATACTATGTAATAGTTTATGTTATTAATATAATTTATTCGTTCCGCTGTTGAGATTCTGATGTTGTTTCTTTCTCTTTTCTCTTCTTTTCTCTTTTCTATCCCTTTCTTTCTTCAAGATGATGCGTCTTCCTGGGCATAGGAAGGCGGGTCGTCACACATTCTCTTTTAATTTGAGCCATCCAAAACCAAGTCTTTCTAACCCTAATACGAGTCGCCTATACCATCTCATTTCAACTTAAATTTCTACACTATGAAGTTCCTTAAACCCACTTAAACTCAAAATAAAATATTATGCAATTAAATCAAATTCCATCGCTTATCGATATTGTATATCGATTGATATATCTATAAATATTATAAATAAATATGTCTAGTAATATTTATTCATCAAATCATAGTCAAATTTTATAATTAATATTTCATAAATATTAATTAATTTATAACAATTACAAATTAATTAAATAGTTTGGTCAAAGGAGAATTCATCGTTTTTCGGTTGTGTGACTCGCCAGGTGTAAATTTGGTCAGCGATTAATATCAAACCATTTGAATATTAATGTTCGCACGTTACTTAGCATGTGGTGTGACATTTTAGCCAAATTTTTCGCTTGCTTGGTTTTGGTAAAATCTAATTTTACTTTACTAAGCATTACCTGGTTGTGACTATTATTTACACCATTTCTCTTCGTCAAAACTGTATCACTTTGAACTTATGGAACTTGGTATGGTCAAAATTCCAATATCGTTCATATTCAACTCTATAATCCAAACACAAACTCCTTGGTTTAATAATAACAATTATTATTAGCTTTACTACTCTAGCCAAGGACTTTGACTTTGAGTTGACTTGAGTAGGCCGTGATACTAACCCCATATAGCCAAGGAGACGAATCCTCTCTTGAATAGTGCATCACTTTCAATACTTCCACTCGATCCAACTATAGTCACTCGATGGACAATGTGACATGATTTGACTATAATCAAAGCGGAACTTCCATATTCAAAATTGACAGTATTCTCAAGTCGAGAGAGCTGTATAAATTAGTCACATCGATATTTTCTGTTTGACCTTAGTTATAATAACAAACAGAAAACTATCGAATGAGTCATTCCATAATTATCCAATAACTCAGTGCATAATCCATTGGTGCCCCCAAGCAACCATGAGTAATACACTGCCCAACATTTGGAGAGCTTTATGTACTCTAGTCTCAATGGATGTATCAATATCTGGTCTCGATACATCTTGATTAAGAATATTTAAAATGGTATATTTATTTGTATTATGATAAATTACTCATGGTTATAACACTTTGTAATTACTATCATAAAAATACCATTTATGGATTGATTTTCTATTAAATATCTTTTAATTAAATTGATTATTTAATACATCACATTATATCAAGTATATAATAGAAAGAAAACACCTTTTATATTGAACGGGATTGGTTATCGAGTTAGATATATGTAACAAATTATATGATTTCCCTTACGACATACCTCTAACTCTATCCGGGCAGTAGCTGCTATGCCTCTATAGATTTAATGTAGAGAGGCTTCTCTACATCCTTCCCTTTCTCTCATCACTTTTCCTATCTGAGCATGGCGACGTAGCACTCTCGACCTATGCTCTTGTCGTCCTGAATCGCCCTTACTCTATTACCGATAAGAAACTTCATCATCAAACACCTTGGGGCAAGCGTGATTCGAAAACAAGCAAGGACAGGTTGGCCTAGAAAAACTTTTTAGGTTGAAAATCCATTAACCACAACGAGTGTATTTACCTGCACAACCTTGCATTCTCCTTGTCCCAACTCAACTTTCAATTCGATGCACCCCACTGGCTCATCTGATATTTTTTAAATCCTTGAATGTGGGATTTACAAGGCTTCAAATTCTTCTCATTAAGACACATCTTATCGAACGTTTATCTGAATAAAATATTCATCGAGCTCCTACAGTCAATAAGCAATTGATGCACTTTTGCTGGCCCAATTGTGTTGTAATCAGTGTTTTGTCAAGCGTCAGCCCTTTGACCTCATTAGCATCTCTTTTTTGAAGTACAATATCATCATTAATAGTTTTCTGTTTCTTTGCTGAAGTTTCTTCCTCTATGGCATAACACGTTTCTTGAGGCACAAGCCTTAATTTCCATAACACTCCATCTAATTCCATCTCTTCTTTATAGGATGCAGACCTCCAGAAATAGTATTTATCACAATTCCCCTAGATGGCTATCTTGATCCCACTCCATTGGATCTAGCCTGATTCACATGGGCAGAATGCCCCTTGGGGTTAATTATTCACCTGGCCGCTAGCCCGTGGGTTTCTCACTTACAGTTGCAGCTTCTTTTTACAAATCAGATCCTCAATAACAGCCGTAGGTGCCTGCATTTATTTGTACTATGCCATGAGTCTCATGGAAGCGATAATACTTTGCAGATTGTCTCTCTTCTTCAGTAAGCTCCTTTTGGGTCGGCTTCTTGTAACGCTCTGTATCTTGCGTAGCAAGGTAGATATTCTCAACGGAATTAGTCAATTCTGTATAATCTTTAGGATGAGTATACATAGTACGCTTCTTAATGTCCTATTTCCTTCCACCAACGTTTTGGTTTTTTCTTTTGTTATTATTGTTGTTACCAACATTCAATGCAACGTTTCCAGCACTATCACTACTTTATTTGACAATAGCGTTGTATTGTATCGTGTTACTCGATCCCACCAGATTATCAGTAGTTAGTCCAGTAGTCAAATCCCTCTCTTCCAAACGTAGGAATTGAGATGCTTGATGGTAAAACTCCTTCAAGGTAGGTGGTCCTTTCTCTTGAACCACCTACCAAAATCAGTCTTTGGATGAAACTCATTCATTAGCGGCATTAACACAATTTACTCCTTGCTTTCCTCTATTACATCAAAGCTAAACCTAATTATAAGACTTTTCAGAGTCTCTTTGGACTTTTTACGCATTAAACGATGGCATAACGTCTTTTGGTTGAACCGTATGGACTTAAAACTACTCCATAAACCTCTTAGCCAACTGATCAAATAATGATTTGGGCCTTGGCACGACCAGAGTAAACCACATCATTGTTATTCCTTCTTAGAAAATTGGAAAGAATTTACATCATAAAACATCCGTTGCATTTGATACGTATATTCTCCTTAGACATTATTACAATTTAATAATGGATAATATATATATATAATTTATTTAAAATAATCACAATAAAAGTATTCTAGTTCAAAATAAATATCGTTGTATCAAACTGAATATTCAATATGATTTAATATAATCTATATATTATTCATGATAACACATAAAAAAGATATTATATAAAATGAATAAAAAGAATTTTCTTTTGAAATTTGTCCATTTTACCCTACTGCCAAACGTATTTGATCCAGCAAAAATATAATTAGAAATATTCAACCATAACTGATTGAAAAAATCCAAATGAGAATTATCCACTAAAATCACTAATTAAACCACCGTCTGATTGTAGACTTCCTCCTTAGTGCATTCTCTTGATCTCTTTAGTTTTTCGTTTTTTGTTGCCATATTTTCTCTTATTTCAAACCAAGTTTTGTTTTGAGTTTGAATTTGCATAAATCACTAAAATATATGTAGGTAAGGTATAAACCCAAGTTAGAAATTTCATTTTCCCTCCAAAACGAATTTGATTTCCATCCAAAAATTAATGAGAAACAAGCTAAAATACCTCTCACTTGCATATTGGCCTTGTTCCTACTGTGCTAGCTTTTCTAAATCCGCAACCTCCAATTTGGTTTGCCCTACTGAAAGCTTCCCTGCTATGGTGCTGCTAAGTGAATTCATGGTATAACAAAAACTAATTTACATTGAATTTCAATAACCTGCTTATTTAGAAAGCTAGTTTATAAGATTATCTCCAACAAAAATGGGTGGAGATATTACATTCTATTCGATTACAAAATATAAGTACACAAACTATCAAATAGAAAATGGAACTAAGTGCTTATTTAACAAGCGCTTGGGCTTCAGGCGCTTATTCAAATAAGTGCCTGAAGCATAGGCGCTTGTTGAACAAGGGCTTGAACATAGCGCCTATACGAGGTGCAATTTCCTACTATTCAACTCATTTTTCTCCATTCACCTCACTTTCACAATTTTCTTTTTTATTCGCCGAGATGTTGAAATGCTGCCACGACCCATCAAAATTGCTAGATGGACTTTCCGTTACACGACTGAGGCTAATAATGCTGGTGTAACTCATATCATTCCAAATGCTACCATGATTGTAGATGGTCTACGATGCTCACACGAGTTGCCTCTGACAAGGTCATATCGACTTACTACAGCGCTAGCGACGCCACATGTATAATTTTAATACGTAATTTTAGATGAACATGCCCGTTATAGACTATGAATGTCATTGATTTGCTTAGTTTACTGTTAACGTTAAATAATTACTTATATAGGTTCGTCACATAACTGTGCGCGGTAGTTAGCATAGGTGCATTACTGAGTATTTTATCACAAAACCTGAGCCGATTAAGGCTAGGCTACATGCATCACCTTTCGGTGATATTCTATAGTTACCTACATTTGAACATGTCAATCGTTGTATAGTAGAGGCCTTACTAAGAGATGATGGCCTACCACTCACACGTTATATTTTCTAGATTTTGAGTTGGGATTGACCCTTTTAGATTTTTATATGCTGGCTGGTATGGAGGTTGGTCGATCAGACCATGCACGGGTACCCTTTGATTGTTCATTTGAGGATTTTGAGTCATATTCCATTTATTTACCGACTTTGGCCGATGACGAGGTTAGGGAAGGTGTTGTTACATGTACATGTCTACAATGGTATATAACATACTATAGGGACGCTTATAGGGACGCTGAGGAGATGCACACTCCTGTTATTCGTACCTTTTTATTATATCTGTTTGGTTCTACATTTTTTCAAACAATAAGGGAATGATCAGCCTAGGATATCTGGCTGGATTGGTAGATGTAGAAGGACTTCATATATACGATTATGGTACTACCATCCTTGGTTATCTATATGTAGCATTGGATACCTATGCGCTACACCAGTCCCGACAAACGTATGGTTTCTGGTACATCCTCCCATTTTGGTACTATAAGTATATAGCTAACATGCACCCACGACTCATAAATAACGCGAACACTACACCTTATATTTACTTTCACAGATTACGTCGTTGGCGAATGCTATGCATGCTGCACCATGCTGCAGAGGGGGTACATAATAAGTTGATGGAGGCCAGAGAGCAGATGGACATGAGGCGGCGCAACAACATTATCATTCGTCCCTGGCAGGAGTACATTCAGTTTATAGAGCCCGACGATGATCATCCCCTAGTTTTCTAGTTTGCTCTTTCAAGACGTAGGGTTTTCTTTCAAGTTCCTACATGTCGTTTCATATGGTATTTAGGGGAGCGGTGTTAGTTGTAGTAGTACGGTATTGTTCGCATTCCCTTTGATCCGCTTCCATTGGATGATATGTATGGATCTATTCAGGTTGGCCCGACTTATATTGCTAATATGAGGACCACAGGATGGGTAGATGGTGAGCCTTTACTATACCCGGAGATTTAGATGCATATTGGGCTCGATTAACCCCATGTGTTTACTCAATACACCATATGGGCCCACGTATCTCTTCCAGTAGAGTTCCATTACCACGAACTATTTTTGAGCCTATGTCATCTTAATACACATGTGGCCTCCTATGTTAGATTCCCCTCAGCATAAATTCATAGTGTATACTTTACAGGGTGAGGTAGTTGAGTATTCACTATAGTTTCCTACAGATGAGATGTTCAGGATATACCCTCTACCGGTTTATATCATCTACATCAGGTACGTACGATTTTTAAACTGTCGTATAATTCTCTGCCAATTACATCCACTATATACGTATAATTTTTCTTTTTTTACATCATAGTTTGCTTTGTACATGGATCAAGATAGACGGGTGAGTACTACGTATGAGCGTATGACACTTGATTATATTCAGCTTATGTAGCAGGGTTATCAGACTGCTTTTCAGCAGCAGCAGACTCAGTATGAGACGACATACATGGGTACTAAACTCAGATTCGGCAAGTTCGGAAGCAGCAGCAGCCGCCACCAGAGCCACATGATTTTGATGACGTCAATGATGATAACGACGACGACGATGGTAGCGACGATGAGGGGAGTGGTATTGCTCTTCCAACTCCGTACCCTGACTTCCGAGCGATTCTCTTAAACTAGAGCTTTCTATGACTCTTGACACTTTAGCTCGAGTGTTGCTTGATTGGACATCTTGAACGGTTTTCTGAAGGGAGGATTTTCATTTTACATGCTCTACTAACATGTCATAAACATGCATGAACTGATAAAAATGAGATGCTCGTTTATTCTTAGGTCTGTTGATTTGTTTAAATAATTTATTTGATGCCATCCTCTGCAAGAAAATCACTTACATAACTAGAGAATTGAAAGAAAAAAAATAGTCATACAAAAATTTAGGAAATCCTACCAAATGCGTTTCATTTTCAAATCCACTAGGATTTGTTTGTTTTAATATGAACATTTGTGAATCAAATGTTTGTGTTTGACGGTTGCTTTTCCAAAATGACCTTTGATCGAAGAAAGCAATCTTTTGCGATCAATGTTCTTCCGATTGTAGCAATTTGTAATTCTGCCCCCAAAAAGTCTTATCAGGTTGGTCGGTACATCCAATAGGATCGCCTGATAGTGCACATCAAATGTAACATAAATCATAATTTTTCGTCGAAGTCCAACTACTAGGAGTTAATGCTCCGCTAATCGAACTTGTATTGTCTTCTAAATTGAATCTTTCGAAACTGTATCTTGCGGCATCGACGTCGAAATCGAAAAACATTTTGAGATTAGAGAAGTGAGAGTAGAATGATTGAAAATGTTGTATGAGAGGAAAGATGAAGGCTGATGGTATTTGTAGAGGGTAATAGAGAGCCATTGATATAGTCGTTTTGTGGCCTGGGGGGAGAGAGAGGAGGGGAGTGGATATACTTGGACACTTGTTGACTAGGCGTTCAATATTGAGACAATTCAACAAGCATGTGAGGCTTTTGTTGAGCAGGCCCAAGAATATTACAAATCCACAAACTAAAATAGCTAAATATATAACTGATCCCATAATCTAGGCCTGTAAACGGATACTTTCGAATACGGATAGTGCTATATCCGTATCCGTATCCGAAATCATTTTCGGATATCGGATATCCGTATCCGCGAATGCGGACGGATATCGGATATTCTTCGATCAGTTTACAACTGATAAATCTAAACAAATAAATAGAAAATTTTGATTTATCATGTATTCGTTTTTGTACTAAATATATAGAAATAATAAATACACTAAGAAATATAATTTTAAGTGGTAAAATTTGATTTTTTATATACATATTAATTTTTTTACCGGGATATAATAGTAAACGATAATCATTTTATGTACTAAAATACATAAAAAATAGCTATAATCTTGATAAAAACCGAACGGATAATTATCGGATACGGATATAGCCATATCCGTATCCGTATCCGTTTTTCGGATATCGAATAATTTTTCATATTTCAGATACGAATACGGACGGATTTCGGATTTTTCGGGTACTCATTGACAGCCCTACCATAATCTACACCCTGTTGCAATGCTCTTTGGGTGCATATCTCCAATTTTGTAACATATAATCTCTGGTTGGAGATACTCTAATTATATTATATAAAAACTACATAGCTTTTTCAACAACTAGAATTTTTAGGCAATCATTGAATATTATATGAGTTTTATAATTATCTGTTTACGTAGCATTGAATCGACTGGCTCTTGTAGAATGCTGATTATTGCGCTGAAGTGGCGTCAGGTGTGAATCACAACTTGTGATGGTTGTGAGACGGACATCAATGATGTCTAATAAATGTCTGATGCCTCTTTTTCTTAGAAAAATAAGTTTTTCTTCAGAATGAAAACCTCACTTGTATAAAACTAATAGCATAAGGTACCTTAATACTAATGTTTTATTCGCAGTAACCTAATACAAAAATTCTCAATATAAAATGTAAATAGGTACTTGTTTAATATCAGACTTCTATATGTGAAATTTCACTTTTGTTCAACGATAAAACGTACTTCTGTGTAATATAGTGAAATTACATTTTTAGACAAGAGAAAGCAAGCCTTTTAGTAAAATCCAGACGAGCCCATTAAAGTATGGGTCGTCTAAAGAATTAGTTCTGCCGAAACAATAAGAAATATATTGCTGCAACCAAACTAGTAAAGAATTCTAGTCACTCCCACTCATGTTTAATTTGCTAATGAAGCGTGCATATTTCCAAATGAGGAATACTTATATTGCTAATTAAAAATACTAGCAATTAATCAATTTTTCTGCTTGGTCCTTGTTCACACCAACCATACCAATTTTAGATTGACTCCGTCTAAGATAACAATAAAAAATGAATCATATCACTTAATTTAACATCAGTATAAATTAAACACGGAAAGAATCATCGGGAAATTAGACACCAACTCCAGAGAACAAAAAATAATATTGAATCTGAACATTTCCTATTTTGCGTTGAAATCCCATGTAACTCTACCAAATGTACCCATGTAAACCGTGGTTAATTACACGGCCTCAGCAACGACTAGACACGCTATGATTGAAATTCCCTGTCCAAATTTGTAATTCTGAAACATACCAATATTAAAACGCTGCTATGAGATCATATTATATTTTAATTTGCCGCTATCTGTTTATTCCTTCCTCATTAATCATTGTCCACGATGTTGTCAAAATTTCTTGGCTGTGGCTGTGAATCCAACACAGCATCATCAACTTACAATTTGAAGCAGGTAATTTTATTGTCATATTTATTATTACTTTTTAAAGGTTTTAGTTTTTGATCATAATTTGTGTAAGAATACTGATGAATTAATAACATGCAGCTTGATTTATATCTGGATTTCCCGGGAACAGATTGCTTTAGTTTGATGATAATTATACTATGAAAGTTTTGATGAGTGTTTACAGTTCAACTGAATATTTGTTTTAGGAAAACGTGTTCTATTAGTTGGAATAAATAGCAAAGCATAAACAAAAGATATCTTATCTTAGGTTATGATCAGTTTTTCCTTCTTAAATTTGCATTCATAATTCTTTATTTATTAGGGTATTTGAGTTTGTGAGTTTTTCAAATAAATGCTTGGTTCATCCGACGCTCAACGTTTTGATAAACTAGAAGTGTTGTACATAATTTATGCAGTTTGGTCAGCAGATTTACACGCGCGCGCTCTCTATAACTAGCCATCCCAATATTTAATTGTATGCAGGCAGTTGAAGAATTGAAGGAAAAAGAGGCAATATTGGAAAAGAAGATGTTAACAGAAGCGGAAAGAGCAAAAGAATTTGCAAAAGAGAACAACCGACGAGGTTCATCATATATTGCTTAATTTGTCAATCAGTCCTACATTTTTTTTCATATATTTACAGGTTGTGTTTGTTAATTTTCTGAAGCGGCAATGCAATGCCTGAGAAAGAAGAAACTCTATTCAGGTCATATTGAGCGTGTTCAGAGTTTTCGAATGCGCCTTCATTCTCAGGTTTGTCTGCGCAATACCATACGGCCAGTTTGCTATCTTCTTTAGAATTTTACAATCTCTACTATATATATATATTCTCATATAACCTTCTTCCTTAGAAGAAGATACTGAATCTTATATAGTTATATATCTTTATCAGGAAAAGATTCAACGTAACATATCAAACCAATACAACAGAGATATGCACAAGGTTCTAAGCAAAAAACAATGTTCTGAAACAGCAATATAAGCGAGTTGTTCAATTCTTCTTCCAATGATATATTTTGAGACAGAAATATAGGTGAGTTGAATATAAGGGAAGACAATGAAGCTACATTTATTATGAATTCTGGATAGACTGCATCAACATTACTTCAGATGTTTTATTTTGGGTTGATGCAACACACACACACAAATATGTATAGGAGGATGTGTGTAAGCACAAATTAATTATATGCTACGAAGATCTTTATGTTTGAATTGGAATGTAAACAATCTATATGATTTTGCTAGGATTTACATTTTCAGCTTATTATTAAGCAAACGTAAGTTTCTGACTTTCAACGCATTGAAATGTCCAGGCGGGGCTTTGGTGGAATGGGACTATCCTATGGACCACCATTACCATATTTACAAACTATTCAATATGCATCATTAGTTTTTAATTATGGTGTTCTGCGTTGAAGGAATGTCTCCGAGCATTCAGATTTTTTTTATACAATTAATATTTACCACGCAGTAAAGTAGTGTTTGTCTTGGAAACTAGTTTACTGTTTTGCCATTTCAATATGAATTACAAAGGGCGTGTGAGGGAATGCAAAGTAGGAAAATACTACCCATTTCAATAAGGAGAAGGAGGTGAAGTGAGAAGATAGTCTTTTATGTAAAGTTTTTTATCTTCTACAGAAGACAGAAAAAAAAATTCAGTTTTATATTATAAAGTCGATCTTTCCTCTTCCATGTAATTTGCACCTTGAAAAACACAAGACCAAAAACTTTTTCAAACCAAACACTACATTTTTTTAATCATTTCATCTTCCCTTCTCGCCAACTTTCTCTATATGTTTCTTTTCTTCCATTTCTCTTCTTGCCTATTTCATTTATACTTGTTGAGGGAGAGAAAAGGTGAATTTTAAGGTTTTAATTACCAAAACTCTAGTTTGATAACTACAATATGGTTTTCTTATTTTTTTTTATTTTTTTTTGTTTGTTTTATATATCAAATTAGAAATAATAAATCATGTCTTCAACAATATTATGGTTTTGATAATCTTGCTTTGCATGCCTCCCTTATTTTCCTTTGATCCATGTAAATCTCTTGAATCATTCTATTTATTTTCCTTTGATCCATGTAAAATCTCTTGAATCATTCTATACTTATTCATGTGACTTCTCCTCTAGCAGTAGTTTCCTTTTTACTTTTCTATGCATTGCTTGTTTGTTCACTATCCATTGTGCTCCTGTTGTGGTAATAGACCTTTATATAAACTTGTCAGATTATAATCCATGTTGGTTATTTTCAAAATAATGGGATTTTGATTAATTGTTTTGGAAGGAGGAGGAAGAGGAGATGAGATGTTAGTCCCACATCTTGAAATAAAGTGTCATATATTCATTTAAATATAGAATTTTCAAGAAGAGGTTCGGTCATTTGGCCGTCTAATAAATTTCTCTTGGGTTATCTTATACAAAGGCATGGAGAAATTCTGCATACTCAGCCTATCAAATATTTTCAACAGTTTTTAGATAATAACTAGTGAGTAGCCCGTGCTTCGCACACGGGCATTGTTATACTGTGGAAAGTTGGATCAGAACTCGTGGCAGAGGATATTCGTAGGTTAAAAATCAACCATGTTGACATAAGCTATCTACTATGATTTATCTTGACTTTAGGTTTCAATTTAATGAGCTTAAGATATAATGGATAGTCTCTGGATGTTTTAATATTTTTATGTGATCCAACATGAATGAAAGACTGCGACTACTGATCCATTACTATAATCTAATAACACGATACTAATATTTCCATTCCAGTAACAATATATGTAACGATTGCCCGTGTGCGTAGCACGGGCCTCATATAATTTGCATATAATTACATGTTCACCGGAGGATTGAAAAAAACAAAGTAATAAGTGAAAGCCTTTACTAACAAAGCATGTATTTTAAGAACCTGGAAAAAGAAAATTATAAAACAGGAAGTGTTGCAGTTTTAAAAAAAGGAAAAGAAAACGTAGTATGTAGGCAGAATGGAGAAAGCACAAAATACAGCTGGACATAAAGTTTTATTAGATTGAAACAAACACAAAGATCTAGTGAACGGAGTGATGGATCTTGTAGCAGAGTACTATGAAGCAGGGCAGATGGTGAGTTAAGCAGAGCCTCAATCTTCCTTCTGACTCTTTGATTGCTTCTTACCAATACAGTCAACGTTTTCCACTGACTATTGGTAACCCTGGAACAAATAATAAAGAAGGAAGTTTAACTTAGCGGTCCGAACAAAAATACTTTGCAAACCTGATAGCTGAATAAAAAACAACGGGACGGAATGAATGCTTCGATTCAAACTCTTACATAAATTCCAAGTTAGCAGGTCATATTGTTTTTCTTTTAGAGTTTTGAGCATCAGGCTGTACTGATGAAACAACAGCTGGAAGATGGACCGAACTTGATACATGTCCCAAGCGAGCAAGCAAAAAACGTGTATCAGAGAAAGAGTAGTAACTGGCAAATAATAACTTGTCAACGAAAAAGAAAAAAACAGAGAGAGAAGGTATCAGTTAACCTTTGTATGCAGAGCTGTTGATTGTGTCTTTAAATTTTTATTTACTGATTGACATATTTGATAGGTTGGTATTTGGTAGGCACGTCAGACAACGTGGAGTACCATATAGCCAGTTAGACAAATTTGCTATTAGTAGAATCAACATCTTTGCAGGAACAATATAAACTGTTGCAAAGTCGAAAGTACGGTCCTTTGTTTTTATATTTAATAACAGCAGAACAGTTTAAAAAATGGCGCATGCATCAGCAACTGGGTAGAATAATAGTACAAAATTCTGGATACCAACTGTGTCCACATTGAACCAAAAGATCAGAATGTACATTCATAAGTAAATATGTTTGATACTGCGGAATAAAAAATTAAAAGCAGCGAACAGAGGGCAACTGCTGCAGGGTTAAAAAAGTTAACTACACTGTACATGAAATCATAAACTGCTGAGTACTAATTTTTTTGCTTTTTCTCACGAAGCTTGATACCGGGGGCTGCTGCAGCACATTGGTCCATATCATCATCCTGTGTAGGGAAGACAGTTGTTTAACTTTGTTAGTAAGAAACAGTTAGGAGTAGAAACAGGTATGCAGATGAAGTTAACACATGAGGAGAGAGGATATTGTGGAAAGGTATTACACTTCAAAATATAGACATGTGTAAGTACAACAACCATGCATATTTTGGCAGTGACACAGACAGGTATTGGTAGGTAGTAAAAAAACACAGAGAATGATGTACAGTGGGAAGTAAGTCTTCACAGTTAGTAGATGTTTAATACTGAAGAGGAATAATAAGTGGATCAGGGAAGAAGTCAAAAAATAAGTACATGCACTGCATTTCGTCCTCGTACTGTCTTTCTGGGCAGCGGCAGATTCGAAGTCCGTTTTGGCGGATGGTCCATGGTGACGTCGTCCTAACAGTCAAAACAATCTGTCACCGATATGCAACAAACTGAGTGTGGACAACACAGCGGCTAAGAGTATAATGA
Source organism: Allium fistulosum (assembly GCA_030737815.1). Lineage (NCBI taxonomy): Eukaryota > Viridiplantae > Streptophyta > Magnoliopsida > Asparagales > Amaryllidaceae > Allium > Allium fistulosum. The sequence continues at coordinate 675,180,072 of CM060907.1, read as the reverse complement.
AACCTGAGCAATCTGTTTTTTCCCTTTGACGTCTAAGTTGGAATGTATGGTAGGGTTAACCGTATTTGAGATGCAATCTAGGGTAGAACTTTGATCGCTAGATGGAGTTAACTGTAAAGTTAAAGAAATATGTAAGAACATAAAACGCAAGGAACAGTGAGAAGGTGAGTGCATAAATTAGAAATTAATGGACTGCTGAATTTGATAACGTACCGTCTCTTTTATTGCGACGTTTTTTGTAATTTTCCTAGCCGTGAGGTAAGCGTCTGGATTATTGATCTCATAATTACTTGGTCTAAATTCAAATATCGCTTCAGATCCCGCGATGTGATGGAAAATATTTTCAATTTTTTGTACCCCATTTTCCTGCATTATTTAGTAGTTGAAGTAGGGGGACAATGTTTGGACGTAATGTAGTTAACGGTGTTATTGTCAATGTACTCGTGCACACGTGGACCACAGGGGCGTGTGCATGAGATGTCATTTGTACATTCAGTGGATAAAAACAACACAGTAGCAAAATGTACGAAGATGTTTTTCATACCGAACGGAGAATGGCAAGCATGTCTTCAACTTTGTGTCCTAGTATCCATTCAGCTTCCTTGTCAAAAGCGGTAATAGTAGTGGATGTAGAGGAATCTAGTATGTCTACAGTTAGGCGGTACCTGAGGAACAAATTTTCTGGCGAAAGTAAGTAATGTCGGAAAAAATTTGATCAAAGAATTCGTCAACTGTTACCTGTTTACGGGCTGGGCAGCCATACGGTGGCATCCGGAGCAGAAATAGTTTGTTCCCTCAAAGTGAACCATTGATTTGCATAGTGCACATGAAAGATAGCTCCAAGTTGAACTTTTCAACTTGACAATAGTTGCGGGCACGACATATATTTTACCCTTAATAAAATGGTTGTGGAAAGAAGTTATTACTCATATCGGCATACATGTTTGAGTCAAAAAATGCAAACATTGAACATAAGTAGGCAAGTAGATTATGGTTATTTTTTTGATTTTGTGTTCTGTATACTGGTAAATGCGTAGACTACAAACAGCATGGAAATGATAGGGTGAAAAAATATTATTATATATTAGTAGAACGGGATGCATGGGGTGGTCAAATGTTATGGTTAAGCGCGTAGTAGGTTGAACATCAACGTACCTGACAGTTTGCAGACCTAACATCATTCAGTACCTGGGTTAGCGTAGTGGTAATTCTGTCTAACACAGTAGCACGTTTAGAAGCAGAGTGGTCTATGAATTCAATTTTTTTTCCATCATCGTGGTTGGATCTACACGGTGTAAATAAAACGTGGCAAATTAAATCAAAGAGTCGAACATGTAATTTATGCGTAGAAAACATACCTGCTTTTGCCGGCAGTTAGTTCAGGTAAATCAATGTCCAGATATACCTTCGTAGCTTTGGTAGAATTAAATGTAAACGCACCTGGCAAAGAAAAAATTGAATTAAAGAACAGTGGTTTTGTGCTGCTGGAAAGCAATTACAGTGAGCAGTAACATACGACCATATGTTGCAACCGTCAGGGAAGTGACAACAACTGTAGGTGGGTGCTCAAACTTGTCTACCACGGATTGGTCTATCAAATCCCGTTGACTCCCCCAAAGTGACACAACACTTGTATTTCCACTACGGGGTGAATAAAATTAGTACATCGGTGGAGTTGTTAAAAAAATAATAATAAAATGGTCGAACCTATTGCTTTCCACATGCAACTCTCGTTTCAGGGTCTGTGTTCCGCTTTTAGAAGTTACGGCAAACACATTAGTCACGGCACACAGTAGGCCACCCAAATCTGTAATACATCACAAGTTTACGTCATGACCAAAAAATATTATTTAACGCAAACATATGGTAGTTTTGGAGGGGAATAAAAGTACCTGTAAGATTATCTATACGGCACAGTCGGGTTATAAGTGTGTTTTCATCAGCAAATGCAAACTTATAACGTGGTATTGTATCCACTGCATCTGCTACCTTGACCGCCCGAGTATCAGTTCGTAGTACTATTACCCAGTCGTCATGTACAGTTCTGTACGTTGTTTCCGCTTTTTGGACATTGAACCGGGTTATATCGTACACCGAAGGTTCTTCAAACACCCTTTCAAACTGACGCAGTATATGTTTTCGAACTGATGCCACCTTCTCATTTCCCTGTCCCAGTTAAAAAGTAGTTTCAGTTAGAGGAGGTAGGTTGTGATAAGTGGATTAATACCCCTGGCGATGTAGAGAAACAGATGGACGTTGTAGATTGCGAAGTTGCATTATAGTATACAGTGTGTTGTGGGGAGTAGGGACGGTGCGTTATAAGATAAAGGACGGGTCGTCTCTGTTACGTACCAACTGTTCAAGGACCCCAAATCAAGTTTTGGTAAATGGTAATGTAAAGACGTAAAGTACATATATGGCAGCAAATGGTTATGGGGTCACCTTACAACCGTACAGTAGACAGTTCCCAGTGTGGATATGGAAGGTCAGAAAACATATTGATTTATATACATGCGCAGTAAAATGAGTATCAGTGCAGTACTGTTGAACAGAGGCAGCACGAGTGGGGTACGAAGTGAAGTGTGGTGAACATGTTTACCACTCCTACTGCATATGCGATTTAATGTGTTTACTTATGTGCACAAATTTCCTATGGGTGATAGGACGGAAAAAAAGCATACAAGCCGAGCAAATAACAACAGTAAATAGTACAGTACCTCGCTGTCGATAAACTGCATGTTTAATGCGTAAACTTCGTTTGTTCCCTGACTGATTAATTTCCATAGCCTGGCCACTCGGACACGAACGGTATTCCAGTTTGTACCAAACACCAGTTCCGAAAGCAACATGTTGTTTCCATCCATTTCAGAAAGTAAGTTGGGAGGAAAGGTAGAAGTTGCTGGAAGTCTATGAAATGGAGGAAGAGAAGTGCACTATCTTAATGAAAACGTATTTGCAACAGGAACGTGGTTAAACTGTCTGTGCACGTAACACAACAGTTCACTGTTTTTTCGGATGTGAGTATTTTTGCCTTATTATATTTTGTGAGTAACCACCCATTGGAAACGGAAAGTAAGAATGTGACAGGTATTAATTTTTGTGCAGTTTCCAGCGTTCATTAGCAGCAAAACGTTTAGGTGACACATATTTTGAATACTGTTCTGATCGTGGTGGGGACAGTGCAGCAGTTATTTTTAGTGGCAACAATATCGCGGATTTTCATGTATTAAGAAAAATAAGATGTTTGAGACAATAAAATGTTTTTCTTTTAGAGTTATGAGCATCAGGCTGTACTGATGAGACAACTGCTGGCAGATGGACCGAACTTGATACATGTCTCAAGCGAGCAAGCTAAAAACGTGCATCCGATAAAGAGTAGTAACTGGCAAATAATAACTTGTCAATGAAAAAGAAAAACACAGAGAGAGAGAAAGTAGCAGCTAACTTTTGTATGCAGAGCACATAATTGTGTATCTTTAAATTTTTATTTATTGATTGACATACCTGATAGGTTGGTATTTGGTAGGCACGTCAGACAACATGTAGTACCATAGAAAAACTAACTTGTCCATGCGAAAGCAGTATGAATAATTAGTATCATTTTTAATTCTAACAGAGAACGTAAAAGGTTAGAAATCATCTTTGAAATAAAACTGCAACAGATGTATTGATGTAATACCCTGTTTAATGCACATCAGACAATGTTGAACTTTGGGTTATCAAATTTCATTCATTAGTTTGTAGACCGCTGGAAGAAGACAATCTAGTAGAAAATAGCACAAACGCACTTACAAATAAGAATATATGTATAGAGGATAAACAAATGCGCTTGCAAAGAATCTATTATATATGTATAGCAGAGAATATATATTGTCAGACATAGCTCAATTTTGGAACAGTTTGCTTTATCTACAATAGTATGTGAATCTTAGTGTACTGAAGTAATTAGCAAACTTATAATTAAAAGAGAATGACTGAATAAGATCCCCCATGGGTAGATCTCATGCATTACGACAGGAAGTTAAAAAGGTCAACAGATTTCTAATTGGATTTGCTGGTTATAACAGTAACAGAAGCAGAACACATAGTTAGGCATATTTGCAGTAGTTATTCTTTGGGTATCTTCATGCATCCGTGTGGTTTTCACCTTTACAAGTTTAGAGTTACAGGTTAAAGCACTTCACGTTTTCCCAACTGAGATGACCTCATTATTCATAATATCTAATGTTAATACTAAATTAGTAATAATTTACTAAATTTGAACAGTCTACATGACATTAATGCAGTGTGAAACAGTACAGTACTTAACGGCAGTGAAACATATTCAGAGGAGAGCCAAACATGGGAAATGGTTGGTACAAACTAATTACGGTTGGTAAGTATTTGAAGTAATTAAAAAGCACGTTGTTAGTACAAAGATCTAATTCCAGAAAGTACAGAAAAAAGGTAGAACGTTGTATAAAAAATGCAGGTGGTAAAGGTTAGCCAGTGTTGGACTTTGAAAACTTTGAACTGTCCTCCTGTCGTCATTCTACACAATTAGCGCGGTTTTACAGGTACGAATGTTGTCAACTCGTCAACCATACTGCAAAGAAAACTATGACGCTAGTTAGAAACGTATATAATCAAAACTGCATAGGTCATCAACAAAACTGATTGTACAGTCAACTGAAATATTTTATGTATGCATGTATTTCTAAGCAGGTCCAGGCCGTAATTGGTATAGCGAAAGTGATTGGAGGTATGGCAGGACAATGATACAAAGATTTAAAATTACAGCTAACTGAAACACGAAGGTGAACATAAGTACACAGTGATAATGGAATCACTGATACACATTGTGTGGTAGACACATTGTGTGGTAGATTGGCATTATCAGCCCAGTATATCAGGTGCAAATCCGGCCAGCAAACAGAGCATGCCAGTAGTGCAATATATTTTGTGACGGCAGTGATATTACAGTGGCACTGCTGCAATTTTCTTTTTAGGAAAGGTGTTGGTGTAGTAATTTAAAAAAAGTGCTAATAAGACATAAACATATGCACATAGTTATCACAGGTAGTGGTTGATCAGTCAAAAAACTGTAGACTCACTGAACAGTACATAGATTTTAAAGTGCGCATTAAAGTGATGTCTGCTACCAAATTACCTTATACCATTATCAGACTTACACAACGTCAGTTAGAAATCACGAACGGGTTTGTCTGCGCCTTCCATACCTGTATAATTTGCTGTAAGCGATCATAAAAAACGGTACTTTAAAATTACGAATGACGGAAAAAAAAATCATACCAGAAATATTTCTGAAGACTTCCCTGTATACAACGTTCTGCGTGTAATTATGGAAACCCGGTTTAGTAGTCCCAAGCAATATCTTCAACCCGGACATAGACGTCGTTCTAGACAGTGCTACGTACAGCTGTCCATGTGTAAAAACCGGCCTTGGCAAATAAATTCCAACCTGTTCCAAAGTTTGACCCTGGCTTTTGTTAATTGTCATTGCAAAACAAACTTTGATAGGGAATTGTCGTCGACGCAGAACAAACGGCCACTTCGTGTCATCGGAGGTTAAAACTATTCTAGAAATCAATACTTTCCTACCCACATTCTTACCCGTTACAATCTCAGCTTCAATAACCTTCGTTGACAGTTGCGCAACGATTAATCTCGTTCCATTGCATAAACCCAGACTCTGGTTAAGATTCCTCATCAACATTATTGGCACACCCACCTTTAAACGTAACTCATGGTTCGGTAGGCCTGAAAGTTTTAACGTGTTTAAAAATTCAGTAGGATACAGTAGATGTTGTTCTTCGGTTGCATCAGACACAGGGCTGATTGTATCTGCACTGTAATAAGTTTGCATGGTACCACTTATGAGATCTATTGCATATGAATTAATTTCTTCAACGCAATCGTTTGTTGGAGCAAGAATACACCTTTCTTGCAAATAGGACTTGTTTAATATATTTGTTTCCAAATCAGGATACGTGATTTCCACCATTGCATGAATGGCATTATCTGCATCTGGTATAAGATATTCATCGGGTATCTGAATCCACGTAGGTTCTTCACCCACATCTAAGGACATAGACCTCACCTTCCCTTCGCCCACGTTCAATATCCAGGTAGAAAACGATGACAGTTTCGATCTTTCATCATCTGATAAGCTGTTATTTTTCAATCTCATGTTAATTGTTAGAGTGAAGACTTTGCACTGTTGCCACAGCGGTGAAAAACTTATAGCAGAGCGTACAATCATCTCTCTAGTGCCTTTACGAACTACAGGCAGTGTCTGCCTGAAATCTCCACCCAGTACAACCGTTTTTCCTCCAAAAATTTGGCCAGAATCAGTGTTCGAGTCGGAGGAGGCGATATCTGACAACGACTTCTCAAAGGCCTCAAGTGCATTTCGGTGAACCATCGGAGCCTCATCCCAAATAATCAAATCCGTACGCCTAAGTAAATCAGCCAAACATGACTGTTTGGAGATATTGCAGGTTGACATGTCATCAAGGTTCATAGGAATTTTGAACTTCGAATGTGCAGTTCGTCCTCCGGGAAGCAAAAGCGATGCAATGCCAGAAGATGCTACCGCCAACACAATTCTACTTTCCGCCCGCATAGTGCAGGCTAAAGTATTCCATAAAAACGTCTTTCCTGTCCCTCCACTTCCGTAAACAAAGTAAAAACCACCTGTACGGTTACGAACAGAGTGAACTATGGCGTCAAAAACCATTTTCTGCTCTGAATTTAATAATGGCACCGACTGTTGTGATTCCATGCGTAGTAAATCGCAATCATAGTCCACTTCGTCATCTACAAGCGTGTTATCTACCGAATGAAAATTTGCAAGGTCAACTTCCGTTACCGACCAAAACTCTGTCAACGATCTATTGTTTCTGAGCATAATCTTCTCCAAAGCTATTAGTGCGTCTGATCTGACCCTATTCGAACACATCTCCTGTGAATGACAACCATTCCTGCGTGCGTACCTCCATTCCATATCCTCGCCACACTTCTCCCAATGTTTATCCCAAAGTTGCTTCGCATTTGAAACCTCACAAAAACACAACAATGTTGCAAACAGTTCTCGCATACAGTTCGGAGAAGCCCATGAAGCAGCTTCGGTCAATGCCTCGTCCCACTCATTGTCATCGTCTAACAAACCCCGTGCAAGGCATGCATCTTTGAAGGTGTTGAAAACAACACCATTTACTGATCTGATGTCTTCGTAGCATGTAGGGCCACGAACAATATTTAAAAGCATACGCATATAAAACCTCTCCCCTGACGTAGGATGTGCATAATAAATCCGACCTATACACTCTCCTTTCTGTCTCATCCTCCACTCCTTAGTGGACTTATCCCATACCCACTTAGTAGGGAAATCGACATATGTAAGTTGGCGAGCTGCGTGACACATTCTGTTGGTCCCCAACCACTGAGTGAACATAGTTTTGCAAGGATTATGCCTGCCTTGTACGTCATTCAAATGGTCTGTTTCATCAAAATACACAGTTTGCTCCCCCGGTAAATGAAACATTAACCTCTCCACCGCCGGAGTGCGGTACTGAACATCAAACTCAAAAATTCGCCACGAAGCTTCTGAAGCTGAAATATATCTGCAGTCCAAATAGGTTTTTACCTCATCAACTTCCTGAACTAACGTGCATTCTTTGTTTACACTATCTTCAATAACAACAGTTGCTCTGTCATGCCCCTTGTTGATGTACTTAAATAGGTATTTGACAGACCTTGATCTGTTGCATATCTCTACATTGATATGTGCTTGATATTTGACAACTAAATCAACATTATGAGGTATAACCCACCCATTGTCCTGAACAAACCCATTTGACGTCTCGGTTGACATCCCATTGTTGCGTCGTCTGTACATAGGAAATCCAAATTTGTCAAAACTGGTTTCACCCCTATACTGTTTAGGGTAATGCTTGGAGCAACTACCTTCCACCATGCAAGCACATCCAGGATTTGCGTAACCGCATGGACCGTGAATCATGTACTGACACACCGACTGATAAGCAAATGGATCCGCATGTTTATCTGGTATCTCAGCGCTAACCACTGCATCAACTTGGCCAACAGTGTTTGGTCTCTGATCGCCAAACACAAATATAAGAATATGAGCATGCGGTAGTCCCCTTTTTTGGAATTCAATTGTGTAAACAACTGGGGAAAAAAATAGAAACAAAGTATAAGCTAAGTCGTTGAAAGATGATTTAAACAACGTGTGAAAACAGAAAGATGTTGTCAAACTTACGTGCTTTGACTTTTCCAAAATGACATTCCGTCTTTATGTCGCGCAATAGCTCCATAAGCTTCAGGTGGAAAACACGGGAAACAATGTCCGGTCTATCCTCCGCTTTCTGACCGGGGATGTTCAGTAAAGCCATTTCAATCTCAGGCCACTTCGGGTTGCACGTAAACGTTACAAAAAAATCCGGTGATCCCGCCCACCGACATATGGCCATAGCATCTTGATAGTTCTGCACCATGTACCTCGGACCTCCTGTGAAAGAGGAGGGTAGAACAATTTTTCTTCCTATCGCGCGTGCACTCGTGTCACCAGCTGTAATAGCATCTTGCAGACCCTTGTACAGTTCGCATCGTAATGTACTTTGGTTATTGTTTACCCACGATAGCCTGTCTTCTTCGATACAGGTGTAACTGTCTACAATGAACTGGTGGAACAGCCTACCACCCCACAACAGAACGGATCCATCTTCTACTCTGCGCTGAATAGCATACGCGTAATATTCCCGCATTGTCACAGTCGTTCTTTTAGTTTCTAAAGGTACATCAAACTCCCTATACTGTATACCACTCCTGAAACCATCCTCACCATAAGGAAATAAAAGCGGATATTGCATGGACATAAAAGAAGGGTGCTTTTCACTAATCCTTTTCAGTACCCCATTCCGATCCTCAATCACAATATCACGACAGCCACACGAATCTGCGTTTGAGTTATCAATCAATGCTGCAATCTCCGATGAAGTTGGTAAGTTGTACTGCCGTCCATCCCTACAACGTCTCTCCAGCAGTCTGACGGTAATAGGCTGGTATTCCAACGCATGAAATCTTTCTCTAGCCATTCTAAACACTTTGGCCAACTCGCTACACTGGTTGAACATGCATATTAATCTGCTGACAATACCCACATTTAAATTTTCCGCCACACTTTCCCCGCACACCGAAACCCGATTACTGACTTCATTACTGGTGTCATAGAAATACAACTGAGCAAATTTTGGTTTACCAGTCGATGGAAGAAGCGAGCCAATTCGATGGTGATTTTGACCATTCAGTCTGAAAACATACGGGCCACGACTGTTGTTAATGGAGCTATCAACATTCCCACCCATTGAGGTGAAAGCAAAAATAGAATTGTAAACTCGTATGTGTCGTCGAAATTCTTTTGAAACAGATCCTCCACTGTAGTTCAGAAGGTCCATTAAATAACTGGGGGCTGGCTGGTAGGCTGGAAGTTGAACCTTTCCCTTCTGACAGCATATGGAAAATTTAGGGTTTGAATTTGTACTCCCCTTTTTTACTCTTTCTTCAAACCAAAGCATTGCTCCGCAGTAAGAACATGAGCATGTTGGTGGGCTAAAACTGTGTGCAGAAAACATTCTACCTGCATATTTCGCCGAAAAAAAAATGAAAATGTTTGAACAGTCAATGCATTTTACAGTATCCAAGTAATTGTACGTTACATACGCCGCACGTTATTGCCAACTACAGAAAGACGGGTTAATTCTGTTGCATCAGAAACAGGTATGCCGTTCCCTCGTCGAGATAAGTGAAATGATGCCGGCAGCGAGTGGGGGGGACACACTATTAGCTGGTGGTTTTCTGCAGCAACATATAGCAGTGGTAAGAACGTTGAAAACATGGAATAACATGCAACTGACGTACTGTGCGTGAGATGTTTGGTACTCTGCCAATGTCACGCAGCAGTAGAAGAATAAAATCAGCCTTACCCGTAGCTGCTGTCCTCATTTTTCTGTGCCTCAGTTTTTGAAGTCTGCTATGCCGATTTATCTGACAGACTGCATTCAGAAAACATGAATTTAGTAACGGTCATGTGTAGTACGCACAGCGGGGTTAAAAAAATGGTAGTTATAGGATACTAACTCTGTCGACGGCAAGATCGGTCGACAGAAATTAGTTTGATAGCTTCATCCTCATGACGTCGACAAAGAAAGTCGGAGAAATTATGCAGGGACATGTCTGCGAAATCATGACAGCAGTTGCTGCACCTCATCCATTTGGTTGTATGATATTTTTTTGCCCGTTTCCATCTCAGTAGGAGTCTGCATCTAACTCTAGCAGTTTTGCACATCTGGGTATACAAATTAATCCAGCCTCAGGACAAACAGAGTAACGTCGATATGACAGGGTGCAGAAATTAAATAAACAGTACTGTAGTTGCAGACGGTAAAAGGGTGTGCTGGAAGATGGTAGGAAAAGCATGCGTACCGACTGCTGACATTCACGCGTGTGCACCATGCTACTGGATGGCAGAAAAAATTACCAGTCAGCCGTCCGTAGTCGGGCGATAAATAAACGACAACCCCTGAAACGGTCACACAGTTTGCAGTAAGGCGCCAATTTCATAAACCAAGAGTTCACCATAGCACATGTGGAAGAGCTTCACCGGTTGAATGGAAAAATTGAGCCGTCAGTACTACGTATAAGCAATCAAGTAATTCATAAAAACAATATTTTTATTTCAGCTAAAAGTTTTATGAGCTAAAGCTAAGCAACATGCATTCATATACGACATCGATTCATACACTTGTGTGATTGTTTGTTATGAAACAAAGACTGTTCAGACGTTCATAATCTGCAAATAAGATCTATCATAATCAGCACGAGTGATTATCTCATAAAGTATTAATCAAAGATACAAAGTTAATTGTCAATAATTTTTTTCCAGTTTAATGGCCCAAGAGCTTCATTTTCGTTGGTGTATGTAGATAACATTTATGAGCCCGTGAACATATACATGTTGTATGCATTAGTCAGAAGCTCATGAAACTGGAGTAAAAATCCAACATAAGTAGAAGGTATACATTCATTGATAAATTCAAGATTATAAAAGCACACAAATTTTACACACTGTGTTTATGGTCGTTTAGTAAGAAAATTGTTTTTATTCTTATCTTGTTGAACCTGGACTTTGTTGAGTTTGGCTTATGCCTAGCAGATCCATATAAGTACTTAGCAAATGATCTGAAATCATTTATTAACAAAATTATAATATCAACATCAACTATTAATAATTGCTAACAAAACAATAAATTTATTATCCAACTACCGGAAGAGAAGTGAATTAAGTACTGTAGGATATAAGAAGAGAATTTAAATCTTTGCAGTTCGGTAAACATATAAAATGCAGTGAGTGTTAGGAGGTTGTTTTTGTGGAGATGGGTTATATTTAGCTACTTTTGCGCATACTTGGGATTATATTTGATCACTACAGTACAAGGAAGCATGTATGCGTAATGGATATTTGATTACTGCAGAATCCTGATATTGTAGTATATGTTGGAAGAGCGTTTAAAAGTTAAAATCAATCTATGTTTTTAGAGGATGGACCAGTGACTATAGGTTTTATGTTTTTACAAAATCAATCAGACAACATAAAACCTGGATACATCCGCCGGGAAGCACGCAATTAAAACATGCAAAAAAAATTGAAACTTCAATCACCATCCAATATGTGTTGTACTACCGTACGTACAACAACAAATGATACAATGTTGCTATAAACATCTTTAATGTTTCATCAGGTTGATTCGGAATCAGATGTTCCTCTTGATTAATTAGTATTTGGTAAATCAACAACATGTATTGACATATTGTAATGATAAACTTAATTGCTGGTAAAATAATCCATATATTAATACACCTTCTATGCTCATATTTGTACTGAAACACCAAGCACAGAAGATGGGTGTGGCATAACTTCAATTAAAAATATGAATTGTTAAACATCTTTGTAAACGTGTTTACTGTCATATTTGCACTCGAACAACTCTCATACACCAAGTGCGTAATGTGGGAGGGGTTGGTCTTAATTAAAAAACATGATCTGTTAACATTTGCATAAACAGGTTTACCGTCAATATGAATCATAAAAATAGTAAAAAAATTCATGTATATTCAACAACATGGTTATCAGCAATCGTCACGAAGCCAGCAGGAATAAAAAAGAGCCATAATGCAACATCTATTTATGCAATCAGGGAATGAAACAGTAGTAATCAAAGCAGGTTGACTGTACCTTCAACTCGTATACCAGCGTGTTGGAAATACACTCGTGCAATAACCAGTGTAGCTTCTGCTTACAGAGAAAAATCGTGGGCTGCCTGCAAACGTAAACACTGACTGTTAAAGAAGGATGTAACCGGTGCAGTCGGGGGATAATGTAAGTAATGCTGTTGATCCTTGTCGACAGGTAGCAAAATCGTTAATGTAAGTATGAATCCAAAAAATGATTTAAAAATTTCAGGTATGTGCAACAAAAAGTTTATCAGAAGTCAGCAGGACGCAAACACGAAAAGAAGAGGCCGTCATGCTACATCCATTTTTGCAGTCAGCAGAGGAAACAGTAGTAAGCCAATATGAATCAGTCATGTCTAAAAGCATGTTGTACACACTTTAACAGACGGTACGCAAATATAAGTCATCAAAATCGTGGGATCAGAAGTGTTCAGCATAAGTCAAAATGAATGGCTTTTTTTCTTATAGCCTAAATCATTTGGAAAACAGCAAGCATTACCGGAGATTAAAAAGAATATGCTAAGTGAACAGAAATGAACATCTTCTCAAAATCGACAGTTTTACGCATTATTCGAACATATAAGAATGGGTATAAATTTTGCAGTAGGAGACAGAGGGAAAGATTTACTGAAAATGAAAATGGGGTACAAATGTTACCTGCGTTGGAGCCATAATGCAACATCTATTTATGCAATCAGGGAATGAAACAGTAGTAATCAAAGCAGGTTGACTGTACCTTCAACTCGTATACCAGCGTGTTGGAAATACACTCGTGCAATAACCAGTGTAGCTTCTGCTTACAGAGAAAAATCGTGGGCTGCCTGCAAACGTAAACACTGACTGTTAAAGAAGGATGTAACCGGTGCAGTCGGGGGATAATGTAAGTAATGCTGTTGATCCTTGTCGACAGGTAGCAAAATCGTTAATGTAAGTATGAATCCAAAAAATGATTTAAAAATTTCAGGTATGTGCAACAAAAAGTTTATCAGAAGTCAGCAGGACGCAAACACGAAAAGAAGAGGCCGTCATGCTACATCCATTTTTGCAGTCAGCAGAGGAAACAGTAGTAAGCCAATATGAATCAGTCATGTCTAAAAGCATGTTGTACACACTTTAACAGACGGTACGCAAATATAAGTCATCAAAATCGTGGGATCAGAAGTGTTCAGCATAAGTCAAAATGAATGGTTCTTTTTCTTATAGCCTAAATCATTTGGAAAACAGCAAGCATTACCGGAGATTAAAAAGAATATGCTAAGTGAACAGAAATGAACATCTTCTCAAAATCGACAGTTTTACGCATTATTCGAACATATAAGAATGGGTATAAATTTTGCAGTAGGAGACAGAGGGAAAGATTTACTGAAAATGAAAATGGGGTACAAATGTTACCTGCGTTGGAATGCAGTGGTTGTTTATCGGTCATGGAGAAGATGAAGCAGCTTCGTGTTAAGCAGTTCAGGTGTAGATAGTTTTTTTTTTTTGGAAAAAAAAAACACATATCAGTAAGTAAGCATTTATGATTTGTATACAGCATAGTACAGTTAAATCTAAGTTGTACAGTGCGGAGATGAGGAATAACAAAGAAAAGGTACGGAAATATAATGTATCTGACTTAAACTTATGCCATACAGTTATGCACCAGTTTTTCTACCATCTATGAAGCATCAGTTGTTGTACAGTCGGTTATGTGTATGGAAGACTGCCAAATCTGAAATTAACAATGCAACAATGGACACCATTAAAATAAGCTGAAAACAAAAGACGGAATGAAATATGATAAAATGAGCGATTTATAGAACAGATAAATCGTGAATTAATCTGAGATAAATCGTGAATTAATCTGAGTAGTAAAGGGGCGAATATTGTTGAATAGCATGGGGAATATGTCTAAAATTAAAGCAGTGAACTAATAATACACTTCATCACAAAGATCCAGCGTATAATTTTTCAATTACACAGAATAATGTATTAAACTGATGAGTCATTAATTTGGAGAAGGTGAAGCAGATTCGTGTTGGACATGGACATGGTAAAGAGAAAATACCGTATCTGAGGCAAACGGGTGAGCTGTGAGAATAGGCGACGATTCCGTGGTTCAGAAGGGGTGGAGGCGGGAAGTTGGAAGCCGCAATTTAGTCGAGGAGGGTAGGGCAGGAACCGAAGAGGGACTGAAGTGTGCGGGAAGCGTGAGGGAGCGGTTGGGGATGGTGAGGTAGCGTGAGGTTAGGACGTGAGAGTGGGGGAAAATAAAAAACGCGGAAGTGAACGGAGATTTGTTATTTTGAAATGAGGAATGGGCAGCATTCCACGTAAGAAGTTAGAAGTTCCTGCTTTAATATAAAGTAATAGATTCAACTATGGAAGGTTTGAGCACCATTAACGACTTCCAATTTACGAATAAGTACCTTTCTTGACTAGAGCGATTTGATCGGGATAATTCCACTCAATGGCAAAAAACTAAAACCACCCGCCTTTTCAACCTTTAAATTTAACGCCCAAACCAACGTTTAAACTACAACGAGCCGGAAAGACAAGTCATTAGGAGATGATAACAAGAACAAACAAGATTTCTAACTATAGAGTTTTCGAATCTTGTAGCGAAAGGAAACAAACTATAATATAAAATACCAATCATTTATTTAAACCGTCATGTTGTATCGACCACATACACACAAAAAATACTAATCAAACCAAATCCATACACAAGTACAAATATATCCAACACATATTTACAATATATACATTCACATCCTCATTACATGCTCCAACATGACTCCAAGCTCCAACAACCTAGTGATATAACTAAAAAGAAAAAATTGGAGTGAGTCCATAAATTTAAGTAGATGAGTCATACCTACTCCACATATACTACAAAGATACTACTATAATATGATTAGTATCTAACGCATATATAAACACCTCTAGACTCGCTTCAAGCACTATAGATCGGTGCTATAGTCAATCTATTACATATGTAGGTACATTCTGGACAAGCCCGAGACCCTACAAGATCATACCACCGGTGGCCATCTAACGTGCAGATAAATACGTCCTAGATTAACATAAGGCCCTATAGAATAGTATTACCGTTGTCTATACAAAATTAGACTCACCCCAAGACTTCCCTCTTGCACTACTGTAACACCCTGTAACATTAACCAAAAATTTATTAAAGGAAATTAATTGATTAATACTAAAGATAAAAGTGAAATTTGAACAAACGTCATAATTTGGCTATGAAACTTTAAGCCTTACGTTTGTGGCGAAATTCAAGACAACTTTTATATATAAAGTTTCATAATCGGAATTCGTACGAAAAAGTTATTAAAGTTTAAATATTTAAAAACAGAAATAATTAAATATATATAAAGGGAAAGTGAATTTTAAATTAGGTAACTTTAATCGGTCGACACTATCATTGGGACAGGTCGACACCTAGCGATCGACTGCCCTTAATGAACCGATCAATCGGACGAACATTTTCGACTAAGATTAGCCTAGGCCGAACAGCCGGGATTTTATCATATTTAATCTAATGGTCGGAGTTGATTTTAGCATTTATAAATATGACATGAAATACTGTAATTGTTTGAGAACCCCTAATCTAACTGGTATGTCTAAACTCTCAATCTCCTCAACCATTTCTTAAAAAAAACCAAAATTTAAGAGAAAAATCAAAGATTAAGGAAGAAGTAGAGATAATCAAATTGGAGATAAATCAAACTAAGAGGGATCAATAAATCAAAGAGAGGGCGATTCAAGTCGAGATAAAAGGGAGAAAGCTCTTAAAAGGTGAGTGGGTTTATTATTAAAATATGTTGACTTACAAGTAATTGGATTTATTTATATATCTATTTGATCTGGAAATTATATGATTTAAATTTTGAGATAAAGTTTTTAATTTGAAGATTATTTATACAGTAAATAGCAATTATACAGAGGTATGATTGAAAGTCTAGATCATATGGATATAATCTCTATTCGATTTAACTTGATTAAAATGAAGAAGTTGTTTTGGATTTGAAGTGATTTCAAGATATGATTTGAATTAATTTAACTTGATTTTAATATCGCTTTTATTCATTAATCTAAGATTTAATATGTATACACCCTTCTGATTTCACCTTGGACTGATTCTGAGATGTAATACATATATAATTATGAAATTTATAAGTTGAAATTGTGTAAATGAAACTATAAACTATACATGAAAATTGTTCGAATCATAGTATGTAAAACTAGATGAAAATTGACTAAGTTGAAATAAATTAACGTTATGATTTAATTAACAAAAAAATAAAAATTTACTATTGAAACAAAATCCGACCAGTCAATGACTTACCATAGCAGGTCAACAACAAGCGGTCGACCGCTATGATAACAAGCGGTCGACAGCTATGATAACAAGCGGTCGACAGGTTAACGAATTTCAAACGTAGGTTAAACCTCGGCATATGGGTCGGGTTTATATATATATATATATATATGTATGTATGTATGTATGTATATTTATTGGTACATATAATAGTATATATGTTATATAAGTATGGGAAGTTAGTTCCCTAATTCTTGACTTTTGAATACTGGATCCAAAGGAAAAGATCCGTGCGGAGAGTACATGGGAGCTAGAGGAGAAGATCCGAGCTACCCATCCAGAATTATTTTCTGGTACGTTTCCATTTTATTTAATATGTGTATAACTGCTTTGGCACTTAGGCTTTAGCTTAGTGTACCTCATAGGTAGAGATGCTAGGAATGTTAGCGAACGCGTCATTATGACATGATTTGGATGATGGTTGCTAATGGATGTACTTATTAAATTGATCTTTGCACACATAGGCAAATATATTCAATTCATCATGCACTCACACCATCACTTGTTTTATTTTATTGAGTACATGCATATGTTTTTTGCATATGTATTGAATAGTTGCACGTACATATAGAATTGCAAGTATAAGGAATTGCATACATGTTGGATGCATGACATAAGCGCTTGCATTATAGGAGGTCAATTAGATCAGGAGGCTGCCTAATTTTTTGCATTAGTCATTGGTTCATATGCATTCCATGCCTATATGTACATATTGCATTAGAAATTTAAACTAAGAACAATGGTTGTCGCTGGTTGATGGTTAAGTAGATGGTTGTAGATATTGATTTTCATGTATACCAGTTGCATTTTTCCATCCTTGAAGATTTTGGAGACAAAATCCTTTTAGGGGATGGGAGGGAGAATGTAACACCCCGCAAAATTAACCGAAAGTGTATTGAAGGAAACTATTTATTAATAACAAAGGTAAAAGTGGAATTTGAACAAACCTCAGAATTTAGCTACGAAACTTGCACCATTATGTTTGTGGTGATTTTCTAGACAACTTTCATACATAATAATTCGTAATCGGAGTTCATATAAAAAGTTAATAAAGTTTAAATATTTAAAAACAGAAATAATTAAATATATAAAAGTAAAGTAAATTTTAAATTAGGTAACTTTAACCGGTCAACACCATAGGACTGGCTGACACCTGGCGATTGACCACCCCAATGACCCAATCGACCGATTGAACATTGTCGGCTAAGGTTAGCGTAGGCCGAAAGGCCTGAATTTTATCATATTTAATCTAACGGTCGGCGTTGATTTTATGTTATTGGACATGGATGCTTCTGGAAACACTAATTCATCTTTGAAGAGAGTCGACATTGCGGGATCCTCTCACTGGGTAAGTACGATACGTGTAGTCATTATTTGGGTAATGCAATTCCAAGGATGGTATTTTATGTGATCCTATGTTAGGAGGACTCTTAGAGATTATTAGTTTGATTCGTTGTTCATCAGTTGTCCGATCCGTTGTGGATCAGTGGTTCGATTCATTGTTCGACCCATAAGTTTAAACCTCCATAGGATGTTTTGGTTGGGCATATTTGAAACCATATTCCATAAGTTAAGGTGATCGACCCTAGTAAGTAATTCACAAACACAAGATGTACACTCTAGGTCGGGTAGAATATAAATGAAGTTGATTGCATGTGACCACCATACATTAGTAATACAATTCATTCACCAAATTTTTGTCCAACCCACTCCTTTTCTTCCCTTTTCCCCTACCACAAGCACACAGACTAGCAGGTGAATTGGCCAGCCACAGTATATGGAGGATGGAGCTAAGCGCTGAAGATATATAATTATTTTTAGTTACACTCCACGTACTATTTATCATATTTTATTTCAGTTAGACCTTATGTAGTTATTTTTGGAACTTTGAATGTGGACCACGTATTATTAAGACATTATCGGAGGTGTTACTTTCAATACTTATAGTTTATTTCCTTCCGTCGTGAGATATGAAAGTGTAGAATACTTTAAAATTTTATCTTAGTCTCCGTATCATGTAATGCTTTCAAACCCGATAGCTTGTACTACTTGGCATGACACGAGTCTGAAAGTCACTTTAGGTTTTGGATCGATGTATCCGGAGATGTAGGTTGTTACATTTGGTATCAGAGCCAAGTTTAAGATTCCTTAGAAGTTAGGAAATTATTGAGAGAACGTACCAAAATATTTTGTAAAAGTTTTTCAAAGGGTTTTCACACACACACATATAAAATTTTCCAAAGGGTTAACACGAAAAAACGTAATCACTTATTCTTGTTAATACTATCAATGAGAAAATTGCTAATAATTCCTAATCACGGATAGAGAGAATGAGCAATTGTTCTAGATGCTGCTCAGGTGAAGCAGCTGATATTTCGAGCGTGAACGTCCCGATCTGGTTCCATCGGTATCTGCAAGAGAGGACAAGTTGAGCTTAACCCAAATAAGGGACCTATGGAGCAAGCGCTATGTGCAATCCCTGCTAATCCACTTGTTGCTAATTTCTCCAAGCTCTGTAAGGACTTTTTGAGTTTAGGAGGGAAGCCATATGTGGGGACTGAATCTTTTGTGGACTTGAAGGCATGGATTCGTACTTGTGAGAGTATTTTTGGATTAGTTGGCTTTGGAGATGCCGTTAGGAGACAGCTTGCTTCCTAGCATTTATAAGGAGAGGCTCTAAATTGGTGGGATGTGGTACTGGCAGAAACCAATGAGGAAGAAATAACTTGGGGAAAGTTTAGGAGACATTTTGAGATGAGATTTCTTTCCGTACCAGAGCAAGGAGTACAGTCGGAGAAGTTTATACATTTACAGCAATGAGAGATGTCAATGAGAGACCATGTAAATCAGTTCAATGAGTTGGATAGTTTGGGACTAGATCTAATAAATATCCCTCACAAGAAAGCTATGAAGTTTGCAAAAGGGCCGAATCAACCTGTTTAAGGTTTGGTCCTTAGTCACGTTCCCATGAGGGAGACTTACGAGGGTTTGGTGGAAATTGCTTTGCTGAATACTATTTCCAAAGAAAAGGAGAGGAGCGAGCCTAAGAAATCAGGAGGAAAGACGTTCCAGTAGAAACAGTGCAATGGTGGAGTGAGGACCCAAGGAAAGATTAATAAGCAGGAAATCAAGTGTAGAAGATATGTAGGAAGGGGCTTATTGTGAAGGATTGCAGGGTGGACATCTCAAAGATCGAATGCTACAACTGCAATTAACTCGGGCACATGCGGAGGGAGTGTCCGACTGCACCGATGACCTCTACCCAAGTGGTTTCAACTTATGCCCTAGATGTTGTACCTAGCTCAAGTCAGTAGCGAACAAGGGGAAGAAGGTCATAATTAAAGGTGTGTTAACTTTAATTATCATATTTATTTGTTCGTACCTTTTTTGACACCGGAGCATCACACTCTTTTATTTCGAGTAGACTTATGGATGAGTTGCACTTAGACACTAGTATAGTTGCAGACTATGTAGTTGTATCAAACCTCACTGGAGGATCGGCTCATTTATCTATTATTTGTAAGGGTTTGAAATTGTATATTGTGGGAGTCGAGTTTGATCACTATGCTTTTGTCTTCTAGTTTTCTAAGTTTGGTCCGATTTTGAGTATGGATTGGATGACCATGGGTGGGGCAGTCTTAGATTGTGGTAGGAAGGTTGTTCATTTGGGTACTTATAGCGGACATAGTCTTGAAGTTTATTTTGACCTCAGAAGTTCGGTTTTGTTGATTTACCTATATTCAATAGACCAATCACATGATGAGTTAGCTTCAGTGCCAATAGTTCGAGGCTATCCATATGTCATTTTCAAAGTCACTGGTCTTCCACCCTAAAGGTAGATCGAATTTTGAATTTATCTCGAGGAGAATGCCAAACCTATTATCTTACCTTTGAGACATATGGCTCCTAAAGAAAGATGTGAGCTGAATAAGCAAGTGAATGAGTTGTTGAAGAAGGGTTTCATTAGGAGGAGTATTTCAGAGTGGGGAGTGTTGAAGCCAAAAATGGGCATCAACACCCGTTGAATCTCATGGATATCAGTAACTGAATAGAATCTAGAGAACAAAACATAAAAGTAAATGAACACAAAGATTTTATAGTGGTTCGGCAATCTTGGCCTACATCCACTTCATATTTTATTAATCTTTCACTTGATTACAATTACAATAACAGTTAGATCTGCTAGAATCCATTGATACAAGTTTTTAAGAAATAGAAATGGCAGAGCCTCCGGAGTAGGAAGAAGAATATCAAGTTCCCCTTTCTGAAGCCACGCCTACTGTATTTATAGTAGAAGATGCGCATGGATCAGGCTGAAACTTTGCAAGAAGGTTCCCAAGGTCTAGTAGAGCCCACCACATCGATAGGCCCCCATAACTCAATGATAAAAAACGATCAGTGTATGTATGGCCGATCCTTTTTCATGCCCCAATCACTGTGCGATCGATGTCAGAGGGTCCCATGTGCTTCTAGACGTTGCTCCTCAATTATGGGATCGTCCTGAGGTATAAATTGCAAGTTATGGGTCATTCTTGGTCTAAGATTGAACATACAAGAGATATACCGATTGTTATTCTGAGCCTTCCAATAACGATCGGTACATATTGATCGGCATTCCTCTTATACCCATTATGGGATGCACGATCGTTATGATATGCTCCACTTGCCTCTCCGTTGATGTCCTGAAAGCCTCACATGGATTGGCCTCACAGTTCTCAAGATATTGGTTGTTCTCTAATGATTTAAGTTATCTTCCTTGATCGTCCTCTAGTCGATCCAAACAAATCATTGATTAATCTGCAGCTTGTGTATATGAACTTCAATCAATTCCAAACTTGAAACATGACTTCACAGGGCCAGGCTAGTGACTTCATGTCAACTATACTTTGATCTGGTCTTGGTTTGAATCTGTCCGGCTATCGTCCATGGTACTAATCATACTGACTCTTCAAGCTATCGACTATCTGTTCTTAGTCGAATCTATGATATCATGGCTTCGCCAAAAGGTGGGATAACATTTGCCCTCTAAAGTACGTCTTGTGCTTAACATGACGTGCTTTGAATCCGAAAAAGTCTGAATCGCTGTAAAGAAATCCATTCAGCTTCCTGATCGATTACTATTCCTCCACCTTCTGTCTATAGTATAAATTCAAAGTCGTATCCCCTTTTCATCTACAAATTTGGTTACGAGGAATCTACAAGCCCTCATTCACTTGATCCTGCCTCAAACCCGATAGCCCTAGGTTTGTTTGCAATTTTTTATTGATTACGGAAAACTGAACTTTTAAACCTGTTTTCATGCACTCTCATACACGTGTCCACGTTGTTAGCTCCAGGTCGTGCTCATGTCCACAGGTCATAGCCAACTTTTACGATATTCCAACTATTCACTTACGTAATCGAATTTCTACGATCATTTTTCCCACTCACCACACTTTCATTTACTTCATCACCTTCCCATTCATCACCACACTTATTATTTTATTTTATCATTATTTTTTTAAATGTCCTTGACCATGGAACTGAGTGTGGTAGGTTAGGAAATGAAACGGTCATCTGAAGGCTTAATAACCGAGAGATAAAAACGATCGGCATAGGGATGGTTCGACGTGCTTGGCAGATTAGATTTGGAATGGATCGGCGGACATATTATTTAGGGATGGATCGGCACAATGGCTGGGAAGGATCAGCACATAATAGGATGGTTGGTAGATGGTCAATAAAAGGATCGGAGCACATAACGCCCAGAGATGGATCGGAATAGCTCTTGGGCATCATACGATCGGCCCAACCATTCGAAGGGGAAACGGTCAGCTAGACCTTTCAAGGCGAAAACGATCGGCATGAACCATCCCCTATATAAAGCTTGACACATAGTCATTTTCTTTACTTTACTTCCCACATTTTTTTCCTTAAGCTTAGCAATGAGATGACTTCCCTCCCCTATTTCCTGCCTAACTTCACAACAATATCGTCTTCCCCCACGCCTAGGCTTTGAATTGACATCGAGCTCTTCTCCTTTTCAGATCGCAAGTATAGGTAGAATAGTTTCAAAACTCGACGTACAATTGTTAGAATGGTGTAGCAAACCTAATGATAATCGACTTGCTTCATGAGTCTTCCCCTTTTTTCTATTTATGATCGTGTAGGATGGGGGAATAGGTCGTTTCGATGGGAGCCGATCGATTTATTAGGATAGCCAGTCGCTTTCTGGAGGAGACGAGGTATGGAGATGAAGGAATTGCAGACAATCGACGAGATTCTGGTTCGAAAATGGAGGAGTTCAAAAATGGTTCACAAACGATCGGACATGTTATCTTGGGCAAGAACTATCGGTGGGGAGGATCGTTGTTGGATAATCGGTGGGCATTGCCTTAGGAGATGATCGAGATACTCGAAACGTTCGGCCATTTTTAATATATTGGGATGATCAGACTATACAATGTCACTGCGACTCATTTACACTTGGACTTAGTGTTTTTACCCATTTAGAAGAATATAACTTATATCTTGAACATGAACTCGAACCAAATAACTAGTTCTGGTTCCTTGTACACACTTAAACCATAACATGACCATCATATGACATGACCTCCGCGACTAATAACATGCCATCTCAGAACATGTGCCATAAATGATTTAACTCCAATGTTAAAACTTATCCGCATCTCAAACAACGGTTTGATTTTCGTTGGCTAATAACTGTTCTTCGGACACATTTCTATGCCTTGCAGTCTTTTCCCGTCTTCAGTTAACCCATTATCAAAGCGATTATCACTTTATTACATAGCATATACACTCACACTGCACTAGGAGGTACAAGTTGTTTTTTTTCTAATTATGGTTTTTACTAAGTTTGATAGCAAGGGAATCTAAGTGTTCCGGATATTCCGTAATCATGCCAACCGGATCTTCCTCTCATAGGACTAACTCGGATGTAGAATCCAGTTCAACAACCGAGTGTGATAGCCTGTCACTTAGTCATAGTCTAGGGCAACCCGAAAGCTCGGGTTCTCAGCTTGATCTCTCTAAGATTGTTCCCATCTTTCTGCCGAAAGTTATCGAACTGGCACCCGACATAGAAAATGCAATCGTTCTTGAAAATCCCCCTGATTCAGTAGCTTCAAAGATCAAATAAGATGCTCTCTAGAGGATTTGCATAAGGCATGGATTCCTTTTGATGACGTATTAGTCCCGTCACAAGGCGGCAAGGCTCACAGACCTCCCGAATGGTACAAAGCATGCAATAAATTCATGTGATGGGTGGGATGCATCCCGCCATTCAATTTGTATATCCGGGAGTTTTACATTATCTAAGAATTGCTCTCGCACAACTTCATCCAAACGGCTACACGCTTCTCAATTGTACATACCTGGTATTCATGGAGTTTCTGCACCGTCCACCCATTATCGAAGACATTTGATTTCTTTTCACTTTTAAACGATAGACGGGGAGTCTATCATTCACTTTTCTTGAATCGACGAAGAAATGCCAGATCCTGATCGGCACTTGGAAAAAATTAAGTGCCTTCAAGAGCGAATGGCTCTTTGTTCGTTGTCCTCCCAGATTTGCTCGATTATGGCTAGAGAGACATAAGTGTTCCTCACTAACTTCATAAATATATAAGGAAAACATATCTAGGCTGCATTCTAACAATGTCATCCATTTTCTGGTGTCTTTACTCGCCCCAACTGCAATGTTTATGAAGAGGCAGTCTCTATTTTGAAGAATGCTTCAGCCGAAGATAGAAATATTGAACTTTTGCTCAGTGATGAACGACTTATCACTTTTGGATTGATGGAAGAGGGCCTCAGCGTGGGGCTAACCAAAACTGCCCGGGTGGTTGGGACCAGTCACAACGGTCAAAGAGATGTTCAATCCAGCCCTGTGGTGCCCCTAGTCAGCGAAGCCTGTGATTACCATTTCTGCGAAGAGGCTTTATTTTTTGACGATCAACTCATGGAGGCATTACTCAAGGAGGGAGGAGACCCACATCATGAAATCCCATTCGACGTAGAAATGGTAATCAAAGGTTCCTCTGATCCTGCTGGCGGGCCCAGTATGAAAGAAAGGATTGAGCGAGAGGAGCTCGAGAAGAGGAAGGTAAAGGGAGAACCAGTCGAACAGGTCTCAGATGAGCCGATGCCTTCCCCTCTTCAGATGATTCCTCCCGAAGGTGCGACTCCATCGGAAAATGTTCCTCACACTTCTGGTGCCGAAGATGCCCCCATCCCTCCAACTTCCAGAGATGACACCGCTTTGGTCCACACAACTGAGGGAAGTCCTTCCAAGAAAGGCCGAGGAGGCAAGGGATCGAACAGGAGGGGCTAGCAGTAGTTCAGAGGGAGCTTCTCCAAAGAAGTAAAGAAGGGACAAGAAATCTAGAGAGTGATCTTTGGACATGCAAATAGTTCAGATAGCTACATTTCCTTTTGCGGGTTGTATATTTTTGGGCATGGCCCTTAAATTTTGTTTTGTATTTTGTACAACCAGATTTCATGTGAATAAAAATTCTTCTGTACTTGTGTATGATCTCTGTATTTTCTTGTTTGAGTGTTTGAACTGCAGCATTTCTTATTTCATGTACTTGCAACTTGTTGGTTGACGAATCAAACACTAATTTAACTAATACATCTCATGAACTTTCTACGGCCATAGCCTCGGGGCATTGTGATCATGAGATGTGAGCCGCAGCGTTAGGCTATCACAATTATTCCTTGGGTATCCACATTTCTAGCCCCGGTATTCGAGTCGGTAAATGCCCTGCGTGGACAGTCGAGTCTCGTCCCTGTAGTGTCAATATTCTAACATAACCCCCAAGAAACTTAAAGTCGATCAAGGAATGGTCAACTCACATACATTATATTTTCCTCGTGCCCCTCAAGTCTGGGGCATACTTCAACGAATAAGAGAACAGGTCATGCTTACTTTAGCTTTTACACTTTGTCCCGTCGTATCATGGGATCGAATTAATAGATAACAAATGAGGTCGTGCATAATCTAGCCTTTAATAGTTTGCACTTTCTTCGCTTATTCTAAGTTAGAATTACTGGAATAGGGAATGGTTGAGACCCACTCATCGATTCATGGAATTTGCATTCTAGTTCGCATTCTGGGACCTCAAAGTCATTCTGTGAACGGTCGACTCATGCTCAATTTGTGTTCATACTTCGGTCCATGCTCCGAGGACTTCGAGTTCTTAGTCGAACCGTTTATACTCTAATCCGCACTTTGGGGACTCAAAGTACTCTAATCCGCGCTCTGGGGATTTAGAGATTTTTATTAAGTCGTTTATACTCTAGTCCGTGCTTCGGGGACTTAGAGTACTCTAATCCACGCTCTGGGGATTTAGAGATTTTTGTGAATCGTTTATACTCTAGTCCACGCTCCGGGGACTTGGAGTACTCTATTCCGCACTTCGAGGATTTAGAGTTTTTGTGAATCGTTTATACTCTAGTCCGCGCTCTGGGGACTTAGAGTACTCTAATCAGCGCTTCGAGGATTTAGAGATTTTTGTGAATCGTTTATACTCTAGTCCGCGTTTCGAGAACTTAGAGTACTCTAATCCATGCTCCGGGGATTTAGAGATTTTTGTGAATCGTTTATACTCTAGTCTGTGCTCCGGGGACTTAGAATACTCTAATCCACGCTCCAGGGATTTAGAGATTTTTGTGAATCGTTTATACTCTAGTCCACACTCCGAGGACTTAGAGTACTCTAGTCCACGCTCCGGGGACTTAGAGATTTTTGTGAATCGTTTATACTCTAATCCGCGCTCCGGGGACCTAGAGTACTCTAGTCCGCGCTCTGGGGACTTAGAGATTTTTTTGAATCGTTTATACTCTAATCCGTGCTACGGGGATTTAGAAATTTTTGTTAAGTCGTTTATACTCTAGTCCACGCTCCGGGTACTTAGAGTACTCTAATCCGAGATCCGTGGGTTTAGAGATTTTTGTGAGAGCAGTTGTATTTTCACCCATTCGATTTGTACTTCATTTACTGTGTCGAGGTAGAAGTTGTCGAATGAACGGTCGAACCATGTTCGTTCATGGAATGGGATTATGCCCCCAGCATTCAGGACGAAACTTGGTAATCATATGACCGATTCTCGCCCACTTGGTAGTTGTGGCTCTTCTCATTAAATCGAGGAAAAAGGCCGATGATGAATGATTGGATTACATCCATGCTGGAGTCGGATGATCCAGCCTTGCTCAATTTGCTTCGTATTTCTTTCTAGCAAACGAGGATAATGGATTGTTGAGGAGAAAAAATAAGTCGCATCCGTTTCGGGCTGCAATCGTGCCTATTCGTTGAAATTTGTGGCTAATAAGTAGGTAGTTAACATCAGTTGCTCCAAGTTTAATACAAAGGTCGTCGAATGAATGGTCAGTCGCATCCACATTCTGTAGGATCGTGACCTTGTCGAGTCTTTTCAATTCCATACTTCAACGTCCCCAGTCAAGGGCACACGGTAACTGATAAACCGTTGAATCATGCTCATCTAGATAAATGCTCCCACAGGTTCCGTTACGATCTGCGGAGATTGGTCGGCGCCTAGCTCTAGGCATTTAGATATCTGCATCGTATGCACGTCGTTTAATTTAAGTTGATCATAGTTAATGCCATAATTGAAATGGAAATTATAATAAATTAATTAAAAAGAGATCCGAATAAGTCTCGTCGATAAGTGAAGCATCATTGTGTGCTCGCTATTCCACTTTGCCCCTGGCTCCTTTTAGCGGGGTATCGACCGTCATCGGTCCGGTTGATAATCAGGGTTCTTTATTTATGGGGCTATTATGTTTCTATCATCATCGAGCCGATATGTTCCTCGGCTACAGCTACTCATTTCGCTTGCCAATAAATCTTCATGCCCAAGAGATGTGCAAGGTTAAATGGTCTGGGATTGATGGGTAGTGCTCCACCACTTGGGGTCAGACTTGGGGAAATCTGATAGTTGCTTCGGGTTCCACTTTGGGTCGCTTGGGGTTGTATACTGAATTACTTGGAGCCTGAAAATCTCCAAGGCTTGAGTGTAGGCCTTCGGGTCTCTTTGGGGTCTGCTTCGAGAAAAACGCCATCTTACCCGAGCCCTGCTTTGGGTCACAGTCGAATGTTATAAAATCTTCCTTGTACTTGTCAAAATTCACATGCCACTTCTTTATGCTTGCCTCCTACCAAGATTGAACATATCATCTCAAGCATTTAATAACTTGAAGCATCTTATCTAAGGAGGTGCTAAATCTGCTGGCTTGGAGAAGTGAAGGAAGTTCCCAATATTGCTAGATCAGCCTAGGAGCATGAGGCCTCAGATGAAAATTTTGTAGAGGGGCATGAAGACAAAAACGATCAACTAGACCCTAAGACCTTAGAACGATCATACTAGAATCAATCGTATAGGAGCAACCAAAGTTCCATTGTAGGTTGGTAGGGAAGCTTATAGTGAACGATCAGCCACAAAGACGAGAGTGGAACGATCGTACTGAAAACGATCATATTGAAACCTTCACACATAATCAGTTGCTAGGGGTTTATTTAGAACGATCGTATAAAAATGATCGCATAAAGACAATGGGTTGTCTTCAGTAAGCAGAAGTATCAACATGGTATGACTGGTCATATGAAAACCAGAAACGTTTGGTCCCAAGAAAGGGGTGAAACGATCGGGTGATGAGCGACCCTGAAGGAACGATCGGAGATTAAACATTGGTGAGCGAAGTAGCCTTTTTCATACTGGTGGAACGACCGGTGCTGGCCATTGTAGAAAACGATTGGGTAGGATGCTGGAGTGACTAAATTCGTAGTGAACTTCTATTTTCCTAGTGCATATGGTCCATGGCTAAATATCGATCGTTTGTCCTTGCATCGGAACTTGAGAATGCAATATTATTCACGAAACATACGGCTACTTGTTACTTATTTCATCCTTTCCTGCTTTTGGCCAAGGTAGCGGACATGATTTCACGTCCTTGTATAGCAACTTTCCATCTAGCCTTTTTCCAAATCTGAATAGAGTACAGAACTTATCAATCAAAAGCTAGATCTATTTCGCGAACATGAGAATTCACCAGTAGAAAATGAGATCCAATCTAACTGAGAAATCAGTACTTAGTGAAAGCACCAAAATGTTGACGCCAAAAATGGGCATCAACACCAGTTAAATCTCATGGATATCAGAAAATGAATATAATTTATAGAACAAAACACAAAAGTAAATGAACACGAAGATTTTATAGTGGTTCGGCAAGGCCTACATCCACTTTATATTTTATTAATCTTTCACTTGATTACAATTACAAGAACAGTTGGATCTGCTAGAATCCATTGATACAAGTTTTTAAGAAATAGAAATGGCAAAGCCTTCGGATTAGGAAGAAGAATATCAAGTCCCCCTTTCTAAAGCCACACCTACTGTATTTATAGTAGAAGATATGCACGGATCGGGCTGGAACTTTGCAAGAAGGTTCCTCAGGTCCAGTAGAGCCTGCCACATCGATCGTCCCCCAATACTTGATGGTCAAAAAACGATCGGTGTATGTATGGTCGATCCTTTTTCATGCCCCCAACCACTGTGCGATCGATATTAGAGGGTCCCACGTGCTTCTAGACATTGCTCCTGAATTATGAGATCGTCTTGAGGTATAGATTTCAAGTTATGAGTCATTCTTAGCCTAAGATTGAACATACAAGAGATATACCGATCTTTATTCTGAGCCTTCCAATAATGATCGATACATATCGATCGGCATTCCTCCCATACCCATTCCGGGATGCGCGATCGTCATGATATTCTCCACTTGCCTCTTTGTTGATGTCCTGAAAGCCTCACATGGATTGGCCTCACGGTTCTCAAGATATTGGTTGTTCTCCAATGATTTAAGCTATCTTCCTTGATCGTCTCTGGTCAATCCAAACAAATCATTGTTTAACCTGCAGCTTGTGTATATGAACTTCAATCAATTCCAAACTTGAAACATGACTTCACGGGTCCAGGCTAGTGACTTCATGTCAACTATACTTTGATCTGGTCCTAGTTCGAATCTGTCCGGCTATCGTCCATGGTACTAATCGTGACTGACTCTTCAAGCTATCGACTATCCGTTCCTAGTCGAATCGATGATATCATGGCTTCGCCAAAAGGCGAGATAACAGGGAGCACTAATTGTCTTTGCCATAAAGGCAGATGGCTCTATGAAGCTTTGCATCGATTACTATGAGCTAAATAAACTGACAAAGAAGAATCATTACCCATTGCACCATATAGACAATCTCTTTGACTCATTTATATATTCTTTGTAAGGGTTTGAAATTGTATATTTTTGGGGTTGAGTTTGATTACGATGCTTTTGTCTTTGGATTTTCTAGGTTTGGTTTGAATTTGGGTATGGACTGGATGACCATGTGTGGGGCAATCTTAGATGCAATAGGAAGGTTTTTCATTTGGGTATTTATAGTGGATGCAGTCTTGAGGTTTTTACGACCCAAGAAGTTCAATTATGTTGAGTTAGACTACCCAGTTGTCTTTTTCAAAGTTACTAGTCTTCCATCTCAGAGGGAGATCGAATTTTGTATCTATCTCGAGGAGAATGCCAAACTTGTTGCCTTACCTTTATGGCATATGGCTCCTAAAGAAAGATGCAAGATGAAAAAGCAAGTGAATGAGCTATTGGAGAAGGGCTTCATTAGGAGGAGTATTTTAGAATGGGGAGCACCAGTTGTCTTTGCCACCAAGGCAGATGGATCTATGAGGCTTTGTATAGATTACCATGAGCTGAATAAAGTGACAAAGAGAATCGTTACCTGTTGCCCCGTAAAGATGATCTCTTTGATCAGTTAGTTGGAGCGAAGGTGTTTTCTCAGCTTGACTTGGTTAATGGATTAAATCAGTTGCGAGTAGCCAAGTATAGCTTCCAGAAAACCGCTTTTCGTACACCTGACAGACTTATGAGTGGTTAGTCATGCCCTTTGGACTGACCAATGCACCCGCATATTTGTTGACCTTACGAGTTGATTTTTCCAAGGGTTGCTAAATAATTTCATGGTGGTATTCATTGATGACATATTGGTCTATTCGGAAAGAAAGGAGGAGCACATGTTGCATTTAAAAGAAGTGCTCAATACTCTCCATGGGCATAAGTTGAAGGCAAAGTTTTCCAAATGTCACTTTTGGCACGAGGAGGTTTGCTTTTTAGGATATGTTGTCTCTGAGCATGGCTGGCGGTCGATCCTAGTAAGGTTGTTGCAGTACAGAATTGGGATATACCAAAGAATGCCAATGAGATAAGTAGTTTTCTTAGTTTGGTGGGATATTATAGGAAGTTCATTAAGGACTTCCTAAAATTTCTGCCCCTCTGACTCGCCTTACCAAGAAGAGTTTTGGTTTTCTCGTAGAACTTAAGGTGTAAGGGTGCTTTTATTAAGTTGAAGGAGTCATTGACTAGTGCAGCTGTTTTAATACTACTCGATGGTTCAAAGGCATTCGAAATTTATAATGATGCTTGCGGTAGGGGACTGGGTGCGATTTAGATGCAGGAAGGGAGAGTGGCAAGCTATGCTAGTCAATAATTGAAAGTCCATGAGAGAAGCTATCATATCCATGATCTCGAGTTGGTAGCCATTGTTTTTGCACTTAACTCATGAATACATTATATGTTAGGAGAGCGGTTTGAGCTTTTAACGGATCATATGTCTCTGAGGTATTTATTCTCCTAAAATGATTTGAATTTAAGATAGCATAGGTGAATGGAGTTCTTGGCATCATATGATTTTGGTATCTCCAATATTCCAGGCAAAGGTAATGTTATAATCGATGCCTTGAGTAAGAAGCATGCGATGTTGAGTCATATATTCTTAGAGTGGAAGCACTTGGAGTCTATTTCTACATTTGACTTTTGACCTTTAACCAACATCACTCCGGGATTGTTAGCGGCTTTGGATGTGCAGGCTATGCTTAT
This sequence comes from Allium fistulosum, assembly GCA_030737815.1. Taxonomy (NCBI): domain Eukaryota; kingdom Viridiplantae; phylum Streptophyta; class Magnoliopsida; order Asparagales; family Amaryllidaceae; genus Allium; species Allium fistulosum. Next base: position 675,148,424 of record CM060907.1, on the reverse strand, counting down.
GGATGGCATTGGGCCAAGAAAAAAACAATATATGGATTTATTAGATATTTTTGAGAAGCTTGGTAAAGGAGAGCAATCAAGTCATTTAAGGCGTTATACCATTGACTCAAAAGGGTGGTTACAGAGAGATGGTAGACTATGTGTTCCTCTCGCTATGGATCTGATTGACATAGTACTAGCCTAGTCCCATTGTTCTAGGATGACCGTTTATCCCCGTAGAGACAAAATGTATAATGATATGAAGGGAGTCTTTTATTGGTCGGGTATAAAGAGGCATGTGGTGGAGTATGTGTCTAAGTGTATGACTTGCTAAAGGGTAAAAGCGGAGCAAAAGAAGTCGAGTGGATTGTTGCAGCCATTAGATATTCCACAGTGTAAGTGGGAGAGTGTTTCTATGGATTTCATTGATGGACTACCTATAATTAGGAGATGGAATAAGAGTACTTAGGTCATAGTCGACCGACTGACCAAATACACTCACTTTATTCCAACTGGGAGCATGAAGAGTGTTGCGTCATTGGCGACTCTATACGTAAGGGAGACAGTTCGGTTACATGGAGTTCCTTATAGTATTATTAGTGACCGCAATTCTCTTTTCACTAGAGAATTTTAGAGGAGCCTTTAGAAGGATTTGGGCACCGAGTTGAGTTTGGGTACCACTTATCACCCACAGACAGATGGACAGACGGAGACGGTAAATCGAGTATTGGAGGACATGCTTCGAAAGTATATTTTGGATTTTGATGGCTCTTGGGAGGATCACTTGCCACTAATAAAGTTTGCTATTAATAATAGCTATCAAGCAAGTATTGGGATGACACCATTTGAGGAATTGTATGGGAGGCCTTGTAGATCACCGTCATATTGATGGGATACTACAGATAAGATTAGTCTTGACCAGATATGGTGATAGAAAATAGACTTATCCGTAGAAGGATGAAAATCGTGCAAGATAGGTGGAAGTCTTATGCTGGCAAGAGACACATAGAGTTGGAGTTCGTAGTGGGCGACATGATTTTTGTGAAAGTCTCGCTGATTAGACATGTCATGGGGTATGGTAGTTTAGGAAAATTAGCGCCAAGGTTTGTTGGGCCTTATTTTATCACAGGTAGTAGAAAATTTGGCTTATAGGGTGAAGCTTCCTGAAAAGTTAGCGGAAGTATACGACGTTTTTCGTGTGTCACACTTGCGAAAGTGTCTATACGGTACAACAACTGCGGTCGAGCCGAGTCAAACATGGGAGGTGGTAGTGGAAGGCAAATCGTTGGTTCATCGTGCACCTACCCGCATCCTTGAGCATGGTACAAAACGACTCTTTAATAAAGTTATTAAGCTAGGTAAGGTTTAGTGGGTAGACGATCCAATGGAGAGTACATATAAGCCAAAGGAGAAGATCTGATCTACCCATCCAGAACTATTTTCTATAATAAAGTTATTAAGCATGGTAACTACTGGTTGATGGTTAAGTAGATGGTTGTAGATATTGATTTCCATGTATACGAGTTGCATTTTTCTGTCCTTGTATATTTTGGAGACGAAATCCTTTTAAGGTGGGAGGAGAATGTAACACCCTGCAAAATTAACCAAAAATAAAGGAAACTAATTTATTAATAACAAAGATATAAGTGGAATTTGAACAAACGTCAGAAATTGGCTAAGTGGCGATTTTTTGGGAAACTTTCATATATTAAGTTTCCTAATCGAAGTTCATACGGAAAAGTCATTAAAGTTTAAAGATTTTGAAATATAAATAACTAAGTACATATAAAAGGAAAGTAAATTATAAATTAGGTAACTTTAACTAGCCAACACCATCAGTGGGACCGACTGGCACCTAATAGTTGACCAGCCAAATGAACCGGTCGACCGATTGAACATTGTCGGCTAGGGTTAGCCTAGGCCGAACGACCCAGATTTTATCATATTTAATCTAACGGTCGACATTGATTTTATGTTATTGGACATGGATGCTTCAGCAGACCCTAAGTCGTCTTTGACACAAGTCAGCATTGTAGAATCCTCTCACTATGTAAGTACAATATGTGTAGTCATTATTTGGGTAATGCAGTCCTAAGAGTGATATTTTATGTGATCTTATGTTAGGAGCACTCCCAAAGATTATAAGTTCTATCCATTGTTGATCAGTTGTCCGGTCCATTTTTGATCAGTGGTTCGATTCATTGTTCGACCCCTAAGTATAAACCTCCATAAGGTGTTCTGGTTAGGTATATTTGAAACCATATTCCTTAAGTTAAGGTGACCAACCCTAGTAAGTAATTCACAAACACAAGAAGTGCACTCTAGGTCAAGTAAAATATAAATGAAGTTAATTGCATGTGATCACCATACATTAGTAATATAATTCATTCACTAGACTTTTGTCTGATCCACTCCTTTTCTTCCCTTTTTCCCCCACCACAGGAGCACAGGCCAACAGGTGAATTGGCCAAACATAGTACGTGGAGGAAGGAGCTAGGCACTGAAGATATATTATTATTTTTAGTTACTCTCCACATACTATTTATCATATTTTATTTCAACTGGTCCTTATATAGTTATTTTAGGAACTTTGTATGTAAACCATGTGTTATTGAGACACTATCTAATATGTTATTTAAAGTACTTATATTTATTTCCTCCTGCCGTGAAAACTGAAAGTATAGAATGCTTTAAATTTTATCTTAGTCTCTACATCATGTAATGCTTTGAAACCAGATAGCTCGTACTTCTTGGCACGACACGAGTTCGAAAGTTACTTTAGGCTTTGAATCGGTGTGTTTAGAGGTGCGGGTTGTCACAACTACAAGGTCGCTTAACATTCGGTCTTCCTTCTGGACTCACCCATGTGCTGCAGGGGGCATCGTATCCTAGGTCGCATTCTTGTGCCGCATTTTCGTACAAAATAATATTAACATCGAACAATTCTATGGCAAAATAAATACATCAATCCCCCTTTATACAACAACTGATATCAACATATTCCTCCTTGACTTTGTAACATCCGTTCCTAATGCATTTTACTTCCTAGTATATTTCAGTTTGAGGGTCAATCCTCCTTGGTTTTGAAGTTTATTTAGTTTATTGATACATCTTTCAGTTACTTCATATATAAATTCCTAATAATCATTTAGGCGTTATCAAAGGTTATGTGGCAAATAGAGAAAGAATAGCACATATTGCAATTATATTTATATATGTTGATTTTACTTACTTTTTATCCTATTTCTACCCAAACCCATGACTTAATATCCTAGATCGCATTCTTGTGCCACATATTCGTACAAAATCATATTAACATTGAACAATTCTATGGCAAAACAAATATATCAATCCCCCTTTATACAACAACCAATATCAACATATTCCTCCTTGGCTTTGTAACATCCCTTCCTAATGCATTTTACTTCGAGTATATTTTAGTTTGAGGGTTAATCCTCCTTAGTTTTGAAGTTTATTGATACATCTTTCAGTTACTTCACATATAGATTCATCATTAAGGCATTATCAAAGGTTTTATGGCAAATAGAAAAAGAATAGCACATTGTAATTATATTTATATATGTTGATTTTACTTACTTTTTATCCTATTTCTACCAAAACCCATGACTTATTATCGTAATTCCAGTATTTAATGTTTAATTATCTAAATTGTAGACCGTAAATTATTATCATGGTAGTATCTATCCATTATATCTCAAGTACAAAAATAACCACTCATAAAATATCTCGAAATGATCCAAACCAATTCTTTCCTTCGCTATCATGTCCCTTTAGTGCACTAAAACCATTGTAATTTTCCTATATTCTTTCACTAGATCGTAGTACTCGTCTCCACGATTGTTTTAATGATAGGTTGTTGAAATCGCTTGATAATTGAGATAGTTATGCCACTTTAAAGTTGCGAAATGAAAGAGGAAAAATGGCGATGAAAAGAGAAGATTAACTTTTTTGGTCCAAAATAGTGCTTTTATAGCGTTAAATTCAGTTTAAAAACTGTTTCCACCAATTTAAATAACCAACTTTTATTTTGAAATTTAAAAACTAAAACTACCGTTGACATATGTCAAACTATATGTCAACATATGAATGATATGTCAACATATCCGTTAGATTTTTCTTCTCTTATATTTTTTTTTTTATTATTATTGAAGCCAAATTCATTTAGTTATTAATTCACATGTATCTCCATCATATGACCTCCAAACAAACAAACTTCTATAATTCATAGATCAGGAAATATCCAGTCGAAATGGCATAAGTCCCATCATCCAAATCCAAAATTAAAAAAATGACCATTTTGCCCTTCGCTAATTTAAATAAGATTATTTACAATTCTCATCCAATTAATTATTATTGTTATATTATTAAATTTTAATTATAATATATCTTGAAATTTTGGCGTATTACATTCTTCTCCCTTTAAAAAGTTTCGTTTCGAAATTCCTAAGGGACGGAAAATGTAATATAATGCTCACATTACGTATTGTCAAATGTACGACAACCAAGTAAATAGTCATAGCATCTAGTGTTTTTGATAAGCTTAAATGAGTCGAACATAATAACATATATAACATATAGATATAAATGATGTCATATAACTTGTCGTTCTATGTTTTAATGCAGAAATGCCCTAATGCATCTTATATGAATGCGATAAGATGACGTATCTGGCATGAATGCATAACATCCTAATATGAGCATATAGTTTTATATGAATGAAATAGTCATGTCACAACCATCAAGAACATATTGGGTTATCCTAAATTTAATAGTAACCTATTATAGCAATCATTACTTAATGCATCCAATTCTAACTATGAGTAATCTAATCCTGAGAAATTTGACAAAATTAAGGAACGTACTAGAAAAGAGTTGAGGATAGGAAGCTTTTTTCTTCTCTTCGGGATCCCATGTACTCTTGGGCGATTCATTCCCTCGCTACAGTGTAACCATCTTTACCACTTAATTTCTAAGTTGCTTTACCTAATGCTCGACAATGCGGGCTGGACCATGAGATAAACCCGGCTCAGGTTCTAATTCCATCTTCTCCAACCAACTAGACTCAACCACGATGATCAGATCATGTATACAGTTTCGTAGATGTGATACATGAAATACATTATAGACTCCTACCAACTTCTCTAGAAGTTCCACTATATGCCAAACTTCCTACCCTTCCAATATCAGAAATGGACCGAAAAATCGGGGTTCTAGTTTTCCCAAACCTCAATACTCTCTTCAAAGGTGGCACCTTCACAAAAACGAAACCTTCAACCGCAAACTCCAAATCTGTCCATCTCTTATCAACGTATAACTTATGTTAATCATATGTAGCTTTCATCCTCATCCTAGTTAGTTCCACCTTCTCTATGGCATTGCTAACCATCTCTGGCCCAAATATGATCTTATTCATTGACTCCCACCAACACGAAGGTGATTTACATGACCTTTCGTACAATGCTTCGAATGGTGCCATGCATATACTAGCCTAGTACCTCCTATTATATGTGAACTCCACTAAAGTTTGGTGATCTTCGTGAGCTTCTCTAAAATCAAATATACAATCCCTCAACAAGTCCTCCAATACCCTATTCATCCTCTCGGTCTATCCATCGGTTGGGGGTGATATGCCATACTCAGATTCAGTTCAGTCCCTAATGCATCATGTAGGCTCTTATGGAACTCAGTCCTGAAAAGTGGATCCAGATCACTAACTATACTCATCGAGGCTCCATAAAATCAAACTACTTCCCTAATATACAATATAGCCAACGTAGCTGTTATTCTTGTTCTTTTAACTGGAATGTGCAGTTTTGGTAAGTCGATCTACTATAACCCAGATACTTTCATTTCCCCTCCTGCTCCTAGGAAATCCATTAATGAAATCCATAAATATATAATCCCATTTCCATTATGGAACCTCTGAAGTGAGCAATGGCACACTTCGCTTCTTCTACTCCACCTTTACTCTTCGGCATGTCAAATATCTTACTACATGCTTTGCTATATATCTCTTCAACCCTGGCCAATAGAATAATCTCTAGTGTCCTGGTACATCATATGCCCTCTTGGATGAGTACTCATCCTAGAATGATGATACTTACCCACAACTTCTTCTACCAATTCCTTAATTTTGTAACACACACAATCTCCTATCTCGCCTCAAATAACCCTTCTTATCCTTAGAGTAACGATCCAAATGACTTGATCATTCACCTCATTTAAATTGCTTCATGATACTAAAAAATAATGTGTCGTGTCCTTAATCCAATATGATCCATCAATGCAAGCCTAACCTCCATTGTTGCCAATAAACAAGGGATATATTTTAATGAAGGTCAAAAGTAAAAATAAGATATGAACTCCAACTGCTTCCACTCCAAAAGCATAATATTATATTCAGTATGTGTTATACTCAAGGCACGGACTACTACATTCCCCTTCTCTGGAGTATAAGCAATCTCAAAATCATATGATGATAAGAATTCCATTCACCCCAGTTGTCTCAAATTCAAGTCTTTCTAAGAGAAAAGGTACTTAAAGGACTTCTGATGCAAACAACTCGAACCTCTCTCCTTATAGATAATGCTCCATGACATCAATGCAAACACAATAGCGGCCATCTCATGGTCATGTGTTAGGTAATTCCTCTCATTAGTTTTAAGTAGTGGCTCGCATATGCCACCACCTTTCCTTCTTGCATAAGGACACTACTAAGACTAGTACCACATGCATCGGTATACATGGTGAAAGATTTGGTACCATCAAGAATAGTCAAAACTAGAGCATTCGTTAGTAACTCCTTTAATCTAACAAATTTCGCTTCACACTCTGGTCTCCAAATATATATATCAAGTTCTTCTTAGCAAGACAAGTCAAAGGTGTTGAAATATTTACAAAACTTTAAAAAAATCCATATATAATTACACCAATCCTAAAAATGCTATGGATCCGTGAAGCCTTCTTTGGTATATTCCAATCTCTAATAGATGCTACTTTTCCTTGGTCCACTGCTAAACCATCTATGGATACAATATGCCCAAGGAAACGAACCTCCTTTTTCTCAAAGTGGCATTTCGAAAATTTTACCTTTAATTGTTTCCTCCTTAAAATTTCCAATACTTTTCTCAAATGAATCACGCTCCTCTTCACTTTTGGAATAAATAAGGGTATCATCCACGATTACTACTACAAACTTATTCAACTGCTCCCAGAATACCATACTCATCAAGTCAACAAAATAAGCTGGAGCATTAGGTAACCCGAACGACATGACTAAACAATTAGATAGTCCGTTCGATGCACCAAATACAGTCTTTGAGATACTATCTTCAGCACTCTCAACTGATAAAATCCAATGGGCATGTCAAGTTGAGAAAAATCTTTTGCTCCAATAAGTTGGCTGAAGAGATCATCGATGCAAATCATCAGATAGCAGTTTTTCCTCATCATCCTATTTAGCTCTTGATAGTCGATGCATAACCTGAGAGAATCGTCTGCCCTAATGGAAAAATAATAGGCGCTCCTCACTCTAAAATTCTTCTCCTAATAAATCATTTTTGCAATAATTTTGAATTTTTAAATCTAACTCCCACCTCTCTTTCAGAGCCATATGCCTAAAAGGCATCATAACCGGTCTAGCGTCTTTCTCGAGTTCGATCCTAAATTCAATTTTTCTTTGAGGAGGGAGACCAGAAACATCTTCAAATACATCTAGAAAATATTTCACTATGGGGATAAATGACAACTATTTTAGTGATAGGTCAAGCGAATACAAATAAGTCTCTGTAATAGAAATATCAAGCTTACAACATAAAAGCAAGTCATGACCCTTATCACTCCTCAATTGAACCATTCTCCTATCACAAACTAATACCATCCCATGTCATGACATCTAGTCCATTTCCAAAATCAACCCATACCCCGAAACACTCAGTACATTTGTGTTACAAGGGAACTCCATACCATGCATGACAAACTTTAAATTATGGCATATCATGGATACTGGGTTGATCCTCTAATACGATTTGGCACCAAAATAGATTCACGTACGATGTCATGTTTTAAAGCTAAACTACCAACTAATGCACTTGCTACTAATGAATGAGATGCAACAATATCGAACAACATACGAATAGGAGAATCAGATAATAACAACATACCTTCCATCATAATCTACTCTCCTTTCTCCTGAGTTGTCAATGGTGTTATGTTGGTGATCAGAAAGACATTCCGTGAATATACCTTAACCACTTGATCTTCCTTCTTCAAAGTTGGACAATCTCTCTTCATATGACCAAACTGCTCGTAGTTATAACAGTTCATCTTCTTTGAAACAAATCTACAGTCCTTCTTCACATGGTCCATTCAGTTATGGGTTTTGTACTCGACTTTGGAACATTCATCCCATAGTTCTTCACGATATGACCCATCTTTTGACACCTATTATAAGTAATCGTCTATTTCTTGCCTTGTCCTCCTTAGGGTCCATTACCTTTAAGCTTACCCTATTGCTGATTCTCTTCCATCCTAGACCGCTCCTTATTCATCCCTACATTAATTAAATTAAACAAAGCAGTCTTACCAGCCCTTCAAAATACTACACCAAAACAGTCATTTGGCAACACTTTTTTTTTTCATTTGGCGACGCTTATATGGGTTGCATTTTAGTCTCGCTAATAAGTGTCACAATCCAGCAAATGTGTGACTAAAAGTAAACATTTACAATTTTAAATATCCCAACCCTTATTTGCGTTGAAAGCGCAGGTTCAATTGTAATTAATGGGAATGTGCTACAGCAAAATAGTAAATGAGTAATAGCTTACGCATATCCTAACCACGCTTCCCCAATTCAGTGATTTTTTGCTCTCGCCTCCAGAAATTCGGTCTCACCTCCAAATATTCGCTCTCACCTCCGAAAATTCGATCTCCTCCCCAAAAAATTTCGACTTCAACTTCAGACTTCGTTCCAGTAGACTTGGACTTCGACTTCGACTTCGACTTCAGGCGCTTTCTTTGCCTCCACCTCGACTTCGTTCCAGTAGGCTCTCAACTTCGACTTCGACTTCAAGAAGACTTGGACTTTATCATACTGAGTGGCGAAACTTGATAAGGTAGGAAAAGTGACTTTATCATATGCAGATATTATATTTGATGTATTATCGCGTATACAATTGGATAGGGATGCTTCTCAATATTAATTCTTGCGATCTTGTTGTTTTGTATTGTGACTTTAAGACCTTTGATCCTTTATTTCTTGATCTTGTTGTTTTGTATTGTAATTCAGTTACTCATTTATCGATCTCCACTTATACAATAAGTGATTTTGGGTTTTCTGCATTTTTTAAAGAAGATGCAAACTCTTTTGTTCTTGGTGCTGAATCTTGTGATAAATGGAGTCTAAGTTAATCATAGATACAAAATCTGTACCTTTACTTTGTAATAATAGAATTGAGAATGGTTTGCATATTTATTATGATTCTTTTGGTAAATTAATAGAGGAAATTGGAGGTAGTGTTACAATCAAGGTGATGGGTTATAATCAGGTTGTTGATTCTCGGTTATATGATAATTGGAGTGGTAATTTTGGTACTCGGATATTAGATAGAGTGCATAATGTATCTTTCGGAGTTCATGATGGTAATTATATGTCAGCTGTTAAAGTTGGGGATGGAAGTGAGTTTGTGGGTAGTTTGTCAATCTCTGGTGAAGTGCAGTTTATACCCAAGGCTATGGCGATCTCTGATATCCTTCTCAATATTAATTCTTGCGATCTAGTTGATTTCAATGTAGAGGTGTTAGGGACTGGGATTTTTTGTTCTATGTTAGACGAAAAGAATATTGTTGGTGTAGTGGTAGGTTCAGATTGTTTAGATGTTTCATGTTCTGATGTTGTTTATGAGCATTTGGTTGATGCATTGGACATGGCCAGTTTGTGTTCGACTGTGCATTCCAAACATATCGAACATTCCAAACATATCGACCCTATAGCAGGCTAGGTAAATTGACCCTACCCGATTGCTTGACATATACCAAATACGGTATGTGATGTGCTTGACATATTAAAGATTAAATACTCCTGGATAATTAAATTCATGGAGCTCTGAATGAACATAGGATGCCATATTCCTACCGCGTAAACTGCAGTTTTAGGTTCAGTGTTGCATAATCATTAACGATTAGATGTTTAAACTAATAATCATCATTATTATTAGTTGGCTCATATAACATAGTACGTGTCCTCTTTCACACTAAATTGTTGGCAATGCGAGAGGTGGTGCTTTTATTTACCGAGTGCCCTCTAGGGATTCATAAACATGACAGGCACGGATAATTGTTTATTTGCAGATTAGAATCATTAGGAATGCAAATAAAGTTACTAGAAAATAACAGTCCATCATGAATTGTAAAGGCGACAGAGGGTATGCCTGTTACCTGCTATAGAAGTTTCATAATTTTGTCATTGAACCCAAGGCAGCACGGATTTGAGTAGCAATCTGGAACTATGGTTCCGAAATTACAATCATCGTAGCTTCCTAGGTCCAGCATTATAGTCCATCCGCTACCAAGTTTGCTAAGTCGGGTTTGTTGACAATGGAGAAATGAAGCCCGACTATTATTGAAACCCACTTTTGTTGTTTTGGTTTCAGTGCTATTTGGATAAGTATCTATCGAATGCTTTGATGATCAGCAACGAAAATGAAGTGACATCCCCAAAGGCGGTGACGCTGAAGTGGTTCTATACATCATTATCGAATGTTTTGGTAGAGAATATTTAGTGTTCTCAGATTGATATTAGAATGAGGTGAGTTTTGGTTGTGTTGTATATATATAGTTTGGAAAAGGAAGTTCTTTTTTTAAAATAAGTATAGACATAGAGCACTGAAGTGGTTCTATACATCATTATCGACGAAGTTCTGAATTATAAAGTGGTTCTATACATCATTATTTCAGATATTATTGGGCAAAATATGCTTCAGTCCCTTTCAAATCTATGTATGATATTTACTATAAATAAATAATATTCTTAATGTTTCTGCGCATAGCTAGATTTAAATCTTTAGCAGTGTAAGTTGAATCCAGCTATCCGTATTTACATTGATATTTTGCACAACAAGCTTTTGATTAATTATGTGGCTAACCTCCGTCTGATTATGACACATTATTTTTTGTTTCCGGTAAGAGATGTTAGTGGCCTACGTATGTACATGTTAACCTTTGCACCAAGTAACTCAACTATAATATTTAACTGAGAAGGTTTTTGTTTTTGTTTTTTGTTTTTTTGGATTTAGTAGACTTTTTGGATAAAGCTAATATACACGTGCTCATTATGGAATCTAATCAATTATGCAACATACATTATTGTTGACTAAAAAAGTGTTTGATATATAATATGATGTAGATCTACATCCATTTTGTAATTTGTAGTAACCAATGTATAAAATGTCATAGATACATGAATATCAGTATATGTAGTAGGATCAGATATGTTTAACAGGCCATAAAAACATCATGATCGTAGTTTGTCCTTTATAAACAGTAAATTGATCGTAGTTTGTCTTTTTTTCAAGCAGTAATGCTTTTACGATTCTATTTTTTTTGGTTACTTGAATTGAAAATTGCGGTGTACTGCTTTTATTTTTAGAGTAAAGGGTTACACACACACGTCAAAAAATTCATGTAAATCCTTAGAGATTTTTTTGGCCCCGTCTGACAAGTGTTGTATATGATCGTTATATGGATATTCGTTTTTCATAAAACGGACATCTATATTCATCTGATACAATATTTGTTGGATTTGTCCCAGTATTGGACAAGTTACAAACACAATAAAGTAATCACATTTTATAAATCATTTCAGGTTGAATGGTTCACAAAATTTTGATGGCACTTCCTTTTTGTTCCCTGTGTACACGTTTTTGTGTACGATACAGGGAATAAAGGGAAGTGCTGTCGAAATTTTGTTGAATCGTTTAACCCGAAATGGTTTATAAAATGTGATTACGTTATTGTGTTTGTAATGGGAAGTAGGATGACCGACCTTCAAAGTTATTGTAATGGAACTTTAAAATGAAATGAACACTATATTTTTGTCTAACAGGTTCAAAAGGTAAAACTTGAAATTTATGTCTAACTCAAGTTCAAGAGAGTGGATTAAAAGTCCATACAGAAATACTGAAGAATATAAGCAAGGCGTTCGAGACTTCATTAGTTTTGTGAAGAATCACTCATCCCCCGATGTCGAAATATGCACTTGCCCTTGTATCAAGGGCAAGAACTCTAAAAAGCTCTCATTGGAAAGCGTTGAGAAACATTTAATCATTCATGGTATGATTAAAACATATAATAGATGGTTTTTCCATGGAGAGATGAACAAGAATAACACGGGGGTGAATCATACGCAAAATATTATTCCAGATTCTCATATCCAAGATCAAATTCAAACCGACCATTGTGTAGAAGGAGCTCTTAGAAATCTCATAGACGATGCTTTTGGAGTGCATAATATGCCCCAAAGTAGCCGTGAAGAGGATGTTCAAGAGATAAATATAGACAATTCTCATTCGTACCACGGAGAAAAGCACAAAAAATATACAAACAAAGCAAACGAAAAACTTTATTCTTCTTGTGAAGATGGGCTTACAACATTAGGCGTAATTGTTGAGCTTCATAACCTTAAAAAAGAATTTAATTGGTCGGGAAACAGTATGACTGAGTTGTTGAAGCGATTAAAACGTTGGCTTCCAAAGTAAAATAATTTACCTGACAAGTATCCCACAATGAAGAAAATATTAAAGGATCTGGGAATGGAGGTGAAGTGCATACATGCTTGTGAAAATGATTGCATTTTATTTTGGAAAGAAAATGTTGATGCGAAAGAATGTCCTCAGTGCCATACACCAAGGTATAAAACTAAAAAAACAGTGTTAGGAGAGGTCAAATTAACGAAAGAACCAAGAAAAGTTTTAAGATACTTTCCTATAATTCCGAGATTAAGTAGGTTATACACTATACCATGGATAGCTCGTAAAATGCAATGGCACAAGAAAGCCACACCCTCTTGGAATTCTATGCGACATCCTATGGATTCAGCTGAATGGAGATCAATCAAAAGTCGATGGCCAGAATTTGCTAATGAAGGACGTAATGTGTGGCTTGGTATTGCTACCGATGGGTTTAACCCAAATGGCGTTCTCTCCAATAGTTATAGTTGTTGGCCTGTTTATATGATACCTTATAACCTACCCCCTTCGTTGTGTATGAAATCACAATTTCAAATGTTGACTCTTTTAATTCCTGGACCAAGAGCACCAAGTCAGGACATTGATGTATACTTGGAACCTCTTATATATGATTTAAAACATCTTTGGGACGAAGGAGTGTCTGTTTTTGATGCGGATAAACAAGAAATTTTCAATATGAAAGCAATATTATTATGGGGAATTCATGATTTACCAGCATTTGGTAACTTATCTGGTTGTGTGACTCACGGTTATAAAGCGTGTCCTGTCTGTGCTATCGAGACGGAATCAGAGCACATCGGCAACAAGATCGTCTATCCAAAATATAGAAGGTTTTTGAAGGATGATCATCCATATAGAGCATTAAAACACGGATGGTATAAGGATATTGAATATAAAGAGCCTCCGACTCGGCTAAGGGGCTCGTCTCTTTTAGAAAAGCTTGATCGTATCAAATATATTCGTGGAAAACTACCACAAAGCAGAAAGAGAATGATTGCTGAAGCTTATGATAATGTAGATTGTCTTGTTGATGATGAAGAAAGACCGGCATGGTACAAGAAGTCAATTTTCTTTGACTTGGATTATTGGAGCAGTCATAAAGTTCGTCATACTATTGATGTTATGAATACTGAGAAAAATGTTGCTGAACATCTCATCAATTTTATGTTTGATAAAGGAAAACAATCTTCTAAATATGCATGGGATAAGATTCACAAGCTACAATGTTGTCAAGTCCTTAAAGATGCAAAACTTCCATCATGTCTTGCAACAAAGTTACATGGTCTTATAGGTCTTCAACCACCTAGTTTGCAAATTAAGAAGACATATGATTATCATATTATTATTCAATATTTGCTTCCTATCATGGTTCAACATGCATATCCAAAGTGTCGTGAGTTAAGACGAGCACTTCTACAAATAAGCTTGTACTTCAACATAATATGTTCGAAAGTTCTAGTTCGAGAACATGTACAAGCGGCCAAAGATATGATTGCTGAAGCATTATGTGTGTTGGCACACTATCTTCCAATGCACTTTTTTGATATAAGTATCCATTTGATGGTACATTTAGCAAATCAAGCTCTACTCTGTGGACCATCAAATTATATATGGATGTATCCATTTGAAAGGTAAATATTGTTTTTGCATTCGAATTATTTTACCTAACTACTTTGAAGTAACTAACTGTAAATATGCATATTAATTTTTTTGTCATAGGGCTATGAAGGATTGTAAAAACATACCTAGTAATAAAAGGTATATTGAAGGATCAATTTCTGAAGCATACCTTGTTTCAGAATCAGTTCGATACGCAATGGAATATATGCCAAACCCACGTGATGGAAATCATAGCTCTAAACAGGCATCCTTTTTAGATGAGAATGGTGATGATATATATGAGCGTTCCATCGTTGAAGGTAAACCGTTAAAATTATCTAGAGTGCAACGATCACAGATTCGACGATGGTTACTATTTAGAATTGATATACCAGAACGAGATGAATACTATAGGTTATCTATTTTCACCTTTTTTCAAATACTTGTAGCACAATATATAAATAATATATATATATTTTTATTTACCATGATATTCAATCTGTAGCGCATACCGCTTATCTTTAGAAGACGATCTTCGTGGTAAAAGGAAACCAATCACAAAAGCAGAAGTAATAGTTCAATCTGAATTTGTTGATTGGCTACACAAGAAGGTATGCTATATTTATCTGAAAGTAAGGTGTTTCTTTTTATCTAATCTTATTCTATTAATTTTGTTAATTTTAACAGCTTGTGGAAAAAAAATGCATGAGCACAATATTATGGTTGTATGTCAGTGGTCCAAAGTGGGATGTCAGAACTTATCTTAAGTATAGAGTGAATGGCTATACGTTCTCTCCTCGGCATTATGACGACACCATTTCAACGCAAGATAGTGGTGTCTGCATGGATGCGATCACTACATTTGTTGCAAGTTCAAAAGATCTAAATCCTACGGATGATAATACTACTTGGTATGGTATTATTAGAGAGATCATGGAAGTTGATTACTATGATTTTCAACATGTGGTATTCTATTGCGACTGGGTGAATGTTGGAGATAAGACAAATGGTTGTAAGGTTTGCCCTGATACAAATTTGTTGATGGTAAACTTAATGAAGCTCAAGAATACCGATGGAGAATATGATGAACCTGCTATTCTCGCGTCCGAAGCAAGTCAAGTATTTTACATAAAGAACACACAAAATTCCGATTGGTCCATTGTTTGACGCTCTCCTAAACGCATGATGGATAACATAGATGATTATGAAATACCAACCACGTATTAATCTATTTTGAAAGAACAACCAAACTTAGAACCATTATTGAAATGTATTCAATAGAAATCAACTTGTTGATTGGATCTATATTGCATGTATTTTGCTTATTTTGATCCATGTATTAACTCTTATTGATGTATCGTACAATCGTGTTGTGTTGTGAAATGTATGGTTTTCTTTTATTAATCGTGTTGTGTTGTGAAATGTATTAACTTTTATCCATGTATTTTGTTTGTCTTTTTTATATAGATTTTTCATCAAAATGACAAACGATTATAGCGCAAATGCAAATTTAAGTACAACTGAGACTGTTGAACCCCCCTCCAAAGGTAAAAAGTACTTTATAACAGTTAGCGTTGAGGGTGCAAAGGGGGATGATGCAGATAAATGGAGTTCACGTTGTGGTACTTTGATTCGTTGTCATATACCTATTGGCTACAAAGAATGGAGGGCGGTAGATGGCTTCTATAAGGATAAACTATGGGAAGGACTTTTGGTACTAGTTTTATTTATATTTTTATTATCATCAATTTCACCATCAAGTTTAAATTATGATATATTTAACCATTTCATGATTTCTTTATTTTTTTCCTTTTTTTGTGATAGGAAGAATTTGACATGGATGTAGATCCTACCATAGCTCGACCATTATTAGAGAAACATTTTCCACCGTTTTATAGATCATTGAAGTCAACATTACGAAACAAACTTCTTAAAGTTGATAAAACTATGATTCCTAAACGTGTTGCTATTGATAGATGCCCAAAGGATATAGACAGAGTGTGGTGGGAAAAATTCCTTGATATTGAGTATACGAATGTAAAGATGGAGCAGTGTAAGGCAAATGCAAAAAATAGAGCAAAGAACTCGATCACTCATACTCTAGGAAGGAAACCTTACCATAGAGTGCATGATGAAATGGTATTAAAATTATCTTTTGTAAATAGTTTATAAAATGTTATATTAATTATGTGTTGTCAACTTTGATCTTTCTTGTAGGTAGTAGCAAATCCAGGAGCAGATATTTCACGAACAATGGTTTGGAAGGCTGGACATAAAAGAAAATCAGGAGAAATACTACCATGTGCCGCGGAAAAATATGTAAGTGTCAGTTTAAAACAAATTGCTTGGGATTTTGGTTGACAAATTGAATGACTGTTGCTTATTTCTTTTTTCTACATGTATTAAAATCTGACCATTTTCTAGCTATATGTTGAGTTTGATACTATATTTTGCTTTTTCATTGATTTGTCATGAATCTCATGATCCTAAAACACTATTATATAAGTGGCCGTTTGCAAGTGTTAGTCGATTACGAGGTAATAAATTTGGTGTAGTTGATTACAGATGGACAATTGCTTCTTTTGCTTGAGCTGATTAATAATTTTTCCAGTCCAATTCCAACCATTTTAGGAAATTATCCTTGAACTAGTTAATAAATAGATAAATAAATAAATAACCAAGTGTTAGTCGATATATGAACTAGTTAAGAAAATAGTGCACACATAAAGACCCTACCAGAGAGTAATGAGTACTGAGTGATTCCTTAATAAGTTTGTCATCGCCAATTAAGTTTGTTTAATTAAAACAACAAAGTCTAAAATAGTCTTACAATTTAATGAACCAGCTTTGCAAAAAATAAGAGTCACCGTTAGCCTGTTATCTGCTGACTTGTGAATTTGATTTGTAATTAACATGAATGTTGAATATGTTTATTCCTTAAGCATCTTGGCACTTTCAACGCAGAAGACAATGAATCAGATCTCAACCTTATCGCTCCATTGGTATAGAAAATCCACTTGTTTTGATGCTAGATTCAGTTATTAATGAGAACCCTTTGAAATGGGCTAACACGTAGTTGCTTACATTATAGGTAAAAGACCGATCTATGACCACTTCGGGACATTTGTCCACAAAAGTATGAAGCCGACCTTTTAATTTGAAATATTTTACAAGACTAATGGTTTTATACTCATCAAATTTTGACCTTTGGAAGATTTTAATAGAATTTTAAAGGCAGGTCCTTATGCTTTTAATTCGAGAATTGTCATCATAAAGCAATGGAATGCTGAGCTAAAACTGTCGAGAGACAATTTCGCATCTATTCCTATATGGGTTAAACTGAAAGATATGAATTTAGCATATCGGAATAAATAGGGAATTAGTCTTATTACAAGTATGCTTGGAAATCCTGTAAAATGGATAATACCACTTCTAAAGAACCGTGTTTAGATTATGCCCGAGTTTTTGTTAAAGTTGATGTTTCGTTCTCATACCCACATAAAGTTCATATACAAAGAAATAATGCGTACTTGGATTTTGTATATATTGATTATTAATATAAACCAGTACCATGTACATTATGCAAACTGTATAGGCATAATTATGACCACTACACTATTACTGTTACAAAAGTATGACAACCAAAACACATAGGCAAAAAGGATTGTTTGCCCACTGAAAATACAAATGACAAAGAAATGTCCCATGAGGAGTTTGGGTTCGATTGTTCATTGTTGTAGTGAGATCGCGACAGTAAGTTGGAGTTTGTCTGAGGAATTGAAGGCGATGGAGTAGAGGTTTGCAATCGTGATTTGAGTTGCAGAGTGGTGGCTCTCGATTTCGAGCGGAGCAATGAATGAGCAGGAAGTTGCAGAGTGGTCGTAGGAGAAGTTTGTAGATGGTTGTGTAATGTTGAAGTGGAGGAGTTGTAGCAGGGCAGTGGTATGTTTGGAGTATGGTCGGTCAGTTGTGGGTATGTATGATGGATAGATGGTGACTGAGAGTGGAGGAGATAGGCTATTATATTGGCTGTTGTATTGGGTTTGATCAGGTGGTGAATGGCAGTCAGGGAGGGAAGGAAGTGAGGCAGTATTGTTGTTTGGCTGCTGGTGGTCAGGATGTAGTGTGGCAAAATAAGTGGTTGATATGGGTTGCTCTGGATGACTGCACAATGGTTCAAGTGATTATTGAAGTGGTGGTTCGTATGGGGACTATGGTGGAGGAGAAGTGTTAATGGAGTGTTAAGGTAAATTGTGGCAGTGCAGTGTTATGGTAAATAAGTGGTTCGTATGGAGACTATGGGGACAGTTATGGTAAATTGTGATGATGTAGTGGTTTGGATATGTGGTAGGGGGAAGCTGTGAAGACTGGATGATGGTGTAGTAGTAATTGATGTTGGAGTGGGTTATTGGTGGTATGAAGGCTGATTGTTTGACTGGCAGAGGAGGTTAATGGTTGGCAAGGCAATGGCTGCTGGGTTTGACAAGAAACTGCTGCAGAGTGGTATGAATGTGGTATTGACAGTAGGTATGTGACAGTTTTGTGAGGTTTGAACTGTGGTATGGGGGAATTTTGTAAAGGAGGAGGTGGTATAGAAGTTGCTGAGAAGTATGTTGAAGTTGTGGAGAAGTTGTATGGTGACAGATTATATGAAGGAGGAGGTTTGTTGGTGATTGTTGCGATTTGGTCGATGGAAGCGGTAAGTTGTTTAGGGTGGTTCGGAGGTGAGTTGTTCAGAGATGTACACAAAATATTTGGCAGAGGTGAGATTTGTATGATGTTGAAGAGGTGTGGCAGTTGAGGCAGAAAGGAGTTGCACTGTAGTAAAAAAGGAAGGGGATGGCAGATTTGTGTGTAGTGGGATGAAATGTAGGCTGCAAATGAAATGTAGGTTGTGCAGTTGTGTTGATTGAAATGTTTTGGTTGCCTATTTAATTCATTAGTTTATGCTTGTACGGTTTAAGTTGCAACTTGAAGCTGCACTTTTAGGTTATATGACACTAAAACTATTGACTGATGGATTTTTTTTTATGTTTGTGAAACTATTGATGAAGATAGATGGTTCAATATTTTGTTTCCAATTTTTAAACCGTTCTATAGGTAAACCAATATGATTTTTTCTTACTTTACTACACCACTGAATGCTTGCTGCAACTTGCTTGCACGTCTGGTCCTCCGGCAAAATTATTATCAGCCTGCTGCTTATATTTTGTACTTCCCTACTAAATGCATTACCTAACAGCCTATTATTTTTTCATCTCTGCTTATATTCCATCTCTGCCTCTTTCTGTAACAATTTGCATCTACCTAACAGCCTATTATTTTTTCCTAATTTCAGTTTCACAATTCTTGAATGAAGATCTTGAATGCATTTTATTTTTTCCTAATTTGCATCTACCTAACAGCCTATTATTTTTTCCTCTTTCAGTTTCACAATTATTTAAAGTAAAAGCATTGTAGAATGAAGATCTTGAATGCATATTTTGTTTCCAATTTGTCCAAACACTACATCAATTCCCACTACTTACTGGAATGCACACATGAATACACACACATGCATGCAAGTTCATATTCACTTGTGCAAATTCAATTTAACGTGATATTAAATGCAGGCACTACTAGAGGAAGCGGAAAAAAAGAGGAAGTTGGATGATAGTTCTAAGGGTGGAGTCGAAGATCTTGAAGATGACCCAATTGCGGAAGTTTTTGGTTCCGACATGAAGAAAAATTATTGTCGAGCAATTACTTCTACTTCTTCTATAAAACAAGTGAAGATGGCTCGAGCTGTAAAAGCTGTAACTGAAAAGAAGCAAGCCGTGGATTTGTCTATTTGGAAATTGGAGATAGAAAGGCAAGTAGCTAATCAAGTTAATAATGCCATCAATTCAATTACTTCAACTTTTATGAAATTTATGCCTAGTTTGCAAGAAAAATATATTGCAAGTCTTATGACTCCACAAACGGAAGGTGCTTCTAATTTAGGAGATTCTCATACAAAAAATAATGTAGTTGTTACTCCAACCGTGTCAAATAATGATATTCGTTCATCTACAATGGAAAAGAAATATGTAATGCTATTGTCACAAGATTTAGAGAAGGAAGTAGCTAAAGGTTATGTTGGAACACAAACTATTTGTCATTTTAGGAAGGTGATACCGAATGTAGAGAAAGTAATTTGGGTGGATGATGTTCTTGAACCGGATGCACCAATTTATGATGGTCCTCAAAATGGAATGTACAAGTTATGTGATTTTTCAGATGGAGGTTTCGTTATATGGCCGGAGTTTCGTATTCGGTATTTGTAGAATTTCACTATGAAATTTACGTTGTCTTTTGTATTCCAATTTGACATTGTTATGAAGTAGTTGATTATGTATTGAATTAACCAACTTAATTATGTATTGTACTTGTTATGAAGTAGTTGACATTGTTATGAAGTAGTTGACTATGAAATTTATGTTGTTATTTGATCATGAATATTGTAAATTTTGGGTTCCTATTGAATGTAGTATAATAATGCTGTTAAAGCGTTATAAGCGTTGACAATTAAAATATACCAACGCTTATAAGCATCAGCATAGAAAATTAAACAATGTTGGATGGTTAATTTGCCAACGTTTATAAGCGTTGCTAAATAATATACGCCAACGTTTATAAGCATTGGCGAATACAACCTTCCAACGCTTATAAGCGTTGCTAAATAATATACACCAACGCTTATAAGCGTTGGCGAATACAACCTTCCAACGCTTATACGCGTTGGCAATAAATTGCGACGCCCCTATAGCGACGCTAATAAGCGTTGCTGAAACTGTTTGCGACAGTTATACTCATTGGGAATCACCTGTTTTGGTGTAGTGAAAGTTGATCCATATATGGGATCTGGTTCAATGTCCACTCCTTTAGTGGTGAGTTTAATCCTTTAGAAAATTTCATAGCCTTTTTTGCCTGAGGTATTTATCAAGTCAAATCCAAACTTTGCCAATTCATTAAACCAGCTTACATATTCCCTAACCGTTATGTCCTCCTGCTTTGAATAAATAAACTTCTCCAATAGAAAACTCTTCTTTGCTCCCAAGAAAAACTTTGTTTCAAACTTCCTTTTAAATACTGCCTCAGTAATACTATCCTCCTCCACTTCTGCAGTGACCACTTCCCACCAATTTGCTACCTCACCTTGTAGATGCCAAGATGCTAATTGTCTCCTTGTAATTTCATAGAGTTGAATTAAGCCATGCCCGAGTTACTACATACGGTTCTGTTCCAATATATGCCTTCCCTCCTAGGTTGGAAAAGTCCCTACATAGCTTTTGGATATCCATAGTTGGTGGTGCTTGGATATGAACCACTCCTTGGGTAGTAGTAGCTACAGGTTTAGTGTGGTTGATGCTAGTTTGGCTAGTTGCTTGCAGATAACATCTAAACCATACTGGTATGTTCACTCTTGGGACATTCATTACATCCATTATAGTACTAGTCCTAATTTTGGTTTCTACCCCCACTGGCATTTGTCTCTATTCTTGTTTCAATCGAATTATTCCTTTTTTAGCTATTTGTAAAATAGGATTCATTAACGGCTCCTCAATAGATAGTAAATAAAACTAGAATAGTAAATGGTGTATGTATATGTACTGACTCATTTATATAGTACGATAAGAATATAAATATGCTCTCTCGATATGCTTTAGTCCTTGACTTAATGATGAGTGTTGCTTTGATGCTAAATGTAAAGACCCGCCATTTTGACCCTTTCATTTAACGCTCGAATCAATGTTCAAACTATGACGAGCCAAAAAGATAAGTCACCTGGAGATGATAACAAGAATTAACAAGACTTCTGAGTATAAATTCTAAATCTCACAGTGAAAGGAAACAAACTATAATATAAAATAACAATCATTTATTCAAACCATTGATTGTATCGTCTACATCATATATATATATATATATATATATTTGTGTGTGTATGTGTGTGTATAACTCTGTGTGTGTGTGTCTTTACAACAGTAATCAAACCAAATCCTAACAAATAAGTACATAAATGTCTTAACACATATTTATAATATACACATCTAGGTCCTTATTACATGCTCCATCATGACTCCAAGCTCCATTAACGTAGTAATATAAAGAAAAGAGAAAATAAGAGTAGGTCAGACATAAGTCTAAGTAAGTGAGTCATAACTAATCCATATATACTACAAAGATTGCACTATAATATGATCAGTGTCTAACGCGTATATGAACAACCCTAGATTCACTTCATGCGTTATAGGTTAGTGTTATATTCATCTACCTACTGCATAAGTAGATACACTGGATTAGCCCATGGCCCTACTTGATCGTACTACCATTGGTCATCTAACATGTAGGTAAATATGTCTTGGACTAGCCCGAGGCCCTATAGGATCATATTACTACCGTCTATCTAATTTTAAACTCACGTCCTGGACTAGCCCAAAGCCTTACAGGAAAGCAAACCATCTCATCTTAAACACAAATTTGGACTCATGACCTGGACTTGCCTCTTGCACTACAGGGTCACTTAACATCTAGTCCTCCTCCTTGACTCGCCTCATGCACTATATGGGAGCATCATATTCTCGATCGCCTTCTTGCACCGTAAGTTCGTACATAATTGTATTGACATCGAACAATTCTGTCGCAAAACAGGTATATAAATCCACCTTTATGTAATAATAAATTTCAATGTATTCCTCATTTGATTTATAACATCTGTTCCCAGCGTATTTTTCTTCAAGTGTATTTTGGTTTAAGGGTCATCCTCCTAGATTTTGAAGTTTACTTTGTTTAGTGATAAATCTTTCAATTGCTTCATATATAGATTTCAAGTCATATTAAGGCGTTATCAAAGGTTATATGGTGCATAGAGAAAGAATCACTCACATTGTAATTATATTCAAATACGTTGCTTTAACTTACTTTTTATTATATTCTACCCATACCCATGATTTAATCTCTAAATTCCAATATTTAATGTTTCATTACTTAGATTTAGACCACAAATCATTACTGTGGTACTATTTATGTATTATATCTTAAGTAAAGAATGGATCACTTACAAAATCTCTCAAAGTACTTTAAATCAATTCTTCCTTTCACTGTTCTTTCTTTTTAGTACACTAAAACATTGTAATTTGACTAAATTATTTTACTAGATCATAGTACTTATCTCTATGATCATTGTGATGGGTAAATTATCGAAATCGATTGAAAATTGAGAGAGTTATGAAACTTTAATCTTGTGAAATGAAAGAAGAAGAATTGTGATGAAAAAAAAGATAGATTAATTTTTCTAGTCTAAAATAGTGCTTTTATTATGCTAAATTCAGATTAAAAACCGTTCCTACATATTCAACCAACTTTTATTTTAAAATTTAGAAACTGAAACCGCTATTGATATGTTGACATATATCAAACTATATGTCGACATATGGATGGTATATGGATGATAAGTCGACATATCATTTCCTATATGTCAACAAACATACCAGATTTCTCATTTCTTTCTATCTTATATTATTATTATTGAAGCCAAATTAATTGAGCTATTATTTTACCTATATCTCCATCATACAATCTCCAAACTAAACAAACTTATATACCGTGTAGGTCAGAAAAACAATCCAATCAAATTGGCACAAGTCCCATCATCAAATTCCAAAGTTGAAATAAAGACCATTTTTCACCTACTTAATTTAAATAATATTACTTTCAGATCTAATTCGATTAATTATTTTTGTTAAATTATTAAATTATAATTTTAATATACATCAAATTTTTGGGGTATTGTAGAAACTATGAAGTTCTTTCTAACAATTATCAACTGATTAACATACTTGAAGATGGCTTAGAGGAAATACCTAAAGGAACTCATATAGATGAAGATGTGCTTTAGGAAAAATGTGCAAAAACAAAGAAGACGACTATAAAGACCCTTATTTTACATATCGAAGGATCTTAAAATATTAATATTATTTTTACGTCATACAATTCTATAACTTTGGAAATGACTACTGGAGACATTTTCTATCCTTCAAATTTTTATCGAATAATTTTGACCTTGAAAATCTTGTATGACCTACAACTTTGATTGGAGCCAAACTTTCATTAGATCTGGATGATGGTTTCTTTTTCCATAGAGGTGTCATCATATGAAAATGGACTTACCATTTGGAAGTTATGGCTGTTTCAAGTTTCACTTGATTTTGAATAGCATAATGGGTAATTAGTGAGTTAATGGTTAGACCCAAAGTTCGCTTCAGGATTAGCATCATGTTAGAGTTGATGGGACTTCTCTTGTCATTACACACTTCCCAAAATAAAGAGAAGAACTTCCATTAACCACTTCTAAGCCAACGGGCTACTATAAACCCTACTTTAATTAGCCGAATTTAGTCATTAAGAAGTGATTAGCGTAATTAGCATTTGGAGATTTTCTCTTGGAGATAACTTGGAGTTGTTGTTCATCTTAGTATTTGTGCACTTTTGGATTTGCTTTGGATTTAGGTGAGTGGTTAGGACCTCTCACTTACTAATTGGTCATTATACACCTTAAAATGATGTTTTAAAAATGGTTTTTGGATCGTAAAACGAGTTTAAAACCTTAACTAATCACATATATTAATTTCAAACGATTTGGAAAAAATTTAAGAAATTGTGATCATACAGATCTTCCTTGTTCCTATAGCTTATCTAGTTTCTACCCTTAGATTTAGGCTTTACCTTGATGTGCATGGATGTATGCTTGTTAGGATATATTGTATGTAATGTATGATTGAATGTATAATGTTTGAATGGTTGAAAACACCGATCGAATGACAATTTAATTCTAGGAACAAGGTCTTTGATCGGTGATGATCCATGAAGGTCAAGTCGTCTAGTTGACTTGTGATCCATATGGTATTTCAAGATGACACCCTAAAGCTATGTTCCAAGTTTCAAGTCCTTTGGAGTTCATTTTCTTGAGTTATGGTCGACTAATGATGGATCAATGGAGATTCAAAGGCTTTGGATCGGTGGGAAGTTGCTTCAAGTCGTGCTAATGTGTTTGGATGTTTCCCTTCAAGTTATATTGTGGAGTGCTTGGGGTCGCTAGCGTGTATGCATGGGTCACGTGAGAAAGGGGGAAATTTTCAAGTGTTGGATGGTCATGAGCTTGCTTCGGGCTAGGAGGGGAGTTACTTTGGGTTGTGCTAAGTGTTGGATTGGTATAGCAAAGTGGAAGAGATTATGCTAAGTGTTGGATTGGTGGCCCATGGATTGGTACCGATCCATGGGTTCAATGATGAAGGGTTTCGAGGGGAAATTTTAGGTCGGTGGGCTTAATTCGGTGGTGTTAACTCGGCGATGCTTAGGTCGGGCTTGCATGTTTTGGGATAGAGGGAATGAGATGTTTCGAGTTATTTGGATGATTGTCCCAAGTCATTCATGTGTTCGCTTCAGGACTTGCATCGAGACTTCATGAATAAGCTTGGTTCAAGGTGCATCTTCATTTTTTGAGCTAGGGCTCAGGTCGGTACCGAACTATAAGGTACAGTGATGATTTTTGATGACAACGCATGATTCGATGACGATGACTCTATGATGGGAAGCAATGGCTTTGATGATAGATAGTCGTACTTCAAGATGCAGAGTAGGTGACCATGATTCATGTTGAAGGAACTACTAAAGAAAGATTATGGAACAAACGATGACATTCTGCGAATAACGATGGCTGTCAAGAATAGTTTCCAACCATAATGACTTCAAATGGGATTTTTAAGTATAGTTTCGAGATGGTCTCTGCTGCGTATGATGTGTGCAAAGGGATTGTTAAAATTCGTAGGTTTTGATGTGTACTCTTAAAGCAGGGGTATGTGAGGATGCTCACTTGGGAGTGCAATGTGCCTAAGATCACATGATATTTTGATCCATTTTACCCTGGATTGAGTGCGATGGTAGTCTAGTTTCTGGGCTACCGAGTGGCATGGATTCGAATCCCGAGAAACTAAGACGTTGAGTAGTCCTTAACTATGCGATGAAGGTTATACGAATATCATATATCCAATGCATTAAGTGAGTAAATGTGAGGATAGATGATGGATGCTATGTTTGCTTGATTGCTTGATTGCTTATCACTCTAGGAATGTCACACGATGTAGATATCTAGACACCCTTTCGTACTTTGATGTATAATGCACCAATGATGACTATGATAGAGTAGCGTATTTCTTATGTATGTGCTAATTTTGTTGATGTAGGAACATGTCATGTATGATTTTCCGTACTATTTGTCCTGGTATATCAACTCTATAGTATTTGAGATTTTCTGCCGCTTACACTAGACTGTTATCTGACTTGGGATTTTATGTTTTGCTTCCTATTATTCCAAGTACTCTTAGATGAGTAGATTAGGGATATCAGGTCTGGTGAGCACGTGGAGCTGGACAGATGACGAATATGAGGCTATACTCTCATATTACTATATTTAGCTATTATTGCATTTCATTCCGCTATGCAATAATATAGAGCTTACTAGTGCTATTATATATATATATATATATATATATATATATATATCTATTTTCTGTTTATTATCAGTTGTACAAACTCTGTAACTTATGTTGTATAGCTATATGGATCCGAGTACTCTAACTTATGTGATTCATTCAATTATTACTGCCTCGCCTATTTTATATCTGAGATGATTATTATATTTTATTTGTTGCGATGTGAGATATACGACAGGTTCGGTGATGTTCATTTACTTTTCTATAACCTTTGACGATCATCCTACATCGACCAGGCACCAATGCAGCTCACACTACTATATAGGTTACACGTTTAGGTGCCAGTGGTGTAGGGTGGTCATCGCATCTGTTATCAGAGCTTGGTTTGTGTAGTTTATCCTAAGGGGTACCGTAATCCAGTTGAGATAGGATATGAGTTCTCACCCTTGACTAGATCCAGAATGTGCATGTGTGCGTGTGTGCGTGTGTGCGTGTATACATGAGTGCATACTTATTATCTATTTTGGTTTTTAAAACTATATAATAGTAGTATATACATAGTATAAAGCTGGAATGCACACATGAGTACTACTTATACAGAATTCATTATAAATAGACCGACCGTCCTTATTACAAATTGAAGGATGAGTCATCGAACAAGGAATGTTGCTAGGAACTTATTTTCTGAAGTCGAAGAAGGAGCTGGCTAGGGAGCTACTGATTCCGACCTCCAGACGATGTTCAATACCATGATGCATAACATGCTGCAAAATGCTCAAGTCGCCGCTCCGAATGTTGCTATTGATGGTGATGCACCAGTGCAGGCACCCAGAGCTGATTTTGGTAAGCGAACAAAGAGTTTGCTTGTAACAACCTAGTTTTTTAAGAATAAATAATGGTTTAAATTAGAGAATTTAAATCATTACTTTGGAATTTGTAGTCTTTTATAAAGGATAATTTATTTTAGAATGATTAATTCTAAATCATTGTGAAATTTGAGAATGTTAGTATTTTCAAAGTGTTAAAAATCACTTGAAAATGTTATTGAGAATTATTTAATTATCTTGAATTCTAAATTTATAGAATATTGGAGAAATTAGAATTTTAGAGTTTTATTTTAAAGACAATTGGAATTAGAGTTTAATAAGAATATTTAATTGGTTTGAATATTTTATTTTAAAATAAAAGGAAATTTGGAATTTATGGATTTCTTTTAAATAGTGTTCATTTTATTAAACACTTAAGTAATCCTCTTATGTAAATGTTAGGTTTTGGTTTTGAACGCTTAAGTATTTAGTTTACGAAGTTGCTAGTTAATAAATTTTAAAAGAAATGGAATTAGTTCTTTTCTCTTCTTATTGAGTTCAATTTAGAACCCAATCCCATTTACATTTTCACTAAGGAGGAAATACTCCCCTTTTCTTTACTGAACGTTCATTATAGTAAACAGAAAGAAAACCTTTCCTCTCTAAAAACCTAGAAATCAAAATGTTCAAATTCTTTAATTCTCTTGCAAGTTAAACATCTTTTGAAGCTAATTATTTCAGGTAATGATTTCAAACTAGTATATATATAAATAGAATTTTGTATCTCAGTTTATAGTAGATTAAAATTGGGTTTTGTGTCTATTTTGTTTGAGAATTTTCTAATTGCTGGTTTGAAATTTTGGATTGAAGTGATAATTTGAGCTGTTGAATTGAAGAGTAAAGTGAGTTAAAACCTCACAAAATCTATCTCTAAGTTTTCTTATAGCCTGCATTTGATTTTTACATTGAATGATTATGAAATAAAATAATGATTTTGTGTGTCTGTGGTTGAAAACTTATGATCCATTCTCTGTTAAACTGCTCACTGTAAATTAAACTGCCCTTTTGATTTCCACATTTGTACCTGTATGGCACCTAAATCATGTTGCTTTGTTTCGTTCGTCCTATGCTGCTGTTGTCTTGATTTTATATATTTGCCTTGTTGCTTTGATAGCTGATCATGCATGTCTTATACTTTGGAAACCTGCTCACGCAATCACCTCAGCACTCATTCATGCATGTAGCCATATTTTCTACTTCTTTTCCTTAAATGCAATAGTACACATTTAATTGGACCTATATGCAAATCTTACTTTTGTGAATGGTAGCATTGATTTGCACTTTGCGTATGCTTTGATTTGTAGTTGTCCTTGCCTATGCTTTGATAATTGATATGCATGTCCCTGCCTATAGACGATTTGTGGACTGCATTAACTTATTTCGTCCTTTATTTACTTTGTAGCCTTGATATTAGACACATCCTATAGCTTGTTGCTTTGACTTGTTTGTACGTCCTTTGTATGTTTGTGCCTTAAAAGTTGTTCTTGCATCCCTGCTTATATTTGACTTTTTTTCGTCCCTGATTGTTTGGAAATTTGCTGCTATTTTCTTCATCTGTGTAATGTTCTTTTTGTTTTTTAGTTTATGGATGTTAGTATCCCTTTTTAATGATTTTGTGCGAATTAAAATTTCCAGTATTTATATGGAAAAAGAATTCTTTCTATTATGTAAATTAAATGCAAGTAATTTAAAAAAAAAGAGTTTATTCTAATTTCCCAATCTCAAACTTGTTTCTGAATTAATCTAATTCCTTTTTGTAGATGATTTTAACAAGTTATTAAATATATTTAGTGAAAATGGTTATGGATTAAAAGTATGGTTTGTGGATTATATATATATATATATTAATAGAAATTTGGAACAACTATATATATAAAAACATTTTGACATTAAAACTCGAATTTATGGTTTATTTTATCAAATGGTAAATATATATAATTGAATAACAAATGGCTTTATGGATTTTAGGAATGAGAAGTTGAAAGTAAATATTTATAAAATTAAAGTAATTTAGAAATCATCTTCTATAAGATAAGAGTATATTACTTGCTTTCAAAATCTAGAGACTCATATTGATTTGTGTGGTTTTCCTATTGGGTTTTGATTTTTTGAGTTTGGTTCTTAGATTTAATAGTTTATTTTTATTTAAGGATTCCAAGAAAATCTTGAGATAAAATTTTGAGAGCCTTAATTCTATAATATGAGCAGTACTAATAATCGACTTGATCGGTTTAAATGCTTTCAAATAATGCTTCATCGAATATTGTATAACTCATCGAATTGAATGTTTGAGTGGAATTTACTAACCCATTAGCAAATACTTGAATTTCACCGGGTAGTATGGGACGCTTTGGTTAAATTCTTATGTTTGCATTTAGGGAAGTATTTAACACTTTAGGGTTGTATTCTCTTTTGGTGTTCAGCATTTGCATAGGCCGATAGATCCTTAAGATAATACAGTTCAGGTTTACCAATGATATCCGTAATGGGTGAGATTTCTAGCTTCTAGTAAATACTTGAGTTTCACCAAGCGGTATGAGAAGTTCTGGTTAAGTTCTCATTATTACTAAAAGTGATAGTATTTGGCACTTTAGAGTTTACTCTCATTTGGTGTTCGGCATTTGTGTAGGCTGATAGATCCTTAAGAAGTATACTCTTGGATTTTTACGATCCTTGTGATCGGTATGAGTTATATCTTCTTTGGTCTTTGAGTTATGTTTCTACGATCATTGTGATCGGTATGAACAATCATTGTGATTAGTATGGATGATCCTTGAGATCGGTTGAGATTTGTTTTCACGGTATGGACGATCCTTAGTATCGGATCGGTATGGATGATACTAGATATTATTTCCCACAGTATGAGTATAATCATCGTATTTGGTATGGAAGATCAGGGTGATTGATATGGATTAGGTTTTCTTGGATTTTTATATATTATATTTATTCTGGAATTCTAGGTTTGGGCGACTACTCTATGTTTTATGATTTAAGTATTCATATGATTTGAGATGGATTCCGAGTTAGACTGTTCCTGTGACTTGTTTACATCTATGCCATATATAATTGTTTTATAATGTCATATATCCTTGTGTTATATCTTGTTCTCACCTTTTGGATATTTAGAGATAGTCTAACCCGTTTATTTTTTTAGTACTCGGGTCAGGCCGAGACTTTTCAGGTTACAGAACATACAAGCTTTTGGGGGTAGCTGTGCTAATATGATGATAAACCATTTTGACTTTTTAGTTTATCTCATGTAGGATTATTAGTATGCATATGTGGATGTATATTTGAGATAGAGATTCGTACCAGATATGTATTATGTGGGTCTAGTGTTATATTTTGTAGACTCAATAGTATGTATTGTATATGATGTATATTATTCCGCTGTGATCTGTGATTGTTGTTTTATATGCTATATTGTTCTAATATTGAGAAACCATTGTGTTTATTTCTTTAAAATGAGACTGTACATGTCAAATTTTTATTCTAGATATTCAGTAAATCAGTAAGTTTGACATGTCAGTGTTATTTTAAAGATATATTCACAATTGGTTGCCCTTAACAAACAGTACTCTCTGTATTATTTGATGACATTATTTATAATATTCTTTAATAATATGGATATAGCGATGGGGTTGTTACATTGCTAGTCTAGGCAGTAAACCATTCCAAGGAATGGAGTCGATGATGGAAGTGCAGGATTGGGTTGATACCTGCGGAAGTATTTTCGACGACTTAGAGCTGAATAATGCTATGAAAAGAAGATTGGTTTCCCAACAGCTTCAAGAGCGAGCCGTGAACTGTTGGAATATAGTAAGGATAGCTATTCCCAAGGATCGGTTCACTTAGGACCAGTTCAAAGTCAGATACAAGGAGAAATTTATTCTTGCAGCTTAGAGGTCCATAAATTCGAGGATCTAAAGCAAGAGATTAAAGGATAAATAAGGTGGGGACCTATCCCAGAAGAAAGGTGGCCAAAAGAAAAGAAAACGGCAGCTTGCCTGGTACGACCGTGAGAAGAAGGATCCTATTGCTAAAGACTGTAAGGCGGGAGGCAAGAAGTGCTACAATTGCAACAACCTTGGGCATATTCAGAAGTGTTATCCCGCCTTTTGGCAAGGCCGTGACACCAAGGATTTGACTGGAGACCGGTGACAGATCGTCTCGGAAACCAGCTACGCGCAAGGATCGCTATGGATATCGATGAATTTTATCCGAGTCCGGATCTGGCTACAATTGATAAGACATGACAAGTAAAGCCATTCAAGCCAACCTTCCGAATTTCAAGTCAATCCGAGTTCATACGCTCAAGATATCAGTGATGCAAGAAATGGCCCTTAGTTCGACTCCATAGGCCAGGTCTATGACTCGAATCCATCAGAAGATGCCATGGGTCGAATCGATCTGAAGTAGCCTTAAGATCGAATCGATTTGAGGTAGTCTTAGGTTCGAATCCAACAAATTTCTCTACTTCGAATCCATGGAGGAAAAGTGCTTCGAGTCCATGGAATATAGCCTTGCTTCGAATCCAGGAAGAATACCTAGCTTCGACATCATCAAGCATAGACCATGACTGATTCGAACGCACCTTGCCCCGAATCCATAGGCCAGGCCCCAATTCGAATCCATGGAACAACCATTGTTCGACTCCATCGCACCTCCCTTGCTTCGACTCCATCGAACAAACCTCTGTTCGAGTCCATCGAGGGATGGCTCCTTCGAATCCATACAACTGGGAGTCTTCGACTCCACCATCTTCGAATCCACTCAACTGAGAGTCTTCGACTCCACCATCTTCGAATCCAAGCCATGGATTCGACCCAGTCAAACAGGAGTACAAAACGGATCGAGGCGAGATACGCGCGCCACGTCGCAGCAAGCATCGAGTCGACCGAATCGATTCGAACTAGGATCGATTCGAAGTATCCATGTTCTCCAGAAATGCAACATTGAATCGATCATATCTCAAGTTCTACAAGTCCAAATGCCATGAAATTTTCACAGAAGCTTAAACACATGATGAAGAATGTTCACACCAAATTTCAGCTCGATTGGATGATTTCTTGATCGATTCGAACCAAGGGTCGAATCGATCCCAAAGTGGGCCCGGATCTCCAGGTTTCGGCCATGTGGGCCCCCTGACATACCAGAACTGGTCTTCCCTCATTTTAGGCGAAATATCAGCCTCCTACACCTATAAATAGAGCCCCTGGTCATTCAGAAAAGGGGTTGAAGAATTCTAAGTACTGAAGAGCGCCCAGATTCTGCCAGATTTACTCCAGAACACCGCCGCTGCTTTAGATCGAGACTTAGCATATAAATTCAGTTGTATTACATTATTAACTACTGTAATCTTCAAGTAATCGAGCAATAAAATCATCAAACTTCATAGTGGACGTAGGCAAAACGCCGAACCACTCTAAATCGCTTGTCTTTGCAATTTACTTTCTGTTATTTGGAGTTTTTGTTAGATAATCCACAGTTTTAATTTTCATTCTTCACTTTTATCTCTTCAAAAACTTCCGAAGAGTGTTGTGCCCATTTTTGGTACAAACACTTTGGTGCTTTCACTGAGAAAAAACCAGCTTTTTTCTCCTGCTCCTTGAATCTACCATCGATACCGGATTGCACAAATCCAAAAGGAAGATCCAGATCTTTGATTCACAGTCCTTCCATTCTACTCATATTTGCATAAAATCTAGGAAAAGGATTCATCATTCAAAATGGTTAGCACGAGAACCACTTCTACAGCTGCTGGACAAGAAGGTAGGGATGGACAGAATCCTGCTCAATAGCAGCCATCCAACCAAGACAACACTGCCCACTCAGATCCGTCTGGGCAGTCACTAGACAAGAATTCCAAGTATTGCTTCAAGAGCTGACTCAGAGTCGCCAACAATTAGCCGAACAGTTGCGTGCCAATATCGAATTGACAAACCAACTGAACCGCCAGGGCCGTAGGAGGTCCAGAAGGGATGATGTTTCCCGCTCATCCACTGAAAGTTCTGCTTCATCATACTACTATCACAGATCTACCCGTCCTCGATTAGACGGGGGTCATGCACAAACGACCGGATATCAACCCGCTTTGACTGTTGGACAGTTGAGGGCAGGACCGTCGACCAGCTTTCAGGCCGGGCCCTCCACACAAGGAGGCCCTACTACACAGCATACCGCGGACAATCATGCCGCAGCTGCCACAATAGAAACAAGGGTTGATACCCGAAATCTTTCAGAGCCAAATAATCGGCAACGTGGGCGTACTCCTGAACCGTACGTCCTAGAGGACGCTGAGCCAAGGAGGCAAAATTTGGACCGTCGACAGCGCCCGGTCCGAACTCGCACTGTGGAACCCGACCACACCTTAGCTCGGCAAGCTCAAAATGTAGCAATGCCAGACATCTCGACTATGATACATCAGATGATCCGCAAAAGCCAAGGCCTTACCAACGATGACTGGGGACTTTCCCGTAGTCATACTCCCTTCACAGACGAGATACTGAATGCTGAACCTCCTCGGCGATTCAGAATGCCAACCCTTCCTATGTACGAAGGAAATTCTGATCCCAATCAACACATCTTGAAATATGAATGGTCGATGAGCGCCGCAAGGGCTGATGATGCAGTAAAATGCCGAAGTTTCCCCATCTCTCTAGGTGGAATTGCAACGATGTGGTTCACGAGATTGCCACCTAGGTCTATCTCTTCATTTGATCAATTGGCTAAGAAATTTGTTGAACAATTTCGCATGCATGTCGCTAGACCCAAAGATGTCAACACCTTATCCAGTGTTACCCAAGCTCGTGGGGAAACGCTAAGGCGTTACTTAGAGAGATTCCATGCGGCATGTGTGGAGATTAGTAATCCCAACGATAACTCAATCTTAATGGCATTAACAAAGGGAATTGACCCTGATTCTGAATTTGGAAACTGGTTAGCGGGAAAACCACCCGCATCGTTGGACCGTTTCTACTCCAAAGCCGCACAATTCTTACGGCAAGAGGACGCGAAACAGTCTAGGAAGCAGGACGATGAGGAACCCAGGAGCGAAGGAATACAGAGCAATGTAGCAGTAAAACAGTCCGGTGACAATTCCGGAAAAGTTCAGTTGAACATACAGAACAAGCAAACGCAGCCAAGAGGTAACAATGGTCAGAATAAGAAAAGAGATCCAAATCGGGGTCCACGACGTGAGGCTCCAACGTTCGATAATTACACACCATTGAATACATCGTTGGAAAATGTGTACCTACAGACTTGCAATACTATGCAATACAAGAAGCCAGCTCCGAAGCAATCGTCGGAGAGGCAGATTCAAACAGGTAAGTTCTGTAGATTCCACGAAAGTTATGGCCACAACACCAATGAATGTCGGCACTTGCAGGACCTCATTTAGAGGTTGATCAGAGAGAGGAAGTTAGATCAGTTTGTGCGGGCACCGCAGTCTGAAGGGGCGGGCCCCTCAAATCAAAATCATGTACAGAATCCAGAAAGACAGGAAGAACCAGGTCGTGTCGGAGGAAGACTGGTAATTAATGTTGTAAGTGATAGTCCTCGTACAGCGAAGCGAAGCTGGGGAGAAATGAAATCATATAACAACTTGGCTAAACGAACAGACTTTGAGTACAATGATAACTTGGACAATAAACCTTCGACCAAACGAAAGAGAGCGACAATTAACGACATCACTTTCCGAGACAACGATACTGATTATGTCGGAAGCCCGACTACTGACCCACTCGTGATATCGACACAAGTAGGTCCAGCTTGGATGAAGAGGATACTAATTGACTGCGGGAGCTCTGTGAATATCCTTTTTATACATGCTTATAATCAAATGAGGATGAATCCCAAGGATTTGGAACCTTGCCAAACTCACCTCCATGGATTCAACGGTAGCTCTACCGTACCTATTGGGGTGGTGAAGTTACCAGTTAGGTTGGGATCTAAGGAACATATGAGAGTTCGAACATTACAGTTCACTGTGTTGAACATAGTTTCGCCATACAACGCTTTCTTAGGACGACCTGCCCTTACTGAATTTAGAGCCGTAATTGCCCCGTGGTGCTTGACCTTAAAGTTCCCTACCGTCAACGGAGTTGGAGTCGTCCAGGGCGATCAGGTTGACTTGAGAACAGTCATACGCCGAAAACGAGTCGCCCGATTACGCAATGCCGAGGACCGACTTAAAACTTTTGAACGCAATGAGATTGTCATTAAAAAAGAATACCCAGCACTACCACACATGAAACCAACATGGAAGGGATCACATGAGATTAAGCAAGAGCTCGGGGATGATATATATGAGTTAACGACCGCTGATGGTCCAGCTTCACCAAAGGCCTTGGATGGCGAAAGTCCTCGTCGCTATTGCACATAACAGGCTATGTTTATCTATTTAGTTTAAATTCTGTTTTAGAATTTGTTTCTGCATTTCGAAATTAGAATTTGTAATAAGGCAACTGACTTTGCCATGTTCTCTTATTTCAGCAATAAAATGCCATCTCTTTGAGCCAGAGCTGTGATTCATTAAAAACAATGTACAACATCACGATGCACGAAGAGCTAAATTCCATCACACAATGGGATTTATTCAAGTAGGGAGTGGCTATGAAGCAATCAACCACTCTCCAAATGGAACCCGAGCTCGGGGGCAAGCCATCACATCAGGCCGGAAATGGGTTGATACACGACAACCTTTTAATCAACTCCGTTCTCCCAGAGTGCGAGGCGGAGTATAAACATTTTCCTAAATCCCAGAGTACTCCGAGAGCGCGAGCTGGGTACAAACTTTTTAACTAACTCCGTACTCCCAGAGTGCGAGGCGGAGTATAAACATTTTCCTAAATCCCAGAGTACTCCGAGAGCGCGAGCTGGGTACAAACTTTTTAACTAACTCCGTACTCCCAGAGTGCGAGGCGGAGTATAAACATTTTCCTAAATCCCAGAGTACTCCGAGAGCGCGAGCTGGGTACAAACTTTTTAACTAACTCCGTACTCCTAGAGTGCGAGGCGGAGTATAAACATTTTCCTAAAACCCCAGAGTACTCCGAGAGCGCGAGCTGGGTATAAATACCGACAAACTCCAGCTTCCGAGAACGCGAACTGGAGTATAAACATTAACTAACTCCGGATTCCGAGAGCACGAACCGGAGTATAAACATCAACAAACTCCAGCTTCCGAGAGCGCGAACTGGAGTATAAACATTAACTAACTCCGTACTCCTAGTACGCAAGGCGGAGTATAAACATACATCAACTCCACACTAATCCCCAATACTGGGGGCAGAACCATAACACATAACAAGTTGGAGACAAAAGTGAATACATTCTCATTCCCACTATCAACAAAAAGAATCTGATTACAAAATGGTTCAAGAAATTGCTACTAGTGGGAACCGAATCCACATCTATACACGGCTATAGAAAAATCAACAAAATGCTACCCTACGCAACAGAGATTTAAAGAAAGAGTTCAATCTTTCTTCTTCCTTATCTTCTTCTTTGGGGTAGCTCCACCCGATCTGCTGCCCGATTTTCTCCTCAACCGCTTACTCTTTTCAGGCTTGCCCTCCAGCAGCGATATGATGTCAACGTCTTCCTCAGAACTGGAAGCGACGGAAGTTCTTCTAGGAGGTCGGGCTGGAGGCATGGGAGTAGTAGCAGGAGGAGGGACAGGAGCAGTTTCAATCACTACGGTACCGCCCGGTGAAATCACCATTAACGGGGCAGGCCCGGGCGGATTCATACCAGCATTTCCTACTGCCATCTCGGCATCAATCTCAGCCATAACGTCGTCCTCACGGGATACTTGGGCCGCATCGGATGTGCCAATAGCTGGCATGGATGAACTAACGGCCGGAACAGCCCCACTCACAGCATCGGACAGGTTGACAGAGGGATCGATGGGTTCATTGAGAAGCTCCTCAATCATTTGAGCGCTGAAAGAAAACATATTTGCATCTCCCTCTTCGCCGATCAAGGTAGAAGTCATGATGGCTTCAGTAAAAACAACCCCTTGTGTTTGATGTGGAACTGATAGAGCAAGAGGCGCAGAAACAACGACTTCAGTCACTGAAATGCGACAAAACGAAGATTGTTAGCCAAGTGTGTTGCTTAAAGTTCTCCACAACTAAACTACGAGAAGCGTTCAAATACCTTCCTTAGTCTGGACCGAAACGTGGGAGGAATCATCGGCTGAAGATAATAACGGTTGGTCAGGATTATATGCAGGAACAGATTGGGGATCTACCGCACCAGTGGTTTCGGGCAATGTTGGGATTACAGCTCCAACACTTGCCTCGTGATGCGCGGTCCCCGAACCTTCGCCTGTCTCAAGAGATTGAACGCCAAGCTTTTCTTTCGCCATAGAAATCGCCACCTCGTGAAGGACCTTCCTCTCATCTTCGGTGAGCAAACGCATCTCCAGCTCAAAGTCATCAAGCGATTCATCTGGATGCGCTGCCCTCTTCTCATTTACCAGCCGGGTCCAGGCATTGTACAAAATCATGGAGTCATCTCCCAGCCACGCTAAATTTCTGTGTTCCAACACATTAGCGTTGTACGTGACAAGGAGATCGTCAAACTCAGCGTCCAGCCTGGACCTCTCCTCCAAAATCTTTTCCTGGATTTCTGCTTCCGCAGACTTGGACTTGACCGCCACTGCAGCAAGTTCGGCCCTGAGAGATACTGCTTGGTTGCAAGCCTCTTGAGCAGTGGCGTTCGCATCATCCTTCTCCTTCACCATTTCAGCGAATTTGGCCTTGAGCTCGTTCAGCTCTTTAACGGCTAAGTCTCGCTCAGCTGCAACGGTGGTGTTGCGGTGGCCCATCTCTTCTACCGTGGCGCAATGTTCCTGTTGCATCCTAGCCATTTTGGCCACGGCGTCCTCGTGTTTCTGGAGAGCTTGAAGTTCAGAATTCCGGGACGTCTCCATTTCAGATTGAAGAACTTCAATGATGCGTTTCTGTTTAGCAATTTCAGCATCGCGTTCAGCAATAATCTTCGCCCTGTCAAAAGCCACTCTAGAAGCCTTCACGGCTGCCTTGTACCACTCCTTGTACTGAGCGTAGAAGTCGTGGATATAACTATGAGCGGTGGTCTCAGCTTCCGGAGGAATTCTTTTAAAGTTAGGAGGGAAGATATAGCCATCCATGCAAATTTCAGGGTAGTCATTTTTCATTTGGGCGAGTTTAGCAGCTCCCTCGCTTGTCAACTCAGCCGGAGCTTGTTCGATTATAGCGGCTGCCGTCGGTTCCATTCTTGGCCGTTGAGCATCAGGCCGAGAAGATTGAGAAGGCAACTGTTGCTGATGAGATGGCCCTGGGAGGTCTACTGGAGCCCTGGGAGGCGGAGGAGAGCGAGATCGGGGTCGGAACTGGTATCCCCGGTCTCTGTCAGAATAATCATAGCCAGAACGGCCACGCGAGTGATCTCTGTCTCTATCATAACGTTCTTGACTTGAATAGCTTCGCCCATGATCCCTATCTGTTTCTCTCCTGCGGGAATCATAAAATGGAGAGGATTGGCGCACATTCCGAAGCCTATCCAGAGTAGAGCCACGTTCTGACATCTCGCCTGCGATAAGAAAGAATTACGGATTAGGGTCCCATAAAGCAATGTTTACTATGCAAAAGTCATGAAGTGCCATGGAAGTGTGTGTAAATGTGTAAACCCCCAAAACCGACCGGAAGTGTTGACCGCACTTAAAGGAAAGGGCTCGTTCATGTTTAGAACGTCTTGAAATTCCTCCAACCCAGGATTATGAGAAATCGATATATAATCTGGGATAGGAATATCGTCTAGCCCTTTGAAAGAATCTCTCGAATGAGGAGGGGCGGCCTCAGAAATCATGACCCCAGAAGCGGGAAGAAACACATCTACGAATTTTCCCCCCTTGGACTTAAGTTTTTTGGAAACGGCGGCCTTGCCTTTCCGTTTTTCTCCCGATTCTTCAAAGTTTCCCGAGAGATCAGCCATCGGCTCTGAATCTGTGTGGGTTCTTTCTTCGTCACCCGCCTCAATTATTCTGATTCCGAGTGACTTCTTCACTTTTTTCTTCTTGATTTTCTTCTTGGTCTTCTTCTTATCTTCCTTCTTAGAGGCGGACTTTGCAAATCCCTCAACAACTATGCTTTGATTGATGTCGATCAGACCAAGAACTCTTAAGTTGTAATCATTCAGCACCGAGTCAATATGCCTCAACTCGCTTGGGACTTCTTGAAGACTTCGGACGGTACCCTTGAAACGCCCTCCATCGGGCCTAGAGATAATAGCTGTAAAAGGAATGAAATGTCAATTTTAACACCGAAGAGCTATTGGTCGAGAAAACAGGTTAAGGCGCTTACGTCTAGACAACCATCGCCTAGCGAAACCCGGAGGGCACCGAACGTAGAACCACTCGTTCTTGAAATAGCTCAGTCGAGTCCAAGCTCCAACTACAACTTGGCAATTCCTAACTGCCTCCAAAAATGTAAAGGACGGGCTATCACCCCTACTCTTGAAGTTAAATATGTGTCTGATCTCGGAGGGCCTCGGCGGGCGAAAGAGACAGTCCATAAATATTACAAAGGCACTGTTCAGCAACGCGTGCCCATTGGGATGAAGTTGTGAAGGAGCGATTCCTAAATATGATAGCATCCCTCTGATATATTGATTGAAAGGAGGAAGAGTTCCGGCCGCACAAGCATGACGGTAGAATGCTGTATATCCTTCAGGTGGATTGTGCGGTCTATCAGTGGCACTGGGCAATAATACATCACCTAGAGATATGTTATGCTTTAAGCATATTCGTCCCAATAAGGATTCGGAGATGTTAGATTGAACCGAATCAACAGGGTCCTCAGTATATATAGCCTCTGGCAATTCGTCTGGAGCCGGATCGATTACATCGGCAGGGATGTCAGGAATCTCAAGCACAGGAGGAGTCGAGCTTTGCACCTCTTGTTGTTGGGAGCTCGAAGATTCCATAATTAGCTAACTCATCAGAAAGCAACGTTAAGTTCATAACTAGCCCGTGCGTGCCCCAGTGTAGTGTGAATGAACGTGTCGTGCAGTACAAGTGTTGTGCATCACTTAAGCAAATTTAACAGAATAAAGCAAGATGTTCGTACAACATATCTTGGGAATTTGAGAATGAAAACGACCGTCATCGCTGACCGTCACTTCCACACCATCCAAGTGCTATCAACCAATGCAAGTTTAAGTCTGTTGAGATTTTAGTTAAGTCACAGTTCCATCGACGAGCTTCAAAAAGGAGGTCAAGCTTTACTGTCAAGTTCGATTATGCAAGGCCGAAGCTCGTCGGAGTCAAGTATGCTAAAATCCATTATGTTTGTCAAGGTTCAACTTGGGATTGGTCGTAGCTCAGATGTTGGAGCAAATCAGAAGAACAAGTGTTAGAACGTTCGAATCGATCGATTCGAATCGACATAAGTCGAATCGATGATGTTCGAATCCATACTCCTCGACTCCATTAAGGTTGACTCGGTGAAGCCTTAAGATGGAAGAGCGCTTCGAATCCGTAAGCTCCGCGTAACTTCGAATCGATCAGTAGTCAATTCCTTCGAATCGATCAGGATAACATTACTTCGAATCGATCAATTCGATGCCCAGCCATTACAAGTCATCGATCCAAAGCCTTGCCCTCAAGATCGATTCGAACTGGGCACTCCTGGATCGATACGAAGCAACGACGCTCCTCCATATTAGCACTCAAGATCGATGCTACGCGAACGGACTCGTTCCTCAGATCCATCGAGTCGACCCACTCCCGACCGCACTATTCCTCATAATTTTCGAGAGGAGTCGAGATTAGTGATAAAGGTTCCAGTTTTATCTTTCATTGTTCGAATCGATCCCTTGGTTACCTGGTTGAATTCGATTACAGATGAAAACTTGAAGGAATTTGATCAACTCGTGCAAAACGCAGAACTTTGAAAGATCGATTCGAAGAAAGAGCTCTCGCAACAGTAAAAAAGTAAAAAGTGAAAGTGAAAAAGATCCCGGTATATATAGGGGATTGCGAGACGATTCGCATCCCGGTCAGATGCAACCGGCGAAAACAGCTCCAGCCTATTGATTCGAACGAATATCTTCGAATCGATCACTAAAAAGCATCCATCGATTCGAAGCTGACAGAATGGTTTCACCGATTCGAACCTCAGAGGTGCGTAGGTTACAAATCATCTTCGAATCCATTCCTCCGAATCCATCCATACAATATCAATGCGAAGCTTCATCGATTCGAAGCACAACGTCAGAAGAGTCAAGGGAACGTACGACACCATCGATTCGAACGACCACTTTCGAATCCATCAATTCCGAACCCACCAACTCAGAGAACTTCAAATCCACGCAATATTGATTCGGAGAACCATCGATTCAAAGTACCCACTTCGAAACCCTCAACTCGAAGCGGATCAAGAAACATAGCTTCGAATCCATCAAATACCACCGGTCAAATGGACGAATCGTTTCCATATGAAAAATTGCTTGTCCACTCTTGTACCAATTCAGGAGAGGATCAATACGAGAGGATGATCATAGACAATCATAAAAGCAATGTTTTAATTCAAATCTCAAATCGGTTCAGGAGAGGACCGATGCAGATTTCGATAGCGAACCGAACGGACAACAACTTGCGATCACGCAACGTTAACCAAGGTCAAGATAATACACGTATGCACGTATTTTTTGACTAATGTTTTGGTCTTTATCATCAACAGGAATCAGATGTTCATCTCGTCATGACTCAAAAGCCTAACAGTCGATCATGATCATACAACGATTGATTACAACAGCAAAGAAGACAATTTTCGACAAAGCATGTGATAACTGTTCAATAAGGGACTGTAGCTTTCCAAAGCACGTCATGTTTACACAAGACGTACTTTGGGGGGCAAATGTTATCCCGCCTT
The DNA here is from genome assembly GCA_030737815.1 of Allium fistulosum. Taxonomy (NCBI): domain Eukaryota; kingdom Viridiplantae; phylum Streptophyta; class Magnoliopsida; order Asparagales; family Amaryllidaceae; genus Allium; species Allium fistulosum. The sequence goes on along the minus strand of CM060907.1, from coordinate 675,105,780 downwards.
TTGGCAAGGCCGTGACACCAAGGATTTGACTGGAGACCGGTGACAGATCGTCTCGGAAACCAGCTACGCGCAAGGATCGCTATGGATATCGATGAATTTTATCCGAGTCCGGATCTGGCTACAATTGATAAGACATGACAAGTAAAGCCATTCAAGCCAACCTTCCGAATTTCAAGTCAATCCGAGTTCATACGCTCAAGATATCAGTGATGCAAGAAATGGCCCTTAGTTTGACTCCATAGGCCAGGTCTATGACTCGAATCCATCAGAAGATGCCATGGGTCGAATCGATCTGAAGTAGCCTTAAGATCGAATCGATTTGAGGTAGTCTTAGGTTCGAATCCAACAAATTTCTCTACTTCGAATCCATGGAGGAAAAGTGCTTCGAGTCCATGGAATATAGCCTTGCTTCGAATCCAGGAAGAATACCTAGCTTCAACATCATCAAGCATAGACCATGACTGATTCGAACGCACCTTGCCCCGAATCCATAGGCCAGGCCCCAATTCGAATCCATGGAACAACCATTGTTCGACTCCATCGCACCTCCCTTGCTTCGACTCCATCGAACAAACCTCTGTTCGAGTCCATCGAGGGATGGCTCCTTCGAATCCATACAACTGGGAGTCTTCGACTCCACCATCTTCGAATCCACTCAACTGAGAGTCTTCGACTCCACCATCTTCGAATCCAAGCCATGGATTCGATCCAGTCAAACAGGAGTACAAAACGGATCGAGGCGAGATACGCGCGCCACGTCGCAGCAAGCATCGAGTCGACCGAATCGATTCGAACTAGGATCGATTCGAAGTATTCATGTTCTCCAGAAATGCAACATTGAATCGATCATATCTCAAGTTCTACAAGTCCAAATGCCATGAAATTTTCACAGAAGCTTAAACACATGATGAAGAATGTTCACACCAAATTTCAGCTCGATTGGATGATTTCTTGATCGATTCGAACCAAGGGTCGAATCGATCCCAAAGTGGGCCCGGATCTCCAGGTTTCGGCCATGTGGGCCCCCTGACGTACCAGAACTGGTCTTCCCTCATTTTAGGCGAAATATCAGCCTCCTACACCTATAAATAGAGCCCCTGGTCATTCAGAAAAGGGGTTGAAGAATTCTAAGTACTGAAGAGCGCCCAGATTCTGCCAGATTTACTCCAGAACACCGCCGCTGCTTTAGATCGAGACTTAGCATATAAATTCAGTTGTATTACATTATTAACTACTGTAATCTTCAAGTAATCGAGCAATAAAATCATCAAACTTCATAGTGGACGTAGGCAAAACGCCGAACCACTCTAAATTGCTTGTCTTTGCAATTTACTTTCTGTTATTTGGAGTTTTTGTTAGATAATCCACAGTTTTAATTTTCATTCTTCACTTTTAACTCTTCAAAAACTTCCGAAGAGTGTTGTGCCCATTTTTGGTACAAACAAGAAGGAATGTCATAAGCCGCTAAAATAGAAGTAAGACGTGAAAGCGTATGCCATCAATGTTGTCCCTACTTCATCGAGTGCTCCATTGATGAAAGAGAAGGGGAAAAGCATCGTTATTCAAGGTATGCTTTCTGTTTACGATGTTCCCATTCGTGTTTGTTTGATATTAGAGCTTCATATTCCTTCATATCTAGTGATTTTCTAGATAGATTGGGATTGAGACCTGAGATAGTTGACTGACCTTAAATTTCGACAAACCTTGTTGGGGGTCTAGCTAGCATATACATGGTTTGTCGAGACCTAATGCTATCGAATCATGGATGTTCTTTCGTTTATGGTATTTGATTTGAGTTTCGTTAGGTTTGGTAATATTTTGGGAATGGAATGGCTGAATAGATACAGAATAGTGGTGATCTGCAAATGGTTTTTGATCATGAAAGGTATGGATGACGGGCGTAGATTGGAGATAGGCTGCCTACCTGACGGTTAGGTGATGGTTAGATTTCTATATTAGTTTGAGATCCCTCACGGCGAGTAGTCATTTGTGTCTACAGCTAGGGAGCATCCGCACATATTCAAGGAGGTAACTAGACTTCCGCCGCATAAAGAGATAGAGTACCATATTGACTTGGTGAAAGATGCCAGACAAATAGTAATGCCATTGAGGAGGATGGCACCTGGGGAGCAGCAGGACCTCGAGTTGTAAGTGAATGACTAATTACTATGAGGGTTCATTCACAGTAGTATTTCTGAGTAGGGAGCGCCCGTAGTATTAGCCACGAAGACGGATGGCTCCCTTAGATTATGTGTTGATTACCGTAAGCTAAATAAAGTAACAAGGAAGAACAAGTATCCATTCCCACTTATTGATGACTTGTTCAATCAACTTTATGGAGCAAGAGTATTCTTTTAGTTGGATCTTGCGACGGGATTTCACCAACTGAGAGTAACAAATGAGAATGTGCCGATTGAAACATTTTATATGCCGTCTGGTTTCTATGAGTGGTTGGTTATGCCGTTCGGGCTAACTAACACATCGGCATACTTCATTGATCTCATGAACCGTGTTTTCAGGGGTCAGCTAAATAAAAAAAATCCTGTGTTCGTCGATGATATTCTCATCCACTCACGGATAGAAGAGGAGCACAAGATGCATTTAAGGATTATGCTTGAGGTATTGAGAGAGCTACAACTGAAAGTGAATTTTTCGAAGTCTCACTTCTAGAGGAGGGAAGTGAGATTCTTAGGTCACGTTGATTCTTAGTAGACATTCTGCAGGGTTCGAGCTAATCATTGACTAAAGATTTGGAGGCACTATCATTTAGGAGATAGGTTCGAGCTATTCACTAATCATAAATCGTTGAAGTACCTCTTTTCGTAGAAGGATCTTAACCTTTCTTAGCAATGATGGTTAGAGTTTCTAGCCTCCTACAACTTTGATATTACATATACACTAGGGAAGGGGAATGCAGTTGCTAATGCATTGAGTAGGAGACATGCCTTCTTAGGAGCTATGTTCCTAGAGTAGACATAGTTAGAATATATTGGTGGTTATAATTTCCGACCAAGATGTGATCTAAAGCCAGAGATATTGGCGAGCTTGACCATCAGGCCAAATCTGATTGAGTGTAGATCTGTAATAGTCAGAAGGGTGGTGCAAAATTTGCTAAAATCATTTCTAAGATCGAAGATGGAGTGGAGTCCAAAGAGACAAGACAATATAGACTCGACCAAGATGGTTGGCACTGTAAAAATAGGAGATTGTTTGTCCTTGATGTTGATAGGTTGAGAGATGAGGTGATATAGGAGTGCCATCATTCGAGATTGACTCTCCATCCCGATGGTAATAAGATGTACCATAATATGAAGTAGACCTATTATTAGAAAGGATGAAGAAAAACACTGGGACATTCATCTCAAAATGCATGAACTTCCAGTTGGTTAAGACAGAGTAGAAGATGCTCAGTGGATTGATTAAACCACTAGAAGTTCCCCACTGGAAATGGGAATAAGTATCGATGGATTTTATTGACGGATTATTGAGGACTTGAGTAGTGTACGATAGCATTTGAGTCATAGTCGATCAATTGATTAAGAGCGCCATTATATCCGTCAAATCATGTAGAATGACATCCAAATTGGTCAAATTGTATGCGAAGTGGATAGTATGATTCCATTGTGTGCCGAAGAGCATTGTGAGTGACCGAGACCCATTGTTCACCAGTGGGTTTTAGAAGAGCTTACATGAGGCATTGGGGATGGAGCTGCATTTGAGTACGACTTATTACCCTTAAACTAATGGTCAAACTAAGAAAGTGAATCGTATCTTAGAGGATCTCTGGCTGGCTTGTATACTCGACTTTGGAGGGTCATGGGATGATAATTTACATCTTATTGAATTCGCATACAACTACAGCTATAAGTCTAGCATCGGTATGACAACATTCAAAGGATTGTATGGTCGACCGTGTAACGTTCCTTTGTGTTGGTGGGAGAGCAAATGAAACTTGAGCCAGATATGATTAGAGAATCCTCAATTGAGATCATTTGGCAACGGATGAAAGCTGCTTAGACAGATAAAAGAGCTACGCTGATAAGAGATGTAGAGATATAGAGTTCTCTGTTGGCGATATGGTATTTGTCACCATTGAGGAATGTAATTATGTTCGATAGTAAAGGGAAGTTGGCATCGAGATTCTTAGGTCCTTTTTCAATATTAGGATTCGACTTACCACAAAGAATGGTGGGAGTGCATAATGTGTTCCACGTTTCTTATTTGCGGAAATTTGTGCATGACTTAGGCATAGTTATCACAACGGATCAACTAGATGATATCGAGATTAAACCAGAGTCTTCGAGACCTCATAGGTCTATTTGTATCGTGAGACGTGATATGAAGCAATTTAGAAGGAAAATGGTGTAGTTGGTGAACGTTTAGTGGAGCGAAAGCAAAGGAGATTGCACTTGGGAGATGAGGGGAGCATGAGGATTGCTTATCCAGAACCCCTTACCTGGTGAGACTTTCTATTAATCACTTTTACTTTCACTTATGATATCACAAAGTATATCTTAGTGTAGTATCCTACAAGCTAGGATAGGCTTGGAAGTTACTTTTTTCATCTATTATTGTATATGCATGTTTGATATGTTATGGTTGCTTATGCTTGTATATGGTTGTTAGGCATGCGGAAAAACCTTATAGATTTTGTTTGGGATTTCGGGGGGTGAAATTCTTAAAGGGGGAGAATGTAACGATTCATATTTTACGTATCGAAGGACCGTAAAATATTAATATTATTTTTATTTAGAGTCATATAATTCTATAACTTTGGGAAATGACTAATAGATACATTTTCCATCCTTAGAAATTTTATCCGACAATTTTGACCTTGAAAATCTTTCACGACCTATAAATTTTGATTGGCGCCAAATTGGGGTCTACATCTACTTCCATTAGATCAGGATGAAAGTTTCTCTTTCTTTAGAGTGGTAATAATAGAAAAAGACTTACCATTTGGGATTTATGGCTATTGGAAGTTTCACTTGATTTTGAACATCTTAATGTGTAATTAGTGAGTTAATTATTAGGCCCAAAGGCCACTTAGGGATTAGCATCATGTTGGGGCTGATGGGACTTCTCTCTATCATTACACACTTCCAAAAATAGAGAGAGGAACCTCCATTGACTACTTCTAAGCCAAAAAGCTACCCTAAACTCTATTTTAATTAGCCAAATTTAGTCACCAAGGAGAGATGAGTGTAATTAGCATTTGGATTTGGAGATTTCCTATTAAAGATCACTTGGAGTTGCTGTTCATCTCGGGATTTGTGCACTTTTGAATTTGCTTTGGATTGAGGTGAATGGTTAGGACCTCTCACTTACTAACCGGTCATTATACACCTTAAAATGATGTTTTAAAAATAATTTTTGGATTCTAAAACATGTTATAAACCTTAACTAATCGCATACATTAATTTCTAATGACTTTGAAATTTTTTGTGAAATTGTGTTCTTATGGATCTCCCTTGTTGTTATAGCTTATCTAGTTTCTACCCTTAGATTTAGGCTTCATCTTTATGTGTATGAATGTTGTTTGTTAGGATATATTGTATGTAAGTATGCTTTAATGTATGATGTTTGAATGGTTGAAAACGCTGAGCGAATGGCAATTTAGTCCTAGGAACAAGTCTTGGATCGGTGATGACCCATGAAGGTCAAGTCATCCAATTGACTTGCGATCCATATGGTAGGTCAAGAAGGACACTCTAAAGCTACATTCCAAATTTCAAGTCATTTGGTGTTTGTTGGTTCGAGTTATGGTCGACTGAAGATGGAATGGTGGAGATTCAAAGGCTTTGGATCGGTGGGAAGTTGCTTTGAGTCGTGCTCATGCTTTTTGATAGTTTGCTTCGAGTTATATGATGGAGTGCTTCGGGTTGCTAGCATGTATGCATGGGTCGCGTGAGAAAAGGGGGAATTTGCAAGTGTGGGATCGATCGCGAGTTGTGCTTCATGCTAGGAGGGGTGTTACTTCGAGTCGTGCTAAGTGTTGGATTAGTGAAGAAAAGTGGAAGAAATTGTGCTAAGTGTTGGATTGGTAGCCCATGGATCAGTACTAATTCATGGGGTGTATGGTCCGGTGATGAAGGGTTTCGAGTGGGGAAGTGTCAAGTGGTGAGATTAGTTTGGTGGGGTCAGGTTTTTGATGCTTGGATCGGGGTTGCATGGTTCGGGGTAGAGGAAATGAGATGTTTTGAGTTATCTGGGTGATTGATCTGAGTCGTTCACATGTTCACTTTGGGATTTTCTTCAAGACTTCGTGATTAGCTTGCTTCAAGTCGCTTCTTTATTTTTTTGAGCTAAGGCTTGGGTCGGTACCGAACCATAAGGTTCAATGATGATTTCGACGGCGACGCATGGTTTGATAATGATGATTCTTTGATGGAAGCGATGGCTTCGATGATGGATAACTATACTTCAAGATGTAGAATATGTGACTATGAGTCGGATTGAAGGAACTGTTAGGGGAAGGTTACGGGACAAACGATGGCTATCAAGAATAGTTCCTAACTATGATGATTTTAGATGGAAGTTGTAAGGATACTTTCGAGATGGTCTCTGCTGTAGATAACGTTTGAAAAGGGATCGATGATATTCGTAGATTTTGATGTGTGCTCATAAAGTAGGGGTATGTGAGGATGGTTACTTGGGAGTGCGATGTGACCAAGATCACGCGATTTTTTGATCTGTTTTACCCTGGACTAAGCGCGAGGTAGCCTAGTCCTTGACTGTGCAATGAAGGTCATATGGGTATCATATATCCAATGCACTAAGTGAGTGAATGTGAGGATGAATGATGGATGCTATGTTTGCTTGATTTCTTATCACTATAGGAATGTCACACGATGAAGATATATAGACACCTCTTCGTACTTTGATGTATAGTACACCAATGATGACTATGATATAGTAGCGTATATCTTGTGTATGTGTTAACTCTATAGATGCAGGGATAGGTCATGTATGATTTTCCATACCATTTTTCCTAGTATATTGACTTTATAGTATTTGAGATTTTTTACCACTCACACCAGACTGTTGTATGACTTAAGATTTTATGCTTTTCTTCCTATTATTCTGGGTGCTCTTAAATGAGTAGATTAGGGATATCAGGTCTGGTGAGCAGGTGCAGCTGGATAGGTGACGAGTAGGAGGCTATACTCTCGTATTACTATACTTAGTTGTTATTGCTTATCATTCCACTATGCAACACTATGGAGCTTACTAGTGCTATTATATATATTTAGAGACAGTTATCTTTTTTGAGTTTATTTAAGTTGTATAAACTCAATCTCTTAGGTTTTATAGTTGTATGGATCTGAGTACTTTGATTTCTATTATTCATTCAGTTATTACTGTCCCATATGTTTTATATTAGAGGTGATTATTACATTTTATTCATTGTGCTCTGAGATATAAGACGGGTTTTGTGATGTTCATGGACTTTACTATAACCATTGATAGTCATCCTACGTCGATCGGGAACCGGTGCAGCGCACACTACTATACATGTTATACATTTAGGTGCTAGTGGTGTAGGTCGATTATCACAATGACTTTCTATGTAGAGGACATATTTTGAATGCGCTATCTACATCCGTTTACAATGCACATCGAAACCTAGAAACAACAAAAGCACTCTAGACAATGCTAGAAAGCAAATATCGTATATTAGTGGAAAGAAATAAGAAATTCATGGTATGTAATTTTATGGATTTCAAAATGACTGAAAATAGGTCCATTATTGGACAAGTTAGCAAAATATTATATATGATAAATCAACTCACGGATGCTGAGATTGATATCCCAAAACCATTCAAGTTGGAGTCATAATCTCTAGACTCCCCCATTCTTGGAATAAATATAAGAAAATATTAAAGCATGTAGAAAAGGACTATGATTTTGAGTGTTTACAGCATGATCTTCGCATAGAAGAGGACTCTGGTAAATAAGAACTAAATGATAGTCCACAAACCGAATTTCATTCTAAGGCTAATAATGTTGTAATAAAAAATACGTTAAGACATAGAACAAGACACAATTTAAGAAGAAAGGTCATCCAAAGAAAGATAAAAGGAAAGATACTTGTTATTTTATAAACAAGTTTGGTCACTATGCTCGTGACTGTCGTCTATGAAAGAAACAACTAAAAGTGAATATGGTCGAAGAATCGCTTGCAGCCAAAGTGTAAGAAGCAAAACGGTTGGTGGCTTGACATTGGAGTAGCCATTCATATATACAAAGACCATAGTCTCTACAAGAATTATGAAGAAGTTAGTGGAGAAGGCAATCAAGTTACTGGAACAAATAATATTCGAAGCAAAGTAATTGGAAAAGGCGCTATAAAATTTCCATTCACCTCTATAAAAGTTCTTACTTTGGTTAATTTATTTCATGTACCAGATATTTGTAAGAATCTAGTCTTTGGATACCTTCTTAATAAAGCAAGATTCAAGATGGTATATGAGACCGATATGATAGTGTTATCCAAAAATAACACATTTGTTGAACATGGATATTCTTGTAATGGCATGACTAAGTTGAATTTAATAAAGAATGCTTCTGGTTATATTATTGATTCTATTGATTTATGGCATGAGAGACTAGGATGTGTTAATTATGGTTTACTTAAAACATGAATAAGTTAGGATAAATATATGATTGAAATTTTAAACTATTTATAAATGTGAAATATAGGTTCAAACAAAAATACATAGGAAATCCTTTAAATCTATAGAAAGAAAAACCAGTTTACTTGATTTAATATATAATGATTGGTGACTTAATGGTCATACAATTTAAGACGATAACCAATATTATGTCACATTTATCGAAGATTATTGAAGATATGCTTATGTTTATCTAATGAAAAGCAAAGATAAGTTTTCGATATGTTTAAAATTTATAAGGCAAAAGTGGAAATGAAATTAGCATAAAAATGTTGCATTCTGATTAAGATTTGTGCTATGCTCATTATTTTTAATTTACGTAACATTTTATGCAGTGATGCTATATTATATGTTTTCTATATTTTAAATAGACTTCCTTTGAAAAAGAAGGATGTTTCCCTATATGAATTATGGTTTAAAAGAAAACTCAATTTATCAAGGCTTGAAGTTTGGTGTTGTTTGGCTTATGTTAGAAAACCAGATCTTAAAAGATCAAAAATAGGAAATAAAGCATTTAAGTGTGTCTTTATCCATTATTCCCCTTATAGTATAACTTATCGATTTATACTTGATACATTTAAAGTAATTCAATTTGTAAATGTAGAATTTTTTGAAAACAAGTATATCCCTCAAAGTCAAACTAGTGTGGATCCACTGGTATCATCTAGTCCAAAACTTATTGAAATGGATGATAACAATGATGAATATTATACCTCTTCTCAAAACAATGAGAATACCTCAGTACTTGAATAAAATACTAAACGTCGATGAAGTAAAAGAGCAAGAACAGAAAAGCTATGGTTCTATTCTCATACATATCTAGTACAAGGAAGTAAGTATGAAATTGTTAATTTAACTAAATACGTAATGAATGTTGATGATGATGCTAAAACTTATACCAATGAAATAAGTTTCATAGATGTTATTTTCTGGAAATAAACCATCGATTATAAAATGAATTCAATTTTGGCAAACAAAACTTGGATTATGACTGATTTACATCCTGGTGCTAATCCCATGGGATGTGAATGTATATTTAAGAAAAAGCTGAATATAGACGGGTCCGTTGATAAGTTTAAAGCCATATTAGTTGCCGAGGTTTGTGAACAAAGATAAGGAGTAGAATACTTTGATATGTATTCTCCCATTGCTCGCATTTCTTCTATTTGTTGCTTGATGGCACTTGCATCCATTCATAATTTAGTAATACAATAAATGGATGTGAAAACTAATTCTCTAAATGGTGATTTAGAATATATATATATATATAGACCAATCAGAAGGCTTCAGAAATCCAGACTAAGAAAAAAAGTATGTAAGTTGCTAAAATATCTTTATGGCCTAAAATAAGCACCTATGAAATCACATAAGAAGTTTAATAAAGTAGCATTATCAAATGGCTTCATTGTAAATTATGCTCATAAATTCATTTATATCATATCAAATAATACTAGTTGCATTGTAATGTGTTTATTGATGACATGCTAAGATTTAGTTCTGATATATCTTGTGTGAAAGAAACAAAGAAGTTTCTATCTTATAAATTTGATATGAAAGATCTAGAAGAGGCTGATGTGATCTTAGGGATAAAGATCATAAGAAAACTAGAAGAGTTAGTGCTAACCCAATCTCAATATATTGAGAAGTTTCTTAATAAATATAGTCATTACGATGATAGACTAGCTCCAACTCCTTTAGATCCTACTATTAAATTAGTAAAGAATACTAGACATTCTATTTCTTAACTTGAATATGCCAATATAATTGGAAGTCTTATGTATGTGTTGCACTAGACTCGACATAGCACATGCTATAAGCGTGATATGTCAGTTTATAACTAATCGAGGTTATGAACATTGGAAAGTTATTTCTAGAGTTCTAGCTTATTTGAAAGGAAACACAGACTATAGTTTATCATACAAAGTATATCCTGCTGTATTAGAAGGATATAGTGATGCAAACTGGAATAATGTTGAATTCAAATCCAAGTCTATAACTGGATGGATCTTTACATTAAGAAATGATGTTGTGTCTTGAGTTTCTAAGAAGCAGACTTGTATTTCTGATTCAACGATGTTGTTAGAATTAATTGCATTAGCAAATGCACAAAAAGAGGCTGAATGGCGTAGGAATATTTTTAAGAAAAGTTCCTATAAAACCCATTTTGAAGGGTCCATAATATAGAAGGTTAAATTAAATTAACAATAAGGAGATATTATTAAAAAAATGACTAAGATAATTTAATTGTAACATTTGCCTAAGTGACACTTGATTAAGTAAGTTTAGGACACTTTATAAAGTTAATCTAATGGATCAAGGGTAATTAGAACAATTAAGGTTGGTTTTGAATAAGAAGGATTGGAGTTAAGGGAGGTGCATTTGTAAGATTAGGCCACATGGGATGTTAGTCTAAGCCAAAATTAATGACCCATTTATCTTAGCCCCATCCTTTCATTCCATCCCCTCATTCTTCATTTTATTTCATACACAAAAAAAATCCTAAAATACCAATTAGAGAAGAAGGAGAAAATCTAAGGGAAAATAATATAAATCTAAGTTAAAGAAGATTAAAGGTTTCAACTAGATTAAATCAAGCTTTCTTGAGCTATGTGAGTAAAATCTTTCTCTAAACCCTCCTCAGCATGTCTAAATTTGGATTTTGCTATAAATAAATGCTTAAATGATGTTTAATTTGTTTGGATGATTGAACATTATTCTAATTATTGGTTAGAATTTAATTAAGGGGAATTAATTCATTTTTAGGGCAAAACATGGTTAAATCACATCCAAATGCCATGAAATTTTAATATAATGTGCTTAATGATGAAATAGAGATGGGATTTTATCTTCATAGTTTTGGGAGTTAATATGAATATATTATGAATTTTTAAGTTGATAAAATGGTTAATTTAGGATTATTTAATTATTAAAAATAATAAAATTAATTATTTTGATATGAAATTTTTGTATGAGTTAGAATATGAGATATTTTTGGTAAATTTTTTGGATTTTTCCCATCAATTTTCTATTTTATATGAATTATTTAGTGAAGAAAAACACTAATTAATTAAGAAAAAAATTAACTAACTAATTAATTAAATAAATAAAGTAGTTAACAATTTTGAAAAGAAACTGAAATGATAAGTGAATTAGCCAATAAGAAGTTGACACCAATTGGGGTTTGGTAAAAAGAAGTTACTTAAAGAAGTAATAAATCAGTTTTTAATTTAATTAAAAGATTGCCATCAAACCCTTATTGACGAAGTAAAACATAACACATGAAGGCTCAGTAAAGAAATATAACCCATGAAGGCCTTAATTAAAACAGTACAAGAAAGTAAAAAGGGACAGGGCAATAAATATACGAAGGCTTTAGCATTGACACCTCATGATGACTTCATCATGGTTGTTTTAACACGATGGCTCATACAGTAAGAAAATGAAACACACACACATATATAAACACGCAAATGCAAGGAAAAATTACGGGACAACTCATATGGCTTCAAAACAAAGCAACACATGTAGACTAAAGATAAAATAAAGGAAAAAATAAATGATGATAGCTCACGTGGATGTAAAGGATACCTCATGCACTTGCTTTGAAGACTCCATATTCATAACCATTTAATTAATCTCTACATTGTCAACTTTAGAGGATATCTCACGAAAGCCTTTTAGCACACAAAAGCATGAAAGTAAACATGGTGGGGTAACTCACATAGCCACAAATTTAGTAGCACATGAAGTCAGAGTAAAACAAACCACGAAAGTGTAAAGAAAAAAAAGAAGAGAAATAAACAATTATGGAACCCATGAAGGCTGAATAAGAAAATTAACACACTAGAAAATAGAATAGGTGGCTCACAAGGGAATAGCTCATGAAAACTATAGTTTAAAATGTGATAACACGTGAAGGTAAAGGTAAAAAAATGATAAACAAACCATGAAGGTTTTAATTAAATGATGTATGAAGACTATAAGGTAGATAACCCATGACCGTTACCTAAAGTAAGTATGTGATAGCTTAGGAAATTTTTAACCCATAAAGGCTCGCGAAACAAACACACGATGGCCAATAATTTTATAACAGACGATAGCATTAATGTTGTCACCATGTGATGTCTAGGTGCTATTAATACGCGATGGCTTAGGATTTTGTTAACATATGATGGCTATGGGATAGCCAACACATAACAACTAAATACAACTTGAAATAGCTTAAGAAGCTATATTTTTCCAAGTAAAATAACGAATACTTTGGGACACTTTGGGAGACATTTTCTATGTGAAAATGAACTATTTCATAGAGATGAAATCAAAATGGAATTTTAATAAGTTAAAATTGTGTTATCCTATTTAAAATGAAGAAAGTTTAGAGAGGCTAACAAATGATAGGGTATCATTTTAATCAAAAGATAAAGATGTTTTATCTAAATATATATCGTACATAATTAAGGAAAGAAATAATGTATTGAACCACGATTGTAAAGTATATCGACTCGAAGAGTTATTGGATGATAGGGTGCCTTGATTATCTATCTAAAATCCAACAATATATGACAGGGTGCCATGATAGGGTTCAACCTAAAAAGATTATTAAACTCTAAAGTGAGTTATGACAGGGTGTCTAAACATCAGGGAGGTGTTATAATAAAAAACAAATAAGTCGTCAACGTGAACGATGGTAGTTTAGGGACTAAGGGAGCTATTGACGCTTAGTAAGGATGCTTACTAGGATGTAATCAGGGTGTTTACCTTCAGCCAATTAGGAGAGTCAGGGTGGCTCTAGTCAGGGTGGCTCCTATGGGGAAATGAATTGACATTTCTACTAAGTGACGTTATTCGAACAAAAAATGAATTATCCTAAATCAAGAGATTAGGTGAAGGTTGAATTAATGACCACTAATTGCATGACTAGTTCATAATTGAATGATAAGTGTAGGGTACACTTCTTGGCTGAATATATACACATGGTTTCTTTCTATGATATTGTTGTTGCATATTATGATGTATATTGACGATGATAAAGTGAGGGGAAAACCCAGGTTTCTTTCTATGATATTGTTGTTGCATATTATGATGTATATTGACGATGATAAAGTGAGGGGAAAACCCATTCCACGTTAGCGACGTGGTCTCGCCATGGATTCTTAGGCCAAAGGTTTACTTATACCGGGCTTTATGTCTGACCCATGTTTTTATTATCTCCCATAAACTACTCATTCGAGTAGGCTCAGTTTATGGATTAGGTTGGTATCTTCTGATATACGAACAAAGAATTCCAAGATGAAGTAGGAGCCTTGCTATTTAAATAAAGATATTTTGGATTTACACTGTGTAAAACCAGGATTTATAACTGGTTATGTGTGGTGCTGGCATTTTTATATATCGAACACATACTACACTATTTTCTATTGTATTTACCTTTGTGTGGGAATGATTTGGGTTTAATTATGTAATTGAATATGTAAAACAATTTGATGTAATGGAAAAGATATTTAGCTGCTCTATTTACTTAATGTTGTGGACAAAAATTTATACTGATCTCACTTTGTTGCTTGAAAATAATTCCAGTGATGACTACAACATCATCGGCGTTCATTTTCGGGTCTCGAAGTAGAGGATGTTACAACTTGATATCAAGGCTTAGGTTAGGGAAACACCTAAATAACACAGAGCTAAGAAGAAACTTACTAGTCAAAAATAAACACCTTTGGGAGGGTATACGCTTTATATACAACGTATTTGTATTTTGATATAGATATATTAGAGAATATGTATAACCCTCTACGATTATTTACACTCTTTACTTCTGTTTCTTACGAACTCTGCTTATGAATAAGGCTAAAATGGATCTACGTAACCAAAGTTTGACCATAGGAAGTACGAGAGCAAATGCTAGTATAGGAGATGACGGTATCCAAATTAATAGCCAAGGAGGGGAGGCAAACCTGGAAGTTCGTACTTAAGCCGATAATCAAGTGCCTGCATGGGCCAAAAGATGAAAGGATGTGAATGCTTTACTCTGCCAGTTTATAACAATGATGATGTGGCAACAATAGCTGGAGCTATTGAGCTGAGACAAGAGGTACCATGAGAAGCATATTTGTTTAAGATGAACAAAGATTTCAAGACTTGTAGAGGAAAGCAGTTCATAGGGAAGGAGTCTGCCTTTGAAGTATTGAATTGGTTAAAGATATATAAACGTATTTTGGGGGATTTTGGATATAATAATGCTCAAAAGAGGAGGTTGGCTTTTGGTTAGCTCTAGGAGGATGAATTGTACTGGTAGGAGGCTGTAATTGCTAACGTCCCAGAGGAGGAGATAACCTGGGAGTAGTTTAAGGAGCGATTCGAGGCTCAGTTTATTTCTAAACCTCAGAAGAGTGCTTTGTGTAGAGAGTTCCTTGACTTGAAGCCGAGAGAGATGATTTTGGTAGAATACATCCAGCATTTTAATGCTTTATCGAAGTATGGAAGGGAGTATATTAGTACTCCGCTGAAGGAGAATGAAAAGTTCATTGAAGGTCTGATGAAGAGACTGAATCATAAGGTGATGGCTCATTTATTAGCTCCATTTAATATGGTGGTGGAAATGGCAAGGAGGTATGACCATTTGTTTCAAGGAGAGAAGAAGGCCGATGTTATGCCCAAGGGTAGGTAAAAGAAAAGGTTTGCTCCATATCAGAAGGGCAAGAAAGGCCAACCACAAAAAGGGAAAGCTCAGGGTAATGGAGGACTCAAAGATGTCGCTGAAGTGACTTGTTATAATTATAGGCAGAGGGGGTGCTACGCGAATAAGTGTCCAATGCCGGTTGGAGCATTGAAAGTTACAAGCTTTTTCTATGATAAACCCAAGCACAAAAAGTAGGATTGTTCCGAGTTAAAGCAGCCTAATGTTTTTTGCTTTGGAGGGGCCATCTGTCGCCCCAACGGCTGAGGAGAAAGGGAAGAAAGTTGTGTTTGAGGTATGATCTTGATCTCTAATTGTTTATTATAGTTCTATTTGATATAGGAGCTACCCATTCTTCTATCTCAAAAGATGTGGTAGATAGGTTGAAGTTAGGAACTGCCTATTTAATGACATCTTTACATGTGATTAATCTGATTAATGGGTGTGCCACTCTCGGGTTAAGGTGCACTGACCTCGAATTTGACTTGTGTGGACACTTGTTTGTTTGCGACCCATATATGTTTGACTTTGTAGAGTACGGGGTAATTTTGGGTATGGATTGGTTGATGCAAAATGGCACTAGGATCTATTATGTGGATAGGGTTATTGCCTTATGGAATACTAGAGGTGGAGAAAGAATTATGATAGCGTTGTACATAATGAAGGAGAAGTTGGACATGATGTTATGTGATATGGATGATCAAGAGGATGAGGTTAGTAGAGTATGAGTAGTCCGAGAATTTGAAGAAGTTTTCAAACCTGTAATTGGATTACCATCGAGAAGGGCAATCAAATTCCGAACAGATTTAATACCGAGGATGCAACCTGTTAGTAGACCATATTGCAGAATGCCATCCAAGAAGAAGGAAGAATTGAAGAAACAATTGGTAGAAATTGTTGATACACTATATTTTGATCAATGACAATGTGCTTCAACAAAAAGGAAGAGATATGTGCAAAGCTAAAGGGAGAACTATGAAGACCAAAGATACCATAAGTATGATTTAAATATAGGTCTTAGTTTAGATTCATTGTTAAAATCTATCCTCAAGAGGCTTGCACAAAACACTAGAACACATTTCATAACTTCATTTTTTAGAAAAACATTCACTGTGCAAAAACTAATAGTTCAGTCGACTGAACAGGTATTCCCAGTCGACTGAACCTGTTACAGAATTACAACATGCACAGTTTCAGTCGACTGAAATTCCCTGTTCAATCGACTGAATTCGAACCTACGAATTTTTAATGAAAAGACACCTTCTTCTTCCCAAGAGTTGTAACCATTCTCCAATGGTAATGGATGCATCTCTTGCCTGAATCTTTTGCAAATAGATACACCTCTTCTACACCTATAAATACATGTTTCTATCATTTGCAAATCACGAATTCTAATTGCTTTAATCTCTCTATTATCTTGATCAAATTTTCAGATTTCTTAAGTTTTCAAAAGCAATCACAAACCACTTCAATTGATTGAATCTCTGATTTATCTTAAATACTCTTTTGATTCATAGCAATTTATATTTCCTAAATCTTCATAAACACATTTCATATTCTTGAGGATAAAATTATAGGAAAGTTGTACTCAATTAGACTCATTAGTGTTATCAAGAACACAACAAGTCAGAAATACTCTTTGTATCTAGTTGAAGTCCTCTTCGGTAGTTGAGGCCAGAAATCCCGTTCGGTTGTTCGGGTAAGTTGTAAACCTATTCCTCCAGGTTAAGTGAGGGTTGTTGGTTAGTTGTATTCCTAAGAGGAGCTTAGGGACTGGACGTAGGACAAGAGGTCCGAACCAGTATAAAGTCTTGGTGTCTACTTTACTTACTGCTTATTGCTATCTACCTAGACCATTCCACTATTCCATATTATACGATCCTACCACATACCCCTCTTTCAATTGGTATCAGAGCAAGGTTGTCTTATAACCATAACACCGTTATTTGACATATTGATAATATGGAAAATAACACAAGCACAACAACTGCCTATAATTCTACATTTGTGGAAGGACAATCTACCCAAAGACCCCACTATTCAATGGACTAACTATAATTATTGGGCTACAAGGATGAGGATTTATATGCAAGCAACAAGCTTTGAAGCTTGGAATGCAACTCAAGCAGAGTTCATTGTACCCACAACTGATTACTCTACATGGACACAAACTCAGAAGAATGAAGCTAGTGCAAATGCCAAAGCTATGAATATGCTATTTTGCGCTTTGGATAGAAATGAGTTCAATCGTGTTAGCATTTGTACTACTGCACATCAGATATGGAGTACACTTAGAACCATACATGAAGGCACAAACAAGGTCAAACAAACAAAGATCTCCATGCTAAAGAACCAGTTCCAAAACTTTAGAATGCGACAGAATGAATCCATCAATGACATGTACTCGAGATTTCAAGACTTTCATCATGCCTTAATAGGACTATGAGAAAAATACACGAATTTTGATATTGTATCTAAAGTTCTAAATTCACTCACTAATGAATGGGAGAGAAAAGTCTTAGAAATCGTAGAAGCAAATGATCTATCAACAATGAAACCAGAAGAATTAATTGGAAATCTTATGTCGTATTAAGTAAATATGCAATCAAAGAAAGATCAAGCACAAGAAAGAAAGAATGTAGCTTTTCATGCGGAAAAGGAAGAATCAGAGTCTGAAGATGAGGATTTAGCATTTATAGCCAAAAATTTCAAGAAATTCTTAAGATATAGAAAAGGAAATAAAAACGGATTCAAAAAGAATTTCTTGAACAAACCTACATCCTCGAATATAGAATGTTTCAACTGTCACAAGGAAGGTCACATGCACAAAGATTGTCCAGAGCAAAAGAAAGAGAATCAGAGAACTCTCAATAACAAAAACAAGAAAGAAAAATTCAAAAAAAAAAGGCATTCTCTGTAACATGGGACGATTCAGATTCATCTTCATCTGAAAGTGAAAATGATAGCGACAATGAACAAGCGAATGTATGCTTTATGGCTCAAGAATCTGAGGTTAGTAATTTAACTTTCGACGATTTAATTGATGTAAACACTGAACTTTTGAGCACAATAAAAACTCTTAAAAGGAAACTCAAGGAAACTCGTGAAAATCAAAACAAAGCTGAATTTGAAAGAGATATGTTAAAAGATGAAAAGAAAATTCTAGAAGAAGAACTTGAAAAAGTTCAAGAGTCTCTTTCAAATTCGGAAACTCAATTATCACTTTTAAGTCAAGAAATTGAAACTCAAAAGACAAAGAATGATATAATTGTTTCTGAAAATCATGAGTTAAAAACTAAGATTAGACAAGTTGAGTTAGAAAATAATAGTCTTCAAGCTAGATTAGATAACATCACTAAAAATGTCTCTAATTTTAACAAAGGAAGAGAAAATTTATCTAAGATTTTAGAAAATTCTCAATCCTCCTCAAATAAACATGGATTAGGATATAAAAAGGAGTCAAAAATTCCTAAAAGAAATATACAAATTTTAAGAGGAATACTGATTCAAAACAACAAATGTTATTAAGAGAACCTATTAGAACAAAAGAAGAAACTAAGATAGTTAAAATTTGGGTTCCAAAGACTAACAATATTTTAATTAGGAATAAATATATTAAAGCATTTATGGATAGTGTTCATAATAATAAAAATATATTTATAAAAAGGATACTGAACCAAATTGGGTTTGGTTTCCTAAGTTCTAACTTTTAGGACCCTATTGAAAGGTGGGTACCAATAATTTTGTATTTATTTTCAGGTCCCACTCAAAAAGAAGAAATGGATACTAGACAGTGGTTGCTCAAAACACATGACCAGTGACAAAGATATGCTTACAAACATCACATACTTTGATGGTGGCTCGGTTACCTTCGGAGACAATTCAAAAGGCTATATCATTGGCAAAGGAGATGTGAGCAATTACGGTACATCGAATTTACCTTTTATTACAAATGTTTCATTAGTTGAAAATCTAAAACATAATCTACTAAGCATAAGTCAACTTTGTGACAAAGGTTTTAAAATAAATTTTTCGGAAAATAAATGTAGTATTTTTGATCAAAACCAAAATCTTGTTTTTGAGGGAAATAGAGTAGGAATATTTATGTTCTAAATATGAAAATTAATCATAATACAAATATGTGTTTACTAGCCAAAGATAATGATCCTTGGTTGTGGCACAAAAGATTTTGTCATATTAATTTCAAAACTATTAGAAAACTTTCTAAAAATGAATTAGTAAGAGGTTTACCTAAGATAAACTTTAAAATAAAAAATCTTTGTGATGATTGTCAAATAGGAAAATTAACAAAATCATCTTTCAAATCTAAGAAAAATATTTCAACTACAACCACTAGAATTACTTCATATGGATCTTTTCGGACCAACACAAGTTCAATCCATTAATCATAATCGATATGTATTTGTAATAGTTGATGATTTCTCAAGGTATACATGGACTATTTTTATGAAAAATAAAAGTGATACATTTGAGCATTTTAAAACATTTGTCAAAAGAATTCAAAACACTAAAGATTTGAAAATTAAGAATATACGAAGTGATCATGGTGGCGAATTCGAAAATGAAGCTTTTGAATCTTCCTATAAAAAGAAAGGAATAAATCATAACTTTTCATTTCCTAGAACTCCTCAACAAAATGGAGTAGTAGAAAGAAAAAATAGAACATTACAAGAATGTGCAAGAACATTATTAAATGGAAGCCTTCTACCAAAACATTTTTGGGCAGAAGCCGTAGCTGCTGCATGTTATGTATTAAATCGTATTTCTATTAGACCATTAACTAAAAATACTTCATATGAATTTTTTAACAATAGAAAGCCAAATATATATTATTTTAAAATATTTGGATCAAAATGTTTTATTTTAAATACAAAAGACCAACTAGGAAAATTTGATCCGAAAGCTGACGAAGGAATTTTTGTAGGATACCTAGAACGAAGTAAGGCATATCGAGTTTTTAATAAACGAACAAATATAATCGAAGAAACTTTACATGTATCTTTTGATGAAAACTTTAATAAAAACTTGAGTATAAAAGATGATGACGAATTCATAATAAATACAGACAATACAAATCTTGAAAATATGAATAATACCGAACGTAGATCTCCACCTAGAATCTTACGAGATCACCCTGTACAAAACGTAATCGGTGAAATTGATTCTCAAGTTAAAACTAGAAGTCAACTAAACCAAATGGGACATGTTGCTTTTATTTCTACATTAGAACCTAAAAATCCTAAAGAAGCATCAACAGACGACTACTGGATTGTTGCTGTGCAAGAAGAATTAAATCAATTCGAACGTAACGATGTTTGGGAATTAGTTCCCCGTCCTAATAATCAATCTGTTATAGGAACAAAATGGGTTTACAAAAATAAAGTAGACAAACAAGGAAATATAACTAGGAATAAAGCTAGACTAGTAGCACAAGGATATAATCAAGAGGAAGGTATCGACTTTGAAGAAACATTTGCTCCCATTGCAAGACTTGAAGCAATACGTATTCTATTAGCCTTCGCGTGTTTTCACAATTTTAAACTTTATCAAATGGATGTTAAAAGTGCTTTTCTAAATGGTTTTATAAAAGAAAATGTGTACGTAGAGCAACCCCCTTTATTCATACATGAAAAATATCCGGATCATGTATATAAATTAAAGAAAGCCTTATATGGTCTTAAACAAGCACCTCGTGCTTGGTATGAGAGACTTAAAAGCTATTTACTAGATTCAGGATTTCAAATCGGAAAAGTAGATCAAACTCTATTCATTAAAAACACTACTAAAGACATTCTAATAATTCAAATATATGTAGATGACATTATATTTGGTTCAACTAATGAAAACTTGTGTAAAGAATTTTCAAATATAATGACTAAGGAGTTCGAAATATCACACATGGGAGAATTATCTTATTTTCTCGGATTACAAATTAAACAATTAACGAATGGAATTTTCTTAAACCAAGAAAAATATTGTGCTAATCTAATTAAACGTTTTGGAATGGAAAACACTTCTGGAAAACCTACTCCTATGAGTACCACAACTCATCTTGATCGAGATGAAAATGGCAAAAGTGTAGACCAAAAGTTGTTTAGAAGTATGATAGGCTCTTTACTATACTTAACCGCTAGTAGACCATACATAATGATGAGTGTATGTTTATGTGCACGTTTTCAAGCTAATCCTAAAGAATCACATTTAAGAGCCATAAAACGAATTATGCGATATCTTAATAATTCTAAGGACTTTGGTCTTTTCTATCCAAAAGATTGTCCATTCGAGTTAGTGTCATTTAGTGATGCTGATTTTGGTGGATCTCGAACTGATAGAAAAAGTACAAGTGGTATGTGCCATTTCATTGGAAAATCACTTGTATCTTGGTTTAGTAAGAAACAAAATTGTGTTTCACTTTCAACTTGTGAAGTGGAATATATATCTGCCGCTCTGGCTTGTACCCAAGTCATATATATGCAACAAACACTTAAAGATTTTAATATAAATTTAACAAATTCTATAATATATTGTGATAATACAAGCACAATAAATTTGTCTAAAAATCCGATAAATCACTCTCGTACAAAACATATTGATATTCGTCACCATTTTCTACGTGACAATATCGAAAAAGGAATTATCAATTTAGAGCATATTTCTACCGAAAACCAAATTGCCGATATATTTACTAAACCATTACTAGAAAACTCGTTTATAAAATTACGAAGAGAACTAGGAATAATTTCTTTCAAAGATATTTAATAGCAAATATGATAATAAATATAATACTTAAATATACTTCATCTAAACAAAAGAAAAACAAAAAATTTAGTTCACTTAACTATAGGTTTAAAAACTTAATCTACTCCTAAGACCATTCATTTCAAAGTAAATATGAACCAATAACATAATTTTTGGCTCTAAATCCCTATTAACTCTATACCACACATTTTTAAACCACTAATTCTATATATATACATGCACATATGATTTTTCAAAAACTAAAAATTTCAAACTATGTAGAAAAATGTCTTCCAACAAATCAAACTCTCCAATCAACATAACCTCCTCAACCGATATTTCACCTACATCATCACATCTTCCTACTCCAACACCAAAACACAAGCCTGTTTATAAATGGGAAAATTATCAAACTGGCTGTACACCGGATTCGAAGAAGGCCAAACGTGGACTATTTATCTCTCCTGATACGAAAAGAAAAATTGATGAAATTCATCATTATCAACAGCAGCAAATTGATCTTCAACGTGAATTATATTTTGAACAAAAAGTAACTGCTAGACGCTTAAGCTTTCTTGAGAAAATTGGTTTAAAATTTTGTAGCTCGAAGAAAAATGATGTGAGTGATCCCCTACCTTGACCACTTAGTTCGTTTGATCCATCTTCATCATATCGTACACCAATCGATCCGATAAATCCTTGGGTATGCCAAAAACTCCTCAATATAGCCCAAATTCATGGGACAGGAACTATATGGCAAATGATGGAAATAAAACACCGAAGAACATTAGTCCTTCTCCAAAGAAATGATTTTTTAAAAAAAAGATCAAAATAATGTGTTATATTGTAATATGTTTGTACAATTGTAATCATTTCTTTCAATAAAATATTCGCATTAAAAATTCAAGAAGAACACCAAAGGTTCAGTCGACTGAATCTTACTGCTCAGTCGACTGAACATAAGACAGAAAACTATAATTCAATAGTCAGTCGACTAACATTCTCTGCACAGTCGACTAAGTTTAACACAGAAACTTTCAGTCAATAGTTCAGTCGACTAAAAACTCTGTTCAGTCGGCTGAATCTTACCCAAAAAATTTTTGAGTTCCAATTCAGTCGACTGAACAGACTATTCAATCGACTGAACGTCGTTTTCCAGGTTACTTTTCCCTTTTTAACATCAGTTTTTTATTTTACTTTTCACTTTTTATCTTACCCAAAGCTTCCTCTTCACCATTTCTCTTAAAAACCCTAGCCCCCAAATCTTCATTTTAATAAAAATTCTCCACAAAATTCTCACAAAAATGCCTCCAAAAAGATCAAGAGCTTCCACTTCAACCTCCTCCGAGACAATTGATGATCAAATTGCGCAATGGCTTTATGATGGAGTGGCAGTCACTAGGTGGAATAAAATGAAGAATTCAAGGATTTTTGAACACTCATTCATCAATTTCCAGAGTATTCAAGCTTACAACATTCAAGCCTTGACCGACCAATCAGGATTGACATTGCTCTTAGATATTAAACGTAATGATCATACCATCAATCATGTTATGGTAAAGCTCTTCTATGCCAACCTTAATCTTGGTCACCAAACTCCAAGAAATCCAAACGACAGTGTTTGGAGTATGGTGTGCGGTAAAAAGGTATGGTTTTCATTAGACCGCATTGCACATATTCTAGGATCTCCTAACTTTGGAAGTAAGCTTGCGGAAATTGAATTCAATCCTCATATTCAGGATAATATAAATCATCAATTTTTAGACGATAACATTAATATCCACGATATCAAATCAACTTCCTTACGACCAAGGGCCAGGCTTCTCCACAAAGCTCTTATGCGTACCATCACCCCTCGAACAGGCTCATATGAAATTGTATATCCAAACAATTATAGAGCACTATATGCTATTTGGGGAAATATTCAAGTTAATTGGGTTCAACTCATTCTTGATGAATTTCTTACATTCAATAATGGCAAAATGAGAACAATATACTTTGGCGAGTATATCATGCGACTACTCCTCAACGTTGATACGTCACTATAGAGTCCGAAAAATACAATGGTTCACCAAATCAACCATCGGACTATAAGCCTTATGCAACTCCCGGCTAGACCTCCTCGCATCATATCTCTTGCCGAATGGGAAGCAAGACATCAAGAACCGCATCAACCTCCTCAACCCCAACAAGAAGAACCTTTCGATCAAGATGATGATATTTGTCTTGTTGAACCAAATTTTACTACCAATCAATCATTAGGAATCCTATCAATAAATCAACAAATTCTTGATAATCGCCTCAAAAAGGTGGATCATAAACTTGATAGGATTAAAGGTTTCTTCCAAAAATCATGGGATGCCATATCATGCACAAGCTCCACTTCTGCTTCAACCTCCCACGGCAAGCGTCCGGCTCCAACCTTCATATGGACGTCATCCGAAGAAAATCCAAGCAGCAGCACAAGTGGAAATAGCGGTGGTCAAGGAGGAAGAGCATTTAGACAACCCACCGGTGGACCCGTGATTCGTGAACCAGAGGGCGAACGAGAAGGCTCCTATGATTGGGATAGAGATTGATCACTTATGGTTTGATTATTTTTTATTCTATTTCGAACACTACTACAACGGCTTGTATAAATAGCCTTCTTTCTTTTATGCTACATTTTGCATTGTTTAAACTATAGTTATGCATATCAAAGATTGTCTTTTTCTTGATAATATACTTCTGCAATTATTACTTCCTTTATCAATGACAAAGGGGGAGAAATCTATGTTACTAACCTTGTTTTGTAGGAAAGACAGTGCATATATTCAGGGGGAGGAAATAATTACACACATAAGTATTGTCATCAATAAAAAGAGGGAGAATGTTGATACGCTATATTTTGATCAATGACAATGTGCTTCAACAAAAAGGAAGAGATATGTGCAAAGCTAAAGGGAGAACTATGAAGACCAAAGATACCATAAGTATGATTTAAATATAGGTCTTAGTTTAGATTCATTGTTAAAATCTATCTTCAAGAGGCTTGCACAAAACACTAGAACACGTTTCATAACTTCATTTTTTAGAAAAACATTCACTGTGCAAAAACTAATAGTTCAGTCGACTGAACAGGTATTCTCAATCGACTGAACATGTTACAGAATTACAACATGCACAGTTTCAGTCGACTGAAATTCCCTGTTTAGTCGACTGAATTCGAACCTGCGAATTTTTAATGAAAAGGCACCTTCTTCTTCCCAAGAGTTGTAACCATTCTCCAATGGTAATGGATGCATCTCTTGCCTGAATCTTTTGCAAATAGATACACCTCTTCTACACTTATAAATACATGTTTCTATCATTTGCAAATCACGAATTCTAATTGCTTTAATCTCTCTATTATCTTGATCAAATTTTTAGATTTCTTAAGTTTTCAAAAGCAATCACAAACCACTTCAATTGCTTGAATCTCTGATTTATCTTAAATACTCTTTTGATTCATAGCAATTTATATTTCCTAAATCTTCATAAACACATTTCATATTCTTGATGATAAGATTATAGGAAAGTTGTACTCAATTAGACTCATTAGTGTTATCAAGAACACAACAAGTCAGAAATACTCTTTGTATCTAGTTGAAGTCCTCTTCGGTAGTTGAGGCAAGAAATCCCATTCGGTTGTTCGGGTAAGTTGTAAACCTATTCCTCCGGGTTAAGTGAGGGTTGTTGGTTAGTTGAATTCCTAAGAGGAGCTTAGGGAATGGACATAGGACAAGAGGTCCGAACCAGTATAAAGTCTTGGTGTCTACTTTACTTACTGCTTATTGCTATGTACCTAGACCATTCCACTATTCCATATTATACGATCCTACCACATACCCCTCTTTCAGAATTTGAGCATGAGAGTTTCATAATACCAAGTAGTTCGCTATGGGAAGCATTCGCGAAGAAGTAGGATAGAACTTTACGGATGTGTATAGATTATTGAAAACTGAATGAGCTGACGGTGAAGAATTATTATCCTTTGCAAGATAGACAACTTGTTTGACCAGTTAAGTGGAGCTCGGACGTTCTCATAACTAGACTTGGTAATAGGTTTCCATCAAATAAGAGTAGCAGAAGATAGTGTTCCATTTACTGCATTCCGAATAAGGTATGGTTCATATGAGTGGTTAGTGGTGCCATTTGAACTGACCGACACCCTAGTGTTCTTTATAGACCTTATTAACCAGATCTTTCATGATTAGTTGGATCAATTTGTTTTAGTCTTCATTAACGACATTCTAGTGTATTCTAAGAACAAGAGAGACCATGAGGTCCATCTTAAAGTGGTGTTGGAGACATTGAGCCAACACAAATTGAAGGCGAAATTTTCAAAATGCCACTTTTGGAAATAAGAGGTGAAGTTTCTCGGGCATGTTGTTTTAGAGAATGGATTAGCTGTGGATCCAACGAAGATAGAACTATTAATGGTTGGAAGAGGCTAAAACGGTCACAAAGATGAGAAGTTTCTTAGGGTTGGATGGCTATTATCGTAGATTCATTAAGGATTTGTCACGTATAGTAGCACCCTTGACTTAGCTAACCAGGAAGAATGAAAAGTTCGTGTGAACCTATAATTGTGAAGGGTCATTTCAAGAGTTGAAGAAGTTACTAATGAATGTTTCTGTCTTGATCGTGCCCAAAGGGATCTAGGACCTGGTAGTGTACACTGATGCTTATGGAACCGAATTGGGGGCAGTATTGATGCAAAGAGGACGAGTGATGGCCTATGCATCATGATAATTGAGGCCACATGAAGTTAGATATCTGAATCATGACTTAGAGTTAGCAGCGGTGGTATTCGCGCCGAAGATTTAGAGACACTACTTGTTCGGAGAACGGTTAGAATTATGTATGAACTATAAATCACTTAAGTATTTATTCTCTTAGAAGGAGTTGAATATGAGGCAGCAGAGGTCGTTGGAGTTCTCCAAGGCATATGATTTTAGGATATTAGCTAGGAATAAGGAACAAAGTTTCAGATGCTTTGACTAGGAAGCATCAGAATGGAATGTTAGCCTTGATAGAAGAATGGAAGACATTAGAGACATTAGCCTCGTGTGGAGTGCATTATAGGACCAAAGCGGGATCAAGTCAAGATTCCAAGGCATTAGCAAGTTTGGAGGTACATCCAGCATTTGTGGACAGAATTGTTATAAGGAAAAGAGAGGACCCACTAATTGTTGAAAGAATTAGGTGATTACAAATAGGGGCAGATGTTAAGGATGTGAAAGGATTCGAGATATTCTCGAAGGGATGGCATAGAAGGAAAGGAAGGTAGTGCATTCCGAAAATCAGAGATCTTTGGAAGGAACTCTTGGAGGAAACCCATCAGTCAAAATTTACTATTCATCTCAGAGGCACGAAGATGTATCGTAATATGAAGAGAGTCTTCTTTTGGGAAGGGATGAAGATAGATATAGGAGAATGTGTGAAGAAGTGCTTCACTTATCAGCAAGTAAAGGCTGAGCATCAGAAGCCTAGCATTTTACTTCAACCTTTGGAAGTACTGACTTGAAAGCAGGTTCAGTGTTTATGGATTTTATAGATGGATTGTCTAGGCCGAGGGCGAGAAATGATAGCATTTGGGTGATAATCGATAGATTGACTAAGAGTGCCCATTTTATCCCAGTGAAGTCGACGAGAACGAAGATTATCTTAGCGAAGCTATATATAAAGAATGTAGTGAGACTACATGGAATATCAAGTAGCATCATTAGCGACAGAGACCCATTGTTTACCAGTGAGTTCTGGAGAAGTTTGCAGTGTTCATTAGGTATGGAGTTGAACTTAAACACAGCTTACCACCCACAGACAGATTGTCAAACGGAAAGGGTGAACTGCATATTGGAAGGTTTGTTGAGAGCACATGATTTGGATTTCAGAGGATCTTGGGAAAATCATTTGAATTTGGTAGAGTTTGCCAATAATAATAGTCACCAATTGAGTATCGGGATGGCACCATTTGAGGTGCTATATGGTAGATCGTGTAAGTGACTAGTATGTTGGTTAGACATGGGAGATAGTCTTGTGTTAGGACCTGATTTGGTGAGACAAGCTACTGAGAAGGTAGAATTAATTTGTGTTGGAATGAAGGTA
The DNA here is from genome assembly GCA_030737815.1 of Allium fistulosum. Taxonomy (NCBI): domain Eukaryota; kingdom Viridiplantae; phylum Streptophyta; class Magnoliopsida; order Asparagales; family Amaryllidaceae; genus Allium; species Allium fistulosum. Next base: position 675,077,541 of record CM060907.1, on the reverse strand, counting down.
GTGCAATCAAGATAGAAGAGTTATGTCAATAAGAAAAGGAGAGAGCTTGAGTTCATGATATGCGATCATGTTTTTGTAAAGGTTTCTTCGATGCGAGGAGTTATACGCTTTAGGAAAGAGGGGAAGTTGGCACCAAGGTATGTAGGACCATTTCTAATGATTGAGCGGATTGGTAAACTCATTATTGAGTCAAGTTACCAAGTACTATGGTGGGTGTGCACAATGTTTTTCATGTATTGCATTTGAGAAATGCATGCATGACCCAAGTTCAATAGTTGAACCAAGAGCGATTGAAGATTTATCTATAGAGCTAGAGTTGATGTATGTGAGACGATCGAAAGGAGTAGTAGGTCAAGATACGAAGGAATTGAGGAATAAAGTTATTAGACTTGTTCTTGTCCAGTAAAGTGACGACAAGGAAAACTATACCTAGGAATTGAGGGAATTTTTTTTACTTATACTAGACTTTATGTCTGACCTGTCCTTTTATTATCCCTCATAAACTCACGGGTACTCGTGTGAGTTGGCTGAGTTTATGTATTAGACATGTATCTTCTGAATGACGAATAAAGAATTCCAAGATGAAGCGGGAGGTTCGCTATTTAAATAAAGATAATTTTGATTTCCACTGTGCAAAACCAGGATTTATAACTAGTTATGTATGGTGTTGGAATCTTCATATGTCGAACACACAATAGTCTATTTTTTATGTATTTACCCTTGTGTGGGAACAATTTGGGTTTAATGTTGTAAATGATCATGTAAAACAATTTGATGTAATGGAAAAGATATTTAGCTGCTATGTTTACTTAATGTTGTGGAAAAAAAGTTTATACTGATCTCACTATGTCGTCTAAAAATAATTATGGTGATGACTGCAGCATCATCGGCGTTCATTTTTAGGTCTTAAAGTGGGGGATGTTACTGTTCCTCTATGTAATAAAGCCATCTCCTGCAACCATGATTAATTGCATAACTAGGCTACGATTCATATTGTTTAACAAAAGATATAATGGAAATTCTAGACATGTGAGTCTTAGACATTAGATGGTAAAGAAATTACTCAATAGATGAGAAACCATAGTAGATTACATAGAAATAAAGAAAAATTTGGCTAATCCACTGAAGGTAATGGTTTCTATAAAATAAACGAGATCGAAGTAAGGTTTGTGAATTAAGGTTGAACATCCTTAATAGAAACACAACCTATGTTTTAAAAAGGACAAACAAGGTTTAATGGGTAAAAATAAGTTAAGAAAATGATAATGAAACACTAAAACAAATTACCTGTTTAAGAATTAGTGTTGGATTTTGCATGAACTAAGATGAATGAAGATCCTTAACTACTCTAGCTCACCAACATGGTATATTGCAGAAACACCTTAAGGGACTTACTTACCTATATGAGTATGAAAATTAGGCCATTTACAAAGGAAGTAATACTGCTTTCTAAACTAGACTCATGAACTCAGGATTTATGCACATAGCCATTAATGTGCTGAGCATACAAAACGCTCGAAAATTAATATAGATGACTGTTTTGGTTCTACCATAAGGTACTTGGTTCAAAATTACTTCATCAAAGACCTTAGTAGAATTTTGAAGGATTACACTAAGCGAAGGTTCAAATCTAAAAGATACCCCTCGTTTATGTATTAATTTCCACGATGATGCAAATTCGTCATCCTTGATTTACGTTGGCCTTGATTCCACTTGGGTATGTAGACAGTCGCCTATGTGATGCAACCATTCCTTATATATATTTTATTTATTTTTAAAATGGGAGGAAATTGTCGGGTATTTTCAAAATAATATGGTTTTGTTAATTTTTTTCAAAGAAGGAAGAAAAAAGAGATGGGCTATTAGTCACACATCTTGAAATAAAGTATCCTATATTTGTTTAAATATAGGATTCTCATGAAGGGGTTGGGCCCTTTGGGCACCCAATTATTTTACCTTGGTTTGAAGAGAGAGGCCATGCATCTTAACATTCACACATAACCATTGTCAATCATCCAACTGACTGAACCGAGCCGAGTCGAGTAGGGTTTAATTCTTGATTATATTTTTTGGATAATTTTTTGATAGGTTTTTCAGCCTATTTACAAGTCCAAAAGTTCGAAATTAGAACCGTTACAAATGGAAGAAAACCAAGAGGCATGATGGTTTGAAAATTGGAGGGAGATGCGATTATTGCAAATGGTTGCGGATCAACAGAAGCAATTTTGAAATCAGGCGGGAAACATGGCAATTGCAGCCAATGGACTCGACCGTTGAAAGCGTCTGTTGATGAACTGATGCATCTCCTTGCTGCTTATATAAAGGGAAGGATGAAAATCATTCGAACATACAGAAAAAATTTCTTCTTCTTTTTCATTTTTGAAATCCTATTTTGCATCATCGAATTTTGAATAAAAGAGTGTTCTTAGTTGGATCAAAGTAGTACAAACTTGTAATCCGATTACACTGCTAAAGGCCTTTATTGAATCCTAAAGTAATTAATTAAATTACATGTTTGTATTGGAAAATTTTCCAAGAGAATATTTTATGAAGATTCTTTAAGTCAGAAGTATAGTACAATTCATCTTCATACTCAAACCATTCCAACAATCCAACATATTTATTTACCTAACACATTAACCCTCTTCGTAACTGAGTTGGAACAACCCATTTATAATCAACTATTAAAACAATTACATACTCATTTATTCAAAATCTAAAATTCAAAAATTTGAGAATTCGAAAATTTTAAATTTGAAAACTGAAAATGTAAATTTTTGAAAATTTGTACTATAACACTAGGCAGAAGCCGCTATTTTTTTCGTTCAAACTGTAGTAACTTCTTTATATTAATTTGTAATCAGACGAGACTTTGTCCAATGAACTAGAATCTACAATATGAACAATATGGAACACTTCGATACTTCATGTTCTGACCATATGTCGTAGTTTTCTTGGTGACAAACAGTTGTACTTAGCAAATAACAAGCAACATTCCGTATCTAAATACATCAATGATTCATTTATCTCTAAATCCACTGGAAAGTTGTGTGGAAATTTACTCATAAAAATTTGAATTTTGAAAGTTTACGCTCAAACGACTAGGCAAATGTCGATATTTTCTCTCAATATGCAATAACTTCTTTATACTAATTCAAAGTTAGACGAGGCTTTAACTAATGAAATCATGTCAACGTTACGGACAATATAGAACACTCGAGCATTTCACATTTTGAATGTACGTTATAGTTCTCCATGGTAACTAATGGTTAAACTTAACAAATAACGGACTACATCCCTTACATCCAAAATTTGATTCGAACAACACATCAGTGACTCCTTTGTCTCTAAATTACTGAATAGTCACATGGAAGTTTACTCATAATAATTGTGGATTTTGAAAATCTAAATTCTTAATATTTAAATTTGAAATTTTCAGTTTCTATCTGAAAATTAAATGTTTTAATTTTACATCTTTACTTTGATTTTGAAATTTAAAATTTTGAAATTTAAAACATGACACTATGAATTTTAATGAAAGTTATGATTTGAACTTGAAAATTTTAATTTGAAAATTTGATTATCCTACGAATTCAAAAGATGAAAAAACAAATTTTGAACTATTTTACAAAGTTTGTAAACTTCAGACCAGTCGGATCTAATTTAAATCATTAAACAAGTTAAGTGGGTTAGGTTAGATTGAACCTTATACTAAATGGATCAATTAAATGGATCGTAAAGGGGTCGAATTAAATTTTACCCAACCTTTTAGATCTGGCCCAATCCGTTTGACAGGTCTGTCATTATACACCTCTATGCCTCTACTCCTTATGTCTCGATGCGTCCTCCATTGCCACCTACCTTGTTTGATTCTTTCGGCCCTTTATCAAAATTCACTATCTATGATAGGATCCCTCCTCCACCTTCTCCACCATCTTCATTCCTTTCCCAGGTTCCTCCTAATGATTTTAATGTCAATTTTGACTTAGACTTCAGAGCTATCATACCATAAATCTACTTTGGTTAAAACCCTTTTTAAGTTTAGCCTACTCCTAAGGATAAAGCCTTGTAATGTATGTATAGGTTATATTATTTTGTGTATGTCCGCTGTTATGTTCGAAGAAGTTTGTTTAATCGTGTTGATTTAGTACATAGGGGTCTTCTACCTCACTCTTGTACATTAACTTGATATTCTTTTTAGTAGAATAGTAGAGGACCATTCAACCTTTTACTTTACAAAAATATTAGGGCTTTAATCAATAATTAATATTTGCTGATCAAATGTGTGCATGGACATTTTTGTTATTGTAGCAAAAAATTAATTATAACTTCTATTCTACTTACAAACAAAAAATGAAAAAAAACCATCCAATATTAGTTGAAATATGTGAATTCATTAGATGGAGAAAGATAGATGCGAGTTCTTTTTTTCCAATCCAACAATTTCCTATCTCCTACATTGTTACCTAATATCTATTGTTTCCTTTCTAACTTCATAGATCCATATTTATGGAGATGACCTCGATCTTAGTGTGGATCATCCCGGATTCTATTTTAATTGAGTTCTTATTCACCAAGCATATCATGGTATCCTTTCTAGTATTGTATCTTTGTTTGTTTCTGTTTTCTATTTAATTAAAGCAGCACATGATAGGTGTGGGTGCCTTCATGTGAGTTGTATTAGCTGAGGCCCTTTTACCTTACTTTTTTTATATGTTTTATAAAATATGGTAGGGGACCATTTAACTTTGCTTGCCTTGCAAAAAAATAGTTATAAATTGGTATTATTCTTATTGGGTAATTTCACCAATATCCATTCTTTTTAACATAACACTTAATAAGGATTATCGAACAATTTTTTTTAAATGTACATAATAAGAAATGTTTCTTATTCCTCTTATTTTTATTTACACTTAAAAATGTATATTTTGATGACTTTCATTTTTCATTATATTTAGCAGCATGGTAGAAATGTTTGTTGATTCATATATTTCCATCCAATAGAAATGTATAGTAAGTGGGATGTCCATCCACCTTCGATATCATATATTACTCAGAATACGCTATCACACATATGATCGATGGAGGGAAGTTTAGGAAAATGAACTCATTCATAACATGTTTTAGACCTCACTACACATTGAGAAAATATAATAGAACATAAATATAAATGAGATAGTTTTGTGATAAAAACAAAGTGCTCATAAATAAACTACATAACATCAAAGTACACAATAACTTAAGTGATCTTACATGGATAGATAAATGAGTCATAATATCTCTCAATACACAGAATATCATCATAATGAACCATCTCTCACATAAATGAAGTGCTAGCTATACATAGAAATAAACAGTTGAGCAATAATGAATCTCCAAATATAGTAGCAAAACCGTGAGCCTCCCGTGTCTACTTTACAGAGCTACCATGCATAGTTAAACAAAAAGTATCACTCACCCAACTCATGAGAGTACTCAATAGTTTTAAGGAAACCCTTACAAATAGTTTTATGTGTGATAACAATTTCATATTAGTTGTTCATCTACGAAATATACACCCACACACGCACATAAATATCATATGCCAAGACTAAGAGGTAATAGAACTCATACCTAAAAAACTCTTCTCCTACACACATATACATTAGCATATATACTTTTCATGTCTAACCACTAACTTAGTTAGGTAAAAACATGGTAGTCTAATGTTTAAAGTGATCAAGGGTGTCCATATGTTTAAACACACAAAAGTAAGTACCACACATCATAATAGACAACCATGACATCCATAACACTTAACTATCACAAACGCATGGTGCTTGTGGATATATGATGACACAAATGACCTATTGATTACTAATGAAAGAACTAGAGCCCAATTATGGTCTACTTTTCATTCACTCATGATGAGAGTCCCCACCCAGTCTTATATTGCATTACTGAAAGGGTTTCGTACAATCTACCCCTAAGTCATCTTGGTCGTATGAAACTAGATTTCTGTTCATGTGCTTGTGGATAGCAAGACACATCAGTCAATCTCTCTAGGTACAATATTTTTTTGCTAATGCCCGCTTAGCACGTCATAGAATTTGAACTTTGACAATGCTCCTAGTCACTGTAAATTATTTATGTAATGCTCTAAGGTTGAGTAAACCCTTATTTTAATGCACAATATTATTGGTAATTTAATTAACAAACAATAAAATAATGATAATGAGAAAGAATGTAATAAGTAAAGAGAAGTACCAAATTATATAATATTGAAATTGCTTTAATAAAGACAGTAATGATAATAATCTAGGCTTTAGAGGAACTAATACTTAATTAATTAAGAATGAATTAGATCTGCGGAATTTGGAAGGGAAAAAACCTAACGCCCTACCCAATTAAGAAATTACTAGAATTTCCTCTCTTACATTATTTATTCATTTTATTAACAAAAAAGAAAGAAATAAAACACTCATTAATATATTCCACTCTTTTAAACCTTATTTCGTTAAAGAATAAGAATTTAGAAGCATGAAAAGGAAGAAGTAAGACACATCTCTTCGTTCTTAAACAACCTATGGTGAATATATTATTATCCATCATGTTTTTGTGTTCACATTTTCGTTATTGACTGAAAATGTGATGTTTGGAATGATAAAAACATGTTTGGGGTATGTAGTCATTTTAATGCTTTCATGAATTTGTATGTAGAATTATAAAGCTAAAAGTGAGTTTATTTTAATTTAATACTATAACTAGTGATTTCTAAATGATTTTAAATTTGGAGATGTTGATTCTAACATAAAAATGGAAATGGGTTTTTAATTTTAGAAATTTTGATTTAATATGAATTTTTTATAATTATTTGAAGTGGGAAAATATTGTGATATGTAGATTTAATTATTTAAACTATGAAGAGTATTTACTTTTCCTCTTAAACTTTTTATATGAGGTAGAAAATTAAGAATTCGTTTTATAAGATTTTTTTAGAATTTTTGCCATGTAAATTTGAATTATTACAATCAATTGAAAATAGGAAAAATGAAGAAATTAAGGCGACTAATTAATTAATTACTGTACTTAAATTATAAAAGAAGTAACTGGCAAATGAGAATTTAATATATGGAAAGATTTGGTCAAAAGTAATTATTTATAAAGAAATAAAACCAGTTTAAAGTTAATTACTAGTTTTCTTTGAAACGAAAAAGTCCTTTATTAATGATGTTTAAGAACCAACGGTATGATTCGTCTTGAGAAACCTTACCATCACAGTAAGAAAAGAAAAAAGAGAATGACGTTACTTGTTATACGGCTCTAGTACAGCAAAGAAAATACATCTCCAAAAAACAAAAAACACTAAAGAAAACAATAAAAACCCATACGCCACAGCACCACCGCAATCCACAAAGACTACCCATCCAGCCTATATATCACAAAACATAACCCTAGAAAATAGCAATCGCCGTACTTCACCCCGGGTCGGTCAACTCCACTCCCCACCTAAGCAAAAGTTCCCTATCTTCATTTGATATCCTCCAATTGTGAAAAATGCGGAATAGCTGAAGGCGTACATCAATCTCGAATAGCTTGGTGCGTTGGTCCACTGAGCATCTTCTGTTCTCAAATTTTCGACGATTTCTCTCTAGCCAAGTAAGATGAATTAGTGTAGTTGCTGTCGTATAAGCCAGATCTTGCCTTATTGTTTTTGCATGTGTCTCCTCTACAACTTTTGCGATCTGATCATGGAGGCCGTGAGCTGGATGTGGACGGAGACCCAGCTACGCTGACATGAAATCGCACATATAGGTTGTATGTTCACATGTGTTATATAGATGATTGTGGTCTTCATCGAAATTGTTACATAGAACACATTGTTTACCCACGTTAATCCCCCAATTAGCAAGTCGATCAACTATAGGTGAACGTTCCAAGTATGCCATATATGCCATGTAGGAAATTTCTTGGCTGTCTTGCTATGCCATATAAGTTTGAAATCTGAATTGGCTACTGTGTGATGTCTGACTTCATTCCAGACTTTGGCAAAAATAAAATTAGGCTGTTGAACAATTTGCCAGTGATCTTGTGATAAATCTAGAGATATGTGCACCTGGTTAATTAGATCGGAGACCTCCCTGGTTTCTGGTAATATCTGGGGTTGTAGAGTTCGATCCTGAATTATATGGCTTACTTTGTAGTGACTAGTACCACAGATCTGGACTCGACTCCATCCAATTAAATCCACCAAAGATTTGTGGTTAGTCCAAGGATCAAACCACATATCTGTATGCTCCCCGTTAATAATAATTCTTCTCAAAAGGCTGCATGATAGATCACGTTGATGCAAAATAGATTTCATTATGCCTAAAAAATTATTATTAATAGGTAAAACCCAGAAGTTAACTTTAGGCATATATTTGGCCCTCATCCGTTTAGACCAGAGACATTCTTTAGTAAGCAAATTCCAGAGCAATCTGATTCTTGATGTAGTATTCAATCAACAAATTTACATAATCCAACTCCACCTTGTAGTTTGGGCCTGCATAAGGTATCTGATGATATCTTGTGCAGTTAGCCATTCCAAAAGAAATCAGCACATAATTTTTTCAATTTTTTTTTTCAAAACTGACATTGCTAAGTGACATATGAGGACCTAATACATAACAATAGGTGTGATTGTGCTATGAATTAACTCACTGTCCCGGCTGTGGTAAGAAAGTTGGTGTCCCATCCTTCAAATTTATTAATTATTTTGTCAATCAGGGGGGAACAATGGACTGCATGAACATAATCTGATGTTAATGGGACACCCAAGCATTTGATAGGTAACTTATGTTCTGCTATATGTAAGGTAGATGATATTTTAGCAATATGCATAGCACCTTTATCGAAAAACAACTGAGATTTAGTTTGATTTATATGCAGACCAACTGTTTCTTCTATGGTAGAAAAAATATAATTCATATGAACAGCATTCTGTAACGTAGCCGATAAGGAAATCATCACGTTATCAGCATACATAAAATGAGTTATAGCAGGTTGAATAGTAGTTGTAGGTTGTAGATGACCATCTAAAATCCAAGGTTCGAAATTTCGTTTTCCGTTTCCGTTCCGTTCATGGGTAATTTTAAAATTTCCGGTTCCGTTTCAGATATTTCGGATATTTCGTAAATTTCGTTTTAATTCCGGTTTTCTAATTTCAACACATTTTTTTGTTAGAACTACTAAATACGCTAAAATGTATCCAATACTATCATAAAGTTATATTACATTCTTTACATTACATTCGAAATATATGTTTTAAAGACAAAATCATGGTTTGAGATTCTATTTGTCCACTTGAGATTTTTAAAATTTCGATCAATTTCGAAAATTTTAATTTTTTATTATGATTCTTGGGTAAATTAACAAAAGTATATCAATTCTTTTCTTGTCAATGTATTTGTTATCTTTTAATTTTTTATATGTTTATTGTGTTTTTTGTTTCTGCTATTTTTTTCTATTTTTTTTCAAAACTTGAAAGAAAAATCCGGAATATTGACCAAAACCGGAATTTTAACCGGATTTCTTTCCGGTTGAGACCAGAACCGGAATGGAATCACCGGAATAACCGGAATTCCGCCGGAATTTTGAACCATGCTAAAATCCCTTCCTCCATTAATAATGAAAAGAACTTCATGGCTATGCAAAATAGGTAGGGGCCAATGGGTCACCTTGTCGGAGCCCTCTATTAGAAGTTATAAAGCCATGTGGTCTCCCCTTGATCATAATAGAAAATGTCAGTATGGTAATACACTCATATATAAGATCAATAACTGTAGCAGGAAAACTCGTCAACCATAACTTATAACAAATGAAATCACGCTTTACCATATCATAGGCTTTTTAAAGGTCAATTTTAATACACATCTTCCCCCGCCTTGTTTAGAGAAATCCCTCACTTGTTTATGGGCTAGTAATATATTCTCTCCAACAGTTCTCCCCAGAATAAAAGAGGATCGATTTTCTGCAATAAAAAAAGACAGGAATTTTTTTATTTTATTGCACAAAGTTTTTGCGACAATTTTATATAACACATTAGAGCATGCTATAGGTCTATAGTCCGCAATCATTTGAGGCTTATCTTTTTTAGGGATTAAAGTGATAAAATTATGGTTCATTCCCTTAGGTAATTTCCTCGTGTGAAAAATATCCGTAATAGCTGCATGTAAATCTTGTTGCAGGAGATCCCAATGCAATTTGTAAAATTTGGAGGAGAAGCCATCTGGTCTCGAACTTTTATCATCATCAATCGAGAATAAAGCTGCTCTGATTTCTGATTTCTGATATCATGACTGGTGAAGCTAAGTACTCTTTCCCCTCATTATTTATTTGCATTCTAACAGAAATGTGAGGGAAATTATGATTTATATCTCTATTAAATAGAATTTGATAGTAGGATATTGTTGATTCCTTAATTGAATTACTGTCGTATATATAATTCTCTTATGAATCCAATATAGCCTGAATTTTATTTCTGTGCCGCCTCATAGACATTTTTGCATAAAAGAATTTTGAACTAATGTCCCATTGCTGTATCCACAAAACCTTGCTCTGTTGTCTTAAAAATTGCTGTTGTCTTTGGAGTTGATCATTCAAGTCACTGCTTAGCTGATACATAATGTCATAAAGAGTTGAGTTTTCAGGGTCTTGATCAAGTTGGTGGAAAACTGTGTTGAAATCCTCCTGTAATTTAGATATTGAATTTTCTTTGGCTTTCAACTTATTCCATGTATTAAGATTTTTTTTATGACCTTTAAATTGTGGATTAGTTAATAGGCAGCTGACCCCCAAGTAGTATTTGCATATCCCTATAGCACACACTGGGTATAACCATGTAAGTAATACCAATTATTTACACATCGAAAAGGAGTGCCCTTCTGTTGTGTAATTTTCTTGTTGAAACTCAGTAAAATTGGGGTGTGATCACTAATCGATGAAGGCAAAGCGATGGTGAAAAATTGTGGAAACATAGACATAAATTCATAGTTAACAAGAACCTTATCTATGTTTGTCGCAACTCCTCTGCATCGCCAAGTATATTTGCATCCTTGTAAGTATGACTCAACTAAACCACAGTCATAAAGGCAATTTTAGTATGTAAATATGTAAAAGGGACAGGAAAACCACCCTTTTTATCTTTTGAGTTGAGAGCGTTATTAAAATCCCCCAATATGAACCATGGCAGCCTTATAGTTAAAGCGTTGAGACATAGTAGATCCCATAACTGCTGTCGCTCTGCAAAAGAGTTAATAGTGTAGACGAAAGTACAATTACATTGCAAACCCCCTTTGTTAGAAAGCAGAACAGTTATATGCTCTATAGACATGGTTAAAATATCTTAAGTCCATATCGATGTGTCAAGCAAAACCAAAATATGCCCTTTACTACAGGTATCATTATTATGTAATAAGGTCCAGTAAGGAAATCGGGGTTTTAATCTCTCTATATTTTCAGTAGATAACTTATTCTCAACCAAGCTCAAATAGTAAGCTTCTGAGAGGTTAGAAGTGTGAATACTTGACTAATCCTGTCATCAGTATTCATACCTCTAATGTTCCATGTCATGACATTCATTTACCTACCATAATGCTCCTTGTGAATCTTTTAGGAGGAGCAGCAGTAGTGTTTTTGGGTTTCAAAACTGTCTCGCGTTTCTTCTTATAATCGGGTTAGTCGATACCATGGGGGAGACATTTTTCAATTTTATCATGACTTCCTATTTCTTGAATTTTGGATGCAATAGTGTTTACAAACTTGCCTTTCTGTGTCTTGTTCATCTTATTGCTATCAGACTACGCACCTATATCATGAGTGGAATCTTCAGTTGAAAGATATGATTTATCACTATTCCAATCTTGAACTATAACATCATCCAAATTACTTTCTATTTGTGTGTAGGTTCTGTTGCAGTTTCATGTTGAATTGGGGTGGTAGAAGAAACTGGGAGTTTGCTTGCAGGTGCAGGTGGATTATTTGAAGTACTAGTTTAGATGTCACTCTGATGATTAGGAACTCCATCGTCAGTGTGCAAGCAATCAAATTTATTACTGGTAGAGACAGTAAATTTCACAAGATTAACATCGAGCATCTGTTGTCTGCCTTTATTCTATTTTGTATCATTACCTTTATTTGTATCAGTGTTTGAGCAGGAGTCCATGTTTATGGCTTTGTCTGTTGTAGTATGTGAAACTTGAGATTGGACTTTAGGCTGGCATTGTTGTTTTGTTGTAAACGAACGGTAATCCGAAGTGTGTTCATATAGTTTGCATGAAGCAGAAAGATTGGGTTTGTATTCATACGTTACAAGAACATTTTCTATTTCTTTATTAGATTTCCTCAAACGAACACTTTCTGGAAACTTAAAATTATTATCTATTTCGACCAATACTCGAGCATGATTAAGCCTTGTTTCGGTACTCGTAGTATTATCTATAATCGAATAGGCCTTCCCAATGCACTTGCAATCTTACGAATACCCTCTTTACTCCAGAAAGCAAGATTCAAATCAACAAGGCGTACCCATATAGAAATCGTAGAAAAATAGTCACGAGTGAATTTCAAATCCGGGTGCCATTTCTTTAAAATAATAATCCTTGAACTCAAAGTATATGGTGCATTCTTCATAATCGCATCCAGATCAACCAAAGACAACTGTTTTATAATAATAAAACCATTTGGTTTAAAATAGATAGCAAATTCAGATAAGGGTTTCATAGTTTTAGCCATATATTGCTTAAACTGATCGTATGATGGTCTTCGTTCCAATATATATGCTACTAGAGTATTAGACCACTTACCACAGTTCTCAGCAATAACTGTAACAGGCATAGAAATAGTCGGATGATCACATTTTTCTGGACCCAAAAATTGTAATTCAAAGTCGGAATCCTCAATGTCTTCTCGCACAGATTGTCGAACTATCTTTGCCCAAGTCCAATACAGAACTCCAGGTGGTGCTGATGTCTGCGGTGGTTGTGCAGAATGTAGGTTGGGGGGTTTTGGGAGGTTGATCATGGTCAGTTACGAACTCTGGCATAGCAGTCGTGTCCACCATAATTTTATAACCGTTAATATTGATAACTTGAATATGGACAATGCTACTTTGCCCGGGTGGAAAACAGGGTAAAATGTGCGAAACAGTACAAAATTTGGAAATTAGGGGGTCAGTATGATAATTTTACATGGAAACATGGTGGGGGCATCCGAATTTCATGTTTCTTACCGCAGATTTTGACAGAAAGAAAAGCGGGTATTCAAGCATTTCTGCTTGAATATATATTGAAGGAGGAAAACTGCTTCTGCAACTCTAATTAATGAACTTTATTGTCAGCCTTATATAGGCAATTCACAGCTAATGACTCCATAAAAATAGCAAAATATTAGCAAGATACTCGAATAAACTAAGAATAAACCACATATAAAAGAACCTAAGACTCGGACTACTAAATTCAAACTCAGTTTGCTGAAAAATAGGACAGCTAAATTATTTAAATTCCAACAATCCCTCCCTTAAACTGAAAGTTTTCAAATGTTCAGTTTAATATGACTCGTCCAATGCTGCAACTCCAAGCAATTTCCTTAATTTTTGAAATAATGGCAACTTTAGTGGCTTGGTCATTATATCAGCAACTTGATCTTCACTCTTACAGTAGAAAAGGTTGATGGTTCCATCTCTTGTAAGGTCTCTTAGAAAGTGAAACCTCACATCTATGTGCTTGCTTCTACCATGAAGAACTGGATTTTTGGATAGTTTAATTGCTGAGCTATTGTCACAGAAAATTGCAGTGGCTCCCTCTTGCTTGTTCCGTAGCTCTTCAAGTAATTTCCTCAGCCAAACCGCTTGACAAGCACATGTAGTTGCAGCTACAAACTCCGCTTCAGCTGTAGATAATGTGACAATGGCTTGTTTCTTTGAAGACCATGAAATAGCGCCAGAGCCCAGCATAAAAACATATCCGGAAGTGCTCTTACGATCATCTAAATCTCCAGCATAATCACTGTCAGTGAAGCCAAACAAATCTGATTTTTCTCCCTTCTTGAAATGCAGTCCAAAATCTTTTGTTCCTTGCAAGTATCGAAAAATCCTCTTGGCAGCTAGAAGATGCATCTCCTTCGGGCACTCCATATACCTACTAATGAGACTAACAGCATACATTATATCAGGTCTTGTAGCAGTCAAATACATCAGGCTTCCTACAATTTGCTTGTACTGTCAACTTTTCTTCCTTCACAATCTTTTGAAAGCTTCAGACCAACTTCAACTGGTGTGCTAACAGGATTGCAATCCTTCATACGAAATCTGTCTAAAATTTCTCGAACATACTTCTTTTGAAAAATTGAAATACTACCTGCAGACTGGAGCACTTCAAGGCCGAGAAAATAACGCATTTTTCCAAGATCGGACATATCAAATTCAAGCATCATCGATTGCTTAAAATTTTCAAACATGACATTATTATTTCCAGTGAAAATTAAATCATCAACATATAAGCATACAATAAGAATATTTCCATCATCTTCAAATTTGGTGAAAAGTGTATGCTCATAAGGACATTTTTGAAAACCCTCTTTTGAAAAATAAGCATCTATGCGACTATACCAAGCTCTTGGAGCTTGTTTTAATCCATATAATGCTTTTCTTAGTTTATAAACTTTAAACTCAGCACCATGTTTCACATAACCGGGAGGTTGATCAATTAATACTTGTTCTTCTAAGTTACCATGTAAGAAAGCTGACTTTACGTCCAACTGAAGAATAGGCCATGAATTTTGAGCTGCCAACGCAATGACTAGTCTAATAGTATCATGCCTTGCTACAGGAGCAAATACCTCTTTGTAATCTATGCCATACTCTTGCTTGTAGCCTTTAGCGACCAAACGTGCCTTGTATTTACCGACTTCTCCATTCTCATCCATCTTTGTTTTGTATATCCACTTTAATCCAATGGATTTGTGACCTTTCGGTAGATCAGTTAACTCCCAGGTTTTATTTCTTTCGATAGCTGCAATTTCAGCATTCATAGCCTCTCGCCATTTTGATTCTTTAGCCACCTCTTCAAATGTTATTGGATCGCAGTCTGAAAATAAAGCAAAATGAGTAAGTGGATCATCCACATTATTGATTCCAGTTACCTCATAATCTGACATCCATGCTGGCCTTCTTCTCCCACGTTGAGAACGAGAACCTATTGTGTCATCAAGTTGGCTGTCAGAATCTGCAGTTGTAGTTGCTGTTTCAGAGCTTGCGAGAGTTGTATTTTGAGGATGTGGAGGTTTGGCTACTGCTGCATCTTGTCTATCTTGTGTTTGATGTGTTTCTTCTTCATTTTCTTCATCAAAAACTGTTGGAATTTGCTGTCCATCATTGCTTTTGTTCCAACACCAGATTTTTTCTTCATCAAACACAACATCGCGGCTAAATATAATTTTATTTGTGATAGGATTGTACAATTTGTAAGCTTTTGATTTATCACTAACACCAAGAAAAATGCATTTTTCTCCTTTATCATCAAGCTTTTTCCTCTTTGCATCCGAAATATGGGCATATGCTATACATCCAAAAATTCTAAAATAATGTACAGTCGGTTTTCTTCCACTCCATGCTTCCTCCGGTGTCATATTTTTAACAGCAAAGGTAGGGCTTCTGTTTAATATGTGAACGCTCCAATTAACTGCTTCATGCCAAAAAGTTTTTGGCATGCCGCTCCTTGTCAAAAGGCTTCTTACCATATTTAGAATAGTGCGGTTTTTCCTTTCACATACTCCATTCTGCTGAGGCGTGTATGCTGCGGTAAGTCGCCTTTTGATGCCGTGAAACTCACAAAAATTTGCGAATTCATGTGAGTTATATTCTCCACCACGATCGGTACGGAGAATTTTTATTGGATTGCCTAATTCTCTTTCAACGCGCGCTTTAAAATTTTTAAAGGCTTCATGCTTATTTTGCAAAAAATAAACCCAAATTTTTCGGCTATAATCATCAATAAATGTAATTATATATCTTTTACCTCCGTTAGAGCATGGATTTATTGGTCCACAAAGATCTGAATGCACCAGCTCTAATGTTTTTTTTTGCCCTCCATGATTTTCCTTCTGGAAATTAATTTCTATGTTGTTTGCTAATAACGCATTCCTCGCAAATTTCTGAAGTTGTTGATATTTTAGGGAGTCCATTCACCATTTGTTTTTGTTCTAGCGTCTTTAATCCACCAAAATTTAAGTGTCCATAACGAAATGCCATAACCATGTCACATCTTTTATTTTTGCAGAAAAACAAGCAGAACTTGTATTATTTAAACAAGCAGAACTTGCTGTCATGTTGACTTGAGCAATTAATCCTTTCTGTGGATCTTCAATTCGACATGTTCCTTCTTTAAATGTAATCTTG
Organism: Allium fistulosum; assembly: GCA_030737815.1. Taxonomy (NCBI): domain Eukaryota; kingdom Viridiplantae; phylum Streptophyta; class Magnoliopsida; order Asparagales; family Amaryllidaceae; genus Allium; species Allium fistulosum. The sequence continues at coordinate 675,061,127 of CM060907.1, read as the reverse complement.
TAACCCTTTTCTTGAAGCTGACCAATGCTTAGAAGGTTTGTTTTCAATTTTGGAAGAAAGAAAACATTTGAGATAATTTTTTCAGCATTGTCTTTGGATCTGATTTTTATATTCCCTATGCCCATGACAGAAACAGTAGATTTATCACGTAGTGTTACTGTATCATGATAAGATTCATCCAAATCAGTAAATAAGGCCTTGTCTCCACACATATGATTGCTACATCCGAGTCTAAATACCACAAATTTCCAGTAGCTCCTTCATTTGCTTGACATGCTAACAAAAGAGATATTTCTTCTTCCTTTTCAATATAGTTGGACCTTTCTCCTTGATATTTAGTTAAATTTGTACGACATTCTGAGCTATAATGACCACGTTTGTGACATCTATAGCACTCAATATTATATTTGTCTTTATGCTTGAAACCGGTTGATTGATTATCTTCAAGATCTTTTTCTTTATCATGTGAATCAAATGGTTGGCTGTTTGCTGATTTCTGGTGCAAAAATCTACGATCATTACTGCCTCTACCTCTCCCTCTGCCTCTGCCTCGGCCTCCTCTGCTTGAAGTTGAGAAATAATTGTTTGAAGAGACTTTTAATGCTTGCTCTTCTTTATCTTGTCGATTCATTTTTTGCTCATGAACCAACAATGAACTTTGTAATTCATCAATTGATAGCTCTATAGTATCATGAGATTCTTCAATTGAACAAACAACATAATTGAATTTTGATGTCATGGATCGGAGAATTTTCTCGATTATAGTGACATCCTCTAGCTTTTCTCCATGAATTCGTAGCTTGTTTGCAATTGACATCGTTCTAGAGAAGTAATCTGTCACCGACTCTCCCGTCTTCATGTGCAAAGTTTCAAAATCTGCTCGAAGCGCCTGAAGCTGTGCTCGCTTTGCCTTTGTTGTTCCTTGGTATTTCTTCTTCATGGAGTCCCAAATTTGCTTGGAAGTTTCTTTGCAAAGAATTGTCTCCTATATGGAACGATCTATTGCCTGGAAAAGATAGTTTTTTGCCTTAAGATCCTTCAGCTTCAACGCTGCTAATTCTTCCTTCTGTGTCTCTGTCAACACAACTCCAGCTGCTGGTTCTACAAATCCATTTTCAATAACATGCCAATACTCCTTGGATCTCATGAAGTTTTCCATCAACATGCTCCAATGATCATAATGACCATCAAAGCGAGGAATTGCAGGTTGCACAAAATTTTTAGAAGCCATAATGATTGCTGCTGCAATAAAAAAATTCTTGGCTCTGATACCACTGATAACTTGAATATATATTGAAGGAGGAAAACTGCTTCTGCAACTCTAATTAATGAACTTTATTATCAGCCTTATATAGGCAATTCACAGCTAATGACTCCATAAAAATAGCAAAATATTAGCAAGATACTCGAATAAACTAAGAATAAACCACATATAAAGGAACCTAAGACTCGGACTACTAAATTCAAACTCAATTTGCTAAAAAATAGGACAGCTAAATTATTTAAATTCCAACAAATATTTGTTAATTACTAGTTTGCCATTGTATACTTTCATTAGCATAGCCATAATTTCCTGTAGCGTAATTGTATCATGTATTTAATTATGTAATGTATTTACTAGCACGTGGAAGTAATAGTTTTGTTAGCTATACTTCCATTAGTTATGCTTCGATAGTTGCATTTTTGTTAGTAGGCTTATGCCTAGTTTTCGGTAACATGAGTGCTAATGTTTTTGTTGCCTATGTTTCCGATAGCATGCTCATGCTATGTTCCCGATATCTATATTTCTATTAGCAAACTTATACCATATTTTCATTAGTTAAATAATCATTGGCTATATTTCCATTATCTATGTTCTCGTTTGCATGGTGGGGCATACTTTTGTTAGCTATAGGCTATACTTTTTTAACATGATTCGGTTCTATTAGCTAATTATGCAATGTTTTTGATAGCATATGGCTATATTTTCGCTAGCTCATGGTTATATTTCTAGAAACTTTGATAATACATGTTTTTCGTAGTGCTTATGCATATTTTTGTTAGTTAGTAAGCTATGTATTCAATACCGCTTATACATACTTTCTTCATCTAGTAAGCTATGTCTTTGGCAGCGTTAAAGTATGATTCTGGTAGATTTAGAAGTATGATTTTGATAGCCTTAAGGTATATTTTCCATGGCCTTTTAAAAGCATGTTTTCGGTAACTTTTGTAATTCCCAACCTCTATAACCATACTGCCAAAGAGTATTATAGAATTATACTATCTGGTAACACAGAGAATGATGCTTGTTAGAAGCGAACACACATGAATATTTCCCTGGACTAACACTGATACATATTATTACCTCATAAAAATACTCAAATATACATATTCGATGTCGGCACAGAGCAATAAACACGCAGGTTTTCAAAGACATAATAATACATAACATAAAGTAGATCATAGAGTCATAAATCGCAATGCAAAAATATAATACATCAAAAATCATAACAAAGCGAGTCTATATGAGTATCTAACTCACACCCAAATGACATACATAGATACATATGAGACATGACCAAAAATAAACATCATCAGGATCGCATCAAATATATGCATGGAGACACACCAAAATAGAAATATATACATTGACCGACAAAAATAGATACTAATTTGCCTCCTAAAATATGTCGACTATAAAAAGGTCAAAGAATTCCTGTACCTTAAAGTCTCGGACCGACCCGAGTATTATATTATATAATAAACGGGTCAAACTTTATCTAAATTCAAAAGTGGGTATATAATAGTAAAACATTATAATATAAAGGTATCACATTTATGAGTTATAGCAAATATCCAGAATGACATCACAACACTAAACCGTGTAGTTTCATAATATCAATCGCCCATAAAATACATATAAGAAAGAAGAATCATGACATATATAAATTGGGTGATATTGATCAAACACATAAAAAACTCAAACACTATGGACGAGCACATAACATGTCCACAAAAGTCACAAATAAAAGTATGAACCATAATTTATACAACATACATAAATCAATACCAAAAATATCTATCTCGATTTACAGTCCAACTGGAAGTAGAAGCTTCTGACTGTAATACCCTAGGAGATATACCAAAAAATTCTGAATTCCAAATAAATACACAAAAGCATTAGTAAAAGAACTGACTATTGTAGTCCTATTAGAAGTAGAGACTTCCGACTTTCAAGCCCCTAGGGGATATCAAGAAATGTTGAACCCAAATAAGACACAATTCATACAAAATACCGAAAATAATATCTAGATATTATCTTGACTTACCATCCTAATGGAAGTAAAGACTTCCGACTGTTAAGTCCATGGAGATATCAAGAAAGGCAAACTCAAATAAATAATCAAGTCACTAAAATATTCAATATATAAAACCATTTATCATGACCCACGGTCCTTAGAAAGGCAAAACTTTCGATCGAATTCACCTAGGAGATATAAACAACAAATCGTACTAAAATATATCTCAGCCACAGGCTCTTAAGAGAAAAATGAACATATAGAAAATGACCAACAAGCACATAGCAAGTTCCTAATGTTAAATAATAGATAACCTTCTCATCTAGTGTTTGGGCTAGGCCAACCAATGCGATAGACGAGCATATCACAAGTCTCTAGTGTCAAAAATACTCAAAGATAATATCAATAATGATCATAATCATCTCTCTAGTGAGGTTACAGATCAATAAGAAGATTAAATGAACCCACCTTACGTATTAGAAGGGAAATTGACAAACACAAAGTAATGCTCTAGGAAACGCTAATGGCCGCAGACCCGTTTCCTACAATCCCTTAGTTACTCCTAGAGCCATAAGCCATAATTATCCATCTACATGTCATAAACATGTCGCCAGCCTATAGTATGCAATAGTCATTTCTTCTACCCGCCTTTGGTAATGGAACATTGGCCTTAAGTGACATCGGGGCAATCGCTCTTATGAGTGCAGTAAATCTCAACCGACAAAACTCCAAAATTAACATCATAGATCTAGGACGCAACCCCGCAATTAAGACTGTCGGGATGGATAATTGCCAATTTGTTAGCCCTAGTAAGTCCTTATGAGAACACTTTATAAGTAACAAAATAGTTCAATATGTAGTCCTTGGAGACGAGAAACTCTCGACTACTAACCTAAATAAAAATAACCTCTGCACCCTAAAATGTTTAACCCTTCTCCAAAAGATAAGCGACATATACTAACCAGTAGTAATTAACAAGTATTACTTAAGCATCACATACCATTCAATATTACTCGAACATTTACTAATAGCTAGTAAACTTCACTCACCAAAACAACAAATATTCTATAGCATGAGTCAATAGAATAACCGAAAAATATTACCAAGCATCTCATTCCACTTGGTATTACTAATCCGGTTATTCAACATCCTCATATATAGAAATAAAGCATATTACATATCAAATATTCCATATGAGGAGTCAAGATAATCAAATATTCCATTTTATTAATTTCTACAAATCTTAAAATTCACATATTTTATTTAAAAAGGAACTTCTATATCCAAACTGTAGAATACAATAGCCTATGATTTTTGTTTGATGATAATAAACATAAACATATATATATATATATATATTCGTTTAAATGTATTTGTTACTATACTATTTTATTTTTTCCACATAATTAAATAAATATTTGTTGAATAAAATAAATAACTCAGAATTCATATTTAAACAAATATTTTATTCAAATAAATATTTTATTACAAATTCAAATAGTATAAATTTGAGCTCTCACTACATTTACACATTTTCAATTACTATACAAGTTTCAATTACAACACAATTTTCAATATACTATTTTTCATACATATTTCACCTCACTACATAATTCACTCAACACTCGTATTTGACCTTCAACTCTGTTCCAGCATGTATCCCGCATCAGAAATATCTGCAAAATAAACACCGATGCAGTAAAATTGAAAAAGAAATATTTTTTCCGTGCACAATGAAGCTGGGTAAATCTAGTGTGTGATCTCTACTACATTACTTTCTGCTTTTATTTTTGTTTCTGCATTAATTTTTAGTACACCCTATTCACCGCCCGCTAGGGTGAAAACGATCCTACAAGTGGTATCAGAGCTAGGAACAAAAACCATTTGTTTGTTAAAAAATTTGATTTTTTCTTTCAATGGCTTCTTTTAGTAATGCTTTTGCTGAAGGTAAGTCCATAGCTAGACCACTTATGTTCAATGGTGAATATGCTTATTGGAAAACTAGAATGAAATTTTTTCTGAAAACCATAGATGCATGGAATATTGTTGAAAGGGATATAGTACACCAATAATAATGGTAGATAATCAACAAGTTGAAAAACCAATGGATCAATGGATAGATCTTGAAAATAAACAGCAAATTGTTAATGCTAAAGCTATGAATTCTATTATTTGCTAATTAGATCAAATTGAATTTAACCGTGTCTCACATTGTCTAACTGCGCAGGAAATTTTGCACACGATTGAAGTGAGTTATGAAGGAACCTCCCAGGTTAAAGAATCTCGCCTTGCCATGCTTAGTAGCGAGTACGAGAACTTCACAATGGAAAAGGACGAAAGTGTCAAAGAAATGTATGGACAACTTTCTAATCTTGTATACAAATCAAAATCTCTAGGAAGACCATACACAAAACTGGAAATAGTCCAAAAGATCCTTAGAATTCTTCCATGAAATTTTGAAGCAAAGGTGACTGCCATCCAAGAATCAAAGGATCTGAAACAGGTTAAAGTTGATGAACTCATCGGAAACCTCACCACTTATGAGCTAGAAATCAAATTCAAGGAAGAATGTGAAGGAGATATGCGAAAGAAATCAATAACTCTCAAAGGAACGATGTAAAGTGAAGATGATGATGGTGATGATGAAGGAGTGGCTGAATTGGCACTAATAATAAAGAGATTCAAAAGGTGGAACCGCAAATATGAAAATCCTGCCCTAAATCAACAACTGAAGAGTAGAATCGTCAAAGTTCTAAACAACTCAGAAGAGCAGGAGATCATTTGTCACAAGTGCAATAAACCTAGTCATATCAAGCCAAATTGTCCTCAAAATCGATTCAGCAATGGAAAGAAACCGAAAAGGAGAAGTTTTGCAGCTACTTGGGATGAAAGTGATGAAGTTGATAAAAGCATTGGCAGTGAGAGTGAAAAAGAAAATCCGTGTCTTCAAGGAGAAACAAGTGACGGTGGTGATGACGAGCCAAGCGAGGTATCAAAACTTACTCACTCTCAATTACTTATATATTTTCATGAAATAAATGGCTGTTTTGAAAGACTTAGGGAGAAGAATACTAAACTTGAATCACAAAGAGATAGATTGATAGAACTAAATAAGCAGCTTGATCAATTGGTTCAAAACTATAGAAATAAGAGCCCTAAGTGTGATTAGTGCCCATCATTAGAAGAGGAAATAAAAAAAAATCAGAAACTAGAATTAAATCGCTTGAAAATGAAATTCTGATTTTGAAAGAAAGTGAAAACACTAGGAGAGAAAATTCTATTAAAATGTGCACTTTGTTATTGAATGAAAATGAATCTCTCAAGTCATAAGTCCAACAATTGTCTACAACTTTAGGAAAATTCTCCAAAGGAGAAAGATCACTAAATATGCTATTAGGGAAATAAACTGTTAATACTATTAGACAAGGACTTAGGTATACTCAATTTGAAAAAGGTAGAAGTGAAACTAATCATGTCAACTCCAAGTGCACGATTTATGGAAAAATTGGACACAATCACAACAATTGCTGGTATAGACCCAAATACACGAATACCATACCAATTTGGGTTCCTAAAGGCATGAATATTAAATCCCTTAAAGTCAAACAAACTAAACTGTCTTGATTCTACACAAACTTGTTTTTCAAAATCGTTTGTCACTAACAATCATGGACCTATAAAAACAAATAGGTCACAAAAATCTTTCCTCGTGTAGGTGTGTTGGTAGGCTAAGGAATAATAAGAGTGGTACCTGGATTTTGGCTGTTCTAGGCACATGACGGGCGACAAATCAAAGTTCCTTAGCCTAGAGAAGTACAAAAGTGGCAGAGTCACAATGGGCAACAACGATGTATTATACGTTGAAAATCTGCACCATAATCTGATTCCAATCGGCCAGTGATCAACTGAGAATATTTATCTTTGCCTATTTATCTTTGAGATAATTAATTGAGCTATGATATATTTATCTTTGCCTATTTGCAGGATACCAGATACCCAACCCGGGCTTTAGTGGGCTTGGTTTTTAGCATTTTTGCGAAAAATCCGGACCACTGAAATTCGGGTTGTTACATTTGGTATCATAGCCTAGGTTTAGATTCCTAGGTAGATAGTGAGTGAACGTATTTGTATTTTTAATATATGTATACTCTTAAAACCCCAAAGAGAAGTCCACTCTTTTGAGTAAACCAATAGTTGGAGAAAGTTTGGAAAACAATTCAGTATATCAAAAATTGGAACGAGGAAATTCTAAATGCTAAAAGACCTCATATGGAAAATATTTTTGGATTCAGTAGGGATATTCGGAAAGGTGAAAGCAAATTAAAAAGGCACTTTTTAGTCTAGCCCAGCAATTAAACTCTTAGGAATTTGAAAAGTTTTGAAAGATTGTCAAGAACTTTAGAAGTTTACAGCTTTATAATTTTATTGGTTTAAATAGGGGAAAAACAATTTTAAATCATTTTTGAATTTGAAAATAGAGAAATATACAGTTTAGAAAAATATAAGTGTTATTAACTTTAATTGAAAACTAGTATTTTAGGCTGTAGTGATGATGTTTTATGCGACATCTGTCTTAGCCAAGTAGAAACGTATTTTGAAATCCTTATTTAGGTATGAAAAGGTTTATAAGTATGTAAAAATAATTTTCTGTCTGTAAAGAAATTAAAGCTGTTTTGAAAAAGAATTTTATGGGTTGGACGATTTAAGTGGTTGGAGCAAGCTTATGGACATTAATGTAGGTTCAGTTGAAGTATGGAAGACGTCAAGACTCCACTTGGAGGGTGGAAAGCAGGCAGGGATATTTAGCCTAAGTCGTAACCACGACTCAGACAGCTCGGTAGTTGGTAGAATTTGCTTAGGCTTTGATTAGTTAAGGGGAGGCAGGAAAGACGAAATATATATATATATATATATATATATATAGCACAGGCCAACCAGGTCCACCAAGCGGTCGACCATGCGGTCGACCGGTAGCTTACAAACTGCACGCGTACAAACGCGTGCTTTGCCCTCTCTTGCTCATTTTTGCTATCCTTCGTCATTTTTACTTCCTCCCCAAGGACAGCAGCCGCACCCAAAAATTCCCCCTTCCAACCACCCAAATTCCTCCAAAACTCCACCGTTTAACTTGCCGTTTGTGCCAAATCAAAGCACGCCGCGAGATCTACTGGGATTCATATTCCGTTTCCACATATCTGATAGTTTTTCACCATGCCTCCAAGACCCTCTCTAGTTCACCTCTTTCCCCACCTTACACCACAGGAGATAGCTTGGTGTCAGAGTGGTAGGCGGATAGTGCAGTCTTACTCTGATACAGCCGCATACCTATTTCTACAAGGAAGGACGGTGAAGTTTACTGATTTTTCGAGCACACATTTAGAGCACCTCTTCTTGGACACAGGGCTGCGACATATTCCTAGCCATGAGACGTTCGAGCAGCGAGCGTATCCCAGGTTAGTACGTCTTTTTGATGCTAACTTACGTACTAGCGATGAGGATGAGGAGTTGGCCTTCCAGTCGGAGGTCAAGGGAGTTAGGATAGTTTTCACCAAGTCTCATTTGGCTAGTATTTTAAATATCAGAGGGTATGGCTTAGAGGTAGGGCAGATTGAGATGACGGATATGGCCGTTTTGCATCAGAATCTTTTAGACCCCCAGCACCCCGACTGGAGCGCTGGGCAGTTGATCCCATTAGCTAGGTTAGTTATCTGCATTCTGCAGAATAACTTTTCCCCAAGACGGGGAGTTTTGATTAGATATACCTTATTATGAGGCGGGCCACCTACGCCATATTTAGAGGATTGCAGGTGAACTAGGCTAGGATGATTATGGCCCAGTATATGACAACGACCGGACTTCACAGATCCACTATGATTCACTGTCACCTTTGGACACGGGTCTTTAGGTAGGCCGGGGTTGAGATGGAGATAGAGACTTATAGTGAGCAGGTCCACCCCATGATAGATTCATCCACTCTAAGGAGGATGAATAGAGGATTGGCCCAGATTCAGGCTCCACAGGAGGAGCAGGAGCACGAGTAGCAGCCATTACCACAACCCTCACCACATTGGCAGGCACCCCAGTACTTTCATGAGCATCAGCACTTTCCCGCACCACCTTTTGGAGGTGGCGTAGAACATACCGAGTCGCTATGGCCCGCTTGGTCATCAGAGCCCACGACGCAGAGTTCGTGGGGATATGTACATGGATATGGATCTTACGAAGCTGTCCTTTACAGATGTAGCTACGAAACACTCACGAAGCAAAACGATGGAGTATCTGTATTGTAGGTCTTACGAAGCTATCCTTTACAGATGTAGCTACAAAACGCTCACAAAGCAAAACGATGGAGTATTTGTATTGTAGGCCTTACGAAGCTGTCCTTTACAGATGTAGCTACGGAACGCTCTCGAAGCTAGGCGATGGAGTATCTGTATTGTAGGACTTACAAAGCTGTCCTTTATAGATGTAGTTACGGAACGCTCTCGAAGCTAGACGATGGAGCCCTTTTCAAGGAGGATACGGAGGGTACCATGGGTGGTACCTAGGACCAATGGTCATTGGGCATATAGCTATATTTATGTATATATTAGTTAGTAGGTTATTATCTACTATGGAGCAGATGGGCACGGTTCACGAATAGAGGTGAGAATATTGTAACCAAATGAACCTAAAATAAGAGTAAATGGAAATGAAATGATATATGCAGAATTATGCCTAGAAGTATATAACTTATCCATTCACCAGAACCTTTGTTCTGACCCCCTCCTCATAACACCCTACGGGTTAGGTAGACGACAGAGACTTCTCTGCTTTACGACACTTGCTTAGAAAGTGTTATTATTTGGGTGAGTATTTAAGTACTATTATATTTTAGTCAATTCTGCTGTGAGATAATTAATTGAGCCCTGATATATTTATCTTTGCTTATTTGCAGGATACCAGATACCCAAATCGGGCTTTAATGGGCTTGGTTTTTAGCATTTTTGTGAAAAATCCAGACCACTGGAATTCGGGTTGTTACATAGAGCTTTGTTGTAGGGGGGGCATTCAAATAGAGGGAGCTAATAGAATTCATCAAGACCAAATACATTTAGTAGAGTCAAAATCTTAATATATGTTTATTATCATCAAAAGGGGGAGATTGTAGAATACAATAGCCTATGATTTTTGTATATATTCGTTTAAATGTATTTGTTATTTTACTATTATATTTTTTCCACATAATTAAATAAATATTTGTTGAATAAAATAAATAACTCAGAATTCATATTTAAACAAATATTTTATTCAAACAAATAATTTATTACAAATTCAAATAGTACATATTTGAGCTCTCACTACACTTACACATTTTCAATTACTATACAAGTTTCAATTACAACACAATTTTCAAAATACATTTTTTCATACATATTTCACCTCACTACATAATTCACTCAACACTCGTATTTGATCTTCAACTCCGTTCCAGCCTGTATCCCGCATCGGAAATATCTGCAAAATAAACACTAACGCAGTAAAATTGAAAAAGAAATATTTTTGTAGTGAACAATGAAGTGTGTGTTTGAAAATATTATTTGCCTCAGTTATTTGGCTTGTTCGTCATCATTTATTTTTTAATTCATTTTACATGAACAACTTGTAACATGCACAGTGTATCACTGTACATGCCATAAGGTCATGTACACCGATATACACTTTCTTGTTTAAATTGCAGGGACAGATGAGCACAAGGTCAAACCCAAGCCCAGGTTGGATTCATCTCAAGTGCAAATGACTCTCGAACAAAACAAAGTCACAAAGTTTCAAATGCACCAGACATATATGCATATATATCAGTTCAGGTCCAACCAGCACCAAAACAAAAGCTCAACCAGACTAGTGTGTACAACACAAACCAGTGGTGAACTGAATGGAGCATAAACACACATGAAGACTCAACAAACATACAAATAGACTTGAATCAGGTGATTAGGCAACTCAACACAACCAGAACAGTCTGGTTCAGAGAATCACACAAACATGAATGCAAAGAAAAGACATGAGACTAGATCAGTTAAACTCGAGATTCAACCATATGCACAAACATGCAATAGAGGTGACAACAGAGCTTCAAACATGCTCAGAAGCATCAGTGAAAACAACCAACATGATAACAGCCTCAACCACATGAAGGCTTCATTCATATGAAACTATAGACAAGTGCACCGAACATGTGCAAACAAAAGACCAAAATGTACCTGTTTTTCAAACTTGTTTTTCAAAATCGTTTGTCATTAACAATCATGGTTCTATAAAAACAAATAGGTCACAAAAATCTTTCCTCGTGTAGGTGTGTTGGCAGGCTAAGAAACAACAAGAGTGGTACCTGGATTCTGGCTGTTCCAGGCACATGACGGGCGACAAATCAAAGTTCCTTAGCCTAGAGAAGTACAAAAGTGGCAGAGTCACAATGGGCAACAACAATGTATTATATGTTGAAAATATGCACCATAATCTGATTTCATTCAGCCAGTGATCAACTGAGAAAATTTTAAAAATATATTTACATGCCAAGAACAATGTAAGTACTTCTAGAGTCCTTGAACTAGTTTATATGAATCTATTTGGACCTAACGATATTGCAAGCCTAGGTGGTAAGAGATATTGTTTTGTATTGGTTGATGATTACTCTAGATACACATGGGTATACTTCTTTATCTTACTGCTTCTAGACCAGACATTATGTTCTCTGTTTGTTTATGTGCACGGTTTCAGTCAAATCCAAAGGAATCTCATTTAAAAACCGTAAAAGGGATTATAAGGTATTTGTTGCACACCTCACAGTTTGGTCTATGGTATCTAACTAACGATAACTTTGAGTTAAAGGGGTATTCAGATGCAGATTATGCTGGTAGTCTAGTTGATAGAAAAAGTACCAGTGGAACGTGTTTTATGTTGGGACATTCATTAGTTGCATCACATTTCCAAAGAAAATATCTTCATAAATTTAATATCAATTGATTTCCAATTGGCAGACATTTTTACAAAACCCCTTCCAGAAAATGTTTTTTTTGTCCACTTCGTCTCAGTTTAGGCATTTTAGAAATTTGATTTTATATTTTTGGATTTGATCTTAAATGCCTATCCTATGTTAACTACTCTGATTTCCTATTGATTATCGAAAAGATAAATAGTGACCGAAAAAAGCGATGACTGTTGATATTAATCATACATTATGACTTGAGACAGTATATTTAGTAAATTTCTTTAAAAATTTAATTTTTTTTGTAAACTTTGTTTGGTAAAAATTCCATGACCCTATCATATTTCTACGACAATCACTCATCAAAATCCAATATAGTATGTCAAAATGTGGTATTTAAATAGGAAATTATTCATTTATTTTAATTAATTAGCAATAAAATCATCCAAAAGTACTCATTCTCATTTAAAAGTCCTCACGGTTATGTATGGGTGAACTACTTGGAATCTTTGATTATGTGCTTTCATGCTCATTTAAAAATCCTCACGGTTATGCATGTATGGAACACATATCAAAATTGGCTGAAGTAGGCGAGTTGATTCTAACCCCATTTAAAAGTCCTTACGGTTATGCGTGGTTAGAAGATGCTTGGAATTCATTTTTTAATAAAAATTTGGAATACCACTAATCTCATTTAAAAGTCCTAAAGGTTATGCATGGTTAGTAAGTATTTAAATTCCTGTCATAAATATACCACAAATGGACACGACTATATGATTTTTTATGCCGACATCACCCCTTTCACTCTAAAATGGAATATACGCCTAACAAAGTATTTATGATTTTTGTTTGATTTTTTTATTGAAATTTAATATTTATACTCGATTAGGTATTAATGTTGCATTAATAATTATCACTTTATCACTCTTATCTTACACCATTACTCTTTTGCTGATAACAAAAGGGGGAGAGAAGTTAAGATTTTGGCAAATAAGTCATAATTTTCTATTATTGCATATTCTCATCTAGGTTCAGTGCATTTTCTTTTTATTTGCATATTTTCTTTTTATTTTCATGCATATGTGAAGGGGGAGCTTTGTTGTAGGGGGAGCATTCAAATAGGGGGAGCTAATAGAATTCGTCAAGACCAAATACATTTAATAGAGTCAAAATCTTAATATATGTTTGTTATCATCAAAAGTGGGAGATTGTAGAATACAATAGCCTATGATTTTTATTTGATGATAATAAACATACATACATACATACATACATATATGTATATATTTGTTTAAATGTATTTGTTATTACTATTTTATTTTTTCCACATAATTAAATAAATATTTGTTGAATAAAATAAATAACTCAGAATTCATATTCAAACAAATATTTTATTACAAATTCAAATAGTACAAATTTGAGCTCTCACTACATTTACACATTTTCAATCACTATACAAGTTTCAATTACAACACAATTTTCAATATACAATTTTTCATACATATTTCACCTCACTACATAATTCACTTAACACTCGTATCTGATCCTCAACTCTATTCCAGCATGTATCCCGCATCTGAAATATCTGCAAAATGAACACTGACGTAGTAAAATTGAAAAAGAAATATTTTTGCAGTGCACAATGAAGTGTGTGTTTGAAAATATTTTTTGCCTCAGTTATTTGGGTTGTTCGTCATCATTTATTTTTAATTCATCTTACACGAACAACTTGTGACATGCACAGTGTATCACTGTACATGCCACAAGGTCGTGCACACCGATATACACTTGCTTGTTTAAATTGCAGGGACAGGTGAGTATAAGGTTAATTCCAAGCCTAGGCTGGATTCAACTCTAGTGCAAATGACTCTCGAACAAAACAAAATCACAAAGTTTCAAATGCACCAGACATATATGCATATATATCGGTTCAGGTCTAACCAGCACCAAAACAAAAGCTCAACCAGACCAGTGTGTACAACACAGACCAGTGGTGAACTGAATGGAGCATAAACACACATGAAGACTCAACAAACATACAAACATACAAATAGACTTGAATCAGGTGATCAGGCAACTCAACATAACCAGAACAGTCCAGTTCAGAGAATCACACAAACATGAATGCAAAGCAAAGACATGAGATCAGATCAGTTTAACTTGAGATTCAACCATATGCACAAACATGCAACAGAGGTGACAACAGAGCTTTAAACATGCTCAGAAGCATCACTGCAAACAACCAACATGATAACAGCCTCAACCACATGAAGACTTCATTTATATGAAACTATGGACAAGTGTACCAGTCATGTGCAAACAAAAGACCAAAATGTACCAAAGACCACTCCAAAATGCAAACAAGCATATACATATATGAAGAAATCAAGTGCACCATATCACAAAATGTATCAAGGCAATTCTCTAATCAATGTGCACATGAAGTCTCGACCAAAATACCAAAGTGCACCAAACTAGACACTCGGTTTCAACATGAACAAATTGAACTAGACTCAAAGAAACCAGACCAGATCAGAGCATGTGAAACCAGACTAAGGCAACCTAGTTCAATGAAATACAACATGAAGACCAACAACAAAACACACACACACACCAGACTTAAATTGAAAACAACATATCAACCAAACCAGACTCCAAATAAACTCGAATCAATGCAAGGGTAACAAGACCAGAACATCAGTGCAACATGACAACAATCTCATCAATGCAGACCTATGCAAACTTTACAAATGGAACCATGACTACAACATGCATTCAGACATGTACAAAGCTCAACTTCAATATGAACCAAGCAAGCAGTTCAAAATCAAGTGCAGACTCAAAATGTATAAAGACACATGTATGCATATATGCATATATATACATAGGCATTAGAGCATGTATGCATATATGCATACACATATCAGTTCAGGTATGAAGGCAACAGGGTAACCCAGCAAACGGTGAAAGGAATACAAGGAAATGAATTTGGAATTCGATAACAACTAGCACAAAATCACAATGCAACATGATTAGATTACTAGTACAAGGCAGTGTTCAAAAATCGTAAATAACAGTAGCAGTTCGAACCAGTCAAGGAGTAAAAAAATGTTGTAGTGAAGTCAATCAGAGGAAAAGAATTAAACAAGTCAAAATTCATCAAGTCCGGATTATCTTAAAATTCAAAATGCCGAAGTCATAGGAGCACAGAACGGAACCGGCCCAAAGTAATTCAAGCAAATTCAACAATGAACAAGTCAGAGGTCACAGAGTTCGTTCGATTAAAAAATCAACGCAAGAGATAAAATCACGAGAAATTCAAACTCAAATATACGAACATAATTATAGGGTTTCGTTCCTTATAAATTAAACCCAAATCATCATCGGCATATTCATTTGAGTTCGAGAAAATATACTCTGAAGAGCTTACTTAGAACAAACCAAAAACAAATCCAAAACTCGAATTAAGTCGAGCATAATCAAAATCGAAAAGGGGCAAATCACGTACCAGTTTAAAGCATCATTCGAGCTCGACACACTTGAAACAGCCGCAAGCTATCAAAGTTAAGGAATCGATTGACAAGGCAAATCGAAGTGAATTCATCACTACAATCGATCAAATTGATTCGGCGTCTTCGATTTTGAACAAAGCCCTAATCCAGATTGATAAAGAAACAAGGCGGCCATGAAAATAAGAAAAGGGAAAATGCAACTATTATTTTGTCTTTTAATTTTGGGCCGCATTGGTTATTTTATTTGAGCCGAATAAGTATTAAGGTTTTGTATTTATATTTTGCTTGTTTTTTAATTATTATTTGAGTCAAACTCTAGTTTAAGTTGTTTACGAACTACAGTTTTGTAGTTCGAGAATTCGCAACTCAGTGACTGAGTTGTAGCAGGGTTTTGAGCTTAGAGTTCTTAGAGTTTGCGGGTGTCGTGAGTTTACGTGTTTTTGTAAGTGTCTGGTTACCTAATTTCTAGTAGAAATCTTGGGGGCAGCACGTAGGCAGGTTATTGCCGAAGCTGGGTAAATCTATATGTGATCTCTACTACATTACTTTTTGTTTTTATTTTTATTTCCACATTAATTTTTAGTACACCCTATTCACCCCCCTCTAGGGTGAAAACGATCCTACACAAACAACCTTCAACAAATAAATTTGCTTTCCAAATACTCTTATAAATATACTTCTTTTGAATGATAGTTGGATAATTCTTTATTTCCAACTAAAATTACTTTTCTAATTTTTTTTTATAAAATATAAACTTGAAATATTTTTTAAAAAACAAAATTTAAAATTTCGAATAAATTTTTAGTAATAATTTACAGGGATTTCTACCAAATAAAATAGCTTTGAAATTTATATATGTGTGTATTTAAATTTATAATAAAATGAGATTTCATAAATTTAATCACTAAGTAATTAAATTTATTTCAATAAGGATTTACAACGTGCAAGAATTAATAAAACTTTCAGAGTAATGAAAATAATTAAAAACATTAAGTAACAAATAAAAATAAATTTGCAACATCATATATGCGTGGAGCTGAATAGCCCCAGACTCTAGACGGCCGGTGGATTGGTAATGCCGATTGTTGGACCGATGGTCACGAAATCTAAAGCAATTTCTGCTTTATAATTTGACCACCCATCCACCCTTTTCCAACTTTTTGGTGACTAATGTAACACCCAATAAAATCAATCATAAATGAATTGAGTGAAGTGAATTAAATAAGGTAGGGTTGAAAATGGAAATTTTACAAAAGTTGGAATTTTCCAAGAAAGTTATTCCATTGCATTTATGGAAAAATTCTAATCTGTTTTCATATATAATATGCTGAAAACGAAGCTCAAACGAAGAAGTTATGAGCGTTTGAAGTTTTCAGATTTAAATTAATTTAGTTTGAATTCAAATTCAAACGAGTATTTAAATTTAGAGTTTGAATTTAAATAAATAGTTGTAAGTTTACTTGACGGTTATGTAATTGTTAAGTTAAACAATTAACGTTAAAAGATAATTAAGGAATAAAATAAACGAGCAATGGAAAAAATCAGCGCAACCCAAACAGGAGTAGAGGTCGACACCGCCGACCACAAGTGGTGGATACCTAGCGGTCGACCGGTCTATGAGGAGTGGTAGACCTTTATTCAGGTGGTTTCTAGGAATTTTCAACATTTAAACGCTCTAGATTTATACATTTTCACCTAACTCCATCCTACGGTTCTGGTGCGTTTCAACTTCGATAAATAGAACCTTATCCCCTCCACTTTTATTCATAAATATTTAGAAAGTACCTCGAAATTATGCCATTTTCTCTCTACAATTAGATTCATAAATTCTATTAGGGATTCAAGTAAAGATTCTAATCCTTTTCTAATTATTCTTTTAATCTATCTTCTTCTCCTCCGACCCCTTTGAATCTAACAAGAGTATATATACCTATCCTTCGCTGTGTATATATATATCAAAAGAAGGAGATCTGGAAATGAGTTGCTTTAGCATTGCAAATCCATACAAGAGAACCTAAGGATAATCTATGAGTGAAAATCTTAGTATTTTTATTTATTAATTAATTAGTATATATATCTATAGATTTGAATATGCCTAAGGAATTTTGGGATTACGAAAATAAAATAGATAAAATCCACCAAAATTCCTTTTTATTTTGAGATATCAGTTCTAGATGGAGAATCTCAATCATTTATGTATATTCAATGGAATTTATATAGTTCTGCAATTTTTGATAATTTCATAGTCAATTCCACTTCTCATCCTTCTTTGATTCAAATTGTGAGTTTTCAGTAATAAAATTAAGGTTTAAAGTACGAATTCTATTCGTATTTTACACCACTTATTCCATATAAAATTCCTTCATTTATTTCTGTGTAAAAGAGGAGTTGAATAGAATATGAAGCTAGGATTGCAATTCCTATTGTGTAGGATATTCCATTGGGTTGATGTAATAAACTGGGTTTATATTTTTACAAGTCTTTGTATTGCAGTTTTGGATATAAATATTTAATCCCTAGTTATGGATATTGAAATCATGGGAATTTGAAGGAAAACGACTTGTATTAGTATTATGGTTAAAAGAATTGACATTTAAACTCTAGTTTAAGGCGTATAAACCGAATGCTAGAATTGATTAGGCGCAAATATATATTTATTTCTATTAGCATAATAAATGTATAATTATGATGTATAATTTTGTAGTTAATTAGGTAGTAATTGTCATTAATTTCCCTTTTTAGGAAGGTAATTGATATTTTAAGGCGTAATAAGGAAGCTCCCTTATAAGACTTTAATTATGGAACATTGAGATGAGTATTATGTGTATGGAGATTCTTTAAATCATGGCTAAGTCATAGGGTTGCGAGGTCAATAGAGTTGCACGATAGAAGTCTTCCCTTCGCTTTGAGGCTACCAATAGTTGTGTACACTTTCTATTGATGTGTGACATATTTTATGATAAATATTTGTGATGACGCAAAGCTAGTCCTAAATTCCACAGGGTAAACCTGCTTATTTAACCTGCTACCAGTTCCTATGAATAATCGGTCTACTGTGAGACGTCATTATGAGTATGTACCATAATACGAAGGGCCTGCTTTGAGGTCTTGAGGTATTAAGTGGTTATTTGAGGGTCTACCTCTTTTCCCGAAATGAAGTATTAAATTTCCAAAGGGCTAGTTATTAGGCACGGTACGTGGTATCTCGATAGGGGTCTGCTTGGGGATAAGGTATTAATTGATTGATTAGGTTCCACCTTTCCATAAAGAAGTATTAAGTAGCTTAAGATATTCCATGCGATGTCGGCTAGATAGTCACCTTTGAGGGGTCCACCTTAGGAATAGGTATTAAATGATGGGCTCTGCCTCAGTTGAGGTCTTAAATGATCAGAGTTTGCCTATTTTTCCAATAAAAGTTATTAACTGGCTTGGGTACTATCTCTCGCATTGTTTGATGTTTATGATGTGGGATTTCAGTTATGAGATTTAGAAACCTGCTTTGGGAATTGAAGGTATTAAGTGGTTGATTGTGGACCTGTCTCCTTTCCTTATAAGATGTAAAAATGGTTTTATGTATGTAGACATATTCTTATTTTGAAATATACGGCCCAAGAAACGAAATGGTAAGACTCAAGTTTTTTATTCATCGGACATTTGTTATTCTGACTCCCTCCTCATTACAACACAGGTTAAGGACGGAGTGATGATGATGATGATGCTCGAAGGTGAAGTGGCTTAACCTTGTGGCGGTTATTATTATCTTTTATGATATTTTTATGTTGTACCCATGTATGTGGACATATGATTTAACAGATCTTATGCGACAATTTTATAATGTTTTGCAATATGAAATTTCAAATGGTTTCAAAATAAATAGGTACAATTTGATATTATATTTTATTCCATCCGCTAGTTATTGCCTTGTATTGTTACTTCTTTTTCCAACCAACACCAGCCTTAGAATGGATCTAAGTTTCGATGGACCTTTTCTGGGTTGAAATTTAGGCCTGTTCCAAGGTGGGCTATTACAACTAGAGACGTTCTTCGATGACCTCAGACCACTCCAGACCATTTCATGCAGCAATACATAAGCAAATATCATCCAAAACTCAATCGGAGAAGGTTCCATTTGCAAATTCAAACATTCAACATATAGAACATCCAACTTTAAACAAAGAAATAATTATTCGACGAAAATAGAATATAAATAATATCAAACTAGTACATGCACGAAATAGATATTGTTGTAAGTAATCAAACTCGCCTTAGACCCAAAAAGCTAGCAATAACTCCTTCTATAGCTCAAAAACACACTGCTTCTCCAAACCCTTGCTATCCCGAATTTGAGGCTCTTCAAAATTTCCCAAAAACTGAATTTGACTGCTCATAAGGATGTAGAATTGGCCGAGAGACGGCTTTTGATTTTTGTGGAATTTCTATAATTTATTGAATTTTTTTGGGTAGGTTTTGCTCTAGGGTTTTCAAGTGAGAAGAGGAAGAAATAGTTTCACGGACTTTTGTTTAAGAGATGAGAAATAAACGTACTGGAATGGGAACATGAGAAGATCATTCCTTCTTAATTTTATTTGGGCCAAAATGAGTAGCTAAGTAACCCAAACCGAAAATTAATTTCATAAAACCTTTCATTTCCTCTTTCTTTTATACTAAAACAATGTTTCAAACTACATTAAATTTTATAATCACATAGAAATAACGAGCTTATTTTTACTAGCCACTACATCCACCTATATTTATGCACAAAAAATAGAAATAAACCAAAGCTTAAGTCTATATTCTAGAATATTCGATAATTGGGCGTATGCCTTTCCGTTGGGTGCCTTTCACCCATCGTATCAAACATTAATCAACTTCCTAAATCATGAGGTTCTTCGACTACAAAATTACTATCCATTTAAAATTTCAAAATTTTAAACATACTTAATATATATATATATATATTTAATAGAATGTCTCTTGAATAAAATTTTAAAACTATTTAATCAAGTAACATAAAACTCATTCAAAAAACAATATAAATACATACACAAACACACACACCAAACACACACACATACATACACACGCACATGGATATATATATATATATATATATAATTCCAAGCCATGACTTTAAGTGATTCATCTCGTCTATTTGGCTGTAATGTTGATCATACTCAAATATCAATGCCGCCTCGCCAACGAAACTAAACTTCATATTAGTACTCTGTGGCGGAATACATTACCATATAAGATATAATAATAGTAAATAATAATAATAATTTTCAAATCATAAATCAGTTTCCAAAAATGTAGTGTCATACTATCTCATATAAGCATTTAAAATCCATATTGATAACATTGATCAGGCATATCGACCAGGATTCTTAAATCACTCTACGAACAAATTAACACAATTAGTTAATAAAAATTTCTTTAACCATATATTTATAGTTTTTAATAAAATTCTTATTTAAAATATTTATATAAGTTTTACATATCAATCTTTAACATCCATTCATAATCATTCAACCCAATCATGCATATATGCATCCGAACAACCAAATTTTAAATTTATATACATATGTATTTTAATCTAATATAAATATTTATGAAGCAATATTCCTAATCCCCTTGTGGTTCCTCTATAACTAAAAAGAACCGCTAGCTGCTACTACAAGGTTACATTTAAATTTATGTAGGTTCACCACTTTGAGTGATAAATCCAACTTCGATCAGCACTAGTATAAGCCCCAAAAATAAGGAATGCACACATAACATACAACAATCAACAAGAAAACTAATGGATCTCTTGATACGAATGATCGAGGACATTAATTTCAAGGAAAACTCTAAATAAGAATATTAAAGAGGAATTGTACCTACCAGGATTGCAGGCGACTTCTCTTCCTAATGGGAGGGATCATCATCACTAGGCTCAATCACACTCGGCTTCCGACTCTTCCTGCCCTTCTTCACCATGAGATAAGAATAACTGAAATGGCTATCTCTTTGCAAATCCTACACTACTTGAAGCCAACTTGCTGCTTATGCTTGCTACACTCCTTTGAAAAATGGCTAATCTCACTATAGTTATAACATATGATGTGATCCATATCTTGCTTTGAAGAAATAAGTCCTTAGAAACTGGGTCTTCTTCTTCTTCTTGAAAGGTAACCTACGCTTCATACAACTCTCTTCATGCCTTGCGAAGTCTCCTTGTTATTGTCCCGCTCTTCTTATTACAACCTTAAAGCAGTATCTACGAGCTTCTCAAAGGTTACCTCTAACTACGGGAGTAGGGCCTCCCCAAAGACTTATTCAACCCTTACACAAACTTCTAAATCTTCTTGAGCATATTGTTAATAAGAAAAACCCCATATTTGGAGAAGGTTTCAAATGTTGCTACATACTCGGCCACCGCCATCCTGCATTGCCTTAAATCTAAGAATTTTTAGGACATAGCTACCTTGTCGGCTTTTGGAAGAAACTTCTACTTAAAACAGAGCTTAAATTGGCTCCAAGTTAGCTCTACATCATCAACCTCCACTGTCAACAACTTATACCAATCGAGAACCCTATCTCAAAGCTGAGTAGATGTTATCTGGACTCTCTGTTGGTATGTGACTCCCACACAAGTAAAAACACACACTCACACATCTTGTGCCATGCTTGAACTATAATTACCCCTTTTAAACCCTTAAATGGCTTCCCTCCCAAACTGAAAAACCACCACACATATGGGCAAAATCCAATATTGGAGTAGGCAGATTCAAGGACGCAAAGGAATTAGGCGCCTAGATACTCCACATTAACTCCAAAAGCCGAGCGGCAGCCATATAGGTACCCTCATTACGAGGACCACTGGACGTTTCGATATAAGGTTGGGTTCCTCTACTACCAACCATTGAATTTATATAATAGTGGGATTTAAATTTAGGGAAAAAAAATAAAACACTTTATATATTAGACATATGATCCACACAGATGATTACCCTTTTAATCATTTTATACGTATTGAGTAACCGCACAAAGCAATAAATACATAGGTTTTCCAGGATAGAACAATGAAAATATAAAGTACGATCACAGAGTCACAAATTGCAATAGAAAAATATAATACATCATGTTGGTGAAATTTTTCGTCTTCACCACACTCGACTGGATTGTGAGGCAATCTTGCGATTTGCCATTCTCACGATTAGGAATCAGCGAATTTAAGCTTAGTTAAATTCACCTTTAGGAAGCGACTGTGTTGCTCAATGCTTACACAGCCGAGTAGTCGCACTTTAAAATTTTGAGATGGATTAGCAAACAAAAATGCGATTGAAAGTAAATTGCAGAAATATAAAGATATGGAGATTTTATACGTGGTTCAGATTGTTGTTAATCCTACGTTTATGGGGTAATCCACTATATTTGACTATTTTTGTACAAGAGATTTTTATAGCCCTGAGGCGTACAATATTTATTTTTAGGAAGAAGAAGGAGCTGAAAAGGAAGACCCAAAAAACGCCCTTCTCCTTTGTCCTCGTCCCTTTTCTTTTATAGTATGAAAAATATATTGTTGATGATTGTAATTGTCTTCTGAATTTTCCTTCAGTTTTCTCTCTTGGATTTTGCAACTTATCGCTTAACCATGATATTTGTATTTTGTACTTGGATTGGTGACAGTGTTCAGTAGGAAATCTGAATATTGGTGGGATATTGGAATTTTGAAGTGGGATGCTTGAAAAAATGGGCGGGAAGCCCAGGTCGGCGTCAGCCTCCTCTCTCTTGAAATAGTAAGCTGCTTTAAGAGGAATGATAGGAAACTGCCTTAAAGCTTTATTATACCGCGGTCGTGTGAGACTAAGTGCAACGGTGGACGTTATCTGCTGTTTAAACCATACTGCCCCATTGATTCTTTTATTCACTTTGTTTGATTTGTTATCGTGTCGAGTCAGAAGGAGTTGCTCTTCCCATTTTGTGCTGAAAGCCGCCCAGACAAATTTAGGGCTTATTTACTATTTGAATTATTTCTTGGCTGTTGCCGATGAGAGATTAAGAGAGAGAAAGCTTCACATTTGCCATTCGCCTATAGGATTGAGTCTGTGTTTGAAGCACATTTTAGGTGACTCTGTATACAGCTCCAGTGGAGTGCTTTCAACTCTGTATGGAGTTGTCTAGGTTGCCTTCAGTGTATGCCTGTACAGATTTATTCCTTTAGAGGTTTGACAGAATGTGAGTGTAACTAGCTCAAAACCTCATTTTTTAGTCTTTATGCCTTAGTTCAGTGTTCATGTATTTCTTTCACGTCTGTATGTAACCAATGCATTCTGCTTTATCCTCTTACATACAACATCTGCTTCATGTAGCCTTGATTCTGATGAAGAGGGCTTGGATCTAGTTAATTGTTGTAACCTTAAGCCTGTTCTTTGATTAGCCCTTTTGTCATTAGGAAGTATCATATGTTTCTTTCTGTCATGACTCGTGGTAAGAACGGGTGTAACACTTGCCCTCTAAGTCTATCCCGACTTAAGGTTGGGCAGGCTTGTCGTCTTATGCACCCGGTTTGTACTTTTCATTCAGTCTTGTCTAATCTATCTTTTCAACATTGGGAATAAGTCTTTTCAGCTACTTGTGCACTTGATGCTCTAGTACATGTGTCAATGTCTCACTGGACCATCTTTTCGCAGTTGTTCAATATGCCTTTTCGTTTCTCTATGTGGATTCCATAAGTCTTTTGTACTCATTATTTCTATAGAAAATCCATAGTTCATCTAATTTTAATCATTTCAACCGTGTGGTTGCAATTCAAACCCTGGTGCATATTTTCCTTCTTCGTCTTTCCCAAATTTTTATTTCTTATTCTTGCTTATAGAAAATCGAATTAATTTCCAAACTTAGGGACATCCTTGCAGATTAAAAGTAGGATAAGTCATTTTAATTCTTGCTTAGTCCTTCTTCGAAATGGTGTCTAGGGTTTTTGCATGGATCCCTCTGATTCTTCCTCTTTGTTTCCTCCTTCTAAAAAATTACTCATCTGAAGGATGCCATTGGTGTCCTTAAACAATTCAGATTCCATGGGAATACGCCTAGGATTCTAGAATCTCATGACATATGGATACTCCGCTGGAGGGTTACATCGCCATTACTCCTGAGCATATCTGGTGCGAGTTGTTTCTTCCTATGCATCCGGTAATCCGTGAATGGCTTGCTACCTTAGGTATCGCTCCACTTCAACTTGCCTCCAATTCTTATATCTTTGCTTTGACCACCTTTATTCTTTATGCTGAAAATGGTATTAACCTTACTGGTGAAGAACTCTGATTTCCTTTTGAGGTCAAAAGAAATCCTGGAAAGGGGAATAAGGGTTTCTTTTATATTCAGGCTAAAGATTCATTTTTATCCGGCATCCCTAGTAGGACTGAACCGTGGATCTCATTCTATTTCTTTATTTTGAATTACGATGGATTCTCTTCCTTTTTATAACATTATTCTGCTTACACCATCTCTTCAAAGGCCAATGAGCGGTTGTATGAATCTCATAGGCGGAAGATTCTGGGTTTGCCAATAGATGTTAGGAGAATATCGGAATTATTTTTAAATTTGAAGTTGAAAGCTCATGGTTTTCTTCGTCCTGATCGTGTATTTTCTAGGAGCAAATTTAAGCCCACTCCTTCCCATCTAAGATTAGGGGTATAAGTATCCTACAACAAACATTAGGATTGCCATACCTGTGATTTCAATTTTGTTATCTCTCTTCTTGCAGGCAAAATGGATAAAATGTTGTTTCTATACTCCGTAAGGCTTTGAGAAAGGATGAGAAGAAGAAGAAGAAAGAGAAAGCTCCGAAGAGGCCACTTGGAGGATATGATGATTCTTCTACTCCTTTGAAGAAAATGGTTGTTTCCCTATCATTCGAGGTTCCTACATCTTCTGGGTTGATCAGCTTTTCCTCTAGGGGTGAATCTGCCCCCGATGTTGGTGGCTTTATTGTCTTCGAAGATAGGTTCTTGCTTTGATGGAAAATGTTGGGAGGTTAGCGCAGAGGCCTGTTGTTATTTTCACCTTGGCTTCTGAGATGTCTTCTGCTGCCATTTTGTCAGAGTTTGTGAAGCTCTGGTCTTGTGTATGTGATGATGTTCTCTTTTCCTTTTCTTCTTTGCATTGCATTGGTTTGCAACCCATGCTGATTTGCATTTTCTATTCTTGTAGTCGGCGGCCTTGATGATGAATGTGTGTGAGTTATAGAGTGTCTAGGCCTTGTTTTTAGGGTGGGTGGCTAAGATTAAGGCTGATCTTGCTTCAGCCAATACTGCACCGGTCTCTGCTAAAGCTAAGGCAGAGGAAAGAGGCCAGAACATTCTATGAGCAGGTTGAGGAAGCAATTAAGGCCGTTGAAGAAGCTCGAGCTATGAATGAGCATGAGCTAAAGAAAAGGGATGACAGGCCAGAGTGAAGAGCTGGATAAATCCGAGAAGGAACTTAAAACCATCACCTTGAATGTAACCTATGGTTTTTATGCCATAGCTATGCGTCAATACAAGGTGGAAGTTAAGCCTGACTTTGTGGACAATGAATCTGTAGCATATTCAATTTTTGTATACTGTAAGAAAAAGTGGAGTGAGGAGGTAGCTAAGGAAGAAGATGTTGACCCGAGTCATTTTGAGAATCTTTCTCAGAATGAGAAGGAAACTGATGTGGATCAATGGAACCTACAACCTGAAGAGCAAGACCAACTTGCAAACAAGGTTAATTCGCCTTCCTTGATAGATTTAGCTGATTAGCCCTGGGCATCCTTTTGTGTTCTATTGAACTTAAACTTATAAAGCTCATTTGGTTGTTTGTAATGTGAAATGGTATTTTTGGTGTTTTGAATGATTGTGTTCTCTTTATTGTTTTATTTAGTATTCTGGAGTGAATGTGTTTGTAAAACCGTTGAAGAAACTGAGGCTAGGCTTGAGAAAACATATTTAATCGTCTTGGGTTAAGTACCGCAGCTTTAACTAGACGTGAAAAGGAATTGGACCAGACTCACATAGATCTTAATAATGAGATTGTGGAGTTATTAGTCCGAATAAACCAAGTAGCTTGAGAAAAAGAGGCCCTTAGTGATTTTGTTTTGCGACATTGGTGTCACATGTTAGAAAGTGGTTCTTTTCCACTTGATAGCCCTGATCTAGAATGGTTTAGGCTTAGGTTTAGAGCCTTGATTGACAACTAATCTTCCTATATCTTTGTTAATTTTTATGTTATTTTTGATCATGCAGTTAAGTAGATGTAATGTAACAAACATTTCAATATTGTAATTTAGTCTGCCATGTTTTGATTACTTAACTAAGTTTTATTTCAATTATGGTTTGAATCGGTTCCTTTAGCTCTGTTCAGCACTAATCGTACATGATACTAGGATGCTTCTACCTCCATTATTTTCTAGGCCGAAAGGATTATGATATAGCTGAGGCAGATGCTCCTCCTAAAGATAATGTTGCTCAACTCAGGTATGATGTTGAGAGGCTCAAAACGGTGCTAAAGTTTAATCGTGAAGAGCTTGCGAAAGCACAAAGTTGTTAGAATGTCAGTATGATTGTAACAAAAGGTTGCACGCATGGTCTAAAGATGCAATGTCAACACTGGATGGGGTAAACGAGACCATAAAGATGGGAGGAGAACTTTACGGCACTATTTATAGAGAAGAAATTGTTAAATATAAGACAAGTGGAGGACATGTTAGTTGAGATTGCCAGATTACTTGGTGAGCTGGAGGCTGCCAAGCATAGGAGGTTGATTGAAGTGTCTCAATTAGACATTCATTTTGTTCCTCTGGTGAGTTCTGAGTCTTCTTTTCTTCAAGGTGACGGTTGGAAGGTTATTACTAGGAGACTGTTTAATGACTTCTCAAGTGAGAATAAGAAGATGAAGGCTCAACTAACTGAGACCTTAAATGACATTAGAAGAAGGGCAAGATTAGAGGTGTACAAGCTTGAAAGTGTACTACTATCCTTAGAGATAGGGTTGCTTCTCACTCGGATAAGCTTGAACAAAAGAAAGCAAAGAATAAGAAGGTTGAAACATTTTTGCAACGTTCCCAAGATGTTTTGGAATTTTTCCACCCTTCGTTGAACTAAAGTTTTCTGAGTGATGAGGATAACTTTGAGGTAACAACTGATCTAGGTGAGGACCCCTGGGATGGAGCTCGTTATAACCCCTGTTAGTTTGTCGCTCAAACTTAGTGTGATATTATTTTGACTTCGATATTGGGAAAACATCTTTGTAGTGTTTGACTTAACTTTGGATAGGGAGAGAACATTTTTTGCAATTTGATACTGTTTTCTTTTATAATACTACAGTTTGTTGGCTAATATTCTTATGCAGAAACCTTTAAGTCCTTAGTAATTTTATTTTGTTTATTTTTCATTTTTATTTAATTGCAAGCTTATTCGACCTTTTCTGGTTAACTCATTTTACTTAGGATTTAGAGGTAGATGCTCCGTGAAAGAAATTATACTTCGCTCAGCTCAGAATTCTAGAGTTGGAAGATTTATCGAAGAATGCTGAGAGCATATAAGCAGTTGTGTATACGGATGAGATTAAAAAGTTAAGAGGAAAGATTATGGAGATGGATAGAGAGATGGCATTGCGTAGGAAAATTCTCCAGCGGCACCAGCTTCACGCGTCCCTCTGAGTTTGGATGCAGTCCCTGTGCTTCCATCTAGAATTGATCCAACCGAGATAGTTCAGTGCAAGAATGATGTGTAGGCCTATTATGAGGCCAAGATTAAAGAGTTAGAGAATCACTTCAAGGGAGAGTTATGGACACCAGAAACTCGTTCGTTCTTGTAGTGGAGGATGAATTCTTTGGTCCCTTTTCAAGGGATGCTAAAAAGTCAAAGGAAAAACTCTTTCATGAGATTGGTAGAATTAGAAAAATGGCTATAAGGTGGTGCATAAATGCTTTAGAAAACAACATATATGGTTTGGAATGTAAGGCTTGACTGGATTCCATCGCAGTTTCCCAAGGTGAGATGGACTGGGCATCCCTTTTGGATGAGCAAGACCAAGAGAAAGTGAAAACCACAATAGCAGAAATCGGCCACCAATGTGCGATTGACATTTTCAAATGCTTCTGGCCCAGACTTAACTTATCCTTTATGTATAATTGGGCTGACTATGAATATATATCTATAAATTACAAAAACATCTTGGCCAGCGCTAACTATGACCCATGCATGGCATATCCTAGATCGACTCATGGCCCGGTCTCTCGTTCTCCATCATCAATGGTGATTGCAGAGCTGGAAAGCAAATTTTTGTCTTAGCTCACCATGGTGCCTTTTTGTAGAATGAATTGATATGGCGTGGTCACACTCAGCTCTTTTTCAGAGCTTAGGCTAAATTTGTAATTTGACTTTTGTAAATGAGGTATTTCCTTTGTAATACAACCTGGGTGGTAATTTTTGTAGATTATGCATAAGAGTAAAGCAAGTAATATTATTGTAAGATTCATGACTAAGTATTGATGACCCAGTTTTTGATGTATACTGGGCAAGACTTGAGTAGCGTCTGGGTTTGTACCTGATTGGTAGTACGTTACCTATAGTGTTCTCGTTTTCTTTCACCTATGATATGCCTTGGGGAGTAGCTTATATGTCCCTGATCATGGCTTGATAGGTCGTAACCTCCTTGTATTGCAGAAGCGATCTTCACTGATTTAGCTATAGGTTGGGTGTGAGCCGATCCCATTTATGACGGTGTGCGCGCTAAGGCTTGCCCATTATAATGGGAACAGAGTATCCGTAACTAGATGCTAGGATGACCTGCCTCCTATTTTGGCCTGCCCCCTATTCTAGAGGTGAAACGCTTGTTTTGACCTACCCCTGTTCTGGGTCGAAATGTCCTTAGCCATATGTTTGGAAAAATTTTAGGCCTACCCCAGCTCTAGGGCGAAATGTTTGTTTTGACCTACCCTATGTTCTGGGGCAAAATGTCCTTAGCCAAATGCTTGGCCAAATTGTTGACCTACCCCAGTTCTAGGATGAAAGGTCCTTAGCTGCGAGCTTAGTATGACCTACCTTTGGGGCGAAATGTCTTACATGTGCTGAGCGGCATTCTTCTCTAGCGTCACCGTTCTCATTTCTGAGATTGCCATTATTGTTTGTAGTAAAGTTACACTTTTGGAATAATGTCGGTGGGCTAGGAAGAGTAATTTGTCGTGCTTTTGGCATGGACTTTCCAGTTGAGGGAGTAGATTTGACTGAGAAATCAGGTCATGATACAACCTACGATCGCATGCGCATGGTTTTTTCTTACTGGTTCAGGGTGTCTAATATCCACACATCCAGTGTGGTATGTCGAATTAACTGAAACACGTATTTTTTTATATCGATTCAGGTAGTCTAATATCCCTATGGCCAGTCTTTATGATGGTTAATCGTAGAAAAAATTCATACTTGAGTAGGGAAATTATCATCCTATCCAGCAAAATGTTTTGGCTGAAGAGCCGGACTCGCGTTGATGCAAGTCCAAGTGTGTAGGGCTAGTGTCACCGTTTTCAGTGTTGAGATTGTCATGTTCGCCTGTTGTCGTAACATTTTTTCGAATTAGTGACTACTGGCGGTGAACTATGAAAGTGCATATATATAACTTTTTTTACAAAGAAATAATACAAAGACTTTTTTATACCGGTTCGGGATGTCTGATATCCCTACATCCAGCTTATACGTTGGTCTTTTTTTGCAGAGCTGGCATGCGACCCTGTACAATTGGCTTGGGCCCTTAAGTGAAGTACGAGTGCTTGTGTTTGCAATTGCTGCTCTGACACTAGCTCCTCTCTTGGAATTTGAATTCATCCCACGCCAGACCCCGGCTATCATTCCGGCTCTACTACAACCTTGGAATAGGCGAGGAGGCATAAGAAATCCATGCATGAGCATGTGGATCTGAATCCGATGGGGAGGAAGGAGTGGCCAATCTTTCAAATCTATGTGCATCTCAATCACTTTGGCTTGTTGCTGGCCGAAGTGATTGAGACTTACTATTCTAATATATAAGAAAGTGAATTGTTACAATTTCTAAATAAACTTTTACAGTTTACTCCCTCGATATTTTCTCATTTTAGATGATATATCTCACTAATGTATTTTTGTTTACTTTTATCTTTAATTACTTTTATAGTATGGTCCTAAGAATTTGAACCTTTAAATTGACATTGTCACATTAATTGCCACAAAGACCAACGATCTTCCATTTATGGCACTTTCTTAATTTATATCTTTATTTTTTTGATAATTTACATGCTTATGATCCCTTCTCTCATCCATTAAAACCTACGTTAAGATTCTAAATTAAATCATTTTCTTACTTGAGGAAAATATATTATATATATTAAAACCAACATTAATCTTTAAATTAACAATGTCAGATTAATTGCCATAGATTTCAATGGTCTTCCATTTATGACACATTTTAATTTATATATTTCTCCTCCAATTTGCACTACGCTTTTATTTCATTCTCACATCAATTAAAACCTAAATTACTCTTCGCACTAAAATTGTTTTTTTTTCATAAAAAATATATATTATATAATATATATATATATTCAATTATATATATATTCAATTATATATATATTTTTTCAATTATATATATATATATTCTATTATATATGAAATTGAAGAAAGTGAATATAAGACAACAACTTATCTCTTACCTCATCCATTCAATTCCAAATACTTAATTATTAAAATTTCTCGGTGAAATTTTACATTTACTCCCTCAATATTTTCTCCTTTTTGATGTATATCTAACTAATGTATTGTCATATATTCTTAACTTTCAATATAGTTAATGCAAAAGATTTATGATCGTGCAAACTATTAATGCATCATACTATAATTTCCTTTTGTGTAAAAGGTATAATAATGTTCCATGTGAAGGTAGAATTTCCACTGTAAGATAATAACCACGTGCCTTTTCATTTTCTTTTTCGTAGTTTGGATGTATCTTTCACTTTCACTTTTCTTTGTTACTTTCATTTTTGTTTCTTCTTCATTTTAAAAAAAAATCTTAAGTCATCATGTATTATCATCTATCTGTGCTCTTTTTCTTTTGAAACAAAAAGGAAAGTTTGCTTCATTTGTTATATGTGTTTTCTTATTGGTTTTGCTGGAGCCATAGAATCTCCTCTCTCCCTTCATCGAATATGCTATGGCTTTGGGAATGTGATATTTTTTATATTAGCTGATTTTATAATAATTAGAATTGATTTCTTTTTTTAAATTAATACGTAAAATAAACCAATTTTCAGTTTCCAACATGTGGTCATTTGTATAATATAGTTTGATTTGGAAAAACAAGCTAAATGATATTATTATTCCAAAAAGTACTGTGCCTACCTATCTTTTGTTGCAGGTAATCCAACTGTTGAAATGTCAAAGTAAAGATATTAGAAGCGATTTTGATTCAACTTCCATGGTAACTTCTGTACACATGCTATTAATTTATTTTACCATCGCCTATAATATTTTTGTATCAATTCTTCATTAGTTCTAATTCGTTATATTTTTATGGCTATTTAATTATGTTTTGTGCATATCTCATTTGGTTCTCAAGTATCTCGAATAGTTACCATATTTCAACATAATATAATTGAAATTTCTATTTTTTGTTTTGATTTCTTTAGTTATCCTTTTATATTAGCAACCTATTGCAAGATGACCTATGAGGAAACCACCTTAAAGTGTGACAAGTATGGGTTAATTATATGAGAATATGTCCCAATGGTAAAGAACTTATGCTTAGACCAATTTGTTCTTTACTGTGTTTGATATTATTTTATAAACGAATCCATTATATCTATTTAATATATTATACTACATAGAAAGTTTGCTTCTCATCAATTTGATAATAAAATCCTAAAACGTAGTTTGGTTCATAATATTCTTATTTCAATCTACCTCACTCTCTGTATTCTTTATTCTTTTATAATTCAATGAATATATTTTTTCCTCTTCTTCACAATTTCAATTCAATTCAAGAAAAAACTTCTTATTTCTTCCACCTTTACCTTATTCTTTCTCTTCTTGCAATTTTATTTCTTCCACCTTCACCTTATTCTTTCTCTTCTTGCAATTTTATTTCTTCCCCTTCAATAGTTTCATCAATAAATATTCAATTCTTAATCAAAACAAAGTAGAGAATCGTTCCAAACAATTTATTTAATGATCTTAAATTATTTTAAATGATTGTGATTTGGTTGAATTCAATATTTCTTCACCTTTATATTATCCTTAATTATTTTATTAATATTTGTAATATTTTCTTTTCTACCGGATGCTTTTAGATTTGGGATATTTTTACTATATTCATGATTTCATCTCTTTGATTCAAATTTCGTGTCCAAATTTTTAGTCTCATATGATTTTTTGTTTTAATTAGTATGGTGATGACTTTGGTTTTCCTCATTTCTTGCAGGAGTTCATTGGATTTCATTATGCATAAGCATCTTATAATTTGAAATTGTTCTGTAAATTTTTTTAAAGGTAAAATTGATTCCTTTTTCTATTCTTACATAACATCAAATTCTATCTTCATTTAACTTTTATTTCAGTTGAAGAATATGAATTTGAATTCTTTCGTTTAGTTTACAAGGATTTATAAGTATAATAACACAGATTTCAAAAGACCTTAAGTTATTTTGTATAGTAAAGTAGAGGTAAAGTTATTCATTTTTATTATCAAACATAGGCATACAAGAATATCAAGTTAGGGAGAAGCAAATTATATTTGTGGTAAAATAATATTTAAATAATAATTTCTCATATAATATTTTAGGATAATCAATATTTTTACCTAAAATTTAGCATTAGAAACATATATAAAACCAAATTCTTATTAAACTTAGTATAGTCTTAGTCAACTTGGACTTATATTTTTCTAATTCTTTTCCTTTTTAACCAAACTATATATTATATTTTTCTATATTTTTCTTAATATATTAGAAAAATGTTCATAAGAAACACACATTTACTTTTCCATCCAAATTCTTAGTGATCCCGCTGAACAATAGGGTAATTAAATCTCAATAATTTCTTTTATGTTTATTTTATATTACATTGTTTTGAATATTTTTGCAGATTGGAAATGTTCATAGATAATTATATTGAAATCAACGATGTTATTGTTTATAAATTTAGGACAAATTTTCAAACCAGACTGCTTTTCAAAACTATTTGCAATTATAGGCTGGTTTTGGCCAACTCAGCGATGAGCTGGCCTTTTTAAAAAAAATAATACGGGGCGCATTTCAGAAATGCGCCCCTTATAATTTACACTGGCGCATCTGCCAAATGCGCCAGTGTAAATCTCAGGTCCAAACCTGGACTGCAAGCTTCACCAAACAATTCAAATTCAAATACACAAAATCCAAATCCAAATGCACAATCTTAAATGATAGCAAACGTTTATCTACATTAAAGCCAACAAATAAAACTACTATTAAATAAATTCTAGCATAACATAATTAAAAGTTGATTACATTCTAATTAAAGTAGAAGTTATAGTTATATTACAGAAGCGAACTAATAGTAAACTAAAAATAGGAATACTCATGGTTGAGTCGGATCGTCTTGAGTAGGTGGGGGTTGAGAAGGTCCAGCGGGTTGCGATTGGTGTGTATCTTGCCTTCTTTTAGTTCTTTGCTCTCTAGTTCGCATAGCTTGTTCGGGAGAGCTTGGCCGTGTTAATCGATTTCTAAAAAGGAGTGTATCAATAAGTTTCTTCAAATCAAGACACCGTGGTTGGACTTCTCGTTCGGGTACTCTACCATGCCCGATATCGTCCAACCCTCTTCCTACCGTCTCTAGTACATCGACCTACAAGTTGTAGTTATTTATTCAACACTACAACTCGCGGTGTATTCTGTTTTGCGGGATTTTATGGGTTTAAAAGAAATAGAATTCTTGATGGACCACTCACTTAACTGCTGAATAAGTATTTCCTTTGTTTGAAATTGCATTCCCACTTGAAAACCAGAATCAACACATTCTGAGGTAAAAACATCTCTAGTAGGAGTTACATTTTCAATCAATGATGCCGCCATAATTTTCGCACTACATAAATCATCCGTCAAAGGCACCTCAAATTCCATATGTTCATCGTTATCATCATCATCTTCTTCTTCCACCAAAGATGCTTCATTATTTTCATTTTCTTTCTCATGATTAATTTCAAACTCTAGCGCTTCATTATTAACTTCCATATTTTCCATCCATGACATATCATTATCCATTGAAGCAATTTGCATACTATCTATATGCGGTGAACTACGGCTTCCATCATCATTGTTAACCTCTCTAGCATTTGATGGAACGGAGTGTAAAAATTGATCATTTGCCAATCTAGAGCTTGAACCACCCGGATGCACCGCAGAACTGTGAAAAAAAGAGTATGAGATCAAAACACTATAAATTTCAACTACTCGAATGTAAATACTTTAACAAATTACTTACTTTGTATTCACACAAGTAGGAAATGCTGGACTTGGATTGCTCTGATAAGGATAACTCGGAATAGTACCAAGAATTTGAGTAGAATGTTGGTTTAAATTAGTGGTAATTGCCTCTTCAAAATGTCTCAACTCCTCTTTTATTACAAATAATTCGATCACTTTCATATTAACGGAAAACATAGCATCGACATCTTCATCATCATTTACGTCGATAGCAGAAGACCCAGAATCCGTTACACACTTGCTTACTAGTGTTACATATCATACTCTTGTGAATTAATATTTGTAACCCTATACACCGTTTCTTTTAGTTCATGATAGGAGCAAAAAAATTTAACCTTTGAACCTTTTTGTTTACCACCAACATATACCGGTGTATTGTTTTCTTTCATAGTCAATTTTCCATCAAAGTAGCAAATAATTGAGATGAAATCCGACATACTTCTACAAAGGAAAACATTATTAATTTTAGAACAATCAATTGCTACACAAATACTAAAATACCCAAAAAATTGAGTTAGGGTTTGAGTTTAAGTTAGTATTTTACCTTCAAATTGATGCTAAATAGCTGATAGAAGTAATCCGGCTAGTAATTTTTAGATTTTGAGTAGATTTTGATGAATTTTTGAGCTGAATGGAAGAAAGGTACGGAATTGGATTTTGTACGTGGAATATGTTTTGTTTTGGGTAGAAAAATTGACTGGCGTATGGCTTCTGGTTTGTGTTTTGTTTAGAAAAATTTACATTGCCGCATTTGGCAGATGCGCCAGTGTAAATTATAAGGGGCGCATTTCTGAAATGCGCCCCGTATTTTTTTTTTAAAAAGGCCAGCTCATCGCTGAGCTGGCCAAAACCAGCCTATAGTTGCAAATAGTTTTGAAACCAGCCTATTGATGCAAATAGTTTTGAAAAGCAGTCTGGTTTGAAAATTTGTCCATTAATTTATAAGCGAACTTTTTAAATATTATTACCACTTATTTATTAAAAATTTTTTCCTTCAATTCTAATCAAGTTGAACTCAAAGTAATCAAAGAACCAATTTCAATTAAATATTTTTTAATTTTAATTCAAATTGATAAAACTAATTGTGTATTAATTCCCTTTATTTGTAATCGGTTATAGAATTAATATGTAAATTTTTTTTAGTTATTCCCTTTTATCGTCAACTTTTTAGATGTTCTAATTTGCAAGGTAATATGTCACATTAAATATTATGGGAAATCAATAAATATTTTTTAACTGTAAGAAATATATGTACTACAACGTAGTAGTAAGCATGAACTCATTATCAATTCTTAGTAACACTTTTACAAAAAAATTAAAATATTTAAGACAAAAAAAAATATTTGTTGTAACGACCCGGATTTTTCTGTCGTTTAATTTTGAATATTTAAATGGTTTAAATATTGGATTGGGAATTATAATTTAGTAACTAAGATTTTAAAACAGAAACTTCAAGTGATTTCGTCAATTTTTGGAATCGTCAATTTAATTGACGCATTAAAATAGTGATCCAGGGCACAGTCTCGGAATTCAATGAAACCAGTTCCATGGGATCCATAATAGTGTACTATTATCGGATTTAAAATTTCGTAGTGTTTGGAGTTATCGTTTGGTCGTATGGAATATAAACGCGTTGAAATCAATATCGAAATTTAATATAATAAATGGGTCCAAAAAGCTATCTTCTCCATACGATCGAATTAGGACTCGAAACCTTTTCCATTGCGTTCAGAATAGGGGTATAACATTATAAATGCCTATCGGCACGCCTCGATAGGGGTTTGAGATTTTAAGCTACGTAAATCGAGACATTTGAAATGAAAATAACATTTTAAATTGTTAAGTCAAGCAGTTGTGTTCGTCCTTTTCAGCTTCCTATAACACGCAACCTTCCTATCACGTCTTTCTCCTTTCAGTTCAAATCTACTCAAGCCGCCATCTTTCTTGTTTTAAATCACATAACCCTCTCTATCTTCTTTAGATCAATGAAATCGAGACCGCCTTCCCCTCTAGTTTTAAATCGTATATTCCATCTCTTCGGTATAAATCGAATTCTAATTCACGTGCACTCCCCTTCCCCTTTTCTATTCATCTCTACGAATCAACAAAAATATACAGAGATCAAAGTCGATTCGTTTATAAAAAAGGAAACCCTACGGCGATCGAAAGACGCTCGTAGTGGCGGAGCATGCGTGAGCGCTAGCAGTTGCGCGAGGGCGAGTCGCGGTGGGTTGGAGGCGAAATTGGCGACATTGGAGGCGGCGGCCTATGGCATTTAGCAACGTAGGGTTCGGCGATGAGGTGCTAGTTGAAGTCACGATCGGAGGAGGGAGGGAGATCGCGTTCTAACCTGGAAGTGGTGGAAGCAGGAGGCATGGTTCCTCTGGTGGTCGTTCGATGGTAGCGGCTCCAAGATGATGGTTCGAGGTTGTGTGAGGGTTGGTGGTTCGAGGAAGGTTGCGGCCATGATTTGGTTGATGGGGGATACAGCCTGGATTTGCTGTGTGGGTGATTAGCGTAGGTAAGCATGGTAATTAATGTTTTACAGATTTAGTATTAATTAAACTAATTTTAACTAGTAATTCGGTATCTTAAAATTCAATAACCTTGTTTTACGAGGTCAGAAATTGGTATCAATGTCATGGTGCACTCGCATGGATATTATCTATATTCTGGAAATTTTTTCGGAAAGTTTTGAAGATAGCTGAAATTAAACGATTTTCAATTTGATTTAAAATTTGGAACGGATCGTAAATAAAAATCAAAGGTGAGAAATTCTTGCTCATTTGGAATTACTAGAATTTATTTTAAATGGTTAAAATTAATTTTTTGTTGCTAGGTTGAATTTAGAAATTATTATCAATGCAATGGTATATTATATATATAGTAGTATATATATTAGCAGTTGGATTGATATTGCTGCACATTATAGTGGATGAGACCCTATGCACCCCGCGTAATAGTCGATGACCCTATATACCGTGATATCCCCCTTGAAGTGGGATTGGTATTTTATATTGTCTAACATCTGTGGATGCAGCGAAATAGGTTGGAGGGATCCAACTGGATTCCTCAAATATATTTAGTGCTTTTCATATATATAAAATATATGATGTGATTGAATAATCTGCTGGATTATTGTGTGTTGTATATTTTTAAATGTTATAATAGCATGGGAATTAAATTTGGTATATTTAATACCATAAATATTATTTTGAATTTTTAAGGAATTAAAAGGAGATTTTTAATATAAAAATATGTATATCGGAATTTGGATTATTTAAAAGAGATTGATTTGAATAAGAAATAATTGGTTTTTGATCGTACTAAATAATGCGGAAAAAATATTTTAAATAGAGATTTTATAATAAATTTTATAAAGGAATTTTTAAGACTAGATTTTAAATGATATTTGGTAAATAATATGGAAAGAAGTTGAAATCGATATTAAAAATAGATTTGCAAAAATAAATGGAATTTATAAAATGGAATTTAATAAATGAGATTATTTAGTGAAACTCAAAGGAGTAATAAAAATTTATAAACGATGTTTATAGATAAAAGAAATCGATACCAGATGATAAATTTGGAATATAAATTTACAGGGAGAATTTATATTTTAATATGGAAATAGGGAGAGAGAAAAATAGTGGATACTATTTTTGAAGTAAAAATGGTTAAGAAGAGCAAAATGGAAGTGATGTGATGGAAATCGAGAGGGATTTATAAATTGAAATTTGGTTATTGAGATTTAAAAATATATTTTTATTTATAAGTTAAGTTTTATTTAAAAAAGGAAAATTTTATTTATTAAACTATGTAGTTTAAAGTTAGTTATTATTGAAATACTTCAGAAGTGAATTTTTTTCAAATACTTAATATTTATTTTAATAAATCCTAAATTTTTAAACCTGCTTTGAAAAGTGATGTTATAAAAAATGTTTCAATATTTTAAATAATATTTGAACATGTCTTAAAAATAAATTATTATTATTATTCTTTTAAATACTTATTGTTATTTACATATATACATATATAGAGTTTTGAAATGGTTTGAATTTATTTATAAATCTTCTCGAGAGTTGGGAAAGGGTTATTTAGTAGATGGGACTTATAAGAGAATTCTCAAAAAGAAATTTGGAAAAAGTAAGAAAATTTCCAAAGAAGTTAAATAAAAGCGAACTTCGAAAATGAAATAGAATTCATAAAAGAAGTAGAAAGGGAAATTGGAGTTATAAGTAAGTATATTTCACTTTGGAAATATTGAAGGGAATTAATTAAAGAATTCTAGAATTTATAGAATTCGTTATAAATAAAATTGTAAATGATTTTGAGAAATGGGAAGTAGGAAATAGATGGAATACTTCCTAAGGTCTTGAATATAAAAAGAAGTGAAAAAAATATTCTAAGTATCGGAAAAGTTTGGGAATATTCCGTTGAGAATACAAAGTTTGAAATCGTTTCAAATGTTGGAAATTTGGAAAGGATTTGAAAATATATATCCTATAAAGATATTTTGAAATAAATTTTGAAAAATTTATAATAAGGCCTGATGACTGCTTATGGATGTGTATTGATAGTTAAATAACCGACTATCAATTTTGGCCAATTTCGTTAATCGTTTCGAAGAGACCGGGATCAGATTTAATTATCCGAGAAACCACTTCGATCCGGTTGAACGTTACGAATGAATACCGTGAAGATGATGAAGACGATGATTCGGTTTGTCCAGACCCAGGATAACTTGTATGGATGAATGCTATCAGAACATCGTTATTGGAGGATGATGAGCATTCTAAGTGAAATTATTCTTGAAAGATAATCGTAGCCTCTAGCCTCATCAACCGGAATGGCTGAAAATCAGGGGTTATGCAGTAAGGCTAAGTTGGTCATACCCAATTAGCGTATGTTTTCACCTTTCTAGATAACCTAGAATATATTATATGGATATGGTACATGCGAAAGAGCTCTTGATAAGGGTGGGAACACCCGGGGTGATAACATATTCGGTTCTATCCAGGTTAGGGATAGGGCCAGTCTTGTGTTGCAGCGGATACCGGCGAGGTCCACGGTACATATTTATAGACATGTACCATGATAGGTGGTACCCCAGTGCCTAGTCATTGTATGGAATCCAATCTCCAATAAGCGCCGTATGGTTTTGATTGTGCCCAACTATGCTGAAACGTGAGATGCAAGAATTTCATATATTCTCTATTTACTTGATTTAGACACTATTATAATATCAGACGGATTTGATAAAAATGTTTTGGTTATCGTAAGGTAAAAACCCGTCGTGTTTATGTGTGGCGTGGTCTTACGAGATACCTTTGTTTTTCAAAGGGTTTGAAAAATAATAGTAATAATTCAAATTGAGTGTTTTCTCACGCTGATTTTCCATACTGACTCGGGTGTTATTTTATTATAATGCTCGGGTCAGACCGAGTATTACAGATTCGGGATAGGATGCTATGGAGCTTAGGAGACGAGCTGGATGATAGAGACGTATTTCTATATTTAATTTTTACTTCCTCTGTGTATGTTATGTATGTGTGGACAAGTTATTAAACTGTCCAGATTTATCGTTGTCTATTGTACTCTGAAAATGGGATGTATATTAACAGTACAACTCTTGTATTTAAAATCTGTTATTATATATTATATTTTATCCACTACGATTGTGAGACTCTGTGTTGTTGTTTTATGTTTCTTCTTCTATCTTTTCTTCTTCACCCCTAATGAACTAGTGTTTCCGGCACTCGGTTGCTCGACATTCTATACAGTGGACGTATTGATGTCGTTTTTTGAGGGTCGAAAACTCCGGTCCGTTACAGTTGATAATTTCTTCAATGATATTTCATAAAATAATGTTGGTGATATTTGCTTATGCTTTAATGACAACATGATATTGTGACATATTTACTTATGCTTGAAAGAGAATATTATATATATTATATGCATAAATTATATTGTGTTGTAGTTATAATACCGCACAATGTTGGGTTATAAATGGTAACAGAAATATTTCTATAATCGTATTGGGTTATAATTACGTTTTATATTGATTGTTCACTTCGTTTACTGTGATTATTACAGTATTTGATATTACAATTATCATCGATGTACTGTCATTCGAGTATTTTTTATGGGTATCAAAAAATAATTTTTCTTATGGCGACACATGATTTCACTTAGACTTAGCCTAAGTTTTATATTGGTGCAATCGTTATTTCGACACGTATTTGAAGTAAAGACAAAAGTTTATTAGATTGTTCTAAAAGTTAAACAACCTAAAGTTTATGTTTTATTGACATTTCTCATGTCATGTTTTGTTTTATTTGTTAGAAAATATGATGCGTGCTACAATAATATTTTTCTAATTTAGTTAGATATTGTTAAAAAGCATCAAATGTTGGATTATTAATAATTTAAAATAAAGTTGAAACAATATTTCACTTTAAGCATGATTTTTATATACTAGATTTAAAATACTAATATCATATAAAATGTGTATATATTTGATTTATATGTTACATACAAGGTGATACAATGTTATGTTTATGCATATCTTATGGTTGAAAGTTACTTGACATGCTCATTAATGTCGTGCTTTTCAAGTAAGAATTAATTGTTGATTGATGTTTGATGTACAAATTCATCCAATTTATAAAGATATGTTACACACCGTGTGCTTTGAGATTACTTAAGTATTGAAAGGTAGACTGTTAAATAAATTATATGGTGAGCCCCATGTGCATAGCACGGGTTCACACTTGTTTTAATAGTTAATTAGTTGAAATTAATTATAAGATTAAAGAGTTAGCAAATCAAGTATTACATTAAATGAGAAAATATACGGAGTCAACAAAGTAAATATTTAGGGGAGATTTATTTACTTCTTATTGTTTATACTAAAATAAGTAATAGTTTATTAGGACAAGTAATTAGGTGTATATTAACTTATCACATTACCGTGTAATCTATTTTTTTAAGAGAATATATGACTTTAATATACTCTTTCCACAATTCTTCTCTTCCTATATACTTACTTCTTAGCAATTTGAGCAATTATTTACATTCGGACCCTTATAATGTTATTTTCTTACATCTCAATTGTAATGATCCCATTAACATACATAAATAAATTAATGAAAATAAATAAATTAAGGATATCATTAATGCATAATGAACATTTGATAACATATTATATATTATATAACAAATTCTATCTTTGACTATTTGTATTTTGTTTCCATCTACAGTAATCCTTCATTGATTATTTTTGTATCTACTCAGACATTCTCATCTCGTAATGCTTTCCCTTTCATTTCATTCTTTCTTATAATTTTATTCGTCCCATTTTCCATTTCATATGTAATTGACAATTCAAAAACAATTAAACTTTCATTTTAATCAAATTAAAGATACTTCCCAAACAATCAATCTCTTTAATTCTTTTTAATTGAACTAGAATTTGATTGAATTCGTCAATAGCTCTTCGCTTCATATCATCTAGAATTATTTATGATTTTATTCATGTTTTGTAGCGATTGTATTAATATCGGTTCCTTCAATGTTATTGTTTTTATGGAAAAAATACGAAAAGCTTCAAAAAAATTAGCTTACTAGATCAATTGAGCTTGGTTTAAAGGTTAGTTTTTTTTTTATTTGTCTTCTCATTTAATTTGAGGTTGAATTTGCAGTTTTTGTTCTACTTTTTTATTTTAAATCTTTGCTTCAAGTTTTTTTGCCTAAAACTCCATTTTCTTCTTCGTTTTCGATTTTGTATGGTTAGGAATATGGTTCCCTTCATTTGTCGTGGCAGTTTACTAATTTGCAAATATATGGATACCACAGAATCTCATGTTGATTTGTGAAATCCGTTACATGTAAAATTGAACTTTTTATTTTGGTCTTAAGTTTTGTTTCAAAGTTTACTTTCATTTGATTTTTGTTTGTTTAGTATGATTTTGTATATTGTTTACTTTTAATTTAGCTACAGTAGATGACTTTGAAATGCCGTTAAAGGTTTAATTCTACATATGTGTTCTTTCAACCTTTTTTATTTAAATGTTTTATGTTATGTTATAAGGCAAGGCCTAAACTTATTTTAGTAAAATCCTACATTAACCATCTTTGTCAATCCAGATCTTGCTACACCTTCCAATGGTGCTTTTTAATTGTCTTTTTTGGATCTTATTATGCATTGAAGTAATTATCAATGATTTTTCATAAAGTGAATGGGAAATTATGTTGTTTTCATTTTTTGTAACTTGGAGAAATTTATAGAAAGGATCATATCAATAATATTATCATGCAACTACTAAAAGGGATTATTTAGTACCAATATCATTTAATTTTGATTTCATAGAATTAACTATGGTTAGTTCTCTTTAGTGCTAATCAATTTGGATTTCAGATGCACCTTTATTAGATCGTGTAATGTAGTCCCTATTCATGTTATTTGCACATTTTTTGACAAGTCGTGTAAAAGCAATTAGAATCATTAAAGTTAGAAGATGCATAATTGAAGAGTCAATATTTTTGGGAATAATGCAAATCCCCTTTACCCAAACCCCCCGTCCCCAACCAATCGGGGACGCCGATTTTCAACCATTTTGCGATTAAATCCCCAACAGCAGGAGAGAGAAAGGGGGTTTAATTGCAAAATCGCTAAAAATCGGCGTCCCTGATTGGTTGGGGACAGGGGGGACAGGGGGGTTTGGTACAAGGGATTTGATCTCTTTTGGGAATCCATTATATAAAAATGTTACAATGCATGCTATTTATATAAATAATTATTAGTTTACATTAATTATTATGTGATATATAAACTTAAATGATATACCAACAACAAAAGTTAGAAGGTTGAGTGGTGAAACTATTTATTTTGCCCAACGTTTTCAATATTATTTTTGAAAAATTAATAGATTAGGTTCATTTATACTTTTACTTTCAAAATAAATTCTTAAATTAAGAAGATTACTTTTTGTAAATTTACAAAAAAATGCATAATTAGTTAATTTCATAACATGTTTATCTTTTTG
The DNA here is from genome assembly GCA_030737815.1 of Allium fistulosum. Lineage (NCBI taxonomy): Eukaryota > Viridiplantae > Streptophyta > Magnoliopsida > Asparagales > Amaryllidaceae > Allium > Allium fistulosum. The sequence continues at coordinate 675,016,827 of CM060907.1, read as the reverse complement.
TTCAATTGTTGATGTTACAAATGAATATGGTCTTATTTTGTACTTTAATTGTTACTGAATGAATACATCTATTACTAATCAGGAGTTGATTTAATTAGCATCAAAGAGAATTAAATCGAGTATTAATTTGTAATTAATTTCTAGTTCAAAAGTTGAAATAAAATAAAACATATACAAATTGGAATTAACTAAAGCTAATTGAAATTAACTATAAATTGAAACTGAAGTCTTATCAATTCAAATGCTCATCTCTCCTTAATTCGATAGTCCTTTTTCATATTTTAGAACCTTAATTTTTTCCCTATACACCCATATCCCAATCCAGGAAAAATTCACCAACTAATGTTGGAACATTACCGTTTACTGAATCTTTTTCATATACCAGTTAAGATTACTACCAATCTCCTTCATGCTTTTTTATCATCCTCATCAATTCATTTATATATAAAAAGTTCAATAAACTGATTTCAATTATTTTCAATCTCATTTAATCTCAATTCAAATTCTATTATGTAAGAAATTCAATGACAAATTTTCCTTCTCTCATCGAATTTCAATCCAAATGCTCATGTATGCTTAATTCTAGCATTTTTTTCTTCATATTTTGACCCATTAATTTTTATCTTTTTAACTCTCCTCCATTATAAATGATATAGTGATAACATTTGGAAAAATATGTTTTGTGACTAATTTATTTCTAAAAGGTTTTATGTATTCTTAGTCAAGCTTTTGTAAAATCTGATCTTATCTACCTTAATTAACATAGGCTTTAATACATTTTTCAATGGTGTTATTAATAGACTATGAAATACTAGTAAGAAAAACAGATTTTTCCATTTGTATGCAATAGCGAGGTATTACATTTCACCCATAATTGCTTCATACAAACTCCAAATGAGGCAAACCAAAATACTGCACGAATCAGAAAACCGAGACGGTCGCAATGGGGCTAGTTACATCATCAAATTTCAACGTTTGAAAAATGATCATTTTACCCCTTCTTATATTTAATTAATTTAATTATTTATTTAATTCCAATTATTTTCATGTTATGAATATTAAATTAAGTTATTCACAAATTTTTGGGGTATTACATTCTCCCCCGCTTAAAAGAATTTCATCTCCAAAATTCCTAAGAGAAAATGAATGTATCATACTCTTTCTTTTCACACAATAATATAACATATGGTCAATCCTACAATTATTCATCCAAACAATCATCCACATAACAAAGGAACCAACCAAACCAAGCATCCGTACACAGCATATAAAATTTGAAATCAAATTCATAAAATATGTGCACTTGTTTTATTAGCATAACAACTAATAACATAGCATAATGCTATGTACGCGGATGACAAATGGCATTATATATGCAAATATCTAACATTTGGGCCTCCTATATGAATGAGATGATATGTCATATAGAACATGTATGCAAGCATCCTAGGGTGAACATATAAATTCTATATGTATGCACAACCAATAACATTAGCATAACTCATGGTGAATATATGAATATTTAATTCATAAAATTCAAAGTATACACAGCACATCAAATTTTTTTAGCACAATCGAAATTTCAAATAACATAAGTAGAAACAACAATGAATCCTAGCAATCATTCAACCAAACCTAGATATTAAATAAAATTAAAACTAATCAAATGGAAAATGTTTTGGAAAGGCATCGAATTGAAAAGATTGGATTCCTCCACTTTCTAATTGTCCCTGAAAAAATCGTTCTCCAAATCGTTCTCCCTAAATAATCCAACGAAGTCTACTACTGACACAACTAATCCCAAAATACTAACCTAAATCGTACGTGCATATATACAACTTTAGCAATATCTGCTACTATCTCGAATCCATAATATCACAATACATACCAACGAGTAGCCTTAGCACAAACATACTCACACAAAATTGTAGTCACTCGTACCATCCTTAAATGCACATACTTAACAACTAAATCATCTAGTAATAGTTTCCTCGGTTCGTCCTCTAGATTATTAAGGTAAGGCAACTAAAAAGTGGACAGTGTCTTACTCGAACAAATCCAAAAGACTTAAATCACTATACTATTTCTCCTTTCACCAAATATTATCCAAACAAGGGTAATCATATTCTATTCAACCAATGCAGATATAGAAATCAAATCCTAAATCTATGTGGAGTTCTAACCTAAGGAAAATGCTAACTAAGATAGTGATAGGTTTAAAAGAATCGACTATATAATACATTGTCTACATGCACCTCATTTGCAATGTAAACTCCATACCTTTTAGTTGATATTCCAAAAGATTTTTTTTAATAGACAGTCTTTTCTTAATTAAGGGATGATTGAAAAGAATCCATCTACTCCATACTCAAAATCATATCCGAACTTCCAAATTCCATTTTTCATAAAATTGCCTCTACATCTTCTATGCATGCAAACCATACACCTTCTCTGCAGTCTTTCAAATGAGTTTTTCTTCAATTACCATAGAGCATTTGAATTCACACCACTTGGCAGTGCATCTTTAATTTTACTTTAATATCCATTTAGTCAAGTATATAATTTCTTAAACTTCCCAAATTAGGGTTATCTCAAAAGCTCGAAATCCGTCATAGACATCCTTTTGTTTTAATCAATCAAAGTATTTCCGATATAATCCTTTCCACCAATACATTTTGGAACATCTATTACAAATAGAAGTTACAACTCTCCACAATTCTCTATTCTTCAAATCATATTTATGTATACAATTCCAAAGACTTTATTCCATTTATTAATATGACAAACTTAAATGGTCTCACTTCTCTTCCATATCCGAGTATTCCTACCAATTTATCCGTCGTACCAATTTAGTTTACCTTATAAAAGCTTGATACAAATTTAAATTCAAAAATTCCTTTAGAATCAAAAGTCCGAACTCAATACTCTTCAAAATAAAAATAAAAATTCAACACTAAATCATTTTCCATTGTAAATAGCCAATGGTATCTTTCCTCATATATCATTTCAGTAACCTATTGTTCTTCCATACCATAGATGAGATTACTCAATAGGGACGGTATCTCACCACATAAATCAAATCGATGTAATATTAAGCAATTATGACGACCTCATACCCAAAACATATATAGGATCCCAACCTAGTGAACATGTGATCAAACTCATGTCATATCCAATCTAAAACACATACTTGCATTTACAATCTCACTCAAATATCAATGCATATAATTATCACCCCAAACATATATATAGCAAGACAACGATCACTTGCTTAAAGGACAACATCCATCCAAGCCATATAACATAAACGGTGTAATGTTACATGTCACATCATGTCAACAATACCCATCTACATATCAACTCAATCAATCTACCTTTACAATGATATCAAACAATAAAGTATCCTAAATACTATTTGCTTTCATCTCTGACCATTATTGCAATGATATAGAACAAAAGAATGCGAATGTCGATCATTCATTTCTGCACTATAGACTAATCACCGAGTCAGATCATGTAGTAGTATAATTGGGTCATAGGTACCCTATCTTAAATAAATTCTAAACCCTTTGACAAAAAATTTCATCCATATCTCAAAATGTTTTTAATCAATTGGTTAACATGATCCAATTAATTGAAATTCCAATATCACCTACGCCTCTTACACTTACCAGCTTCCCAAATGAAATTTTATCTCTACATCTTCAAAATTTTCCAATATCAAATAAATACAACTTAGGCCCAAATATCTTCATATAAAATCTTAACCAATTTAATTTGTTACTTGGTAATCATCTTTCTCTAATTTTCTTCAATACATTACTTTTCTCTTTCTAACCATAACCACAACCTTTCTTTCTCTATCCAATTCCATGCCACTATAGGGATCACGTCTTATGACAATATCATCCCCAGTCCGCTCATCCTTATCTATTTTATATTCCTATTTTCATCCAACATCACCTTAGAACTAGTCATTCAATCTATACCAAAGTCAATCGATCCACGTACTACGTGAAACTTACACTTGAACTACTTACTGTCACATTCCTTATCTAAAATCATACTCGCCTCCTTTTCATGATTTGTTTTCCCTACTTTACAAAAGATGATAGCATACTTGCACATGGGGCTGCTTCTAGTGCATAGTCCTTCTCTTCCTTATTTGTTTGTCAACTCATCAAACGATTCTTAACTTATAAAATTTCAAAATTCATTTTTCAAGTTTTAAATAATAGTAAAAAGAATTACTAATCAAAAATTCTTCACAACTTCAAAATTTAAAACTACCACTCGTCTTTAAGATACATCATTACTTTTAAAAGTATTACTTTACCAAAATATCTTCTTTACTTAAAAGTCATAAGATAAAATATTTCCATCAAACATTTACTTTGTCTTTATATTTTAATGTCTACACCATTAATTTCCTTAGCTTCAATACTTATTATTAACTACTTAAAATATATTTGAATTCTAAATAAATTATAGTTATTTAAAAAATACTCTTACTTGATTTCAAAACATCATTTCAATTAATTTATAATTATTTTATCATATATAAGTACATATTAATTTATTTTATAGATAGAAAATTTCTAACACTTTTAAATAATGCATTCTTTATGTATGAAAATTTAATTTAAAATTCACTTGAGCTACTTACCATATTTATATCAATATAGAGAACCAATTTTATGGCCTTAAGTCATATTTTACTATAAATGTGTTAAAAAAATTCATTTCACAAATCCTTTAATTTCTTATTTAAAAATGAATATATGTTAAGACTTAGAATTCTACGTACTTCGGATTAAAACTTTAAACCCTTTTTAAAAAAAATTATACAAATACTCATTATCTTATATAAATATAATATCAATTCATGCAATTTCTTTAAATTTAACTCTTAAAATAATTTCCTTTCAAAACCTAATAATCCAACCATCCTTACTAGCTTCCTATTTGGTGCATCCATCAAATCAAATCCAAACAATCATATATACTCTCACAAGTGCTTAGACTCTTTCATACTACAAATTAGAGTTCAATTCCAAAATAATACTAAGAACTACTTCTCATACACCAAATGCAAGTATTGTGGGGTTTACACTAGTATGACTCATCGCTTACAGATATCGGTGGACAACATGGACATTCACACCATAATATCCCTAAGATCGACTCTAGTACCATTTCAATTTTGGTCTTACCTCACAAATATCTATCTTAGTTTCAGTTTCTACCTTCACTAACTTAATTATCCTCCATTGCCCGTAACTGGGATTCATTAGCAACTTCCTAATAGATAGATGGCTCAATTGGAATAGCTACAAACATATTCAACTCCTATACAATATATATAATAAAAATACAACTACACTCTCATTATACATACCTAGTTCCATACCTAAGATCTGATACCAAATGTAACAACCCACCTTTTCAACCTTGGGTTTAACGCCCAAACCGATGTCAATACCTGAAAACCGAAAAGACAAGTCATTGGATGAATATAATATAAATACTAGATATAGTTCTAACTAACACTATCTACTTTTAGTGTCTCACAATGGAAGCAAATAAATGTAATACATAAATATTAATAAATACCATAGTCACATCACCATAACTTTGTCTACATTGTCAATTACATGTGTCTGAATAATACAAATACAACCCAATCCACATACATAGTCAACTTCAGATCACAACACCTATGTACATCATATACACAATATACGAATGAATCTCTGCTCTTGATACCATCTTATCTCCAAACTCCATCAAACCTAGATAAAAATATAGGAAAATAGGAAGGGGTCAGACATTAGTATGGTGAGTGAGGCATATTCTACTTTACATATAGTACAAAAATAATACCATAACCGATGTATGTATTAGTTCATGTTCTCTAGGTTCGATTTTTTATGTTTTTCGACATTGTTTTCAATTCTGATTGCCACCGCTTCGTCTCAAATCATCAAAAATGTTCCTAGACCCTAACTTTAGATTCTTAAGTCCAACTATATCGATTATTTCATGGATTTAGGTGTTATACTTCAGATTTCTAGAAATTGCTTAAACCTAGTTTCTAGTCCTTTATATTAACCAAATCCCTTCCAAAATCCATTTTAATGCGAATTTAATCATCTATAAATATTTATCTACTCTAATGTAGACTATATGTCATAATTATAGGATCATAATCATATTATTTGAAGAACTGAGCAAGTATCGCTCACAATTACTCCAAAGTTGCTCCTTCCTTCGTTGTTCCTCCTTTTTCCTAGTAGAAACCTTCAATTTTCTCTCAACTCCTTTTCCAGATTGTAGCCCTCATCCATACAGTGATTTCAATCAGTAGATCATTGGATTCCATCAAGAAACAAAGGAGATATGTTGATTTGAAGTTTGATGTTGATCGCTGAAAACTGTGCATGGAAATTCATCACTTTCCTTCGTTGTCTAGGCCTTTTGCACCCCATGCTCCAGAATTTATCCTACCAATCACTCCAGGATTGAAGCCTTCTTTGATAGCTTTGCGACACACCTGATTACTTGGATTTACGTTGAGTTTTGAGCAAGATGTGGTGTTTTTATCCTGGGTATGTCAAGATGGAAGAAAAAGGAAGATGAAGAAGTGATGCGGTTAGTTTTCTAAATATTGGGGTATGTGATTTTGTCTTTGAACAAAAGAGTGAAACTTCCGTTCGTCCAAATTCAAACTTCAAGTCTTTGGCGCCTATTCAACCTGATACCATTTCAGCTGTAATTTCTTCATATGAACTCCAAATGAGGCAAACCAAAATACTATGCGAATCAAAAAACAAGATGGTCATAGCGGCACTAGTTTGGTCACCAAATTCCAATGTGTAAAAAATGCCCATTTGCCCTTTTTTATATTAAATTATTTAGTTAATTCTAACTATTTTCATATTATCATGTTATTAATATTAAATTAAAATATTCACAAATATTCAAGGTATTGTAGGCAACTCAACCCATTATAGAAAAATGAAATAAGCGCTCTTTCATCTTATTCATTCATTATTTGACAAAAAAATACAAACTTTGAAAACATTAATGATAGCGACCTAAGAGAAAAAAAACAAGATGAAGTGAAAATGCAATGGAAACTTACAAAGATTGATCAAGTAAATTAAAAGACTTAGGCGAGTAAAATCACTCCCATTTTCACCATTTTGTAACGACATGCCTTTTCGATCCTCAAAAGTCGTCACTAATACATCCATCGTATTCACGTGTTGAGCTACTAAGTGTCGGAAAGACAGGTTGTTGGGGAAAAAGAGAAGTAAAGATAGAATATAATCTCACAACATGACAAGTAATCTATAATAAAACAATGATCTTTACAAAAGAAAAACTAAACTTTGTTATATTATATATATCAATCAAAGTCAACAAATAAATCAATAGCCTAGAAAGTTTTAACAACCTGCCCTTATAATTGCTAATAAATATAAAACAATTAGTGCAGTAGAAAATAACATATAAGAGAGTACGTCATTGAGGCATCTAGCTCGTCTCCTGAAGCTCCAAGTATCTAAAATAAATCTGTAAATAAGCTCGGTCTGACCCGAGCATTATAATAAGATAACATCTGAATCAGTCTAGTAAATTAGCGTGAGAAAACACACCTTAAGGGATTTTAAAGTTACAAACCCTTTCAAAATAAAGGTATATCGTAAGACCACGCCGCACATAAACACGGATGGGATTTTTCCTTACGATAATCAAACCATTTCTACAGAAAATCCAATGATATTATAATAGTGTCTAAGGGTGAAAATAATAATAATCGAGTAGTTGTGATGCTCGTGAGTGTACATCACAATAATAACAGATTTATAATTAAAAGTCGCTAAGGTGTGTTCGCTAATTGTGTAAGATTCCACGATGGTGCCCTTAGTACTTCGAGAATGGTCCTCCTGCACAAGGATCAGAGACATCCTTCTAAGGCAATAATACATCCCTAGTGACGTACTATAAGAAAAACATAACTGGTCTCGTTAAGACCGAGTGTATCGCTTCATGCATGCATAACAAGTAATGGTAACATGTAGGTGAAGACGACTGCACCCTCTGGGTTTGCCAACCCTACTGGTCATGCCTTATATCTCTGGTTTTAGTCATTACCGCTGGTGAGGCTACATCCGACATTCCAGCTCACGCACCACTATCAAAACAAATCATGAATCCCACATGAATTCCCATACCCCAACGGGTTTCAGAATCTCACATGGATTCCCATATCTCAAATAGATATTGGAATCACACATGGATTCCCATACCCCGACAGGTTTTGAAATCACACATGGATTCCAACATCTTAATGTATCACGAAACTCCTTCATAGAACCATATATGGGTTTTGGAGTGGTTACGGTACGAGTCATCTCTTACGAGTACACTCCCCCGTTTACCGGGCGCCCCAAAACCAATCGTCTAAATTTCGAAATGCTCAATATCCGTTCTTTAGGAAATAATCTGAGAATACATAAGAGCGAGGATCACCCCCTAACCTTTTAAGTTTACAGATCTCCTCATCATTTGTCCTAGAAGAACAAAACGAATTTATAAGCACCATATAGCACCATCGACGATAACTATACTATATAATTCCTATGTTTCTCCTACATATTTCTAGAGTTAAAATCCTTCGGTGTTAAGTAGGAAAAATATTCCTACCACTAAAATTAAAAAGGATTACATATTTAGACCAAGATTTAATAGTCGGTTATTTAACTATCAAATAAATTAGCATTCCAACCAGAGATTACATTTCTCATGGAAACCACTAAGCCTCATAAAATTAATTTTTCATTAATTAAAATCACTTTTTAAACACTTGGAAATGACTTCCATATACTTATCTCAATAGCATAAGTATATTCACAAAACACTATATTTTCGATATTTAGAAAATATAACCATATACTTAACTCAACGGTATAAGTATATTCATAAACCATTCCTTTCAAAACTTGGAAAACCTTTTTCACATACTTATAAAATGGTATAAGTATATTCACTAAACACTTAGAAATATTTCCTATTTCAAAATCGTATTAAAATGATCAAACCCTAATGTCATTAAAATGGAGATATAAATAACCCAAAACTCCATTCCTTTTCATAAATCTCTTTAATTTTATAAATACCACCTTTATAAATTACCAAAATCTATTTATAAAACTTCTTTATAAACCTCTAAGTTTTTTTATAAAATACTCTTTTATAAATCTCAAAAACCCATTTATAAAATTTTCCTTCCAAATCGCTAAACCATTTCTCAACCTCTTTTCTAAAATCATTCAAAACCCAACTTCTTTTCAAATTCCAAACCTCCTTTGAATTTATAAATTCCCTTAAATAAATTCTTTTTATAGTAGAAATCTTTTTATTAACAATTTATATTATTTAATTATAACAAATAAAAACTTTAACATCATAAAAATAACTTAAAACGTTTTAATAATATAATAACAAAACTTTAAAACATTATTAATAGTATAATAATAAAACTTTTAAACTTTCAAATAATATAATAATAATTAACCTTTAAAACATTTTAAAAAAACTAATATAATAAAATAACTTTAATCAACCTTTACAATAAAATTAATTAACTTTTCAAACAATATTATTAATGAAATAATTATCTAGTTTTAAATAATCAATAATAAAATAATTTATTATCTTTAAGCAACCTAAATAAAATAATTAATCTTAAAACAGAACAAATAAAATAATAATTAACTTTACTAAAAAACTAATTTTACAGAACACTTTGTAAAATAATAATTTAACAAACATTTTGTCAAAATAATAATTTAATAAAACATTATACTTTAAATTATAAACTTTGAAGTTGATTTAAATCCATAACTTTTCCATTTCAGAAATAGGCTTAGTGACCACAATGGTACCTAACAAACTACCATTAAATTCAATTTAACTTCTCAAGTTAAATTACAGGTATTTACATAAGCAGGCATATAAGTAAACAAAATCATAATTAACGATCAACCGTTAACACATCACTTATCCAGTATAAATTAACTATCACTTAAGTGGATGTCCAAATTTATATAATAGCAGAATGGGGATTTGTTATGCAAAATGATTATCATTTAAAATAAACTCTTCCATTATTATTAGATGGTGTTTATTTGGCCAAATAAATAACACCAAAGCAGTATACTTAAATTAACTATGTTATTATATAAACAACATAATTACTTTAAATCCGTAATATTTTATCACTTGATACATTATCCATTTCCTAAAATGATAATTTATCCAAACCAAACAACTAGTAGATAAAACATCCAGGCAGTCAATAAATAATTTTTATCTACTATATATCATTACTAATAAACCAAAATGGCAAGTTCAACTCACCGAAATTCTAGTTATCGCCGAAGCATTTAAGTTCCTTCTAAAATCGAACAGCGTTCGATTTTCACATAAAATTTCATTAGTTCCAAATTCAGCCAAACAGATTCCATTACCTAGCCAATAATTCCACGAGTGCAACGCCACTGACCACGTTCAATTTGGATCTCGTATGAGAGAGTTATATAATTTTTAGTTATCATTTTTTTAATATATACGTATATATATATTCACTAATTACATCATTAAATAAATAATTACCCTAGTTTAAAATTTAAACCATCTTCCCAAATCATCTCCCGCCTATCATCACTATTGCTGCTCACCATTGCTAAAACTTCCATCATCCCTCCCCTCCTCCATCGTCCCTTATTCGACAAACTGACTTCGCCGACATTCCTCTCTCCACGAGCTCGATCACCTCGACCTATCCATGCCACCTTCGCTTGCCCTACTTGAAAACCAACAACATGAAACCTTCCAAGCCGTACATATGTCGTACCTCTTTCCAAGTTTCCATACCAATTGAAATTTTGCGCCGGCGTGCTCCTTGACACCACGAACCCAACGCTGCCCATGCCTCATCCAAAATCCACCTCCTCATCAACCACTCCAACCCTAGTTCGACATGACAAGGGCGAACATTCCAAACTACGATCGCAAGCTACAAGGAGGGTATAGAATTGAAGCCAACAATGAAACGATTTCAAAGATTTCAGTTTTGGGATTTTTTGATGAGTATCTAGTTTGATTTTAATTTTAAAGGTGCGGCCATTTTATTTCTTGGTTTCACTGGAAGAATGAGGGAAGAAAGAAATGATGTGGTCGGGAAATGATGTACTTGTTGAAGACAAATGAAAGAAATTTGTGTGCTTGTTTGTACTAATTGTCTATTTTAAAATTGAGATTTCCAACACGACGCTGCACAAAGCTACATTCTCGTATGAACTGCGGATGTTGGAACAAAAATACGGTTGCGCTCGGAAATGCGACACGATCTCAAATCGTTAATAAAATACACTGGTTACAAAATGTGAAAACTAAAAAATGTTGTAGTTTGCCGATAAATTGTCAAAGGAATAATTTCAATAATTTCAAAATTAAAAATTGTGGAAAAATCAAATAAATTAAGTTAGAAATACGTCAATAAAAATCAAGTCGTTATATTAACAATAAATTTTCTGATTAGTTATTCTAACCATTTATTTGAACCATTTATTATTACAATTAAATTAACAAAATGAATTTACCATTATTATTTATTTAATAAAAGGAGTTAAACAAGGTCATTAACCCATTAAATAAATATTCAATTTAATATCTCGATATTTAAATCACTATCCAATTACTTATTCACAATTTAAATATTTTACATAACCATTATATTTAAATTCAAGTTTTAAATTATTAAAATCCATTATTGCAATATTTTATTTAAATAAAATATTAAAAATCCATTTTTAATATTTAAATTCAAAGTCCAAAATTCCTGATCGTTACATTCTTCCCCCCATAAAGGAATTTCGTCACCGGAATTTACTAAGATAAGAAGAATGTCTCAAAACCCATTAGCTTTCCAAAATCAATTAGTTGAAAAGGATTACTTATATTTTCCAAGTCTTTAAATTTTCGAAAAATTTCGGCAGCATTTCCTTTGCGCGGCTCGATCGGAACAATTACAAATTGCCACTACGGGCCCAAACCAACCAAAAGAAAATAAAACCCAAGCGACTTCCCATATCTGAGGCATAAAATCATCAACCAAACAACAATATAAACACGTACCTATTTGTCGGGCAACCAAATTCTACTCATGAAACCAAAGGCGTCAAACTAGCCTTCGCTTCTATAAACCTGCATCTTATTTACACATAATATGCAACCCTATAACTTATAGCCATATAATTTTGCATTCTCCGATGTCTAACATATAATTATGGTAAAGCCTATAAGATGTACATTTACCATCCTTATGCAATATCAAATCTGATCGCTCACTCGATCACACAAATTTCGTTTTCAAACTAGTATCACTCACTCGATTCTCTAGTGCAGACTCTGATCTGGTTCCTTGATTAGAAACCGTCGTGCTTCTTGCATAGCCATAAACTATGATAGGAAACTTCGGATCAAATAAAAAATCCATATCAAGTGTTCGCCGTCAAGAATTGGGTGAAAAATCCTAACTCGAATCAGTGTCAGTTACCTTGAAACCATGCACTCTAATCCGAATCAAACAGTTATGCGAATAAAATGGTCTACGTATAACTTACGTATTTATTCAGTTGGTTTATTACTATACAAATTTCTTTTTATTCACATTCATTCTCACTTTTAGTATTATTTTTTTAATACTAAAATTATTTATGAACTATTTCATAAAATCATTACTTAAGTTTAAGTCCATCTTATAACACAACTTACATAAATCAACCACCTTAAAACTCAAGTTTATACGCATTTCACAAAACCACAACATCATCTTTAAAGCCCTTCCATACTTAAGTTTATTATAAACATTTTATAAAGCAAGTTATATTTATTTTCCCCTTTAAACCTAAGTCTGTATTTGTATAACACACCATTACAATCTAAGAGTGTATATATATATATATACAAATTCCAGATTTTTTTACTTAACTAGAATGTCCAACGATTTTAAAACTTGATTTTAATTTACCATCTTCTCAAGTTCATAAGCTATAAAAACTTATTTCTTATATTTTATATTTTTCAAACTCTTACCTTAAATTTCTAAGTCAAATTTGGTTCTAAATCAAATTTGGAAATCCCGACACTCCAAAATCTTCGGAAATTACATTTCATAAAACCATTTGATTTAAATTTACATAAGTTAAATTTCATTTTCATAGCTTAAATGCAAATTTGCTTTTCTTAACATGAATATCTGACAAATTTGGAATTTATTTTAAGTTATCATTTCTCAAATTTATAAGTTATAAAAACTTATATACTCACAATTTCATAAGATACCTAGCTTAAATTATAATATCCATTTGGGAGTTTTCGGCGATCCGAAATCGTCGAAAATCTTATTTTATTTTCATAAATGGAAATTACCAAACAACATATCAAAAGAGATGCATTACTGAATTACTCTAATGCATAGGATACATGAATCCATATAATATTAATTAACTGAAAATTTAAGAACTAACCATCCGGTTTTTAATTCAAATCATTTTGAAATAATAATATACATATCTTTATTTATTTATTTATTTTTAGATCACATTTTTGGAATTCAAAACAAAATATGTTTATCCAAACAACTCTATGACAAAATACTATGGCAGCAATCTCTCACTTAGAAACTCGAAAATGTACACCGATGATGCTTCAATCATCGTCAAAATTATTTTTCAATGACCGAAGTGAATTCAATGCTTTCTATCTCCTTCAAAATCCTTTTAAAGTATTTATATTCCAAATAATACTGTTATTATTTCTAAAAACATTGAAAAACAATTTCCAAAGACACCGGAATTTAAATTCTCAATTTCTCAATTTAAATCCTTTTTATAAATCATACTTATATAATTTCACTTCCTTATATAAAACCATTTCAAAAATGTATATCTTTATCCAGACTATAAATAACGACTTTTATTGAAATTAAATTTTAACCCAGCATTATCACTGAACGCCTTATAGTCCAATTGTGAAACTGAATTCATAAGGTGTTTGTTTGAATGTTCCCATAATTACTATTTACCCAACCCATTCAGTGAAAAGGATAAAATAGCTCATAATTAATCTATAATGACCCCACCGCTATAAACAGGTTAGAAAAGAACATTACAAGTAATGTTATTTGCTAATCTAGAGAATATGACTTGTTAAAGGCGATCGAATGTGAATATATCTTTATACACACTGACATGTCATTTATACCTTTTAACTTAATATCTAAACTGAAATTTGACATGTACAGTATTAATATAAAGTAATAGACACATCGATTCCTCAAAATCAGAACAATATATCATATAAACATCAGTCACAGATCACAGTGGAATAATAAACATTTATACTTATACAAACTGTGAGTCTACAAAATGAAATACTAGACTCAATAATATATTAGTTTACAATTCTCTATATAAAGCCCAAATTTCCTAAATGAGATAAACTAAAAGTCCAAATGTTTATCTCCTTGCTAACCCAACCATCCAAAGGTCAACCTGTCTTATAACCTGAAATGTCTCGGTTTGACCCGAGCAAAATAACACTCGGGTCGGACTATCTCTAAATATCCAATAGGGTGAGAATGGAATATAACACAAGGTTAAACAACATATAAGTAAATACACCTGTCTAGGATATAACGAGTTAGGAAATTAATTTTAACTCAAAACAGGGTTATAAATTTAAGTCACAAACACGAACTAGTCACTAAACATAGAATGACAGAATTAACTTAACTTAGCATCCATCACAAGACACAAAAATATATATTTATTTCACAAACACAAGACACAAGGATATATATTTATTTCACGAACACAAGACACAAGAATATATATTTATTTCACGAACACAAGACCCAAGAATATATATTTATTTCACGAACACAGAATAGTCACAGAATCCCAATACCAGAATCCAAGAGATCTTACTCAAAATGATCGTAATGATCACACATAGAACCATAGCAAACAAACAAACAATTTGGTATCACACGAACCGATCCGATACTGGGGATCATACACAGGACGGGAATCACAGGATCACAAGACAATCTCAAGGATAGCAGCCATAACCAAATCTTCTAGATTTATTTAGATTATTACACTTGAAAAGAAATCCAGGAGTAACTTCTTAAAGATATAGCAGCCACTTGCCGTACACCAAAAGTGAGTAAACTCTAAAGTGCAAATACTATCGCCTTCAGTAATTACTACGATTTAACCAATTCGTCCCATACCGTATGGTGAAATCCAAATATTTACTAAAAGCTAGTAAATATCACTTATTACTGATACCACTGGAAAACCTGAACTACATTCTCTTAAGGATCTAGCAACCACTTGTCGCATACCAGAAGAAAATACAACTTTAAAGTGTTAAGTACTTTCCCAAATATGATCACAAGAATCTAACCAAGGCATCCCATACTACCCAGTGGAATTCGAATATTCTCTAATAGGTTAGTAAATTCCACTCAAACATTCTATTCAATGAGTTATACCATATTCAACGAAGCATTACTCGAAAGAATTTAAAACAATCGATAACATTAAGTCGAATATTAGTACTTCCCAAATTATAGAATTAAGGTTCTCAAAACAAATTTGCTCTCTGATTTTTATTATTTAAAGAAACACTTGTTAAAATTTTCCATAAATCCACTTATTATTTAACTTTAAATAAGTGTTCACTTATTTAATAAAATATTCTATAACCCCGAATTATTCCAAGATTCCATTTATATACACAAAGTTTTCTCCAATATCCATATAGTTGTTCTATTCGCAAAACTATATTTTAAAACCATATTTAATTTCTCTTTGAAATCCATATTAAAATATAACCATTTTATTTAAAAATAAATTAAGTTTATAATTTTCAAAACTACATTTCCAAATTCCATGAATCATATATTGTTTATTTAATAAAACCGTATTACTTATATTCCAAATCCATAATCACTTTTATGTAAAAATAGATTAGATTTTTATTTACAAAGTCATATTTCCAAATCTATAAATATTTTACTAACCATGCTTAATATATAAAATAACTTACTAAAAATCATTTATAATACCCATTAACTTAATTTAGAAACAATTTTAAGATTTATAAATATAAATAATACTCTTTCGTAAAATTACTTGTATACGAAGCTTATCTATTAATTTCATTTAACTCAAATTTATGGTTTAAATATCTGCAGTTACGACCACATAAATCTCATAATTTTACAAAATTTAAATTATGAAATTTGTAATAAAAGTTTAGACTTTCCATAACATCAAGAATTATTTAATTCCGATAAGTAACGAAAAAGTTATAACTTAAACAATTCTCAGATTTTAACTTCATTATTGATGTTGTTTATTCTCGGGACAGCGACACTAAAATGTATTTTCGACCATGTAAACCATAAAATATTACAAAAGTCAAAACATGAAAATTATAGCAGATAGTCTAAGCATTCCAGAACATTAATAACAATCGAATTCCGATAAGTAATGAAAAGGTTATGGCCATTTTAATTTCAAGTTTTAACGCAGCCAATTACACATGACAGTGCGACACCATCAGTTTCTAACTCAATTTAGATCCCTTAAATAGCAAAATTTTGACAACGGATTTAAATATAAGTTGTAGATAATTGAAAGAACTTTCTATAGTAAAAATATTGAGCCATTTGGATTATTCTACACCATGATATTGATGTTTTACTGCAGCAAATTTCACACTAAATTTCCAGCAAACAACAATCAAACGATCACCCAAGTTTACAACCAAATTTGCAAACAATTCAATCAACAAATCATTCAAACAATTTAGTATAGCAACAAAATTTAGAAATAGATATTTGAGTGATTAACTCACCTTTATTGACTTGAATTTGATGATTAAAACCCGGATTCTCCTATGCTAGCCTCTTCCATCAACTAGACCTAGTTTAATCTTAGAAATTTACAAAACAAAATTACTAACTATAACCAAAACTGAAATTAACAATTGAAATAGAATCTCTAGAAGGTGGAGAAGATTTCATTGCTTCTATTTCTATAATTAATTTCCAAAAGCCCTTTGATTTCTAGCTTTGATTTGGGGATTTAAGAACTAGGGTTTTTACTTAGCTTTGAGAAGCTTACTTCTTTTGTATCTCTCAACTAGATTTATGTACAGATAAAAGAAGGAAGAAGTAATACTTCTCTTAAATGGGCTAAACGGATTTGAGTATGGATCCTATAAGCAAAGTGTTTCTAATTAATTTCTTAAGACAAGTGTTGCTATTTCCTTCTTATTTCATTTATTTACACTAATCAATGTTTTACAAAATCACAAATTAATTTCTCAAATTTAACAAGACCAAATTAACAAGTATAAAATTCTCATTTATAATAATAATAAGATATTATAAAATTTTAAATATAACTTCTGAATAGAATTATTCTCATTATTTTTAATAATAAATCACAATATTAACACTTAATTGAATTTACATTATTTCCAAAGTTATCTTAAGATTTATTAAGATAAACAAATCAATTATTTACAAAACTAGGTTTAATTTCATAATTAAATTTTATAAATCACAATTTAAAATTAATTATTCATAATTAAATTCAATAAATCAGGTAATTAACAACAAGGTTGTTACACAATCATAATACTTAACGCCCACAAACTGGTCGGTCACAATTATTAAATCAATAAACAATAGCCAATGCTCCTAACTGTGTGAGCGTGACTAATCAAACAATAAATAATAATAATTGAATATTATCATATTATCAACCCCTAACAACCAACACCTCAATAATAACTACACTTAGTTTATGAAAATTATTTCTTTAAATACAAAATATAAAATCCTGGTAAAATTATTTTATTTACCCAATTTCAAAAACAATACTGTGTCAGTTTGCCTTGTTTAAGCGTTTAGAAACCCATATCGATATTGTGGCATCCCACGTCTCGACCAGAATTTATAAACCACTCAATAGATAAATCAACACAATATAAAACACTTTAAAGCACTAACAAATACACGCTCATATATATCATACACTCAAACTCATCCTAGGGTCCCGCTTACCCAATCTCAAATGAGTAATTCCCACCAAAGCCTAGGTGTTTGCTTAACCTAAGCTCTGTTACCGCATGTAATGACCCGCCTTTTTGATCCTTATAAGTCGACACTAATACATCCATGGTATTCATGTGCCGAGCTTCCAAGTGCCGGAAAGACAGATTATTGGGGGGAAAAAGAGAAGATAGAATAGAATCTCACAACGTGATGAGTAAACTATAATATAATAATGATCTTTACAAAAGAAAAACTGAACTTTGTTATATTATATATATCAATCAAAGTCAACAAATAAATCAACAGCCTAGACAGTTATAACAACATGTCCTCACAATTGCTGATAAATATAAAACAACCAATGCAGCGGAAAATAACATATACGAGAGTACGTCATGGAGGCATCTAGCTCGTCTTCTGAAGCTCCAAGTATCCAAAATGAATTTGTAAATAAGCTCGGTCTGACCCGAGCATTATAATAAAATAACATCTGAATCAGTTTGGTAAACTAGCGTGAGAAAACACACCTTAATGGATTTTAAAGTTACAAAACCTTTCAAAATAAAGGTATATCGTAAGACCACGCCGCACATAAACACGGACGGGTTTTTGCCTTACGATAATCAAACCGTTTCTACAGAAGATATTATAATAGTGTCTAAGGGTGAAAATAATAATAATCAAGTAGCCGTGATGCTCGTAAGTGTACGTCACAATAATAACATATATAATTAAAAGTCGCTAAGGTGCATTCGCTAATTGTGTAAGATTCCATGAGGTGCCCTCAGTACTTCGAGAATGGTCCTCCTGCACATGGATCAGAGACATCCTTCTGAGGCAACAATACATCCCTAGTGACATACTATAAGAAAAACATAACTGGTCTCATTAGAAAATACATCCTTCCGAAGGTAAATTCATCCTTCGAGATGGGTTTTTACCTTACGATAATCAAACCGTTTCTATAGAAAATCCAGTAATATTATAATAATAATCTAAGGGTGAAATAATAATAATCAAGTAGCTATGATGCTCGTAAGTGTACATCACAACAATAATAGGTACATAATTAAAAATCGCTAAGGCGCTTTTGCTGATTGTGTAGGATTCCATGGAGGTGCCGTTAGTACTTCAAGAACGATGCTCCTGCACAAGGATCAGAGATATCCTTCCGAAGCAACAATACATTCATAGTGATTTACTATAGGAAAAACATAACCGGTCTCACTAAGACCGAGTGCATCGCTCCATGCATGCATAACAACTAAAGGTAACATCTAGGTGAAGACGACTGCATCCTATGGGTTTGCCAACCCTACTTGCCATGCCTCCTATATCTGGTTTTAGTCACTACCACCGGTGAGGCTACGTCCAACATTCCAGCTCACGCACCACCATCAAAACAGATCATGGTATCCCACATGAATTCCCATACCCCAACGGGTTTCAGAATCTAACATGGATTCCCATATCTCAAATAGATCTTGGAATCACAAATGGATTCCCATATCACAACGGGTTCGGAATCACACATGGATTGCAATATCTCAATATATCACGAAACTCCTCCATAGAACCGTATATGGGTTTTGGAGTGGTTACGGTATGAGTCATCTCTTATGAGTACACTCCTCCGCTTACCGGGCGCCTCAAAACCAATCGTCTAAATTTCGGGATTCTCAATACCAGTTCTTTAAGAAATAATCATACAATACATAAGAGCGGGGATCACCCCATAACTATTTTAGTGGATGGATCTCCTCATCATTTGTCCAAGAAGAACAAAACGAATTTATACGTAAAATATAACACCATCGACGATAACTGTACCATATAATTCTCGTGTTTCTCCTAGAAATTTACAAAGTTAAAATCCTTTGACTTTAAGTAGGAAAAATATTCCTACCATCAAAATTAAGAAGGATTATATATTTAGGCCAAGATTTGATAGTTGGTTATTTAACTATTAAACAAACAAACATTCCAAACAGAGATTAAATTTTCCATGGAAACCACTAAGCCTCATAAATTATTTTTTCATTAATTAAAATCACTTTGTAAATACTTGGAAATCACTTCCAGATACTTACCTCAATAGCATATACTTATCTTAACAGGATAAGTATATTCACAAAACACTATATTTTCGATATTTAGAAAATATAACCATATACTTATTTCAACGGTATAAGTAAATTCACAAACCATTCCTTTCAAAACTTGGAAAACCTTTTTCACATACTTATAAAATGGTATAAGTATATTCACCAAACACTAAGAAAGATTTTCTATTTCAAAATTGTATTAAAATGATCAAACCCAAATGTCATTAAAACGGAGATATAAATAACCCGAAACTCCATTCCTTTCCATAAATCCTTTTTATTTTATAAATATCACATTTATAAATTTCCAAAATCTATTTATAATTTTTTTCATAAATATCCAAGTTTTATTTATAAAATACTCTTTTATAACTCTCAAAAACCCATTTATAAAACTTCCCTTCCAAATCGCTAAATCATTTCTCAACCTCTTTTCTAAAATCATTCAAAACCCAAATTCTTTTCGAAATCCAAACCTCCTTGAAATTTATAAACTCCTTTAAATGAAAAATCTTTTTATAATAGAAATATTTTTATAAAAAATTTATATTATTTAATTATAATAAATAAAAAATTTTACATCGTAAAAATAACTTAAAACATTTTTAATAATATAATAATAAAACTTTAAAACATTATTAATAGTATAAGAAAATACTTTAAAACTTTCAAATAATATAATAATAATAATTAACCTTTAAAACATTTTAAAAAAACTAATATAGTAAAATAATTTTAATCAACCTTTACAATAAAATTAATTAACTTTTCAAATAATATTATTAATGAAATAATTATCTAGTTTTAAATAATCAATAATAAAATAATTTATTATCTTTAAACAACCTAAATAAAATGATTAATCTTAAAACATAATAAATAAAGTAATAATTAAATTTACTAAAGAAATAATTTTACAAAACACTTTATAAAATAAGAATTTAACAAACACTTTGTCAAAATAATAATTTAATAAAACATTTTACTTCAAATTATAAAATTTGAAGTTGATTTAATCCATAACTTTCCCATTTTAGAAATAGGTTTAGTGACCACAATGGTACCTAACAAACTACCATTAAATTCAATTTAACTTCTCAAATTAAATTACAGGTATTTACATAAGTAGGCATATAGGTAAACCAAATCCATAATTAACAATCAACTATTAACACATCACTTATCTAGTATAAATTAACTGGCACTTAAATGGATGTCCAAATTTATATAATAGCAGAATGAAGATTTGTTCCGCTAAATGAATATCATTTAGAATAAACTCTTCCATTTATTATTATATGGTGTTTATTTGGCCAAATAAATAACACCAAAGCAGTATACTTAAATTAACTACGTTATTATTAAATAATGCAATTATTTTAAATCAGTAATATTTTATCACTTAATACATTATCCATTTTCAAAAATGATAATTTATCCAAATCAAACAACTGACAAATAAAATATCCAAGCAGGCGGTAAATAATTTTTTCCTACTATATAGCATTGATAAACCAAAAAGGTAAGTTTAACTCCCCGAAATTCCAGTTATCTCCAAAGCGTTTCAGTTCCATCTAAAATTAAACAACATTCGATTTTAATGCAAAATTCCATTAGTTCCAAATTCAGCCAAATTGATTCCATCATGTGGCTAATGATTCCACGAGTGCAACGCTGCTGATCGCGTTCAATTTGGTCCTCGTACGAGATAGTTATACAATATTTAGTTATCGATTTTAAAAAAAAATATGTGAATTCACTAATTACATGATTAAATAAGTAATTACCCTAGTTTAAAAATTAAACCATCTTCCCAAATCATCTCCCGCCTATCATCACTACTGCTGCTCACCATTACCGAAACTTCCATCATCCCTCCCATCCTCCACCGTCCCTTATTCGACAAACCGACTCCGTCGACATTCCTTTCTCTGCGAGCCCATCCTCCTCAACCTATCCACGCCACATCTACTTGCCCCCATTGAAAACCGATAACATGAAATCACCTAGGCCATACATTTGTCTGACCTCCTTCCAAGCAGCCATAACACCTGAAATTTTGCGTCGGCGTGCTCCTTGAAACCATGAACCCAACGCTACCCATGCCTCGTCCAAACTCCACCTCCTCGTCAACGAATCTACAACTCTAGTTCGGCATGACAAGGGCGAATATCCCGAACTTTGATCGCAAGCTACAAGGCAGTTATAGAATCGAAGCCAAAGATGATATGAGTTCAAACATTTCAGTTTTGGGATTTTAGATGAGTATCTAATTCGATTTTAATTCTAAAGGTGCGGCCATTTTATTTCTTGGTTTCACTGGAAGAACGAGGGAAGAAAGAAATGATGTAGTCGGGAAATGATGTACTTATTGAAGACAAATGAAAGAAATTTATGTGCTTGTTTGTACTAAGTGTTTTTTTTAAACTGAGATTTCCAACACGACGTTACACGAAGCTGCATTCTCATATGAACTGTGAATGCTAAAACAAAAATACGGTCGTGCTAAAAAATACGACACGATCTCAAATCGATAATAAAATACGCTGATTATTATATTCTGTGAAATCTCAAAAATGTTGTCGTTTGCCGATAAATTGTCGAACGGATCATTTCAATAATTTCCAAATTAAAATTATGGAAAAATCAAATAAATTAAGTTAAAAATTCGTCAATAAAAATCGAATCGTTATATTAACAATAAATTTTCCAATTATTTCTTCTAACCATTTACTTGAACCATTTATTATTGCAATTAAATTTACAAAATGAATTTACCATTATTATTTATGTAATAAAAGAAGTTAACTAAGGTCGTTAACCCATTAAATAAATATTCAATTTAATATCTCGATATTTAAATCACTATCCAATTATTTATTCACAATTTAAATATTTCAAATAACCAATATATTTAAATTCAAGTTTTTAATTATTAAAATCCATTATTACAATATTTTATTTAAATAAAATATTAAAAATCCATTTTAGTATTTAAATTCAATGTCCAAAGTTCTAGGTTGTTAAAATTTTCATCTATGTTGAACAAGATTTAGGATAATATGATAGAGATCAAATATGTTAAATGCTTTTAAATAATAGATAGTTCTTTAGTGAATTTTCTGGGTTGAAATAGATTTACTAAATGATTTTAGCTATGATTCCCAATGTTAATGATTCCTAAATAATGTAAAAAGTTAATAAGATGTTGTTAATAAAAATTTTAGAGAGGGTTATAAGTTTGTGAATTTTTCCCATGTTTGAATTTGAATTATAAATTTAAAAGAATCCATGTATTTTTGGAAATTAAGAAAAAATAGCTAAAATGGAAAAATTTTGGTAAAAATGCACTTAGGAAAACATTTAGGAATTTTCTAGGATTTATAAGGAATTTTCCAATCTAAACTATACCATGGCGGAACCAAAAGTAATGTAGCCAAAAGCTTAAAATATGTCTACCGAGACCATTTTACAATTTAAAAATATGTTAGGAGGTTAGGAGACAAGACCTATTAAAGTAAAGTAAAAATACTACATATAGTACTATCGCTAACCAAAAGTGGAGGCAGAATGAAGGTGCGGTGACATGAGTAAAAGTAGCAGCAGGCACGTACGGATGGTTGGCTTTATTGTAAGCAATAGAACTGAGGTGGCAGAGCGTGAGAGTATTTGTCAAGGAACTGAATTGAAACCAAAGGATAAAGTGAATTAAAAAAAGACTAAGTAAAAGTTCTAATTAAATGAACTAAGAAAACTCAAACCCAAAAGACTATGGTCGCAGGTGATCGATGAGGGTGAGTGTCGAATGTGTTCCCATGAGGGTGCGTTAAATGAGGCTTCCTCAACATGGACCCAAGGGTAATGATTACCGAAACCTATTAGTTTTCGGATGGGAGTTAATAACGAGACCTAATGATTTTAAAGATAAGAAATGCAAAGACTTATTGACCTTTGGTCGAGAACAAATGTCGAGACCTAGTTACCTATGTTGGAATGTTAATATCGAGGCTTATTAACTTTCGAAAAAAAGTCTCAAAAGTTGGTAATAAGGGCTAATATCTTTAAGAGGAGAGTTAATGCCGAGCTCTGAGGCTTAAGATGACCGCGTGTAATAATTAGAGTTTTTATTAAAGCTAATGCATAGCTAAATGTGAAACCTAATAAATGAGTAATTAGGTGGAGTATATGAAAGCATGGTGTAAGGCCTTGAGTGGCAATCAAAGATGAAATCATGGCATAAGGCCTTGAGTAAAAACCAAAGAAGAAAGTGTGGTGTAATGTCTTAAGTGGCAACCAAAGATGAAAGTGTGGTTTAAGGACTTGAGTGGTAACCAAAGTTGAAAGCGTAGTGTAAGGCCTTGAGTGGAAAGGTAAGGCGAAAGCGTTCGTGTAAGGCCTTGAGTTGCAACAAAAGACGAAAGCATTGGTGTAAGGATTTGAGTGGAAACTAAAGACGAATGCGGGAGTGTAAGACCTTAAGTGGTGTGCTGAATGTATCTGTTCACAACGATATGCAAAGAAGAAGGCCTAATGTAACGACCCGCAAATTTATCAATTTGATAAATTATATTTATTTTTAATATTCAAGTATAAGCTTTTTTAATATAGATTACGTTGTCTTGAACAATAAATAATGATGGTAACCTTATTTTGAATAAGTATTTACAAAAATATAAACTTTGAAGGAATATCGATAAAATGGTTGACAACCGTTTTATCAATAAATAGCACTATAATTATCAGAAGTCGCGCACCGAGCTGGATACATACACTCATTTATCCATATAAATAAGAATATGAAATAAAAAAATTATTTTATTTTTGGAAATAAAATGTATTTATGGCATCATCAGTAATAGCACCATATTTAACAGTTGACTAATGAATTTAAATTGAGATTTAATGATTTAATAATTATTATAATTATTCAAATAATTGTTTTTAAATGATAATAATTCATTTTAATTAGTTATATAGTGATAGTAAATCATTTATAACAATTTTACAAAGATATATACTTGATTTGAAAATATAAGAAAATTTGTAACGCTTTATTGATATAACAGCACTTTTTGTAAACAATTGTTTAGTGTTAACGTATATGGTTTTATAAATCAAATGTTATCATTTTAATTAGTTAAAAATGATAAGAAATTAGTTTTCAATTTTTTTTTATATTTATATGTAATTTAATTAATAAGTGAAAATGTGACCGGGAATCGATTTTCATATTTTCAACGATTTAGCGAACGAAAGTTGTTCAAAGCTATTGCAACCTTGTCCACATGTCTTGTGCACATATATAACATGTACATACATACCATAACACATACATATACTCATACACACACACACAACACAATATATGCATATATGGTAAAAAATATCTAAGATATTTTAGAAAACTTCATCCTTAAGCTATGCAAAGTCAATGCACATGCCATGAAGTGAAGTGAAATGATGGAGGCACATAGAGAAGGGGATCAATGTGTGGAATGATGGGAAAGGAGGGGTGTGGGTTGAGGGTAGAAAAGGAAATGCACATTTAGATATTTTTCACACATTTTTACCCATAAATACAAGGCCTTAGCTCTCTCATTTCATTCATCCATTCACTTCTTCTTCCTCCTTCTTCCTAAAGCTCTAAGAGCTCTTCTTTAATGGCTTCCATGCCTTGGAAAAATATTTGCAAAGTTATGGCAAAATAAAGTAAAATATAAACACATATATATACCATGTCATTCCACTACAAAACTAAGGCAAATCACGCCACGTCTCCACTCAAAGCTCACGGCCACACCTATATATATGCTTGGCCGAGCCCACCTACACTTGCAAGCATAGGCCGAGCTTATCCATAGGTCCCGAGCTCGATTCCATAAGCTTTGATTCGATCGTAGCAAGCTATAGTCCATTGTCATAAGCCCAATATCCAATAAAGGTGAGAAACTCTATTTAGATTATGATATTTTGGATGACATATATGTTTGGCTATGCTTGGTTTAATAGTTGTTTATCATGTTTGAATATGATAATGTGTTTGTTTGGATGTGTAAACAATTAACGTTTAATGTGTGTCAAATATGACAAATGAAATCACTTTCCTTTAATAAATGAAATGGTGTATATGAGATTGTTAAACCTCTTTAAAATGGTTTAAAATGATTTAGAAATGTTTTAAAAACATTTAAAAGTGTTTGACAAAGTTTGGAAATGATATGAAAATTGAGTTAAAATAGGCGCGTCGCGTAATGGTAGTTCGCGATTTCACGCCGTAATAGTTTAAATCCATTTATACGATGGAATCGGAATTCTTTGTAATAAGAATTTTTGTAACTCTTATAATCATAATTTTCAAGCGAGAAAAAAAGATCGAGATTCATTTAGTAAATTTTGAAATACAAGCAAAACAAGTTTTTAAAATAGTCACGGTTTGGTAGTTCGGAAATCAAAGCAATAAATTCTTTAAAATTGATATTTTTAAATCTTTAAAAATATGAAATAAATTCTAGAAATATTTTAAAAGAGATTTGAGTTATAAAAATGAGTTTCTAAATTATATAAAAGTTGTTTTGATCAAATAAGCCTTAAAAGCACTATTCTCAGCACTTTTTGCAACGGTTTTTAATAACTTTTGAAATATGGCTTTAAACTTAAGTATTCTTTCCCAAGTCTTTTATAAATGTTTTCAAATAAATAATTAGGTATTTTAAAGATAATATGGAGGTTTTATAATTTATTTCAAAGAGTTTAAATAAATGATTAAAAGAAAAGCTGTTATAAATAAGTGATTTAATCTTGGCTCTAAAAGCCAATGAGTAAACTGGATTTTTCTATTCGTCGGATGTGAGGTGCTTAAACTAAGGAGATGTTCAGGAGCAACTAGTGCCCTGGCTCACTTAGCTTCTTTCTTGGACGAGGCATAGATAAGGTTAAAATGTCAGAAATGAGGCAAGTATAAAAGATTTATTTTTTTCCAAATTTAATACAACTTAGACTGTATAGAAATAATCTTCTTATACTTGGTATTAAATTCCTAGAAGGGAATATGTACTATCCGTGTGAATTTAAATGGCGATTTCACCGTTATGCGATGGATAGTAAAGGTTGAATACATAAATTGATATTGAGTAGAATTTGTATAATTTTCATCGACCCTTTTTACTCAATAAGGTTTTGCAATGTGATTTATGAGAAATGATTTTGATTTGATATTTCCAAAGTTAAAGAGAGGTTTAATGAATCCGTATATGCTAGAAACGAATATGATTTAAAGACTATATCACTAAAAGAGATATTTTATTTGATAAAAGATATTAATAAATGAAATGATAATCACCCTCAAACTTAACATCTTTTATCGATGATTGGTTTGAAAGGACCGGGATCAAATTTGGGTTATTCCTATTCGAAAACCACTTCAAGCCAATATACTCGTTCGAAGTAAAGACATGGAATGATAATAAATTAGAAGATAGAATTGTAGGGTTGCTTGTCACTGACCCTCGGCGGAAATTTCCCATATCATATATATATATATATATGTATGTATGTAGCAGTAGTATCTCCATTTGATCTTCGATGCAAGGGCCGCTTGCTACTAACCCTAGGGGCAATTCCCGACAGGATGTAGTAGAAGAGTTCCTTTGGTTTGTCATGTTCCTGGGTAACTTGTATGGACAAATGTCTAGCATTGCATTTCTAACATACACGTACATTGATTTTTACAAATGTACATCTGTTTGGTGGTGTAGGAAGTACCTCTCTTATACTTAACACCCTTCTCTAAGATGAACGAGCTCAGAGGTTGTACATTTGTGGAAATCAATAGTGTTTGATGGAATTTGCAATGTTGTATTCAAAGTGAAATGTGCTATGAGAAAGGTAATCGTTACTCGAGCCTCATCACCCAGGAATGACAAAAACACGGTAAATGCGACAGGGCTATGTCAATCGCACCCATTAGGATATAGTCATCATCTTTCTAGATTACCCTCTATATATCGAGTATGTTGTGTATGCTATGAGAGCTCTCAGATAGGTCGGGAACAACCAGGGTGATGTCGTATTCGGTATTATCTATGGTAAAGGTAGGCCTATTCTATGTTGGTAGAGGTTGGAGCCTCAGGTGCATCCCTCTAGAGATGTACTATCAGAAGGTTGTCCATTACCTTGTCATTAATTGGAATCCATTCTCTAATACGAGCCTTTACGGTTTTAGTTGTAAACAAATTATGCTGTCAAATTTAACAAATGTAACAATTCCAGCTATGATTAATATGTTATTTGAAAGGATTTTCAAAGAATATCATTAAAGATAATATCCCTGATTTTGCGTACCAAATGTTTTGGTTATCATAAGGTAAAAACCCGTTCTGTGCTTATGTGCGGCGTGTTCTTATGAGATACCCTTTGTTTTCCAATACCCGTATTTTTGAGTTTTTCACACCAGTCCCATGACTGACCTAGAGTTTATTTTCTTTTCCCTTAAGCTCTGGGTGCCCTATTTTTTCAGACAGCCAAGTAGTTAGGTTTTACTTAGAATATTGTAATGGAGCTTGGAGTCTGAAGCTGAAGATGTTCTTGTAGATAGTTCTCCATTTTCGCTGCATTAGTTTACTGATTATATTCAGCATTTATAAGGACAGAGATTTATAACTATCCATGCTGATTTATAAGATAGACTCTGATAAATGTATTTAAGATTTCTACAGTAATGATATATATATATATATATATATATTGAAATAATATTTGTTATTCCATCCATGTAAGATTCTTTTCTATCTTTATTTTCTTTTACCTTATGATAATCTGCCTCTCCGTCACTTGGATTTGCGGCACGTCAATATCGAGGATGTATTAGTGTCAATTTCCAAGGGTCGAGGAGGTGGTCGTCACAAGGCCTAAGTGGTGACCGAAAGTTTAATAAAAATGACATTAAGAAGAAGTAAAGACATAAGGCCCTGATAGCATGATAACTTTGACATTAAATAGTAATAAGGATAAGGCCTGAGTGGCAAAACTAAATGAATTGACTATAAATCATAGTAATGAAGTGGTAACAAGTGTAGGGAACACTATGCTGTGTTATGTTAGATTGACATTATGTTTTGTTGTGAATATGATTCATGTTATGTTGAATAGATATTAATGAATAGTGTGGAGAAACCTCATTCCATGCTTTAGCGGCTTGGTCTCACTATATATTATGATAAGGGTAACCATTACTCACATTAGGCTTTATGTCGAATCCATGCTTTTATTAATGTTTTCCAATAAACTCAAAGGTATACGTTTGAGAAGGTTGAGTTTATGGATATAGGTAGGTTGCTTTTTGAAGACAAAAAATCCAAAGATGAAACAGAAGGCTTAGCTAATAATAAAAGTTGTTTTTGTATTCCGGTGTATAAGTGTTCAGGTCAGCATCTTCATATGTTGGACACGACACTATTGTCTATGTTCAATTTATATTTTACCTCTTCATGGGCTAGATTTGGGAATTTAAATATGTAAAGACAATTATGTGTATTAGAATTTATTTAATTGCTTTGTTTTCTTAAAACTATTTGAAAAAAATTAATTGACCCCATTCTGTTGTCGAAAGACAATTCCAAGGTGAGTGCAACACAATGGGGATCCATCTTTGGATTTCAAAATAGGGGATGTTGCAGTTTTGCATCGGAGGTTAGGTTAGCGGACATTTATGTAAAATAGAGCTAGAAGTAACTAAGTACTAAGTAGAAAACCACCTTGGGGAGGGTATATGCTATTACACACATGCACGCACAAGCATGCATGCACGCATACACACACAACGTACTTGCACTTTTCTATATAGATATATGTAGATGGATATATCTAACCTTCTATGTTTGTTTCACTTTCTTTCTTTATGTTTCCTCTAAAGATTTTCTTAACATAAAAGTAAGAATTGAAATAAGAAGTGGAAGGTGTTGATGATATTTTTCGTTCTTGTAGCACAAACTTAGATACGAAGTAATTACGGTGCTTAATGCTTCCGTAATTAAGAATTAGAATGTTTAAGTAGTATTAAAATTTCCTTTAAAAGAAGTAATTATGTCACTTGAGCTTACACGATTAAGTAAGTACACTTTAACAATTTGTTAAATTGTCAACTTCAATTTATCCATCAATCTAATCAAATTCAAATGGAATTTAGTAAAGAAGAAAAAAAAGCTAGGAAATAAATGCTAAAAAAAGTAAAGGACACAAAGATTTAGTAGTTCGAATGTTAATGAATCCTACATCCATGGGTCAATTCTTTTTTTCTTTTTTTCTTTCTTAGTACATTTTTTGGATTTTAATGACAAAGAGTACTATCTTTAAAGTAAAAATTTAGAGAAATAAAGTTTAATTTTTTTGTACTATAGTATCTTCCCTTTTATAGTAGATGTCTCATGGATTGTTGATAGCATTACTTTGCTTTCCCCCTTTTCCATTAGATTTTTCCATGTACCACTCATCCATGAGCATGACTGATTACACACGGATTGTTGATGTGGATATATGTGAGATTATTATCTTTAAGCAAGAATTTTGAATTTAGCTTTAGGCGAGAACTTTGGATTTGACTTTAGACGGGGGCCTTGAATTTGGCTTTAGGTAGGGACTTTGAATTTGGCTTGCAGAGTCTATGATTGGATTTGAGTATTGCCTTGCGCCTGCTTTCTTTAATTGTCCCAGCACTGTCCGAATGTAGCTGCAAAGTTAAAGTGGGATGTAGTGATGCTCGACTTGGCTGTAGTGGCAAGCTTTTTTGTTCCCACAACAACTTTTCGGCATAGCTTTGTCTTTATGATGTTTGTCTAATAGTGCCAAGGAGTTCGCGAAGTTTGCCTAAAATTCGACGACTCAATTTTATCTTTATAAAGGTAGTGCAGTTTTGCCTAAAAGTTTTTGGTGGTGTATTTTTGTCTTTATAAAGGCGGTGCAATTTTGTCTTTATAAAGGCAGTGCATCTTTGTCTAAAAGTTTTTGGCAATGTATTTTTGTCTTTGATGTGGTGGTACAATTTTGGTTAAGCGCATTTGCATAGTCATGTTTAAGTATGATGATTCTCTTTATAAAGAGGGGCTGCTTGGCTCTGCTGGTATGTCTTGGGTCGTGCTAATATTTTACTAATACCATGTCATTTGTTTTGCATGGAAACATTGTTCTTTGTTGCATTTTCTCCTTGCGTATAAATTTGCGGGTTGTGAGGTTCTATGTAGGATTTTTTGTTGTGCATTAGGCATTGAATTATTGGGTGTATGTAGTTTTTATTAGGTTCATAAGCAGCCCATGTAACTTCCTTGGTGCTTTGGTTGTGGGCTAATAATTTCTAAAGTTGCTAATTAGACTTCATAGGCCATTTGAGCTCCGATACCATTGAAGAAACATGGCTGGTTTGCAGCAAGTGAAATAAGTGGATTCCAAAAAATTCTGGCATGTTTAGATCATAGTGGACCTATGAAGCCTAAAGGGTTCATTGGATCCAATCTGGTTATTTTAATAAAATCATATTTTATTAACATTATCTTAATCCTATTAATTAATTCTAAATTAATTAAGTGTGTAAAATCGTCACTTCGAGATTTCCCAATTGACTTAGTTATTATTAGCCAACAGAAAAAACCTCTTGGATAAGTCATTCGATGGTTATCCAATAACTATTAGTATGTAACCCCCTGTGCCCCCAACAGTCATGACTAATATACTGCCCAACATTTAAAGAGCGTTACGTACTCTAGTCTCAACGTATGCATCAATATCCTTTCTTGAAACATCTTGACTAGGAAAATTTAAAATAAAATATTGTTATATATCGTGATTAATTACGCACGATTGCAACTATTTGAAACTACAATCACATAACATTTCATTAAGGATTTTCTTACTTATATACTTCAAATTAATTACTTGATTAATTATATCACTATATAAGAAAGTATATAATAGAAATCAATCCTTTATTATGAAGAAGATCGGCTACAGAGTTAGATATATGTAACAAATTATAACAAGAGATTTAGTACTAGTCTAAATACAATTGTAAAACAAGAAATAAATCCCTAAATTAATGTTTCCTCTTCTATTTTAATTAGCAAAATTTGTTTTAGAATAATTTAAACATAAAAAATTTAAGTCAATGATTAATTAATGTAATTATTTCAAAGTTTTATTCATATAGCAATATATATACATATATACATACAAATCTAAATCTTCTAGTATGAAAACTGACTTACTAACAAGATTATTCCAAATTAATTTTTTTTAATAGCAATAATAAAATCAGACGACATATGCATATACAAATTCATGATAGGAAGGTTTAGATCTAGGTTGTACAAACTAGATAAATAAGCATACATAATAGAGATAAATAAAATTATTATTGCTCACAACAAGTAAATAACAGAGAACATAGCAAAGTTTGTTTTATAAATCAACATGATAAGAATATATTGTTGATTCAAAAGGGGGCATTGGGATATTCAAGTCAAAATCCAAATTCACACATATGAACAAAAGGGGGAGATAGAGGATTAAAGGGATGTAAACAAATTAATATATATATATATATATATAATTACCTTAGGATTAAGCTAAGAGAAACACCTCGAATGATAGAACAAATCCTAGATTCGATAGATCGATCTCTAGATCCATTGCAATCAAGAGATAACCACATATTTCTATTTAATTTTGTATGATTAAATTTTCGAATTTTGAAGCTCTAGACACCATGGAAATTTGGCCCTAATGTTTCTGTAGAGAGAGGAAAGAAAAATGACAGAGCAAGATCTAATTAAAGGAGGAAATAAATATGTAATGAATATATGGTCTTTTTCTCTCCTTTAATCAAGATTGCCCCTCATTTAAAATAAAAAACCCTTCCCCTTCTTTGCGTCATAGCCGACCATCATTTTGAGGTTTGGGCCGAAAAAGAATTCAAAATTCTAATTATCATTATCTCCATTAAAATCTAATTTAAATTTCCTATCTATATCATATACCGATACGTGCATTTATAACCTTTTATACACACACATTATTAAGTACCGATGGAAATCAAACAAATCAAATAAGAAATATTTATCAAATATATTTCACAAATATTAACCAGTTTAATTTATTTAAAGCCCATTTAAGTATTTGTCTTATTTAAATTGAATTTAAACATTCTACCGATATCGTATATCGATACGCATGTTTATAACTTTTATATACGCACTTTACTAAATATTAATGTCATCCAATAAATTGAACAAAACTTTTAATTAATATTTCATAAATATTAATTAACTTAATTAATTTTCAATAATTAAAAATTAACTAAATCATGTGGTTGATTCAGAATATTCATCATTTTGGTTGTGACTCAAATGTGTAAATTCAGTCAGCTATTAATATTGAACAATTCAAATATTAACGTTCACATACCACCTCAACTCATTGTAATGACCCTAAAATAAAATAAAATGATATATATATTTATATTAGAAAATTCTGAGATATATATATATATATAAGTATATATATTGCATTTAAAACAGAAAAGAATTTGGCAATAAATAAAATTGCATGGGAGCTTCTGTTTGATAAAATGCAAGGAATTAAGGTAATTAAGAAAGGAATTGGAACTCAAAAATAAGCTTTATGTCCAAAGAATTATGTAAATATATACAAATGGGGTGTTTTCTGTTTTATATAAAGGTAGAATAAAAATTAAATTAATAAAAAGGTTTATAAGTCTTATAGTTGTGCTAAAAATAATTAGCATAATATATGTGATTTTTATTTAAATATAGGAGTTATTGATCTGACAAAGAGGCAGAAATATACATATGTATACATACAAAATCAAATAAAAATTTCCATATCTTATTTATTTCAAGCAAATAATATGAGTGAATGATTTTAATAAGGTATGTTAGTATGCATGATTGAATGGAGGTAATAGATAGGTAGAAAATACAAAGGAGATTTTCAGATTCCATAAACTTATAAAAAGAAATGAATAAAGGATCACATGCATATGGCATGAACAAAATAGAAACATGAAAATAGCATGCAGTGTTTAAAATGTTCAACTCTCGAAATAACCAATTAAAGTAACCTGATGTGTGCATTTCCCATTTAGGACCACACAGGAATGAGATGTATGCATGAACAGCTAAGGGTATTAGGAGAATTACCCATTTCCTTAAACCCTAGAATGGATTTATAAATAACTGCACATAGCCAAAACCATCACTCTCTCGGGATCAAAAACAAAATAAAATAAACAAGGAAGAAACACTAGCTTGAGGCTTTGGGGGATTTGCTGTTCTAAGAAATTAAGGCAGTAAAAGGAAAAACATTATGTGAGTATTTATCCTTGGTATGCAATGGCATTAAGTCCTATTGCAGGCAGCCTAGAATATTATGAGACATTTAAATCTCTGAATTAATTTTGTTATGGGTGATATGGATGTTTGTTTGTGCATTTTTTTGTTTGTTTGGAGTATTAATCTGTAAGTGGGCTTTTGGTGTTAACATGATTGGAGCATTCTTGTTCTATCTTAGTATCATTAAACATGGATATAGATTAAACAGGGGAACATGGGGTTGAATCAGAAAAATATACAAGCAGTTATATCTTTCTGAAATATGAATGAAAGAAAAACTAAATTGGTCACTTGGGAGTTAGTCAATGATTTGCTTACTTCAGGTGGAAGCAAGTATATGCATGGTGCAACTGCACCCTGAGGCCTTTGTGTGTTGGAATAATTTAAACAACCTGGGAGTTTCCTTCACAATGCATACATAGTATTCATTTGACAAGGAGTTAAAGACCATAAAATAAATGGGGACAGGGGTTTAAAAATCTGGGTTATAAATATCCAGATATGGTGTTAATTTAATCAAGTTAAACTTGTTCATTGATTAGTTGCTGGGTGAAAATTTGGAGTATAAAACCTGGGTTTATTTATCTAGATTTGGGGAGAATAAATCAAGAATTATACATATGTTTATCTTTACTGTTTGCTGTGTATTTGTTTGAATAGATGAATGTGTTTTTTTTTTGTATTACCTTGTATGAACCAAAACATGCTAAGTATAAACATCTGTTAAACTAGGAAGGCACTGCAAGATTATGTTTTAAAATTATGAATATGTATACAAAATTGATAAATGCTCATACCAGTGAAAACTGACCCTTTTGGTTGCCCTTGCAATCATCTGGGTGTCTCAAAAATTCTTTGGGGTAGCTAAATGATTTGTTTGCAGGAAATTGAAGTTGGCTTGATGAGTAGAGAAGGCATTGGCTGCTAGAATAAATAAGAGAGACTTGTTTTTAAAATTTGCAGATGCATTGTAATGAAATTACTAGACACATTTTTATTTTCTGTAATTGAAGTTACTTTTAGGAAACTTTTTAAGTATTTTGAGTTGAAGATATGTACTTAATCAAAACCTGTTATGAGTGATCATGGATGATGGTTAGTTAACTACAAATTTATTTTATGAATGTCTAATTTGGAGAAAATAAGGAGTTAGACATGTCATATGCATATGATATGGATATATATATTTGAACTCTGATTTTTATTGCTTATGTTTTGCCTTATGGAAATTAAAAAGCTAAGGGGATTGATTTTTAATGAACACTCAAGATTTTAGTAGAATATTCAAGTGAGATGAATTTGTGCATGGCAGGTAAGTGATACTTGCATATGCACGAATTCTGGAAATTTGTAAGTAATTGAGTATTTAAGTTTAACCTCTGAGAAAACTTGTCAACAATTTTAGACGTCTAAGATCAAATTAGACGTCTGTCATAAAAATTTAGACGTCTGAGATCGAATTTAGACGTCTGTCAACAAAAATTTAGATGTCTGAATTTAGTTCAAAATGTTTTCTACTCTCTGTTTAAAATTTAGACACTCTGAGACGTCTGTCATAAAAATTTAGACGTCTGAGATCAAATTTAGATGTCTGTCAACAAAAATTTAGATGTCTGAATTTAGTTCAAAATGTTTTCTACTCTCTGTTTAAAATTTAGACACTCTGAGACGTCTGTCATAAAAATTTAGACGTCTGAGATCTAATTTAGACGTCTGTCAACAACTATTTAGATGTCTGAATTTAGTTCAAAATGTTTTCTACTCTCTGTTTAAAATTTAGACACTCTGAGACGTCTGTCATAAAAATTTAGACGTCTGAGATCGAATCTAGACGTCTGTCATAAAAATTTAGACGTCTGAACTGCTGATTTTGCCTAATTTGCCTATTTTCGAGTAAATTTCCAAGGTTTATCGATTTTTGTCAATCCAACTTATTGTTATTAATTATTATCAACTTTGATAACTATCATGAGATCAAGTAAATACTATTTTAGAGTTAAATAGAATTATCTAGGCAAGATAAATATATATAAGTGTTAGAATTTGTCAAAGTGCACCTATGGCAGTAGAACAAGACTTAGAAAAGAAATAAGTGGCTATGTCAATAGCTTGTATGGTATTTTGATTTCTATTTGACTTAAATTCCCTCTGATAAAAAAATAATAATAATAATAAAGAAACAATTGTATATCATCAAATATACAATTGACTTAGTTTGTTTGTACACTGATATGATTATATTGGTAAAACCAGGGTCTTGGGAAAAATATTTGGAAATTATATAAATATTCAAATATAAAAGAATTGGGGTTTAGTGGTGAATGCCTCTTGTATAAAAAAAACTATGTGTTATAGAGTGAGGGTCACCACAGTTTGGTATCAGAGCCATGTTTTAAATAACATAGTAAATGTTGTTGTATGCATATGGATGTTTGAATGCATTGTTTGAATTGTTGGTGTTGAATGTTTTTGCTTTATGTCAAGAAATATATGTGTGTACATGTGACACATGCACAGTGTGCACAGAAATGAAAATGAACCAAGTAAAGACACCAAAAACTGATAGGGGTAAATAAACTAACATAACAATCATATTTATAGCATTATGGTAGGACCAAGGCATCACACAGGTGCAGGATCTTCACGTGAGCCACCTGTGATGAGCATGGAGGATTTTGTGAGAGCTTTAAGGGATGGAATGGCACCAAGGCAAGACAATCCTCATGAAGAACTCTCCAAACTGCTTAAGACATGTACCACTTTGGGAGGAAAGGATTTTGAAGGTACTGAAGGAGCTATAGGTGTTCAAACTTGGATAAGAACTATGGAGAGGGTCTTCACAGATATGCAAATCAATGACCAAAGAAAGAGACAGATAGCTTCAAGGAAATTGAAGGGGGTTGCACTGGATTGGTGGGAAGTTGTGACAGCAGGAAGACAAGAGGATACTATCACTTGGAATAATTTCAAAGACATGCTTGAGGCCAGATTTGTCCCAGCATCTGCCAAGGCTACACTGCTTGAAGACTTTATTAGATTAAGGCAAGGAAGCATGAGTGTGAATGAATACACTCAGAAGTTTGAAGCATTATCCAAGTATGGACTGGTATTAATAGGGAATGCAGAAGCAAAGAATGCAAGGTACATTCAAGGCTTGAACCCTAGTTTGTCAAGGGCAATGTTGCCATACAAGGACAAAACTTTTGATCAAGTAATTGATCTAACTCTCTCATTTGAGCAACATGACACTGCAAGAGAGAAATTCAGGAATATGAAGCTCAATAAGAAGAAGGGTGGCCAGAACAAAGTGCAACCTTATGACAAGAGAAATGTAAGTAAAGGAGTTAAGAAAGGGGAAGGAGCAATAGCACCTGAAAGCAAGAAATTCACTCATTGTTTTAATTGTGGAAAAGCTGGACATTATAGTAACCAATGCCCTGACCCTAAAATACCTAGAGGAGGCTGTTATAATTGTGGAAAGATGGGTCATCTCAAGAAGGATTGCCCAGAAACCAATAGGGGAACAGCAAGGGTAGGAGCTTTGGCAGCAAATAACATTGGGAATGTTGGGCAACTTGAAGGTATAATTTTTATTCATACCCAACCCATATCAGTAATATATGACACTGGTGCCTCACATTCACTAATATCTTTGGAAATTGTAAAGAAGTTAACACTTGCTTGTGTTTCTATTGATCAGCCCTTAATTGTACACAGTCCCATAGGGAGTCATTGCATGTTGGGGATGAAGTGCATGGGTCTGAAATTAATTATAGGGGGTTATGAATTTAATTCAGATCTATACACCTTAAATTATCCTGGTATTGGGATTATTTTGGGGGTAGATTGGTTAATGAGAAATAAAGCAATTTTAAATTTAGAAAACCTTACTATTTCTTTGGAAACTAATGAAGGCAAAAGAATTACCATCTTAAGTGAAATAGCAAAGAATGCATGTTTTAATAAAATTTGGAGTATTAATGAAGTTCAAAAGGAATTAAAAGTAGAGGAAATCCCAGTAGTAAATGGATATATAGATGTGTTTGGAGAAGTAAAGGGAGTTCCTCAAAACAGACCAGTTGAATTTAAAATAAAATTAATGCCAGGAACAAATCCAATCATTAAGAAGCCTTATAGAATGGGTCCAAAAGAGTTGGTAGAATTAAAACATCAACTAGAAGAATTAGAAGAGAAAGGATTCATAAGATCAAGTAGTTCCAGTTGGGGTTCCCCAGTGCTTTTTGTTAAGAAACATGATGGAACAATGAGGTTGTGTGTGGACTATAGGGATTTAAACAAGGTAACTATTAAAAATAAGTACCCACTGCCTAGAATAGATGATCTATTTGATCAATTGCATGGGGCTAGAATATTTTCAAGGCTAGACTTAGCCTCTGGATTTCATCAGATGAAAGTTGCAGAGGAAAGCATTGAGTACACAGCCTTTAATACAAGGTATGGCCTTTATGAATTTCTAGTAATGCCATTTGGCTTGACCAATGCTCCCTCCTATTTTGTAGACTTGATGAATAGAATTTTTAGAGACTTTTTGGATAAGTTTGTCTTGGTATTTATAGATGACATATTAATTTATTCAAAGTCAGAAAATGATCATGCTATGCACCTACATTTAGTATTATCCAGACTTAGAGAACATGAATTAAAAGCCAAGTATTCAAAGTGTGCAATTTGGCAACAAGAAGTAAAATTCTTAGGACACATAGTGTCACAGCAGGGAGTAAGTGTAGATCCAAGCAAGGTCATTGCAGTTCAATCATGGAGTAGACCCAAAACAGTGACTGAGGTGAGGTCATTCTTAGGTTTGGCAGGGTATTATAGGAGGTTCATCAAGGATTTTTCAAGAATAGTCGCACCAGTGACCAAACTAACCAAGAAGAACCAACCATATGTGTGGACTGAGCAGTGTGAACAAGCTTTTGAGAAATTGAAGCAAGCATTGGTGGAAGCTCCTGTCCTACAAATCCCAAAAGCAAATGAAGGAATGGTTGTATACACTGATGCTAGTGGATCTGGGTTAGGTGCAGTGCTTATGCAACATGGCAAGGTAGTGGCATATGCATCAAGACAGCTTAAACCTAATGAAACCAAATATGCAACTCATGATCTAGAATTAGCTGCAATAGTGTTTGCACTAAAACTATGGAGGCATTATTTGCTTGGGGCAAAATTTGAATTATTCACAGATCATCAAGCATTGAAATATTTATTTTCTCAAAAAGATTTAAATATGAGGCAAGCAAGGTGGTTGGAGTTTCTAGCTGCATATGATTTAGATATATTGTACACTCCTGGAAAAGCTAATAGAGTAGCAGATGCTTTGAGCAGAAATCATGTTAGATTAGCCAGTTTGATGATTGATAAGTTTAAAAATCTTGCAGTGCTTGGGGAGGCAGATATATACAGCAAGGATGCAGTGAATTTTAAAGAACATGGTGATATGGTGGAGTATGGTACACTGGGAATAATCACAGTGAAGTCTAATCTGGTGGAGAAAGTTGGTAGCATGCAAGATCAAGATCAAAGTCTAAAGGAGAAGAAAGAAATGTTATTAAATAACATTGAGTCAGAGAATTTTAAAATAGATTCCCAAGGTTATTTGAGGAAAAATGATAAGCTTTGTGTACCAAACATTGCAGAATTGAAGGAAGAAATCATGAATGAGCATCACAAGACCTGGTACACCATACACCCTGGTGGTACTAAAATGTATCATGATTTAAAAAGAGGCTACTGGTGGGCAGGAATGAAGCAAGCAGTGGCAAGATATGTGGCAACATGTTCCACATGTCAACAAATTAAAGCAGACCACCAAAAGCCCTCTGGCATGTTGCAACCTTTGGAGGTACCTCAGTGGAAGTGGGAAAGCATTTCCATGGATTTTGTGGATGGTTTGCCTAGAACTAAGAAAGGCAATGATAGTATATGGGTAATTGTTGATAGACTAACCAAATCAGCTCACTTTGTTCCTGTCAGGTCAGATAGAAATGCATCTAGACTTGCACAATTGTTCATTAAAGAAGTGGTGAGGCTACATGGCATACCCAAGACTATTGTAAGTGATAGAGACACTTTGTTCACCTCAATATTTTGGGAAAGTTTCCAAGAAGCAATGGGAACACAACTTTGTTTAAGCACTGCCTACCATCCTCAAAGTGATGGGCAAACAGAGATAGTGAATAAAATATTGGAAGATTTACTTAGAGCATGTGTGCTTGATTTTGGGGGTAATTGGGAGGATCATATCCACTTGGCAGAATTCACTTACAACAATAGCTATCAATCAACCATAGGAATGGCTCCCTTTGAAGCCTTGTATGGGAGACCTTGCATGTCTCCTGCCTGTTGGTTGGAAGCAGGAGAGGGTGTAATGTTGGGGCCAGACCATGTTAAAGAAACTTCCAACATGATTGAATTGATTAGGCATAGAATGAAGGCAGCACAATCAAGACAAAAGTCTTATGCAGATAGAAAAAGGAAGCCAATGGAGTTTGAAGTAGGAGAGCATGTTTTTCTGAAAGTATCACCAATGAAGAAAGTGTTCAGGTTTGGAAAATCTGGTAAACTATCACCAAGATTTGTAGGACCATATGAAATTATGCAGAGAATTGGTGCTATGGCCTACAGACTTAAGTTACCTGAGGAGTTGAGTGGTGTGCATCATGTATTTCATGTTTCTCAATTGAGAAAATGGGTGCATGATGAAGGAGCAATTCTGGAGTCACCTACTCAAGTTCAAGTCCAGAAGAATTTGGTTTATACGAATGAACCAGTAGGGATAGTTGCCAAGGAAGAGAAAAAGTTGAGGAACAAGGTGATCAAACTGGTGAAAATCCAATGGAGCTTGGACACTAATGATTGTACATGGGAGGTTGAAGACAAAATGAGGGCTAAATACCCCAATTTGTTTACTGGTGGAGAGGTATGTTTAAGCAGCCTAAGATAATTTTTCTAAATGTATTTATATATTGTTTGTTTCCATAAAATATGAGTATGGGGTTATGGAGTTAGAACAGGCTATGGATTAGTGCTTTTAATTGGAGAAAATAGGTAAAATTATGGGGACATAATTCCTTTAAGGGGGAGGGTATGTAATGACCCTAAAATAAAATAAAATAAAATGATATATATTTATATTAGAAAATTCTGAGAGATATATATATATATATATATATAAGTATATATATTGCATTTAAAACAGAAAAGAATTTGGCAATAAATAAAATTGCATGGGAGCTTCTGTTTGATAAAATGCAAGGAATTAAGGTAATTAAGAAAGGAATTGGAACTCAAAAATAAGTATAGCTTTATGTCCAAAGAATTATGTAAATATATACAAATGGGGTGTTTTCTGTTTTATATAAAGGTAGAATAAAAATTAAATTAATAAAAAGGTTTATAAGTCTTATAGTTGTGCTAAAAATAATTAGCATAATATATGTGATTTTTATTTAAATATAGAAGGAGTTACTGATCTGACAAAGAGGCAGAAATATACATATGTATACATACAAAATCAAATAAAAATTTCCATATCTTATTTATTTCAAGCAAATAATATGAGTGAATGATTTTAATAAGGTATGTTAGTATGCATGATTGAATGGAGGTAATAGATAGGTAGAAAATACAAAGGAGATTTTCAGATTCCTTAAACTTATAAAAAGAAATGAATAAAGGATCACATGCATATGGCATGAACAAAATAGAAACATGAAAATAGCATGCAGTGTTTAAAATGTTCAACTCCCGAAATAACCAATTAAAGTAACCTGATGTGTGCATTTCCCATTTAGGACCACACAGGAATGAGATGTATGCATGAACAGCTAAGGGTATTAGGAGAATTACCCATTTTCTTAAACCCTAGAATGGATTTATAAATAACTGCACATAGCCAAAACCATCACTCTCTCGGGATCAAAAACAAAATAAAATAAACAAGGAAGAAACACTAGCTTGAGGCTTTGGGGGATTTGCTTTTCTAAGAAATTAAGGCAGTAAAAGGAAAAACATTATGTGAGTATTTATCCTTGGTATGCAATGGCATTAAGTCCTATTGCAGGCAGCCTAGAATATTATGAGACATTTAAATCTCTGAATTAATTTTGTTATGGGTGATATGGATGTTTGTTTGTGCATTTTTTTTGTTTGTTTGGAGTATTAATCTGTAAGTGGGCTTTTGGTGTTAACATGATTGGAGCATTCTTGTTCTATCTTAGTATCATTAAACATGGATATAGATTAAACAGGGGAACATGGGGTTGAATCAGAAAAATATACAAGCAGTTATATCTTTCTGAAATATGAATGAAAGAAAAACTAAATTGGTCACTTGGGAGTTAGTCAATGATTTGCTTACTTCAGGTGGAAGCAAGTATATGCATGGTGCAACTGCACCCTGAGGCCTTTGTGTGTTGGAATAATTTAAACAACCTGGGAGTTTCCTTCACAATGCATACATAGTATTCATTTGACAAGGAGTTAAAGACCATAAAATAAATGGGGACAGGGGTTTAAAAATCTGGGTTATAAATATCCAGATATGATGTTAATTTAATCAAGTTAAACTTGTTCATTGATTAGTTGCTGGGTGAAAATTTGGAGTATAAAACCTGGGTTTATTTATCTAGATTTGGGGAGAATAAATCAAGAATTATACATATGTTTATCTTTACTGTTTGCTGTGTATTTGTTTGAATAGATGAATGTGTTTTTTTTTGTATTACCTTGTATGAACCAAAACATGCTAAGTATAAACATCTGTTAAACTAGGAAGGCACTGCAAGATTATGTTTTAAAATTATGAATATGTATACAAAATTGATAAATGCTCATACCAGTGAAAACTGACCCTTTTGGTTGCCCTTGTAATCATCTGGGTGTCTCAAAAATTCTTTGGGGCAGCTAAATGATTTGTTTGCAGGAAATTGAAGTTGGCTTGATGAGTAGAGAAGGCATTGGCTGCTAGAATAAATAAGAGAGACTTGTTTTTAAAATTTGCAGATGCATTGTAATGAAATTACTAGACACATTTTTATTTTCTGTAATTGAAGTTACTTTTAGGAAACTTTTTAAGTATTTTGAGTTGAAGATATGTACTTAATCAAAACCTGTTATGAGTGATCATGGATGATGGTTGGTTAACTACAAATTTATTTTATGAATGTCTGATTTGGAGAAAATAAGGAGTTAGACATGTCATATGCATATGATATGGATATATATATATTTGAACTCTGATTTTTATTGCTTATGTTTTGCCTTATGGAAATTAAAAAGCTAAGGGGATTGATTTTTAATGAACACTCAAGATTTTAGTAGAATATTCAAGTGAGATGAATTTGTGCATGGCAGGTAAGTGATACTTGCATATGCACGAATTCTGGAAATTTGTAAGTAATTGAGTATTTAAGTTTAACCTCTGAGAAAACTTGTCAACAATTTTAGACGTCTAAGATCAAATTAGACGTCTGTCATAAAAATTTAGACGTCTAAGATCGAATTTAGACGTCTGTCAACAAAAATTTAGATGTTTGAATTTAGTTCAAAATGTTTTCTACTCTCCGTTTAAAATTTAGACACTCTGAGACGTCTGTCATAAAAATTTAGACGTCTGAGATCGAATTTAGACGTCTGTCAACAAAAATTTAGATGTCTGAATTTAGTTCAAAATGTTTTCTACTCTCTGTTTAAAATTTAGACACTCTGAGACGTCTGTCATAAAAATTTAGACGTCTGAGATCTAATTTAGACGTCTGTCAACAAAAATTTAGATGTCTGAATTTAGTTCAAAATGTTTTCTACTCTCTGTTTAAAATTTAGACACTCTGAGACGTCTGTCATAAAAATTTAGACGTCTGAGATCGAATCTAGACGTCTGTCATAAAAATTTAGACGTCTGAACTGCTGATTTTGCCTAATTTGCCTATTTTCGAGTAAATTTCCAAGGTTTATCGATTTTTGTCAATCCAACTTATTGTTATTAATTATTATCAACTTTGATAACTATCATGAGATCAAGTAAATACTATTTTAGAG
The DNA here is from genome assembly GCA_030737815.1 of Allium fistulosum. NCBI lineage: Eukaryota > Viridiplantae > Streptophyta > Magnoliopsida > Asparagales > Amaryllidaceae > Allium > Allium fistulosum. The sequence continues at coordinate 674,972,056 of CM060907.1, read as the reverse complement.
TTAAATAGAATTATCTAGGCAAGATAAATATATATAAGTGTTAGAATTTGTCAAAGTGCACCTATGGCAGTAGAACAAGACTTAGAAAAGAAATAAGTGGCTATGTCAATAGCTTGTATGGTATTTTGATTTCTATTTGACTTAAATTCCCTCTGATAAAAAAATATAATAATAATAAAGAAATAATTGTATATCATCAAATATACAATTGACTTAGTTTTTTTGTACACTGATATGATTATATTGGTAAAACCAGGGTCTTGGGAAAAATATTTGGAAATTATATAAATATTCAAATATAAAAGAATTGGGGTTTAGTGGTTAATGCCTCTTGTATAAAAAAAAACTATGTGTTATAGAGTGAGGGTCACCACACTCATTTTCGTTGAATTTATTGCTTACACATCCTTTGATAAAATCCAATTTTACTTATTATAAGCATTAGTGATAATTATTCACACCAATTCTCTCCATCGAAACTATATCACTTTTGAATTGTGGAATTTGGTAATGATCAAAATTTCAATATCGTCTGTATTCAACTCTACAGTTCAAACACAAAGTCTTTAGTTCAACAATAACGATTATTATTAACTAAACTACTCTGGCCATAGATTTTGATTGAGTTGACTTCGGTTGACTGTGATACTAACCCTATATAACTGAGGAGACGAATCCTTTCTTGAATAGTGTTTCACTTCTAATACTTCCACTCGGCCTAGCTATAGTCATTCGATGGACTCTTTGCCATGATTTGACTATAATCAAAGCGGAGCTTTCATATTGAAGACCGACGACATTCTCAAGTCAAGAGAGCTGTGTAAATTAGTCCCATCGATATTTTCGGTTTAACCTTAGTCAGATTAATCAACAGAAAACTATTGAGTGAATCATTCCATGGTTATCCAATAACTATCAGTACGTATTGGTGCCCCCAACAGTCATAAGTAATACATTATCTAATATTTGGAGAGCGTTACGTACTCTAGTCTCAATGGATATATCGATGTCCAGTCTCCATATACCTTGACTAGGAATATTCAAAATGGAGTGTTTTTTATATTGTGATAAAATACTCATGGTTATAGCTATTTATAACTACTTTCACAAACACATCATTTATGGACTTTCTGATATACACACACTCTTAAATTAACTAATTAATTATTTATAATATTTATAGCAAGTATATAACAGAAAGAAAACACCTTTTATTTTGAACAAGATTGCTTATCGAATTAGATTTATGTAACAAATTACATAATTGCCCCTAGGGATTACCCTAACTCTATCACCTAGATGTTATGTTTGACTAACAATCAACTTTATGTTCGATATGTGAACATAAGTGAGTACGACAGTGTGAAGTGAATTTAGTATAATTAGGGCAATGAGAGACCCTATACCTAGTGTAAGCAGGCTGTGTAAACCATTGGGCGAAAAATGTGAATGCGGAGTTGGGACGGTGTAAGTCAAGAGCGGGTAGAACACTATTATGTTTTAAGTGATACTAAACGAGCAAGTGATAAATACGAAATTTATGAGTTATAGTTTTTTATATAACTTGACATTAAGTTATTCTGCCTAAATGTAGAATATATAGGATTTGATTTGTGATGTAACCTAATGTTAAGGTAGTTTTCTTAAAGTAAGTGGTATGTGTGGTTATTGAAATTATATCGACCGTTATTTTTGAATTATTCACACTAGATAATATGTTTTATTTAAGTATTTTTCTATGAATTCTCATGATACTCTTCTTCAGCAGTAGACAATGGAGGACAGGTTTAGATAAATATGGTTTATAGTTGTGTGAGCAGGAGAGGCTCAACATGGTTGTTTTAATATTTCACTTCTGTTATTACCGGTCTATGTAAGTCGTGTTGTTGTAACAAATTGTGAAACTTGTGTTATTGTTAGGTGATTGGCATGTGAGTTCGAATTATGTTACTAATTTTAAAATTATTTTGATAAAGAGATATTTTGAAGTATTGTAAGTCACTTATGCGATGTGTTGTGACTATAGGGGTGACACATATGAATGCTTAGGAAAAAACGTGGGGTGTTACTGGAGTAAGGCCCGACTTGAAGTTGGGGAAATGAAATGTATTTGGGTGTAGGACATCAACTCTCAACCACTGCCTAAATGATGGGACGAATGAAGGATTGTGCAAGCTTAATTATTAAAAATAGCGCAAAGGGACTAGCATAGAGCATAGATACCACGTCACAGGGGAGGGTATCACAAAGCTGTATGATGCACTTGGACCTACGACCACGATAACTGATATAGTGGGTCTATATAATAAATAAAAATTCATAACTAATATTCAATTAACCTAACATAATATACTAACAGTACTTCAATAGTTCACATCATCAATTCACGATTTTAGTTACCACTATAACGATGAATGAAAACCAAAAAGTTGTATAAATATAGTTGTACGGAATCTAAAGTGGTACATATTCGATGTGCGTATCCATCTTGAAGTTCTTGTATATTCCGTAGATTGTCAATTGTTGTCTTTGGGTTTGAAGCGATGTGAATTAGACCAACTTCATCCTATATATGCATGTGAACTGTTCGATTATAACTTTGGTTGAACAAAACAACATTTTGAATGTTTCTCGGTTTAAAAATCAAAACATGTGTTGAAATCTATTAAATAATAGTAAAGCAGAAGAAATTCTAGCTCTCACATTAATTCTAGCATTTCTTTCAACTCTCCTTAACTTTCTCTAGATATTTATTAATATTTTATTTTAAAGACCTAATACAATTTATTATTTTTTAAATTGCTTATAATATTTTATTAATTTTACACTATCGTTTTACATTCGAAAACCTACGCTTCCTACTTTCCATTATTATTTTCAAAGTCCTTAATTTTCATGCACAATTTACATTTTAGTTTGTATGTTTAAATTAATTAAATAATTTAACTATAAACTGCATTATTTATTAATTTCTTTAATAAATAATACGGATAACAATGTCAACAAGTATATCACACTCATTGTAACAAAATGGTATAAATTAAATTTTCATTTAGATATAAAAAAATATGGATCACATAAAAGACTATAAGAACTTTAACGTATAATTATTTATTTTAATAAACTATCGTTTAAATGATAGAAGTTTAAAAATTACAAATCATCTCGGTAATTATAAAAATTTCATCTTGACTCCTTAATTCTCTTTGATTTTTTTGAATCCATATAAATTTTTATTTTATAGTTATCCAAAATATTGCGTTAATTTTTTCCATGATTTTATATTCATATATATATATATATCTATATTTTATAATTTCTACGGTCATTTATAAAGTTTTCATCAATTTTCTCTTATTATTTTACATTCAAATCCATGATTTAAATTAACCAAACACTATAAATCCATACTATGTAAATAAATTGAAGTAATTAATACTCATTAAGTTCTCTGATAATTTATAAACAAAATGATAATTTCAATTTATATATCATATTCATATTAACAAAATGGTAGATATTTTTCTCAAATATAAAAATATATGAACCACTTAACAAAAATTATATGCATAAACAATAATAAAAGTTTCATTTATGATTGATATATCAAGCATTGCATAACAAAATTTTATTTTAACAATATTTAAAGTATGAGTACCATGTTTTTACAAAATTAGCGTCTGCAATGCGTGTGATATATTCTATTACTTTATTATTACTGTTATCTTCCATAATTTTAGTAAATTAAAAAAAAAAGTTTTTCCTTTAAAAGTCTTATGTTTCATTGAAAATTCTTATCAATACAGGTTTTGCAATTTAACATCTAAATCTCATCATCATATGTGCGGGTGGGCATAAAAACACACACGATCGTGAATTTACTCAATATTACTTCAAAAGGGAAAATTTTACATCAATATTTTTCTTTGAAATTCATTATACAAATAAATACTTATAATTGTTTCACATATATAGGTATATCAGTCATATTTAACGTATAATTTCTTAATTTCAAAATATAAATTAAACTTATTTTGAAATTACATAAAATTTTGAAAATGACAATAATATACATATATCTTTATTTATTTACATTTTTTTAAACGTATAAATTAATAAAATAATATGTTTAACATGTAATTTCCTTAAACTTTAGAAATATTATTATAAAACTAATTTGAAACAAAATATATCATTTTAAATAGTTAGAATGTGAAAATAATGAATATACAATTATTTTTACTAGAAAATAATATTTTAATATATGTTAGGATGAAAACATAACATTTTAACATGCTAATATAATAAAATAATAATGATAATTTTTTTATAAATTCATTTATATTTATTTTAAATCAGTGAAATATTATACTTAATGTTATAAATTTCAAAATTATTTTATAATCCAAATACATTATTTTAGATATTTATGGTATAAAAAAATATAGGTACTTATAATCTATTCCGTTAATATATTAAATTAATCTCTATATATACGTTTATCTAAGTACTGATCTGTTAAATAATAGTAAAATAGAATATATTTTTCTCCTTAATTCTTTCTTTTTAAGATTTCTTCTTTATTCCCTCTATTGATTTTTCATGTAGCATCTCACGATTTCAGTAAGTCAAAAACAAAATAGTATTATCCTTGGTTATCTTTTGTTATATGTGTGTGTGTATTTATGTATGCATGTATGTGTACGTGTTACAATTTTATACTCTCATCTAAATCTAATCTAAATATTTCATATAATCTAAAATGTAACTTAATAAAAATTTAAAATATAAAGTATTTTGAAACTAACTTAGAACTAGACATTCCACTATGAATATTTAGAACCAGAAAATAATAGTATTTATAACTACTTAACGTATACATTATTTAAGTATAATATTTAAAATGTAAGTGACTTAATTTGAGAAATATTATTTTACAACAACAAAAATATTATGTTAACACAAAGATACGAAAATAGCAATATAAGTTTTCTATTAATTTATTTGTGTACCTATTTACTATACATATAAATTAATTAAATGCTATACTTAAGGTATAATTTATTTAAGTTTCAAAAACATTTTTCTAGAATCGTTTTAAATTCAGACATAGATATTTATAATCCAAAATAATAATAGATATAATTTTCGGTGATTTATTCTTATGTAACTTAAATTATTGACAGAATGATTTATTAAATATATTTTATTAAATAATAGTAAGGCGAAAGAAATTATATCTCACTTATGAATTTTGAGAATTAAAGTCTATTATTATTCGATTTTGTATTTTATATGAAGATCACTATTGTTTATAGTTTATTATTTTTACGATTATTGACAAGCCACTCCTTGATTCTGACCTATCATTTAGTTTTAGATATAAATTTCATCATTGTTTAGTTAACTTCAACTATTTTACATTCAAGTTTGTATTATTATTTTCTTTCTTAAATGATATTTAGTAATAATGAACATGCATAATAATGAAGGCTCTCTTTATTTTTATTTACCACTTTATATTGAAGTATAATTTACAAATTATTTAGAATGTTCTCTTCGATTCCATTCAATTAAGCTACATTTAAGTTTATATTGTTAATTTTCTCCCGAAATTGGTATTTTATTACACACTAACATATAGAAAATAATTGAAACACGTGACTTGCACAAATATATGTTTAACATTAGCATAACATGTACGTCAACTATTTAACTACGTGTATTCTTGAATTTATCTCTATGCTCTTTAACTCTCTCCAAGTTTAGATATTTTATTTTCAAAATCATATAATTTACCACTTACAATTAATTATTCTACTAATTTTCTTATACTATTTTACATTCAGATGCTTACTTTTTAAAAACTCTATAATAGTTCATAATTTTTTCTCAATTCTCTCCCAATATTTTACTTTAAAGCCCACACGTTTAAATTAACTTCATAATCCAAATTTTAAACTAATGGATAAACTTAGTCAACTAATATTTATTAGTTAATCCTAAAAAAATGAAAGTTTAAATATGTATATTACAGACGCATTAACAACTCGGTAAAAAGAATTCATTTAGATACAAATATATATAAATCACATAACGTAAATTATATCATTAATGATAATAACAAATTTATTGTATAACTTATTTGCTAAATGAATTTATCATACATTACAATGCAGAATTCTACTAACTTCAAACACCTAAAATTTGAATTCTTTACAATTACTTAGAAACCCTTCCCAATTTTCTCCTAACATTTTACAGTCAAGTCCATATGTCTAACTAATTATGTAAATCTTAAATTTAAACTATTTAAATATTTGATTAACTAATGTTTATTAATCCATCTAATAATTGCTAAAAATATGGTAAGTTGAATATATACAATATTCACATATATACGTGTGTATGTGTGAAATAATGAAATTATTTCTTCAATCAAATACATGATATTTTATCACATCAAATAAAACGTATACATAAATATAATAATTTTTTTAATTTCTAATTCGTTTATCTTAAAAAATTATTATATGATTTTATTTCTAACACCCTTGGAAGGATAAATTTATATTTTACACCATTAATATTTGAACGCATAGATTACACTGACAAAAATTAGATTATATAAACATTCTCACTTTCAATATGTTATTAAAACATACCCAACTCATAATTCGCATAAAACATACCCAACTCATATTTTACATTCAAGTCTATATTATTCTGTAATTATCAAAGTTGTAAGCATAGTCCTCCTACAATAATATGAAATCTATGGTTAACTACACAGGTAAAATTGTTTAAAAATGAAAACTAAATAATGGATAAAAGCTCGCATTTAGATAAGCTGGCCACAAGATGCTTTTTTAGCAACAAATACGTCCAGAGCTCTTCTCATTTTTTCAAATTTTTACATTAACTTCTTATATTTAATTAATAACATTGACCATTAATTCAAATTATTTAAATAAATTAAATTATTTTAATATTCATTAATCCATTTATAAATCCTTAATAAAAATAAGAGTTGAATGTATACACAACAATCATGTTATCAAAAATGGTAAAGTTATTTATTCACGTATATATAAATATAATATTAAATAACATAAATTATTTACATTTACAATATTAACAATTTTATTTTATAATTTTTTTTTCAGTAGGACATTAGTTGCTCCAAAGATATGTAGTTAGCGATGATTGAACCCTCGATGTTACATTTGAGCAGTGCATGTCAGTTTAGGTTGTGATTAATATGTCGCAGTAAATTTATCATATATTGTATAATAACATTATATTTTAACAATAATTAAAATATAAATACTAATTTTTAATAACATTACCGGTATGCAACGTACGGTTGCACACTAGTGGGATGAATGAGAGAAAAACTGAGTTTAAATGGGCGAATGCTCTAAAAGTTTATTTAGTAAGTGTTTGAGCGTCTTATTGAACACGCGTCTAATAAACAAGTGCTTACTAAACATACGCAGAGTCTCCGGTTATTAAATATAAGTGGTCTTTTGAGTAGACAGATACTTAGTTAATAAATAAGGCTCGACAAGTATTAAATATAAGTGGCCTTTGAGTAGACAGATGCTTATTTAATAAAGGCTCAACAAGAAAATACTTTATTAAATAAATGTTCCGTTTGTTGGACAGCTTTGTCCACTTCATCCGTAAGGCCCAAGGTGTTCAATGTTATGGGTCATATGAGTTTGGCGATGCTCTTATACCTACTTTCATTTTTAATGTGAAAATTTCTTAATTGGTAGTTCAGGTTGAATTGAAAATTTTATTGAACCAAAAGGTTCGACATAATTTAATTTATTGTTCAGTCGCGATGAGTATAGTTTGTATCTGCAAAACTTTTATTCTGAAATTCATTAATAAGAAAGAAAAATGGAAGACGATATATCTACATCCATATATTTGTTCAGGCTCTGTTCGTAATAGCATGTTTTATTCTTCAAAATATATATAATACAGCGGGGAGGATCGGATTAGGCCTGGCAATGGTACAGATTTCACTCCGAACCCGTCCTATTATGCGGGTATGGGTTTTGCCTTTTACTACCCAAGCCCGACTCAGACCCGATCCGGATCGGGTACGGTTTTACCAAAATCCGGTCCGGTTAGGGTCCGATCCGACTATTAGTTTTTCGTCATATTAAAACATGAATGCGTATGTTATTTATTTAACATTTTGTTTGTTTACATGTAAATTTTTTTTCATGCTTTTGTTATAAGCTTGACTACATCACCGTCCAATTTATATGTTAATATTGTTTGTATACAAATTTATCAAAGTTGCAGTTTTAAAATATGGTTTTAACATAAATATTCTAAATTAGGTATATAGTTATTACCTAGCGGGCTTAAAAAGCCCGAAGGGTCGGACTCGGATATTCGGTTGAAATACCCTTCGGGTTCGGACCGGACTCGAATTTTAATTATTGTAATTGGACTCGGATCCGGATTTTATAATACCCGGACCGAACCCTGCCCATTGACAGCCTAGATCGGATGAGTAGTCCCTCCTTATCTAGTAACTTACGTCGCAAGATGCATTGTGCATCTTCGCCAGCGTTTACGTAAGCCGATGCGTACTACTATAGACAGCCAGCCTGTATTTAGTTGCGAATACGACTTCCATCTCTTTCTAATAAAACAAATAAAGTCCAATCAAACAAATAAATTGTGATTCTTGTCAATATCTTTAGATATTTCTGGTCGACGCTTGATTAAACCATGCGTTTTGACTTAAACAGCCAGTTTGTTACACATTAGCGTCCGTATTCAATTTATTTGTTGTTTTCTATTTCTTTTATGTTAAACAATAGTAAAGGGATTGAATCTAAAACGGTTGAATGGAATGATTTCATATCGTTAACGCTTTTTGATAATGGTCATTGACGTAAAACTTTCAAATTGACGCACAATATTTGTTAATTTGAATCAATGTTTTATCTTTTGCCTCACCGATAGTGCCATTATTAACTACACTCAACAGTGAATTTTTATGAGTGGAAAAAATAAACAAAAAAAACTAATGATGATAATAATAATAATAATAAAAAGAAGTGGAAATGTAGATCGCATCCTTAAAACGGAAGAATATTGCAAAGCGGGTCCCTGTGTAAGTTTCATTATAAAGCGGGTCCCTGACAACTATTCAGGAATACTTGCTGACAGTAAATATTGTTGCTGAAATGTCAGCAACAATTGAATATTATTGCTGATAATCATGCAATTGTTGCCGAATAATTATATATCAACTAAAATTTATATTAGTGCAACAATATGTGCAATTATTCTACATTGTTGCTGATATGTGCGCAGCTATTCCATAAAATAAGGTACTTTTGGCTTATTATTGCTGATTTGTATGCAACTTTTATGAATTATTGTTTTTTCCGCTGCAATTATTGGGAATAAGCCGTGTGTTCTATGCAATATTGATTATTTTTCAATTATACGCAATTTCATCAATTTTTCCTTGATTGTTGTGCAATAATGTGTTGTTTGAATAAATGTAAATAGTAAATTTGGAAGATTGAACTAAACAAAAAAAATTGCATGAAACAACGCAATTTTTTACTAAAGTTGCTGAAATATCGGCAATTTCAAGAAAAATTACAGAATTTCCTGAAGTGCGAATTTTGTTGTTTTTTGGGTTTTAATGAATTTTTTTGTGTTTTTCTTGCATTGATATGAAGATGATTATATGTTGAAATAAGTTTTAAAGTTTGACAATTTTTTACGATATTTTTTGTTGATTTTCAAAAAACAGGGACCTAATTTATAAAGTTTTAAGACATAGACTTTTCGTGTATTTTGAAATCTACTAGGGACCTGTACCAAAAGTACCTTAAAAAAACACCGCTCATTAACAGATTTTAGAAGTTGTTGGATATCCTTCTGAAAATGAAGAAGAATGATTGAATAGAATAAGTAATAGTTTTTGTTCGAGTTAATTACAAGAACTAACCATCGTTTCAATAGGCATAAATAAATTCAAAATTTGTTTATGCTCATTTTATGGATGCGTCATTGAACAAGCATAACACTTACACTCTCAAAAAATGCAGCTATTAACTAGTTTTCTAGCCAATCACAAAATGATACGAGTGCGTTGTGAAAAGCAAAGATTACTTGCTAGTCACTAGACTTAAAAATAAAGAAAATGATTAGTTAAATGCGCAGATGAAAGATAATTAATACAAGATATATAATGGTTCAACAAAAATGTCTACGTCTAGTGTGAAATTCTCTTAGTATATATTTCTCTCACAATTTTAGGGGATAACAAAAGAATAATAAGAAAAAAAGGACTGGAGGGGTGCGGGGGGTGGGGGGCAATCAAGACTAACAACGCTATATAATCTTAATGACTTATGTGGTCATTAAAGCGTTGAATTGTGCGTAGTGCTTAGGATTTTTTAATGTTTCAACCAGAGTTCAACGCCTTTGAAGTTGCAAAGCACAGGTATTTTAGTAGCTGAAGTGGATGATGGACGGTTGAGATCACGCTGTAAAGCTAGCGAGAAAAGTGCTTGACCGTTGATCTGAATGTAGAGGTGGATGATCAACAGCTGTAAAGTATATCAAAAGATGTGCGATGGATGGATGAGAATGAACTCATTGCCTTTTTGTACCAGGTGTGGGCTTACATTAAATGCGCATTTAATGTTAATGATAAGCCACATCAGTTCCACCATTCAAGTACGATGCTTCAAATGGATGGATTGACGGCTTTGTCGTTCACTTGAGTGCCATATGGCTAAGCAGGCTGATTGGCTGTCGGCAACATGGAAGAGGCTTAGAATCTTGTTGAGGATCATGTAGGGGATTAAAGTTGATGACCGGGAAAGAGGCGGCTAGTTGGAGGACTGATGCCGGTTGGAGTTAGATGTACTGAAGCCATGCTAGAGACGGGTCATGCTTGTGCTACTCATGCCCGATGTGCTGCTTGTTGAGGCGGAATTACATAAGAGTCGATCATCATCTAATGTGATGTCGGGCGATTTATGTTGACTTTTAGCTGCTGTTGGAAATTGTTTGATATCGGAGAGTCGGTCGTGACTAAGCTGGATTTGGTCTAGATCCTTTCTGAGTAACATAAGTGATCCTCTCAAGGAGAAGAACACTCATGTAATTTTATTCCACACTTAATAAGGTGCTGCCAACAAACCTGACAGATGGCGAAACCCCCCGTACAAAGAAGAAAACGGAAAACCCTACTTCGAAAAAAGAAAGAAAAAAAAATCGGTGGGAAGGACGCGCAGGGTTGAATCCTTGGGCCAACTTGAGGTAACCTATCATATAAGCTCAGCAACAACTCCATCACCTGCCCAGTCCAGCCGACTACTCTCAAACAATAATGTTAGTCTAGTGCATATATATATATATGCTTAAAATTTTTATGTATGTGTGTGCGTGCGCGTGTGTGTATGCGGGATAGGTAAAGCTAGAAAGATATACTTTGTAGACTTAGTTATCGAGTAAGTGTAGAGTGTTCAAGGAGGTATCCTTGTTAGAGGAATCAGCAGTGTTGGTATTTAAGACCATATTATGACTTCCATTGTTGTAACCAATTTTTAGCTTTAATACGTGAATATGAGTTTTTACTTTTTTTAAGATACTCGTGAAAGAGTACAATTTTGATCAATTTGTAGCGAAGATTTGCCAACCAGTTAACTTAACAACACAGTTGCATAAGTTAGGTTAACAGAAGGAGTGTTTGCATGGTTAAACATTTGTTGGTTCCTTTCAAATCAAAGGTACCAATTAGTGGTAGTGCGGATAATATCAAGTAAAATTCTATAGCATTTAGCATATTGAAATCTAAAGTCATCCCAATAGTAATCATAATTCAAACTAGTGTTGGTCATGTTAAAGTTGAAAGTACGAAGAGTATTTACAAGAATTGAATTTGTTTGGAGATAATGATAATATAAATGTGCAGTGTTTTCTAAGTTTAAATTACATTAAATGCATTTTTTGTCCAAACAAGAATATTTTTCCTTAGGAATTCAATTGTATTTAATTTTTGTGAAGAATTAACCACATATGTAATTTTGCTTTAGGCGGAGCATTTGCTTTCCAAATTAATCTGAACACTGTTTGCTTAGTCCCTGAGAAATTTAAGAATTTATAAATGGATGACGATGAATATATTTTGGTTTTTTCCCAACCCCGCATTTTAATGTCACTCTCGTTATCCAGGGAATATAACTCAAGCTTAGAATAAAGTGATTCAAATTGAGTTAAGGTAATGCCCTTAAGGATGCGGTTAAAAGTAAAAGCCCAAGGAAATTCTTGATAAGGTCTAACGAGCTTAGAAATTAAAGCATTTTTGAAGTTACAAATATCAAAGAGATCCTTAAATTCCACTCTTAAAGGGATAATAGAAATCCAACTCTCGTGCCAAAAGGATGTGTTGTTACCAGAGTGAACGACGTTGTTAATGCCCGGATTAATAATATTGGAGTTTTATAAAATGGATTTCCGAAAGTATGACATATTGCTGGTACTAGTGGAAATATGATGAATATTATAAGTTCTATTATAAATTATAGGTTGGATGCGTCTTGAACAATCCCTTTTTCTTTCTACAAAAGTCACTTGCATCTTTATTTTATTTCCAAGACTTTAGCCTTTCTTCATTTTGTTAACCTATAAAAAAATTATTTCGAGCATATATAAAGGAAAAAAGGTTCTCATTAACATCACCGATGATAATTTATCTACGTTATTTGTTATGCTTTTAGTTGCAGAAATGTTTTTTAAACATACGTAGCACCTTATCCTAACAAAATGTCGTTACCATGGGAAAATAATCACTAAAATGCAACTACTGGGCTATTATGCAACTACATGACACTACCCATAAACAACAGAAATTTCCCACCGTTACATTTAAATAATTGAATTGTTTTACCTTGTCGAAGTCATTTTTCCAAGAGCAACCTCTGATGTTAGATGCCTTGAAATCAAATAGCTGTTATTTCAATTGAGAATGAACTCTTCTGTATTGGGTTGTATATTAAATATCTTAAAATAAAAAAGAGCAAAATTCGATAAATTTTAAGAATAATAATTCAACACTTACGTCCATTAATTGCCCTAAACCAAATAGCCTTCCTCATTATATTTCCTTTTCTTTTCTTCCACTGATCATGAAGTATCAAGAAATAAATAATTGGTAACCAACAAAATAGAAGATCTTAAACCTAAAAATCACTAAAATAATTGGAATATACCAAATTAAAAATGTAAGTCAAATAAAAATATAAGTAATGTCATATACCAAATTGTAAGCGGGTGTAGCTGATAGGGAAAGAAATCATATAAATGAAGAAGATTTACCAAATCATTGAAATGAATCTCAAAAATTCGGAAAGATGGATGAAAATCACAATGCAAAATTACCTGAAAACCTAGCCAAAGGTAGAATAAATCTGTTTAACGTGAAATCAAATGCCAGAAGCATTCGAACAATTGGAGATCTACCAATCGACAATCTAGAAGTGGAGGGGAGATGAGATGCCATTAGCATCGAAAAGAAATATTGCATTTTTGTTTTTTTTAAACGTACAGATATGGGAGAAGAGGCACGATAAAAGAAGAGAAGGAAAAGAAAGGACGTAAATCTAAGCCGACATGATTCAGTGAGTATATATTGGGAAATGAAGATTTAGGGTTGGTAGGAGAAAAGAGGAATGGGAGAAGGATTAAATGATGGTCTTTCGTAAGAAGGGTAGAAAATATGGAAGGGACGAAAGAGAAAGAGGAGCCGTGACAGTTGAGTTGAGAAAGAGAAAGAATGATTTAGGGTTAACTCGGAGACGGTTCAGTTGCCAAATTTCAAGTGGGCCTGTGTGAGCTTGAAATTTAACTCACTAATAATAATATAGTATAGATTAGGTCTCTGTTTTTTCTAAATCAGAAAGTGCAAATCAGTTTGCGCTTTATAAAAGTTCAAAATCAGAAAGCAAAAACTAGCTTGCACTTTCTTGACGTTTTTCAAAGATTTTTTTTTTTAAAAAAAAATTCAAAATCAGAAAGCGCAAACTAGTTTGCGCTCTGATAGGAAGTGTAAGATAACTTGCGCTTATTAAAATTTTCAAAATTCTGAAAATTTCGAAAAAGATTTCAAAAACAGAAAAGTGCAAATTACCTTGCATTTTCTGTCAGATAAATGCAAAACAGCTTACGTTTTTTTATTTTAAAAAAATAAAGACCAAATTTACATATTCATTTTAAAGAGACTTTTCCTATAACAACATCAAAAACAGAGACCCGTGACTCTTGATATATATAAGCACAAATCTTGAAAAAATTTTAGATTGAAGGACAAATTTAAAAAAAAATTAGACTGAAGGACGATACTAATTTTAGCTACCACTTTTACAGTGTAAAACTAAATATAATGCTAGTTATAACTAGCATTTTGTATGGTGTAAAAACTAAATATAAGAATTATCATTCAACCTAATTTTTTCTCAAAGTTTGTCCAACAGTCTAAAAATGAAATTCGGTGTTGTTCAGCTTAATTTTTTTTAAAGTTTGTTTTTTTTCCTTATGAGGGAATTAGGCACAAGGACAAACTTCAGAAAAAATTTAGGCTGAAGGACACCAGGTTTCATTTTTTGATTGAAGTACAAACTTTGAAAGAAAATTAGACTGAAGGACAATGCTAGTTATAAGTAGCATTATATTCAGTTTTTACAGTATACAAAATGCTAGTTATAACTAGCATTATATTCAGTTTTACACTGTACAAAATGCTAGCTATATTTAGCATTGTCCTTCAGCCTAATTTTTTTCAAAGTTTGTCGTTCAACCTAAAAATGAAACTTTATGTCCTTCAACCTAAGCTTTTTTCAAAGTTTGTCTTTATGCATAATTTCCACTTTCCTTATTTCCTCTAATAATATATTGGAATCAATTTCGTCAATTTTTCTTTTCATCTTTTTCATAGCGTATACTAATTGTAATTTAATATAATCAAATATCGAAAATTAAATCAAATCATTTTTTTTGAAATTTACAATCTTCAGTGTAAATGTTTATACTACAAACTGAATATATTTTTCGAACAAAATAAAAATATGTAATAAAAAAAAATTGGATTTAAAATTGCAAATATACGCATGGAAGAATACAAATCTTAAAAACTGTAAAAAGAGTTGGCAAATTTCTACAATAATTTCGAATGTGTTCCGTGCGTTATGTATTTGATGGGGGAACAGAAATTGATTGAGTTCAGAAATAAGAACACCTTGCTAATTTCTTTATTTTTATGCAGTAGATATATATCCTTAATATTTTTCCCCTTTTGCTTCTGACAATTCTATTTTCGGGTGTTTATCTATTTATGTTCTTTTCTTCTTCTTCAAATTCGAAACAAATACCTTTACTAAATCAAGTTTAAGTCAAAATGATCAAATTTTCTTTATATAAAAATATAAATAAATTCATCAATAAAGCATAATAAAAATAAAACAAAATTTCCCACAACATGTCATCCAAAACTCATCTCACATATATTTTCATACAGAAAGGTCTACGGGATAAATAACACCTTACAAGAACAAACCCTCGATTTACATAACCAACGGTATTTCAAAGAAGAAACAAATACGTATGTCCATTGTATTCCCCTATACAAACAACAACCAGATACTCATGCGGATTAAGTCCAAATCAAAGATGATCCTAATGGAGAAAGCAAGGGCAAACTGAAAATACCCTTCCCATCCAAAAACGCCGTCCAACTAGACGGCGTTAACGGACGCTCCAACTCCGTCTCCTCCTCAACCCTGTCCTGCTTAACCGAATCCTCAGCCATCTCCTCTCTCCCTCTCTTTCCTAACTCCGTCACTGACGGCTGCGGCTCAGAACATCGGACCTCATTTGGAAAGTTCAAAATCGCCTTCCTCCCTCTCATATTAAAAGCCGCTACATCATAGGCTCTTGCGCCCTCGATTGCGGTTTGGAATGTTCCTAACCAAACCCGCGACCCGCGTTTGTTCGGGTCGCGGATCTCAGCCGCAAATTTACCCCAGGGTCGTTGTCTGACGCCGCGGTACTTCCGCCCTTTTTCTTCGTCGTGAATGATGTGTGAAATTGATGTGGATTCGAGTTTTGGGGGTGTGGGGGATGGTGGTGTTAGGGTTAATGGATTGGGATGATGTTTGTTGATTGGAGCAGTATTTTTGTTTGTTGTTTCGGATGTATGCGCGAGAAGAGCGTTCAAATCTAATGAGGTAGAGTCGTCTTGGTTAATTAGTTGGGAACATATACGGTCTAGAGCGGCCATATCGTCTTGTATTGTGGACATTGCTTGATTTGTATGTTGGGGAAGAAGATGAGGAAATAGAATTTGAATTATGGAGGGCAATAGCGTGAGGTTGCGTTTATATTAGGGAGACAAATGAAGAACGAAGTAAAGACGATATTATATTGCTAAGCATTCAGACAGCTCCAAGCTCCACCTCTTTAATCCCGTGGCTGAATTCGAATATATTTTTCCTATTTAATAGGCATTTCATTTTATGTACGTATGTAGCTTCATGTGTATATTAAATAGGCATTTGGATGTGCCTCTTAATCGACTTCTTCAAGCAAGGCAATGTCAACTTCTTCAGACGAGATGAGATCGACGGTCGTCGGCTCTACTTCAGATCTTTAGTCACGACAACCACTGTTTCAGGTGAAAACTGCCCTTCACTCTAAGCTTTGGACTTTGATTCATATATCCCTTTAATATTTGCTAGCTTAAAAAAGTTGAAATAATTTGACATATTTGTTCTTACCCAAGCACACTGAAGTTGTGATAGACATCCAAAAAAATAGTTAATGAAATAATATAATGAAATTTGTTAATAAAACTCGTTTTATATTGACATGTATTAATTTTATAAAAATAGCAAATGAATTTATTACAAAAATAATTAATGAAATTTATTTATTTTGATATTGTAGAGTTTTGAAAATGGCGAACGCCTCATTAGTAGTAAGACTATTGCATGTGCATCAAATATTTATGCTAACGATAATGTAGTTATAAATAACCCCGAAACACAGACTTTAGTTTGCCAAACACAAAAAATCTTTTTGCGGATGTAGACAAATCTATTCCTTCAAATATAAGAATTTTGAAATCCGATGTATGGAAGGAGCTATTAAAGCTACTTGTGAACATTGTTATGTATTATTTTAATGGAGCTACTTCAATGAGAACAATTCACTTGAGAAGCCATCCAAAACCTTATTTGAAAAATCCCGATCATGTAAGAATATCCGGACAACAACTATTGACTACCATAAGATCCAACAAACCAGCCAAATAATCGAGTTGAAATTTTGATCAAAATAGAAATCAAATGTGTTTTTTTTTGAGGAACTAAGCCATCATGCAATGGTTTAAATGAGTGATTTTCAAAAAAAATTATCATTTTAGATTTTATTGGGCCTACGAAGTCTAAATTAGTTTAGATCTGATCTAAATTAATTTTAAATAAAATCTTTATTTTATTTAATTGATTAATATAAAGATGTCGAGTGCTAATATATGTGATATATGATATGTATATATGTATCAAATACACATATACATGTACATGTATGTGCAACATATAATGTGTACATGGTTTAACATGCCCGCATATAAGCATTGAGATTTAAAACGCCACTGACACATTAGCCTCCTCATATATGTGTAAGCTATCTACTAATATATAGTAATGATATAATATAAAAATACTTATATATATGTATATGTATTTACATACATGTTAAACTAGTTATATATATATATGTATATATATGTGTGTGTGTAATTATGCGTGAATATAAATATAAATATAAATATAAACTATTTCAAAATTCAAAATTTAAAATATTTAAGGAAAATTCAATTTGAATCAAATCCAGATTTATAAATAATATTTAATTCAAAATTCAAATTCAAATATAAATATTTTTCATTTAATTAATAAGATTATATTCATATATATAACTATATGAAAAAATGTTTTTTATTCAAAATTACATAATACAAAAAATATATTTTACAGTCAATTTTTTTTAATGTTACGGCCAAAAGAAAATATATGTACACATGCACATTTTTTTTAATTATATAATGTATTCATATGTAAATCGACAACAAACAAATATATGAATTCGTGATATAATTCTAACCTATTCATATATAATAGCATAAATGATTACATATATAAATTGAATATTACCTTAACCGTAGCCTTCATGTAACACCTTGAATGTTGAATCGAAAGAACTCTCTGAATCTAATTCAATCCCTTCCAGAAATGTTAATTGCCGAAGAGATCACCACACCTTTAATTTAATTTGATTTAAATTGATTTTGGTTTGAAAATGGAGAAGGAAGATGGACAAGAACTTGTGACCAAGAGGGAGGAATGAGGCTAAAAAAAACAAAACAAAAATAAACCGACAAAGATGTTGGGTTTTATAAGAGAAGAAAAGAAGAGGAAAGAGGAGACCTAGATCTAGCCTTTACCTTTTCTTTCTCCACTAATTCAAACCCATATTTCCAAATATCACACTCCTTCTGCCCCCATCTTAGTCGGGCATCTAATGTAGGCTAATGGGCATACATGCCTTTCATAACCCAGTCGGTAATTGCACATTTTAAATTCAATGCAAATGTACATCGATATCGTATACCAATACGTACATATATTGTGAGAAATGCGAATTACGGATCTTAATGCTGGAATAACACTAGAGGGGGGGGGGTGAATAGTGTTTTATAGATTTTTTAAATCTTTTTGAATTTTATTCAATTTAAACATCAACAAATGCAATTCACAAACACAGATATAATCACAGAATCAGACACAAATGCAAATACTAAATAAAAGCAGTAAAGGAAAGAACACATCAGGATTTTATACTGGTTCGGAGTTACCCTACATCTAGTCCCGTACAATCGTACAGATTTCTTATCAAAATAATCTCCCAGATTACACCCTCGGTTTCAAGTCTACGAGTTACACCTTCCTGTATTCGAGTCCAAGGCAAACTCTCTTGATTTAACCAGGCTACAAGATCACCTAATTGATTTCCGGGGCTACAATCACGCCCAATTGATTTCAAGGCTCAACCGCACCTTTTACTCAACAGTTTGATTTACAAAAGATTCTATAACTCTGAATAGCACTGAGATCTTATGGAGAGGGTGGTAGAGAATCAAACAAGAGATAATCAAGTTTGATTCACTTGGTATTTCGGCAGAGTATAGTTTATGATTCTTTAGAATAAACGTGGAAGATGAAGATGAGAGAAAATAAATGAAATCTGGTAAAAATTCGTTTAGAACTTACTGGTATTTATAGTAGAGCAACAACCATATCTATTCGTGAAAGGATACGACGAATAGACACTTCTTTTGAAAATTGAAATTTGAAAATAACGGACATCATGTCGACATGGGGGGTTGAGGGATGTCGACATGCTCAAGGAAAAATTGATGTTTTGATTTTCTTATTAAAATTGGTTTCTATAATTTGTCAAAACAATTTCTAAACTTTGTAAATATATTTAAACATATAAAAGAGTTTAGAAAATAATTTTTAATATATATAATCTTAATCTATAAAGTGACTTAAAATCTTAGTATATAAATATTTTAAAGCTAAATACTTAAAACAAGAGATGGTTTAAAAACAAGGACAATTTTGAAATCAAAATATTAAAAATGATAAAAATAGTTTTGAGGCTAAAATATTTCAAACAAGAGAGATGTCTTTTTGAAAAGAAAGTTTTGAAAACATTTTTAAAAAACAAGAGATATATTTTTGAAAAACATTTTTATAAAATTAGTGGATATCAAAATAAGACCACTATATGTTCCACTAGATATTGTTGTGGGTTCCATCCCACTGGGGTTCCATCCCTTTAACAGTCTCGAAGTGGATTGCATTCCACGAATAAATTTCAAATAAAGATGTAAGTTCTTTCAAGAAGTTTTAACATAATTCTAGACTAACTACATTATCTTGTACTGTTTGAAATCTTGAACTCTTGATAACTTGATTTCTCGATACTCATGAGTCTTCAATCTTGATATCTTCGATCTTTAAATTCATCAGTCTTGTATCTCTATACTGTACAGTCTTCATTCTTGGTACCTGCATGTTTATATTCTACATATACATATATATATATCTAAACCATAATGTTAGTATTTATATTTTATAACAAGTCCTAAGGTTGTTGTCATCAAAACCATAATCTCAAGGACTAACAATCTCCCCCTTTTTGATGATGACAACCTATGTTTATAAAATATACTTCACCTTCACTATAACTTCCCCTAAAACTAATAACTCCCCCTTAATCTAAGCCTAACTACTCTATTTTATACTTCTCCCCCTTTGTCATCAACAAAAACTAATTCTAAACTTATATATAGCTCCCCCTTAATCTAATACTATCCAAACTAAATACTAATAAGGAAGTATAATAAGCGAAACAAAATTTTTATTATATACGATGTTATATTTTCATATATATATGGAACATAAACACACAAACATATTCAAGTACATAAGTTATAGAATAACACTACTAACGAGAGTTTTTGACAATTAGAGATTTGTGAATCGAACAATTTGGATAATGAAAACAAAAGTTTCCACGTTGTTCGACCAAATTCCCATCTTTGTCAAAACAGACTTCGCCTACGCAGACCACGTTGTCGTCTTCTTCCATATGTGCTTCTTCCTCTTCTTCTTCTTCCTTTTCTTCTTCTTGACAATAACCTTGTGCGACTAATCGAGCTTTATTTCTAACGACCTCACCTAGTTCATTCATTTATTTTTATAACCCCATTTAGTTCCTATTATAGTTTTATCCTCGGGTCTAGGAACAAGTTCCTAAACATCATTTCTGGTGAATTGATTCAGTTCTTCTTGCATGGCTAGAATCCATGAATCATAAGACGATTCTTCCTTTGGATTAGGTTCAATAGATGATATAAAAGCTACATTACTCATGTTATTTAGTTGATTTCTAGTTCTAACAACAGATTCAAATCTCCTAGTATATTTTCTATAGGATGATCTTTTAAAAGCTTAACCTTTTTATTTGAATGAATAAGATCTTTATTTGTTTCAATTGATTCATTATTTAGGGTAGCAAAATCTTCCTCATCATTAATTTGTTCAACATCTTTGAAATTTTCATCAAACGAAACATGCATTGTTTCTTCAATGGTGTTAGTTCTTAAATTGAAAACTCTATATGCTTTACTTCTATTAGAATATCCGATAAAGATTCCTTTGTCGGATTTAGGATCAAATTTATACAAATTGTCTTTTGTATTTAAAATAAAACATTTACTTCCAAAGATTCTAAAATAAGATACCTTTGGTTTCTTCTTGTAAAGAAGTTCATAAGGTGTTTTATCAGTTAACGGTCTAATTAATATTCTATTCAAAATGTAGCAAGCTGTAGCGACTGTTTCAGTCCAAAAATGTTTTGGTAAATTACTATCTGAAAGCATTGTTCTAGCACACTCTTGAATCGTCCTATTTTTACGTTCTACCACTCCGTTTTGTTGTGAAGTTCTTGGAAAAGAGAAATTATGAGTTATTCCTTATTGCAGAATCTCTCAAAATTTTCATTTTTAAATTCCCCACCGTGATCACTACGAACAGTTATAATTTTTAAAGAAAGTTGGTTTCGGAGTCTTTTTGTAATTTTTTTAAATGAATCAAAAGTATTACTTTTATGTTTCGTAAAAATTGTCCATGTAAACCTAGAATAATCATCTACAATTACAAAGACATATTTATTGTGATTTATTGATTGAATTTGAGATGGACTAAACAAATCTAGGTGAAGTAACTCAAGAGGTTTTGAAGTTGAAATCATATCTTTTAATTTGAAAGAACTCTTCCTAAGTTTTCCTAATTGACAAGCATCACATATACTATCTATTTTAAAATTCATTCTAGGGAGATCTCTTACTAGATTAAGTTTAGAAAGTCTAGATAAGAGTTTAAAATTCAAATGCCCAAATCTTTTATGCCAAATCCAAGGGTCACTTGTATTAGCCAAAAGACATAGATTATCATTTGAGATTTTCATACTAAGAATATAAATATTTTTCTTCCTAATTCCTTCAAATATAATATTTGAATTATTATCTTCGATGTGACACTTATCTTTTTCAAATTTAATTTTGTATCCTTTATTGCAAAGTTGACTAATGCTAAGCAGATTGTGTTTCAGATTCTTAACTAATAAAACATTAGAAATAGTAGGAGTTTTAGAGTTACCAACATTGCAGATGCCAATCACATATCCTTTTGAGTTGTCTCCAAAATTAACCAATCCTCCATCTTTATAGATAATATCATTCAGCATATCTGGATTACCAGTCATGTGTCTTGAACATCCACTATCAAGTATCCACTTATTCTTCTTGATTTGCACAATTTTTCCATTGAGTGTTGATTCTTCAAAGGCCATATAACATTTTTCTTTCTGCACAAAATACAAATTCGGTAGATAACTTGATTTTCTATAATAACTATATGCAGACTTATGAGACAATGATGATTTGAACAATTTTAAACTAGTGTTAACAAAATCCCCAAAAATAGCCATTTTAAAAACTTTTTCAAAACTCAGATTATGAAAACTTTGAAAACCAATGCTCTGATAACAAATGTGAGAAATGCAGATTACGGATCTTAAGGCTGGAATAACACTAGAGGGGGGGGGGTGAATAGTGTTTTATGGATTTTTTAAATCTTTTTGAATTTCATTCAATTTAAACACCAACAAATGCAATTCACAAACACATATATAATCACAGAATCAGACACAGATGCAAATACTAAATAAAAGCAGTAAAGGAAAGAACACACCGGGATTTTATACTGGTTCAGAGTTACCCTACATCTAGTCCCGTATAATCATACAGATTTCTTATCAAAATAATCTCCCAGATTACACCCTCGGTTTCAAGGCTACGAGGTACACCCTTTTGTATTCGAGTCTAGAGCAAACTCTTTTGATTTAACCAGGCTACAAGGGCTACAATCACACCCAATTGATTTCAAGGCTCAACCGCACCTTTTACTCAACAGTTTGATTTACAAAAGATTCTATAACTCTGAATAGTACTGAGATCTTATGGAGAGAATGGCAGAGAATCAAACAAAAGATAATCAAGTTTGATTCACTTGGTATTTCGGAAGAGTATAGTTTAGGATTCTTTAGAATAAATGTGGAAGATGAAGAGGAGAGAAAATAAATGAAATCTGGTAAAAATTCGTTTAGAACTTACTGGTATTTATAGTAGAGCAACAGCCATATCTATTCGTGAAAGGATACGACGAATAGACACTTCTTTTGAAAATTGAAATTTGAAAATAAAGGACACCATGTCGACATGGGGGGTTGAGGGATGTCGACATGCTCAAGGCAAAATTGATGTTTTGATTTTCTTATTAAAATTGGTTTCTATAATTTGTCAAAACAATTTCTAAACTTTGTAAATATATTTAAACATATAAAAGAGTTTAGAAAATAATTTTTAATATATATAATCTTTATCTATAAAGTGATTTAAAATCTGAGTATATAAATATTTTAAAGCTAAATATTTAAAACAAGAGATGGTTTAAAAACAAGGACAAGTTTGAAATCAAAATATTAAAAATGATAAAAATAGTTTTGAGGCTAAAATATTTCAAACAAGAGAGATGCCTTTTTGAAAAGAAAGTTTTGAAAACATTTTTAAAAAACAAAAAATATATTTTTGAAAATCATTTTTATAAAATTAGTGGATATCAACATAGGACCACTATATGTTCCACTAGATATTGTCGTGGGTTCCATCCCATTAGGGTTCCATCCCTTTAACAGGCTCGCATTGGATTCCATTCCACGAATAAATTTCGAATAAAGATTTAAGTGCTTTTAAGAAGTTTTAACATAATTCTAGACTAACTACATTATCTTGTACTGTTTGAAATCTTGAGCTCTTGATAACTTGATTTCTCGATACTCATGTGTCTTCAATATTGATACCTTCGATATTTAAATTCATCAGTCTTATATCTCTATACTGTACAGTCTTCATTCTTGGTACATGTATGTTTATATTCTGCATATACATATATATCTAAACCATAACGTTAGTATTTAAATTTTATAACAAGTCCTAAGGTTGTTGTCATCAAAACCATCATCTCAAGGACTAACATATATAACTTTTATATACGCACTATATTAAATACTAATTAAAATAAATTAAATAAAAGTTAATAATTTATATTTCACAAATATTAATTAATTTAATTAATTTATTACAATTATAATTTAATTAAATCATATGGTATTTGTAGTATTCAACATTGTGGTTGTGTAACGACCCGTATTTTTGCGGATCGAAAGATCGTAAAACCCTTGTTATTAGGTCGTTAGTGTGGTTAAGTCGTTTAGAGTTTAAGTCGTGTAGAAGTTAAGTCGTCTGGTAGTTAGGTCGGGTGAACGACCTAAGAGGTTGGAGCGACCTAAGGTAAATAAGTCGGCTGAGCGACTTAAGAGAGTCGGCGACTTAAGGGTTAGCGACTTAGGAGTTAACGGCTTAAGTTAGTAAGCAACTTAAGGAGGGTAGCGACTTAAGAATTAGCGGCAACGACCTAGTAGTTAGCGGCTTAAGGATTAGCAGCTTAGGGGAGTTAACGACCTAGGGGGTTAAGCGGGTTAACGACTTAAGGAATATGGGATAAGTCGTTGAAGTTTAGGTCGTAAGACCCTGTGTGTGTAGTTAGGTCATGTAAGGGCTTAAGCAGTTAAGTCGTTAGGTCGTATCTATGTTAGGTCGTAGACGACTTATGTTAAGTCGCGTAAGTTGCTAAGTCGTTAAGTCGCGTGTCTCTGTAGGTCGTGCACGTTTTAGACCGTGTACGTAGTTAGGTCGCGTAAGGGATTAAGGGTTAAGTCGTTAGGTCAACAATGCTGTTAAGTCGCTAAGTCGCGTGCATGTGTGTTAGGTCGTATATGTACTAAGTCGTTGAGTCGCGTGGGTACTTAAGTCGTCAGGTAGTGTCTGTGTTAGGCCGTGTATGCTTTAGGTCGCGCATAGGCTTGTGAGTGTTAGGTCGTTAGGTCGGCATCTTAGTTAAGTCGTAGGGTTTGCTAAGTCGTAAATCGTAGGTCGTGGGGTTTTCATAAGTCGTGGACGACTTAAGGGGGCGAACGACTTAAGGATTTCCAGCCTATAAATACACGTCCTTGCCTCACTTTTTGGGATCCGGATTTTGAAGCGACGAAGTCCTGCCATTTTGAGAGCTCGAGTTCAACACTTCTTCACTTCTTTTCTCCACTTTAATCTTGTGCTTCCTTCCATCCAAATCGAAGATCAAATCGAAGATCCAAGAGCTTAGATTGAAGATCTACATCCATCAAAGAGAGATTTCATCGTTTGAAGCGGAATTTTGGAGAATCGAGCTAGATCCTTCGCTGTCCAGATCTGAAGTGTGTTGCTTTTGAGGTGTTTAGGTGATTCGGTGAGTGGTGGTTATCTCTCACACGGATCCAAAGGAGTATATCGGATTGGTGGCTTGATTTTGTGTTGAAATAGTGATTTCCATGCATTTTCTTAAACTTAAGTATAGATCTATGGTTCATGATGATTTGACATCCATTTTACTACATGTTAACCTATGCAAGTTCATTCATCAAGTTGTAGAGATATTGCTCATGATTCATGCTTGTTAGATTTGGACTCTTTATTTACAAGATTGCCATTATTGTTATAATTGTTTATTAGATCATGTTTGAATGCTTGATTACTTGGATTAATGATTGACTTGATTGATTTTTATAAATTAGTTGATTGATGATTTGATTTGGACAAGTTGGTCGAAGATGATTCAAAAGCTAAGGGAAAGGCTCTTGAATAAGAAAAGCTGCTCGTGGCATATGACGTGGATGATAAAGCTCATATGGATAGATTTAATGATGATGTTGAGATGAGGCTTTGCTATGATGAGATGAAGCGAGGCATGATGTGAGATAGGATTGGTTTAATCCAGACGGGATCATTCCAAGCATGTTGATGACTCGATGAAATGGTTCGAGTTTGAGGATAATAGTTGGCTCGAGAGGCGCTTGGGCTAATATGAGAATAGTCGTCGAGGAGGATGACTAGAAGGCTGAGATTTCATCGTTGTTGAAGGTTCTAGCAGGCTCAAAGCAAGAGTACGCTGGGCAGATTCGATAGTCCTAAAAGACTACAGTTGGTAGTCGAGTACTCTGGGCAGATTCGATAGTCCTAGGCACGGGCTGCGACGACGTGCAGAGTTCTGTCTAGAACCGGGGTTACCATTAGCCCTTGACGGACGGCTGAAAGAATGTGCCGGTCATTCAATTAACGGTGGAATCGAAGCAATGATAACAGTGATAGCCAGAGTCATGGATGTTTGGTTGTATCGTCATTCAGTCTCAAGAGCGATGCTTTCTGGGTGCTTATCTGATCTTGGTTTAGGCCTTGGGGGTTTGTACTTGGAAAACATTGACCTTGACTCGAGTGATAATTGCTTTACTTTAAATGTTTGCTTTGCTATGTTTACTTCTGCTTAGTGTGTCTGGGGGCTATCACTGTAGAAAGAGGTGGAGTGAGAGGGTTGGATTCCTATTCCTTTTACCTTTATGCTCTTTTGGTATGTTGTTAGTTAATTTACCGCTCACTAAGACTGTTGTCTGACTCAAGCCTTTATGTTTAACTCTTATTGTCTTGGGCTGTTCATCCATTTTGGGGTGGGCAGACTAGGTAGCAGGTGATAGGTGCTGTTCTTAGTTTTCCGACGATGCTGATGACGAAGACGAGATGGAGGCTTGCATATTATTTTCTTATTATATATACTGGATGTTCCGCTGCTTGTATAATTCTCTGAGTGATATGTAGTGAGGCTTGATGTATTGACTATTCAGATGTTTGTATTCAACTATTATGAAGCTTAATTGATGAGATTCTATTTTGTGAAGCTTCACTATATATATTCTCTATTGTATTTTATCCATGCGCTGTGAGTAATACGATAGATTCTGCTGTTTTAACTTACCCCTGACGATCATCCATGACTGCCTGGCACACTTTACAGCGCACTATTTCCATGTTTAGTGCAGGAGTTATGGGCGGTTGTCACATTTGGTATCAGAGCCTTGGTTAATCGATTTTACCCAACGCTCGCTGACGTAACTACGTATGAGAGACGTAATTGTATTTTGATGGATGATTACTATATATAATATAGTAGCTTAGAAGGATTTGAATTCTTTATGCAGTTGTTTCTCAAGGTGTGTTGATCATTTTTTTATAGATATTAAGAATGAGTCGAAGAGGGAGACCAGCTGCTAGGGAAGGCCGTGCTGCTGAGGGGGCTGCTGATTATGCTGCTATGTTCGAGGCTATGATGACTTCGATCATGAGGAGGATGCCATCTCCGGGGCCAGCAGTTGATGTTGGAGTTCAAGTTCAAACTCCAAGACCGGTGGATTTTGCTAAGCTGTGTAAAGATTATACTGCTCTTGGAGGGAAGGTTTTCTTGGGAACAAAGTCAACCATTGAAGTACAGAGATGGATAGATGCTTGTAGAAGAATCTTTGGTGATTTGGGAATCGAGGATGCAACTAGAAGGAAGCTCGCATCAAGACAGCTTCAAGGAAGAGCTTCTGATTGGTGGAACTCAATCACCATTGATACTCCGGAGGAAGAAATTACTTGGGAGCAATTCCAAGCCAGATTTGAAGCTAAGTTCATTTCTACAGCTCAGAAATCTGTTCTGTTTAAGAAGTTTGTGGAGCTCAAGCAATGTGGGAGACCAGTTCTTGAGTATGTTTCTGAGTTTGAAGCTTTGTCCAAGTATGCCCGGTCGTATATTGAATCTCCTTATCAGAAAAACGAGAAGTTTGTGACAGGCTTGGACATTTATCTTGGGAAGCAGTTGGTGGATCATCCGGACGATCTATTTGAGAAGCTTGTGGAGAAAGCTCTCAGGCACGAGAATCCGTTTCTTAAAGAGGGATCTGTTGTTGCTGTAACCAAGGAAGAGTCTAAACCACAGCAGGGTGGAAACAAGAAGAGGAAGCAGCAGCAGCAGAAGGGTAAGGCTTGCCAGAAGAAGCCGAAAGGCGAAGTGACCTGCTACAATTGTCAGTAGAAGGGCCATTTCTCCAGAGATTGTAAGAATCCAAAGGTGTCGGTGAAGTGCCACAACTGTGACAAGCCGGGGCATGTCAAGAGGAATTGTCCAGAACCGCGAAAGGACAAGCAGATTGTGCAAGCTTATGCTTTGGGGGCTGTTCCATCATCTTCAAAAGCTCCTACCGCTGAAGAGAAAGGAAAGAGTGTGGTGGTTCAAGGTACTCTTTCCATATGTGGTGTTCCAGTTAGAGTGTTATTCGATACTGGAGCGTCGCATTCTTTTGTGTGTAATGAACTTGTAGGCCGGTTGGTTTAGAATCGGATATCGTTGATAGACCATTGGTTATGACTAATCCAGTTGGGGGTTCGTCCTGTCTGTGTATGCTATGTCATGGTCTGGTTGTATCGAGTCATGATTGCTCTTTTGTTTGTGATTGTTTTGTTCTGAACTTTGCGGGGTTCGGAATTATTTTGGGTATGGACTGGTTTAGGAAGTATGCGGCAAAGGTTGATTGTGAAAGGTTGAAGGTGACAGTCGAGAATGTGGAAGGGCGAAAGGTTGTGATACGATGTAAGCATGAGGAAGGCGTCTTCATGAGCTTCATGTATTCGCTGGTTGTTCCACGGGATGGACTGTCATCGGTGCCAATCGCTAATGGATTTGAGGATGTCTTTGATGAGGTCAAAGGGTTACCGCCGCATAGAGAGATCGAGTTTCGTATTGATTTAGTTGAAGGAGCCAGACCGGTTGTGATGCCTCTTAGGCGGATGGCGCCTAGGGAACAACAGGAGTTGAAGGTGCAAGTTGATGATGTTTTACAGAAAGGATTCATTTGGTGTAGTGTGTCCGAATGGGGTGCACCAGTTGTGTTTGTAACCAAAGCGGATGGATCGTTGAGGTTGTGTGTGGATTATCGTGAGCTGAATAAAGTGACTAAGAAGAACAAGTATCCATTGCCGAGAATAGATGACTTGTTTGATCAGCTTCACGAAGCTAAGGTGTTTTCTCAGATGGATTTAGCTACGGGATTTCACCAGTTAAGAGTGGCAAAGGATAGTGTGCCGAAGACTGCTTTCAGGACACCATCCGGTTTCTTTGAGTGGCTGGTAATGCCGTTTGGATTGACCAATGCACCAGCGTATTTTGTGGATCTTATGAATAGAGTGTTCAGAGATCAGTTGAACAAGTTTGTACTAGTGTTCGTGGATGATATTTTGATTTATTCCAGAACTGAAGAAGAACACAAGACGCACTTGCGTATTGTTTTGGAAATCTTACGGAAACATCAGCTGAAGGCTAAGTTTTTGAAGTGTCACTTCTGGAAGAGTGAAGTGAGGTTCTTAGGCCATATTATCTCTGGAAATGGAATAGCGGTTGATCCCGCTAAGATAGCAGCAATCCAGAATTTGGTTAGACCTAAGAATGCATCTGATGTGAGAAGTTTTCTTGGATTAGCAGGATATTATCGTCGATTTATCAAAGACTTTTCCAAGGTAGCTGCACCATTAACAGGATTGACGAAAAAGAACCAAGTATTCAGATGGGATGCTAAGTGTGAGCAAGCTTTCGAAATCCTGAAAGAGCGACTGACAAGTGCTCCTGTTTTGACTATTCCAAGTGGAAATGATGAGATGGTGGTTTACACCGATGCATGTGGTACTGGACTTGGAGCAGTGCTGATGCAGAAGGGTAAAGTTGTTGCGTATGCAAGTCGACAACCGAAGCCGCATGAAAGGAATTATCCGACTCATGATTTGGAGTTAGCGGCGATTGTTTTTGCTCTGAAGATGTGGAGACATTATCTATTGGGAGTTCGATTCGAGTTGTTTACAGATCATAAGTCGTTGAAGTATCTTTTCTCCCAAAAGGATTTGAATCTTAGGCAGCAACGATGGCTAGAGTTTTTGGCATCATATGATTTTGGTATAGCCTATACTCCGGGAAAGGGTAACGCAGTGGCAGATGCGTTAAGTCGAAGACATGCAGGATTGGGAGCCATGTTTTCAGAATGGAAGAGCCTCGAGTATTTGGCTGGATTTGACTTCAGGCCCAGATGTGAATTGGAACCTGAGATGTTGGCAAACTTATCGATAAGACCGACTCTTGTGGAAAGAATTGGCGAGAGCCAAAAGCGAGACGATAAGCTTGTCAAGATTATCCGTGATTTGGAATCTGGATTGGACCCAGAAAAGGATAAAGGATTCGAGGTCGATCGAGAGGGTTGGCTTCGGAAGCAAGGACGACTAGTTGTTCCCGATATAGGTGAATTGAGAGATGAAGTTCTGAAGGAAAGTCATCACTCGAAGCTGACAATTCATCCAGGTGGAAATAAGATGTATCAGGATATGAAGAGAACCTATTACTGGGAAGGTATGAAGAAGGATGTTGGAAATTTTATTTCCAAGTGCATGAACTGCCAGTTGGTAAAAGTTGAGCAGAAGAAGCCCAGTGGATTGCTTCAGCCATTAGAAGTTCCTATATGGAAGTGGGAGCAAATATCGATGGATTTTATTGATGGGTTACCTAGAACAAGAACGGGAAATGAAGGGATTTGGGTCATCGTAGATCGTCTGACTAAGAGTGCAAGATTCATTCCTGTTCGATCAACCAGGATTGCATCAAAGTTGGCTGAGCTGTATGTTAAGTGGATAGTTCGATTTCATGGTATTCCGAAAAGTATAGTGAGCGATCGAGACCCATTGTTCACTAGTAGATTTTGGAAGAGCTTCTAGGAATTTTTGGGAACCGAGTTGTGTTTGAGTACAGCTTATCACCCCCAAACAGATGGTCAGACCGAGAGAGTCAACCGAGTTTTGGAAGATCTCCTTAGAGCTTGTGTTTTGGATTTCGAAGGATCATGGGAAGATCATCTTCATTTGGTGGAATTTTCGTATAATAACAGTTACCAGTCAAGCATTGGTATGGCACCGTATGAAGCATTGTATGGAAGACCGTGTAACTCTCCGACATGTTGGTTGGAAACAGGAGAAAAGCTGATACTTGGGCCAGAAATGATTCGACAGACTTCGGATTGCATAGAGATCATTCGGCAACGAATGAAGGCAGCCCAAGACCGACAGAAAAGTTATGCCGATAAGCGTCGTAAGGATTTGGAATTCGACGTAGGTGATATGGTTTTTGTGAAGATTCCTCCACTGAAGAATGTTATTCGATTCGGGAGGAAAGGAAAATTGACTCCGAGATTTGTTGGACCATTCCCGATCATCGAGCGAATTGGAAAGCTCGCCTATAAATTGGAGTTACCAGAAAAGATGTCAGGTGTGCACAATGTTTTTCATGTATCATATCTACGGAAGTATGTGCACGACTCGAATACTGTGGTTTCTGTTGATAGCTGTGTAGATTTTGAAGTTGACCTAGTTGATAAGAGACCTCGTAAGCGCTTCGTGTTGTGGAAACTGACACGAAACAGCTTAGGAGGAAGGTAGTTAGGTTGCTCAAGATACAATGGAGTGATGATGATAACGACTGTACATGGGAGGTGGAAGAGAGGATGAAGGCAGCTCATCCTGAACTCTTCGAGGTATAGCCATAAGGTGTCGTGTCATCTCACGACATTGTAACTTGTTCTAGTTTTAGAATTCTGCATGCTAGGCTAGAATTGGACGCATGGTTTGTTGATTGCTATGGATGGTAGACATGCAGAATGTAACGACCCGTATTTTTACGGATCGAAAGATCGTAAAACCCTTGTTATTAGGTCGTTAGTGTGGTTAAGTCGTTCAGAGTTTAAGTCGTGTAGAAGTTAAGTCGCGTAAGTTGCTAAGTCGTTAAGTCACGTGTCTCTATAGGTCGTGCACGTTTTAGACCGTGTACGTAGTTAGGTCGCGTAAGGGCTTAAGGGTTAAGTCGTTAGGTCAGCAATGCTGTTAAGTCGCTAAGTCGCGTGCATGTGTGTTAGGTCGTATATGTACTAAGTCGTTGAGTCGCGTGGGTACTTAAGTCGTCAGGTAGTGTCTGTGTTAGGCCGTGTATGCTTTAGGTCGCGCATAGGCTTGTGAGTGTTAGGTCGTTAGGTCGGCATCTTAGTTAAGTCGTAGGGTTTGCTAAGTCGTAAGTCGTAGGTCGTGGGGTTTTCATAAGTCGTGGACGACTTAAGGGGGCGAACGACTTAAGGATTTCCAGCCTATAAATACACGTCCTTGCCTCACTTTTTGGGATCCGGATTTTGAAGCGACGAAGTCCTGCCATTTTGAGAGCTCGAGTTCAACACTTCTTCACTTCTTTTCTCCACTTTAATCTTGTGCTTCCTTCCATCCAAATCGAAGATCAAATCGAAGATCCAAGAGCTTAGATTGAAGATCTACATCCATCGAAGAGAGATTTCATCGTTTGAAGTGGAATTTTGGAGAATCGAGCTAGATCCTTCGCTGTCCAGATCTGAAGTGTGTTGCTTTTGAGGTGTTTAGGTGATTCAGTGAGTGGTGGTTATCTCTCACACGGATCCAAAGGAGTATATCGGATTGGTGTGTTGAAATAGTGATTTCCATGCATTTTCTTAAACTTAAGTATAGATTTATGGTTCATGATGATTTGACATCCATTTTACTACATGTTAACCTATGTAAGTTCATTCATCAAGTTGTAGAGATATTGCTCATGATTCATGCTTTTTAGATTTGGACTCTTTATTTACAAGATTGCCATTATTGTTATAATTGTTTATTAGATCATGTTTGAATGCTTGATTACTTGGATTAATGATTGACTTGATTGATTTTTATAAATTAGTTGATTGATGATTTGATTTGGACAAGTTGGTCGAAGATGATTCAAAAGCTAAGGGAAAGGCTCTTGAATAAGAAAAGCTGCTCGTGGCATATGACGTGGATGATAAAGCTCATATGGATAGATTTAATGATGATGTTGAGATGAGGCTTTGCTATGATGAGATGAAGCGAGGCATGATGTGAGATAGCCTTGGTTTAATCCAGACGGGATCATTCCAAGCATGTTGATGACTCGGTGAAATGGTTCGAGTTTGAGGATAATGGTTGGCTCGAGAAGCGCTTGGGCTAATATGAGAATAGTCGTCGAGGAGGATGACTAGAAGGCTGAGATTTCATCGTTGTTGAAGGTTCTAGCAGGCTCAAAGCAAGAGTACGCTGGGCAGATTTGATAGTCCCAAAAGACTACAGTTGGTAGTCGAGTATTCTGGGCAGATTCGATAGTCCTAGGCACGGGCTGCGACGACGTGCAGAGTTCTGTCTAGAACCGGGGTCACCATTAGCCCTTGACGGATGGCTGAAAGAATGTGTCGGTCATTCAATTAACGGTGGAATCGAAGCAATGATAACAGTGATAGCCAGAGTCATGGATGTTTGGTTGTATCGTCATTCGGTCTCAAGAGCGATGCTTTCTGGGTGCTTATCTGATCTTGGTTTAGGCCTTGGGGGTTTGTACTTGGAAAACATTGACCTTGACTCGAGTGATAATTGCTTTACTTTAAATGTTTGCTTTGCTATGTTTACTTCTGCTTAGTGTGTCTGGGGGCTATCACTGTAGAAAGAGGTGGAGTGGGAGGGTTGGATTCCTATTCCTTTTACCTTTATGCTCTTTTGGTATGTTGTTAGTTAATTTACCGCTCACTAAGACTGTTGTCTGACTCAAGGCTTTATGTTTAACTCTTATTGCCTTGGGCTGTTCATCCATTTTGGGGTGGGCAGACTAGGTAGCAGGTGACAGGTGCTGTTCTTAGTTTTCCGACGATGCTGATGACGAAGACGAGCTGGAGGCTTGCATATTATTTTCTTATTATATGTACTGGATGTTCCGCTGCTTGTATAATTCTCTGAGTGATATGTAGTGAGGCTTGATGTATTGACTATTCAGATGTTTGTATTCAACTATTATGAAGCTTAATTGATGAGATTCTATTTTGTGAAGCTTCACTATATATATTCTCTATTGTATTTTATCCATGCGCTGTGAGTAATACGATAGATTCTGCTGTTTTAACTTACCCCTGACGATCATCCATGGCTGCCTGGCACACTTTACAGCGCACTATTTCCATGTTTAGTGCAGGAGTCATGGGCGGTTGTCATAGGTTGTGTGACTTATAACTGTAAGTTTAGTAAGCAGATTAATATTAAAGATTTCAAATATCAATGTTCACAATTTATCGCTTACACAGTTTGGGTAAAATTCAATTTTACTATTTTAAGCCATCCCCGCAGTGACAATTATTTACATCAATTCTCTTCCTCAAAAGTATACCCTATTTAGGACTTATGGAACCTGGTATTGGTTAAAATTCAGACATTGCCCATATTCAACTTGTATAATACAAACGCAAAGTCCTTAGTTTAATGATAACAATTATTATTAACTGAATTGCTTTGGCCAAAGACTTTGACTTTGAGTTAACTACAGTTGATCGTGATACTAATTTCATATAACCGAGGATACAAATTCTCTATTGAATAGTGTTTTACCTTCAATGTTTTAAACAAAGACCCAACTATAGTCCCTCGATGGGCGTCATTCCATGATTTATCTATAATCAAAGTGGAGTATCTGCTTTGAAGTTTAACAACATTCTCAAACTGAGAGAACTTGTAACACTGTTACTTCGATATTCTCTGTTTGACCTTAGTTATATTAACCAATAGAAAATTATGGAGTGAGTTATCCCATAGTTATCTAATAACTATTAGTACGTAACACTTGATTCTCCAACAACCATGAGTAATACGGTGTCAAATATTTGGAGAGCATTATTTACCCTAGTTTCAATGGATGTATCGGTTCCAATCTCCATACATCTTAACTAGGAGTATTTATAACGATATGTTTATTTCCATTGTGATAAATTGCTCATGACTACAACACGTTATAACTACTATCACAAAAACATATCAATCTCCACTTGAACTTGGGGCCAATTATGGAATCGCAATCCCATCCCTCCAATCAGTTTAACGAAAACTGACAGAGCTAGTCCCTTCGTGAATGGATCTACTATATTGTCCTTCGTATCTACTCTTTGAATCATACTTATTTCTTATTTACAAATTCTCTGATTAGATGGAACGTTTGAACAATATGTCTTGATTTCTTATGTGCTCTACACTCCTCCTTAAACTATATCATCGCATTACTGTCACAAAACAATGTCATCATATTCTCCATATCGGTAATCACCCCTAGCTCACTCATAAATTTATGCATCTCGCTTCTTTATCTACTTCGTTGAGAGAAATGTACTTGGCCTCCATTACGGAATCAGCTACCATTTCTTGTTTCGAAGTTTTCCAATTAATGACCTCATCATTTAAAGTAAAGACGTAACCTGACAAGGGCTTACTATTGTCGATATCGCTTTGAAAGCTAGATTTTTCATACATAGAATCTATTTCGAATTTCATAGCTCTAAGCCAAAGTGCAGAGTCTTTACTCTATAATGCTTGTTGGAATGAGAGAGGAGTTTTGTCATCTAAGATGCATTCTTCTTTCACGCCGTCCACAAGAAAACCGTAGTATCTCTCTGGTGCACAAGATTTCCAATTAGGCTTTCTGGTCGGTTGCATGTTTTCATATACGTGTGAATTTAGTTCTCCCACTGGTTTAGCCTCTGTGTTAATTTCTCGGATCTCATCCACGTCTACAACTTCGCTGTTAATTTCTTTTGATATAAATTCCTTTCTAAAAAGACAATGTATGTGGAAGCAAGTTCCTCGGTGTTGTAGAAAATATATCATGTGGTTCTTGGAATATCTTACAAACTTACATAAGGTTGATCTTGCCTCAAGTTTGTTGGAGCCGACATTCCTGACATAGGCTGGACAACCCCACGCCTTTAAATACTTGAAATGGGGTTTCTTCCCATGCCATTTCTCATATGTCATCTTAGGCACATATTTCGTGAATATCAAATTCAACATATGTGTTGCAGTTTCTATCACATATCCCCAATAAAAAAGAGGTAACTCAGCTTTACTCATCATGGAATGAACCACATCTAATAGGTTTCGGTTCCTTCACTCCAAAACACTATAGCATTATTTAGTATAGGGTGGAGTAACCTGAGAGATAATCCTATTATCTTTTAGGTATTCTAGGAGCTCTTGTCCAAAATACTCACCTCCACGATTAGATCAAAGTATTTTAACCTTATAGTTCATTTGATTTCGACCTCGTTTTTTATATTCTATATATTTCTGACAAACATCGTATTTGTTCTTCATAAGGTACACATATCCTTTTGCTGAGAAATCATTGATAAGGTAGAAAAATAAGAAGAGTTATTTTTGGTAACTATAGACATTGGGCCACATACATCTGTATGTATAAGGCCCAAGAGTTCATTAGCTCTTTTATTGCTCCCACTAAAGGGGTCCTTGGTCATATGTCCTTTAAGACACGACTCATACATATTAAAATGATTCAAAATCAAATTATGGTAGAAAACCTTAGGTTTTCAATTTGTGTAATCGTTTCTCACTTATATGACCTAGCCTACAATGACATAGTTAGTTATTATTATTGTTAACATCAGAATAATTATTCACGATACAAATAGAATTAGTATTAATACAATAAATGCAATTATCCAAAACACCATTGCAGACTTTATTTCCATTCAACATAATGTTCATAACATTATCCACATAATAAAAAATATATCCAGTCTCAAACAATCTAGACACTGAAATTATTCCACAAATAAAGTTTTACACATAATAACATTTATTTAAAATAAAAACTAATCCACTTAGAAAAGTTAAATGATAATCTCCAACTGACGATAATCTCCAACTACCGTTGTATCTACCGGAGATCCATTAGTAACTTAAAGTCTGATTTATCCTTTTGCCATATGACATCTGCTCCTAAGTCTTGTAACCAATTATAGATATGAGCTGCAGATCCATCATTTAAAACCCAAGATAATTTATTGATTGCATAACAATTTTGATCATAAATATACCTGTAGGAGAAGCAAAAATATTCAGTTTCTTCTCTTTGATAATATTCATGTACTATGGACATTTTTGTTTCCAATGACCTTTCTTGTTACAATGATGACACTCACCCTTGTTAGTTGGAGTTATCCAACATTTGAACCAAGCAACTTTCAAGTAAATTTGGATGTTGAGACAAAGGCCGAAAGGTTCGAGAACTTGGTGGTAAGCTTGAAATGGAAATATAAGGCGTCTTTAAAAGTTTGGAGTAAAAATGTGCGAAGGTGTTTTGATCGGACCACAATAGCGATCAATACTAATATGTTTGTCAGATAAATAATCTTGTTTTTCAAATAACTAGAAAGCATGATCAGAGAATGGAGTGCTAGGGCAAACATATCAGTGCTGAGTAGATCATACTTGGATGATCCTATTGCGGGAAACGGTGTAGTATAAATTATACTAGTGTGAACAGATCTTAAGGATACTATAACACTAGAGTGGGGTGAATAGTGTTTTATAACATTTTTTTTTCAATACTCTCAATACATAGATATATAATAACATGCAGTTATATATATATGCAGTGATAATAAAGTAAAACTAAGAGAGATGACACCAAAAATTTTATACTGGTTTAGATTAACCAATTCTACATCCAGTTATGTACGGTATATGTACAGATTTCCTCTCAAATGCCTACTTTAATCAAGCAGCAAGCAAACTAAAATACAATATTGATTTCAGGGTAGCAAGATACGTCCTCCTGACTTTTTGAGCTTAGGGTAGACACTCTTGATTTAACAGGGCAACAAGATCACCCACTTGATTTAAATGGGCAACAAGCACACCCACTTAATCTGAACTGGCAACAATCACACCCACTTGATTTGAACGGGCAATAAGCACACCCATACAAAATAGTAGTAGAGAGTTATTGAATCCAAATACAAACAGTTGTAACTTGGATACAAAATATCCTATAGCCCATTTATAGTAGTTTGATCTTTGAATTAGTGAAAGAATACTAGCAAAATAGTGAGTAGATTATAAATAATGAATGTCGTGAAGTAGAGATTGAAATTGAGTCGATTTTAAGAGTATAGAAAGTGGATTTTAAGAAATATATAATGAGATTTTAGGGTAAGAAGAATGGATGGAATATTGTTCAAAAAATTCATTTTCCAGTCCCCTTTATATAGTGTTTTAAGGGACATGTCCATTCGCAAAGAGATGGAGCCAAAAATCATAACATTTCAAAATTTATAAACACTTTTCAACAATACATATGTCAACATACTCATGTGGGATATGTCAACATATCAATCTGTTTTGAGAAAAACAACACTTTTTAAAGTGTTACAAAATCATGCTATTTTGTAAAATCACTTTAAAAAGTAGTTTTTAAATACTTTAATATATAAAAAATTTGTAGAAATATATTTTGAAAATAAAATAAATATTTTGGTGAGAGAGTATTAAAAGAAAAGAAAGTTGGTATTCAGGGACTTTAACAAAATTATCTAATGTCCATTAACTATTATCTATAGTCTTAAACTCTTCATATCTTTATCTTTAAACTCACGAATCTTTAATTATCTTGATCATCTCTGAATCTTGATCTCTAGTCTTTTTACTAATCAGTCTTCAAACTCGATTATCATGTACCCATGTAATATTCTACAAATTTTTTTATACAACTTGGGAAAATATTAGTACCTTTATTTATATGGTTATTGTTATCAAAATAAATATTTGTGGTGTTAATAATCTCCATCTTTTGATGATGAAAACTATGTAAATATTTTTATAAAATATACTATAACCCTCCCTAAATTGGTTAACTCCCTTTACTTTGAATAACTCCCCCTTAGCATATGCATGTATTATATTTTATATTTTTATCCCTCTTTGTCATCAACAAAAAATGGTAAAGAAAAATAAACTCCCCGAAATGTTACATATTGAATATTATGAAATGCGATAATGTTGTATATAGAATCAAAATCAATATTAATTACGAAATAATATTTTTGAGATATAACTTTATATACATACACACACATACATTTATAATTACATTTATTTAAACCATACATCATAATTTTTACACTTACACATACTTATACACAATTAATTACATAGAACGTGGTTTCTAATTGTACATACTAAAATGAACAAATAAATATTTTAAATACATATTAAAACAAGATTTTTTTGGGAATTTTGATCCATCCTTCAGATCCAAAGGTTGGATTGGTGTTGATAACTTCCCAATCTCCATGTTCTACTTTCGCTTTAGAGTTCGAGCATTCCGAGGCATCGCCTTGAACTTCTTTAGCTAAACAAGAAATCAAACATCAAAGAAAATCAAAATTTTCTTCTTCTTGATCATTTGCATTTGACTCAACTCCAAGTGTCGTTGGTTGCGAAGAATGAAGCATAAAGCATTTTTGAATAATTAAAGAGTTTCTACTAGACTCTCACTTTGTTTTTGTTGTGAAAAGTTAATGTATGAATTCATTTTTATGAAAAGAGGTGTAGAGGAGAATAAAATAAGAGGATGAATTGATTTTTGAAGTTTTCTAGAAGAAATCTGGTTTTATAGTGGTAAAGGGACGGACTAAAAATTAATCCCTCCAATTAAAATAACTAATCCTTTTGAAATTCAAAATCAGGAAGTACCAGAATATGTCAACATATGTATGTAGAGTATGTCGCCATACATTCAGTAAATTACATGTTTTTTGTTTTGCTTTATATTTCGTATATATTTTATATTATTTTAGTTTATGATTTCCAAGAACAAAAGAAAATGGTTGACAACTGTAACAACCCACATATATTACGATTTTATATTTAAATATTTAATTTAAATATAGCATCGTTAGTCGGAATAAAGTCCAAAAATCTACCTTTTGCAAACAGTCGAATTAGGACTCGAGACCACTTCCATTGAGTCCAAAATGGCGTTTACAACTTTTTTGAGTATAAACATCGATATGTTTAGAATCGAGTGAAAATTATGACTTTTGCACTTTGGGCTTGGGTTAGGGTTTCAGCCCAATAACCTAACATAAGACCCTAACTCAGTCCCTCCCCTCTTCATTCATCCTCATTTCCTAATACATTCAAGCTTAATTAAAAATGGGGGAGATGAATGAGAAATTAGAAATTCCTAAGCCCTACTTTCTTTTACAAATCCAAGTGTTAGCTCCAAAATCAAAGAGAAGCTTAGGTAAGCATCTTCATCTTCTTGTCCAACTCATTCTCTCTTTAATTTCAGAAATTTCCTAAACTTAACTTAGGAAATGTTCTTCTTTTGAGCTTAGATTCAAGCTTCTAGAGTTGAAGTTGAAGAGTAGTTGATCTTCCTTTACTTTCAAGCTTCTCCTTCATCGTTTTTGGGTTTAAAGGTGAGTTCTTTTACTCACATCTATGTATATAGCTATCTTTGTTGTTAGGTATGAATTCCTAACACTTGTGCATATTCATTTGCTTTTGAGTTGAATTGATTTGATGAACATTTCAATTTTTGGTGTTTTGAAGTCTAAAACTCTAAAAATCTTAGCTTTGATGTTTGATCATGCTTTTGGTGGTGTATCGAAGAGCCTATAGGGATGGGTTGTCGATTGGCATAAACCCCTAGCGCCCATTGCTCGTCCGATCGCAAATTGGAAGTGTTTGCTCTTCATTTGGATAGACTGAAAAACTATCCCAATGCCAGTCAGTCGACTGACCTCCTGCAGTCAGTCGACTGGCTGTAGAATCCGAGCCATCTGGGACCGTCTGTAGAAAATAGAAGTCTCTGTTTTCTGCAGTCAGTCGACTAGCTCCCTACAGTCAGTCGACTGACTGTAGGAAATGAAACT
This sequence comes from Allium fistulosum, assembly GCA_030737815.1. Lineage (NCBI taxonomy): Eukaryota > Viridiplantae > Streptophyta > Magnoliopsida > Asparagales > Amaryllidaceae > Allium > Allium fistulosum. The sequence continues at coordinate 674,931,025 of CM060907.1, read as the reverse complement.
TTCTGGTTTCTGGTTCATTCGACTGACTGCAGAGGCCAGTCGACTGACCTGCTTGTTTTTTTGCCTATTTTGCTTGAGGTTCCAATTTTTATCGATTCGTGATTATCCGATTTATTGTTATCATTTATTATTGACTTTGATGACTTCTTTTTTTGGGATTTTTGAGAATTTCCATTTTGATGGATTCGGTATCGATTTCTTTGGATTTGATTCACGTCTTTGTATGTGGATTTTGGTGATTGATTGTTTCTACAATCATTTCTATGCTTTGTCACTTTAAAATACAAAGGTTTCTATACTAGTAGTAAATATTCAAACTCTTTTACAAAGATGATTTCAACTCTATTTTAATACAAAGCTCGTTTATAAAACCATTTTCTAATCTATTAGTATATACAAACCTTTACCTCATTCGTATGAGAAAATATAATTAAATGGCTTAGCAAAACAAGTGGTATGAAACGCTTGCGTTTACTTCGCCGGTTAATTCTTGGACTTGTTCGATTGAACTCTTGTAACAATTTTCGAGTGGGAATCTACAATTTGTTCGTAAATATTTAAGTTAAGCTAGTGGTTATGAGACATGAAGCTAAACTCATATATTTACTAGCTTAGTGTAGTCGACACTTTTATTGATCGATGATGATCATTTTATGATTTAGACTAGCGATTGAGCGATGTCTTTTTATTGGTATGGGGATTAAACCCCGTTTGAGGAGCTTCGACTCTAATTTGGCGGGGTAGCGACCCATGGTCTTCGGGCCGTTTGAGGAGCTTCGGCTCAAGTTTGACGGTTAGCGACCATGGAATAGCGTTCCGTTTGAGATACACATGTTGGTGAGTTTTCATGCTCCCGTTTGAGATAGGCCTTCCCCCTTTTTGTGATTTCTGGATTTCTAGATGATGATTTCTAGTATTTACGTTTCATCGATTTGCGATTGGCATCGATCTGTTTGCCAATATTTGTGTTTGGTGATTAATTTAAAGAACATGACATTCTTTTTGATCGTTTGAGAATATTTGAGATATTGTATGATTTTTGTTATTGCCTTATGTATACTTGTTATAGTATGACATTTTTGTTATCACACGTTTTTGTCATATCTCTTATCCTATCTTATTTTATCTGATAACTATAGCTAGACTAATCCGTTTATTATTTTCTTCTTAAATAATACTCGGGTCAGACCCAGGTATTTCAGGTGCTTCTGCTTGACTTCTTATCAAGGTCCTTCATCTGACTTTTGTCTAACTACATTAGTTTGGTAGTTTTTTTGTTTTCATACATTTGAGATAGAGACTCCTTGATGTATAATTATTCTTTTGTCTAGCACTTGTATCTATTCTTTTGTGTTGTAGTGGATCTAGATTGACCACTACTTTGATGTACACTTTTATGTGATATATTCATATCTGATTCCGCCTTTGTGATATGAATGCCTGTGACTGATTTGTGTTATGTTTATTTCTATATTTGCTTCCGAGGCCCACTTAGCCACTGTGTGGTAGCTTTGAGTTTGAATCGGTATGTCGGATTTCTTATTCTATCTGACATATCGGTACTCGCACAAAGCAATTACACGGATGGTCGCTCCTCAACAGCCTCATTCTTCGTGCTAGTCGACGGCATTACGTTGTAGTGTCTTTAGCTAGCGTGAGTATAGAGGTGGGGCGTCACAGCATGGTATCAGAGCCAAACTTCGAAACAATGTAGAATAATCTAATAAGGATCATTGTCCTAAGTCTTCCTTAGGAATCGTGCCATAGGATTTAATTTGAGTCTTCGTACCGTTCTATCATATTTCTTTTTATGATACCTTGTTTTATCAATCAAGTTTGTTTGATATTCATTCTGTGAATAACCTTTTTCCTCTTCTTTCTTTCTTTTTTAGAGAAGAGAAATGGTTAGATCTGGCAGTCCCAGCATCGGTCAATCCAATAGTCCTTCTCTGGATGGCGTATTCATGACTACCCAACAACTTTTGGATATTGTAAAGAATCAAAGGTTTATCTGTGCTTTGAGTAAGAACCCCGAAAAGGTCTTACCTTTGAAACTTGAAGTTCCTTTCGACCAGCTTATGGATATCACTCTTCGACTTGAAGAGGCCGATAAAGAAAATGATGTTGAAGTTGTGGATGCCAAACAAAACTTCAACATCAACAAGAAGAGGCATATTAAATTCAAAAGCCCAAATCCCAACAAGAAAGGGAAGCTGACAACTTCGGTAGCAAAGACTCCAATCCCTAGTCGTGGACAATGCTACAATTGTGGTTCTATGGACCATTATGGGATTGAGTGTCCAAAACCCTATTCTTGTCGCTATTGCAAAAGGGTGGGTCATTTTTTATTTACATGTCCCAAACTTCAGAGTAGGAGAGAGGGAAAGTTGAATGTTCGTGCAAGCCCCTAGTAACCCTTCTCTTGGTCAAGGTAATTATCATTCTATCCTTGACGATATTTGTTTTGTGATTATCTTAATCGAGTTCTTTTTGATTTGGGTTCATCTCATTATTTTATATCAAAAGAACTTGTTGATTCTTTCTCTTTTAATATTATGTGCTTGATGACTTCATTGAGAATTGCGAATTCGATTGATGGATCCACAACACTCAATTTACTTTGTGAAAATGTCGAGATTATTTTATGTAATTATTCTTTTCGAGCCGATTTGCATGTTATGCGTTACTTAGGCTTCAGAATTTATTTTTGGGAAAGGATTGGCTTAATCATATGAAGCCCATATCCTATGTCCCGAGCTGACTATCTATCTTTGACGTCCTCAATCTGTTAAACAGGTCTCTATTGTTTTTAATGATTTTTGATTTCCAAATTTGATGGCAACATTTTATTCTTTAAACCCACTTGATGAGAAAAGTGTTATTTCTCTTATTCAAGTAATTTATGAATTTTCCGGAATATATTTGAGCTTGTCTTAGGATTATCACCTAAGCAATCTATGGTGTGGTGCTAAGGTCTTTTCAGCTCGACCTTGCCACCGGTTTTCATCAGCTATGAGTTGCGGAGGATAGCATTCCACTTACTGCATTCCGCACTCATTATGATTCTTTTGAGTGGTTCATTATGTCATTCGATTTGATGAACCTTCTACCTTATTTCATCCATTTTGTGAATCGAGTATTCTACGAATATCTCGATTAGTTTATCCTTATATTTATTGATTATGGATGAAAATAACAAATTTAAAATTTGCAAATCTTTTTAATAAGATATTTATAAGTATGATTGGATTTTGTTCTTAAAACGAGCAAAGAATATTTGTAAAATTTTATAAGAGACATGGTTATCATATATACGATAATTTTGTGTTGTTTTGCCCATTGAGTGCTTTAAGAATTCTGGTCGATGCGCTTGATCAACGTTATCGATAGGAATCTCCTAAACGCTATGATGAGACAGTTAATCACAGTAAATTCTTGTAAAAAAATTAATTTTTCTAAAAAGATGAATATATATAAAGTTAATTATAATTTAGAAAGTCTTAGCTTTTTGGGAAAGAGAATCGATAAAAGGAACTCTTTTCCGATGCTTTTATTCTTGCGGTTCCCAAAGGGAACCAAGACTTTATTGTTTGTACCGATACTAGTCTTATTGGTTTTGGTGCCATTCTCTTGCAAAGGGAATGTGTTATCGCATTTGCTTCTTGATAATTGAAGCTTGTCGAGACTAGATATGCCATTCATGATCTGGTGCTTGCGGCTATTGTTTTCGCTCTTCGATTTTGGCGTCGTTATCTTTTGGGAGAGAAATTTTTTCTCTACTCCAATCATAAATCTTTGAAATATTTATTTTCTCAAAAGGAACTTAACTTGAGTCAACAACATTGGCTCGAGTTTCTTGCATCTTATGATCTTGATATTCTTTATACTCCCGGAAAGGGAAATCTTATTGCCGATGCCCTTAGCCGTGAGCAACAGCGGATGTTTCCATGATGATATCCGAATGGAGTGATCTCAAGACCTTATCCACTTGTAAGATTCGAGATCGTGAATCCGATTTATGTTCATCTCTTGTTTTGTGTGTAGCCTTGAGGCTCATCCTTCTCTTTTAGACCGCATTCTTGAAGCTCAAAAGCATGATCCCGAATTGGTTCTTCTTAGCCAAAGTTGTAGGGATCAAATTGATATTGATGCTCGTGGCGGTATTCGAAAATTTGGTAGACTTATTGTACCAAATATTATTGATCTTCGTAAAGATATTTTAGAAGATTCTCATCGTTCTAAATTTACCATTCATCCCGGTAGAGTAAAATGTACGCGGATATGAAGCGACTTTATTATTGGGAGGGAATGAAATATGATATTGCTAACTTTGTTAAGCGTTGCATGACTTGCCAACTCGTTAAGGCTGAGCATCAAAGGCCCGGTGGGTTATTGCAAACATTGGAAATTCCAATATGGAAGTGAGACTAAATTTCCATGGATTTTATTGACGGTCTTCCCCGTTCTAATTCGGGTCATGATAGTCTATGGGTGATTATTGATAGACTTACAAAATCCGCCCATTTTATTCCCGATCGGTCCAATCGGACCGTATCACTTTTGGCTAAACTCTATATCAAATTAAATAGCATGGAGTTCCTACTTCTATTGTTAGCAATCGCGATCCATTATTTTATTGGTGGATTTTTGTAAGGTCTTCAAAAGCTTTGGGAACAAAACTTAAATTTTAGCACCGCTTATCGTCCTCATCCAATGGACAAACCGGGCGTATGAATCAAACTCTTGAAGATCTTCTTCGTGCATGTGTTCTAGATTTTGGTGGAAGTTGGGAAGATCATATTTCTCCTGTTCAATTTTCCTATAATAATAGCTTCCAATCTAGTACTGGTATGACACCTTTCGAGGCACTATACGGAAGGCCATGCCGATCTCCTTCGTGTTGGCTTGAAGTTGGTGAGAAGCTGGTTTTAGGTCCAGATTTTATTCGGGATGCCACAGAAAAGATTGACCTTATTCTTCATAGGATGAAAGAAGCTCAAAATAGACAAAAATCCTATGCCGATAATCGAAGAAGGAAATTAGAATTTTCTATGGGAGATTTTGTGTTTATTCGTGTTTCACCTATGAAGGGTGTTGTGCGTTTCAGTCGATCGGGAAAATTAGCACCTCGATATATTGGCCTATTTCCCATCACCGAACGCATTGGTTCCATGGCTTATCGCCTTTTATGACCGACTCAATCTTTTGCTATTTATGACGTTTTCCATGTCTCTCTACTACGGAAATACCTTAAGGATTCCGATTTCTACTTTTGAGTCCGGTGTGATTGAAGAAATTGAAGTTTCACCAAATTTTACTTATGAGCAACATTCTATTCGTATCATTACTTCGGAGGTCAAACGCCTTCGAAATAAAGATGTTCCTCTTGGAAAGTTCAATGGTCCTCAAATCCTAAGGTTTGCTCTTGGGAATCTTGAGAATTCATCGAGCAAACACATCCGGACTTACTCTTTCGTGCTCTTATGGTGAACTTCTTATTTCAAATTTTCTGTTGTGTTAATATGCTTTTATGGTTGTTACTTTTTATTTTTCCTCTTAATTATTGCGAGGACGCAATTTCTTTAAGGAGGGGAGTCTGTAACAACCCGCATATATTACGATTTTATATTTAAATATTTAATTTAAATATAGCATCGTTAGTCGGATTAAAGTCCGAAAAGCTACTTTTTGCAAACAGTCAAATTAGGACTCGTGACCACTTCCATTGAGTCCAAAATGGCATTTACAACATTTTTGAGTATAAACATCGATATGTTTGGAGTCGAGTGAAAATTATGACTTTTGCACTTTGGGCTTGGGTTTGGGTTTCAGCCCAATAACCTAACATAAGACCCTAACTCAGTCCCTCCCCTCTTCATTCATTCTCATTTCCTAATACATTCAAGCTTAAGTAAAAATGGGGAGAGGAATGGGAAATTAGAAATTCCTAAGCCCTAGTTTCTTTTACAAATCCAAGTGTTAGCTCCAAAATCAAAGAGAAGCTTAGGTAAGCATCTCCACCTTCTTCTCCAACTCATTCTCTCTTTAATTTCAGAAATTTCCTAAACCTAACTTAGGAAATGTTCTTTTTTTGAGCTTAGATTCAAGCTTCTAGAGTTGAAGTTGAAGAGTAGTTGATCTTCCTTTACTTTCAAGCTTCTCCTTCATCGTTTTTGGGTTTAAAGGTGAGTTCTTTAACTCACATCTATGTCTATAGCTATCTTTGTTGTTAGGTATGAATTCCTAACACTTGTGCATATTCATTTGCTTTTGATTTGAATTGATTTGGTGAATATTTCAATTTTTGGTGTTTTGAAGTCTAAAACTCTAAAAATCTTAGCTTTGATGTTTGATCATGCTTTTGGTGGCGTATCGAAGAGCCTATAGGGATGGGTTGTCGATTGGCATAAACCCCTAGCGCCCATTGCTCGTCCGATCGCAAATTGGAAGAGTTTGCTCTTCATTTGGATAGGCTGAAAAACTGTCCCAGTGCCAGTCAGTCGATTGACCTCCTACAGTCAGTCGACTGGCTGTAGAATCCGAGCCATCTGGAACTGTTTGCAGAAAATAGAAGTCTCTGTTTTTTGCAGTCAGTCGACTAGCTCCCTACAGTCAGTCGACTGACTGCAGGAAATGAAACTTTCTGGTTTCTGGTTCATTCGACTGACTGCAGAGGCCAGTCGACTGACCTGCTTGTTTTTTGCCTAATTTGCCTATTTTCTTGAGGTTCCAATTTTTATCGATTCGTGATTATCCGATTTATTGTTATAATTTATTATTGACTTTGATGACTTCTTTTTTTGGGATTTTTGAGAATATCCATTTTAATGGGTTCGGTATCGATTTCTTTGGATTTGATTCACGTCTTCGTATGTGGATTTTGGTGATTGATTGTTTCTACAATCATTTCTATGCTTTGTCACTTTAAAATACAAAGGTTTCTATACTAGTAGTAAATATTCAAACTCTTTTACAAAGATGATTTCAACTCTATTTTTAATACAAAGCTCGTTTATAAAACCGTTTTCTAATCTATTAGTATATACAAACCTTTACCTCATTCGTATGAGAAAATCTAATTAAACGGCTTAGCAAAACAAGTGGTATGAAACGCTTGCGTTTACTTCACCGGTTAATTCTTGGACTTGTTCGATTGAACTCTTATGACAATTTTCGAGTGGGAATCTACAATTTGTTCGTAAATATTTAAGTTAAGCTGTGGTTATGGGACATGAAGCTAAACTCATATATTTACTAGCATAGTGTAATCGACACTTTTATTGATCGATGATGATCATTTTATGATTTAGACTAGCGATTGAGCGATGTCTTTTTGTTGGTATGGGGATTAAACCCCGTTTGAGGAGCTTCGGCTCAAATTTGGCGGGGTAGCGACCCGTGGTCTTCGGGCCGTTTGAGGAGCTTCAGCTCAAATTTGATGGTTAGCGATCATGGAATAGCGTTCCGTTTGAGATACACGTGTTGGTGAGTTTTCATGCTCCCGTTTGAGATAGGCCTTCCCCCTTTTTGTGATTTCTGGATTTCTAGATGATGATTTCTAGTATTTACGTTTCACCGATTTTGCGATTGGCATCGATCTGTTTGCCAATATTTGTGTTTGGTGATTAATTTAAAGAATGTGACATTCTTTTTGATCGTTTGAGAATATTTGAGATATTGTATGATTTTTGTTATTGCCTTATGTATACTTGTTATAGTATGACATTTTTGTTATCACACGTTTTTGTTATATCTCTTATCCTATCTTATTTTATCTGATAACTATAGCTAGACTGATCCGTTTATTATTTTCTTCTTAAATAATACTCGGGTCAAACCCAGGTATTTCAGGTGGTTCTGCTTGACTTCTTATCAGGGTCCTTCATCTAACTTTTGTCTAACTACATTAGTTTGGTAGTTTTTTTTTGGTTTTCATACATTTGAGATAGAGACCCCTTGATGTATAATTATTCTTTTGTCTAGCACTTGTATCTATTCTTTTGTGATGTAGTGGATCTAGATTGACCACTACTTTGATGTACACTTTTATGTGATATATTCATATCTGATTCCACCTTTGTGATGTGAATGCCTGTGACTGATTTGTGTTATGTTTATTTCTATATTTGCTTCTGAGGCCCACTTAGCCACTGTGTGGTAGCTTTGAGTTTGAATGGGTATGTCGGATTTCTTATTCTATCTGACATATCGGTACTCGCACAAAGCAATTACATGGATGGTCGCTCCTCAACAGCCTCATTCTTTGCGCTAGTCGACGGCATTACGCCGTAGTGTCCTTGGCTAGCGTGAGTATAGAGGTGGGGCATCACAACAACAAAATGAAGTCTCTAAGTAAATTTCATTAATAAAATAGAGAGATACATAACATAATGAAAAATACAAGGAAATAACATATATAAGACTTGAAAATATAAAGATTACTAAGTAGATTTAGAATGATGATGATAAAGAAGAAGAATTTCCACCAAACTTTCTCATTATCTTTCCAAAATATTTGCAAACTTTATTTGAGAGGCTAGAGAATTTTTTATTAAAAAATGCTTAAGCTTTTTTTGATTATTAAGAAGCTTCTCTTAATTCCTAAGGATCTCTTTGTTTGAATAGCAAGACGGTTTGTTATAGCTTTCAAGGTATGTATCCATTTCCTCCTTCTCCTCTTCTTTTTCTTCGTCTTCTTCTATTTCCATATCATCACTTTCTTCTTCTTAAAGAATCTCTTGCTAACGTTTCTTCCGTTTTAGCAAGAAACTCATAAGGTTCAAGTTCAAAAGGAATGTGCATGAGAGAGGTATGTTTCGTCAAAAACTTTATGAGGAAAAATGCTTTCACCTCTTAGGTTAATACCAAAATAGTTGAAAATTCTAGTAAGATACACACCATGATAATGTGGGTTTTCATGTCTAGAAATTTTCTTTTGAAAAAAGTCAACCAAAATTACTCGAGCCCAATTTATATCATATTTTTCAAAAATAGCAAAAGGAGATTTGAAAACTGTATGAGTGGGTCGTTATAATTCCCCATCCTAGGTGTAATACATTGTTGTAAAATAAGACTTATTAATCTTGCTTTTGCCTTAAGATTTTTACCTTTAAAACCGTATTCTTCATCATTTGAAAACAAATCATGCATAACTTTTTTATTTCCATAATTAATTTCAAAAGTGGAGAGCTTATTTCCGCTACTTTGCAATCAAGAATTTGACCAAGAATTTCACAATCTAAAACAACAATAGTATCTTTGATACTACTCCAAATTTGGCCTTCTTTTACTTGGCATTTTGACCAAATCAGGATAGCAATCAAAATTATTTTATGATAAATTAGTTAAACTAAAAATACCATTTTCCAAAGCAAGATCTTGTAAACCATAAGAATAAAATTCATTAAAATTAGCAAATCTTCCCGAAAAGACTTTATCAAGTGGTACATAGTCAATGTATGTTTTAGTGGACTCTTGATCATTAAAAAGTTGATTTTTAGTTCTTTTGGTAAGCCTAATGGTTTTGGATGAAGAGGGTAGGTTTGAAGATGACATTATGAATTTGTTTTGGAAGAAAGAGGGTGAATAATTTGTATCATTTTTTGAAATAAAGTGTGTATGAAAATGAGTTTAAAAAGAGTGAATATATAGAGTTTGAATGAACATGTGATAACCAAAAAGACATCTTTTCAAATTTTGATTTGGAATGGAAAAGAGAGGAAATTTCAAAAGTTCAAACCTTGAAAAGGTTCTTCAAATTCTATCTGATATTTTGACATACCTAGGTGGTTATGTCGACATACATGTCGGAATTTCAATGTTCAAAAAAGTAAAAATATATTCATATAATTATATATATGTGTGTGTATATATATTTATATACCTTTACTATTATTATTATATATCCCATATTAAATAATTTTTGAAAATAAAATAAAATAAAATATGAAATGTACAAAATACCAATTTCGTTGTTTTCTTTATTTGACTTGATTAATCTGCCATCACTATGAAACACATGTTGATATTTTCAGTGTATGGTTCATTGGCAGTGGATGTTGTATTAGAATCATCCAAGGTAGCATTGAAAGCCCTTTTTCTCTTTTTAAATGAATTGTTGTTTGGTGAATTCTTTGCTTTCTTCTGATGCAGAAAGTCCTTTCATAGATGGCCAGATTCACTACAGTCGTAACATTTAAAAACATTTCCATTTCTAGAATTTTTGTTTTTAGTTTTTTGAAAATAGTTCGTCTTTCCGTATTTAAGAAATTTTCTGAAATTTCGGGTCATAAGAGCAATCTCCTCATCATTATCATCGACATCTAAATCTTGATCGTCAGTTATTACGTTGAATGCAATCAATTTCTATTTGGTCGCTGACTTTCCTTTCTATCTTGCAACTGTGCTTCATAGGACATTAAATTACCAATTAATTCTTCAACTTTTAATTTACTAATATCAGTGGCTTGCTCTATTGCTAATGTCGTTTGGTCCAATTTTGAAGAGAGTAAATTAAGGATTTTCCTAACTTGATCCTCTTTTGAGAAATTTTCCTCTAATGATATTACTAAATGAACTATATCTTGAAATCTATAATACATGTCAGAAACAGGCTCATTTTGTTTCATTTTAAAAAGTTGAAACTGGTTGGTTACTATGGAAATCTTAGTTTATTTTACTTTACTAGTGCTCTAATGTGTGACTTATAGTGTTCTCCAAATCTCATAGGCAGACTTACAAATAGAAACTCGATTAAATTCATTTTTATCTAAGGAGCAAAATAACATATTCATGACCTTTGAGTTATTCAGTGCTTGTGCCTTCTGTTCTATGGTCCATTGTGAATATTAAGTTTAGAGTTTAATGTATTCACTTTATGTAATGTTCCAAATATCTAAGCCGTTGGATTGTAAACAAATTTTCATCCTACATGACCAGTAAGCATAAGTATTATCATTAACTAGTAGGGGTCTAGCAGTTGATTGTCCTTCTACAAAAGTGTTAAAAAGTGTACTACCAGTGTTACTAGTAATTTATAATTTGAAAAATAATAATCAAATAACGAGTTTTTGGAAACTAATGCTCTGATACCAAATGTGGAAAACTGTGTAGTATAAATTATACTATTGTGAATGGATCTTAAGGCTACTATAACACTAGAGTGGGGGTGAAGGGTGTTTTATAAATTAAATAGAATTTTACTAAATAGTTTCAAGATTTAAGTCAAAGCACAGATAATTAACACAGATATATATTAACTGGCAGTCACACGCACATATATAAATATAAATGCAGTAAAAATAAAGTAAAAGTAAGAAAGATGACACCAGGAATTTTATACTAGTTCGAATTAACCAACTACATCTAGTCCTGTAAAATATCTATATAGATTTTCTTTCAAATGCCTGCTTTAATCAGTTAGAAAGCAAACCAGAATACAATCTTGATTTCACGGCAACAAGATACACCCTCCGGATTTTTCGAGCTCAGGGTAGACTTTCTTGATTTAACCGGGCAACAAGATCACCCACTTGATTTAAATGGGCAATAAGCACACCCACTAGATTTGAATGGGCAACAAGCACACCCATTTGATTTGAAGGGTAACAAGAACACCCATAAAAAGTAGTAGTAGAACGTTGTTGATTCAAAATACAAATAGTTGTAACTTGGATAAAAATTATCATATAGCCATTTTTCTTTGAAGTGGTGAAAGAATACTTGCAAAATAGTGAGTAAATTATAGAGAATGAATGTAGTAAAGTAGAGATTAAATTTGAGTGTATTTTAAGAGTATAAAAAGTGGATTTTGAGAAATATATAATGAGATTTTAGAGTAAGAAAAATGGAGAGAATATTATTCAAAAAATTCATTTTTTAGTTTCCTTTATATAGTGTTTGAAGGGACTTGTCCATTCGCAAAGAGATAGAGCCAAAAATTATAACTTTTCAAAATTTAAAAACTTTTCAACGGTACATAGGTCGACATACTCATGTGGGATTGTCGACAAATCCTTCTATTTGAGAAAAACAGCAACACATTTTAAAGTGTTACAAAATTTTGATATTTTGTTAAGTCATTTTAAGAAAAAGTTTTTTATTTACTTTAATATATAAAAATTCTATAAAATATTTGTAGAAATATATTTCGAAAATAAAATAAATATTTTGGTGAGAGAGTATTTAAAGAAAAGAAAGTTGGTATTCAAGGACTGTAACAAATTTATCTAATGTCTATTAACTATTATTTATAGTCTTGATCTCTTCATGTCTTTTTCTTTAAACTCATGAGTCTTTAATTGTCTTGATCATCTCTAAATTTTGATCTTTAGTCTTTTTTATTGATCAGTCTTCAAACTCGATTATCCTGTACCTATGTAATATTTTACAAAATATTCTATACAACTTAGGAAAACATTAGCACTATATTTATATGGTTGCTATCAAAATCTATAACTGTGGTATTAACACCCATTAGGACACCAAAATTATGAGGAAAACGACAAGTCTCATATAAGACAAATCATATGGGTACTAAGATGATTCTTGAAGAGTGGTCATGTTAGAAGATATCGAAGAAGTTGCATATGGCAAGCAACACATTGGCACTGTGCCAACATGATCGGTACTAATCATAATGATCGATGCAAACATGATTTAGTTGCTGCAGGTTGACTCGATCTTCTTTCCTAACTTCATGGATCTGATGTTTTACCTGGTATTTCATGATCTAGCGACTCCACTAGGCACTCCTATTATAAATAGAAGCACTATGGCTACTGGAAAGGGTCTTTTGGATTCTCTTTGGCCCCCACCTTCTTCATCTTCTATTCTTTATGCAAACCTTGTCACTTTGAGCCTATTTTTTCTATTTTAGACCGGAAAACAAATTGCGAAGTTCTTCTATTATGGCAATCCAAACTCTAATAAGATTAAAGTGCACGAAGGCCATATAATTTGCCGAACCACTATAAAACTTGCTATGTTCTTTAATATTTATTACTAATAATCATAGATCTATCTCATTTCTAGTTGATTAGGGGTGTTGTGCCAACTTTCTTTTTTAACATTTTTGGTGTTTTCGCTGATAGCAGAGCTTCTCAGGAGAAGATCTAGCTTAGTACCGTGGATTATAACGTCCAAAAATCAGATCCAAAACCTTGTTATCGCAAATCTAAAGTAGTGGCCCATAGGAAATCCGAAAGATCTACAATGGTGGTATGTGGAGATGATGAAGCTTCTCACCACAATGAAGAAAGTAACCAACCGATGAATGCTTTGTTTGGACTATCTTCTCTGTAAGAGATAGTGACGAAGGTTGAATTTGATAGGATGATGGCTAAATTGAACCAGAGGATGGTGGACATCCAGAAATAGCACCTTGATAGGATAGATGCAATATTTCCTTATTGACCCAACAATCATACAGAAGGAAAAGTCAGAAAGATGGGTCGTCTTCAAGTTTCGGAGAAGGGAATTCATCTTCATTTAATCAGAACAAAAGTGACGAGAAACAAAAAATGAAGGAAAATACTACTAGAGCATCAAGGTAGACCACATGAGGAAGTGACCAAGTTTTGGCTACAACTGGAATGATCGGTACCGATCCAAGTCAAATCAATACCGATCAAAGTAAGGTTAGTTCGAGAGTTCGATTATCCAATGCCATCAAATTGTCAGTAGTGAAGATGATTTGGAGGACACTGGCAACGATGTTCGACAGAATGCTGGTAGACAATATGCTGGTGCTCAAACGAACACTACAGAACCAACCAGGCATCATATTAGATCCGAAGGAATGGTTCTCTTTGAGATAGAAGAGGCTAGACATCACCGAACGAATCGAGAGCATTTCCAAAGTCAAACACTCAGGGATATTCTTGATAATCGCCTTCTTGATAACCAAGCTAGTCAAGAATATATTGCTGATATGGTAAAGAGAGTGATGAATGAAAATCTGGGGAGAAAGAATGAGGAATGAGGATTAACACGTAGCAGGACCCTATTCATTGATAGTATCTTGTGGGTGGAATATCCTAGGAAGTTCGTTATGCCGACGATGCCATTGTATAATGGGAAAACATATCCTGGACAAAATCTATTGAAATACGAGTGGCACATGGATGGTGCTAGAGCTACTGATGCAGTAAGGTGCAAGTGCTTCCCTATATTCTTACATAGGATTGCTATGATGTGGTTTACTCGGCTCATGCCAAAACCCATATTTACCTTTTATTAATTGGAAAAGAAGTTTATGGAGTAGTTCGGCCTCAACCGAAGGATGTGATGTTCTTGTTGAGTATTCGTCAGGCCATTGTAGAGACCCTAAAGGATTTTTTAAGTCAATTCAACGTTGTTATAATAGAAGTAAGTAACCCAAAGAAGAATATCGTGTTGATGACATTGATCCAGGGGATACACCCTGACCATATCTGGGAAATGGCTAAAGATGAAACGACCACCCACTATGGAGAAGTCCTATCGAAAGGAGGCCAAAAATCTATGCTTGGAAGAGGCAGATATGGCCCCCGAAAAGGTTGGTGGTAGATAGTCTACTGAAGTTGTGAAAAGCAATGTCACTATTAAGCAAATAGATGAGAGTGCCCGTAACGTTGCACTGAATGTGGGAACTAATAACAACAAACAAAAAAGGAGAAATCAAGGCGCTAGAGGTAAAAGAAATAATACCAAAAAGCGTTTGAGACACTAGAAGTCGAGAGATTATACTCCCCTGAACGATACTGTTAAGAATATATACCTTGCCATGCAAGGTATGGAGAACTATAAGAAGCCACCTCGAAGGGAGGCGACTACAGCTAAATGGAGCTCAAGGAATTATTACCGCTCCTATGAAACTAATGGGCACAATAAGAATGAGTACCATTATTTAAGAGATGTGATCGAAGACCTGATACGTAAGAAGAAGTTACAATGGTCTGTGAGAGACCCACAGGATAGCGGACAACATGTTAGACCTCAATGGTAGAATGCTCAGAAGGACTGACTGGGCCCAGCAAAGTGAGGGATTAGCGATCAGATGGTTGAACCATGATTAAAAAAATAATTGGAGGACCTCATCATATAGAGAAGAGCTAGAACACACTGGAGCGGTATGGGACGTCATTAAAGCACTTGCCGTAGAAAAGTTTTTTTGCTATCAAAGACGAAGCTCTGGTAGAACAACTGAAGACGATTAGTGATGTTATAGCCTTTCGAGATAGGAATGCTGGTGGGGTGTAAACACCGACGCTTGACCCCATGGTGATTATGGCCATGTTAGAGCCAATAACTGTGCACCGAGTTTTGATTGATAATGGAAGCTTGGTTAATATTCTATTCAAGAAGACGTTAGATCAAATGAAAATATGTTTGAAGGACATAAATCCATCTAAATCCCGCATTCAAGGATTTTCCAAAGAGGCTAAATAGCCTATCAGGTGTATTGACTTATCTATGGAGTTGGGTGAAAGTGATCGCAAGATTGTGTAGGTGCAGACCTTTATGATTGTAGATGAAATTTTTGCTTATAATGTTTTTCTTGGTCGACCGACCCTTGCCAGCATCAGAATATCACTGACTCCATGGCGATTGATGATGAAGTTCCCCGTGGAGAATGAGGTTTGAGCTATTCAACGAGACCAAAGTACATGTCATGAATGTTATGTCACTAAGCTCAAAGAGGCTAAACGACGTGAGAAGGGAAAAGGTGCAAAAAAAGCTCTCTACATCAAGACTGCGGATGCACAACAATTACCTTCCAAGCCCTAGCTTAGGTCCCATAAAAAATTCTACTTCTACAAACCTATGAACCCTCGAAAAGGTCCAGAGGATGCAAGGGCGGCACCAGTATAGATAACGATCGACATCTCTGTCGATATGGATGATCCTACTCAGGTCATTAAGATCGGATCTTAGTTTAGCGCCAAAATGAGAAAGATATTGGTAGGGTTTCTTTAGGAAAACTTGGATGTATTTGCCTAGACACATTCTGATATGTGTGGAATATCGCTGGAGATAGCGTGTCATGCGTTGAATATGGACCCAAGATGCCACCCTATGAAATAGAAGAGATTCATCATGTGTCCAAAGCGATCCGCTATGTTGAAAGAAGAAGTGGATAAGTTGAAAGCAATTGGTTTTATCCACGACGTCCTATACCCTAAATGGGTATCGAACCCTGTATTAGTAAAGAATATAAACGGAAAATGGCAGACACGCATTGCTTATTCGGACTTGAATAAAGTGTGCCCAAAAGACAGCTTCCTACCGTCGAAGATAGACCAACTCGTGGACTCAATGGCCAAACATGAACTATTATCCTTTGTGGATGCATATTCCGGCTAAAACCAAATAGAGATGCACATTCCATATTAGAAGCATATGAGTTTCATTACTAATTTGGCTTGTATTTCTATCGCGTAATGACATTTGGAAGAACGTCGGAGATACTCACTAGTGATTGGTAAATAAGATATTTAAAAATCAGATCGAGAGGACGATGAAGGTATATGCGAACAATATGTTGGTGAAGTCATAGCGATCGATGAGCCACATGATGACCTCGCTAAAATGTTTGATGTGCTTTGATGCTATGGAATGAAGCTCAATCTGTTGAATTGTTCTTTTGGAGTCGCATCGGGTAAGTTTCTAGGTTTCATCATGAACTCAAGGGGCATCGGAACAAATATAGAGCAGATTAAAGCATTGAAAGCTGTCACTACCCAAAAAAAGAGGGAGATGTAAAGCTTGAACCGGAAGGTCACTGCATTGAGTCAATTTATCTCAAAAGCGACAGACAAGTGTATACTGTTTTTTGATGCCTACAAGAAAGAAAAAAGAAAGTTTTTGTAGACCAAGGAATGCCAAGAAGCTTTCGAAAATTACTGGAGCATATAGAGTGACCACCAATCTTATCGAAGCCTTCAAAAGGAGAAAATCTATTCATTTACTTAGCAATATCCGCTTACGCACTGAGTGCAACTTTGTTACGTAAGAAAACAAAGATCCAAAGGCCTGTATACTATATCAGCAAGCGGTTTACCAGAGAAAAAAAGAACTACCTAAAGTTGGAGAAACTTGCATAATGCTTGTTGATTGCCTCAAGGAAACTATGACTATACTTCTAGGCTCACACGATAAAGGTTCTAATTGATCAACCACTGAGACTAGTATTGCATCGAACTGAGACATTGGGAAGACTATTGAAATGGAACATTGGACTGAGCCAGTATGATATAGCATATCATCCCAGCAAGGTGATAATACTACAAGCATTGGATGATTTCATCGTTGAATTCACCGTTCAGGATGGAGAAGGGGAAGATGATATGGCTCGAGTTTCCCAGTGGAAGTTGTACATAGATGGAGCTTGCAATGAACGAAATTACGAGGTAGGAGTGATTCTTGTAACCCTGGAAGGATGAATAATATGCTACTCCTTAAAGCTAGAGTTTATGAACAACGTCGCTGAATATGAAGTGTTGATTGTGGGACTTAAGATAGAAAAAGAACCAAGGTTCAAGACACTGCATATATTCAACAACCCCCAATCAGTGGTCTATCAATTCAAGAAGTGCTTTCAGGCTAAGGGAGTGAGACTTGCTTCTTACTCGATGAAGATGCTAGAATATTTGAATGATATTGAGCATTACACAATAACGCACATTCCTAGAGAAGAGAATACAAAAGCTGATTTGCTAGCCAAATTGGCAAGATCTGGGGATGCACAACTGATGTGATAGGTTCAAGTAAAAGTCTTATTAGCTTCGAAGATCGACTGGATGGATGTCGACTGGATCTTGAAGATTGAAGAGGAGAAGGTGTTTTAGAAGACTTCGATTAAAGATTATTTGTTGAAGGGAACTAACCCAAATGACAAGAATAAACAATGAAAGCTCCTTCGTAATGTACCATGATTTATAGTACGGGGCGGAGTATTATATATGAGAGATTTCTTAACCTCCCACTACGATGTGTCATCAAAGAAGAAGCAAAGAAAATCCTTTTGGATGTACATGAAGGAAGCTACCATAATCACACCGGGAGGCAAACTTTGGCAAAGAAGATACTATGCTGTGGATACTTTTAGCCGACAATTAGTCAAGATGTAGCTGACTATACCAAACAATGTGATAGGTGCCAAAGATTCGCAAAAGTACCAAGAGCCCTATCTATAGAGCTTTTGCAAATGGTTAGCTCATGGCCATTTTTAGTTTGTGTAATTGATATTATCCGTGTGCTACAAACATCGAAGGGAGGAGCTATATATGCCACTGTAGCTTTTGACTACTTCACAAAGTGGGCTAAAATGGAATTGCTAGCCACGATCACAACGAAGGAAGTGATCAACTTTGGGGTGAAGAACATCATATGCAAATTTTGAGTTCCGTAGAAAATCATTACTGATAATGGAACCTAATTCGAAAGTACTGAGTTCGAAGACTTCTATAACTAGTACCGAATTATGAAGTGTTTCTTGGCAGTAGCACATCCATAAGCGAATAGACAGATGGAAGGCGGTGAACAAAATAATCAAATCCATCCCGAAGAAACGACCGACAAAAACCAAGGGCGACTGGGTCAATGAATTATCCCAAGCACCATGGGCTTATTGAAGGACCCATAAGTCTAGGACCAGACACACTCCAATCCCTTGGCCTATGGAGTTGAGGCCATGATTCTGATATAACTAAAAAATTCTTCCCACTAAAGAAAATACTGTGAGCCCAATAAAAACGAGGAACTCTTGCTTGAGTCCCTCGACTTGGTCAATAAGAAATGGGAAGAAGATGAACTGAGGGTAGATGCTCACCAGAAAAAAGTAGCATGAAAATTCAATGCCAAGGTCAAAAACCATACCTTTGAGGTAGGGTATCTTGTTTTGAAACGAGTCCTTCCATATACGGAGGCACTTGGTCCGATTGGAAAGGTCCCTACGCAATTAAATAGAAGCTTGGAGACAGAACCTTCAAGTTAGCAACTATTGATTAGATCCCAATTCCACGGGCGTGGAATATCGAACATTTACGATGCAATTTCACTTAGACTTATTCATTTTATTTTCTACAAATAAGCCACCCTAGTGAAAAGGGGACAATGTAATGAAGTAGGACTTGCAATTTCCTTTGTTTATAAATAAAGCTAGCTTTTAGAACCAATGGAACCATGTTCTTGGTAAGCTAAACCTTGTGTTTCATGATTAGTAGTGCAATTAGGTACTTGGATATAGGTACCGTCTGACTCCTTTGACCCATGATTGGATAAGGGGACTACAATCACATTGGGGTTGATTGGATGATTTACCCCTGTCCCTCTGATCTTTGACTAATACCCAGAGATAAGCAAAGTCAATGAGGGACGCCCGTAGATTGACAACCGAAACACTAGTTCCAAGAGATGGAACTGGTGCGCAATCAAAGCTTTCATGACTACGTTTACAGCTCAGCAAGACATGCCCCACTAGAGATAAAAAATAATAGTTGGTGAGAGATTTTGATCAACGCTCGGATATAGGCGAGATCGAAAACTGATGTTTAGAGCCAAGCATTAGAAATATCAATCCTTAAAGATAGGGATCGATGACTGATTGAACTATCTACAACCCTGACCACACTTATTTCCCGATGAACCATGCTAGGCCGACGATTAGCGGTAAAAGTCTAAGAACAAATTCAATTAGCTTCTAGAGATAGGCGATGTAACAACCCGCATATTTTATGATTTTATATTTAAATATTTTTATTTAAATATAACGTCGTTAGTCGGATTAAAGTCCGAAAAGCTACTTTTTGCAAACGGTCGAATTAGGACTCGGGACCACTTCCATTGAGTCCAAAATGGCGTTTGAGATTTTTTTGAGTATAAGCTTCAATATGTTTGGAGTAAGTTGAGTTTTGCTATTTTCTAGTGGCTTTTGGGTTTGGGTTTCACCCAACTCATTCTATACCTTAACTCAGTGAAATGACCCTCCTATTTCCACCCTAATTTCATAAGAATTTTTTTTTTAAAATGATATGTAGATATATCATTCATTACAAATACATTTCCCAGGGTCATTTTCTTTCTCCAATAAACAAAAATATTTCCAGGATCTTTCACAATATAAAAATATTGTTTAACTCTAAATCATTCCTAACATACATATATGAAGATATCTATGTTATATTCTACTTTAATCAGAGCATGTTAATATGTAAGTAGAATTCCTTTTTAAATCTATTAAAATGTGAAAATTCCTTAAAAAGATTAATTATTGTAATCTGATTTTTAACCATAGAATCCACTGGAAACATGTACTTTAGTCTGTTATTATAATTGAGAGATGATTAAGTAATAATCAGTGGAAATGCAAGCTTTTTATATGAATGATTATGTTCAAGTCTGTATAACATCAAACTCAGGCTAAAAGAAAGTGGATCCTAAGTGAACACAAGCAACATCTAGGCGTAATGGAAACACGCCTAACTAACAAATGAAAGGTCACGAGTTCGAGTGCTATGCTGGTCGGTTCAAACCCAATTTTTGTTTTTTTTGTTTTTTTCTCTCTTGTGAACTCAACTGTCTGAACCTATTATAACTTTGGCTATGAAACATATCTGAAAATTTGATTTAAACTCTTGGTTGCTGGCTTGACCCAGGTTCAAGAAAAATGGCTATGTTAGCCTTATTCTGAATTGCACTACTCAGTTACAAAATACCTGCTATAATATTTTCTTTTCAAAGCAATTCAAACTCTTTCTATCAGATTTTCTTTTTGACTTGAACATGGATTTTCTTATGCCAGATCTATAGATATACATACAAACCACAAATTCTTTTAATCTCAGATCTTCTACCATTATAGCCTAACTGTTCTTGAAACTTAGAATTCATTTTTCTTAGCAAAGCATTTAACAAAACAAAGCACATAGTTCAGCTGAGACATATAAGTTCAACAACTACAAAACAGTAATTAACCATACATTGGTTTCTCAAAGTAATTTTAAACAATAGGTCTTAATCTAGTTCATCATGAAGGTGTAGTTTACTACAGCAAAGTCTTTTAAAAACATAGCATCCAAATCTTAAGCAGTTTAACATCCAAGCCTGATCAAAGCAATTCCTATTTCCCTGCAAAACCACCATGAACTGCCCCATATGAATATGAGACACCCAATGGTGCATAAACACAAAAGGGTCAGACTATTTGTCTGGTGTGAATAATCTAACTGAAAACATGATCTTATTCAGTTCTATTTGTATTCCAGTAATTGCAAGAATAAGAAACTCAGTATCTTCTATGTGCATGTTTTTGTGAGGCATGTGCATTCATATCAGTGTTAAACAAATTCTCAATGACTTGATTCATAGAAAACAATCATAAGATTCATCAATAAAAAGCACCAAAACAACCAAATACAAACATCAATTTAGTTATCATCCCCTTTTCAACTTTACTGGTCATCAGGGATTTTGCCCAGACCTCTCCTGAATTTATTCCTAGAATTCATTATCAAATATAATAGGGTCTTTAGCTACTTTCTTCTTTTTAAACACACACTGCCTGGGACATTTTCTCTGTTAACCCAGCACACTCAGGCCCCTGGGTATAAATATACCATGTGTGAACTTGCAATATTCCCCTTGCCAAGCTATATTTTGGTAGCCCTAAGATCCCAAGTCCTTAGTTAAATTACTAAGTGTTATTATTATTTTTCATAGCAGTGCTAATCCCTTCTGCATCTCACTTCTTAATCAGAGAAATATAAATAATGCAAGCAATATGTATTCATCCAGAGTTTGGCAAGTTATATTCTCATAAGCAAACATTTTATCATGAAAGAGGGAGGTGACTTCTTAGCACATTATTTTGCCTGTGAGTTTCACTGGATCAAGATGTAAGCATATGGTCCTGAGTAAATTACTATATATATATTTTCCCCTACCTCTGGTTCAATCAGATTCATGATCTGGCTAAACCACAAGTTTATTTGATTTGGGTATTTCATAAAACATAGAAGCTCAGCACATGTACAACATTGCACTTCTACATTTCCTTTTGTTTTAATTAATATGAGACATAAGCAACAACACAATGTTACAGCCCATATTTCTTTCTACCTTCAGACCATACACCCACTACTTGAATCCGGGGATTTTTATAAACAACTTATAAAGAAAACTTATAAAAGAAAACACTCAATCTCAAAGCTAATCCATATCTCAAACAAACATTTTAGTTCATGTATCCATGACTCTTATTTTTTTCTGGGTAAATCAGATAGAGGTTTTACCCTTAAACAAATCATTAACCAAACAAAGTCATTCAACCATAAAACATAACTTGTAAAAGAAAATTAGTTCAAACTGGCTGCCTCAATATTCAGGTCTTAATGCCAAAGTTTTCAGTGAGGTTACTCACCTTAATCCTTCTTCTTCCTATGCCTTATTAACCCCCTTTTTGTCTTCTGCCTTCTCCTATTTTCTCTGGTTTATGCCTTGTATATTTTTCTCTTTAGGTTAATGAAGAACAAAAACATATGGTCTTACTATACTAGGCCTTTTATATAAATCTTGGCTGTCACTAGGGTTTATGGACTTACCCAATGTCAGTTCTACCCCATCCCAAACATAGCCTGCCTCTGGTTTGATTCAAGAAAATAAAAGGGTATGTGGTCCTTGTCTTCTTTTCCAGAAATTAGTTTCTCTCTTTTAATTTTCCCTGGTCATGTCATATGCATGACTTCCTATTATTATTGTTATTATTTTCTTAATAAAAGAAATTACTGAGAATAGATAAAGTGCTTGTTTAGGGACTCATGCCATTTTCATGCAATTTCTGTTTCTTTCCAGAGATTGATTGACTGTATACATGTATAACTTATGTATACCTAAGCCTTTTATTTTTTTTCTTTCTTTAAATAATTTTAAGTTTATTTCAGCCTAGCTTTTCCTATTTTCTTTGTACTCTATTTTATTTAAAGACAAAATTCTATCTTTATGCATATGTATTTCTAAATCAGTTATTTTATTTTTATCTATTAATTTCTGCCAAATTTTGTTACACAGAAATCTGTGTGCATGCGTACACTGTCTTGTGCACATGTACATGTTTTATATTTTGTATCTGCAAATCAATTTCCTATTCCTATTTTTTTTCCAATGCAATTTCAAACAAATACAAACTAAATTAAATCATGAAATTACTCACAAAAATCAGGGTTATCACATATACCCCTCCTTTTAGGAATTGTGTCCCACAATTCTTTCATACTTAACTTAAGTATCATCTCTTCAGAAAATGAAATTTTTTCTGATTTCAAAGCCATTTTCAAACCAATCACCTATTAAGCACTGTGCATATCAACACAAGATAAAAAAAAATCACAATGCATATTCAACCAACACATTCATTAGTATGTATATATAGATTTACCTTTTCTTCAATCAAACAGCTGGGGATAATCATTTTTGATTTTATCCTCCACTTCCCATGTGCAATCATTTGGGTCTAGACTCCATTGTATTTTTACTAATTTAATTTCTTTGTTTCTCAATTTCTTGGTTTCTTTAGAAACTATGCCCACTGGTTCCTTTTCATAGATCATTCTAGGATCAATCTGCACATCCTTAGAGGATTCTAGTATTGCTTCCTTATCATGAACCCATCTTCTTAGTTGAGACACATGAAAGACATCATGCATTGCTCTCATTTCTTCTGGCAATTCTAATTTATAGGCTACTGTCCCTATTCTTTCTAGAATTTTATATGGTCCTATATATCTAGGAATCAACTTTCCTTGTTTCCCAAATCTTAGAACCTTTTTCATGGGTGATATCTTGATGAACACATAATCCCCAACATCATATTGCACTGCCTTCCTTCTCTGATCTGCATATTTCTTTTTCCTATCTTGGGCAGAGGCAATTCTTTTTCTGATCAAGGCTACCTTTTCAGAAGTCTCCTTCACATTTTCTGGTCCTAAGACCACTTTTTCTCCAGACTCATGCCAACTTGAAGGTGATAAACATGGCCTTCCATAGAGGGCTTCAAAGGGGGCCATGCCTATGCTACTGTGATGGGTGTTATTGTATGCAAATTCAGCTAGATATATGTAATCTTCCCAGCTTCCTCCCCAATCCAATACACATGCTCTCAACATGTCTTCAAGCAATTTGTTCACAATTTCTGTTTGACCATCAGATTGAGGATGGTATGCTGTACTCAAACATAAATCAGTCCCCATTGCCTTGTGAAAACTCTGCCAAAATTTTGAAGTGAAGATGGTATCTCTATCACTCACTATAGTCTTTGGTATACCATGCAGTCTGACTACTTCTTTAATAAACAACTGGGCTAGGGTATTAGCATTTCTTTCTGATTTCACTGGTATAAAGTGGGCTGACTTGGTTAACCTATCAACCATTACCCAAATACTATCATTTCCCCTCCTAGTTCTAGGCAAACCATCAATAAAATCCATTGATATGTCTTCCCATTTCCACTGTGGTATTTGCAAAGGTTGAAGCATTCCTGAGGGTTTTTGATACTCAGCCTTCACCTGCTGGCAAACCATACATTTTGATACATAGGTTGCCACTGCACTCTTCATACCACTCCACCAATAATCTCTCTTGAGGTTGTGATACATTCTTGTGCTTCCTGGGTGTATAGTATATTTGCTTTTGTGGTAAGCATCCAAAATTTCTTGCTTCAACTCATCCATTGCTGGAACACATATTCTTTCTCCTTTCTTCAGATGGCCCTGATCATCCAACTGAAAACCTTCTACTGTCTCACCATTTAATATTTGTGTCTTCTTTCCAAATAAAAATGGATCTTGGTTTTGTAGCATTGCAACTTTATTTTTCAATTCTGATCCCAGAGTAATAAAACTTAATTTTCCCATTTCTACCTTCCCACTGCATAAGCTCATGTTTTCTATGCTATCACTTTTTATCTCTGAATCAATTAATAATGATAAAGTGTTAAACTCTTCTATCATTAATCTAGCCACTTTAGCATGTTGTCTACTTAGGGCATCTGCTACTTTATTAGCCTTACCTGGTGTGTATAATATTTCAAAATCATATGAGGCTAAGAGTTCAATCCATCTTTGCTGCCTCATATTTAATTCTTTTTGTGAAAACAAATATTTGAGTGATTTATGGTCTGTATATACTTCAAATTTTTCCCCTAACAAGTAGTGTCTCCATAGCTTAAGGGCATACACTACAGCAGCCAATTCAAGGTCATGAGTAGCATACCTTACTTCACTTGATTTCAATTGCCTAGAAGCATAAGCTATTACCTGATGTTGTTGCATCAACACTGCTCCAAGCCCTTGTCCACTTGCATCAGTATACACCACCAAGTTTTCATTTCCCTCAGGTACTTTAAGAATTGGAGCTTGTACCAATGCTTCTTTTAATTTCCCAAAGGCATTTTCACATTCCTCAGTCCAAGTGAACACTTGATTTTTCCTAGTCAATCTGGTTAATGGAATTGAGATTTTTGCAAAATCTTTTATAAATCTTCTATAGTAACCAGCCATTCCCATGAATGATCTGACTTCAGTGACATTAGTAGGCCTTTTCCAAGCTTGCACTACAATGACTTTATTGGAGTCCACAGCTATTCCTTTTTCTGATATAATATGGCCTAGAAAGTTCACTTCATTCTGCCAAAAAGTGCATTTTGAAAACTTTGCTTTCAAGTCTTCCTGTCTCAATTTCTCAAATACTATATGCAAATGGTTCTCATGCTCTCTAACTGACTTAGAATAAATTAGTATATCATCAATAAATATTAATACAAACTTATCCAGGTATTCTCTAAAAATCCTATTCATCAAATCAACAAAATAGGAAGGAGCATTTGTTAAGCCAAATGGCATCACCAAAAATTCATAAAGTCCATATCTGGTGTTAAAGGCTGTATACTTAATGCTTTCCTCTTCTACTTTCATCTGATGAAAGCCTGAAGCTAAATCAAGCCTGGAGAATATCTTTGCACCACTCAATTGATCAAAGAGATCATCAATTCTTGGTAAGGGGTATTTATTTTTAATTGTGACTTTATTTAATTCCCTATAGTCAATACATAATCTCAGGGATCCATCATGTTTCTTAACAAAGACTACTGGTGCTCCCCATGATGAGCTACTGGGTCTAATAAAACCTTTTTCTTCTAGTTCAACTAATTGCTTTTTCAACTCCATCAATTCCCTAGGCCCCATTCTGGTTGGTCTTTTAACCACTGGGCTAGCTCCTGGAATTATTCTAATTGAAAATTCAACTGGCCTGTGATTAGGAACTCCTCTTACTTCCCCAAACACATCATCATATTGATTAACTATAGGGATATCTTCTAATGCAGGCATGGGTTTTTCATTTGACAATGCAGAAAGGTTGGCTATACTTCTATTTTTGTTTGCCTCACAAAGAACAATTATTCTTTGTCCATCAGAAACCTTCAATGATATGGTGGATGTCTCCATATTTATGATAGCCTTATACCTACTCAGCCAATCAACTCCTAAAATAATTCCTATGTCTGGATATTGCAACACATATAGGTTTGACTCAAACACATGTCCTCCTATATTTAATCCCAGTTGCATGCACATCATACCCATGACACATGAACTACCTATAGGGCTTCTAATTAGCAGTGGTTAATCAACAATCATACAGTTCAATTTTAATTGTTGTGCAATATCATGAGAGATCAATGAGTGTGTAGCCCCAGTATCATATACTACTGTTAAAGGTATTGAATGGATAAGCAAAGTACCTTCAACTTGACCATGCTTTTCAACATTTGATCCCTCAGCTGCCTTGCCTTTCCCTTCCAAAGCCCCTAATTTTCCTTGCTTAAAATCTGGGCAGTTCCTCTTTATGTGACCTTCCTTCCCACAATGGTGACAATTGAAGGATGCTGGTCTAGGATTGGTGCACCTATTTTTCATGTGCCCCTCTTGTCCACAGTTGTAACAAGTGATCCTTTTCTTAACTTCAGCAGTTCTGGCTTCTTCTGGTTTCTTGGTGGAAGTTATGTCTGTTCTCTTTTTATCTTAAGGGTGAAATTTACCCTTTCCCTTCTTGTTTTGATTATTTTTGAATGCCCTGAAATTTTCTCTAGCTTTATCATGTTGTTCAATGCTCAGAGTCAAATCCAAAACTTGATCAAAAGTTTTATCCTTATATGGTAGCATGGCTCTACTAAGACTAGAGTTCAACCCTTGGATATATCTGCCATTCTTGGCTTCCTCAGTAGTGATGAGCACTGCGCCATACTTTGCCAATGATTCAAACTTCTGAGTGTACTCAGTGACACTCATAGTCCCTTGCCTCAATTTGATGAATTCCTCCAGTAAAGATTCCTTAGCTGATGCAGGGATAAATCTGCCTTCCAACATTGCTTTAAACTGATCCCATGTTACTTCTCCTTCAGGTCTTCCAGCTATGATAACCTCCCACCAATCCAAAGATGCTCCTCTCAATTGCCTGGATGCAATTTGCCTCTTCCTTTGGTCTTCAACTTGCATGTCTGCAAAGATTCTCTCCAAAATTCTAAGCCAATTTTGAACCCCCATAACTCCTTCTGTGCCATCAAAGGTTTTGCCTCCAAGATTGGTAAAAGTCTTGAGTAGCTTGGAAAGTTCCTCATGTGGATTTTCCTGCCTGTTGCCTACTCCATCTCTTATGGCCCTCATGAATTCTTGCACATTCACCATGGGTGGTTCACTTGTTCCTACATTTTGATGTCTGGGTCCTACCATAGCTCTATGGATATAACACTTAGGTTAGTCTGTTTTGCCTAATGCTCTATAGATTAATTCATTTTAATTTATCACTTATTCTGTCATAATAGATATCAATAGTGTAAATAAAAAAAAACAAAACATCCAAAGCAGTAAACACTTCTATACATCCAATGCAAACAAATTCATACAAAATTTTTGCTATGTTATTTAACAACATAGCTCTGATACCAACTGAAATGACCCTCCTATTTCCACCCTAATTTCATAAGAATTTTTTTTTAAATGATATGTAGATATATCATTCATTACAAATACATTTCCCAGGGTCATTTTCTTTCTCCAATAAACAAGAATATATCCAGGATCTTTCACAATATAAAAATATTGTTTAACTCTAAATCATTCCTAACATACATATATGAAGATATCTATGTTATATTCTACTTTAATCAGAGCATGTTAATATGTAAGTAGAATTCCTTTTTAAATCTATTAAAATGTGAAAATTCCTTAAAAAGATTAATTATTGTAATCTGATTTTTAACCATAGAATCCACTGGAAACATGTACTTTAGTCTGTTATTATAATTGAGAGATGATTAAGTAATAATCAGTGGAAATGCAAGCTTTTTATATGAATGATTATGTTCAAGTCTGTATAACATCAAACTTAGGCTAAAAGAAAGTGGATCCTAAGTGAACACAAGCAACATCTAGGCGTAATGGAAACGCGCCTAACTAACAAATGAAAGGTCACGAGTTCGAGTGCTATGCTGGTCGGTTCAAACCCAATTTTTGTTTTTTTTTGTTTTTTTTTTCTCTTGTGAACTCAACTGTCTGAACCTATTATAACTTTGGCTATGAAACATATCTGAAAATTTGATTTAAACTCTTGGTTGCTGGCTTGACCCAGGTTCAAGAAAAATGGCTATGTTAGCCTTATTCTGAATTGCACTACTCAGTTACAAAATACCTGCTATAATATTTTCTTTTCAAAGCAATTCAAACTCTTTCTATCAGATTCTCTTTTTGACTTGAACATGGATTTTCTTATGCCAGATCTATAGATATACATACAAACCACAAATTCTTTTAATCTCAGATCTTCTACCATTATAGCCTAACTGTTCTTGAAACTTAGAATTCATTTTTCTTAGCAAAGCATTTAACAAAACAAAGCACATAGTTCAGCTGAGACATATAAGTTCAACAACTACAAAACAGTAATTAACCATACATTGGTTTCTCAAAGTAATTTTAAACAATAGGTCTTAATCTAGTTCATCATGAAGGTGTAGTTTACTACAGCAAAGTCTTTTAAAAACATAGCATCCAAATCTTAAGCAGTTTAACATCCAAGCCTGATCAAAGCAATTCCTATTTCCCTGCAAAACCACCATGAACTGCCCCATATGAATATGAGACACCCAATGGTGCATAAACACAAAAGGGTCAGACTATTTGTCTGGTGTGAATAATCTAACTGAAAACATGATCTTATTCAGTTCTATTTGTATTCCAGTAATTGCAAGAATAAGAAACTCAGTATCTTCTGTGTGCATGTTTTTGTGAGGCATGTGCATTCATATCAGTGTTAAACAAATTCTCAATGACTTGATTCATAGAAAACAATCATAAGATTCATCAATAAAAAGCACCAAAACAACCAAATACAAACATCAATTTAGTTATCATCCCCTTTTCAACTTTACTGGTCATCAGGGATTTTGCCCAGACCTCTCCTGAATTTATTCCTAGAATTCATTATCAAATATAATAGGGTCTTTAGCTACTTTCTTCTTTTTAAACACACACTGCCTGGGACATTTTCTCTGTTAACCCAGCACACTCAGGCCCCTGGGTATAAATATACCATGTGTGAACTTGCAATATTCCCCTTGCCAAGCTATATTTTGGTAGCCCTAAGATCCCAAGTCCTTAGTTAAATTACTAAGTGTTATTATTATTTTTCATAGCAGTGCTAATCCCTTCTGCATCTCACTTCTTAATCAGAGAAATATAAATAATGCAAGCAATATGTATTCATCCAGAGTTTGGCAAGTTATATTCTCATAAGCAAACATTTTATCATGAAAGAGGGAGGTGACTTCTTAGCACATTATTTTGCCTGTGAGTTTCACTGGATCAAGATGTAAGCATATGGTCCTGAGTAATTTACTATATATATATTTTCCCCTACCTCTGGTTCAATCAGATTCATGATCTGGCTAAACCACAAGTTTATTTGATTTGGGTATTTCATAAAACATAGAAGCTCAGCACATGTACAACATTGCACTTCTACATTTCCTTTTGTTTTAATTAATATGAGACATAAGCAACAACACAATGTTACAGCCCATATTTCTTTCTACCTTCAGACCATACACCCACTACTTGAATCCGGGGATTTTTATAAACAACTTATAAAGAAAACTTATAAAAGAAAACACTCAATCTCAAAGCTAATCCATATCTCAAACAAACATTTTAGTTCATGTATCCATGACTCTTATTTTTTCTGGGTAAATCAGATAGAGGTTTTACCCTTAAACAAATCATTAACCAAACAAAGTCATTCAACCATAAAACATAACTTGTAAAAGAAAATTAGTTCAAACTGGCTGCCTCAATATTCAGGTCTTAATGCCAAAGTTTTCAGTGAGGTTACTCACCTTAATCCTTCTTCTTCCTATGCCTTATTAACCCCCTTTTTGTCTTCTGCCTTCTCCTATTTTCTCTGGTTTATGCCTTGTATATTTTTCTCTTTAGGTTAATGAAGAACAAAAACATATGGTCTTACTATACTAGGCCTTTTATATAAATCTTGGCTGTCACTAGGGTTTATGGACTTACCCAATGTCAGTTCTACCCCATCCCAAACATAGCTTGCCTCTGGTTTGATTCAAGAAAATAAAAGGGTATGTGGTCCTTGTCTTCTTTTCCAGAAATTAGTTTCTCTCTTTTAATTTTCCCTGGTCATGTCATATGCATGACTTCCTATTATTATTGTTATTATTTTCTTAATAAAAGAAATTACTGAGAATAGATAAAGTGCTTGTTTAGGGACTCATGCCATTTTCATGCAATTTCTGTTTCTTTCCAGAGATTGATTGACTGTATACATGTATAACTTATGTATACCTAAGCCTTTTATTTTTTTCTTTCTTTAAATAATTTTAAGTTTATTTCAGCCTAGCTTTTCCTATTTTCTTTGTACTCTATTTTATTTAAAGACAAAATTCTATCTTTATGCATATGTATTTCTAAATCAGTTATTTTATTTTTATCTATTAATTTCTGCCAAATTTTGTTACACAGAAATCTGTGTGCATGTGTACACTGTCTTGTGCACATGTACATGTTTTATATTTTGTATCTGCAAATCAATTTCCTATTCCTATTTTTTTTCCAATGCAATTTCAAACAAATACAAACTAAATTAAATCATGAAATTACTCACAAAAATCAGGGTTATCACACTCAGCCCTCTCCTCTCCATTCATTCTCATTTCATTTCATTTTCTTTAGCACTACTGAAGATGGGGGAAGAGAAGAGGAATTAGAAACTCCAATTCTTGCTCCAAATTCCAAAAGAAGCTTAGGTAAGCTCCATCTTCATCTTCTCCATCTCTTCTCCTCTTTAATTTTAGAAAATTCCTAAACCCTAATTTAGGAAATACTTGTTTTGATCTTAGATTGAAGCTTGTAGAGTTGAAGTGAAGAGTGGTTGATATTTTCTTTGCATTTGAGCTTCTTATCCTTGTTTTTGAGTTTAAAGGTGAGATTTTTGAACTCACATCTAAGCCTATAGCTTTTGTTGTTGTTGCGTAAGAATTCCTAACATCAATTTCTTGTCCATTTGCTTTAGATTGAATTGGTTTTACGAATATTCCCATTTTTGGCGTTTTGAAGTTAAAATCTTTAAAAATCTTAGCTTTGATGTTTGATCATGCTTTTGGTGACGTATCTAAGAGTCTATTGGGCTGGGTTGCCGATTGGCGTAAACCCCTAGTGCCCATCGCTCGACCGATCGCCAATTGTTTGGGATTTTGCCCCTTGGGGGCTAGGCTGAGAATACTGGAATTTCCAGTTCAGTCGGCTGAATTAGAGGGTCAGTCGACTGAACCGAACCCAGGAAATTTCCTAGGCCAGTATCAGTCGACAGACCACTCTTGGTCAGTCGACTGAGCCTGGAACCGAAAGTATCCAGGCATGATTCAGTCGACTGACCACCCAGGTTCAGTCGACTGAACCTAGAAACAGAAAGTTTCCAGGATTTGTGTCAGTCGACTGACCACCCTGGTTCAGTCGACTGAATCTACTGTCTCTGCCTATTTTGCCTTTTGTGTTTGAGTTTCCAATTTTTAATCGATTCTTGTTTCTCCAATTTGTTGTTATCACCTTTGTTGACTTTGATGATCCCTTTTGACTTCGTACACGGGTTTTTATAAAATGATCTTTTTAAATTGTATTAAAAGCTCGTTCTCCGATTTATAATTTCTATTTAAAACACACACACTTTTGCACTCTGAGCGAAGAGGGAGGAGAATTAAATGATTAGATAAAACGCGTGCTATGAACACGTGCGTTCATCTTTTCAGTTAATTCCTAATCTATTCGTTTGACCGTTTTGACCTTTGGGTCTGGTTTACCGATGAGATGAGGTGAACTTTATACTGCTTTGAGTGTGAAATTGACTAACGGATAGTAAACCATTTAGTGCGAACGTGTGGTATGGGACTCACGTTAACATTTTCCGGGTTCCTTTCTGAGAGTTGTGACACATTCCGCCGGACAGTGGTGTCCAGTACCGCCACTACGGTTTGTTGCCTTCGGGCGTTGCCTTTTGGCGTTGCCTTTTTGGCGTTGCCTTCGGGCGTTGCCTTCGAGCGTATGGATCCTTGTACTGAGCTTGAGCATCTTTTGTTTCTTTGAAAATTATATTTCCTTAGAGTATCGCCCTTCGGTATAGGTTCTTTGAACCACACGATATATAGCGATTACCTTGTGGAAACTTGTGTTACCTTTATTGGTCTTTGTCATTTGCCTTTTGGCTTGTTTTGGGATATGTATGTCCTTCGTTTATTTGAGTTGCCTATGATATGAGGCTTGTTTTGATTCATCTTATGTTAGATGATTTGGATATCTCTTTTGGAGATGATTGTGGTACTTTATGATTTTGTATGTTCATTATCATTAGTATATCTAACTGATTTGTTTAGCTAGACTGACCCGTGTATTTTCATACTTGGGTCAGACCGAGATGTTTCAGGTTAGGTACATTGGACTTAGCCTCTTTTGCTTCCGCATGGACTATTCCGCTAGCTCCTTTTTGTCATAGCTTTTTATGTACTTCTTATTTTTGGCTGTAACTCTGATATATACTCTATTGACTCGTCTGTATATTGTGGTTTGCTTTACCACTTGACAAGTATCATTTTGTAAACTCTGTAATGTATCTGTATATGTGTAAATGCATGTGGTGATCTTCTGTTCTGTGATGTGTATTACATTTGAGTTGTTGTATTTTCTTCTGATAGATCCTTCAGCCACCTATGGCTTTGTATTAAGTATTTATTGGAGATGTCGATCCATTTAAGTAAGAAGTGGCATTGTCGACGTATTCAATAGATAGTTAAGACAGGGTTATAGATGGTCGCTCCTATCCAGCTCTATTCTCCGTATTAGCAGACAGTGTTCCCTAGTAATACTCTTTGCTAATGTGGGTCTCGGAGTGGGGCGTTACAGCTTGGTATCAGAGCCAGGTTCAGAACAAAATATGATAAACATAGAACAGAGACACATATTATGGTACATCGAAGGGTAGTACGAATGTCACAAATCTTTGAATCTTCGTGCCTTATTTCTTTCCGTGCCTTTGTGGGGGGGGGGGGGGGTAAATAGAGTTTTGGGAATACATCTAGGAATGCATTTCTTCCGTAGTATTCCATATCTGAATTAATGTTATCTACCTTGTGAATAATCATTTTCTTATCTTATCTTTCAGATGATGGCCGGAAGAGGCAGGGGACGATGCACGGATGCTAGGCAATCCAGTGGCTCGCATCCGGATGGCGTTTATATGTCTACCGATCAGTTCTTGGAGTTATTTAGGAGCACTCAACCTCCAGCTCCTATTCGTGCATCTCCTCCATGCAAGTCTGCCTTTGCACGCCTGTGCTGTGATTTTTCTCATCTTGGTGGAAAGCCATTCAAAGGCTCCGAGTCCGTTCTTGAGGTCCAAGCTTGGATTCGCACATGCAAGCGTATTTTCTCTCGCATGGATCTTTCTAACCATGATCGAGTTCTTGTAACTTCTAGCTTATTGCAAGAGCGTGCCCTCGATTGGTACAAGCATCTTATAACCCAACTTGATGAGTCTGTTCTTTCTTGGACTCAGTTCAGGGAGCGATTCGAACTCAAATTCGTTCCTGAATCTGAGAAAGTTTTATTAGCCCGTCGCTTCCTTGAGTTGAAGCAAGGGAAGTCTTCCGTTTCTGAATATGTTGCATCTTTCGAGGCCTTATCTAAGTATGGTCTTGAATTCATTAGCACTTCTTATAAGAAGAATTTGAAGTTTGTCTCTGGTCTTAAGAAATATCTTAAGAAGTCTATAATGCTCCAGCTTAAGCTTTCTTTTGAGGAGTTGGTTGATTTGACACTTCATCTCGAGGCCATCGAGAAGGAGTGTGATAGTGGTGATGATATTGAGGTTCGCAAGAACCCCAATAAGAAGAGGTTCCCATTTCATAAGCAGGGATTTCTCCCTTCTAAGAAGAAGAAGTCTATAGAATCTGGTTCTAACTCTCAATCTGCTAGAACACCTTCCATTCGGAAGTGTTTCAATTATGGTTCTCCTGATCATATGATTCGAGCTTGTCCTAAGCCTCTCTTCTGCCATTATTACAAGAAGGAAGGTCACCGTGTTTCCACCTACCCTACTGCTCCTACTAGTGCCAAATCTGGCAAGTTTTATGTTGCTAAAGCTTCTAGAGGTCCTTCTCAGCCCAGAGGTATATCTCCATCTGTTTGTACCAAAATTGGGCACAACACTCTTCAGAAGTTTTTGAAGAGATAAAATGAAGAAATTAAATGGAAAGAAAGGAATTATCTAACAAAAACTCCAAATTTCGGATTTGAAAATAATTAAAATGCAAGGAGACACAAGAATTTAGAGTGGTTCGGCGTATCGCCTACGTCCACTATGAAGTTGATAGCTTTATTGATCTTTCTTTAAAGATTACAAATAAATTCAGTGAGTTATAGCAGATAATTATGATTTGCAGCAGTGAATTTCGTTATTGGTAGCAGCAAGGGAGTTTAGATCTGGATCCGGCAGAGTTTGGGCGTTGGAGAATTCAAAGAAGAAGAAGCCCTTTTTTTGCATGCCCTGGGGCTCTATTTATAGGCGTAGGAGGCTGATATTTCGCTCAGATCTCGGGGGACTTCTTCTGGCATGTGAGTAAGCCCGCGCGACCAAGCCCGTGAAGTTTCGGCCCGATCCGTGATCGATACGAATAGATTTCGTATCGATCAAGATTGCGTCCGATGGAGTCGAAATATGGTGTGGACATTCTTTATGTTGTACATAAGCTTCTGTGAAAATTTCATAGCATTTGGACTTGTAGATCATGAGATATGATCGATGCAAGTTGGAGTTTTTCCATCCGCGATCGATACGAACGAATTTCGACTCGGTCAAGACTTGCTCCAATCGAGTCGAAATTTGGCAGGAACATTCTTTATGTTGTACTTAAGCTGCTGTGAAAATTTCATAGCATTTGGACTTGTAGATCATGAGATATGATCGATGCAAGTTGGAGTTTTTCCATTCGCGATCGATACGAACGAATTTCGACTCGGTCAAGACTTGCTCCAATCGAGTCGAAATTTGGCAGGAACATTCTTCAGGTCATATTTAAGCTCCTGTTAAGATTTGGTGGCATTTGGGTTTGTAGATCTTGAGTTATGATCGATGCAAGTTTGGATTTCTCAACCGTGATCGATCAATATCTTGAGCATATGAACTCCGATTGACTTGAAATTCGGAATGTTGGCTCTCATAGCTTTGCTTGTCGTGTCATATCAATTTTAGCTCGATCCAGACTTGGAAAAAAATCGTTGATATCCATAGTGAGCCTGCGTATAACCGATCTCCAAGACGAACTGTCATTGGTTTCTAGTCAAGTTCTTGGTGTCACGGCCTTGCCAAAAGGCGGGATAACATTTGCCCCCCAAAGTACGTCTTGTGTGAACATGACGTGCTTTGAAATGCTGCATCCTTCATTCTGAAAAAGTTCTATATGATTCGTTGAGTAATTGCTATCTTTTCGTCAAAAGATGTAACCTTCGA
This sequence comes from Allium fistulosum, assembly GCA_030737815.1. Classification (NCBI taxonomy): domain Eukaryota; kingdom Viridiplantae; phylum Streptophyta; class Magnoliopsida; order Asparagales; family Amaryllidaceae; genus Allium; species Allium fistulosum. The sequence continues at coordinate 674,894,923 of CM060907.1, read as the reverse complement.
TTGATTTCCAGTAATATAAATGTTGATTTATTGACTGCCAATGATTATGTAGTGCATTGTTGTAACTGAGTGTCGAGTGCTAGCGATTTGTTGTTCGCTGTTGTAATTGTCATCAGGTGAGCATTCAATTCCTGTAAATTTTGAAAATTGAATATTAGTTCGTCATACGTGTACGTATGTTACCTGACTCTCGTCAACGTTTGCACGTTCATGGGTCGTTGTCAAGTTTTTTATTTTTATTTTTTTTATCGAGTTTTGTAACGATCCTCTCCTGGATCAAAGTGAAATTCGAGTTGTAACAATGTTTGATGGTTATTTTAAGTCCTTCCTTTGTATCGATCCTCTCCTAGATCGATCTGAGATGTTGGAATGTATGCTCCGTATCGATGGATACGTCATATTGGGTCTCAGACTGGCGGATACAGGAGTAATGCTTTGTATCGATGGAGTCGAACGATCAAGACATAATCATGCAGTGATGCTTCACGGAGGATATGCCATTTCTCATTCCTTTATTCAATAAGAATCCCCGATTGTGGATAATCTTTGATAGAAGTCATCCATGACTCTTTTTTTAGATATGTCCCCAAGATCTAGTTGATCTTCATATGTCAATGCCTGGAATAATAAGCATTTCAGCTGAGACAAAATCTATTTGTCGCGCATCCCCAGAACTGGCTAGCTTGGCGAGTGATTTGGCCTTTTCATTTTGTTCTCTGAGATTTGTGTAGTGGTGCAATAGTCGAAGTCGGCTAGTAGCTTTTGGACCCGGTTGAGATAAGGAGCAAGACGTTGCCCCCTAGTCAGATAATCTTCCCTGACTGGCATACTACTAACCAGTAATCACATAAGACATGTAAAGTTTCCACTCCTATTTTTCTTGCAAGTTTGAGCGCCAAGGCTTCATACTCAGCTTCGTTATTTGTTGCAGGGAAGTTGAGTTTCAGGGCGTAGCAGATCATTCGTTTCTCAGGAGTCATTAACGGAACTTCGATGTTAGAAAGCCGATATTGGAAGTTCCATCGGTGTACGTTCTCCATCGGTTGGATGGTTCTCCACTGTTCTTCGGATATTCATCCGATGTAGTGAATTCAGATATTAAGTATGCTAATGTTTGACCATGGAGAGCTCTCCGAGGGAGATAAGTGATATCAAATTGGCTTAACTTGATACTCCATTTGAGTAACTTTTCAGACATCTAAGGTTTCTATTGGACCTATCGTAACAGTTGGTCGATATGGACGTTAACGAGGTGAGCTTGTCAATTGCCAGCCTTCATCATATACTAGTCTTTGGATTCGTTTCTCTTCACATAGCATTGCGACACTTATGGCGTGTGTTGGCATGGCCCAATTGATGTATAAATCTTCGCGATCCAAAGGTTTGGGTAAAATGGGAGGTCTCTTTAAGCGATCTATCAAAGCTGGAAGTGCATCAACGCAGTTGTTAGTTCATTCAAAAGTTCTCTTCCCTCTCTTGGTCAGGTTGAAGAAGAGAATTCACTTGTAGATGGTCCTAGAGTCAAATCAACTTAGGACGGTAATCTTTCGACTTAGGCTCCGTACCTGCTTGGTTGTCCTTGGTACATGGGTGTCTCTAATTGTCGGAATTTTCTAGAAAATAGTCTTGATTCAATGAGAATTGATGATGAAAACGAAGAATCTTTCTAATGTAATAGTGAAAGAGAATTTCAAAGGATCGAGTTTCATCCTGCATTTTTTGGAGAGCGCTAAATACCTCTGTCAAGTCATCGATATGGTTGTTTGATAGCCATGATCTCACGAGCATATTAACCACATCTACTTTCATCGATCGATCGATATGATTTTTGAATGATCTGTTAATCATCCTTTGGTAAGTAGCATAAGCGTTCTCAAGTTCGAATCCAGGGATTTCAGCATAGCACTATAGGCCCAGGTCAATAACGAGACAGTTGTATTCCTGGTCTAGGACATGCTTTAGTATCCGATTGTATCTGGAGTTTGCATCCATGGATGTGAGTAATTCATGTCTGATGGTAAGGTCCATTAGTTGGTTTATCATTGGAAGTGGAAAGCTGTGCTTTGTCATACCCCATGCAAATCTGAGTAGTTGACGTATGTCCTCCACTCTCTGTTCGTTTTTCTTATAAGTAAAGGATTGGATACTCATTTTGGTTAGAGGGCATCATGGATAAACCCACCGGTTTTGAGCAGATTCGCCTCCTCTTTAAGTGCAACAGATCTCTCCGGATCCATGTCGCATTGTTTTTGTTCACCGAGACATGCCTCGGGTCGAAATTTAATGCATGGTTCTTCATGGCTGGCGGGAGTCCATATAAATATATATATATATATATATAAGATCGAGTCCAAGCGAACACATCAAGATTCTCCTGAAGTAAAACAGTTGACTCTTTCTTCACCATTGCGCAGAGTTGTGATCTGATCTACAGTACTCATGATGGGTTGTAGGCGCCTCATGTGTTTATTTGCAGTGGTAAATGATCAGGCTTATAAGGACGTTGAATCAAAGGATTAGTAGAACTTAGCCTTGTACTGCATGCTGGTACATAGCTGGCTCCAGCTTTGAGATTGAATTCACTTGTGATTTTGAATGATGCGCTTTTCATTCAATGTACTCGTGATCCGTTGCTCATTGTAAGGGTTGGAATGATGATCAGTCGCCCATGAGTTCGGGTATTGATATGATGATTCTATCTCTAGGCATCCTTTTGGTCATAACCTTGAGTTGTTATGAATATCAGGCATGGGTCATAGGTTCAAATTATCATAGTCAACTCTCAAATAATTACTCTTTTTCCCCCAGTCTCGGGTTGGCGGATGCATTACGCGGACGGTCTAGTCTCATCCTAGCTGTGTTTATACTGTAGTTCAAGCTTTAAGAACCAGAGTTGATTGATGAATGGTTGAATCATATTAATCTTATCTTCTTGCTCGTGCCCCCAAGTCTGGGGAATATCTCGATAAGTGGCAGGGTAGACAATGTCCACTTCAATTTTGTATTATATTCCATTGAACCATGGGATCGAGTTAACCGATGGAAGGCAGAGTCATGCCTATCCTGCATTATGTTCTAGTTCTTTACTCTAGACGGAATACATTGTTAATTTGCTGACATTCAGACATAAGCTAGATTCTGGACGGTCAATGACATTCGCTCTGCTGCTTATGTCGCCATACTTTGGGCAAAAACTGAAGTGTGAATCGTCCAGTCAGATCCATTGCAGGATTGATGCTTCCCTTGTCGAATCCAGGGTAAGAATCAGTGTGCATATGTTTAGGTTGCACTTGTTTCGAATCGCTCTTTTAGTCGGATCATGGTAAGAGTCAATGAATGAATGGTCGCGTTGCATTCATTTGGAGTTGGGTGATCAACCATGTCCATTTCGATTTACGTTCTCCCGTCAGATTTAGGGATAAAGTTGGCTCGAATGCGGTCATGTCATGCTCATATGGTCTCATGCTCTTCCTGACGGATCGAAGGAAGGTAACAGAAGACGAATGGTTAATTCACACCCATTCGTGGTTTATTCTTTTATCCATGCTCTGTTGGTCAAAGGTATTCGATGGAGTTCGGGTCACATTGACTTGTAGACGAAGAGAACTGATATTGATCGTCGATTCAATGGTACGATGTAGAATGCTCGGACCTCATTTCTTGTCGATCCAATGGTATGATATGATTGGTTGCCCAGGACTTCGGGCATCATTCTGATTGGTTAGCATTAGGGTCTCCTTGTAGTCGTTGCCTTAAGTTGTAAAGGACGCTAAGTTGGAGATGCAGCGAGTCACCTTTCTCTTCTTTCGGTGATTTGTACTTCTGCCCCCAGTCTTGGGTTAGCATAGTTAGTTCGTGGATGGTCTAATTGCACCTGTAGCGAGTTTACACTCCTCACGTCAAGTTCAGGTCAGAGTTGGAGAATGAATGGTCGAATCATATTCATTCGTTTGTCCATTCTTGTAGCCACACTTTGGGGATCAGAGTCAGTTGAAGGGCCATTCATCACACCTATTTGATGTTTATACCCCTGTCCACACTATGGGGACTAATTTTTTTGTAGAAAATGGTCAAACCATGTTTTCCTCGGTCATTTCCTCTTCCCCCAGTCAAGGGCAAAAGACGAAGTGTGGCCGGTCAAATTACTACAACTTTAGTTTGATGCTTTTCCCACTGAATTGTAGGAAGGAATTGATTGGAGGATGGTTAGGTCACATCCGTCCATGTTGCACGCACAACCCATCGGATCACAGGCGAGAGTTAGCAGATGAACGGTCATGCCATGTTCATTTGCGGTTGGATGGTAGTAATATCAATTTAGAATAGGACATCCAGCTAGGTCCGTTTTTCGAATCTACGCCTCCCTGTCGAATCAAGGAAGGAATTTTGTCTTGTAGGGTTGGAGTGCATCCCTATAAATTTATGTTATGGGTCCTGTGCCGGGGACTAGAGTTGATGCATGGACGGTTGTGTCACGCCCGCTTAGTGCTGGATGGTCGGATCGCATCCAATTTTGTGTGTTATGTGTGCCCCCGTGTCAAGGGAAGATTGGAGAGCAGACGGTCGAACCACATCCGCCTTTTGTACTACAGAACTTGATGAGGAACCATAGCCGATAGATGGACAGTCGAATCACATCCCTTTTGGTATTCATATTCCAAACCATGATTTGAGGACTGGAGTTGGTTGATGGGTTGTTAGTCACACCCATTTGGTGTTTATACTCTAGCCTGTGCTCTCGAGACCGAAGCAAGTTAATGGGTGGTCATTCGCATCCAATTGGTGTTTGTACTCCAGTCCACACTCTGGGGACTTAGAGTTAGTTGAAGTTTATTCTCCAGTTCGCACTCTGGGAATCTGGATTTGTTGATGTTTATACTCCAGTTCGCACTCTGGGAATCTGGAGTTAGTTGATGTTTATACTCCAGTTCGCACTCTGGGAATCTGGAGTTGTTGATGTTTATACCCAAGTTTGCACTCTAGGGATCTGGAGTTGGTTGATGTTTATACTCCAGTTTGCACTCTGGGGATCTGGAGTTAGTTGATGTTTATACTCCAGTTCGTACTCTGGGAATCTGGAGTTAGTTGATGTTTATACTCCAGTTCGCACTCTGGGAATCTGGAGTTAGTTGATGTTTATACTCTAGTTCGCACTCTGGGAATCTGGAGTTAGTTGATGTTTATACTCCAGTTCACACTCTGGGAATCTGGAGTTAGTTGATGTTTATACTCCGTTTCGCACTCTGGGAATCCGTAGTTGATGTTTATACTCCAGTTCGCACTCTGGGAATCTAGAGTTAATGTTTATACTCCGACTCGCACTCTGGGAGTTTGGAGTTGATGTTTATACTCCGTTTTGCACTCTGGGAATCCGGAATTGATGTTTATACTCCAGTTCGCACTCTGGGAATCTAGAGTTAATGTTTATACTCCGACTCGCACTCTAGGAGTTCGGAGTTGATGTTTATACTCCGTTTCGCACTCTGGGAATCCGGAGTTGATGTTTATACTCCAGTTCGCACTCTGGGAATCTGAAGTTAATGTTTATACTCCGACTTGCACTCTGGGAGTTCGGAGTTGATGTTTATACTCCATTTCGCACTTTGGGAATCCGGAGTTGATGTTTATACTCCAGTTCGCACTCTGGGAATCTGGAGTTAATGTTTATACTCCGACTCGCACTCTGGGAGTTCGGAGTTGATGTTTATACTCCGTTTCGCACTCTGGGAATCCGGAGTTGATGTTTATACTCCAGTTCGCACTCTGGGAATCTGGAGTTAATGTTTATACTCCGACTCGTACTCTGGGAGTTCAGAGTTGATGTTTATACTCCGTTTCACACTCTGGGAATCCGCAGTTGATGTTTATACTCCAGTTCGCACTCTGGGAATCTGGAGTTAATGTTTTATACTCCGACTCACACTTTAGGAATTCAGAGTTGATGTTTATACTCCGTTTCGCACTCTGGGAATCCGGAGTTGATGTTTATACTCCAGTTCGCACTCTGGGAATCTGGAGTTAGTTGATTAGGTACATGGACGGTTGTATCATATCCACCCTGAGTAGGCAAGCGAAGTCGTTAGATGGATGGATCCATCCTCCTCGAGCTTGTAAATATGGAAGGCGAGGTCGTTAGATGTACTGATCCATCCTCCTCGGGTTTAGGTTGAACACGGGCGAAGTCGTTAGATGGACAGATCCATCCTCCTTGAGCCCATGTCCGTAAGTTTAAACTCCAACTCACACTTTGGGTGCCGGAGTTAGTTAGAGGATTGTCGTGTATCAATCCCTTATTACCGTAGTGTGATGGCTTGTCCCTGAGCTCGGGGTTTCACTTAGCGAGTGATCGGTGGGATCCCGATTAACTTCCACTTATAGGCCCCTCAACGAAGGATGAGATTTAGTTTATGGATGGTTGGATCACGTCCATGTTCATCTGGATTCCACTTTTGCTAAGCCTAAGGAGTAAGATTAGTGCTCTGGCAAGCTTTGTGCTCGAGCATAGGAAAGGATGGTCGAACTACATCCACTTTGAGTTGTATATTTTCCCTTAAGTCGGGTGCAAGAATTGGAGAGCAGATAGTCGAGTCACGTCCAATTTATACTTTGCATTCTTTCGATCGAGCTAAGGAAGAGAGTTGAAATGATAGCTCGTGATGGTTAGCGAGTAGGCAGTCAGTCGTTGATGACTTTAAATTGAGGGTTGGACCCTGATGAAGTTGGTTTAAGGCATGACTGTTTTGCCGAATTACAGAAGCAAACTGGGGAGTGAATGGTCAAATCATATCCACTTTAAACATGTGTTCTCAAATAACCCCAAGTTTCTAATGTAGGATTGGATGCATGGATGGTGACGTTGCGTCCACCCTTGGTGTGATTCCGATTTTATCGGGCATCAGAAGAAGCATAAGTATTTTGGCGAGCTTCAAGTATGAGATGGAGAGTACATTGTTAGGATATAGCACTCCAAGTTTTTCCCAGATCTCCAATTAAATTGCATAGGCGGATGAGGGGATAGTCGGTTGCATCCACTTTGTACTAGAGTCCTGACCTTGTCGGTCTCTTCCGCTTTGATGCCTTGCCCCCAGTCAGGGGCATATGGTAGCCGATGAGTGGTTGAATCATGCTCGTCACGATGATACCTCAATGATTTGATCATAGTCCACGGAGGTTTTTTTGCACCCAACCTTAAGTACTCGTTTACCTGCATCATTTGCAAGTAGTTTAATTCAAGTAGGTCATATTTCGCAACGTAAACGAAATTGAAATAGAAATAATTCAAAAGAGATCAGATTAAATCTCATTGATAAGTGAAGCGGCGTCGTATGCTCGCTATTGCACTTCGGTCCAGCCCTTCACAGTTGGATGTCTAACGCAACTGGTTCAATTTGATCAAAGTCCTTGATCGATAGGGGTCGGATGTTCCCGGTCCTTCGTTTTATGGGGCTTAAACATATTGTCAGAGTTATCCTTTCCGGAGCAGCCTTATGGCGTTGGCATCCACGGTAGTCATCTAAAGAAGGGGAGTTTTCGGACCTAGAGTATGGAGTAGGTTCCCTCCTTATCTCGCCAAGTTGATCCTTCATCTGGTTCATCAACTCAATATTGGCCTGGATATGTTGGTGTATTCGTTGGCGGCTACCCACCAATTCTCTTATCAAAGTCTGGAAATAAGCTCTGGTGATGAATTCATTTATGGGTATTGGCAGCAACTGGATGTGGGCTTTGGATAAATTCATTGGCTGCCAGCTTCTTTATTCGCTTCAGCAATATGAGAAGTAGAACTGGTATGTCTAACCGTGAATGATAGTGTTCTTTGAGGAATGGGGGAAGACATCTGCATTTGATGGCATTCATCACTCTTGGTGGAGTCCATGTGTCATTCTCACTTCATGAGGTAGTGTCGAGGGTCGTATTTCCATAGTGTTATAAATAAATTGTGAATTTATCTTCTTTATTCATGTGCAAGTGGAGCGTTGAGCCTAGCTTTGTTTTGGTTGCATCCATTCCTGCTTTTCATTTTGGGTCTTTCTTTGTTTGCAGCCCGTTTATGTCTTTCTTTTTATATTAGTGTTGTATTCGCTGTTTCTTTTGAAATAATGATATAATAAAAAAAAGGAATTCAAATTACTTCAGCTTATTTTCTATCATGGTATCAGAGCAACAAGATCCGATTTAATCTCTTCTCTTATTTCTCAAATCGAATTTCTGAATTAGGGCAATGGCGGATACTAAGACTGTAGTGGATGTTATGCCTGTAATGTCCAAGATTACAGATCACAAATTAGGGGATTCGAATTATTTTGATTGGAGTAAGACAATTCGATTGTATCTTCGGAGTATTGATAAAGAAGATCATCTAATGAGAGATCCACCAAAAGAAAATTCGGAAGATAAAGATGATCAAGTATGGCTGAGAGATGATGCTCGATTGTTTCTTCAGATTCGAAATACGATCGATAGTAATGTGATTAGTTTAGTTAACCATTGTAGTTTTGTGAAGGAATTAATGGACTATTTGGAATTTTTATATTCAGGGAAAGGGAATTTGAGCAGGATGTATGATGTTTGCAAGTCGTTTTATCGTGCTGAGAAGCTTGATTTGAGTTTAATGAACTATTTTATGAAATTTAAGAAAGTATATGAAGAATTTAATGTTCTTCTTCCTATGAGTCCAGACATCAAAGTTCAGCAACAACAGAGGGAACAAATGGCTGTTATGAGTTTCTTGGGTGGTCTTCCAAGTGAGTTTGAATCAGCAAAAACACAAATCTTATCTGGATCTGATGTGATCTCGTTACAAGAAGTTTTCAATCGACTGTTAAGAGCTGATATTTCAAATAACTCTCAAAATAATTTTACATCTAACACTAGTGCTTTAATTAGTCAATACAGTGCAAGTGCACAAAGCAGATATGCACCAAACAATGCATAGCGGAGACCAAATCAAAGTGGATATGGAAGAAGTGGTACACAACCTGAATTTCAACCTATGAACCCAAATTCCTGCACATTTTGTAAGAAAATTGGTCATAGATATCAACAATGCTGGAAATTACAAGAAAGACAGAGACAAAGTAAGACTGGAATTTTTGATAAGTCAACAAATAAAGGGCAGAGTTCATCAAATCAAGTTGCTAATGTTGCTAACTCTAACCGGGGTAAATCTATACTCATTACTGGAGAAGACTATGACAAATTCATTGAATATCAAAATAACTTGAAGAATCCAAGTCCTAATGTTTCTACAGTAGCTACAACAAATAGATGGGTCATAGATTCAGGTGCTACTGATCATATGACCGGTAACTCCTCTCTCTTATCAAATTTTCAGAACAAAAGTGGTTCTCAGAGTATTACACTTGCTGATGGCACATTATCTGTTGTTCATGGATCTGGAAATGTTGATCTTGGCCCTTCTCTGACTTTAAGTCTGTGTTATATACACCAAAACTTAAGTTCAATCTACTCTCTGTTAGTCAAGTGACCAAAAATCTTGACTGCAATATTACATTTTATCCTAACTATTGTGTATTTCAGGATCTAATGACCAAGAAGACTATTGGTAAAGGAAAGGAGCTTGGGGGTCTATATGTGTTTGATAGTTTGCCATCAACTATGGTTGCATGCACTAGTATCAATCAGGCTCTCAAGACTCACTGCCAATTAGGTCATCCTTCTTTTTCTAATTTCAAAATTCTATGTCCACAGTATACTTCAATAAAATCACTGGAGTGTGATTCATGTCAATTTGCCAAGCATCACCGTCAGAGTTCTAATCCAAGAATAAATAAAAGAGCTGCTTCAGCATTTGATCTTGTACATTCAGACATTTGGGGACCCTCTTCGGTTACTTCTAAACTTGGTTTTAAATACTTTGTAACTTTTGTGGATGATTACTCTAGATTGACTTGGCTGTTTCTTATGAAAAATTGATTAGAACTTTATTCTATTTTTTGTAACTTCTGTGCTGAAATAAAAACCCAGTTCAACACAACTATTAAAACTTTGAGAAGTGATAACGCCAAAGAATATACTTCAAGTCTATTTCATAGTTTTATGAATAATAATGGCATTATGCATGAGACATCTTGTGTAGATACTGCATCTCAAAAACGGGGTTGCAGAAAGAAAAAATAGGCATCTTTTAGAAACCACCAGAGCTCTTTTATTTCAAATGCACATGCCAAAGTGTTTCTGGTCAGATGCTATCTCTATTGCCTGTTTTTTGATAAATAGAATGCCTTCAAGTGTGTTGAATGGTGACATTCCCTACAAAGTCCTCTTCCCAAATAAAGATATCTATCCTGTTAAACCTAGAGTATTTGGGTGTACTTGTTTTGCTAGAGATGTACGGCCACAAGTATCAAAGTTAGATCCTAAGTCTATAAATTGTGTGTTTGTTGGATATTCAAGATTGCAAAAGGGTTATAAATGTTATTGTCCAAGTCTTGATAAATATGTGGTATCTATTGATGTGACATTTCATGAAGATATTCCATACTTTCAGCCTATGATTAATCAAACTGACTCCATTAACAATGAAGAATTTGATTTTCTCATTTACTCTACACACACTCTCACACAAGAAAACATAGATAATGGCTTCAATGTTCCCATATCTTCTCCACCTATTCATGAACCTGCACCTCATTTCAATCCTGAGATAGATCTCCCCATTGCTCTTAGAAAAGGAAAACGCCAGTGTACATATCCTATATCTTCTTATGTGTCATATAACCATTTACCAATGTCAACCTGTTTGTTTCTGCAAACCTTTGATTCTGTTTCTATTCCAAAATCAATTAATGAAGCCACCTCAAATCCAAAATGGCACTCATCTATGCTTGAAGAACTTGAAGCTTTAGAACTGAACACGACATGGGAGTTAGTTCCTTTACCTAAAGATAAGAAGGCAATTGGGTGTAGATGGGTGTTCTCAGTTAAGGTGAACCCTGATGGATCAGTGGCTAGATTTAAGGCTAGACTCGTTGCAAAGGGATATGCACAAGTATATGGAGTGGATTATTTAGAGGCTTTTAGTCCTATAGCCAAACTAACATTTGTCATATTATTCATTTCTCTAGCTACCACACATAATTGGAAATTGCATCAACTTGATATTAAAAATGCTTTTCTACATGGTGATCTTCAAGAAGAAATTTACATGACACAACCTCCTGGATTTTTTGCTAAAGAAAACAAGAATATGGTGTGTAAACTAAAGAAAACATTGTATGGCCTGAAACAATCTCCTCGAGCATGGTTTGGGAAGTTTAGTCAAGTTCTGGAATCTTATGGTATAACTAAAAGTAAGTTGATCATTCAGTTTTTTATAAAACTTCTAATGCTGGAATTATGTTATTGGTTGTTTATGTTGATGATATAATCATCACTGGGAGTGATGAAAAGGGAATATGTTCTTTGAAACAATTTATCCATACAAAATTTCATACCAAAGATCTAGGAAATCTGAAGTATTTTCTAGGGATTGAAGTTGCAAGAAGCAAGAAAGGTATATTCTTATCTCAGAGAAAGTATGCACTGGATCTTTTAGCAGAGACAAGGAAGCTTGGAGTCAAACCTAACACTACACCAATAATGCCAAATAATAGTTGGACAGAGGATGGAGAGTTGTTCAATGATCCAGAAAGATATAGGAGGCTTGTGGGTAAGTTAAATTACCTTACTGTTACCAGACCAGATCTATCCTATGCTGTTAGCATAGTTAGTCAATACATGTCATCACCTAATGTTCATCAATGGAAGGCCTTAGAACATATTTTGGGATATATTAAAGGCACAGCTGGATTAGGCATGTTGTATACTGATCACAAACACACTAAAGTTGAATGTTTCACTGATGCTGACTGGGCAGGATCTAAATTAGATATGAAATCCACTTCTGGTTTTGGTGTATATGTAGGAGGAAATCTTGTGTCATGGAAAAGTAAAAAGCAACATGTAATTGCAAGGTCTAGTGCAGAATCCGAATACGGAGCTATGGCTAAAGGGGTGTGTGAAATCATGTGGATTGATCATCTTATGACAGAACTAGGTGTAAAGATTGAGAAGCCTATTATGTTATATTGTGACAATCAAGCGGCTTTGCACATAGCATCAAATCCAGTTTTTCATGAACGAACAAAACATATAGAAATCGATTGTCATTTTGTTCGTGAGAAGATTTTGCAAGGATTAATTTGCACAAAATTTGTTCGAACTAGGGAACAAGTTGCAGATATTTGTACAAAGCCATTGGATGGAGCTCGGGTTAAAGAAATATGCAGTAAATTGTGCATGATCAATTTATATGCTCCACTTGAGTGGGAGTGTTATAAATAAATTGTGAATATATCTTCTTTATTCATGTGCAAGTGGAGCGTTGAGCCTAGCTTTGTTTTGGTTGCGTCCATTCCTGCTTTTCATTTTGGGTCTTTCTTTGTTTGCAGCCCGTTTATGTCTTTCTTTTTATATTAGTGTTGTATTCGCAGTTTCTTTTGAAATAATGATATAATAAAAAAAGGAATTCAAATTACTTCAGCTTATTTTCTATCACATAGTATACTGACATAGTCAACATATTGAATTTTCACTGGAAATTTTGCAGGTAGGATGGTTTCAATGAATAGGTCTCCACTGGGGAAGATTCTCCGATTGTCATTATGACTAGGTCCATTTTATGGCTACGGGGTCCTGTAATACTGGCGAATGATGTGTGCATGATTGTCCAACATTCGAGTGGTTGGCAATGCCGATTGGACGGCGAGTTGGTTAAAATGGGCTAATAGATTGGTGTTTTCCCCAAACTTTCATCCAGATAGGAGACCTATATAGGGTATTAAGGAAGTCCTCTCGAGGTTGTATGCCATGCTTTTAGTCATGTAGACGTGGAATGATTAAGATGCGGGCATTTGAAGATGGTTCAGCGGTGACCAACTATGCTTTGAGTTGGCAGAGTAAACAGTGTAGGGGAGTCGTCATATTAGCCATCGTACCATAGCCATCCCTTGATTGCAATTCAGCATTTGTTGTTGTGATCTCCTGTGTCTTGTTTAGTCATGGAACAATCAGAAGCACGGATGGAATGTTCCTTCATTAAATTGAACTTTGAATTCACTATGCGGGTGCTCTGCGCTGCGGCTAAGGTTCGGGGGACCCGAAAAATCTGCGTTGTTTTAGCCTCTTCTTAGGAAATCTGGGTCGTACCCGATTTTTTTTAAATTTCGTATCGATACGAATTGGATGCAGATGGATCGATACGAACAGCGTGTGAGTATCGATACGAATTGGAGCAGTTGCGATCGATACGAACAGAGCACATGCGATCGATACAAACAGAGCGATGCGAAGCAGATCGAGTCGAACAGAGCCTCTCCGATGGATGCAAAGCGGGGCGAGTCGAACAGAGGCTCTCTGATGGAGGCGAAGCGGAGCGAGTCGAACAAAGGCTCTCTGATGGATGCGAAGCAGAGCGAGTCGAACAGAGCACTCTTGATCGATGCGAAGCGGAGCGAGTCGAACAGAGGCTCTCTGAGCGATGCGAAGCGGAGCGAGTCGAACAGAGGCTGTCTGATGGATGCGAAGCAGAGCGAGTCGAACAGAGCACTCTTGATCGATACGAACAGGAAAGTGGCGATCGATATGATCAGAGTGATGCGAGGCAGATCGATACGAACAGAGCACTCTTGATCGATATGAACTTTGACATACTTTCTGGATACAAAAACATGGATACAAAAACACCATATTTTCATGGATATGAAAATATGGATACGAAAAACACCATATTTTCTGTATACGAAATGATGGATTCGAAAATGACCATATTTTCATGGATACGAAAATATGGATACGAAAATCTTCATATTTTCTGGATACGAAAACATGGATACGAAAATCACCATATTTTCATGGATACAAAAATATGGATACGAAAATCTTGATGAATGCAGCTCCTCTTAGATCTGAAGCAATCTGAATAGAATAGATGGAACCACTTGACGACAGATCTGGATCTCCTCCTTAGATTTTTGCAATCCAACTACGGTAGTAGATCCACAGAGTAGGAGAAAAGCAAGGTTTTCTCAGTGAAAGCACCAAAGTGTTTGTACCAAAATTGAGCATAACACTCTTCGGAAGTTTTTGAAGAGATAAAATGGAGAAATTAAATGGAAAGAGAGGAATTATCTAACAAAAACTCCAAATTTCGGATTTGAAAATAATTAAAATGCAAGGAGACACAAGCATTTAGAGTGGTTCGGCGTATCGCCTACGTCCACTATGAAGTTGATAGCTTTATTGGTCTTTCTTTGAAGATTACAAATAAATTCAGTGAGTTATAGCAGATAATTATGATTTGCAGCAGTGAATTTCGTTATTGGCAGCAACAAGGGAGTTTAGATCTGGATTCGGCAGAGTTTGGGCGTTGGAGAATTCAATAAAGAAGAAGCCCTTTTTCTGCATGCCTTGGGGCTCTATTTATAGGTGTAGGAGGCTGATATTTCGCTCAGATCTCAGGGACTTCTTTTGGCACGTGAGTAAGCGCGCGCGACCAAGCCCGTGAAGTTTCGACCCGATCCGTATTTCGTATCGATCAAGATTGCGTCCTATGGAGTCGAAATTTGGCGTGGACATTCTTTATGTTGTACATAAGCTTCTGTGAAAATTTAATAGCATTTGGACTTGTAGATCATGAGATATGATCGATGGAAGTTGGAGTTTTTCCATCCGCGATCGATATGAACGAATTTCAACTCGGTCAAGACTGGCTCCAATCGAGTCGAAATTTGACAGGAACATTCTTCATGTTGTACTTAAGCTGCTGTGAAAATTTCATAGCATTTGGACTTGTAGATCATGAGATATGATCGATGCAAGTTGGAGTTTTTCCATCCACGATCGATACGAACGAATTTCGACTCGGTCAAGACTTGCTCCAATCGAGTCGAAATTTGGCAGGAACATTCGTCAGGTCATATTTAAGCTCCTGTTAAAATTTGGTGGCATTTGGGTTTGTAGATCTCGAGTTATGATCGATGCAAGTTTGGATTTCTCAACCGTGATCGATCAATATCTTGAGCATATGAACTCCGATTGACTTGAAATTCGGAATGTTGGCTCTCATAGCTTTGCTTGTCGTGGCATATCAATTTTAGCTCGATCCGGACTCGGAAAAAATTCGTCGATATCCATAGTGAGCCTGCGTATAACCGATCTCCAAGACGAACTGTCATTGGTTTCTAGTCAAGTTCTAGGTGTCACGGCCTTGCCAAAAGGCGGGATAACACCATCTATTTTGGAAGGTTCTATTTTATTTCATGACCGTAGTATTCGAGTTCTTTTCGATACGGGTGCTTCGCACTCTTTCGTACAGAAAAAGCTCGTCGATGATTTGTCTTTGGATGTTTCTTGTATGATTACTTCGTTGAGGATTGCGAATGCTATTGGGGGGTCCGCAACCCTTAGCATGCTTTGTAATGATGTTGAGATTGTTTTATGTGGCTTTTCTTTTCATGCGAATCTGCACATTATTTCTTATTTGGATTTTGATATGATTTTGGGTATGGACTGGCTAGTGAGATACGATGCCAGGATTATTTGTTCCGAAAGAATTTTATATCTTCGACATCCAGATTCGTCTACTCAGCTAAGTCACTTGTTCTTCGGAATGTGGATAATTCCAAAATTGCCTTATATTCTCTTGACTCACGAGATGATGATGATATATCTCATATTCCTATTGTTTGTGACTTCTCTGATGTTTTTGAGCCGGTTTCGGGTTTGCCACCCAAGTGGGCGATCGAGTTCCGCATTGATCTTATTCCAGGCGCGAAGCCAGTTGGTCGTCCTCCCACAAGGATGTCTACCAAAGAAAATGAGGAACTCAAGAAGCAGCTTTTAGAGCTTGAGTCCAAGTAGTTGATTCAGTCTAGTTTTTTACCGTGGGGTACCGCGGTCGTCTTCGTGAAGAAGTCCGATGGAACTCTTAGGCTTTGCATCGACTATCGCAAGCTTAACGAGTTGACCATCAAGAATATGTATCCTTTGCCGAGGATTGATGATATGTTCGATCTATTGAGTGGCGCTAAGGTCTTCTCTCAGCTCGACCTTGCCACTGGTTTTCATCAGCTCCGAGTCGCGGAAGATAGCATACCTTTTACAGCTTTCCGCACTCGATATGGTTCTTTCGAGTGGCTCATTTCAGTTTGACGAACGCTCCTGCTTTCTTTGTTGATCTTATGAATCGAGTATTCCGGGAATATCTCGATAAGTTTGTCCTTGTGTTCATTGATGACATTCTTGTTTATTCTAAATCTGAAGCCGAGCATGCTAATCACTTGAAAATTGTCTTGAGTACTCTTCGTCACCATCAGCTTAAAGCCAAATTCTCCAAGTGCCATTTTTGGGAGAATAAGGTTAAGTTCTTAGGCCATGTTGTATCTTCCGACGACATCTCTATCGATCCCTCAAAGATCGAAGCTATCCAGAATTGGAAGAGGCCTGAGAATGTTCATGAGATTCGCAGTTTCCTTGGATTGGCGAGTTATTACCGTCGGTTCATTAAGGATTTTTCCCGTGTTGTGCTTCCTCTCACCAGCCTTACTCGGAAAGGCATTCGTTATTTTTGGTCCGACAAGTGTGAAGCTTCCTTTCAGACATTAAAGGAACTTCTCACTAATGCTCCTATTCTTGTGGTTCCCGAGGGGAATCATGATCTTGTTGTTTACACCGATGCTTGTGGTAGTGGTCTCGGTGCTGTGCTTATGCAGAGAGATCGGGTAGTTGCTTATGCTTCTAGGCAACTGCGTCCGAATGAAGTTCGCTATGCCACTCATGATCTTGAGTTAGCCGCCATCGTCTTCGCCTTGAAGATTTGGCGACACTATTTATTAGGCCAGCACTTCATTCTCTATCCCGATCATAAATCCTTGAAGTACTTGTTCACTCAGAAGGAACTCAATATGAGGCAACAGTGTTGGCTCGAGTTTCTTGCCTCATATGACTTTGATATCCTGTATACCTCTGGTAAGGGTAATCGTGTTGCTGATGCGCTTAGGTCGCAGACATTCGGCTGTCGTTTCTATGATGCTTGCCGAATGGGATATTCTTGTGACTCTATCTTTTTGTGATATTCGTGATCGAGCTCCATCCTCTAATTCTCCGGTAGCATTATTCAGTTTGGAAGCTCGACCCTCTTTATTGGATCGTATTGCCGAAGCTCAATGGCGTGATCCTGACCTTGTGCATCTTATGCAGCTTTGTGAGACTGAATCCTGTGATGAGGCGTTGCGGGATTTCGTCATTGATTTTCATGGGTGTCTTCGCAAGAAGGACCGTCTTGTTGTGCTTTCTGATTCTGCACTTAGGCATGACATTCTGGATGACTGTCATCGGTCTAAGTATACTATTCATCCTGGCAGTAGTAAGATGTATGCCGATATGCATCGCCTTTATTATTGGGAAGGCATGAAGCGCGATGTGGCAAGTTATGTGAGTAATTGCATGACTGATCAACGTATTAAAGCCGAACATCAGCACCCTTCTGGTCTCCTTCAGCCTCTAGAGATTCCATTGTGGAAATGGGATCAGATTTCGATCGATTTCATTGATGGCCTACCTCGTACGAGATCGGTCCATACTAGCATTTGGGTTATTGTTGATAGCCTCACCAAATCAGCTCATTTTATTCCTATTAAATCTAATAGGACAGCTTCTCTTTTGGCTAAGTTATTTATCAAGGAAATCGTGAGAATTCATGGTGTTCCTAGTTCGATTGTGAGTGACCGTGATCCTTTATTCACCAGTCATTTCTGGCAGAGTCTTCAACAAGCTTTGGGAACAAAGCTTAATTTCAGCACAGCTTATCATCCACAGTCTGATGGACAGACTGAACGGGTGAATCGTATCTTAGAGGATCTCCTCCGTATTTGTATTCTTGATTTCGGAGGTAGTTGGGAGGATCATCTACCCCTTGTAGAGTTCTCCTACAACAACAGTTTTCAGTCCAGTATCGGTATGGCTCCTTTCGAAGCCTTATACGGAAGGCCATGTCGATCACCTTCTTGTTGGTTGGAATCTGGGGAGAAGCTTATTCTTAGCCCGGAGTTTGTTCATGATTCTTCTGAAAAGATTGTTCTTATCCGTCAGAGAATGAAAGAGGCACAGAGCCGCCAGAAATCCTATGCAGATAACCGTAGGAAGCCTCTCGAGTTCTCGATTAGTGATCTCGTCTTTATTCGTGTTTCTCCGTTGTAAGGGGTTATGCGCTTCAGTGTGACAGGGAAAGTGGCTCCTTGCTATGTAGGACCATTTCCTATTACTGAAGGTATTGGCCCTGTGGCTTATAGAGTTTCACTTCCAGCTCATCTATCCGGAGTTCACAACGTGTTTCACGTCTCTCAGCTTCGGAAGTGTCTTCGAGAATCGGATTCTGTTATTGACTCTCCTGATTTGCATGGGCTTGAGATCTCACCAGATTTATCTATTGTGCAGTAGCCTATTCGCGTACTTGCCACGCAGGTGAGACACCTTCGAAACAAGGACGTGCCGCTCATTAAAGTTCAATGGTCCGCTAATCCCAATGACTGTACTTGGGAAACCAGAGAGTTTATCGAGCGATCCTATCCGAGTTTTCTATCTTCGCTTAGCAATGGTGAGAATATCTTTTTATCTCAAGCTTATTTTATTTTCTTTTTTTTTGGGTGATTTAAGTATGTAGTTGTTGCAAATTCTTCTCTAGGAATTGCGTGGACGCAATTTTGTTAAGGAGGGGAGATCTCTAACAACCCGCATATTTTACGATTTTATATTTAAATATTTTTATTTAAATATAACGTCGTTAGTCGGATTAAAGTCCGAAAAGCTACTTTTTGGAAAATTAGGACTCGGGACTACTTCCATTGAGTCCAAAATGGTGTTTTCGACTTTTTTGAGTATAAGCTTCGATATGTTTGGTGTAAGTAGAATTTTGCTATTTTCTAGTGGCTTTTGGGTTTGGGTTTCACCCAACTCATTCTATACCTTAACTCAGCCCTCTCCTCTCCATTCATTCTCATTTCATTTCATTTTCTTTAGCACAACTGAAAATGGGGGAAAAGAAAAGGAATTAGAAACTCCAAGCCCTAGATTCAATTGCAAACTCAAATTCTTGCTCCAAATTCCAAAAGAAGCTTAGGTAAGCTCCATCTTCATCTTCTCCATCTCTTCTCCTCTTTAATTTCAGAAAATTCCTAAACCCTAATTTAGGAAATACTTGTTTTGATCTTAAATTGAAGCTTGTAGAGTTGAAGTGAAGAGTGGTTGATATTTTCTTTGCATTTGAGCTTCTTATCCTTGTTTTTGAGTTTAAAGGTGAGATTTTTGAACTCACATCTAAGCCTATAGCTTTTGTTGTTGTTGGGTAAGAATTCCTAACATCAATTTCTTGTCCATTTTCTTTAGATTGAATTGGTTTTACGAATATTCCCATTTTTGGCATTTTGAAGTTAAAATCTTAAAAAATCTTAGCTTTGATGTTTGATCATGCTTTTGGTGGCGTATCTAAGAGCCTATTGGGCTGGGTTGCTGATTGGCGTAAACCCATAGTGCCCATCGCTCGACCGATCACCAATTGTTTGTGATTTTTCCCCTTGTGGGCTAGGCTGAGAATACTGGAATTTCCAGTTCAGTCGGTTGAATTAGAGGGTAAGTCGACTAAACCGAACCCAGGAAATTTCCTGGGCCAGTATTAGTCGACTGACCACTCTTGGTCAGTCGACTGAGCCTGGAAACCGAAAATTTCCAGGCATGATTCAATCGACTGACCACCCAGGTTCAGTTGACTGAACCTGGAAACAGAAAGTTTCCAGGATTTGTGTCAGTCGACTGACCACCCTGGTCCAGTCGACTGAATCTACTGTCTCTGCCTATTTTGCCTTTTGTGTTTGAGTTTCCAATTTTTAATCTATTCTTGTTTCTCCAATTTTTTGTTATCACCTTTGTTGACTTTGATGATCCCTTTTGATTTCGTACACGGGTTTTTATAAAATGATCTTTTTAAATTGTATTAAAAGCTCGTTCTCCGATTTATAATTTCTATTTAAAACACACACACTTTTGCACTCCGAGCGAAGAGGAAGGAGAATTAAATGATTAGATAAAACGCGTGCTATGAACACGTGCATTCATCTTTTCAGTTAATTCCTAATCTATTCGTTTGACCGTTTTGACCTTTGGGTCTGGTTTACCGATGAGATGGGGTGAACTTTATACTGCTTTGAGTGTGAAATTGACTAACAGATAGTAAACCGTTTAGTGCGAACGTGTGGTATGGGACTCACGTTAACATTTTTTGGGTTCCTTTTTGAGAGTTGTGACACATTCCACCGGACAGTGGTGTCCAGTACCACCACTACGGTTTGTTGCCTTCGGGCGTTGCCTTTTGGCGTTGCCTTTTGGCGTTGCCTTTTGGCGTTGCCTTTTTGGCGTTGCCTTCGGGCGTTGCCTTTGGGCGTTGCCTTTGGGCGTATGGATCCTTTTACTGAGCTCGAGCATCTTTTGTTTCTTTGATAATTATATTTCCTTAGAGTATCGCCCTTCGGTATAGGTTCTTTGAACCACACGATATATAGCGATTACCTTGTGGAAACTTGTGTTACCTTTATTGGTCTTTGTCATTTGCCTTTTGGCTTGTTTTGGGATATGTATGTCCTTCGTTTATTTGAGTTGCCTATGATATGAGGCTTGTTTTGATTCATCTTATGTTAGATGATTTGGATATCTCTTTTGGAGATGATTGTGGTACTTTATGATTTTGTATGTTCATTATCATTAGTATATCAAACTGATTTGTTTAGCTAGACTGACCCGTGTATTTTTATACTCGGGTCAGACCGAGATGTTTCAGGTTAGGTACATTGGACTTAGCCTCTTTTGCTTCCGCATGGACTATTCCGCTAGCTCCATTTTGTCATAGCTTTTTTGCGTAGTCCTTATTTTTCGCTGTAACTCTGATATATACTCTATTGACTCGTCTGTATATTGTGGTTTGTTTTACCACTTGACAAGTATCATTTTGTAAACTCTGTAATGTATCTGTATATGTGTAAATGCATGTGGCGATCTTCTGTTCTGTGATGTGTATTACATTTGAGTTGTTGTATTTTCTTCTGATAGATCCTTCAGCCACCTATGGCTTTGTATTAAGTATTTATTGGAGATGTCGATCCATTTAAGTAAGAAGTGGCATTGTCGGTGTATTCAATAGATAGTTAAGACAGGGTTATAGATGGTCGCTCCTATCCAGCTCTATTCTCCGTATTAGCAGACGGTGTTCCCTAGTAATACTCTTTGCTAAAGTGGGTCTCGGAGTGGGGCATTACAGGCGAGGTTGAAGTTTGGTGTCCAGAGATAGGCACCTAGAATGTTGTTTCCTAGAGACAAGAAATGGCATGAAGTTGGATGCTTCTCCAACCACAACCTTGCTTACGATCAGATGGAACTCAACCTACGACAAACAAAGCTGGCCACAGAGTTGGACGAATGAATAACTAATTTTTCTTAACTAATAAAGAAATACTTTGGCAATGATAAACATAACTATATAATAAAATATTATGAAGAAATAGTATAAATTTACTTGTATGTATAGAGCTATAGAAAGTAATTGCATTGCGCAGACATAGGCATGTATATTATAAATGATAAAGCATCATAGATAATTATATTATATATGCAGGTAATAGTGTATAGACAGATGAAATAAAAGTGTATATATGTAAACATGACAAAGTTTGTATAGGAAAACAATCTTTTATTTACCTTCACTTTTTATATACAAGGATTGTAGGGGCCACTCCTACACAAGGCCGTCCTATATGAAAAGAAAGGAAAATACATCAAAAAGCAATGAAGCCATTTTACAAAATCCCAAGCTGAAAGTCTACTTTTTCTTCCCTCGCTTGTTGGTACCCTTGGAATCATCTTTCTCCTGGCACTTCTTTATACCTTTTCCATCTTTCGCATCACCCTTTTCTGGAGTGCTCCCCTTAGAATATGTAGTTTTTCCTTAGTCGTCAATTTAGTGGCTCTTCGGGCTTGTCAATGGTAAGGTAGGAAGATTGTGAAGAATCACCAGTGTCGTGACCTTTTAGAGGCTTGATTTTCAAGGAAGGAAGCTTGGTAATAAAAGCTTGGCCTTTCGGAGCCGGTGGTAGGATTTTCAATTTCTGGCACAAGATTAATTTTAATCTTATCGTATTCAATCTTTAGCCTCTCTACCATCATGGGATGATCATCTCGGTTCTTCTCGCTTATGATAGTAATGTCTTCCTCCTGGGATTGACCGACACCCTCCAACTCTACTAGTGCCCCTATTTTTTATCAATCGGGACCGGGGTCGGATTGGGAAGGAGGAATTGTGATGATTCGCTCTATAGCGGCGAAGGTTGATGTAGTAGAGATAACGCTAGGACCCAAGCTCTGAGTTGTTTATGGTGGAGGAGGAAACGATGGATGACTTATAAACTGATAGAAATGAAGTAAAGGTTAGAGATAACTTTAGGTGAGAGCCAAAGGCTCTTCAACACTGGCTGGGAGATGAGAGAAATACCTTCATCAGGTAATGCTCCTATGATTGGGGACTTGTCAATCTTGCCCTCTTTAATAAGCGATTGGAAAGGTTGCCCAACATGAGGAGGAATATAAGGTTCGTCTGAGATTATTATAGTAGTGACTGGGATTTCAGTGTGGGGGGTCTTAGAGCTGGATACCGTAGAAGTTGTTGATTCTCTTGCAGGCTCCTTAGATTTTAGAGTCGATGATTCTGCTCGATCCAATGCACTAGGATCGGCAGGAGCCTCGATGACTGCCTTTTCCGCAGCTATGCTCTCTTTGGCTAGGATAGCCTTTAGTTTTTCTAGAGCTAGTATATCTTCATCATCCAAATTTTTTACTTTTAGCTCATCTTCATTTAGGTGTTCGTTAGTCTTAGCTAATCGATAGAGAATCCCCACCCAAGCATCGACAATTGTAACGGGAAAGTTGTCCCCCAGCCATTTCAGATTCTTGTGATTAATGATATTTGCAAGTAATTGTTTGAGATTGGTTGTGACAACCCGCCTTTTCAACCCTCAACAGTTGACACTAAGACATCCACGGTATTTACGTCCCGAACATCCAAATGCCGAAAAAATAGATTGTTGGGGTGAAAGAAAAGAAAAGACAGAACAGTATCTCACATCACAATGAGTAATATATAATATCCAAATGACCTTTACAAAAGAAAACTTTACAACTATTTGATGATCTAACTAATCATCAGCCTGGACAGTTATAATAGCCTGTTCGTACAAATGCAGATAAATACATACAAGAAATGCAGAAGAAAAAAATAAAAATACAAGAGTATGTTTTGGAGGCATCCATCTCGTCTCCTGAAGCTCCAAAGCATCCAAAGATAACTTTGGAAAAATACTCAAGTCTAACTCGAGTACTATAAGAAAATAACACCCGGATCAGTCTGGTAACCCATCGTGAGAAACTCAAATCATATGAATTGTTATATTTATAAAACCCTTTCAAATACTCGTAAGATCACGCTGCACATAAATATAGATGAGTTTTTACCTTACGATAATTAAACCATTTCAAATAGAAAATCCATTAATATTATAAAAATGTCTAAGTTTTAAAATAAATATATAACATAGCTGAAATGCTTGCATCTCATATTCCAACATATTTGGGTAGAACTAAGACCTTAAGGCACGTATTGGAGATTGGATTCCATATAATGACAAGGCACCGGGGTATCACTTACCATAGTACATCTCTAGATAAAATGTACCGAGGGGAAACCTATTGCACCTTCACCAACATAGAACCGACCTACCCCTTACTGAATAGTACCAAATATGTCATCACCCCGGCTGCTTTACAACATTTTCATCGAGAGCTCTCATGCACATACCAAATCCATAAATAGTGAGCTAGAAAGGTGGTGATCATACCCTAATGGGTGCGACCCACATAGCTCTACGGCATCTCTCCTGATTTTTAGTCATTACCAGTTTATGAGGGCTGTGAGGCCAAGATTACATTTTCCTCTTAGCAAATCCCTCATGGAATGCTAACATTGCCCTCCATGCAACAATGCGACGCTAGCCTTCATCCATACAATTTGTTCAAGATATGAACAAACCGAAGGCACTTTTTCTACTACATCCCTTTTTGGAATCACCTCAGGATTAGTACCAAGTAGCCCCTTGCACTTCAAAGAACTCTGTTCTTGATTTCCTTCATCCGCAAGATGTCTTCAATTCATACGCTTATACCGGTTCAAAGTGTTTTTCGGATAATCCATGCTTATTCGATCCTGGTCTCTCCGAACTGACAATCGATAGTTTTCGGTTGACTTAAACCCCATTATTTCAGAAGTAAGCGGACTATATAAGAGTCCCAAAGGGATCTCTAATATACTCCTTAAAGCGAGAGAGGTTTCATCGGAATTCCCAATCAAGGGAACCTCAAACCGTATGAAATCGTGAAGCTTTAATATGCTTCCTAAGTCAAAATAGGTCAAGTTATTGATAATGGTCAAACCACTATCTGGTATAAGTATATATTTTGCATATGGAAAATCAGACATCTTATACTTATCACCACTTTCCGATTTCAAAAGTACTATCCCTCGATTAACAATGAAATCAGACAAGTTAGAAAAATTATCCTTGCCTCGACATACATTTTTAATTCTCAAGATAGAGACAAGTTTCCATAACTTGGAATTTGATGTTAAGTATAAGATGAAGTATTTTCCATATAGTTAATTAATCATTACCCACTTATTGAAGTTAATTCTCTCATACTTATCACATTTCTAGATCTCGACTTCTCTATCCCTCGCCCATAATCGAAGTCAGGTAAACACTGGTTGCTCCAGCCATCCCTTAGTTAAAATATGATGATTCTAGATCTCAAAGATAGAGGATGATCTACTCATCGGTTTTAGTGCTAAATACATGATGAATTATTTTCCATAAACGTGTTAACTTTTTAGCACTACTTTATCATATTTGTTTTGTTACTTAATGGCACTGACAATGAATTTCCTCACGTAAAACAAAATCTTTTTAAAACAATCTGAAAACCAATTCCGTAAACTTATTTCTAGTCTTCGATTTCAAACTAGTACTTTTCATTAGTTAGAAATGAAACCGTTCAAGTTGGGGTATTATTACCTCTCAAACATTGACTTGGCGACCTTTCTAACTTCAAAATAGAAATAAATTTTCATACCTCGAAATCTAGAAAATAGAATCTAAGAGTTCCAATATACTTATTATGAAGACATTTTTTCAAAATCACTTATTCAAACCAAATTTGATTTTAAAAAAGTAACATCCTTTCTTTATGTAAAAGAAAATACCTTTTAAATCGATGGATTCCAAACAACTTGTTTAACAACAAAAAAATGTTATAAATTAACTTCCTTTCAAATTTTCCGAAACCATTTACTATTAAAAAAATGTTATAGTCCATAGTCTCTTTCCTTTTTTTAAAACATTTATTATAATAATAGTGTCGTAATCCATGCTTCCTTTCTCTTTTAAAATTACTTTTAAACTCTTTTAAAACAATTTTGGAACTTGCATTTAAAACATCCTTTTATTGACGATTGCTTTTGAAAAAAACTCGAATTTGAACAAGGGAGTAAAATGTACACTTCTTGTTTAAATAACTAAATAATTTTAAAAAAATATATTAAAACTTTAAACTTTCATTTGAATACTTATAAACACATTTGAAAAGAATTTTCAAAATATCTAAAATAGACAACTCCTTTTTACTTTACAAAAATCATCGATTTCCAAACTGCATCCATAGCGACTATCGCTAGGACAGTAACTTTTTAAAACTTGTTTTGTAAATCAAAATAGCTTTTAAACCCTTTCTTTTTATATTTTAAACCAATTTAATAACTTCAAAAAAAGGTTTGAAAACAAAAGTCAAGTTCGGAAATCATTTCCAAACACTTCAGAAAACAAGCAATAAATCGCTTAAAAATGAGCACGAGATTTCAATGTCGTAGTAAAACAAACGACAAGTAAGTTAAATATAACTAAGCAACATTTATTTTTCGTATACACAAACATTTACATAACCAATATTATATGTAAATAAAAATCAACAATTTGAGGAATCCTCTGTGACCCTCTACAAAATTTTCATTCAACAAAGTGCTTCCATGGCGACCTATTTGCTACACAACACCTCAATTTCCGTTCTCTTGGCTTTTTTCCTAGCAACACAATGGTTATTTATGTCATCGCTTTCAAGCGGGAATCAAAATCAAACAACACCATAAATACATCACAAATACGTAAATTATTACAACATTTTGTCAAAATTTAAACTAAATCAAAGTGAGATTCTCAATTTAATCTTGACTAAACTCTAGAAACAAGCTACCATCAACCAAAACATCACAAAACCACCATCTTTCCTCCCCTAGCTCACTGCCAAAGGCTCCATTGCCTCCCTCATGCTCACGGCCATAGGCCATTTTTTTGGATTTATGCACTAAATTTCGGATCTTTAAGATGTAAAGAGGATTGCTTATATTTAAAGGCTTGTACACTTGTTTTAGAGAAGAAAAGAAGCAAATTTGAAGTGATTTTCTTTTAGGAACAAAGATGAAAAAATAGTGAAGAAAGTGGAAATGAAGAGAGTAAGAAGATGGAAAATGAACAAAAGTAAAATAGAAAATGGAAAAGAGGTGTTCTTTTTATAGAAAATGAAAAGTGGCTAATTACCAAACTATCCTAAGCTAATACCCTCCACAAAAATTTGGCAACTCACCCCCTTATGTCACTTAGCCATCATATCTTCTTTTCTAATGTACCTTTGTCTTATTTTTTGTGTTTTGTTAATTTTTAAAAGGAAAGTCCAATTCTTACTTAATTACTTAAGTACATTTTAATTAGTTTCTAAATCAAGCCATTTAATTAGTGAACTTGTTTCTTATTTGCAATGACTCCGATTTTTCGTTGTTTAATTTTGAATATTTAAATGGTTTTAAATATTGGGTTTGGAATATAAATTGGGTTTTGATATGAAGATTTGGTTGAAATTATAAAATGAATTTAAATTCTAAATATAGTAATTTATCGTAATACGAAAATGACGAATAATTGAAATTGGATTTGAATATAAATCGAAACAATTGAGTCCATGTTTGCAGCAACTCAAAAAACAAAATGTGTACAGGCAAAAATCAGGGTTTTTGTTGATTTTGCAGCAAAGTTTTGAACACTCAAATGACAATATTTTGCAATTAAATTTTACAAGCATATACTACTGCATCTGAACTATCATCAGAAGAAGATACAGCAGTATTTAATTGCCAGAATTGAAAGATATTAGCATGCAAAGTACCAACTAGAGAAGGTTTTGACACAAAAACAAAATTGAAAGTAAAGACAAATTACAGAGCAAATTTTCACAGATTTAAGCAGTTTGAAGCATTGGCTTCAGCTAGAATTGTGAGTTATTGATATAAATGCTATTTGAATTAGAATTAAGTTAGTAAAATTTTTAAACTGTAATTTCAAGCGATTTCGTAAAATTTTTGAAATCGTTGATTAAATCGACACGTTAAAATAGCGATCTGGGGCACAGTCTTGGATTTCGACGAAACCGGTTCCGTTGGATCCATAATAGTGTATTATTATTAGTCAATTTTCATAGCATTTGGATTTACCGGGTCGCACGATCTGAAAATGCCTAGAAATAATTTAATCGAATTTAATTTATATAGTCGACTTAAAAAGCTGTCTTCCACATATGATCGAATTAAGCTTCGAAACTTGTTTCGTTGTGTTCGGAATAGCGGTATAACATTAGGGACGTCAGGCGGCACGCCTCAATAGGGGTTCGAAATTTCAAGATATGCTAAGTGGGATACATTGAAAATAAAATTTATAAATTTCAAATCATGGGTCGAACTCAAGCCACCCTAGGACTCTGAATCCAGCCGACCAACCTTGTTCGTATATCCGCCCTTCACCCTTTTGAATCACGTCCTCCCTCTATCCCTTTCCAGTTTGAACGAATCAAACAGTTAAAAAAAATCAAATCGAACAAGAAAACAAAACAACCGAATGCAATTCGTTCGAAAATGGGCAGATACGAGATTTTCGAGCATGAGCTCAAGAAGGGGAGTGCTTGGCATTGCGAGTGCTGCTGGGGGGTTCGAGAGTCGTATGTGGTGCTCACAAGTTGGAGAGAGGTTGCTCGAATGGATGAGATGCGAGCATCGCGGTCGATGCCGTTCATGGATGCTGGAGTCGCGACTGACTGGGCTGAGGCGATGGAAACCATTAGGGTTATAGGTGGTGCTTTGCTCGCGATGGAAATATTAGTTTTGAGCTCGATGAAATTTGGGTTTTTCTGGCATGCGCAAGCAAGGGAAAGTGCGTGGAGTGATTGCAGCGATGAGCAGCGACGTTTGGTAAGGCGCAGACGATGACGTGAGGCTGGGCGAAGTGATGATGTTGTTCGAGCCTTGAGATGAAGATGTGTGACGTGATCCAGGAAGTTAGGTCGCGAACGAAGAGGTTTAATTTTAATTTTGAAAATTAGTTATATTTTTCTTTTTATTTAAATTATGATTTACTTATAAAATTCATAACTAATTCATACGAGCACTAAAAATGAACGTAACAAGTTGTTTTTGCTCATGGCATTGAATACTACGCCACAAAAATTGATTTGGGATTTCTCAGAGTCACCTGGAATTTAGATAATTTAAACTGGAGGTTCGGCAAATTAAAAATCAAGGTGAGTAAATCTCACTCAATTTGGTTGGCTAGATTAATTTATAATAATTTAAATTAATTATTGGATGATTGGTTGAATTGATATATTATTATCAATTGAATGTTTTATTATATATACAGTAGTATATATATTAGTTGGATATATATTCCACCGATTGGAGCGGATGAGACCCTATGCGCCCCGCATAATAGTGGATGACCCTATATTACCTCGATATCCCCCTCGAAGTGGATTGGAATTTTGTGTTATCTAACATCTATAGATGCAGGGAAACAGGTTAGAGGGATCCAACTGGATTCCTCAAATATATTTATTGTTTTTCATATATAGTGGTATATGATGAAATTGAATAATCTGTTATGGATTGTTGTATGATTTAACTGTTTGGATGCTATAGTAGCACTGGCCTAAATTTTGGTATTATAAATACCATAAGTAATATTTTTGACTTTCAAAATGGAATTCAAAAGCGATTTTAGAAATAAAAATATTTATATTAAATTTTGGGATTAATTTGAAAAGGAATTGGCTTATTTCGGAAAATATTTAAATAGAGATTTTAAAAAGAATAATTTATATAAAAGATATTTGAACGATGGATTTTTAAATGATATTCTTGAAAAATAGGGAAAAGAAGTTCAAATCGATATTTAAATAGATTTGTAAAATAAATAGAATTTAAAAAGAAATGGATATATAAAATGGAATTTTATAAATGAGATTGTTGGGTGAATTCTCACCACCGGTTCAAGCTTCGCCGAACCAACCATCTCCAGGCTTCGCCGAACCAACCCACCTCCAAGCTTCGCCGAACCAAGCTGCTCACTCACCACCGGACCAAGCTGCTCACTCACCACCGGACCAAGCTGCTCACTCACCACCGAACCAAGCACCTTACTCAACATACCACACCGGACCAACCTCACCATCCCACCACCGGTCCAAGCAACTACCGGTCCAAACTGCACTTCTCATGTTCCTACCAATCAACCTTCTCAAGCTCCTACCGGACCAACCCCAAACCGGACCAAGGCACTACCACATAGCACCGAATCACCTACAACCGGTCCACTCTACACTCCAACCATCTTCGAACCAAGCGATGCCGAACCAAGACGTACCAGGCCAGATCACGTCAGCCCAGGCCCATCAGCAACTATACACGTCCTAGACCCCTACCCCCAGCCTCACTCTATAAATAGAGGGGCAGAGGTACAACAATGGGGACAAGTTTAAGAGCTCAAACACGGAGAGAACTTTCAAATAACTTTCTTTTACTTGTATCAAAGCTTTGTACTTGTAATCAAAACGAGAGAAGAGAAATTACATATAAAGTGGACGTAGGCACATTCTGGCTGAACCACTATAAATCTGTGTGTCTTTTTTACAGTTTAGCCCCTGCTTTTCATATATTTGCATAAATCTCCAAAATCACTAAGAACAACATAAGATCTACTAAATCATACGACTTTGAGGTGTTTGTCCATTTTTTGTGCAAACATTTTTGGTGCTTTCATTGACAGCTAGAAGCTCGAAGCTTCAGCTTCATCCACTTAACAAGTTTTCCTAACAGCATCGTCCGCCACTTGGAAAACATGCCTCCCAAACAGAGAAAAGATGTTAACAAAGGAAAAAACATCGCATCCAGCAATCTTCCAGATCCAGCTGTCACGAATCAAGTAAATCGTCCTCCTCCAGCAGCAGTAACAAATGAAGGACAGTCTAACCCAACCACTCCTGCCACAGAACAGCCTGCAGCAATTACTAGGGCAGATTTGGACAGAGTTGTGGTTGAAGTAACTAACCGCTTCACGTCCTAGCAGGAAGCCTTGGTGGACCATCTCATGTCACGCTTAAGGGATGCTGAAGAATCCAACCGCAACACTGAAACATGAGGCGAGTCCCAGTCTGGAGGATCTCAGAGGCAACAAAGATCTTCCTTCTTCGAAGGAGCTAACGGCAGAAGTAGCCATGGTAGGAGCCGAGACCGAGCACAGCCCGAAGTTAGGCCTGAGGAAACATTTGGTACCGAACCCAACGGGGGAGGTACCGGACGGAGGTCAACTGTAGCTGAGCCTGTCATACTGCCTAACCACGGAAACGCCGGTAAACGGGGCCGAGCTAAAGTCCAGCCCGAAGTTGGACCCGAGGAAGTGCTTAGATCAGAACCAAGCAGGGGAAGATCAAGGCAAGGGCCAACTGTAGCTGACCCTAGCATGCTCCCAGAAGTTCAAAGGCAGCCATTGGAAAATATGAGGAACGATAGACGATACCATCCCTATAGGTCATCTGGACGGAATCAATCCCACAGAACAGAACCAAACTCATTTCTATCTGCTCCAAATTCTGATGCAAGGATGGCACGCTTATTCAGAGAGTGTGTCCAACGGGAGCAAAGAGATCGAGGGATAGGCGCTAGGGTAACCAGCCCTTTTGCCCGCAATATCGAAATTGCTATCACCCCCCGAGAATGGAAGATGCCGACAATGGAACCTTACAAAGGAACCTCCGACCCCGTTGTACACTTACAGAGGTACACGCAACATATGCTCATGAGTGGAGCAACAGAGGGAGTATTATGCAAATGCTTTCCGCTCTTCTTAGCAGATCTCGCTACCTCCTGGTTCTGTCATCTACCCCAGGGATCCATCAGCTCGTGGGAAATGTTGAAAGAAAAGTTTATCAGTCAGTTCCGCATCCATGTGGAACAACCTAAGGACGCTTATTCCTTATCCAGCGTCAAACAGAAACCTGGAGAAAAACTGCAGCAATACCTAACCCGATTCAATGCCACAGCAGCCGCAGTCCAAGATGCCGATGAGAATCTTATCCTAATGGCCCTCTGTAGTGGTGTGCATCCGGACACTAAATTTGCTAGAAGGTTGACGAAAGAAAAACCAGCTACTTTACCCGATTTCTTCCATGAAGCCGGGAAATACATGAGGCTTGAGGATGCTGCCGTTGAGGGGCAGTCAGGACAGCAAAGTAAGGCAACTCACAGCAACGCCCCCGCTGTGGCAAGGGACGTTCGAAGAAATGATTCCAGAGACAATGCTGGGGGCAAGAAGGGAGAAAAGCGCCTATATCGGCCTGGGCCGAGATTCGACACTTACACTCCTTTGAACGAGACCGTTGAAAATATCTTCCTTGCCACCCAAGGCGAAGTTAGATACAAACGCCCACCATACAAAAAGGAATCAGATAACGTGCAGAAATCTGGAAAGTTCTGCCGCTTCCACGAATCTCACGTGCATGATACCAATGAATGCCATCATCTCCGGGATCTGATTGAGGAACACATCAGAAGGAAGAAACTGGAACGTTATGTAAAAAGTCAGGACAGGACTCTAGCTCCTGCCAATGAAAACCCAAGGCTACCCTCACCGGACACCGGCAGAGGAAACCGCCACGCTAGCAGCTCTAGTCAATAGAAAATAGTGGTCCATACCATCTCAGGAGGACCGCACATCGCGGACAGAAGCTGGAAAGAGATGGAAAGGTATGGAAAGTCGCTTAGAGACAATAAAGACTGTGTCAATTCGGTTATAGAAGAGCGCCACCCGAAGCGGAAAGAAAGTAATGACATCACATTCGGTAAGCGTGACCTAGAAGGAAGGCAGTACCCTAACATGGATCCCATGGTTATCTCTGCCCGGCTCGGTCCCGCCGAAGTTTACCGAATCCTGGTAGACACTGGAAGCTCAGTAAACATCCTGTTCAAACACGCATTCGACAAAATGAAGCTATCAATGAAGGATGTATCTCCCTGCGATAAACCACTACACAGTTTCACTGGGGATGCTAAGATGCCCCTCGGGCAACTGGACCTCTTTGTTGAGATTGGAAGCCATCCCCGTTCCATTGTACGGAAGCAGACGTTCGTGCTAATAGAAAACCATTCGGTCTACAACGCCTTCTTAGGAAGACCAGCCTTGTCTGACTTCCAAATTGTCCTAGCCCCATGGTGCCTAAAGATGAAGTTTCCAACTGACAATGGAATAGGGGAAGTAGAAGGAGACCAGGACATTGCTCGAGACTGCTATGTGACTGAACTTCGCAACAACCACAGGAAGGATAAAGGGAAGGGTGTAGAGATTGCCCTCTGCACGAAAAGTCTAGAAGCATAGCAACTAAAGAAAGCCCCTCCTCTTCGATATACTAGCGACCCTTTCAATGAATTAGACCCTAGGGAAAAAGAGGAGGAGGCCACCGCCGAGCCTGCAGAGGCTATGGAGTTTATATCTGTAGACAAGCACGACTCAAGTAGACTATTGAAAATTGGGTCCCAACTAAAAGTCGAATTGAAGGAACAATTCATCGATTTTCTCCGCCATAACTTGGATGTGTTCGCATGGTCATACGCTGACATGACCGGAATCTCCCCCGACATAGCATGCCACGTATTAAACATTGATCCTACCAAGGTGCCCATAAAACAAAGAAAGAGAAGTATGGGGGCAGAACGATCAGCAGCCCTCGATGAAGAAGTAAAGAATCTACTCGCCAATGACTTCATACGAGAAGCTATCTACCCGGAATGGATCGCCAACCCGGTACTGGTAAAGAAGGCTAATGGGAAGTGGCGAACCTGCATTGACTTTTCCAATCTAAACGACGCCTGCCCAAAGGATTGCTTCCCACTTCCCCGAATCGACCAACTTGTAGACAGCACAGCCGGGCACGAGCTCCTATCTTTTATGGACGCATACTCAGGATATAACCAAATTCCTATGCATGCTCCCGACCAAGACCACACTAGTTTCATCACCGACCGGGGTTTATACTGCTCTAAGGTAATGCCTTTCGGACTTAAAAATACAGGAGCCACCTACAAGCGCCTCGTCAACAAAATGTTTGCAGGGCTAATAGGACAAACTATGGAAGTATATGTGGATGACATGCTGGTAAAGTCAAGGAAAGCCAAAGATCACGTAAGCCACCTAGGCGAGATGTTCCAGGTACTTCGACAATATGGAATGAAGTTGAATCCACTAAAGTGCTCCTTCGGAGTGTCATCAGGAAAGTTCTTAGGATTCATCGTACATGCCAGAGGGATTGAAGCAAACCCTAAACAAGTCCGAGCGCTAAGGGATATCAAGATACCTTCCACTCGGAAGGAAATGCAAAGTTTGAATGGAAAAGTGGCCGCCCTAAGCCGATTCATCTCCAAGGCAACAGACAAGTGCGTTCCCTTTTTCGAAGTTCTAAAGAAAGACAAAGGAAAGTTCGAATGGACTGACGAATGCTTAACCGCTTTCCTTAACTTAATCGAACACCTCCAAAAACCACCGGTACTCTCGACTCCAAGCGAAGGCGAAGAATTATACCTATACCTTGCTGTGTCATCTCACGCCCTAAGCGCTGCCTTGGTAAGGGAAGACAACCGCATGCAGCGGCCAGTTTACTTTGTCAGCAAGAGGTTTACTGGGGCAGAAGTCAGATACCCTAAACTCGAGAAGCTAGCATACTGTTTGCTAATCACATCACGGAAATTGCGTCACTACTTCCAGTCCCATTCCATCAAAGTTCTGACCGATCAACCACTGAGGCAGGTACTCCATCGTCCCGACACTTCTGGGCGACTACTTAAATGGTGCATTGAACTAAGTCAGTATGATATCACCTATCACCCTCGCACCGCCATCAAGGGACAAGCCATGGCTGATTTCATTGCAGAATTCACTACCAACGAAGATAAGGAGCAATTGGAAATAGCAAAAGACATCAAGTGGAATCTCTTTGTGGATGGCGCATCGAACGAACAAGGCTCGGGGGCAGGTGTGGTAATAATCACTCCCAGGGGGAATAAGCTGCACTATGCTATAAGGTTGGAGTTCGCTGCCACCAACAACGATGCAGAATATGAAGCGGTGATAGCTGGATTAGAAATTGCCATAGAAATCGGAGCCAATTCTTTGTGTCTTCATAGCGATTCTCAACTTATTGTTAACCAGATACTAGGAGAATTCCAAGCTCGAGAAGAACGACTCATAGCATATCTAAAGAAGACCAAGTTACTTCTCAGCCGATTGGACCACTACCTAGTCAAACACATCCCTCAGGAAGATAACCAAGAGGCCGACGAATTGGCAAAGCAAGCAAGTGTGAGAGACATCGCCATCTTCGGGGCAGTAACCATCTCGAAGCAACTAGCCCCAAGTTTTGAGCAAGTGAATCTGATAGCTACAACCGAAGAAGCAACTTGGATGACTCCCATCCGAGACTACCTACAAAGCGGCATGCTACCCAACGGGCGTAACGAAGTCAAGAAAATCTTGAGGAAAGCATCCCGCTACACAATACAAGAAGACGTCCTCTATCGACGCGGATTCTCTAACCCGTTATTAAGGTGTGTCGCTGGGAGGGAAGCCAAGGAAATCTTATCTAACATCCATCAGGGAAGCTGCGGAGATCACACCGAAGGGCAAACTTTAGCAAAGAAGACACTCCGATATGGATATTTCTGGCCTACCTTAAGCAAGGACGCCTTAGATTTCGTCAAAAAGTGTGACAGATGCCAGAAGTTTGCTAAGATTCCGCGGCTACCAACAACTGAAATTACTCAAATGACCAGCCCTTGGCCCTTCGCAATATGGGGAATCGACTTAATCGGCGAACTGCCAATGGGCCAAGGCAGGGCCAAATATGCTATAGTGGCAGTCGACTATTTCACCAAATGGGCGGAAGCGGAACCTTTGAATAAAGTATCTTCAACAAAAGTTATCAACTTCTTGGTCAAAAATGTTCTGTGCAGGTACGGAGTCCCACTCAAAACCATATCAGACAATGGACTTCAATTTGACAGCGAGGAATTCGCCAACTGGTGCCAAGAACACGGAATTCACAAAAGCTTCTCATCCGTAGCGTATCCCCAGGCAAACGGACAAGTCGAAGCAGTCAACAAAATTCTGAAAACTCTAATAAAAAAGAAGCTCGAAAAGTCAAAGGGCTCTTGGGTGGATGAACTCCCTACGTCACTATGGGCCTATCGCACATCTTTCAGAACATCGACGGGGCACACTCCTTTCTCTTTGGCATACGGATCGGAGGCTATGTTCCCAGTTGAAACCTTTGTGCCTTCCCACCGTAGGATCCACTATAACCTAGAAGAGAACGAAGAACTCCTTCACATGTCTTTGGATCTAGTTGAGGAGAGAAGAAATGATGCAATCCTTAAAGCAGCAGCCCACAAACAGAAAGTGGCGGCACAATACAACTCCAAAGTCAAGCATCGTACCTTACAAGAAGGGGATCTTGTCCTCAAGCGAATCTTCCCTCGCCCCGGAGCACTAGACCCAATCTGGGATGGACCATATGTAATCCATAAAGATCTCCACAACGGAGCTTATATTTTGTCAACAGTGGACGGAGAGGTGTTCCAGAGGGCATGGAACATCCAACACCTCCGTCGATACTTTTCTTAACTTTTCTCCACAACAGCAGCCCACAATCAGTGGACGTAGGTATTTTCGTGCCGAACCACTTTAAAAAACCTTGTCTCTTTTTTTTAACTTGTTCCTTTATATCTTGGCTGCTTGTTAACTTTATCCTTTTCTGTTGGACAAAATCCTGTGCATACAGCATTTCAATTCGAGGCACTCCACAACACAACTTCATCTGGACAAGACCTAACAGGTACTATGCGAATCTATGCCCTCGCCAATGAGACACTTTCACTCCAGCATCCCTCTGCTGCGGGTTAACTCATTGCTCGCGACGGCCCTTAAAGCCAACTGTAATGAGCCGATTATAAGCCACCGAGAAGGCCGACTATAGCCGAGGCAGCTCATTACGGCGTTCGGCTCGCCGGCAACTGTGAACCGATTATAAGCCCCAACATAAGGTGTGGCCAGCCAGGGGCAGTTCATGGTTGACGATCGGCACCCACGCTAGCCGGCCACAGTAAATCGAATAATACCCACGATTACGGGCCATAATGGCCCGGGTAGTTACTGTGCGCGATCTCGGCTCCGATGTGTCTTAAGTACGGCTGTGGTAAAAAAGAATTAACTCCCCGCGGAGGCGTAAGATGGGTGACAAATGTCTCCAAGACCCACAGCTAGGGAAAGTGACTACAAAGCCCGTTTGCCACGAACTTAAGCACATCGAAGGCCTTCCGTGATTGGAAGTTTTACTATTTCACATATTTCAGTTTTACTTAAGAAACTTTTCTCCTATCCTCTGTAACAATCCCTGAAGTGTAGGACACAAAACAGGAGACACTCACTAATAGAAGCGGATACTCACAGCAAAATACTGGACCGCATCCCTTACTCGGTCACACAGGATATTCAAAGTTGCCATCTACAAGCAAAATATAAGGTGCGGTATTTCCTTCTTTCATATATGCCTATAATTTGTTCACACCTCACGCTAACACTGCAAGTCATGAAATTATGTTTTAAACAAGAACCTGACACCAAACACAATTTAATTACAAGAATATGCGTAGGTATATTTCTTAGGCAACATGTCAAAATAGCAAAAACATTCAAAAGACGACAAGATCAGCTTAAGTTAAAGGATTGCACATCAAGAATAGAGCTATTTATTACAAGTAGCAAGGATTACAACCTAAAATTTACTCTACTGTTTTAAGACTAACATATACTGCCATGTCAAATCCACAAAAAGAATTCTCCAGGTCTAATCAGGAAGCCGGCTGCGTTGGAGTCTTGTCCTTGTCCTATTGCCCACCTGTCCGGTCAGAAAAAGAAATCATTAGTGATAAGCAACAGAGTTAACAAAAGAAGAAACTAATGAAGTAGAGATTACCAGCAACTTCCCCTTGATCGTCTTGGTCATCATCCCCTACTTCCACACCTGCCTCCTCAACAGCGAACAACCGCATCCCCTCTTTCACCGCTGTCTTCTCCTCCTTGGTAAACTGAGCGGTGACCACATCCATCCTAAAAGCCGCTCCACCCTCCTTATCTGCCTCAGCCTTGGCCTCCTCTAGAGCCCTGAGGTAAATCCTAGCCATAACCCGGGGGTAGTCGTCCATCCAAGATAAGCTGCCCTGCTTCCAAGTGCGAAAGTACATGTCCTGCAGCATATCGTCCATCATCCCCTCATTTTCCTCAAACTCCCTCATACGGGCCTCAGAAACCGATAGCCTTGCAATGGCAGCATCCCTTTCCAGTCGGTATTGCGAGTAGTCAGCCTGAAGGGACCTCCTCATCACCTCCATCTCCTCCTTTAGCCTGACCTGAGTAAGCTCTGCGGCTTCAAGCTTCCCCGACAGCTCCTCTACCTGCTCAAGATCCGCCCTCCGAACCTCGTCCACTGTCGAGATGTCCATATTTATCTACTCCTTGCAAGCAGCCTCCATCTTCCGCAATTCCGCCTTACTAGCCTCCTCCATAGTCTTCCTCAACCGCCCGGAGGCAGCCTCATGCTGAGAAATCTGAATGGCCTGATCAGCAAGCTGTTTGGCCTGATCCGAAACCATCAATCGTAGTCGGATGTTGGCACTCCCAATCTCCTCTCCAGCCTTAACCAGCCGGGCATGATGCCCCATCAGCTTCCTAGTCTCCTCCGCCACCCGATCAATATTAGCCTTGGCCTCGTCTCCCATGGTAATTACCCGAGTGGTAAGTAAATCGAGATCTAAGGACTTAGCCTCATCAAGCACCCGTACCATGGGATTGCGGGGAAGAAGGTGCTCACCGGTAACCTCGTCAAAGGTAATATCTTGAGAACCTGGATCCAGATCAGGGTGACCCGCAAATGGATTACGAGCCAAACCAGGACGATCAATCTGCGTAACGGTAGGATTTTCAGACAGGTGGGGAGAGAGTGCGAACTCAGTATCCTCCTCTGTGATATCATGAAGGGGCTGAATTGGGGGCTGGGGACCGAGTGAAGGTTCGGATAAAGGATGACTCCTCTTTCTCTTCTGAATACCCTCTTCAATAACCTCGAGAAGAGGACGGTAGTCGACTACATCCCCAGAACGGTGGGTCGAAGTCTTCGGCTTGGCGGAAGCTTTGGAGAGCTTGTATTGTTCAAGCCTGTGCCGAAGATCTGAGGCCTTGGCCGTTTTACCTGCTCCTGATATAAAGAACAAGTGTCACAAGCTTACATTGATCCATAATTCAAGAAACGTGGTAAATTAAAAGTTAAAAGAAGAAAGGAAACACATCTGTTATACAAACCCTAGGGAGGAGTAGGATACTGCAATGAGTCCTGGATTTCATTCCAGGACGGGAGCGGATCATAAAATATTCCTAAGTCCCTATCATAAATGGAGCCTGCAGGAGTCAAAAGTTCACCTTGAGTCGTCAGAGCCACCTTGGCTGGAGTAGTCTGAGAAGATTCGCTTGCACCAGTCCCGGCCTTGTCGACTTTCCCGGATTTCTCTACCAAAGCCGTTTCTCCATCCAGCCCCTCAAAAGCCTGACTAAATGCATCATCCGTCCACTCCTGAATCTCGCCTGCCTGCCCAGGAAGCAAGGCCCCGATGCCATCGCCACCATCATCACCTTCCCGACCATCTCCACCCTCACCTCTTTCCTCCTCTACGTCTTCCTCCCCCTGGGTAAGTGGACAATTGCTCAGGGAAGGACTGTCCGACTTCTTAAGTTTCTTACCTCCGACAGCTGGAGGTTTCGTGAATGGTTTCCTCTTGCCACTCTCTACCGTGACACCTCCCTTAGCCTGAGCAGCCGCCCTCTCCTCCGCCGTTTCCCTCAGCTTGACTACTGACTGCTGTGGGAGGATTAAGTTATACTCCAGAAGGGTCGCATTTCTGATCAGGTAGGCAGCTGATCTATCTCTCCCGGGGATAGCTTCTATCTCAGCCGCCGTCTGAACCAGGCGATCAGTCTCCACAACCGCAAAGCCACCTGTCGCTAGCAAAAATGGAAATGTATGAGAAGAAGCATCGCAACCCGAATGGAAATTATAAATAAAGCATCGACTTACATCCAGAGGTGAAACGCCGAATAGAAACAGAGTCGTCCCTGACGAAGAACCACTCCTTCTTGAACATGCTGAACATAGAATACAGATCCAAGACCGGCTTGAAGGTTACAGCTGACTCCAAGCTGATATATGGGGACCCCTTCTTATAGCCCCTCAGATTATATAAATACCGGATCTCCCGGTTGGAAGGAGCACGCCCATACTTCCTCTGGAAGATGACGAAGAGGCTCACCAGTATAGCATAGGAGTTGGGCTGAAGCTGGAATGGGGCCACCTTTAGATATGTAAGGAAGCTGGCTACCCAAGCATTAAGAGGCGGGATGGCACCACACATACAGTGGTATCTGCTATAAGCAAAGTACCCTTCGGGAGGGTCGTATGGCATAACTTCTCTCCCTGGCAACAACATGCGCGTTATATCGATTCCGAAAGAACGGGAGATGACATCAAGCTGCTCCTCCTTGAGGGAGGTGGGAAAGCAATCGGGCGGGGAGTTCACAAGCTCCTGAGGGCCGTACCCGTCCACTAGTGATCTCGGGGCAGTTCCGTGACGTTCCAGTCCTGGCTGAGCAGGGGGCACTGCGGAAGATCCTCCTTCGCCCTGGGACTTCTTTTTATCCGATCGAGTTTCTGCTTTTCGAGACATTTATCTGCAAACACAAAGAAGTACGTCGTTAGAATAAAGGAAGTAAAGGAGCGAGTGTGTGCAGTCTGGAATTTCACTCATAAAATCAAAATGCTCAAATTCCTATTGTCATTCGGTAAGGTGAAGGTTAAATTTCATTCGGTATTCAGAGTCTCAAGGTTCATTCGGTGATCCAAATGAGAATACTCATTCGGTATTTGGAGTCTCGAGGTTCATTCGGCATTCCCCTATAGGGTTCATTCGGCATTCCCCTATAGGGTTCATTCGGTGATCCAAATGAGAATGCTGGTTCGGTACTCAGGATCCACGAACTCATCCGGTAATCCAAGGACGATAGTTCATTCGGCACTCGAAATACCCGGATTCATTCGGTTGTCTAAAAAGGGCTATTCGGCGAGAGAAGGCTGTATCACCTGATTCGATTCGGTATGAATGTCTGGTTTGGTTATCTTGGGTTGGAAGGGAATAATGAAAGTATACAGCCCCTACTTATAGGCAAATATAGGATGCCGGACCAGTTGGATCGGCACTCAGCGATCGAATGGAAGGAAACAAAGTAGGCCATATGCCAGCATATACCCCACTTTGGGGGGCAAATGTTGGGTGAATTCTCACCACCGGTCCAAGCTTCGCCGAACCAACCATCTCCAGGCTTCGCCGAACCAACCCACCTCCAAGCTTCGCCGAACCAAGCTGCTCACTCACTACCGGACCAAGCTGCTCACTCACCACCGGACCAAGCTGCTCACTCACCACCGGATCAAGCTGCTCACTCACCTCCGAACCAAGCACCTTACTCAACATACCACACCGGACCAACCTCACCATCCCACCACCGGTCCAAGCAACTACCGGTCCAAACTGCACTTCTCATGTTCCTACCGAACAACCTTCTCAAGCTCCTACCGGACCAACCCCAAACCGGACCAAGGCACTACCACATAGCACCGAATCACCTACAACCGGTCCACTCTACACTCCAACCATCTCCGAACCAAGTGATGCCGAACCAAGACGCACCAGGCCAGATCACGTCAGCCTAGGCCCATCAGCAACTATACACGTCCTAGACCCCTACCCCCAGCCTCACTCTATAAATAGAGGGGTAGGGGTACAACAATGGGGACAAGTTTGAGAGCTCAAACACGGAGAGAACTTTCAAATAACTTTCTTTTACTTGTATCAAAGCTTTGTACTTGTAATCAAAACGAGAGAAGAGAAATAACATATAAAGTGGACGTAGGCACATTCTGGCTGAACCACTATAAATCTGTGTGTCTTTTTTATAGTTTAGCCCCTGCTTTTCATATATTTGCATAAATCTCCAAAATCACTATGGACAACATAAGATCTACTAAATCATACGACTTTGAGGTGTTTGTCCATTTTTTGTGCAAACAGAGATAAATTTTTATAAACAAGTGATACTCAAAGGAGTTTATAAATTTATAAACAATGTTTATAAACAAGGAATATGATATCAGTTAATAAATTGGAAATAAAAATTCCTAGTTGAATTTATATCGAGATATGAAAATTAGTTTTGAAACAAAATAGAGGATTCTAATTTTGAAATGTAAGAATGGTTGGAAATCGAAATGATATCGATGTATTTTGAATCGAGAGGGATTTATAAATTGAAATTGGTTATTGGAATTCTAAAAAATATTTTTATCGAGAAGTTAAGTTTCGTTTTAAAAGGAAAATTTTATTTATTAAACTATGTAAATTTAAGTTGTTAGTATTGAAATATTTCGAAAAGTAGATTATTCAAATATTTAATATTATTGAAATGAACTCACATTTTTTTAATAAGTTTAGTGGATCAATTAGTTTATTTAAAATAAATTGGGAATGAGTTATTAATGTTTATTTAAAATGTTTCGATATTTTAAATAATTACTTAAAACATGTTTTAAAAATAAATGAAGCAGTTTCTTTTGTTTATTTCTTTTTACTGCTAGATATGTAGAAAGTTCGAACAAATAGAATATGTACCGGATCGGGCCGACCTTTGGACTGGGCTTTAATAAAGTTTTTACCATGTTTCAAGAAAAATGTTTTAAAAATAAATTATATTCTTTAAAAAAATAATACTTATTATATATAGAGTTTGAAATGATTGGAATTTATGTGTAAATTATCTCGAGATTTGTAAACGGGGTTTATTTAACAGATGTGATTTTATAAGTGGAATTCTTATAATGAAATTCTGGGAACTTAAGGAAATTCCTGAAATATTAGAAACAAGAACTTCGACATTTAATTTGAAACTATAAAGAAGATATAAATGGATAGACGAAATTATCAGTGAGTATAATCGTTTTTGGAGAATGTAAAAGGGATTAATTTAAATTTTGGAGATTTAGGAGAAAAGTTATGAAATATTCCCTAAGTATTGATTTTAGAAATGATTTCGGAAAATAGATTTATAATATTGTAACGACCCAGTATTTTGGACCATTCAAGTCGACAGTAAATCCACACATGTCGGACTTGAATAATTCAAAACAATGGATTGTAAATAAAATTTGGCAAAACCCAATATATACAGTAAATGAAATAATTACAGATCACAGACACAGAGTAATATAACAATAATGCAGCGGAAACAAAGGATAGTAGTTTATGAAACTACTATATATATAACAGAGTTAGACAAGATACAACAGAAGTCTCGAATACAATAGATGTCTCAATACAATAATCAAATACAAGATCTGAATACATCATTGGAATCAACTGAATAACTGAAAGCAGGATCGATAGGTAGCTGGATCTCCAAGCGAAGCTCCAACTCCAAAGGTGAGTCTCAAATGCTGTATCACTCAGTCTGACCCGAGCGTAAAGCAAAATACAAAACACTCGAGTCAAGATTAACATTCTTATATTTAATAAATCCAACTCAAGTGAAATATCGACTGAAATACAAGTAACTTAAAGGATGTTTGGGATAACCATCCTCTAAGGGTCCGTTAAACTATTTACTATGTAGTAATATTCGCTATTATAATAGTGTCTAAATAAGTAAAGTATAATCATATAGAAAATAGCGTTAAGGGGATGGAGAACCTTAACGCGGTCGGATCTTAAAATCATAATCGTAGTAAAGCTCGATATGGTAGGTGACACGGCACAACTAGGCAATGCCAGGGTAGATATACCAATTACGCACACGGACTGATGGATACGCATAGCAGCCACTACCGTTCCACCTCGAACAACACTCCCAAATCGGAGGATGGCCATCTAGTCAAATCACAAGTAAGAGTATAATATCGAAGAAATGCGTCCGAGAAGAGGTGCTACCTCACTGGTCCGAGATCGCTCCTGTTTTAGCCACCTTATGCCAACTCACGGGAGTTAGGTCTACGTAACATACCTTAAGAACGCCGCCACCATCCTACTTCATTCTGGAATCTTCACTGTGTACACGGTTGTCAAAGTGGTTTTCGGTATCGACAGAGAGTATGTCCATATCCGATCCCGGTCTCTTTGCCAACCAATCGTTATTATAACACCGTGGTCATTTCAAAATAGTTTATACTTCAAAACCAAAATGTCATTATCATTTCAAAACCCAATTTAATACGATATCATTTCACTTCAAATATATCCATTTTCAAAATCATATTACTTTCCAAAGTTATAAGGCTTTCGAAATCATAGTCTGGAAATCACAGTATTTTGGAAATCATAACACTTTCCCTTTTAAATAGTTTAGATATTAAAATTTTGTTATAAAATAAAATAGTTTCCTCAATTTCACAAATTGATTCAAATTAACTCGAATTCCAAAAATTTAATTTAATCAAATCTCAAATCATCAATTTCAACTCGATTCAGCTTCTAAATAAACCATTTCAAATTATCGATTTCAAATACATATCTGAACCATAAATAAGCCATTTCAATTTTAATATATTTCAAAGCTTTAAATATTCAACATTTCAAAACTAAATTCGATAAATTTATATACATATCAAATTCACTTTACAATTTTTTTTAGTTTTGAAATATTAACTTAACCTTTCCATAACATTTGAATACAAATTTCAATTTACAATTTCAATAAACAAAATATCTCATTTAAATATTTATACGTTTGAAATATCCA
The DNA here is from genome assembly GCA_030737815.1 of Allium fistulosum. Classification (NCBI taxonomy): domain Eukaryota; kingdom Viridiplantae; phylum Streptophyta; class Magnoliopsida; order Asparagales; family Amaryllidaceae; genus Allium; species Allium fistulosum. The sequence continues at coordinate 674,850,413 of CM060907.1, read as the reverse complement.
TTTAACTCACCTTTTCAACTTTCAAGTTGTAAATCACTTCTTTAAATTTCAAATCCCATACATTTCAAATCAAACTTATTTAAGTATAATTCTTAAATAAATATAATTTCAATCAATTCCAAATCATTATAAATTCTATATTTGAAATTATAGATATTAAATAAATACTTAAACATATTATTTATCAACTTTATTAAATCAACTTTAATAAATCTTTAAAATCAATATTTATCAAAACCATATATTTCTTTTCAAAACCATAGAAATCATTTTCAAAACATTTATATATATACCAACGGTGCCTGTATAAAATTTTCTATCCTATGGTCAAGTGATACGGATATTTATCATTTCAATCCGCAATTTAAATTATATATACGGGTATATATCTTTTCAACCCGCAATCCCAAATTCAATTCAAATGAAAATCGCTTGGGTTTATCATTTCAACCCATAACGATTTTCTCCTATTCTACAGATCGTTCGGGTATGTATCATTTCAACCCATAGTGATTCTATACTAACAGGGAACTTGCAGAGTGATAACAGATATGATAATAAAATAACAACAGTATTAGGCATATATCATCAATATAAATAACAGATAATGGTGTCAGATGTCACAGGTGAACAAATACAGATAACAGTGTATATATCAATGTAAATAACTAGCAACGGTATATTTCAATTAACGTTTCAATTGAATCAAATTTAATAAATATAAGAACATTAATCGTGAGTGATTGCTCACCTTTCGAGGTTAGAGAAGAACGAGAATGAGATGAGTCTTGAATCCAAGCACGAATTTCAAAGCAAAGCAGGATTGGCACGAATTCGACAGCAAAGCTGATAAATAAGGAATCGATGGAAAAAAAATCAAATTTGGTTTTACATAAACTGGAAAAATAAATATTGTATCCATATAAATCCTTCCTTAAATTATATCTAAAATATTAAACTCATATTTTTAAAATAATATATGTATATTTCTAAAGAAAAATCCAAATATCAATATTTATTAAAAAATAAATATAAACAATTTATTATAATATATATATAACTTAAACAGTACTTGAGAAATTTAAAATCAAATTATAACATATGCATAGTAATACAACCAACCACAACAGATATAAACTAACATATAATAAACTATAACACATATCTTAAACTATATATAACATAGAATAACTAAACTATATAAACATAATATATGTACTCATATATAAAACTACAACCTTATATAGAACCAGCGAAAAATATATATATATACAAACAAATAAGTGAAAATATATATACCAAATTTTTTTCAGCGAACCCGTAACATACAAACATAAATATCAATATATGATCTATTATATAGTCTAAACTGAAAATAAACTAACATATAAAATACTTAGTCAGATAAAAAAAGAGACTTGTTAACAGATTATATGTACGCATAAATCCAATAGTACTGCAAATATAACCTATATACATTATACTAAAACATTAAATATAAACTAACGCATCATTCTATATAACTACCGTAAAATATAAAATATATATATATATATATATATAATACCGTAAGATCCATATAATTCAAGTTAGTCATCTATAAGCTGTATACATCTTATAACATACAGCACACCCAACAATATACCCTTTAACCCATACCAGAATATATATATGTAAACTTGCGACACATATAACAAATTATATATATAACGTTTAAAGCCAAAAGTAAAACAATACCCATAATTATCCTTTTATATATATACTTTAATATACCTACTGTAACTTTTATAACAAAAAATATATATACAACTTCCTTTAAAACAACAGCCGGAACATATAAACAACTTTATATATAACACTTTATAAATTAAATCTTCTATATACATGCGTGTAACTAAATATAATAATACATACTATATACATACATAACATATTTTGAAATAAAAACTTATATAGATACACTGATCCAAGTATATAATACTGCTTAAAAACCGAACAAAGTATATTAGTTTATGATATAAAATATCCATATCTATAATATATTAAGCCACCTAAGCACGTTACTACACAATCAAAACCAGATATGAAAACACATATCGGCTATAATTTATATGAATTAGATATATAATCAATACCTCAAAAAAAACGTACAGTGGTGACAGAGAGGTACTCGGCTAGCAAAGGTGGAAAAGTGAAGGGGTGAGAGCTGGGTTGGCTTCACACGGAGGAATTTGTATTCGGCCAGTGGCTTCGGCAACAGGGAGGCCGAGTGATGGAGGAGCAGCATGGGGCCGAGCAGCACGAATGATGCGGAGATTGGGCAGTTCGAAGTGTAGGTAGAGGGAGATGGTCTCGGCAAACAAAAGCAGGCAGAGGGAGGAGTGGCGAAGGCGGTAGCGTGGGAGGCTACGGGTTGCCGAGGTCAGGGAGATGAGGGCGGGTTTGGTTGATGGTTGGAGAAGAGAGAGTGGAGGAAGGGAAGTGGAAGGTCGGACATAGGTGGCGTGACATGGCTAGTGAACGGGTCCGAGGCCAGGCCGCGTGGATGCGATGGTAGCAGCTGATGTGGCGGGTAGTGGGAGATCTCGGAAATGAGGAGAGGGTGCGTTGCTCTTAGGCATGAGGGTGAGGTTGGTTCGGCCAGTGGGGCTTGGGGTAGGTGTGGTGATGATACAGGAAGATGATGATACTAGGCTTTAGACAAAATGCTTTCTAGTTGCATTGCCTCTTATTTTATTTTTTTGAAGAAGAACAAAGATAAGCAGGTAACGGGTTTTAGGCGAGATGATGGGAAGAAATCAAGAGGCATTCAATATATTTTTGAACGATGCGAATATCAAGGGCCAGATTTGAATTCGTCTATTATTATAGGCAACCGCTGTTTTAGAATCAAATATAAAGTGAAGAGTCGGAAATGGCCACACGTTGATTTAGCTGAAAAACTTTAAAGCAATTTATAGATTTGTAACTGATGTAAGATTTGAATGGACAAGGAAGCAATAAATTATTTGAAGTAGTCAATTCCCAAGATTTCGTGCAAATTACTTAAGCAATTAATTATTTTCTTGGGCTGCACGTTTAGATTTGGAAACAAGGAAAAAATGTAAAGTCAAAATGTGGAACCGCTACGGTGAATAGTTTATTGTCTTCGTTGCGTACCGGACCTCAAAATATAGAGTTGAATATACCGCAGGGATCAGCACAACGAGACGATCAAAACGATATACAAATACTAGTGGTACGATCATCCGATAGAAAGTCGATAATCGGTACCAGAAATGCTGCTATTTTTCCAGAATTAAGATAAACAGAGCAGTAGAAATCCAAATTTGGAAAAACGAAAGGTGACATCTTACTCAGAAGAAGATTTAGAAATTTATTGTATAAAAATATTCAAGTTTGGAAAATATTTAATTATCAGCAATATTTAACTGATTTAAATTGAAATAAAATTACACTAAAAAATAAACTTCCAAATTATTTGATGAAAATTTACTAGTTGCTATGTTTAATTAGACGTATTCCAAATATAAATTTTTTATTTCAAAATTTTATTGTTTAAAATTTCACAAAATTCAATTAATTAAATAAATAAAACCACTGAAATTTACGGGTCGTTACAAATATTTTCCTAAGTGTGGAAATGAAAGGTTTTGGGAATGTTATAGCGATGAAGGATTTATATAATGATATTTTGCTACGTAATGGGTTATAAATCGAATTTGGAAATATTTCACTAAGTGATGAAGTAAGATATGATTTGAAAATATTCCTTTATGGATATAAATATTTGAAATTGTTTTTCAATTATTAAATATAATGGGAAGGGATTTGTATATATATCTTTGTAAAGATATTTGAATATATGTTTTGAAGATTTATAAAACAACGCTCAATGACTGCTTATGGATGTTATTTGATAGTTAAATAACCGACTATCAAATTTGGCCAAATTCGTTGATCGTTTCAAAGAGACCGGGATCAGATTTATTTATCCGAAAACCACTTCGATCCGATTTGTGCGTTACGAATTGTGATATCTCGAAGATAATGTAGACGGTGATTTTGGAGATTCAGTTTGTTCAGACCAAGAACAGCATGTATGGATGAATGCTATGTTTGCATCCTTGCCCAAAATGCAGTGTTAGCATTCCAATTATGAATGCTATTCTAAAGGTAAACGTAGCCTCAAGCCTCATCAACCGAGAATGACTAAAACAGGGGAGATGCAGTAGGGCTAAGTGGGTCGCACCCAATTAGGGTATGTTGTCACCTTTCTAGATATCCTCGAATATATTATCAAATTATGGATATGGTTATGCATGGAAAAGAGAGCACTCGATTAGGGTGGGAACACCCGGGGTGATATCATATTCGTTACTGTCTAGGTTAGGGGTAGGCCGGTCCTGTGTTGGTAGGGGATCCAGGCGAGGTCCTCGGTACATTTTTCTAGAGGCGTACTATGGCAGGCAGTACCCTAGTAGCCCAGTTATTGTATGGAATCCAATATCCACTACGAGCCTGTACGGTTTTGATTGTATACCAACTATGCTGAAACGTTAGATGCAAGCATTTCAGCTATTTTCTAATTTACTTTCTATAGACACTATTCTAATATCATATGATTTTGATATAAATATGTTTTGGTTATCTTAAGGTAAAAACCCGTCGTGTTTATGTGTGACGTTGTCTTACGAGATACCTATTTTTAAAGGATTTTGAAAAAGTCATAATTCAAATTGAGTGTGTTTTCTCACGCTGGTTTTCCAGACTGACTCGGGTGTTATTTTATTATAATGCTCGGGTTAGACCGAGAATTACAGATTCAGGTTAGGATGGTTTGGAGCTCAGGAGACGAGCTGGAGGATTCAAGCGTATTCCACGTACTTGTTTATATTACGCTGTGTGTGTAGACTGTATAGTCAGCAATTGTGAGGATAAGTGATAATAACTGTCCATATTGATGTATTGATTAGTGTACTCTGATGTTTATATGTGTATTAACAGATACAACTTTTTTTGTATAAAAATCTGTTATTATATATTATATTTTGTTCTGCTGCGATTGTGAGATTCTGTGTTGTTGTTCTATTTTCTTCCATCTCTTTCTTCTTCACCCCTAAAGATTTGTATTCCCTTTCAATTTGAGTTAGACTCGTGTGAATTATTGTCGACTCAAAGGGTACGGAGATACTAGCCTTTACACTTAGCATTGGAGCTGAAGGTTAAGCGAGAACCTTGGGTTTGGTGGGGATTACTCATTAGAGATCGGGTTAGTAGTACCCTATAATGAGTTTGAGAGTACTTGTAACGCCCCACTCTGAGACCCACTGTAACAAAGAGTATTACGGGAGTAATACTGTCTGTTAAAGCGGAGAATAGAGTATAGTGGAAGCGACCATTTGTAATCAAGCTATAACTATGTACTGAATACGTCGAAAGGATGGTATCTATATTTTTTTTTCAAGTGATTCGACATATTCGGTAAATACTTATAACGAAATTACAAATGGCTAAAGATCTATCAGGACAAAGCATAATAATAAATGATAAAACATCACAGAACAGAATCACATAACGGATATAAAATCCCAGAACAATACATCGTCAATACAGATCCAAATACTATAAGTGGGTACAAAGCCACTGCTCACACATGTGGGTCAAAAATATGTACATATCAAAGTCTGAATAATAACAGAGTAGCGGAATAGTGGACAAATAAAAGTGCTATCTATCAGCATAGCAGATAAGTCCAAAGCGGAAGCACAGAGCAGCTAAGTCCAGAGACCTAACCTGAAACAACTCGGTCTGACCCGAGCGAAAACACTCGGGTCAGGCTAGCTAAACAATCAGTAATAACTGAGATATATAATAATGCGGTACATAAATAAAACAGTACTTATCCAAAGAGAAGTATATTATGAACCACATGAATATAATGACGATCCCTAATCATCAATAAACAATAAAACCTCCAAAGAGAAATCAACACCAAAGTGTAGAATAAATAAAATCGCCTCATATCATCGGCGTAGCCAAAGCTATAAAAAGATGCCCATAGGCAATAATCCCAAGAGTGACCAGAGTCTGTAATCAATGCCCAAGCAAAGATCGATGCTCCAAAGAGCAATGGGGATATACTGAAAAGTCAATGAAATCAAACACTGAAAAGCAATGTCCAGAGACACTGTGAATCCACAAGGCAATCGCACTTACATCGTATGGTTCCATAGAACCAACACCGAATGGCGGTACTCGAATGGATATAAAAATCATCAAATAATACAAGTTTTGCACGTGCACCGACCAGAGTCGTTGTTGCCAAGTACTGTAAAGTTGTGATCGATCACTCGCACAGATGCGGAACGCGCGAAACGGCGAAATCCTTCCCAGAAGGATAAAGGCCCAGAGGCACACGCCGAAAAGTAAACTGCTCCATAGAGCAGGTGTCCAGAGACGGTTGCCCAGAGGCATGGTGACCCAGAGGTCCAGTACTGGCCGCCCAGAGGCAAATGTGTCACTAACTTCTTGGAGAGGAACCCGTAAAGTGTTAACAATGAGTCCCATACCCCACGTTCGCACTAAACGGTTTCCTAACCAATAGCAAGCTCACACTCCAAACAATAAAAAGTCTACCTCATATCATCGGTAAACTAGACCCAAAGGTCAAAACGATCAATCGAATAGGTCGGGGATTAACCGGAAAGAAAATACACACGGTTTCCATAGGCCGGAGATTTCCTAACCGTTTAAGCACCTTTCCACTTCGCTCGACGTGCTAAAAGTGAGTGTGAGATTTTTATTATAGAAAATAATGGTGTAAAACGGATTTATAATTGATTTTCGAAATCACTTTTAAAACGGTCTTTTGAAAGGTCTCCTATTATGGAGTAGTTAATTTAATAATTAAAATAATATTATATAATAATTTTCAAAAGCCATTTTGGAGTGAAAAATCCTTTTAAAACCTTTTTATAAAGCCCTTGTACGAAATCCAGAGACAAATCTCAAAGAAATCGACGAAAACGAGAAAATCATCAAAAAATTTCCAAGTGTTTGAAACCGTTCAAAAACTGCTGCGAACCCAAGTTCGGCAATTTATTTGGACCAGCAAACTGTGTCCAAATGGCATGAAAACTGGTAGGCGTGTAGTCCAACATCCCTACTTTAAGATGCAAAAAGAATTTCGGGATTCCGAGTTGAGACGAAGTAGCAGCGACGTCTCAAAGTTGAACCCAGAGAAAGATTCATACTATTTTCCAACAGCGACCGGAGTCTAACTTTGGCACGAAAATCGAAGTATCAAACGAACTCCAATGTTGCCCAAATTTTCCAGAGATGGAGTTCGAAACACCACCTTCCCAACGAGACCAAAAACGTCAAATTCCGACTTCGGATGCGATCGTGGTGGCATCCCGAAGTGGAGCTCAAAAGCTGGAAAAAAGTGATTTTTTATTTTATTTTTTTGGACGTGGGCTTCGGCCCGCGTCAGCCTGCCCCAGCCCACCTGGGCTGGGGAGGCCCCAGCCCATGCGGGCTGGGGTCCGGTTCGGCCACAGCCCATGCGGCTGGGGACTGGTCCCCCAGCCCGCATGGGCTGGGGACTGGTGCCCAGCCCGCATGGGCTGGGGAGCCCCTAGCCCATGCGGGCTGGGGACTGGTGCCCCAGCCCGTGCGGGCTGGGGTTTACTGATGCCCCAGCCCGCTTGGGCTGGGGAGAACAGGCCCCAGCCCATGCGGGCTGGGGTTCCTGTGCATGCGGCCAGCCCACCAAGGGCTGGCCTGCTCCTGGCTAGCCCAACTGGGCTAGCCTACATCAGCCTAGGTGCAACCCAGGCCTGTTCTGGTGCACCCAGGACTGTTTTTGGTTCTGTTTTCAGCCCTGCATAATTCCAGCCAACATAATTTGATGTTTTAGATGATTTAGGGGTGTTTTTTTTCTTCAGTTTTTGGCATCAAAATTTTCATCAAAATTAACTAGCAATTATCACTAATAGGTATAACTAACAATAATTACTAATAGATAGTAATTACCTTAATGAAGCAAAGGATCAAATGGTTTGTGTGCACAATATAGAGCAAGTAAAACTCCTCCACCCCAAAGCAAAGATCAAGAGGCTTCAAGGACCCAAAATCAACAAAAAAACAAAACAATGATTACACAAGATGGAAGAGATGAAATAAGGATTAAGAAGGATTAGAGATTATGAGAGATTGCATTACCTTTCTTCTTCTTCTTTTTTTTTAGGATTTAAACTAATTTAATTATGAAGAGAAGGAGATGGATCTTCTAAAGGGAGGCCATTAGTTTTGCTTAGGTTTAGGTTTAGGAATTTATGAAGAGGATGAGGGTTAGGGTTATGAAATGGGTTTAAGATATTATATAGAGTGGGTAGGCTAATGGGTTTGTTATGAGGGTTTTACAACCCAATAAGGCTTAGTTCAATTACTTAAGTGCATATATAAATTTAAAAGAAAATTTTCTAATGTTATCATTTGAACAAAAATCCTAAGTAGTAACCTAGTTTTAATCAAAACCATATAATTGTCTCATTAGCCAATTAAACCCATTATCACATTTAAAAATTCCCCTTTTAAATATTAAATTCCAAAAATATTAATTTTCCCATTTTAAACCCAAAATACTTTAATTTGCAAACCAATTGCAAATTTAAATTCCCAAAATATTTGTTTAGCTCCCTTTTCAACTTAAAATCATAATTTTAATTTATTATTCGGTAATTGCAATCTCAGGGTTGTTACAGACTCCCCCCCTTAAGAAAATTGCGTCCCCGCAATTCCTTAAATATAGAAATCGTCTATAACATCTAATCCACAACGTGCAGATTCGCACGGAAAGAAAATCCACAAAGATCAATATTTATATTCACAGAGCAAGCTAAGGGTCGTGGATCCACCAATGGGATTCACAATCCTTAGTGAAGAAACCATACAAGTAACATCCAAAGATAAAGTATCAACTAGTTCCTTTGATATGAATGAGTGAGAGACACCCGTATCAAAAAACTCTAAAAGATTGATCGTGAAATAAAATAGAACCTTCGAGAACGGAAGGGTGCGTACCTCGAGGCTGAGATGAAGATGCGAGTTAAGCACGATTCAAAGATAGATAATTCAAATGGAATACTACGGAATATAAATGTATTCCTAAACATATTCCTAACTTATCTATCCAATGTCATGAGGAAAGGGCTTTGTAATATTCGAATCATACTAGGATGTATTGTACTAAGTGTTACTGTTCTGTGTTTATTAGGCTTATTCCTGAAACCAGGCTCTGATACCAAACTGTAACGCCCCACTCTGAGACCCACTTTAACAAAGAGTATTACGGGAGTAATACTGTCTGGTAAAGCGGAGAATAGAGTATAGTGGAAGCGACCATTTGTAATCAAGCTATAACTATCTACTGAATACGTCGAAAGGATGGTATCTATATTTTTTTTTCAAGTGGTACGACATATTCGGTAAATACTTATAACGAAATTACAAATGGCTAAAGATCTATCAGGACAAAGCATAATAATAAATGATAAAACATCACAGAACAGAATCACATAACGGATATAAAATCCCAGAACAATACATCGTCAATACAGATCCAAATACTATAAGTGGGTACAAAGCCACTGCCCACACATGTGGGTCAAAAATATGTACATATCAAAGTCTGAATAATAACAGAGTAGCGGAATAGTGGACAAATAAAAGCGCTATCTATCAGCATAGCAGATAAGTCCAAAGCGGAAGCACAGAGCAGCTAAGTACAGAGACCTAACCTGAAACAACTCGGTCTGACCCAAGCGAAAACACTCGGGTCAGGCTAGCTAAACAATCAGTAATAACTGAGATATATAATAATGCGGTACATAAATAAAACAGTACTTATCCAAAGAGAAGTATATTATGAACCACATGAATATAATGACGATCCCTAATCATCAATAAACAATAAAACCTCCAAAGAGAAATCAACACCAAAGTGTAGAATAAATAAAATCGCCTCATATCATCGGCGTAGCCAAAGCTATAAAAAGATGCCCATAGGCAATAATCCCAAGAGTGACCAGAGTCTGTAATCAATGCCCAAGCAAAGATCGATGCTCCAAAGAGCAATGGGGATATACTGAAAAGTCAATGAAATCAAACACTGAAAAGCAATGTCCAGAGACACTGTGAATCCACAAGGCAATCGCATTTACATCGTATGGTTCCATAGAACCAACACCGAATGGCGGTACTCGAATGGATATAAAAATCATCAAATAATACATGTTTTGCACGTGCACCGACCAGAGTCGTTGTTGCCAAGTACTGTAAAGTTGTGATCGATCACTCGCACAGATGCGGAACGCGCGAAACGGCGAAATCCTTCCCAGAAGGATAAAGGCCCAGAGGCACACGCCGAAAAGTAAACTGCTCCATAGAGCAGGTGTCCAGAGACGGTTGCCCAGAGGCATGGTGACCCAGAGGTCCAGTACTGGCCGCCCAGAGGCAAATGTGTCACTAACTTCTTGGAGAGGAACCCGTAAAGTGTTAACAATGAGTCCCATACCCCACGTTCGCACTAAACGGTTTCCTAACCAATAGCAAGCTCACACTCCAAACAATAAAAAGTCTACCTCATATCATCGGTAAACTAGACCCAAAGGTCAAAACGATCAATCGAATAGGTCGGGGATTAACCGGAAAGAAAATACACACGGTTTCCATAGGCCGGAGATTTCCTAACCGTTTAAGCACCTTTCCACTTCGCTCGACGTGCTAAAAGTGAGTGTGAGATTTTTATTATAGAAAATAATGGTGTAAAACGGATTTATAATTGATTTTCGAAATCACTTTTAAAACGGTCTTTTGAAAGGTCTCCTATTATGGAGTAGTTAATTTAATAATTAAAATAATATTATATAATAATTTTCAAAAGCCATTTTGGAGTGAAAAATCCTTTTAAAACCTTTTTATAAAGCCCTTGTACGAAATCCAGAGACAAATCTCAAAGAAATCGACGAAAACCAGAAAATCATCAAAAAATTTCCAAGTGTTTGAAACCGTTCAAAAACTGCTGCGAACCCAAGTTCGGCAATTTATTTGGACCAGCAAACTGTGTCCAAATGGCATGAAAACTGGTAGGCATGTAGTCCAACATCCCTACTTTAAGATGCAAAAAGAATTTCGGGATTCCGAGTTGAGACGAAGTAGCAGCGACGTCTCAAAGTTGAACCCAGAGAAAGATTCATACTATTTTCCAACAGCGACCGGAGTCTAACTTTGGCACGAAAATCGAAGTATCAAACGAACTCCAATGTTGCCCAAATTTTCCAGAGATGGAGTTCGAAACACCACCTTCCCAACGAGACCAAAAACGTCAAATTCCGACTTCGGATGCGATCGTGGTGGCATCCCGAAGTGGAGCTCAAAAGCTGGAAAAAGGTGATTTTTTATTTTATTTTTTTGGACGTGGGCTTCGGCCCGCGTCAGCTTGCCCCAGCCCTCCTGGGCTGGGGAGGCCCCAGCCCATGCGGGCTAGGGACTGGTTCCCCAGCCCGCATGGGCTGGGGACTGGTGCCCCAGCCCGTGCGGGCTGGGGTTTACTGATGCCCCAGCCCGCCTGGGCTGGGGAGAACAGGCCCCAGCCCATGCGGGCTGGGGTTCCTGTGCATGCGGCCAGCCCACCAAGGGCTGGCCTGCTCCTGGCTAGCCTAACTGGGCTAGCCTGCATCAGCCTGGGTGCAACCCAGGCCTGTTCTGGTGCACCCAGGACTGTTTTTGGTTCTGTTTTCAGCCCTGCATAATTCCAGCCAACATAATTTGATGTTTTAGATGATTTAGGGGTGTTTTTTTTCAGTTTTTGGCATCAAAATTTTCATCAAAATTAACTAGCAATTATCACTAATAGGTATAACTAACAATAATTACTAATAGATAGTAATTACCTTAATGAAGCAAAGGATCAAATGGTTTGTGTGCACAATATAGAGCAAGTAAAACTCCTCCACCCCAAAGCAAAGATCAAGAGGCTTCAAGGACCCAAAATCAACAAAAAAAACAAAACAATGATTACACAAGATGGAAGAGATGAAATAAGGATTAAGAAGGATTAGAGATTATGAGAGATTGCATTACCTTTCTTCTTCTTTTTTTTTAGGATTTAAACTAATTTAATTATGAAGAGAAGGAGATGGATCTTCTAAAGGGAGGCCATTAGTTTTGCTTAGGTTTAGGTTTAGGAATTTATGAAGAGGATGAGGGTTAGGGTTATGAAATGGGTTTAAGATATTATATAGAGTGGGTAGGCTAATGGGTTTGTTATGAGGGTTTTACAACCTAATAAGGCTTAGTTCAATTACTTAAGTGCATATATAAATTTAAAAGAAAATTTTCTAATGTTATCATTTGAACAAAAATCCTAAGTAGTAACCTAGTTTTAATCAAAACCATATAATTGTCTCATTAGCCAATTAAACCCATTATCACATTTAAAAATTCCCCTTTTAAATATTAAATTCCAAAAATATTAATTTTCCCATTTTAAACCCAAAATACTTTAATTTGCAAACCAATTGCAAATTTAAATTCCCAAAATATTTGTTTAGCTCCCTTTTCAACTTAAAATCATAATTTTAATTTATTATTCGGTAATTGCAATCTCAAGGTTGTTACAGACTCCCCCCCCTTAAGAAAATTGCGTCCCCGCAATTCCTTAAATATAGAAATCGTCTATAACATCTAATCCACAACGTGCAGATTAGCACGGAAAGAAAATCCACAAAGATCAATATTTATATTCACAGAGCAAGCTAAGGGTCGTGGATCCACCAATGGGATTCACAATCCTTAGTGAAGAAACCATACAAGTAACATCCAAAGATAAAGTATCAACTAGTTCCTTTGATACGAATGAGTGAGAGACACCCGTATCAAAAAACTCTAAAAGATTGATCGTGAAATAAAATAGAACCTTCGAGAACGGAAGGATGCGTACCTCGAGGCTGAGATAAAGATGCGAGTTAAGCACGATTCATAGATAGATAATTCAAGTGGAATACTACGGAATATAAATGTATTCCTAAACATATTCCTAACTTATCTATCCAATGTCATGAGGAAAGGGCTTTGTAATATTCGAATCATACTAGGATGTATTGTACTAAGTGTTATTGTTCTGTGTTTATTATGCTTATTCCTGAAACCAGGCTCTGATACCAAACTGTAACGCCCCACTCTGAGACCCACTGTAACAAAGAGTATTACGGGAGTAATACTGTCTGTTAAAGCGGAGAATAGAGTATAGTGGAAGCGACCATTTGTAATCAAGCTATAACTATCTACTGAATACGTCGAAAGGATGGTATCTATATATTTTTTTCAAGTGGTTCGACATATTCGGTAAATACTTATAACGAAATTACAAATGGCTAAAGATCTATCAGGACAAAGCATAATAATAAATGATAAAACATCACAGAACAGAATCACATAACGGATATAAAATCCCAGAACAATACATCGTCAATACAGATCCAAATACTATAAGTGGGTACAAAGCCACTGCCCACACATGTGGGTCAAAAATATGTACATATCAAAGTCTGAATAATAACAGAGTAGCGGAATAGTGGACAAATAAAAGCGCTATCTATCAGCATAGCAGATAAGTCCAAAGCGGAAGCACAGAGCAGCTAAGTCCAGAGACCTAACCTGAAACAACTCGGTCTGACCCGAGCGAAAACACTCGGGTCAGGCTAGCTAAACAATCAGTAATAACTGAGATATATAATAATGCGGTACATAAATAAAACAGTACTTATCCAAAGAGAAGTATATTATGAACCACATGAATATAATGACGATCCCTAATCATCAATAAACAATAAAACCTCCAAAGAGAAATCAACACCAAAGTGTAGAATAAATAAAATCGCCTCATATCATCGGCGTAGCCAAAGCTATAAAAAGATGCCCATAGGCAATAATCCCAAGAGTGACCAGAGTCTGTAATCAATGCCCAAGCAAAGATCGATGCTCCAAAGAGCAATGGGGATATACTGAAAAGTCAATGAAATCAAACACTGAAAAGCAATGTCCAGAGACACTGTGAATCCACAAGGCAATCGCACTTACATCGTATGGTTCCATAGAACCAACACCGAATGGCGGTACTCGAATGGATATAAAAATCATCAAATAATACAAGTTTTGCACGTGCACCGACCAGAGTCGTTGTTGCCAAGTACTGTAAAGTTGTGATCGATCACTCGCACAGATGCGGAACGCGCGAAACGGCGAAATCCTTCCCAGAAGGATAAAGGCCCAGAGGCACACGCCGAAAAGTAAACTGCTCCATAGAGCAGGTGTCCAGAGACGGTTGCCCAGAGGCATGGTGACCCAGAGGTCCAGTACTGGCCGCCCAGAGGCAAATGTGTCACTAACTTCTTGGAGAGGAACCCGTAAAGTGTTAACAATGAGTCCCATACCCCACGTTCGCACTAAACGGTTTCCTAACCAATAGCAAGCTCACACTCCAAACAATAAAAAGTCTACCTCATATCATCGGTAAACTAGACCCAAAGGTCAAAACGATCAATCGAATAGGTCGGGGATTAACCGGAAAGAAAATACACACGGTTTCCATAGGCCGGAGATTTCCTAACCGTTTAAGCACCTTTTCACTTCGCTCGACGTGCTAAAAGTGAGTGTGAGATTTTTATTATAGAAAATAATGGTGTAAAACGGATTTATAATTGATTTTCGAAATCACTTTTAAAACGGTCTTTTGAAAGGTCTCCTATTATGGAGTAGTTAATTTAATAATTAAAATAATATTATATAATAATTTTCAAAAGCCATTTTGGAGTGAAAAATCCTTTTAAAACCTTTTTATAAAGCTCTTGTACGAAATCCAGAGACAAATCTCAAAGAAATCGACGAAAACCAGAAAATCATCAAAAAATTTCCAAGTGTTTGAAACTGTTCAAAAACTGCTGCGAACCCAAGTTCGACAATTTATTTGGACCAGCAAACTGTGTCCAAATGGCATGAAAACTGGTAGGCATGTAGTCCAACATCCCTACTTTAAGATGCAAAAAGAATTTCGGGATTCTGAGTTGAGACGAAGTAGCAGCGACGTCTCAAAGTTGAACCCAGAGAAAGATTCATACTATTTTCCAACAGCGACCGGAGTCTAACTTTGGCACGAAAATCGAAGTATCAAACGAACTCCAATGTTGCCCAAATTTTCCAGAGATGGAGTTCAAAACACCACCTTCCCAACGAGACCAAAAACGTCAAATTCCGACTTCAGATGCGATCGTGGTGGCATCCCGAAGTGGAGCTCAAAAGCTGGAAAAAGGTGATTTTTTATTTTATTTTTTTGGACGTGGGCTTCGGCCCGCGTCAGCCTGCCCCAGCCCGCCTGGGCTGGGGAGGCCCCAGCCCATGCGGCTGGGGACTGGTCCCCCAGCCCGCATGGGCTGGGGACTGGTTCCCCAGCCCGCATGGGCTGGGGACTGGTCCCCCAGCCCGTGCGGGCTGGGGTTTACTGATGCCCCAGCCCGCCTGGGCTGGGGAGAACAGGCCCCAGCCCATGCGGGCTGGGGTTCCTGTGCATGCGGCCAGCCCACCAAGGGCTGGCCTGCTCCTGGCTAGCCCAACTGGGCTAGCCTACATCAGCCTAGGTGCAACCCAGGCCTGTTCTGGTGCACCCAGGACTGTTTTTGGTTCTGTTTTCAGCCCTGCATAATTCCAGCCAACATAATTTGATGTTTTAGATGATTTAGGGGTGTTTTTTTTCTTCAGTTTTTGGCATCAAAATTTTCATCAAAATTAACTAGCAATTATCACTAATAGGTATAACTAACAATAATTACTAATAGATAGTAATTATCTTAATGAAGCAAAGGATCAAATGGTTTGTGTGCACAATATAGAGCAAGTAAAACTCCTCCACCCCAAAGCAAAGATCAAGAGGCTTCAAGGACCCAAAATCAACAAAAAAAACAAAACAATGATTACACAAGATGGAAGAGATGAAATAAGGATTAAGAAGGATTAGAGATTATGAGAGATTGCATTACCTTTCTTCTTCTTTTTTTTTAGGATTTAAACTAATTTAATTATGAAGAGAAGGAGATGGATCTTCTAAAGGGAGGCCATTAGTTTTGCTTTGGTTTAGGTTTAGGAATTTATGAAGAGGATGAGGGTTAGGGTTATGAAATGGGTTTAAGATATTATATAGAGTGGGTAGGCTAATGGGTTTGTTATGAGGGTTTTACAACCCAATAAGGCTTAGTTCAATTACTTAAGTGCATATATAAATTTAAAAGAAAATTTTCTAATGTTATCATTTGAACAAAAATCGTAAGTAGTAACCTAGTTTTAATCAAAACCATATAATTGTCTCATTAGCCAATTAAACCCATTATCACATTTAAAAATTCCCCTTTTAAATATTAAATTCCAAAAATATTAATTTTCCCATTTTAAACCCAAAATACTTTAATTTGCAAACCAATTGCAAATTTAAATTCCCAAAATATTTGTTTAGCTCCCTTTTCAACTTAAAATCATAATTTTAATTTATTATTCGGTAATTGCAATCTCAGGGTTGTTACAGTACTAATAGATACGAGCGCGTATTTGTTAGTGAATATAAAATGTTTTATATTGTGTTGATTTATCTGTTGAGTGGCATATAAATTCTAGTCGAGTAGTGGCACGCCACTAAATCGATATGAGTTTCTAAACACTTGAACCAGGTAAACCGACACAATATTGTTTTGAAGTGGGTAAATCAAATAATTTTACCCAAACTATATTTTGATATGAAAGAAATAATTTTCTGAAAATATTATAGTATATTGGAATGTTTGATTGCTAATATTATAATCAAGACAAGATTATAAAATTGAAATGGGTATATATAACCAAATAGAGATTGTATAAGTATGAATTATACAAATGAGTTAAAGTCTAAAAATCTATTCAAACCAGAAATTTAGAAAACTAAATCCAGGAGATTTTTGAAAATGTTTTCCAAAGTGGTTGAAAATAATAATGAAGTATTATTTTGGAGATATTTTTGAAATAAAATGGTTTAAAATGGATTTTGGAAGTGATAAAGCACTGAACTCACTTCAGTCACTGGAAAATAATCCTAGTGATGACTGCGCAACATCATCAATATTCATTTTCGAGTTTCTAAGTGACAGATTGCTACCATAGTAAATTGATATGGAGATTTTTTGGTGAAAACAAGTGTTGTTTTGGAAATTCCGAAGGGGATTTGTTTTATATAAAAACCGGATTTGGTTTAAATTTAAAAAGTGGGATTTGGTATACAAAGATATATATATATATATATATGATTTCAAAGTGATTTGAAATAAATACCGGGTATTTGATTTCTGAATTACTAGCTAAATGTTTTAGAAAATAAGTTTTGAACTTATAAGTGGAGGATGAGATTAATAAGGAAAGAAGTGTGAAAATTGAATTTTGGAATTAAAAATTAAATTGAGAAAGTTAAATGGAATTCAACTTAAGTTAAGTTGAATGAATTAATTTTAGAAATTTAATTGATAGTGATAATGAAAAGAATTAATGAATTAATCAAATGGATTAATGTTAATTAGTTGAATGAAGTTTACTTGAGATGGGAAAAGCGAAAAAGAAAAACCAAAATAAAAAAATGGGTTGATATTTTGGTGAAGGAATAAAAATCCGTACTTGAATTATAAAAAAAAATTGAACTCAAGAAAATTAAATGAAGTGATTTTTGATATAAAAATCTAGATGTGAATTATAAAATGGAAGTGAACTAATTAGATAAATCAATTAGTTAATTGAATATAGAAATGGAACTTAACTTGGTTAAGTAAATTGGATTGCGGATTAAAATTGAAATTAAATATGGAACTTGAGTTATAAATCAAATTTCAACTTAGTTATAAGCGAAATTAAATATATTTTGAAATGTTGTCGAATAAAATAGAAATGGATTGAAATAGTGATGACTTAAGTCATAAATAAATTCAATTTAAATGTAAATAAATTGAATATGGCTTTGGGATATTATTTAAATGAATTCGAGTATGAAATTGAGTTTTGAAATGGATATGAATATGTAGTTTGTGTAATATGAATGGAATGCAAGTAATATTGGTTGGGAAACATTCAAATTGAGTGAAATGATGTAAATCGATTGAAATAAATAATCGAATGCAGGAACCTTGGAATTGCGTAGAAATACATGCATAACATGTTTGGTTCATACAAATTTTGTGTTTAACTAGTTAAATAAAGGAAATGTTATGAAATTTCATGTTTTGGGACTTACGTGTTTAAATTAAGTAAGTATAGGTACAAGAAGGCTATTGGGCTAGATTTGGGTTGCGAAATTTGCATATAAGTAAGCTCGCTCGCATAATAACACTAAATAAAGGTACATTTTCGAATTAAATACAACAATGATATAAATATTGATATAGATTGTGTTTTTCAACCGTGTGGGTCGATGTATATATTTTTATCACTTTTGTCATATTGCAAAAGGCTCTCCGTACAAGGGAGATTCTGCAAAAAAATTCCAGAAATTTAGGGTGTTAGAAAAATAATGAAATTTTTTGGAAAATTTTTGTTAACCAACATTTGATTTCGAATTAGGATCGAAATAAGGAGTTTTGGTTTAGAAATGGAAACTAATTGTTTTGGGTTGGAACTAAAGGATTTAGAAAAGTGAGATATCGAGTTTTTACTAAGTGGTTTTGTTAAGTTAATGGGTTTGGGAGCATTTTTCCTACGTTAGCAATTTCGGGGGCGAAATTCTTTTAAGAGGGGAGGAATGTAACGACCCGGATTTTTCATCATTTAGTTTTGAATATTTAAATGGTTTTAAATATTGGGTTTGGAATATAAATTGGGTTTTGAATATAAATTGGGTTTTGAATTTGAAGATTTGGTTGAAATTATAGAATGAATTTAAATTCCAAATATAGTGCTTTATCGTAATGCGGAAATGACGAATAATTAAAATTGGAGTTGAATATAAATTGAAAAGATTTCTAATGTGGATATAAATGCAATTTGAATTAGAATTAAGTTAGTAAACTTTTAAAACTGGAATTTCAAGCAATTTCGTAAATTTTTGAAATCGTCGATTAAATCGACGCGTTAAAATAGCGATCCGGGGCACAGTCTCGGATTTCGACGAAATCAGTTCTGTTGGATCCGTAATAGTGTATTATTATCGGATTTCAATTTTTATAGTGTTTGGATTTACTGTTTGGTCGCATGATCTTAAAACGCCTAGAAATAATTTATTCGAATTTAATTTATATAGTCGATTTAAAAAGCTATCTTCCACATACGATTGAATTAAGCTTTGAAACTTGTTCCATTATGTTCGGAATAGTGGTATAACATTAGGGATGCCAGGCAGCACGCCTTGATAGGGGTTCGAAATTTCAAGATATGCTAAGTGGGATATTTTGAAAATAAAATTTATAAATTTCAAATCAAGGGTCAAACTCGAGCCACCCTAGGACTCTGAATCCAGTTGACCTACCTTATTCAAATAGCCACCCTTTACCTTTTTAAATCACATCCTCCCTCGATCTCTTTCCAGTTTGAACGAATCAA
Organism: Allium fistulosum; assembly: GCA_030737815.1. NCBI lineage: Eukaryota > Viridiplantae > Streptophyta > Magnoliopsida > Asparagales > Amaryllidaceae > Allium > Allium fistulosum. The sequence continues at coordinate 674,830,754 of CM060907.1, read as the reverse complement.
ACAGTTAAAAAAATAATCAAATCGAACGAGAAAACAAAACAACCGAACGTGATTTCATTCGAAATTGGGCAGATACGAGATTTTCGAGCTTGAGCTCGAGAAGGGGAGTGCTTGGCATCGCGAGTGCTGCTGGGAGGTTCGAGAGTCGTATGTGGTGCTCGCGAGTTGTAAAGAGGTTGCTCGAATGGATGAGATGCGAGCATCGCGGTTGACCCCGTTAATGGATGCTGGAGTCGCGACTGACTGGGCTGAGGCGATGGAAACAATTAGGGTTATAGGTGGTGCTTCGCGACGCAGGGTCGACTATGCTCTGGTTGAAGTCGCGATGGAAATATTGGTTTTGAGCTTGATGGCATTTAGGTTTTTGTGGCATGCACGAGCAAGGGAAAGTGGGTGGAGTGACTATAGCGATGAGCAACGACGTTTAGTAAGGCGCAGACGATGACGTGCGGCTGGGCGAAGTGGTGATGTTGTTCGAGCCTTGAGATGAGGATGTGTGACGTGATCCAGGAAGTTTGGTCGCGAACGAAGAGGTTTAATTTTAATTTTGTAAATTAGTTATATTGTTCTTTTTATTTAAATTATTATTTACTTATAGAATCCACAACTAATTCGTATGAGGACCAAAAATGAATGTAACAAGTTGTTTTCGCTCATGGCATTGAATATTACGCCACAAAAATTGATTTGGGAATTTCAGAGTCAGTTGGAATTTGGATAATTTAAATCTGGAGGTTCGGCAAATTAAAAATCAAGGTGAGTAAATCTCACTCAATTTGGTTGGCTAGATTAATTTATAATAATTTAAATTAATTATTGAATGATTGGTTGAATCGATATATTATTATCAATTGAATGTTATATTATATATATAGTAGTATATATATTAGTAGTTGGATATATTTCCCACCGATTGGAGTAGATGAGACCCTATGCGCCCCGCATAATAGAGGAAGACCCTATATTACCGCGATATCCACCTTGAAGTGGGATTGGTATTTTATGTTATCTGACATCTGTGGATGCTGGGAAACAGGTTGGAGGGATCCAACTGGATTCCTCAAATATATTTACTGTTTTTCATATATAGTGGTATATGATGAAATTGAATAATCTGTTATGGATGGTTGTATGATTTGATTGTTTGGATGCTATAGTAGCACTGGCCTAAATTTTGGTATTATAAATGCCATCAGTAATATTTTTGACTTTAAAAATGGAATTCAAAAGCGATTTTAGAAATAAAAATATTTATATTAAATTTTGGGATTAATTTAAAAAGGAATTGGCTTATTTAGGAAAATATTTAAATAGAGATTAAAAAAAATTATATAAAGGATTTTTGAACAATGGATTTTAAAATGATATTACTAAAAAATAGGGAAAAGAAGTTAAAATCGATATTTAAAATAGATTTCTAAAATAAATAGAATTTAAAAAGAAATAGATATATAAAATGGAATTTTATAAATGAGATAAACTTTTATAAACAAGTGAAACTCAAAGGAGTTATAAATTTATAAACGATGTTTATCAACAATGGAAATGATATCAGTTGATAATTTGGAGATATAAATTCCTAGTTGAATTTATATCGAGATATGTAAATTAGGTTTGAAAAAAACATAGAAGATTCTATTTTTGAAATGCGAGAATGGTTGGAAATCGAAATGATATCAATGTGTTTTGATTCGAGAGGGATTTATAAATTGAAACTGGTTATTGGAATTCTAAAAATATTTTTTTTTCGAGAAGATAAGTTTCATTTTAAAAGGAAAATTTTATTCATTAAACTATGTAATTTAAGCTGTTAGTATTGAAATATTTCGAAAAGTGGATTATTCAAATATTTAATATTATTGAAATGAATTCAAATTTTTATAATAAGTTTAGTGGATCAATTAGTTTCTTTAAAATAAATTGGGAATGAGTTATTAATGTTTATTTAAAATGTTTCGATATTTTAAATAATTACTTAAAACATGTTTTAAAAATAAATTATTATTCTTTAAAAAAAAATACTTATTATGTATAGAGTTTGAAATGATTGTAATTTATTTGTAAATTCTCTTGAGATTTGTAAACGGGGTTTATTTAACATATGTGATTTTATAAGAGGAATTCTTATAATGAAATTCTAGGAACTTAAGGAAATTTCCGAAATGTTAGAAATAAGAACTTCAAGATTTAATTTGAAATCATAAAAAAGCTATAAATGGATGGACGAGTTTATAAGTGAGTATAATCGTTTTTGGAGAATGTAAAAGGGATAAATATAAATTTTGGAGATTTAGGAGAGAAGTTATGTAATATTCCCTAAGTATTGATATTAGAAATGATTCCGAAAATAGATTTATAATATTTTCCTAAGTGTTGAAATGAATGGTTTTGAGAATGTTATAGCGACGAAGGATTTATATAATGATATTTTGCAAAGTAATGGGCTATAAATCGAATTTGGAAATATTTCACTAAGTGATGCAGTAAGAGATGATTTGAAAATATTCCGTTATGGATATAAATATTTGAAATTGTTTTTCAATTATTAAATATACTGGGAAGAGATTTGTATATATATCTTTGTAAAGATATTTGAATAAATGTTTTGAAGATTTATAAAACAAGGCCCAGTGGCTGCTTATGGATGTTATTTGATAGTTAAATAACCGACCATCAAATTTGGCCAAATTCGTTGATCGTTTTGAAGAGACCGAGATCGGATTTAATTATCCGAAAACCACTTCGATCCGAATTGTGCGTTATGAATTGTGATATATCGAAGATAATGAAGACGCTGATTTTCGAGATTCGGTTTGTTTAAACCTAGAACAACTTGTATGGATGAATGCTATCATTGCATCGTTGCCCGAAGGCAGTGTTAGCATTCCAAGTATGAGTGCTATTCTAAAGGTAAATGTAGCCTCAAGCCTCATCAACCGGGAATGACTAAAATAGGGGAGATGCAGCAGGGCTAAGTGGGTCGCACCCAATTAGGGTATGTTGTCACCTTTCTAGATACCCTCGGATATATTATAAAATTATGTATATGGTTGTGCATGGAAAAGAGAGCGCTCGATTAGGGGGGGAACACCCGAGGTGATAACATTTTCGGTACTATCCAGGTTAGGGGTAGGCCGGTCCTGTGTTGGCAGGGGATCCAAGCGAGGTCCTCGGTACATTTTTCTAGAGGTGTACTGTGGTGGGCGGTACCCCATTAGCCCTGTCATTGTATGGAATCCAATATCCACTACGAGCCTGTACGATTTTGATTGTATACCAACTATGCTGAAACGTGAGATGCAAGCATTTCAGATATTTTCTAATTTACTTTCTATAGACACTATTATAATATCAAATGATTTTGATATAAAAATGTTTTGGTTATCGTAAGGTAAAAACCCATCGTGTTTATGTGTGACGTGGTCTTACGAGATACCTTAGTTTTCAAAGGATTTTGAAAAAGTAATAATTCAAATTGAGTGTGTTTTCTCACGCTGGTTTTCCAAACCGACTCGGGTGTTATTTTATTAAAATGCCCGGGTCAGACCGAGTATTACAAATTCAGGTTAGGATGCTTTGGAGCTCAGGAGACGAGCTGGAGGATTTCAAGCGTATTTCACGTACTTGTTTATATTCCGCTGTGTGTGTAGACTATATTGTCAGCACTGGTGAGGACAAGTTATAATAACTATCCATATTGATGGATTGATTGGTGTACTCTGATTTTGTATGTGTATTGACAGATACAACTTCTTTGGTATAAAAATCTGTTATTATATATTATAATTTATTCCGTTGCGATTGTGAGATTCTGTGTTGTTGTTCTATTTTCTTCTATCTCTTTCTTCTTCACCCCTAAAGATTCGTGTTCCCATTCAATTTGAGTTAGACTCGTGTGAATTGTTGTCGACTCAAAGGGTACGGAGATATGGGCCTTTGCATTATTTGTATATATGTGTATACTAGGGTACACAACGTGTCCCGATCACTTTTGCTCAATGAAATTTCGAAATTTCGAAAAACGCATTTTCAATTTTTCATCAAACTACCTATTTTTATAAACAAATTTTCAAAACAAGTTTACTATCACTATTTAGTAATTAAAAGCGGGTTGTTTGACCATTAAAAGCCATTAATTGATTATTTGAAATTAATTAAATATCCAGAAATCAAAGAGATAAAATTCCAGGTCGTTACATTCTCCTTCCGTTAAAAGATTTTCGTCCTTGAAATTTCATCAAAACAAACAACTAAGAAACAAACTATTCTAATACTTAACATTCCCAAAAAATGTTAAATGAATAACAAACAAACTTAGAGTTTGTTCAGGTTTACAACCTTCTCGTGACATAAGGATGATAAATAATCTACTGAGCATACTCATGCTCATTAGCTTATTTATTACTTAATCGATTATTAACAATACCTTATGACAAATCGAGGAGTCATCTACCCAACTCCATAAAACATTTAAGGCAAATATACTTAATCCCGTACAATGTATATAGATCATCCGTATGCAATATCTGATTCGATCCCTTAGTCGAATACATAAGCTTCTCTTCCGAACAAGTATTGCCCACTCGACTTTTCTAGTGCGGACTCTGATCTGGCTCCTTGATTAGATACCTCCGCTCTCCTTGCATAGCCATATATTATAATAGAAAGCCTTGGTATCATATCAAAACCCTCACCAAGTGTTCACCATCAAGAATCGAGTAATAAATCCTTATTCGGACCGGTATGAATCACCTAAAAGTCGTGTACTCGAATATTGATCAAGAACCTTATGAAGAAATGGTATACCTACAACTTACATACTTATTCTTATTGGTTCTTACGTATACCAATTCTTTTTATTTCTAAAATTATTCATGATAACATTTCATAAAAACATAACTTAAGTTTAAACTTGCATAATACCCTACTATATCTTGAGAGTATATACAATTATTTGGTTTAATCTTTTATCTTCTCCCTTAAATTTAGATGCAGGTCTAAAATAAATCTTGGTCTTAAAACAAAATCGACCTATTCAACCCCTTTACCCATTCGGTTTGGTAAGTAGCTAAGAAGAGTAAGATGTTTTACAACTTAGATGTCAAAACAAAAGACATGGTTTTAATAAAACAAAGTTTATTAAAACTTTCTTATTAAATTTAACCCATTTAAAGACTTGTGTTAAGCTAATTCTTCTCTAACCAAGGGTGATATAAACCCATATTAAAAAATTCATTTATCGACACACACCTTATATCAAATAACTTTTTATTTTGAATCCATTTTCTTAAAAAAACTTAAGAAATAAACACCATGTTTTTTTGAAAACCTTTTTGACATGATACAATATCTTTTAATCCGTAGAAAATATACATATAGGCCAAGCAACACCAAAATGATACCAAGGAACCGAGTTCTACCAATTAGTATCATACATCCCCTTACCAAGAAGGGTAATACTTAAGAGAAGTGCTTGCCATCCAAACACATCTCTTGCCCATTTTTAGTCATTTTCAAACAACTCGAACTAGTTAACATAAAAATGCTTCATTTTTTTAATCTCATTTGAAAATAATGTTGTATATATTTCTCGTAAATATATAAGATAACTTTAGCACTTTATTTGCTAAAACTTGGTTTAGGTTCGTTCAGATTCGAACTTGATTCGATCGCACAATGATAAAGGGAATAATTTACTAAGTGCACTATAACGTTCTCCTAAGCAAGCATCCGATTGTCACTTAGAAGATTATTCAGATTACCACAAAACTAATCGAGGCATTTTCCATGGACTATCCAAAGAAAATATATCTTATTTAAAAGTTCTCTTTGAAATATTCATACTTATAAATACTTTCAAGTAATACTATTATTATCTTTTTCCTAAAAATCATTTGAAATCTTTTTCAAAGATACTGGGATTTGAATTCTCAAAAATCCCCATTATTTTATAAATCACATTTTGTATACTTAATTTATAAAATTTATCTTTATATAATAACTTCCTTCTTTATAGTAACCAATTTAACAAAGTAAACTTGTTAAACCTATATTACTTACGAATGTCTTTTAGTCAAATCGTGAAACTGAATTCACTTGGTGTCCGTACTAAATTCAATCGAACAACAAATGCTCATAAATTGGCTGAGCTCAATCAACAAATAATGACAAATAAATAACATCCTTTCCTAACAAACAATTAAAACAAAAATAACTATATAATACTTTTGAAAATTATTCCTTTACATATAAAATATAAAATCTAGGTAAAATTATTTCATTTACCAATTTCAAAACAACAATAAAACATTTTTACTAAAACGTATGCAGTCCCCTATTAAATACACTCAAACTCATTCTAGGGTGTCTCTTACCCTATCTCTAATGAGTTTACCCTACCAGGGCTAAGATTCTCACTTAACCTTCGCTCTGATACCAAGTATGACGACCTACCTTTTCGACTCTCAAAAGTCGACACTATCATATCCATGGTATTCACGTGTTGAACATCCAAGTGCTGGGAAGACATAATACCAGGGTAAAAGAAAAAAAAGACTGAACATAATCTCACATCACTACGAGTAATATATAATATCCATATAATATTTACTAAAGAAAACTTTACAACAATCAAAGTTATCTAACTTATCATCAGCCTGGACAGTTATAACAACTTATTCGTACAAATGCTGATAAATACATATAAGAAATGTAGCAAAAAAAATAAAAATACAAGAGTACATCTTGGAGGCATCCAGCTCATCTACTAAAGCTCCAAAGCATCCAAAGCTAACTCTGAAAAAATACTTAGGTCTGACCCGGGTATTATAAAAACAACACCCAGATCAGTCTGGTAAACCAGGGTGGGAAACTCGAATCATATGGATTGTTATATTTATAAAATTCTTTCAAAAGTAATGGTATCTCGTAAGACCATGCGACACATAAACATGGAGGAGTTTTTACCTTACGATAACCAAACCATTTCAAATGGAAAATCCAGTGATTTTATAATAATGTCTAGAGTTTAAAATAAAAATACAACATAGTTGAAATGCTTGCATCTCACGTTCCATCATATTTGGGAACAACTAAGTCCATAAGGCACGTATTGGAGAGTGGATTCCATAGAATGACAAGGCGCTAGGGTACAACCTACCACAATACATCTTTAGATAAAATGTAACGAGGGCAAACCTATGGCATCTTTACCAACACAGTACTGACATACCCTTTAATAGACAGTACTAAATATGCCATCGCCTTGGTTTGTTTACAACCTTTTCATCGAGATATCTTATGCATATGGAAAATCCATAAATAGTGATCTAGAAAGGTAGTGATCATACTCTAATGGATGCGACCCCTACCTCATCTCCCCTAATTTTAGTCATTACCGAGTTATGAGGCTTGTGAGGTCACGGTTACCTTTTCCTCTTAGCAAATCCTTCTTGGAATATTAACACTGCCATCCAGGCAACAATGCAATGCCAGCATTTATCCATACAAGTTGTTTAGATTACGAACAAACTGAAGGCACTACTTCTACTACATGCCTATTTGGAATCACTCTTAGATTAGTCCTAAGTAGCTCTTACACTTCAAAAAACTTTGTCTTCGATTTCCATCATCATCAAGTTATCTTCAATTTAAACGCTTAAACCGGTTCGAAGTGGTTTTTGGATAACTTATGCTTATCCAATCCTAGTCTCTCAAAATCGAAAATCGATAATTTTCGGTTGACTTACTCTCTTTTCTCCCAAGAGTAAGCGGACTATATAAGAGTACCATGGGGATCTATAATATACTCCTTCAAGTGAGAGATATTTCATCAGAATGAGTTCCCTCAAGGGAAGCTCAAACCGTTTGAAATCGTGAAGCTTTCATATATTTACTAAGTCAAAATAAGTCAAGTTATCGATAATGGTCAAACCATTATCTGGTGTAACTTATATTTTGCATATGGAAAATCAGACATCTTATACTTATCACCACTATCAGACTTCAAGTAGTACTATCCCTCGATTTATAATGAAATCAGAACTGTTAGACCAACTATCCTTGCCTTGACATACATTTTTCAGTCACAAGAAAGAAACGAGTTTCCATACCATGGAATTTGATGTTAAGTATTTAAGTATAAGATGAAGTATTTTCGATATACTTAATTAATCAGGACCCATTTATCAAAATTAACCCTCTCATACTTCTCATGTTTCCTACATTTCGACTTCTCTATCCCTTGCCTAGAATCGAAGTCAGGTAAGTCAGAGCACTAGTTGCTTTAGCCTTGCCTTAGTAAAAGCCTTAGTAAAAATACTACGATTCTAGACCTCAAAGATAGAGAAAAATCTACTTATTGGCTTTTAGTGCTAAATATAAGCTGACTTGTTTTCTATAAACGCGTCAACATTTTAGCACTACTTTATCATATTGTTTTGTTGCTTAATGACACTGACAAGGAAATCCCTCACATAAAACAAAGTATTTTTAAAACAATTTGAAAACCTATTCCATAAACTTATTTCTAGTATTCGATTTCAAACTAGTACTTTTCATTAGTTAGAAATGAAACCGTTCAATTTGAGTATTATTACCTCTCAAACTATGACTTGGCAACCTTTCTAGCTTTAAAATAGAAACAAGTTTCCATACCTTGAAATCTAGAAAATAGAATCCAAGAGTTTCAATATACTTGTTATTAAAATATTTTCCAAAATCACTTATTCAAACCAAAGTTTGATTTTAAAAAGGAAACATCCTTTCTTTATATAAAATTAAATACCTTTTAAATCAATGGATTCCAAACAACTTGTTTTTATAAAAGTAAACAACTTGTTTAATAACAACAAAGTGGTATAAATTAACTTTCTTTCAAATTTTCCGAAACCATTTATTGTAACAAAAATGTTATGTCCATAATCTCTTTCCTTTTCTCGCAAACATTTATTACCACAACAGTATTGTAATCCATGATTCCTTTCTCTTTCAAAATTGCTTTAAAATCTTTTAAAATAAGTTTTAAACTTATATTTAAAACATTCCTATAAGTATGGTCGCTTTTGAAAAATAAAACTTTCAAACAAGGGAGTAAAATTTAAACCTCATATTTAAATAACTAAATAATTTTAAAAATTATATTTAAAACTTCAAACTTTCTTTCAAATACTTATAAACACATTTGAAAAGACTTTCAAAATAACTAAAATAGACAACCCTTTTTACTTTACAAAAATCATCAATTTCAAACTACATCCATAATAACTGTCGCTATATGGACTATATATTTTTAAAACTTATTTTGTAAATTAAAGTAGCTTTTAAACCTTTTCTTTTTAGATTTTAAACCACTTTAATAACTTTCCAAAAAGGTTTGAAAACAAAAGTCAATTTTGGAAATCATTCCAAAACACTTTAGAAAACAAGTGGTAAATCGCTTAAAAGAGAGCATGGGATTTCAATGTCGCAGTAAAACCAACAACAAGTTAACTATAACTAAGAAACATTTACTTTCCATATACACAAACATTTACATAACCAATAATATATGTAAATAAAATCAACAAGTCGAGGAATCCTTTAGGATCTCTCTCCAATTTTCCTTTCTTCGAAGTGCTTTTATAGTGACTTATTCGCTATGAAGACACTTCAACTTCCGTTCTCTTTGCTTTTGTCCCTTGCAACACAATAGTTATTTATTTCATCCGCTTTCAATCAAAAACCAAAATCAAACAACAACATAAACACATCACAAATACCTACATACAACATTATAGGCCAGCACTAAATTATTACAATATTTTCTCAAAATTTTAAACTAAATCAAAGTGATAAATCGACCAAACTCTAGTAACAAGCTACCATCAACCAAAACATCAAAAAACCACCCTTTTCCCGCCCCTAGTTCATGGCCAAAGGCTCCATAGCCTCCCTCATGCTCACTGCCATAAGCCATTTTTGGGATTTGTGCACCAAAATTTTGGATCTTTAAAATGCAGAGAGGGTTGCTTATTTTTGGAGGCTTGTATACTTGTTTTAGAGAAGAAAAGAAGCAACTTTGAAGTGATTTTCTTTTAGGAACAAAGATGAAAAAGTAGTAAAGAAAGTGGAAAAGAAAGAATAAGAAGATGGAAAATGAACAAAATGAAATTACCAAACTATCCTAAGCTAATACCCTCCACAAAAATTTGATAACTCAACCCTCAGTGTCACTTAGCCATCACAACTTCTTTTCTAATGTACCTTCGTCTTATTTTTTGTGTTTAGTTAATTTTTAAAAGAAAAAGAAATGTCCACTTCTTACCTAATTACTTAAGTACATTTTAATTAATTTTTAAATCAAATCATTTTAATTAGTTTCTTATTTCTATATATGTGTATACTAGTGTACACAACATGTGCCGACAACTTTTGGTTGATGAAAAGTCGAAATTCTAAAAAACGATTTTCGATCGTGTTTTCAATTTTTCATCGAACTACCTAATTTTCTAAACAAACTTTCAAAATAAGTTTACTATCATCATTTATTTATTAAAATAGAGTTATTTGACCATTAAAAACCATTAATTGAATATTTAAAATTAATTAAATATTCATAAATCTAAGCAATAAAATTCTGGGTCGTTACATTAGAATTCATCTCCTTGTCACCCTTCTTAGCTTGCTTTTTGAGCTCTTTAATTTCGAATTCAGCCATAGCAAGGTCAACCCGAGCCTTGTAATTTGTTTCAGCTTTTAACTCAGCCTTGAGTTTGCTAACTTCGACGTAGAGAATTTTGAGCTTTGCATGACTTGTGTAGTAAGCACGCCGCACTCTTGACGGGCTTTCTTACACTGGTCATTTACGACATTGAGGGCTTGAGTGTGTATTGCCGCCAGCTCTGCGTTTAACTCTTTGGCATGCTTAGCTGATTTGAGAGATTTGTCTCTTTGCTTTGTGACTTCTCCGACTCAGATTTGGAACTTGACACAATGTTACCATGAGTCCACCTATCTGACTCGAATGATTGAATAGTCACCTAACTTATTTGGTTAAGGACAGAGAGCGCTTTGCTAATCTTTTTCCACTTAAAATATTGGTCGACTATTTCACTAACTCCTTCGACCTTACGATTGGCTTCCTAATGGAAGATATCTTTAATGTCATGATCGAACGCCACTCCTGTTAGGCAATAGCTAGGTAAAGCGGATTTATCTTAGTGCCGATAGCAGTTGATTGACCTAGAGGTGGTGCTAGGAGAGCAGCATGGGTTAAGACTTCTTTTTATTTATGGGAGGTTGATATAGTGGTGACCATAGGCTAAGTCATCGGGAGTTGTTGTAGGAGAGTTTGGGTTTGAGTATGCAGTTGAGAAGAACCAGAGACAAGTCCTGGATGATCATGAGAATCACATGGCCTCTTCCCCAAATCATAATGTTCTTTCTCCTCTATATGACATCTCCTTCTGTCTTCCTCTTGATGCTCACTGTCTATTCTTCTTCTTTTTTTTCCTCCGTCTCCTAGTATGTACTTAGATGAGCGACGTTTACTAATGCCCAAAAAAAATAGTCCATACTATCTCTTGCTATTGTACTTTAAAAGAAGAAGAGGGTATATAAGAATTAATGCACTGAATTGAGGATGAGTGCAGAATTTTGGTATTCGTAATCCTAAGAGTGTGTGAAATGCTGATATTGCCTTAAATATACTATGGATCGTGCTTAGTGATTTGTAAAGATGAGGTATCATCTCCCTCGGCTAAGAGATCCCCAGATGGAATGCTGAATTCTTCGGTACTCTCATTAAGAATGTTCTCGATTGGAATGTTCATATTGCCCAAAGAGCCAAAAATGTTCTTTGAGGAGCCCATGGGAGGAGTTGCTTCTACAACTGGTGCTAAGCTTGGACCGGGCACTTGCTACAAAGACTTGACCAATCACTTCAAAAAACTTGGTACGAAGGCTGTATCACCTTCGGAAGATGTTTCCGGTATGATTCGTTATCCCCTAGATTGAAGTCTTCACCTTCGTTATCATTGTAATGACTCGCCCTTTGGAATACCCGGAATCAACTTTGAGTGACAACATCTGACTCCTGAATACCACTAAAGATAGTATGTTGGGGTAAAATAAAAAAATCACTAAACATCATCAAGGCACAACGGTAGAATCTCATAGTGGAATGATAATATATATAATATATTGTGAGCAATAGGATAAAAAATACATAAGAGACTGTACTGACTGAAGTCGCTAATGAATGAATATCAATATAAAAAGTTAGAATACACTATTTAAAACAACAAGTCTTATATATAAACTACCTATCTACCACGTCCACTACAACATCAAATATGTATTCAAAGCATCAACTTTGCCTCCAAAGTGCTTCAAAATTCCTGAAAGAACATCCCCAAAAGCACTTGACTCTCAAACTACTCAATTGAGTATCCGAGAGTTGTCATGAAATAAGCAAGCACATACAAAACGTGGGTTAGACATAAAGCCTAGTGTGAGGGGAACATCTCAAAGTATTGTATATCAAAGCCATATACTAATATATAGGGAACTACTAATGTACAGCCGGTCCACTCCACAAACGTGGTTCAGGGATAACCTGGACTGCCATTAAACAAGTAAAGTAAACCCAACTCAAAAGTAGGGGATCATACCCTAACCTGCTCTTCTCCTACAACCAACGAGTTAGCACAACTAAAACAATGTGACTGAAATGTAAAAACATACCATGACAAGGGTAACCTAATGTACCAAGGCAGGAGTATTATAAAAATTCTTATTTAAGTCTAACACACAATGCCCAATCATGGTAATCAACCAACCAATATAACATGCACAATCATAATAATATCAAATACCCAAGGAATAAGTTGATACCCATCACTACTGGTGGGTAGGGTCCGCTACGGACACCAATGAATCCAATGATCTCCATCAAAGCATATGAAATAAAAAACAAATATGGCTATATAAGAATGACACTAAAAAAATACCATCTCCATACCTAAAACCGAAATACAGATATCCATAACTAATACCCATCCTGAATTGCTATTAGCCACCAATGTGACCAATTGAGAGCCACAACTAACTTGTGGACTCCTCTGAAAACCAACACCTCAAAAGGAGTTGGCCTATAGGTCCTGTCGTAGCCTCCAAGAATACCATGCAATAGTATATGACCTATTCTAGACTGACATTCCAGTCTCTCTCCGCCTCCGCTCCGGGGTCACGTCTACAGGTCATATCGTCTTAATGGTACAATGGATTCCCATGCTAGCATCCTTTACTTCCAGTTGTCTATACCGACATACCAGAAATGTATATAAATGCTAAACCTTGCATACATCCTTCCCACACATGTACACAATGCCAAAGTATTGTCACTCTGTGACGCCCCACTCCGAGACCCACATTAGCAAAGAGTATTACTAGGTAACATCGTCTGCTAATACAGAGAATAGAGCTGGATAGGAGCGACCATCTATAGCCTTGTCTTAATTATCTATTGAATACACCGAAAATTGCCATACATTTTCTTTTCTTTCTCAAATGGATTGACATATCCAATAAATACTTAATACAAAGCCATAGGTGGCTGAAGGATCTATCAGAATAAAATATAACAACTCAAATGTAATACACATCACAGAACAGTAGCTCATCACATACATTTACACATATATAGATACATCACAGAGTATATAAAATGATACATGTCAAGTGGTAAACCAAACTACAATATACAGGCGAGTCAAAAGAATACATATCAGAGTTACAGCGAAAAAGGACTACACAAAAAGCTATAACAAAAAGGAACGAGCGGAATAGTCCATGCGGAAGCAAAATAGGCTAAGTCCAATGTACCTAACCTGAATCATCTCGGTCTGACCCGAGTATAAAATACACGGGTCAGTCTAGCTAAACAAATCAGTTAGATAAACTAAATGATAATAAACATACAAGGTCATAAAATACCACAAATATCTCCAAAAGAGATAACCAGATCTTTTAACAAAAGATGAGTCATAACAAGCCTCATATCATAGGCAACTCAAATAAACAAAGGATATGAATATCCCAAAACAAGCTAAAAAGCCAAATAACAAATACAAATAAAGGTAACAGAAGTTTCCACAAGGTAATCGCTATATATCGTGTGGTTCAAAGGACCTACACCGAAGGGCGATACACTAGGGAAATATAATTGTCAAAGAAACAAAAGATGCTCGAGCTCAGTACTGTATAACAAGGATCCACAAACCCGAAGGAAACAAACCCAAATATCACTCGAGCGGTGATGAAGGACCAACTCCAAAAACGATACTATAGGGCAACAAACCCGAAGGCACAAATCGAAGGTACAAACCCGAAGGCAACAAACCCCGAAGGCTCAAGCCCGAAGGCAACAACCCCAAAGGCAACAAACCCCGAAGGCTCAAGCCCGAAGGCAACAAACCTCGAAGGTAACAAACCGTAGTGGCGAAGGTCCGGAGGCCCAGTACTGGACACCACTAACTGGCAGAATGTGTCACAACTCTCAGAAAGGAACCCGTAAATGTTAACGTGAGTCCCATACCACACGTTCGCTGTAACGACCCGACTTTCCAGTCCCGGAAAATCGAACCATTTGACTTAAAGAAGAAGAGGTAGAAGAAGAAAGTAGGAAGACAACATCAGAATCTAACCATCGCAGCGGAATAAAATATAATATATATTAACAGATCTTTACACAAATCAAAACTATATCAGTTTTATACAATATATCATCAGAGTACACATCAGAGAACACATAACATACAACTGGACAATAACCATATCATGTCCTCAATACAACAAAGTACAACAATCAACACAGCGGAATATATATATATATAAACAAGTACGGGAGATAAGTCTCGCCATCCAGCTCATCTCCTGAGCTCCACAGCATCATATCCTGTAACCTATAATACTCGGTCTGACCCGAGCATCATATAAAACAATACCCGAGTCAGTCTGGAATACCAGCGTGAGAAAATCACACTCAATTTGATTATTAAAGTTTCAAAATATTTTGAAAACAAAAGCATCTCGTAAGACCACGCCACAAATAAACATGTCGGGTTTTTACCTTACGATAGCTAAAACACTTTTTATAAAAATCCTCTGATATTATAATAGTGTCTATTCACAAATACTTATTAAAATAGCTGAAATTGTTACATGATTAAATTCCAGCATACTAGGTATACAAACAAATACCGTACAAGGCACGTAGGGAGAATGGATTTCCAACGAATGACTAGGCACTGGGGTACCACCTGTCACAGTACGTGGCCTAGATCACAGTACCGAGGAGTACGCCCGCTCCCCTGCAACACAAGGCCGGAATCATCCCTTACTGGATAATTCCAAATAAAATCACCCCACGGTTGTGATCAGCAACCGCAACACTAAGCCGAAATAAAAGGGACATCTAGACAGGGATGACCTTACTCTCAAGTGGGGGCTACCCACGAAGCCTTGCTGCATAACCCCTGATTTTCAGTCATTCCCGGTTGATGAGGCTCGAGGCTAAACGATACCTTATAGAACATATCCCTTAGAATGCCCATCGCCCACCTGACGATGTCACGAAAGCATCCGTCCATACAAGTCCGTCCCGGGTTCGAACGGAACCGAAGGCACTATTCCTACTACATCCATTTTGGAAATATCCTCAGGATTAGTAGCGACTAGCCCTTGCACTTCACAGCTCCATCTTCGACTCCGAACACGTTACACGAAACGTACAAACCGAATCGAAGTGGTATTCGAGTCTCCAGACCTAGAATCCCGGTATACGGAAACTCGATCCCGGTCTCTTCGAAACGATCAACGCATTTGGCCAATATTGATAGTCGGTTATTTAACTATCAATTAACATCCACAAGCAACCATCACACAATAAATAATTTCCCACATTATTTATTTGCCCAAATATCTTTCCAAGATATATTTCCAAATTTTCAAAACTCATTTGAAAACAATTTCAAAACAGTTTCCGCTTACGGAATACATTTCCCAAATAATTATTTCCACTGAATCACCAAGTACAAAATACTTTTAATTTTAAAATAATTTAAAAACACTTTATTTAAATATACTTTATAACATTGAAATCAAACTACTTTAATACTTTATTAAAACATATACTTTAAAATAAACCACTTTATAAATATAAACTAAATTTCCTCTTTAAAACATAATACCAAATCACTTTTATATAATTACTACAATAATATATTTTTGAAAATACTTACTTAGGAAATTAACATTTAAAAAGACAAATTTCCTAAAACATGCTTTTTAAAACATACTTAAAACCTTTAACTTATATTTCAAATTGCTTTGAAAACGTACTTGGCTATCCAGAGAAATACACTTCTCATTCCCATCTTTTAAAAATAAATCAACATTTATTTTTAAACCAAATCCATATCCTTTTATAAATTCCCACATTAAATTTATATTTTCTAATATCCACTGATATTCCATTTCACTTTATAAACCCAGTTTATATCTTCAAAATCTCATTTCTCTTTAAATTTCAAATCCCAAAGGATTTAAATCAATTTATAATTGATTTCCCAATTTATTTTACTTTGAAATAAATTTCCTTACTTAATCCATTTATTTCCAAATTCATTAACTTCCAGATTTTATTTCTCGTTATGATTTAAAATCTTTAAACCGAAACACAAGTTTCAGCTTTCCCAAATTCTTTCTTTCTTTTTAATTACATTTAAACATTGAATTAAAATAAATTATTTATTCCTTTAAATAATATCACATAAATTTTCTTTAAATTCAATATTTCTCTGTTTATTCAAAATTCCTCTTTTCCATATTTATTAGAATTTTGGAAATCACTTTTATTCTTAATCAGATTCGTTCTCACGTTTATTCCAAACTCTTTATAATTATTTTACTTAAAAATTTACTCTTTTATTTCTTTTCAAAAATTCCATTCTAGAGATTTTGATAATTCAGCACATCCAAATCGATCCAACCAAACCATAACATCCAATTATCCATATAATTCATCACAGGATATCAAAAATCATATCACAGAATATTTAACAAAATTAAATATTTTGAGGAATCCTGTTGGATCCCTCCAACCTGTTTTCCTGCATCCACAGATGTTAGCACAATACCAATTCCACTTCAAGGTGGAATATCGTGGTATATGGGTTTTATAAAATATCATCCGCTATTATGCGGCGCATAGGGTCTCATCCGCTATATAATGCGGGAATATCAACAATTCCAATATATACATATACCAATATGTATATATTGCTATATACTACTATATATATATAGCACATCAATCAATGCAATCATCCAATCAATGATTTAAATTTATCCATTTAAATTTAAATTCAACTGAGTGAGATTAACTCACCTTTGATTTTGCAATCCAAATCCAATCTCGACTTGTTCACTTCAGATTTAACCTTGAATAAACAATTTATATGATTTTATTAATATTTGTACTGATTGAACACTTAATTTCCATTTAATAATTTTATTTAATAATTTAATTTCAAACCAATTTTCTTTTAATAAAATATTTTTAGCCACTAAAATAATAAATTAAGTTTATGAAACAAATTTATCCTCATAACACATTATTTTAAAATAACCAGCAAGTCCAAATATACATATACCTTTAAACCCCTTTTTATTTCTTCTTAGAAACCCAAACACTTATAAAATTTATTTAGAGAGGTTCGAAAATCTAGTTTTTATAGAACTTTTCAGCACTTGAAATTCCTATGTAAATTTTTCCCAAAATCTCATATTATTTTTTATAACTGAAACCAGCAGGTGCATTTATCTACATATATTCTGTTTACTGTAATTAAGCTTGTTTGAAGTTTTAAATTTGAAAATAAAAATTATACCTTCCTGCTTCCACCAATTATTTCCCGCCTCAAACTCGTGGACGAACCGAGAATCGCGACTGCTTCCCTTCACAGTTCGATCGCCCATAGTCGTTCAAACCAACCCTAAATCAAATTGAACAGGCCCTCCCACGCGGCTGCCACCATCCAGACCTTGATCGAATGACACGCCGCATCACCCACGTCACCTCGAGCTTCAAGCGAGCCCGCTTCGAAACCCTAGTTCCAACCCGCGACTCCACGCGCCTCCCCTTACTCCTCGCGAAACCCCACCTCTCGATCTGCACGAGACCCCGCCGCTGCTCCATTCAGTGACGAGCCGCTCGAACTCGGTCTCCTCCGTGCGCGCGAGTTCCTTCTCTCGATTTGAGTCGAACGAGAGTGAGAAAGGCCATTTTTTTTTTCAAATTAGATTTGGCTTATCTGTAGATAGATTCGAAACATTAAGGTATAGGAGAAAGAAGAAAGAAATGGGAGCGGTCGATTGAAAAGGAGGAAGCCATCTCTTTTTTTTCGTTGCGTTATTTTATTTCTTGCATTCGAAGATTTTCAGGCTAAGATTGCGTGCTTGAATAGATAAATAGAAGATGGTGTATTAGAGAAGCTAGGCTACAGTATTTCTGAAAAGAAGGGTACAGTTTTGATGTGAAGGAAAATCTTTTGACTGATCAACAGTATACATTATATTTAAATTCTGAACCGGTTATTATCAATTAAATTTCCAACGCGTTTATCTAACGTACGTTCACACCACAACTCCAAACACTACGAAAATTGAAATCCGATAATAATACAATATTACAGACCCAATAGAACTGGTTTCGTTGAATTCCGAGACTGTGCCTCGGAAGGCTATTTTTAAATTCAATTTAAACAATATATTTACAAAACTGAACAAAACACTTTTAATTTCAGTTTTAAAAGTTCTATTGTCTTCAGCATCATTAATATGAATTTTTTTGATCTTCCAAAATATTTTAAATTAGCTTAGAATACCAGATTTACTATTTTATCCAATTTCAAATAAATTTAATTTAATTATTAAATTACTCAATAACAGCGATATTTGAAATTTAAGTTTATAATTAACCTCTGAATATTTTAAATTAATTAAATATTCCAATTTCAAATGCTCAAAAATTCCGGGTCGTCACATTCCTCCCCCCTTAAAAGAATTTCATCCCCGAAATTACTAGTTAGGAAGAATGATTCAATCCCCGTTAACTATTTCCCAAATTCAAACAGTTTTAACAATACCCAAACAATCTTCTATTAATGATACTCTAATCATCTTTTAACTTCCCAAACTTATTCATAAGTTCAACCCATACCACCTACTTACTCATTCAAATTTAATTTTGAATTCAAATTTTGAATTATCAAAATTTTCCAAAATTTTTCTAACTCCCTAAATTTCTGAAAAATTTCGCCAGCGTCTCCTTTGCGCGGCTAGCTCGGTACAACTACAAAATGGCTGTACGGCCTCCCAATCTCAAAAAGAAAACAAAAAGCCAAGTGGCTGGATCAAAAACCCAATCAAATTTCATATAGAAATTCAAATACATACCTTTTGTCGGGCCATTAAATTTTATCTTCTAAAATCAAAAATCCCAATTTATCCATTGCTTTTATACACCTGTATATCCTACTAAGCAATAACATTCAATCACAATTCCAAAGTCATTTTATACCTTTCTTTACAAATTTTCAATATTTGCTTTACTTAAGCCTGTACGATGCACATATATCATCCGTATGCAATATCACATTCGATCGCTCAATCGATCACACAATTTCACTTCCGAACTAGTATCGTCCACCCGACTTCCTAGTGCGGACTCTGATCTGGTTTCTTGATCAGAAACCGTCGTTCTCCTTGCATAGCCACCAACTATGATAGAGAATATCCAGAATCAATCAACAATCCATATCCAGGCTCGCCGTCGAAAATCGAGCGAAAAATCCTAATTCGGATCGATAAAACTAACTCGAAATTCTGTGTTCGACATCTGGACCAAATAGCTATGCGAATAAAATAATATACGTACATCTTACGTATAAATTTCAATTGATTATCAATTATATCAATTTCCTTTTTATTCACATTCATTTGATTGTTATTCACTTATCACACTTATCCCATTCACATCTTCATATTTTAATCGTCATTCAATTATTCACCTAGAATAATTTTCCTCCATACCAAATTTACTTAAGAATTTACCATTCATTTCTTAAGTCCAATATAAACATTTTATATACTTCTTGGATTTGTTTTACTTCATTTTTGAAGTTTATATTTATTTTCACTTCCCCATTGAAGTTTATTTTCATTACTATTTACTTAGCCCTTACAATTTCATTTAAACTCAAATTGGCTTCCATTTTGAATATGGATTAGTTTCACTTACTATTTAATTTAAACCTCAAATAACAGTTTATTTACGAACTTTACTTTCTTTAGTTCCTTTGATTTCACTTCACCTTACATTCACATTTGAATTAGATTTCAATATCCAGTTTTAATTTCATTTGCTTAGCAAATTTAAATCATTTATTGTTAATGAAAATTTTCAAAAATTTTCTAACTCTCAAAATTTATGGAAAATTTTGGCAGAGTCTCCTTTGTACGGAGGGACTTCTGCGATATCGCAGGATGCACAAATATATATACATCGGCCCACCCGGCCGGAAAACAAAAAAAAACAGTTCATATTTCCTATTTTTATTGCGTAGGCGTACCTTATTTAGCATTTTTACGCAAGCGGTTATTTATTTAAGCAATTAGCGCAGTCAAATCCAGCCAAACGGTTTTCCCGAACCTGTACTAACTCAACTTAAACAGGTTAGTGACAAATATCCAAAGTTTGTTATCATTTCAATTAATTTCATTAGCTAACACATACAACATAAGCAATATTCACTAAACACTTCCATAAGTGAATTTATTAGGCCCAACACAAATTAAATGCTTCCATTTAAATGGTTTACACTACATTACTTACATTCTATTCATTTTAATCCAAATGAATACGTATTTATTACGATTGATTTAAAAATCAATTATATTGCTTATATTAACCCACATTTACTACAATTGATTCCAAAATCAATTTTATTTCCTTTCTATCAATTCATAGAATTTTATTTAACCTCGTTTTACCTCAAACGATCCATTTTCTAATACAATTCGACAATATCAATGTGAATAAAGGATTACTTCAGCTTTAGAACCATTTAGGTTAAATCCAACTAAATTTACATTTAACCTATTCCATTTTAAATTTATTCACAACTTTCATTGTATTTCTTCCATATCCAAAGAGTTTGATTCCAAACCATTTTATTAAACTCAGCCACCAATATATCAAATAACCATCACAAAATTTTACTCAAGTTATTTATTTGTTTGAGTAGAATTTTATTCCACTCAATATTATCTATACCCAGCTGAATTTATTTCAATCCAATTTATTTTAGCTTGCTTCCAATTAAACCTAGCTACACCCCATTTTTGGATTTTGCTAAGCAAAGATTTAATTCCACTTAATAACATTCATGACACAACTGACTTTTGATTCAATTCAATCCAAATTTAATTCAATTTCAATTTCAATTTATATAACTTATTTCAAGTTAAATTCAAATATATTTTCTTCACTTTCATTTACTTAAGTTAAATTTTAATTCCCGAATTACAATTTCCCAATTTCTTCTTATTAATATCAACTTCACTTTATAAGTACAATAGTTGATCCATTTATTCATTCACCAATTCATTATTTAACAAATAAATTTTATTTCCAAACATTAATTATTTTTAGTCCATCTTGACTACTTTTTCCCATTCACATTTTACCCTTTACTCCAGATTATACATTAAATTTTAGTCAAGTATATATTTTTCATTATTATTATTCTATAAATATCCCAAAATAAGATTCCAGAGTATACACAAATTTTCAAAATTTCAAAATCCCTTTTTGAAATCAACTATATCCAAACTCCTTTGGTAAATTCCATTATCTTTTTGAATTCTTAAATCAAACCCAGTTCGCAACAATTTCAATTTGAAACAATTCGGTAGCAATTTCTCTTTGGAAACTCGAAAATGAACACCGATGATGTCGCGATCATCATCGGAATTATTTTCCAGCGACCAAAGAGAGTTTAGTGCTTTTATCACTTTAAATCATTTCAAATATTTTTAAATGCAACTCTCACCAAACTTCAAATCCAATTTAAAATATTTCTCAAATAATACCACTATCATTTCTCCAAAACCCCTTGAAAAATCATTTTCAAATCCAAAGGAATTTTAAATCCATTCCGATTTATTTTCCACATTTCTCTGGATTCTATTTTAAAGTACCAATCTCATTTGTATATGAAGTTTATTTCAATTTTATAAATTACATTTGTAATCTATATCTCAAATTTTATTTTATTATAAAATTTTATTCTTTACTTTGGTTATAAATTTCAATTTCTAGTTAAGTTTCCATATATAAATGATAATAATTCCATATTATCACTTCTAACATCCAAACAACCATATATATTAACTAGAATAGTTTACAAAACTTCCTTTTTATACAAAAAAATTTGGGTAAAATTATTTCATTTACCCTAGTTTAAAACAGTACTGTGTCGAATTGTTCTATACAAATGTTTAGAGATCCCTATCAATGTTGTGGCGTCCCACACATCGACCAGAATCCATAAACTACTCAATAAACCAATCAACACAATATAAAACAATTTTATATTCACTAACAAATACGCGCTCATATCTATTAATACTCTCAAAATTCCCACCAGAGCCAAGGTTGTCGCCAGCCTAAGCTCTGATACCAACTGTAACGACCCGACTTTCCAGTCCCGGAAAATCGAACCATTTGACTTAAAGAAGAAGAGGTAGAAGAAGAAAGTAGGAAGACAACATCAGAATCTAACCATCGCAGCGGAATAAAATATAATATATATTAACAGATCTTTACACAAATCAAAACTATATCAGTTTTATACAATATATCATCAGAGTACACATCAGAGAACACATAACATACAACTGGACAATAACCATATCATGTCCTCAATACAACAGAGTACAACAATCAACACAGCGGAATATATATATATAAACAAGTACGGGAGATACGTCTCGCCATCCAGCTCATCTCCTGAGCTCCACAGCATCATATCCTGTAACCTATAATACTCGGTCTGACCCGAGCATCATATAAAACAATACCCGAGTCAGTCTGGAATACCAGCATGAGAAAATCACACTCAATTTGATTATTAAAGTTTCAAAATCTTTTGAAAACAAAAGCATCTCGTAAGACCACGCCACAAATAAACATGTCGGGTTTTTACCTTACGATAGCTAAAACACTTTTTATAAAAATCCTCTGATATTATAATAGTGTCTATTCACAAATACTTATTAAAATAGCTGAAATTGTTACATGATTAAATTCCAGCATACTAGGTATACAAACAAATACCGTACAAGGCACGTAGGGAGAATGGATTTCCAACGAATGACTAGGCACTGGGGTAACACCTGTCACAGTACGTGGCCTAGATCACAGTACCGAGGAGTACGCCCGCTCCCCTGCAACACAAGGCCGGAATCATCCCTTACTGGATAATTCCAAATAAAATCACCCCACGGTTGTGATCAGCAACCGCAACACTAAGCCGAAATAAAAGGGACATCTAGACAGGGATGACCTTACTCTCAAGTGGGGGCTACCCACGAAGCCTTGCTGCATAACCCCTGATTTTCAGTCATTCCCGGTTGATGAGGCTCGAGGCTAAACGATACCTTATAGAACATATCCCTTAGAATGCCCATCGCCCACCTGACGATGTCACGAAAGCATCCATCCATACAAGTCCGTCCCGGGTTCGAACGGAACCGAAGGCACTATTCCTACTACATCCATTTTGGAAATATCCTCAGGATTAGTAGCGACTAGCCCTTGCACTTCACAGCTCCATCTTCGACTCCGAACACGTTACACGAAACGTACAAACCGAATCGAAGTGGTATTCGAGTCTCCAGACCTAGAATCCCGGTATACGGAAACTCGATCCCGGTCTCTTCGAAATGATCAACGCATTTGGCCAATATTGATAGTCGGTTATTTAACTATCAATTAACATCCACTAGCAACCATCACACAATAAATAATTTCCCACATTATTTATTTGCCCAAATATCTTTCCAAGATATATTTCCAAATTTTCAAAACTCATTTGAAAACAATTTCAAAACAGTTTCCGCTTACGGAATACATTTCCCAAATAATTATTTCCACTGAATCACCAAGTACAAAATACTTTTAATTTTAAAATAATTTAAAAACACTTTATTTAAATATACTTTATAACATTGAAATCAAACTACTTTAATACTTTATTAAAACATATACTTTAAAATAAACCACTTTATAAATATAAACTAAATTTCCTCTTTAAAACATAATACCAAATCACTTTTATATAATTACTACAATAATATATTTTTGAAAATACTTACTTAGGAAATTAACATTTAAAAAGACAAATTTCCTAAAACATGCTTTTTAAAACATACTTAAAACCTTTAACTTATATTTCAAATTGCTTTGAAAACGTACTTGGCTATCCAGAGAAATACACTTCTCATTCCCATCTTTTAAAATAAATCAACATTTATTTTTAAACCAAATCCATATCCTTTTATAAATTCCCACATTAAATTTATATTTTCTAATATCCACTGATATTCCATTTCACTTTATAAACCCAGTTTATATCTTCAAAATCTTATTTCTCTTTAAATTTCAAATCCCAAAGGATTTAAATCAATTTATAATTGATTTCCCAATTTATTTTACTTTGAAATAAATTTCCTTACTTAATCCATTTATTTCCAAATTCATTAACTTCCAGATTTTATTTCTCGTTATGATTTAAAATCTTTAAACCGAAACACAAGTTTCAGCTTTCCCAAATTCTTTCTTTCTTTTTAATTACATTTAAACATTGAATTAAAATAAATTATTTATTCCTTTAAATAATATCACATAAATTTTCTTTAAATTCAATATTTCTCTGTTTATTCAAAATTCCTCTTTTCCATATTTATTAGAATTTTGGAAATCACTTTTATTCTTAATCAGATTCGTTCTCACGTTTATTCCAAACTCTTTATAATTATTTTACTTAAAAATTTACTCTTTTATTTCTTTTCAAAAATTCCATTCTAGAGATTTTGATAATTCAGCACATCCAAATCGATCCAACCAAACCATAACATCCAATTATCCATATAATTCATCACAGGATATCAAAAATCATATCACAGAATATTTAACAAAATTAAATATTTTGAGGAATCCTGTTGGATCCCTCCAACCTGTTTCCCTGCATCCACAGATGTTAGCACAATACCAATTCCACTTCAAGGTGGAATATCGCGGTATATGGGTTTTATAAAATATCATCCGCTATTATGCGGCGCATAGGGTCTCATCCGCTATATAATGCGGGAATATCAACAATTCCAATATATACATATACCAATATGTATATATTGCTATATACTACTATATATATATAGCACATCAATCAATGCAATCATCCAATCAATGATTTAAATTTATCCATTTAAATTTAAATTCAACTGAGTGAGATTAACTCACCTTTGATTTTGCAATCCAAATCCAATCTCGACTTGTTCACTTCAGATTTAACCTTGAATAAACAATTTATATGATTTTATTAATATTTGTACTGATTGAACACTTAATTTCCATTTAATAATTTTATTTAATAATTTAATTTCAAACCAATTTTCTTTTAATAAAATATTTTTAGCCACTAAAATAATAAATTAAGTTTATGAAACAAATTTATCCTCATAACACATTATTTTAAAATAACCAGCAAGTCCAAATATACATATACCTTTAAACCCCTTTTTATTTCTTCTTAGAAACCCAAACACTTATAAAATTTATTTAGAGAGGTTCGAAAATCTAGTTTTTATAGAACTTTTCAGCACTTGAAATTCCTATGTAAATTTTTCCCAAAATCTCATATTATTTTTTATAACTAAAACCAGCAGGTGCATTTATCTACATATATTCTGTTTGCTGTAATTAAGCTTGTTTGAAGTTTTAAATTTGAAAATAAAAATTATACCTTCCTGCTTCCACCAATTATTTCCCGCCTCAAACTCGTGGACGAACCGAGAATCGCGACTGCTTCCCTTCACAGTTCGATCGCCCATAGTTGTTCAAACCAACCCTAGATCAAATTGAACAGGCCCTCCCACGCGGCTGCCACCATCCAGACCTTGATCGAATGACACACCGCATCACCCACGTCACCTCGAGCTTCAAGCGAGCCCGCTTCGAAACCCTAGTTCCAACCCGCGACTCCACGCGCCTCCCCTTACTCCTCGCGAAACCCCACCTCTCGATCTGCACGAGACCCCGCCGCTGCTCCATTCAGTGACGAGCCGCTCGAACTCGGTCTCCTCCGTGCGCGCGAGTTCCTTCTCTCGATTTGAGTCGAACGAGAGTGAGAAAGGCCATTTTTTTTTTCAAATTAGATTTGGCTTATCTGTAGATAGATTCGAAACATTAAGGTATAGGAGAAAGAAGAAAGAAATGGGAGCGGTCGATTGAAAAGGAGGAAGCCATCTCTTTTTTTTCGTTGCGTTATTTTATTTCTTGCATTCGAAGATTTTCAGGCAAAGATTGCGTGCTTGAATAGATAAATAGAAGATGGTGTATTAGAGAAGCTAGGCTACAGTATTTCTGAAAAGAAGGGTACAGTTTTGATGTGAAGGAAAATCTTTTGAATGATCAACAGTATACATTATATTTAAATTCTGAACCGGTTATTATCAATTAAATTTCCAACGCGTTTATCTAACGTACGTTCACACCACAACTCCAAACACTACGAAAATTGAAATCCGATAATAATACAATATTACAGACCCAATAGAACTGGTTTCGTCGAATTCCGAGACTGTGCCTCGGAAGGCTATTTTTAAATTCAATTTAAACAATATATTTACAAAACTGAACAAAACACTTTTAATTTCAGTTTTAAAAGTTCTATTGTCTTCAGCATCATTAATATGAATTTTTTTGATCTTCCAAAATATTTTAAATTAGCTTAGAATACCAGATTTACTATTTTATCCAATTTCAAATAAATTTAATTTAATTATTAAATTACTCAATAACAGCGATATTTGAAATTTAAGTTTATAATTAACCTCTGAATATTTTAAATTAATTAAATATTCCAATTTCAAATGCTCAAAAATTCCGGGTCGTCACATTCGCACTAAATGGTTTACTAACCGTTAGTCAATTTCACAGTCAAAGCAGTACAAAGTTCACCTCGTCTCATCGGTAAACCAGACCCAAAGGTCAAAACGGTCAAATGTAGATTAGGAATTAACTGAAAAGATAAACACATGTGTTCATAGCACGCGTTTTATTTAATCATTTAATTCTCCTCCCTCTTCGCTCGAAGTGCAAAATTGTGTGTGTTTTATATAGAAATTATAAGTTGGAAAAACGAGCTTTTAATACCATTTAAAAAGATCACTTTATAAAAACCCGTGTACGAAATCTAAAAAGAATCATCAAAGTCAAAAATGTGATAACAACTAATTGGGATCAAAAAGAATCGATAAAAATGGAAATTCACTCAAAAATAGGCAAATAGGCAGTTCCAAACGTCTGATTAAAATCCAGACGTCTGGATTTATTTACTGGAAATTCAGAAACCTTCCAGACGTCCGGAGGGTGGCTTCAGACGTCTGGCTTGTTGCGTCAGACGTCTGAGAGGTTGTTTCAGACGTCTGACACAATGTTTCAGATGTCTGAGAGGTTGTTTCAAACGTCTGACTTTGTTTTCTGCCATTTTTATAAATTTCTGCCGTATATTTTTTTGTGTTCCAGGTTTAAAACCAGACGTTTGAACTTGCATTTCAGACGTCTGAAGACCTGGTCTGGGCAACAATTTGCCTAGGCCTTGATGGCCAAAACGAATGGGAAGCTATCGAAGGAGCAACGAAGACTAGGGGATTACGCCAAGCGACAACCCATTCTTATAGGCTCTTCGATACACCCCAACACATGTCCAAATATCCACAACAAGATCTTTAAAGATATTATCTCCAAAACACCAAAATTTGGAGAATTCACCATGTCAATCCGAATTAAAAGCAAATGAACATGAATAGATGTTAGGAATTCATAACTTACAACAACAAAAGCTATAGGTTTAGATGTGAGTTCAAAAACTCACCTTTTTAACTCAAAAACAAAGATGAGAAGTTCAAATGCAAAGAAAAGATCAACCACTCTTCACTTCTACTCTACAAGCTCCAACCTAAGATCAAAACAAGTATTTCCTAAATTTGGTTATAGGAAATTTCAGAAATTGGATAGAGATTGAGATGGAGAAGGTGAAAAGAAGGCTTACCTAAGCTTCTCTTTGATTTTGGAGCAAGAATTTGAGTTTGCAAAAGGAAACTAGGGCTTGGAATTTCTATTTCCCATTCTCTTCCCCCATTTTCAGTTGAGCTAGAGTTTTAGGAAAAGGATTGAGTGAATGGAGAGGAGAGGGGGCTGAGTTAGGGTATAGGATGAGTTAGGTGAAACCCAAACCCAAGCCCAAAGCCCTTAGTGAAAAATAGCAAAATTAACTCAACTCCAAACATATTGATGCTTATACTCAAAAAGGTCGCAAACGCCATTTTGGACTCAATGGAAGTGGTCTCGTGTAACGACCCGGAATTTTCGATCCCGAAAATTCCAGATAGTTAGGGAAAAGAAGAAAGAGGTAGAAGAAGAAACAGAAATAAAACACAGATTCTCACATTCGCAGCGGATCAAAATATAATATCAAATAATAACAGTTATATAAGAAAACTGTATCTGTCAATTTACATTTATTTACATCAAAGTTACAACCAATCATATATAAACTGGACAGTATGACAACCTGTCCTCAAAATACAAACAATAATATACACTGCGGAATACTCCATACGTTCCTGTCATCCAGCTCGTCTCTTGAGCTCCAGAACGTTGTAACTTGAAAATCTGTAATACTCGGTCTGACCCGAGCATTAAACCAGCGAGGGTAAACCCTTTTAAATTGAAATACTAAGGTTGTAAAACTTCTTTGAAAACCAGGGTAACCCATACCTCACTACGAGTTCTTATCTTATTATAGTCAAACAATTATTTCACAAAATAATATCTAAGTACTGTTACTTAGTTTCAAAGGTCTAGTTTACTTAATTTATTCCATTCCAGCCTATTTGATTTACAAATCAAATATATAAAGAATTATAGATTTCAAATCGAAGTGGTTTCGGGTATTTACTGATACCCAATCCCAGTCTCTTCGAATCCAATGTTATTTATTAAACCAAAAGTTTAAGTTTAAACAATACAATTTAACAATTCATTTCAAATCACAGCAGCACATATCACATATCGGAGATATTCAAATAATTCAGGGAATTCAATTATCCATAAGCAAGATTATCAACTACACCATCTCTAATTAATTTAATTAACCACCAATGAATTAAATTAATTACTTTAATTACTTTAATTACTTTTAAATCTGCATACTTAAACATTAATTAATTACAAACCAATTAATTAATCATCCAGTAATTATCCATCATAATTAATTATCCTCAATTAATTATTCTTTAATTATATTAAGTAATTAGCCTTTATAAATTAATTTTCTTTAACCATTCACATTAATTAACCTTAACTACTCTCATCAATTAATTAACTATAATTAATTAATTGACCTTTAATTAATTACATTAATTAATTTTTCTATAATCAGTTACTTTGATTAATTATCTTTTAATCAATCACATTCATTAACCCACCCTTTAATTAATTTCCTTATTTAATCAATCCTTTAATTACTTACATTAAGTAATTATCATTTAAGTAATCAACCTCTAATTACTTACATTAATTAATCTCTAATTACCAATTAATTTATCTCCAATTAATTAATATATAACCTTTAATTTTTAATTAATTAATCTTTAATCATTAATAAATTAATTTCTCTTTAATTACTTAATTAAATTAATTAATCTATAATTACCCAAAAATCCAAAATAAATTCAAAATAACATTAGGCCTATACTTTATATTTGAAACTTGTTCTTGAAAATTTGATAAATATTTATACTTTTAATACTTGTTCCTATTGACTTTGAAAACTTCACTTTTGCTTAAAACACTTGACAAATGTAAACATATACATTTAGACACACCTTTAAACTTGACTAATCATTCCTTCCAAAACTTTATTGTCTTAATAACCCTTCTTTACAAACTTAAACTAGTTAAAATCTTTGCTCTTTATAAATCTGTAATAATTCTTTGATTAGAAAACAACACGCAAACACTAGAAAACCCGAGCCCAACAACGATTCTTCCCGAGCACATCACAAAATTCCTGCTCCACCTCTACTTCGAGTTGTACACGAGAACCACTCGAGAAAATCCCGAGCCAAAAGCTTCTTCTTACCCAAACATACCCAGACACACGCCCGATCACCGTGCACAGTGCACATCATTCTGATCGCCATCGATCGACGCCACGGCCATCTACCAGTCGAAGACAACTACGCCATCCTCCACGATAACTCAGATCAACGGAAACACTTACAAATCGAAAATGAGCACCTCAATCAAAAACTTGAACCCATTCCCAAATCGGAAAACCCATCCTAGCCAACGCCTCCGACCATCGTATATCACGCCGACCAATCCTAAGCCACTCCACATCACCAAGCTTCAAATCCACCTCTCGCGATCATCCCTGGCAATTGATCGACGTTGCGCGAAGCACACAAAAACCCCCGACCAGAACAAGCCTCCGAACCCTAGATCATCGAGGTTCAACCAATCTCCGGCCTCAAATCCAACACCCCCGTACCATGCGATCGTCTGAATTTGACGAGAATGCAAATACCATTCAACTCAGAAATTCTTCCCAAATATAAACTTAAAACTTATGGAATGATTATAAAAAATCATCATTTTCTAATACAAATCTGATTAAGAAATCCAAACTCAAAATTATGGACATTGATTTTTGACTTGTCTACTATATATTTCCATTTTCAAAATATTTACTCAATATTTTCCCTTGAATCTATTTTTAAAAATGAAGTTATACACATACAAATACTTTTCATTCAGAGATCAAAGCCTAAATTGTTTAGGTGGGATGTTTTAGATTTTTGATCAGGTTTTAAAACCTGTAAATTATGAACAGAAGCGTCTCTTCCCTATTCCCAGACATGCACACCTATTTACACACACATATATATACATACAATAATATTTACATTCATGCAAGCACTTATCACCATTATACTTCAAGTATTAGTCACAAAATCTAGATATATCAACAGAATCTAGTTTAAATAGGTTAGTTTTACTCACCAGAAAAGATGAACAGAGAAAGCTGGAAAATCTTTGCCTTTGAACTGGAAATTTGAACAGCTACTATGATTTGAATTCTAGCTTGAATCTGATGTTGTTGAGTTGATCTTAGGTTGCTTTCGGTTTGAAAACTAGGAGAAGATGATAGTTGTTTGCTTTCTCTTTGATTTGTTTACTGGTTTTAGTTTCAGATTTTTGCTTTTGATCTGTTTTCTTTGTTTTAGAAAATGAATTGATAAAAGAAAATGAGAGAGAGAGGAGTGGAGAGGATTATATAACTTAGTTTTATCCTTTTATAAAAAAAAGGAAAATAAAAATTAAGACACTTGTAAATTTGGCTTACACTTGTCATTAGACATATTCTTAGGCTTCCATTGTAATTATGTATACATTTTAACTTACATATGTAATTCCTTGTTTTTAATATGTTTTTATATTTATAAATGTCTTAAGTGTATAAATATTTAAACTTCTCCTTTATTTATCTTATATATAATTTAAAAGAAAAAGATATAAAATCCAATTACACACTTAATTAATTATATAAATATACTAGTTAAATATATTATCCTTTATTTATATTTATAAAATCTTTTAAAGATAATGATATAAAACTAATTTCATACTAATAAAATCATATATACATATTATTTTTAAATCCAATTTATTTTAAGATATTTATCTCTTGAATTTCAAATTCAAATTCAAATTCTATTTAGATTCAACTCACACATATATATACATATATAAACAACACATATTTATTTGTCTAAAATTCCAGGATATCACATTCCTTCCCCCTTTGAATCTTTTCATCCTCGAAAAGGAACGAAGCCAGAATTTATTAAAATGATTATTATCAGTTAAATTATTCTTTGATCATTTTCAACTATAAAGTCTTTTATTAAGAATTTTTAAAAGACTTTTAAAAATCTATATATATATATATATATTTCCAAAATAGTTTTATAAAAATAATTTTTATAACTCGATGTTTCAACAAGTCCATCCTTGTTCTCATAGAAATTTGGTCATACGTTGATGAGGCGTAGGACTGAATATTTATAAGTACTTGGTAAACCCGTTTTTAACATCCAGTGAAAATACTTGAAAAATATTTGGTGAAAATATAGAAAACATTTTTGAAAATAGAGGAAACATCTTTGATGAGAATGCTCTGGAAATCATCACCCCCTCCATGGTCGCAGTTAACCCGATGGTTACGTTGCCATCCCGGCAAAATCCATAGATAACTGTAGGCTTCCACGCCCCTCGATTACACCATGGAACCCGCTACAGATCGCAGTTACATCCTGGGTTACGTTGCCATCACAGCAAAAGTCCATGTAACTGTAGGCATCAGCGCCCTCGAATTTCGCTGCCAAAAGAATGAAACTTCTCCACTCCCACATAGGTCGCAGACTACATCAGTCAAGTCCTAATGTAGCCTTAGGCTCTTATGGCCTCTCAACTTTCGCTATGTCTTCATAGATCACAGTCTACTGATGTTACGTTGCCATCCCCGCAAAGTCAAACGTAGACCGTTGGCTCTCAGCAGCAAACACGACTTCCGCTATGGTCCGCAGTAGATCGCACTGACATCGAGCTACACATCACAGCATAATCCAATGTCTCTGTAGGCATCAACGCCCTCGACTTTTGCTACCCACTACACATAATCCCGAGGAACTAGTTTGTCCGGACTCCTCACAGGATCAACTTTAGAACCCCCCTTAGGGTTCAAGGCAGTACCACCCTGTGGCACTCCTGAGAAGTTCATTTCAAGGGAGTGCCTTTTTCCCCAAAGCCATTCTCAAAACACTTTATACTATACACTTGTAGTATCTTCAAATCATACCCTTTATGATTTATATCAAAATATCCTTTACACAAATCGATAGTTCCAAACTTGGCTTTCCAAATTCCCAAAACTGATTTTTCTCAAAAATCAAAAGCCTTTCCAAAATCCATAGGTTCCAAAACCTTTTCCAAAATCATTCTCATAAAATCCCTTATATATATAGATATATATAACTTTGAAAATCTTTGAATCACTTCATACTTGTATAAATTCCCTTTTTATACTTCAAATACTTTCAAAAACCCTTTTCTTCTGGCTATAGATTCAACAAGGGGAGTTTATCATATATAACAAATATATATAACTTTGTTTATTCCAAATCAAATATTCAAATTTGATTACTCTTTTATAAAGTTATTAACCATATCACTTTTCTATAAAATGAGTTTTAATCACAGAAATATTCACTTCAAATTAATTCAATTCAAATTTTCCATTTGAATTCTATGCTTATCCATTTTCAATCACAATTTCAATTAATTCAAATCAAATTCAATTTGAACAAATTTTATTCAAATCTCAACTTAAAACTATCTCGAATTTCATAAATTTGAGTTAAAATTTTAAATGTTGATTTAATCCTTTATATCATATCAACCTTTACTTTTAAATTAACAACTTAAAAAAATTTAACATTTTTTTTATTTCTGAGTCCAAATTTCAAAATTCCAATTTAAAGTATCTTTACTTAACTTATTTCAAAGCTCAAATTAGAGTTCAAAACTTTTTAAATGATTAAATCTTCAGAATCCAATCAACCTTACTCAAATTTGAATTCTCCATTTCAAATTTTAAACTTCTTATTAATAAACTTCCCACTTAAGTTTAAAAACTTATCACATTTCCAGGAAAATTCAAAACTCAACACTTAGTGTTTACTTCCAATCAACTTTGACCTTATGTATATCCCATATATATACATATTTATTTCATTTGCACTTCAAGTCATACTTTAAATTTTAAACCATTCTTGGTTTTTAATTTCAAAACAAATTCCTTTAAAACAATTTAAAGTTTTCTGGACTTAGATTTAAAACTTCACAATTTTAAATTATCTTCAATTCAAATTTATAAGTCATACTTACCTAAAAGTTAACTTCCCTGAAACATTTCATTTTGCTTAATCATTTACAGCATTTCATTATTAAACACAACAACCATTTATGATAATAACCAAGATTATCATATCTGGAAACCAATTCATTATTATCTTTATTCTGAAAACACTTCTACAAATTCAAGATTTTAATTTCAGTTTGGATCCATTTCAAACTTACTTCATTCAATTTCAATTTGGTTGTATTACTATTACCACTTAATTCTCATTATTTTATTTTATTCCAATGATTCAACAACCAATTTCTTTAATATATTTAATAATTAGGAAAAATTATTTCTTTATATATATCAAAAGATAAACTTATATAAAAATCATTTATTTTTAAAACCATTTTAAAATCTTTATATAAGAAAATAACAAGTACGCTCTCATATATAATACTCTCAACTCATTTTTGGGTACTATTGACCTTATCTTTAATGAGTAAACCCACCAGAGCCAAGGTTCTCGCTTAACCTTCAGCTCTGATACCAAAATGTAACGACCCGGAATTTTCGATCCCGAAAATTCCAGATAGTTAGGGAAAAGAAGAAAGAGGTCGAAGAAGAAACATAAACAAAACACAGATTCTCACATTCGCAGCGGATCAAAATATAATATCAAATAATAACAGTTATATAAAAGAAAACTGTATCTGTCAATTTACATTTATTTACATCAGAGTGACAACCAATCATATATAAACTGGACAGTATGAAAACCTGTCCCCGAAATACAAACAATAATATACACAGCGGAATACTCCAGACGTTCCTGTCATCCAGCTCGCCTCTTGAGCTCCAAAACGTCCTAACCTGAAAATCTGTAGTACTCGGTCTGACCCGAGCATTACAACAAAGTAACACCCGGGTCAGGCTGGAAACCAACGTGGGTAAACCCTTTTAAATTGAAATACTAAGGTTGTAAAACTTCTTTGAAAACCAGGGTAACTCGTACCTCACTACGAGTTCTTATCTTATTATAGTCAAACAATTATTTCACAAAATAATATCTAAGTACTGTTACTTAGTTTCAAAGGTCTAGTTTACTTAATTTATTCCATTCCAGCCTATTTGATATACAAATCAAATCTATAAAGAATTATAGATTTCAAATCAAAGTGGTTTCGGGTATTTACTAATACCCGATCCCGGTCTCTTCGAATCCAATGTTATTTATTAAACCAAAAGTTTAAGTTTAAACAATACAATTTAACAATTCATCTCAAATCACAAAGCAACACATATCACATATCGGAGATATTCAAATAATTCAGGGCATTCAATTATCCATAAGCAAGATTAATCAACTACACCATCTCTAATTAATTTAATTAACCACCAATGAATTAAATTAATTACTTTAATTACTTTAATTACTTTTAAATCCTGCATACTTAAACATTAATTAATTACAAACCAATTAATTATCCTCAATTAATTATTCTTTAATTATATTAAGTAATTAGCCTTTATAAATTAATTTTCTTTAACCATTCACATTAATTAACCTTAACTACTCTCATCAATTAATTAACTATAATTAATTAATTGACCTTTAATTAATTACATTAATTAATTTTTCTATAATCAGTTACTTTGATTAATTATCTTTTAATCAATCACATTCATTAACCCACCCTTTAATTAATTTCCTTAATTAATCAATCCTTTAATTACTTACATTAAGTAATTATCATTTAAGTAATTAACCTCTAATTACTTACATTAATTTATCTCTAATTACCAATTAATTTATCTCCAATTAATTAATATATAACCCTTAATTTTTAATTAATTAATCTTTAATCATTAATAAATTAATTTCTCTTTAATTACTTAATTAAATTAATTAATCTATAATTACCCAAAAATCCAAAATAAATTCAAAATAACATTAGGCCTATACTTTATATTTGAAACTTGTTCTTGAAAATTTGATAAATATTTATACTTTTAATACTTGTTCCTATTGACTTTGAAAACTTCACTTTTGCTTAAAACACTTGACAAATGTAAACATATACATTTAGACACACCTTTAAACTTGACTAATCATTCCTTCCAAAACTTTATTGTCTTAATAACCCTTCTTTACAAACTTAAACTAGTTAAAATCTTTGCTCTTTATAAATCTGTAATAATTCTTTGATTAGAAAACAACATGCAAACACCAGAAAACCCGAGCCCAACAACGATTCTTCCCAAGCACATCACAAAATTCCTACTCCACCTCTACTTCGAGTTGTACACGAGAACCACTCGAGAAAATCCCGAGCCAAAAGCTTCTTCTTACCCAAACATACCCAGACACACACCCGATCACCGTGCACCGTGCACATCATTCCGATCGCCATCGATCGACGCCACGGCCATCTACCAGTCGAAGACAACTACGCCATCCTCCACGATAACTCAGATCAACGGAAACACTTACAAATCGAAAATGAGCACCTCAATCAAAAACTGGAACCCATTCCCAAATCGGAATACCCATCCTAGCCAACGCCTCCGACCATCGTATATCACGCCGACCAATCCTATGCCACTCCACATCACCACGCTTCAAATCCACCTCTTGCGATCATCCCTGGCAATTGATCGACGTTGCGCGAAGCACACAAAAACCCCGACCAGAACAAGCCTCCGAACCCTAGATCACCGAGGTTCAACCAATCTCCAGCCTCAAACCCGACACCCCCGTACCATGCGATCGTCTGAATTTGACGAGAATGCAAATACCGTTCAACTCAGAAATTCTTCCCAAATATAAACTTAAAACTTATGGAATGATTATCAAAAATCATCATTTTCTAATACAAATCTGATTAAGAAATCCAAACTCAAAATTATGGACATTGATTTTTGACTTGTCTACTATATATTTCCATTTTCAAAATATTTACTCAATATTTTCCCTTGAATCTATTTTTAAAAATGAAGTTATACACATACAAATACTTTTCATTCAGAGATCAAAGCCTAAATTGTTTAGGTGGGATGTTTTATATTTTTGATCAGGTTTTAAAACCTATAAATAATGAACAAAAGCGTCTCTTCCCTGTTCCCAGACATGCACACCTATTTACACACACACACACATATATATACAATAATATTTACATTCATGCAAGCACTTATCACCATTATACTTCAAGTATTAATCACAAAATCTAGATATATCAGCAGAATCTAGTTTAAATAGGTTAGTTTTACTTACCAGAAAAGATGAACAGAGAAAGCTGGAAAAACTTTGCCTTTGAACTGGAAATTTGAACAGCTACTATGATTTGAATTCTAGCTTGAATCTGATGTTGTTGAGTTGATCTTAGGTTGCTTTCGATTTGAAAACTGGGAGAAGATGATAGTTATTTGCTTTCTCTTTGATTTGTTTACTGGTTTTATTTTCAGATTTTTGCTTTTGATATGTTTTCTTTGTTTTTTTTAGAAAATGAACTGATAAAAGAAAATGAGAGAGAGGAGTGGAGAGGATTATATAACTTAGTTTTATCCTTTTATAAAAAAAGGAAAATAAAAATCAAAACACTTGTAAATTTGGCTTACACTTGTCATTAGACATATTCTTAGGCTTGCAATTGTAATTATGTATACATTTTAACTTACATATGTAATTCCATGTTTTTAATATGTTTTTATATTTATAAATGTCTTAAGTGTATAAATATTTAAACTTCTCCTTTATTTATCTTATATATAATTTAAAAGAAAAATATATAAAATCCAATTACACACTTAATTAATTATATAAATATGCTAGTTAAATAAATTATCCTTTATTTATATTTATAAAATCTTTTAAAGATAATGATATAAAACTAATTTCATACTAATAAAAATCATATATACATATTATTTTTAAATCCAATTTATTTTAAGATATTTATCTCTTGAATTTCAAATTCAAATTCAAATTCTATTTAGATTCAACTCACACATATATATACATATATAAACAACACATATTTATTTGTCTGAAATTTCGGGATATCACATCTCGAGTCCCAATTCGACTGTATGCAAAAAGTGACATTTCGGACTTTAATCCGACGACGATGCTATCTAAATAAAATATTTAAATTTACAATCGTAAAATATACGGGTTGTTACAGACTCCCCTCCTTAAAGAAATTGCGTCCTCGCAATAATCAAGAGGAGAAATAAAAAGTAACAACCATAAAAGCAGATCAACACAAAAGAAAATTTGACATAAGAAGTTCACCATAAAGTGCACGAAACAGTAAGTCCGGATGTGTTTGCTCGATGAATTCTCAAGATTCCCAAGAGCAATCCTTAGGATTTGAGGACCATTGAACTTC
Organism: Allium fistulosum; assembly: GCA_030737815.1. Lineage (NCBI taxonomy): Eukaryota > Viridiplantae > Streptophyta > Magnoliopsida > Asparagales > Amaryllidaceae > Allium > Allium fistulosum. The sequence goes on along the minus strand of CM060907.1, from coordinate 674,792,002 downwards.
CACAAGAAGAACATCTTTATTTCGAAGGCATTTAATCTTCGAAGTAATGATACAAATAGAATGTTGCTCATAAGTCAAATTTGGTGAAACTTCAATTTCTTCAATTACACCGGGCTCAAGAACAGAATCGGAATCCCTAAGGTATTTCCGTAGTTGAGAGACGTGGAAAACGTCATGAATAGCAAAAGAATTGAGCCGATACTAAAAGAGGTGATAAGCCACGGAAATAATGCGTTCGGTGATGGGAAATGGACCAACATATGGATGTGCAATTTTCCAGATCAACTGAAACGCACATCACCCATCATAGGTGAAACACGAATGAACACTAACAAAGTCTGGACTTAAATCCAGCTTCTCACCGGCTTCAAGCCAACACGAAGGAAATCGGCATGGCCATCCGTAGAGTGCCTTGAAAGGTTCCATACCAATACAAGATTGGAAGCTTACTATAGGAAGAAAACTCAACAAGAGACATATGATCTTCCCAACTTCCACCAAAATCAAGAACACATGCATGAAAGAGATCTTCAGGAGTTTGATTCGCACGCTCTATTTGTCCATCGGATTGAGCACGATAAGCGGTGCTAAAAATTAAGCTTTGTTCCCAAAGCTTTTGAATACCTTACAAAAATCCACTAGTAAAATAATGGATCACGATTGCTAATAATATAAGTAGGAACTCCATGCAATTTAACAAGACATAGAGTTCAGCCAAAAGAGGTATAGTCCAAAAGAGAAGGACGAGCCTCAAGGCTATACAAAACAAGAAATGGACATGAATTAGATTCATGATCTCGAATCTCACAAGTGGATAAAGTCTCGAGATCACTCCATTCGGATATCATCATGGAAACACCCGGTTGCTGCTCTCAGCTTAAGGGCATTGACAACACGATTGCCCTTTCCGGAAGTAAAAAATATCAAGATCATAAGATGCAAGGAACTCGAGCCAATGCTATTGACGCAAATTGAGTTCCTTTTGAGAAAACAAATACTTCAAAGATTTACGATCGGTGTAGAGAACAAATTTCTCTCCCAAAAGATAATGACGCCAAAATCTAAGAGCGAAAACAATAGCCGTGAGCACCAGATCATGAATGGCATATCTAGTCTCGACAAGCTTTAATTGTCAAGAAGCAAATGCGATAACACATTCCCTTTGCAAGAGAATGGCACCAAAACCAATACGATTAGTATCGGTACAAACAATAAAGTCTTGGTTCCCTTTGGGAACCGCAAGAATAAAAGCATCGGAAAAGAGTTCCTTTAATCGATTCTCTTTCCCGAAAAGCTAAGACTTTAAAAGTTATAATTAACTTTATATATATACATCTTTTTAGAAAAATTAACTTTTTACAAGAATTTACTGTGTTTGACTGTCTCATCATAGCGTTTAGGAGATTCCTATCGACAACGTTGATCAAGCGCATCGACCATAATTCTTAAAGCACTCAATGGGCAAAACAACACAAAATTATCTTATATATGATAACCATGTCTCTTATAAAATTTACAAATATTCTTTGCTCGTTTTGAGAACAAAACCCAATTATACTTATAAATATCTTATTAAAAAGATTTGCAAATTTTAAATTTGTTATTTTCATCCATAATCAATAAATATAAGGATAAACTAATCGAGATATTCGTAGAATACTCGATTCACAAAATGGATGAAATAAGGTAGAAGGTTCGTCAAATCGAATGACATAACGAACCACTCACAAGAATCATAACGAGTGCGGAATGCGGTAAGTGGAATGCTACCCTTCGCAACTCGTAGCTGATGAAAACCGGTGGCAAGGTCAAGCTGAAAAGACCTTAGCACCATTCAATAGATTGCTTAGGTGATAATCCTAAGATAAGCTCAATTATACCAGAAAATTCACAAACTACATGAATGAGAGAAATAATATTCTCCTCATCCCGTAGGTTTAAAGAATTAGAATGATATCACCGAATTTGGAAAACAAATTCATTAAGAACAAAAGAAATCTGCCTAACAAATTGAAGATGTCGAAGATGAATAGTCCACATTGGACATAGGATATGGCCTTCATAATAATTAAGCCAATCCTTTCCCAAAAATCAATTTCGAAGCCTAAATAACGTATAACATGCAAATCGGCTCGAAAAGAATAATCACAAAAATAATCTCGACATTTTTACAAAGCAAACTGAGTGTTGCGGATCCACCAACCGGATTCGCAATCCTCAGTGAAGTCATCAAACCCATAATATTTAAAGAAAAAGAATCAACAAGTTCTTTTGACATAAAAGAGTGGGACGCACCCGTATCAAAAGAAACCAAATAGGAAGATATGAAATAAAATAATGCCATCAAGGATAGGAGGAGAATTACCTCTGGCTGAGAGGAACTTCTAGAAGCCTTATCAACATAAAGCTTGCCAGACTTGGCATTAGCAGGAACGGTAGGGTAGGAGGAAACATGATGACCTTCATTCTTGCAATAACGATAGAAGAGAGGCTTAGGACAAGCTCGAATCATATGATCAGGAGAACCACAATTGAAACACTTCCGAATGGAAGGTGTTCCGGAAGATTGAGAGTTAGAACCCGATTCAACAGGCTTTTTCTTCTTGAAAGGGAAAAATTCCTGCTTATGAAATGGAAACTTCTTCTTATTGGGGTTCTTGTGAACCTCAATATCATCACCATTATCACACTCCTTCTCGATGGCTTCGAGACGAAGTGCCGAGTCAACCAACTCCTCAAAAGAAAGCTTAAGCTGAAGCATTAAAGACTTCTTAAGATATTTCTTAAGACCAGAGACAAACTTCAGATTCTTCTTATAAGAGGTGCTAATGAATTCAAGACCATACTTAGATAAGGCCTCGAATGATGCAACATACTCAGAGACGGAGGACTTCCCTTGCTTCAACTCAAGGAAGCGACAGGCTAATAAAATTTCTCAGATTCGGGAACAAATTTGAGTTCGAATCATTCCCGAAACTGAGTCCAAGAAAGAACAGACTCATCAAGTTCGGCTACAAGAAGCTCGTACCAATCAAGGGCACGCTCTTGCAATAAGCTAGAAGTTACAAGAACTCGATCGTAGTCAGAAAGATCCATGCGAGAGAAGATACGCTCGCATGTGCGAATCCAAGCTTGGACCTCAAGAACGGACTCGGAGCCTTTGAATGGCTATCCTCCAAGATGAGAAACATCACTGCACAGGTGTGCAAAGGCAGACTTGCATGAAGGAGATGCTCGAATAGGAGCTGGAGGCTGAGTGCTCCTAAATAACTCCAAAAACTGATCGGCAGACATATAAATGTCATCCGGATGCGAGTCGCTGGATTGCCCAGCATCCGAGCGTCGTCCTCTGCCTCTTCCGGCCATTAGCTTAAAGATAAGATAAGATAAAGATTATTCACAAGGTAGATATCATTAATTCAAATATGGAATACTACGGAATAAAATGCATTCCTAGACGTATTCCCAGTATTCTATCTACCCATAAGGCACGGAAAGAATAAAGGCACAATGATTCAAAGATTCGTAACATTCGTACTACCCTTTGATGTACCGTAATATGTGTCTCTGTTCTATGTTTATCATATTTTTGTTCTGAACTCAGCTCTAATACCAAGCTGTGACGCCCCACTCCGAGACCCACATTAGCAAAGAGTATTACTAGGTAACACCGTCTGTTAATACAGATAATAGAGCTGGATAGGAGCGACCATTTATAGCCTTGTCTTAATTATCTATTGAATACGCCGACAATTGCCATACATTTTCTTTTCTTTCTCAAATGAATTGACATATCCAATAAATACTTAATACAAAGCCATAGGTGGCTGAAAGATCTATCAGAATAAAATATAACAACTCAAATGTAATACACATCACAGAACAGTAGCTCATCACATACAATTACACATATACAGATACATTACAGAGTATATAAAATGATACATGTCAAGTGGTAAAGTAAACCACAATATACAGGCAAGTCAAAAGAATACATATCAGAGTTACAGCCAAAAAGGACTACACAAAAAGCTATAACAAAAAGGAGCGAGTGGAATAGTCCATGCGGAAGCAAAATAGGCTAAGTCCAATGTACCTATCCTGAAACATCTCGGTCTGACCCGAGTAAAAAATACACGGGTCAGTCTAGCTAAACAAATCAGTTAGATAAACTAAATGATAATGAACATACAAGGTCATAAAATACCACAAATATCTCCAAAAGAGATAACCAGATCCTTTAACAAAAGATGAATCATAACAAGCCTCATATCATAGGCAACTCAAATAAACAAAGGATATGAATATCCTAAAACAAGCTAAAAAGCCAAATAACAAATACCAATAAAGGTAACACAAGTTTCCACAAGGTAATCGCTATATATCGTGTGGTTCAAAGGACCTACACCGAAGGGCGATACACTAGGGAAATATAATTGTCAAAGAAACAAAAGATGCTCGAGCTCAGTACTGTATAACAAGGATCCACAAACCCGAAGGCAACAAACCCAAATATCACTCGAGCGGTGATGAAGGACCAACTCCAAAAGCGATACTATAGGGCAACAAACCCGAAGGCACAAATCGAAGGTACAAACCCGAAGGCAACATACCCGAAGGCAACAAACCCCGAAGGCTCAAGCCCGAAGGCAACAAACCCCAAAGGCAACAAACCCCGAAGGCTCAAGCTGGAAGGCAACAAACCCCGAAGGCTCAAGCCCGAAGGCAACAAACCCCGAAGGCTCAAGCCCGAAGGCAACAAACCCCGAAGGTAACAAACCGTAGTGGCGAAGGTCCGGAGGCCCAGTACTGGACACCACTAACTGGCAGAATGTGTCACAACTCTCCGAAAGGAACCCGAAAAATGTTAACGTAAGTCCCATACCGCACGTTCGCACTAAACGGTTTACTAACCGTTAGTCAATTTCACACTCAAAGCAGTACAAAGTTCACCTCATCTCATCGGTAAACCAGACCCAAAGGTCAAAACGGTCAAACGAATAGATTAGGAATTAACTGAAAAGATAAACCGACGTGTTCATAGCAAGCGTTTTATTTAATCATTTAATTCTCCTCCCTCTTCGCTCGAAGTGCAAAATTGTGTGTGTTTTATATAGAAATTATAAGTTGGAAAAACGAGCTTTTAATACCATTTAAAAAGATCACTTTATAAAAACCCATGTACGAAATCTAAAAAGAATCATCAAAGTCAAAAATGCGATAAAAACTAATTGGGATTGACAAGAATCGATAAAAATGGAAATTCACTCAAAAATAAGCAAATAGGCAAAAATAGGCAGTTCCAAACGTCTGATTAAAATCCAGACATCTGGATTTATTTACTGGAAATTCAGAAACCTTCCAGACGTCTGGGGGGTGGCTTCAGACGTCTTGCTTATTGCATCAGACGTTTGAGAGGTTGTTTCAGACGTTTGACACAATGTTTCAGACGTTTGAGAGGTTGTTTCAGACGTCTGACTTTGTTTTTTGCCATTTTTATAAATTTCTGCCGTATATTTTTTTGTGTTCCAGGTTTAAAACCAGACGTCTGAACTTGCATTTCAGACGTCTGAAGACCTGGTCTGGGCAACAATTTGCCTAGGCCTTGATGGCCAAAACGAATGGGAAGCTATCGGAGGAGCAACGAAGACTAGGGGATTACGCCAAGCGACAACCCATTCTTATAGGCTCTTCGATACACCCCAACACATGTCCAAATATCCACAACAAGATCTTTAAAGATTTTATCTCCAAAACACCAAAATTTGGAGAATTCACCATATCAATCCAAATCAAAAGCAAATGAACATGAATAGATGTTAGGAATTCATACCTTACAACAACAAAAGCTATAGGTTTAGATGTTAGTTCAAAAACTCACCTTTTTAACTCAAAAACAAAGATGAGAAGTTCAAATGCAAATAAAAGATCAACCACTCTTCACTTCTACTCTACAAGCTCCAACCTAAGATCAAAACAAGTATTTCCTAAATTAGGTTATAGGAAATTCAGAAATTGGATAGAGATTGAGATGGAGAAGGTGAAAAGAAGGCTTACCTAAGCTTCTCTTTGATTTTGGAGCAAGAATTTGAGTTTGCAAAAGGAAACTAGGGCTTGGAATTTCTATTTCCCATTCTCTTCCCCCATTTTCAATTGAGCTAGAGTTTTAGGAAATGAATTGAGTGAATGGAGAGGAGAGGGGGCTGAGTTAGGGTATAGGATGAGTTGGGTGAAACCCAAACCCAAGCCCAAAGCCCTAAGTGAAAAATAGCAAAATTCACTCAACTCCAAACATATCGATGCTTATACTCAAAAAGGTCGCAAACGCCATTTTGGACTCAATGGAGGTGGTCTCGAGTCCCAATTCGACTGTATGCAAAAGTGATATTTCGGACTTTAATCCGACGACGATGCTATATTTAAATAAAATATTTAAATATACAATCGTAAAATATGCGGGTTGTTACACACTCCTGTGTGGATCGATAAATCATCATGAATTGCCATTAGCTACCTATGAGGCCTATCGAGAGCCACAACTATATTATGGACTCCCTTAAAAACCAACAACTCAAAAGAAGTTAGGCTGTAGGTCCTGTCGTAGCCCTCAAGAGTACTATGCAACAAAATATAACCTACTTTAAACTGGCGTTCTAGTCTCTCTCCGCTCCTGCTCCAGAACCACGTATGCAGGTCGTGTGCCCCAAGGTATAATGGATTTCCTCGCACCAATCGGTAGTCCCAAGTCGAACATACTGAAAAAATATATATGTATGTATGTATGTATTTATGTATGTATATATATATATATGCGCCTTAATCCGCATACTAATGAATATCTATAAAATATTCCAGATCTCTCCCAGTAGTCCCAAGTTGGATTTACTAAAACTACACACACACACACACCTGAAACCGCATATCGATGAATATCTATAAAATTTTCGTGCCTCTTCCATTAGCCTCAAGTTGGACATACTCGAACTATATATAAGTATAGACATATATAACCCTTAGAAACTATATACTGGTACATATACAACCATTCCATCTATAACGAACTAATTCATACATCTCGTGTCCATTTACATACACTCAGCCAATTCAACTAATTAAAAACAATGACATGAAATTACACGATTCAATCATTAGTCAACTCATTATACCATACGGTAGTTTAGGAGATGATCCATCTATTAATATATTATTTCTAAGAATAATATATTATTTATAAACAACCATAAGCTTATAAACCATTTGACAGCTTAATATTGCTTAATTATACAATTATAATTAAATATACACTTCCATACTATTTTTATAAAATTTAAACCATTTTATAAAAAAATCATTATATACTTGAAACCGATTTAAGTAATATATTTCATCTCATAATATTTTATAAATCCATAAATCCTTTTATATAATATTATATTCGCTTCAAAAACAATTTAAGCAACAATATACTTAATTTATCAAATGAAATCAAGTAGGTCTCAATCATAATTTATAAAACCATATAAGCATTTTATAAAATATCCCATTTACTCAAAACTATTTTTTAAGCAATTACAGTGCTTAATTTATCAAACTAAATTAAGTGTAAACCCATTGTCAAATCTACAAAATCATTCAATCATTTTTAAGTCTTCATGCTTATCTTAAAAATCATACTTTTAAATCCTGATTAGTAATAAAATATGTACCAATATTTCTACCACTAAATTAAACAACAAATTGTGTTTAAATTAATTTATAAGCACATTATAAATTAATATAAACCCCTTCAAATTCTATTCCTCCATATATATATATATATTCGAGATCTAAATTAATCATCTCGAATATCCACCGAAACTAGCCAATCTAATAGGCAAATTGTTAAATAAATATCACAAACTGTCATCGACATTTACCTAGGATCTCAGCAACTATTCTACGTCGATAATGATCCATCTAAACACCATATATCAATGAACCACGTTACGCTACATCATTCCAATCATATAAACCGGTATACAAAAATACTGGGATTTATACGATACTTAATTGAAGAGTTATCGTTCCGCTTATCTTTTCCTTAATTTTTAATCGTCCAGATTGCAACCAAAATTTTTCCATTGTGTAGATAATGACTCTACGAGTCCAACATAAGAAACTGCGTTCCAATCCGACCTGATAGGAATTTTCAAACTATAAAACATTAATTACTTAATTAAATGGCTAATTAATTAACTAAACCTTAATTAACCTTCTAGCACAATGATCCCACCTTAATCGTTACCTCGTTCCAAAAAAAAGCCATCATTTTCAGCCTTGCTTCCATCACTAGAGACTGCAGGCTGCCGATCCAACCTGGCCCCAACCTTCCCTCGCCAAGACGATGCCCATGCCACCAGTATCGGAACCTCCGGTGGATTGTAGCTCGAGATCTAGCAACCCTAGGTAGGAGCTTCATGTCCAGATCCCCACCGCCATGGTCAACTCCAGGTCAATCCACTCCAGGCGAGTGCTCCCCAGGTCCAGGCGCTTACTTTCCCTTCGGACATCACTACCGCTGGTGACCTACAGACAGAGATCGCTAGCGTTAAACCTAAGCTGTTGATTTTGCTAATAGACGCATGGATTTTGGAGAGAAGAAATATTAGTTAGTGAAAATAAAATTAAAGAAAATTGTATTTATCCAATTTTCACCTCACGTTTTCGACTCGCATGATCTCTAGCTAGCACGGATCAAAACGATTATCAAACCAGTGACTCTACATATTTTTTTCGGTCCTGATGGTATTACATACAACACCATCAGAGACTGCTCATTGGATGGTTAATTTTGCATGTGTCAATCACAAATATTTGTCAAGAAATCTACAACTACAAATGAAGCGTGCTTACCGTCGTTTATAACCAAGTACCCATACTCCAAACTCAATGGAAAAGATTTCAAGACCTAATTCCATCATATACAAAAGTTAGGCTTTTGGATCGATCTTGGAATCGAACGCATGCTACTGGATAAAACTCCATCCGTTAAAATATATCGATGCTTATACTCATTCTCAATCGCACCGATGATCCAGACTCGGTGGAAGTGGTCTCGAGTCCTAATTTGTCCATTTGTGAAAGTTAAGTTTTCAGCCCATCGATTAAAGTAACTTAATATTTAAATAAATAAATTATTTAAATATTTTAGTGTATAAAAAATGCGGGTTGTTACGGTTATCCACATCGTCTTCCTCACCCTCTCCTTCCCCTTTCCCTCCTCTTTCCCCTCTTTCTTCTCTTTCTTCTCTTTTTCTTCCCTCGTCTCTTTCTCCTCTTTCATCTCCTTTTCCCTCTACTTAAATGTTCACCACATTTTCCACTATTACTCTCTCCTTTCCTTCGCTAATGTTCATCTCGACAACCTGGCCTTCATCATCCCCTTAATTATCATTGTAAAAGGAACCAGTGGAGGCAGAGGACCCAATAATAGCCCGAGACTGCATGGAAGGAAGTAGGAGGGGAACAACATATCTGTCGGGGTGAAAAAGGCTATATTGGCAAAGCCTCTTAATAGTAAGAAGGAAGATGGTGGTATGGAATTCAAAGTCGACACTCTTTAAAGTCTCTAGAGTGTTGGAATATGCATCGATGGAATCTTGGTTGGGAAGATCTATGAAGAGTACGAGAAAGATGTTAGGCACTTGGATGGAAAAAATCCAAGTATAGAAAGGACATTAGAGAAGGAAACTTACATCCGAACACCCGAAGGCTGTTAAAAACAAACGGACAAAGAAGTATTCTCTTTTAAAGTAGCTCCATTACCGTGAAGCACTCTTATGACCTTGCAGTGATTATATGCCTTAAAAATTATTAGAGAAGGCACGTTTTCTCTTTTCTTGGAGCTTAAAAGATGCGTTAGCTCTCCAAAATTGGATGGACAATTCAATCGCATCGTGAAAAGGACGTATAGGGAATTGGGTAAAACATAGCCATTATGGTGTACCTGTATTGGAGCCAACCTAATCTCTTGCAAATACGATTCAATGAATTCATTGAAGGGTGGAACAACTCCACCTCAACATACATACTTGATGCATGTGGTATACCTCTCGAGCGGACTGTGAGCTTGTTGGTGAATCTCGAGTAGTAAGACATCATCCTCCAGGATACTATGCTTAAGATAAATAAAACGGAGTGATTCCATGGTTAGTAAAGATGGTGCTTGATTAGAAGGGTTGTCCAAGACTGTCGGGGCATGCTGATTGCTCAATGGAGGATGCTGATTTTGGATAGGTGTCGTCGGAATGATTTGGCCTTAAAGTTCGGTTGTTCTAGAACGTCTCACTCCGGATGGAGTAGATGTGGAGGCTTGAACATTGGAAGAACTAGCCTCAAGAGGAGTAGAAGTGTAACAACCTTGATTTTTCAGTGTTATTTAAATGAAATAAATAAAGATTTAAATTGGAGAAATTAGAATTTAAGTGTTTTTATTGAATAGTAATTGAAATTAGAATTTGAAATAAGAATTTGAAATAAGAATTCTAAAATGTGTATATTATTGGAAAAAAACAATATATGGAATCATGTGATGTAAAATACTTATTTTAAAGCTTGTTAAACAATGTGTTAGTGTTTTCTAAATAATGTGTAATTTTATTTAAAAGGGAAAATGGGAATTTGGAGTTAAATTGATTTATGTGTTATGTTGTCTTAATGCAAAATACATTATTTTCGATAATAAAAATAAGGGTTTAAAAATTATTGAAAATTATGTTTCATTAATTAATCATGAAGATTAGGTGATGAACTTAATTTTAATATATTGACATGAATTTTTCTATGTGGAAATCAATGAGATATTAGTGTTTTAAAATGGTAGAAAGTGAGAAAAATGCTTGTCTTTTATTTGATTGGGTTTGGGCTTAAATTGTATTTCAGCCTATTTTTGTTTAAGAGAAATGTTTTTCTCTCTTCTGTACTTGGCAAACTAACTATACGTTCATTTTTCTAATTATAGTAAATAGAAACCCATCTCCTTTTTCTTATTTTTATACCCTAGCTTTCTCAAAAATCAAGTTTTTAGATCAAAATAAATCCCAAAAAATTGTAATAAATCAAGGCGTGCTTATTAAACTCTTATCCATCCTCTAGTTCAATCAATTTCAAAATTTATTAGGTTGTAATACTTAATCCCAAATAAGGTTATTCATAAGATAAGATAACATCAAACTCAATTATGGAATACTACGGAATACAATATATATTCCTAGACATATTCCATCTCAACATATCCCAAAACTCGAAAAAGAATCAAAGCACGATTCGAAAAAAATCTTGAATAAAGGACAATGATTCACTCATATTGTACTTCGACGTATCATGATATACGTACTGTTCTGTGTTCTCTACTTTGTTCTGACCACAGCTCTGATACCATGCTGTAACGCCCCACCCTGAGACGCACCTTAGCAAAGAGAATTAACAAGTAATTCCATCTACTAAAGCGGAGAATAGGGCTAGTTAAGAGCGACCATCTATAATTTTGTCTTAAACATCTACTGAATACGTCGATAAATGCAATATAATTTTTCTTTTCAACTCAAGTGGATCGACATACCCAGTAAATGCTTAATCTAAAACTATAGGTGGCTAACGGATCTATCAGAACAAAATACAATAACTGAATGTAAATCACATCACAGAACAGTAACCAACATCATAAATATACAGATACACTGATTCATGTTTAGTACAATACAATATGAATACAATCAAGGTGTCTTTGTTGAGTTTTGATGAGTCCATTTGGGTTTGATATCCAATCGGGCAGTCGAGTGTTGAATTAACCTTATTCCTGGCTTTTAGCCTTCGGCTATACTTCCACGAGGACATCCACTAAGGAATGAGGTGAGTTTCTAGATTGTTCGAGTTTGATTGAGTAGTATTCTTTTATAGAAATAATTTGAGAGTGTTGGGTTATCCATCGAGTAGTTAAGAGTTCCGGTCGATACACTTGATCAACGTTATCGATAGGAATCTCCTAAATGCTATGATGAGGCAATCAGACACGATGATTTGTGTTTTAAAGATTGAGATTTTGAAAATAATATTTTGAGATTAAATATTAAATTTATTTTGGAATGGTAATTGCATCCATTGATTTTAGAGACGAGTAATAGAGTGGCGAGGCAGTTTTGATCGTTAGGTTAACTCTACAGCCAACAGATATATTTATTTATTAGAGACTCAATGGAGAGGCAATGCCATTTATTTTATTTTATTTTAATTATAATGATGAGAATATAAATGCGATTATTTTTGAGCTGTGCTTTATTGAAAGTATATTTTAAGCTTTTAGAATCTATATTATGTGCATTGGATGTTTTAAGGGAAGAGTATAATAAAAGAATTTGAAGATTGTTTTAAAAACCATTTAAGCAGTTTAATAGAAGAGTAACGAGAATTTAAACCCTTAATTTATTTTGAGGAATATTATTACGGATTAACAAAATTCTTTGGAAATTAATTTTGAAGTAAGAGAAGAAATTTGAATTTTAACTTTGAGTTTTAAATTACTTACTATGTAATATAGTAAAGAGTTTGAGAAATTTTCAAATGTTGAAAATTGAAATTTAAAAAATTTAAAAGATGTTGAGATTTAAAATTTTAAGTGTCTTGGATTTCAAAGGTAAATTATGCATATGTTCTTGTTTCTTGACTATGCTCCATCCTTGAGCTATTGTCAACGACGTGCATTTTTGCGGTCGTTCGAGTTTGGTGGCTTCTTGAGAAGCCATCTCGTGATTTATCCATCTTGCTCATTATGTATACCTTGTTTTGAGGTTGTATTTTCCATACTATCACGTGGAAAATCATGTTGTTGATTGTTTTTGTTTCTTAGAGTTCGGGTTTGAGTGAGTTTGATCCCGACTCTATTCGTAGAGTCTTGAGAAATCTATCTCATTTGATTGATTATTTGTTGAGTATCTTGTTGAATTTTGATTCGAAGACGGGATATCTTCGAAATTCTTTCTAGTTATTTGGAAAATTCGATGGTTTGCTAATCACTATATTAGCATTTGATGGGCCATTGGCTTAACCAAGTGAGATTTTCCTTATTTCTCTCTACCATTCTATGTTGAGAATGTGAATGGTTTGAGTTTCGTGCTTGTCTATCTCCTTCGATGATTGAATCCTTTTGTGTTATTTACGGCTCTTTTTCTAGAAAATTGCGGGGATGCAATTTTTGTAGGGGGGAGTCTGTAAAAACCCTGCTTTTAGCGATTACCTGAGAGTATTAAATTATAACGGCAGTTACAATTTAACAGTGTAAATTAATAATAAACGAAGATTTTAAATTGTTTATTGGGAATAAACAATGTATTTGAGAATAAAATGAGAAAAAATAAAGTTTTGGAAAGTTTATTAAATGATTTGAGTTAATAGATTGAGGAAATGTGTTTTACTTAGAGGTAATGCAATAATTTTGTAAATTATTGCTATTTACTTCTTTTAAAATCATTAAAAGAAGTAAATAGCAATAATTTACAAAATTATTGCATTAACTCTAAGTAAAACACATTTCCTCAATCTATTAACTCAAATCATCTTAATAAACTTTCCAAAACTTTATTTTTTCTCATTTTATTCTCAAATACATTGTTTATTCATCTAGCATAGATTGAGATTTCAAGATTAGAAATCTCAATTTTATTTTTGTTGCATGTTCATTTGTGAATCATAGTTAGTAAATTGGGCATATCTTCCTTGTTTCTTTTCGGATTTGGATGATTTTTGAAGTTCTGAAAAGCTTATTTTGTGTGTGACAACTTTAATGTTGAACATATTTGCATATTTTGAGCATAGGTTGATCAAAATCCTATTGTAAACTCTCAGCTCTGTCACTTTGATAATTACATTATCCAAACTAAACACAGTTAGTAAATTGGGCATATCTTCCTTGTTTCTTTTCTGATTTGGATGATTTTTGAAGTTACGGAAAGCTTATTTTGTGTGTGACAACTTTCATGTTGATCATATTTGCATATTTTGAGCATAGTTTGATCAAAATCCTGTTCCAAACTCTCAGCTCTGTCACTTTGATAATTACATTATCTAAACTAAATATAGTTAGTAACTTAGACGTATCTTTCTCGTTTCTTGTCAGATTTAGATAATTCTTGATGTTTTAGAAAAATTAGATTATTTTATAAAGCTTTCTTGTATTGAGTTTTGCAAAATTTTGAGGATAAGATAGTTGAAACCTTATTGCTTTGATGCTGCCCTGAGAATAAACGACAGCGATAGTGAATTTAAAATGTGAGAATTATATTGGCCTTATCTTTCACGTTTCTTATCCAAATTCAATAATTTTAGATGTTTCGGAAAGCTTAGACTTTGTGATAAAATTTTCATGTTTTGAATTTTCTGAAATTTCGAAGTTAGCTTGGTCAAAACTATATTTGTTTGTTGCTGTCCCGAGAGCAAAACGACAGCAATAAATCATTGACTTGAGAATTGTACTAGCTTATTTTTGCTCTCATTCTTGTTCGATTTCGATGTTGTTTTGAAATGTTTTGAGAGCTATGATTCCTATCAATAAGCTAGCTATATTTGGAGAATTTGAAATTCAAATTTATATAGAATTTGAATTGATTTTGGGTTAAATTTGAATTGAATTCGTATTGAATTCAAGTTATCAGTCTTGAGTTATCTTTCTTGTTTTTCATTGTTTTCGAGCACAGTTTTCACTAAACCATTTTGAAGTGATTTTTGAAATAAATGGATATTTCAAATTATTATTATATAGTATTTTAAAATTATTTTTCTAATATAAAATCTATTTATTTCCTATAATAAAGGAATTTCAAATATTGGTTTTATTAATCTTTTCAGGAAAAAGTTTTAAAAGCTTGGTTTCTCTAGTAAACTATTTTAAATGTAAAACACACACTTTTTCACTATTCAAACGTATGAGAAAGAGAATTAAATGATTTAGAAAAACACGTGGTATGGGACATGTGCGTTTATTATTTCGATTAATTCCGGACTTGTACGATCGAAGTTATTTGAGATTATTGATTCTGAGATGTTTTGCCATTTTATGGCATATTTTGACTTTTATAATTTATTGGAATTATTTAAGATGGCCAATATTTGGCAAGTATTATGGTTTGGGATCTCCTATGTAGGAGTATGGTCGATGAGAACAATCACGATGTTTTATTTACTTGCCAATGATATAAGGCAAGTCTTGAGTATATGATTTCATATTTTGAGATGTATGGTTTATGAGAAACCATCACGATGTTTTCACTTGTCGATGAAATGAGACAAGTTACGATGCCATTTAATACTTGTCGATGAGACGAGACGAGTATGGTGTCACTTATCACTCGCCAATGAGATGAGGCGAGATATGATTTTCTGAGTTTTATGATGTTCCTAGTGTGGCATCGACTAGCGGCTAGTAAACTGCAAAGTGCGAATGTGTGGTATGGGACACACGTTAACACTTTACGGGTTTCTATCCGTGAGTTTGTGACACATTCACGATGTTAAACTAACAGAACTGCTTTGAGAGGTGTTAGCAACCTAGTCATGAGGACGAACTGCTTTGGGAAGTGTTAGCGTCCTTGTTAGGACTGACAAAACGGCTTGGAGAGGTGCCAGAGACCTTGTCATGAGGACGAATTGCTCTGGGAGGTGTTAGTGATCTTGTCAGAGGCTTTGGCCATCTGAGAATGGCATGTGCAGCATCGCTTCGGCATGCAAATGGTGTTGTTCTTCTTTTGTTTTGAGGCTATTGTTAGGGTTTAATGAAATCTAAGTGCAAATTTGATATGAATGGTTTGTAGCAAGCTAATTAAAGAAGAAAGGTGAGTTAATGAATCACAACTATCTCTATTTCATACTTATATACTGAATTACTGTTTGGATGATTTGTTGTTGAATTATCTCAAATTTGGTTGTGATAATCTCATATCTTGGTGCCATATTTTTTAATAGTTGAAACCCAATTTTCAGTTTATAAGAACCCGTACTCCATATGATCATGATTTGCATTTAATTATTGATGTTTGTATGCTTGCATGGATGTTAAATTAGAACACTAAGGCTTAAGATGATTAATGGGGGAAAAGGGGACAAAAAGAGCAATCGGAGGCCACCAGTCCAGCATGGGGATCAACCCAGGCGCTGCGACTAGTGGACCGGTCCACACGATCGTTTTGGCCCTCGAATGCTCCGGTTCGCCTGTTCGGTTGCCTATTTGACTTTAAGATATTATTTGCTTGTTTGTCTTGATGTTTGCGATGATTTTAGCATCATTTTAAAGCTTTGTTACGATGAATTACTTAGGAATTTTTAAGTGCTTTAACTCAACTTTGATGATATTGGTCGCAAGGAATTCTTGCTCTATGTTTTATTACTAAACACACAATTAATTGCACTGGTTTATAGAGTTATTTATAAAGGAATTCTTTTTGGAAATAAATTGATTTCTAGTATATATATAGCGAAAATATATGTAGGCTGGATAAGAAGGATTTCGGAGAATATATACTTACAAATAATTTAAATTTCAAAGTGATTTTAAAGCAAGTTTTCTATAAATATAGATATGAATTAAATCATGTTTTCTACTGTATATATCATAGATCCTTTTAAATCAATATTTTTAAATTAGTTTTTAAAAGAAAAGCTATTTTATTATAAAAACACCCTACCTCGCTTGGATGAGAAATCGAATTAAACAACCTAGTAAAACAAGTGGTATAAAATGTTTGCACTTATTTCACCGATTAATTCTTGGGGCTGTTCAAATGAATATTTATTTCCACGAGTGGTGTTTTCTAGCTTTTAGTAATCATTTGAGCATCGTCAGGTGGTTATGGGATATTAGTCTACACTCTTATGATTATTGATCGAAAGTGGATAACACTTATTTGTCAAGTCTTTAGACTCAGCATTTGAAGATCCGTTTAGGCGGATTAAATGGGTTTTCAGGCCCATCTTGTAATGCTCGTTTTCTATTAAGTTGTAATTTGTGAAGTGCAACCTCTTGTGTTGGCGCGCGAAGTGTGTGTATATTATGTTGACTTGTGAAGTATAAGTCTATTGCTTTCATATATGGATGTGATTATCTATGCTCTTATTTTAGTGGTTACTTCGACTTTGATGAATGTTTTAAATGAGCATAAACTTTACTATAAAACCGTGAATCATTAAATGAAGTATTATTATATAGTGAAGTGCATTTATGAATATTATCTTTGACTTTTATGTAAGTTTATTATTATGAGTATCTCATTTATTGTGATAATTAGAGATAGTCTAACCCAGGTGTTATTTTAATGCTCGGTTCAGATCGAGACTTGATAGGTACAGGGATTCAACGACCTTGGATTTAAGGTAGCTTAAGAAGTCTACTTTGTTGTTGTTGTTGCTGCTTTTGATGTAACGTTTGAGTCTAGTGTATATGTTTGTACGTGTTGAAGACTTTGTAGCCAGGTATATTTGAGATATGTCAGTGTTTTTATATGTATATGTATATTAATGTGAGTTCAGTGTTATCTTTTGTAGACTTGTACTTTTGAGAGATATTAATGTATACTATTTCTGTTGCGACATTTGATTCTGTGATATATATTATGCTATGTGTTGTTTTGAATTAGATTAAACCATTGTATTCTCGTTTTGCGCCTAAATCAGATATGTCGAATTACCACTTGTAAGAAAATAAAATAAAAATATAGTCACATTATTCGATGTATTCGATACTTGCCCAAAGCAATTTTATAGATGGTCGCTCCTAACCAGCCCTATTCTCTGCACTAGCAGACAGTATTACCCAGTTATACCCTTTATTAGTGTGGGTCTTGGGGTAGTGTTTTATAATTGGTATTAGAGCAAAGGCTCGGAACAATATATAATATAAGAAACACGAATTGTGGCCTAGATTGACTTAGAGTCCCGTTTTTCAGGTGTGTCGGGTAGAGTTTTGGATTTATTTCCTATTTAGGATATGAGTATAAATGATTATTTGGAATAATCATTGCGACATAATTGTGAAAATTTTGAATTCTTTTATAAATTATTTTTTTAATTGATTTTAAAATTTAAGTGTTGCGTAGTAGTGTCCTGATCTATTAGTGATAAGAGTTTCATGGTGGAAGCCGATAAACTGTTTCCGCTGAGCTTAGTAGCTAGATGTTTATTTATGTTTGATTGCATGATGTGTGCATGGATGAATGGATGTATTCTTAAATTTCTATCAATAGATTTTAAATTATGTGAATATATATAGATGGACAAAGAAATATTTGGAAATTAGTTCGTATTAAATTGCCCGTTGAGTGCGTTAAGGATTCTGATCGATGCACCTAATCAACTTTATTGATAGGGATTCCTAAACACTTCGACGAGATAGTTAGACACATTACGTAAGTATAATATTTTATAAAGGTTTAAGAAAAGTTATAAATAATATTGAAAAAGGGTAAAGTTTTAATTGAGCTAATTATTCTTTTGAAAAAGGAAAAACATTTTGAAAGAGTAATTAAGAAGAGAAATTTATTTCTATGTAAACATACATGTTAAATAAATTTTGGTTATTTAGAAAATTTTATTGGAAACTATAAAGGTGTTTTATGTGTATTAAATTTGACTACAGTTGCAGCCACCAAACATTAGCAATAACAAAGATCAATGGCGAGGCAATGTTGATTTTACGATCAACATCGCAGCCATCTGATAAAGAAATTTTCTATAAATGAATGGCAAGGCAATGTTGTTATATTATTCTTCATATATATGAAATTATTTGTGATGCTTGTGCTTTGCTGTGTATATCATTTTATGATTTACATGGATGATAATTTTGAGTTCTAATCTATAAGAAGTTAAAACAAAAGATGTAAGAAATTGTGTAAATAAATTTTGGAATTTTAAAGTAAAGAAGTAATGGGAAAATAAAGTTTGAATTTTATAATTGATGGTTTAAAATCTAAAAGGTGTAAATCTTTTATTTGAATTGGTATAAATAAATACCATAAGAAGTTAGTATATTGTTTTGAAGAATGTAGTGTTAGAAAATTATTTTGAGAGAAAAGATTTGTCCAAAATCAATTTTTTTAAATTTTAAAAGGAAATTTGGATTTTAAACCACCAGACTTTTATAAGAGAAATATTTTGAGAGCCTTAGTTCTATATTATGGGAAGTGCTAATAATTGACTTAGTATTACTGATTGGTTTAAATGCTCTCGAGTAATGCTTCATCGAATATTGTATAACTCGTTGAATAGAATGCTTAAGTGGTACTTACTAACCCATTAGCGAATACTTGAATTCCACCGGGTATAATGGGATGCCTTGGTTAAATTCTTGTGATTGCAATTAGGAAGTATTTAACACTTTTTGGGTTGTATTCTCTTCTGGTGTTTAGTGGGACCGATATATCCTTAAGAGAATATAGTTCAGGTTTTCAGTATAAGAATATAACTTATACTAAACTAAAAATTTTATAATTATGAAAGGAAGACTTTAAAGTGTAAAATAAAAATAAATTTTGACAAATTTAATATTTTGGTGAAGTAAGGGAAAAAATTCTTTTGGTTTGACTATTATATGTATCTTCTTATTAGAAGTTAGTTTTCTAGTTTATAAACCTTAAATGAAGAAATTTGAATTGAACTGAATTAATGAAGAGTCATGGTTGAATACTTGTGATTTTCATGTTATGCAAAATAATTCCTGGTGATGATGTTTGGTTGCAAATTATTACTTCTATGGAATAAGAACTATGATTATACGAATCAATGATCCCAAGTGGTTATGGACATTCGAAATCACCTTTTCGGTTAGTTATATGACTTGTTATATAGAATATTTGGGTAAGTGGAGCTTAATGACTTGTAGTAAATGTTCAAGTAAAATCGAGTGGTTATGGGATGCACGGGCATTACTTGAATGATTTCTATTAGAAGGTATTTTGCACATTTGTAATGATGTGTGAAGTGCATGTCTTAGACTTGCGAAGAGAAGTCAATTGTGATAGGCCTTAATTCTAGACTTACAAAGTGCAGTCATCTATGTTACAATTGTGATGTGCATGTAGACTTGCGAAGTATAGTCATCTATAGTAGACTTGCGATGTGAAGTAGATTTGTGAAGTGTAATCATTTATGTCGACTTGCGATGTGCAGGTGGACTTGCAAAGCGTAGTCATCTATGTTAGACTTGCGATGTGCAGGTAGAATTGCGAAGTGTAGTCATCTATGTTAGACTTGAGATATGCAGGTAGACTTGCAAAGTGGAGTCATCTATGTTAGAATTGTGATGTGCAGGTAGACTTGCGAAGTAAAGTCATCTATGTTAGACTTGCAAAGTGTAGGTAGACTTGCGAAGAACAATTATTTGTGATAAACCTTAGCCCTAGACTTGCGAGGTGTGGTTATTTGTGTAAAAAATTGAGCTGCATGCCTTTGAATGTTTTACAAACGAAGTGTTGTCTTTTGTGTTGGCTTCCGAAGTGCATGCCATTATTGATATGTTGGATTTATAACTTGCTTTCATGCTATTTATTTGTGATGATATGAATTGATTATTAGCTTGAATATGATGGATGT
Organism: Allium fistulosum; assembly: GCA_030737815.1. NCBI lineage: Eukaryota > Viridiplantae > Streptophyta > Magnoliopsida > Asparagales > Amaryllidaceae > Allium > Allium fistulosum. The sequence continues at coordinate 674,771,392 of CM060907.1, read as the reverse complement.
TGATTGTGATCATGGTATTATTTTAGTGAAAATAAGAAACACATCCCTAAAATTAAACTTAATACACAAAACATCCTCCTCATAAAAAAGATATAAATTACATCCCTATTTTCAAATACTACAGTTTTCTTTCCTACAATACCCCTCTTCTCCATTGCAGCAATGTTGATTCTTCATATATGGATGTTATTCTCACATCCATAATTAAAATTTGCACCTCATTAATTATCAATCTTTAAAACGCAATAACTTCTTGTAGAAACGACGGATTAACAAACCGTTTTCACTATTAAATCACAAATTTTATTATCTTTCTTACGAGTAGCATTGTGCATATGTAAAAACCACGGTAGGACAAGCTATTCTGCAATTATATGGTATGATTGTAGACAATTTAGCAATTATATGCAATAATTGCAGAAATGTCTGCAATTATACCATATAATTGTAGACATGCCTACAAATATATGCAATAGCTGCAAACATAGTTGCAACTGTATGCAATAATTGCAGACATGTCTGCAACTATACCATATAATTATAGACATGTCTACAATAATATGCAATAGTTGCAACTGTATGCAATAATTGCAGACATGTCTGCCATTATACCATATAATTGCAGAAATGTTTGCAATTATATGCAATAGTTGCAACTGTATGCAATAATTGCGGACATGTCTACAATTATACCATATAATTGTAGATATATGCAATTATATACAATAGTTGCAGACATTTCTGCAACTATATGCAATAATTGTAGACATGTCTACAATTATACCATATAATTGTAGAAATGTCTGCAATTATATGCAATAGTTGTAGACTTGAAGAAAAATCGAAGATGTTTAATATTTGCAGAATTGTCTACAAATATATGGAATAATTGCATCTTTACTGCAAATATGAATTTTCGGTATCAACAATGGAACTCGTTTTAAAGATCAAAATTTTCTGATTTTTTGGTGAAAACGGTATGCTGATCCGATGTTTATACAAAAAGTTACACGCGTTTGAAATGTTAAAAACATAAAGGGTATTGGGGTCTTTGTGCGCGCGTTAATGCGAAAACAGGGGCCAAAAACTTGTTAAAAAAATGAAGGGATGTTTTGTGTATTTTCAAACCTTATCAGGGATGTATGCCAAACGCACCCATTATTTTAAGTTAAAATAAATCAATAAGAATGTTTTAAATTGAAGTACAATTTGTGAAATACAATTTGTGAAGTACAAATTTTTGGAAAAATTAAATTTTATTTCTTTAATGGTACAATTTGTGAAGCACAAAATTTTGAAGAAATCAATTTTTGGAAATGATTAAGCAAAGACTATTTGAGATATTGATTAAAAGAAGGGAATTTTTTATAAAAGAAGTAATTAAATTGGGTAATTGATTGAAGAAATTTAATTCATAGAAATAACATGGTCGAAAATATAATTACGATGTTTTAATCTTTTGAAAAATAAGTCAAAAGATTTTATTTGAGTGCAAATACAAGAAGCCTCTTGCATATTGCTTAATTACTTTGTTGATTGGATGTTTGGTTGTTTTAGTGTGAGTGTATATTTTAAAAAATAGAAATACCATTGGAGTAATATATTTCTAATAATTATAGACTTTTTTCTAAACAAGAAATTACGAGGACATAATTTTTTTAAGAGGAAAGTTTATAACAACCCTAATTTTTCGATGTTGTTTAAATAAAACAAATGAAGAGTTAAATTAGAGAAATTAGAATTTGAGTTTTTTATTGAATAGTAATTGAAATTATAATTTGAAAGGAGAATTTTAAAATGTGTATATTATTGGAAAAAAGCAGTATATGGAACTATGTGATGTAAACTTCTTGTTTTAAAACTTTTTAAACAATATGTTAGTGTTTTCTAAATAATATGTAATTATATTTAAAAGGGAAAATAGGAATTTTTGGAGTTAAATTGATTTATGTGTTATGTTGTCTTATTTTATAAAATGCAAAATACCTTGTTTTCAATAATAAAATAAAAGTTTAAAAATTATTAAAAATTACGTTTCATCAATTAATCATGGAGATTAGGTGCTGAACTTAATTTTAGTGTATTAACATGAATTTTTGTATGTCGAAATTAATGAGATATTAGTGTTTTAAAATGGTAGAAAGTGAGAAAATGCTTAAGTATTTTATTTGATTGGGTTTAGGGTTAAATTGTATTTCAGCGCATTTGTGTTTAAGAGAAATGTTTTTATCTCTTCTATACTTGGCAAATGAACTATACATTCATTTTTCCATTTATAGTAAATAGAAACCTATCTCCTTCTCCTTATTTCTAAACCATAGCTTTCTCAAAAATCAAGTTTTTAAATCAATATAAATTCCAAAAAATTATAATAAAATCAAGGTATGTTTATTGAACTCTTATCTGTCCTCTAGTTCAATCAATTTCAAAATTAAATAGATTGTAATACTTGTTGTTCTTCTTTTATTTTGAGGCTATTGTTAGGATTTAATGAAATCTAAGTGCAAAGTTTATATGAATCAGTTGTAGCAAGCTAATTAAAGAAGAAAGGTAAGTTAATACACTCACAACTATCTCTATTTCATTTATATACTGAATTGATGTTTGGATGAATTATTGTTGAATTATCTCAAATTTGGTTTTTATAATCTCATACCTTGATGCCATATTTTCTAATAGTTGAAACCCTATTTTTAGTTTATAAGAACCCACTTCATATGGTCATGATTTGCATTTAATTATTGATGTTTGTATGCTTGCATGGATGTTAAATCAGAACCCTAAGACTTAAAATGATCAAGGGGGAAAATGAGGATGAACGGAGCAATCGGAGGCTACCGATGCAGCCTATGGATCAACCCAAGTGTTGCGACCGGCGGACTGGTCCACACGATCGGTACCCGGGTCATGACCTAGGCTGAGCCCCAGGTCACACCATTTTAGCCCTCGAATGCTTCGGTTGCCCGTTTGACTTTTAGATGTTATTTTCTTGTTTGTTTTGATATTTGCAATGATTTTAGCATCATTTTAAAGCTTGGTTGCGACGAATTACTTAGGCATTTTTGAGTGCTTGAACTCAACTTTGATGATATTAGTCGCAATGAATTCTTGTTATATGTTTTGTTGCCAAATACAATTCTATTACACTAGTTTGTGAAGTTGTTTATAAAGGAATTCTTTCTGGAAATAAATTGATTTCTATTATACATACATACATACATACATACATACATACATACATACATACATACATACATACATATATATATATGTAGGGAAAATATATATAGTTTGGATAAGAAGGATTTTGGAGTATGTATTTATAAATAATTTAAATTTCAAAGTGATATTGAAGCAAGTTTTCTATAAATATAAATATGACTTAAATCATGTTTTATACTATATATATCATAAATCTTTTTAAATCAATATTTTTAAATTTTATTTTAAAGCATAACTTTTTTATTATAAAAACTCACTATCTTGCTTAGATAAGGAATCAAATTAAACAGTATTGTAAAACAAGTGGTATGAAACGCTTGCGTCTATTTCACCGATTAATTCTTGGACTTGTTCAAAATAATATTTATTTGCATGAGTGGTATTTACTAGCTTTTAGTAATCATTTGAGTATCGTAAAGTGGTTATGGGAAATTATTCTACACTCTTAAGATTACTGATCAAAAGTGGATAAAATTTATTTGTCGAGTCTTTAGAGTCGACCTTGGGAGATTCGTTTAGGTGGATAAAATAGGTTTTCAGGCCCATCTTGTGATGCTCGTTTTCTATACAGTTGTAATTTGCAAAGTGCAACCACTTGTGTTGGCGTGCAAAGTGCGTGTATATTATGTCGACTTGTGAAGTACTAGTCTATTGCTTTCATATATGGATCTGATTATCTATGCTCTTATTGTAGTGGTTGCTTTGACTTTGATAAATATTATAAATGAGCATAAACTTAAATATAAAACCGTGAATAATTAGAAGTATTATTATATAATGAAGCACATTTATGGATATTATCCTTAACATTTATGCAAGTTTATTATTATCAGTATCTCACCTTTTGTGATAAGTAGAGATAGTCTGACCCGAGTGTTATAATGCTCGGGCGAGACCGAGACCTGACGGATATAGGGACTCGGCAACCTTGAATGTGAGCTAGCTTAAGAAATCTATTTTATTGTTGTTATTGCTTTTGATGTATGTTTGAGTCTAGTGTATACGCTTGTACATGTTGAAGACTTTGTAGTCATATATATTTGAAATATGTCGGTGTTTGTGTGTGTGTTTATATATATATATATATAAATGTGAGTTTAGTATTTTCTTTTGTAGACTCATACTTTTGAGAGATATTGATGTATATTATTTTCGTTGCGACGTTTGATTTTGTGTTGGATATTATGTTTCTGAATTAAATCAAACTATTGTATTATCGTTTTGCGCCTGGATTGGGTATGTTGAATTACCATTTGTAAGAAAAGAAAAGAAAATTATAGTCACATTATTCGACGTATTCGATACCCGCCTAAAGCAATTTTACAGATGGTCGCTACTAACCAGCCCTATTCTCTGCACTAACAGGTAGTATTACCCAGTAATATCCTTTGTTAGTGTGGGTCTCGGGGTGGGACGTTAGAAGAAGTATCATAACTAACTTCGAAGCAAGGAGATTGTCAAGCCATTCTGAATTGAAAGCTTGATAGTGAATGTGGTCTGGTATGTTTTATGTTGAGTATTTTTTTAATTGGGACCCTTTGACCAGTGTATAGAATCTAATGTATGTCGACGTATATGACCAGTTTGTTAGGAACTGGAGATAGTGGTTTTGATGACAACAACCTTTGTAACTTATTTTATTATAACTTATATACTAACACTATTGTCTAGATATATATGAATGTTATTATGCAGGATATATATAAGGCAGGTACTGATTATTGAAGACTGTACAGTATAAAGATCAAGAATGAAGAAATCAAGTTTGAAGACTCATGAGTATCAAGATCAAGATTTCAAGATAAGTGTCTAGTTTTGTTAAAACTTCATAATAGCATGGAAATCTTCATTCCAAATTTCATTTGGGATGGAACCCATTTCTACCTTCTTAGTGGCTTACAAACCCACGACAAGTAGCTTACAAACCTACGCCAAGTGGCTTACAAACCACGAACATCCTGGTTTTGTATAAGTTCTCGAGTCCAGATGTGATGAGATATTCTACAGGAATAAGCTTGCAAAACTAGTTCAAAATGGTTTTTCAAAATGATTTTCAAAACTGCTTTTCAAAATGTTTTATCCTTAAAAATTATCTTTTCAAAAAGATGTTTTAGCCTTAAAATATTCTTTGTTTTTGTTTTTAAATAAACTCTTGTTTTAAACTTCGTTTGTTTTTAACTATCTTCTGATTTTTTAAAATTCTTTTATAATATATATATACTTGAGATTTATAATCAAAGTTATATATACATTCTAAAAATATATTTTTCTACTCTTCTTTATTTTAAATCATAGGAAAGTTAGTTTATTTTACTCCAGAATCATTTCATCTTGTTTTCCTTTCAATACCATTTTCAAAACAAAATTTACATTGTTTTTAACTAAGGGATGTCGGCATCATGGGATACCCCATGTCGACATGGTGGCCGTTAAATTCAAAAGTTTCAATTTTCAAAACAAGTGTCTATTCGTTTAAATCTCTTCACGAATGGTTATGACCGTTACTGGTCTATAAATAGCCTTCACAAATGAATTTTTTAACTAACTATTTTCTTCACTCCTTCTTCTCCACAAAACCATATTCTAAAATTTTCATATTTTTAAGATCGTGCCAAAATTCTACCGAATTCTCAAGTGAATCAAATTAGAATCTCATTCTAGTTTGATTCTCTGCCCTCTCTCGAAGATCAAAGTGCTATTCAGAGTTATAGGATCAATTTTAATCAAAAGTTTATCGAGTCTCTCTATAAGGTGTGGTTGTGCCTAGAAATCAATTGGATGATCTTGTGTCCCGTAAATCAAGAGAGTTTGCCCCGGACTCGAAGACAGGAGGGTACCTCAAGGCCTTTAGAAATTGAGGATTGTAATCTCGACATTGGTATAATAAAAATCTGTACGAGGTGTTTGCCTTGGTGCAGGACTGGACGTAGGGTAACTATGAACCAATATAAAATCCGGTGTGTTCTTTCCTTTTACTGATTTTTATTTACTTTCTACATCTGTGTTTGATTCTGTGATTGTTCTATGATTAAGTTCTGCATTTGTTTATATCATAATTTTAAATTTTTCCATATATGTCGTAGAATCCATTAAACACTATTCACCCCCCTCTAGTGTTAAATTAGCCTTAAGATTCTTAATCCGCACTCCCTTTCAATTGGTATCAGAGCATAGGTTTTCATAGTTTTCATAATCTGAAACTTGAAAAGTTAAAAATGGCATTTTTAGGAAATTTTGTTAATACTAGTTTGAATTTATGCATTTCATCAAAATATCTTAAGTTTGCACATAGTTTTTATGAAAAATCAAGTTATCTACCGAATTGGTTTGTTATGCAGGAATAGACATGTTACATGGCTTTTGAAGAATCAACAACCAATGGACAAACTGTGCAAATTGAGAAAGATAAATGGATACTTGATAGTGGCTGTTCAAGGCATATGACTGGAATTCCCGAGATACTCAATGACATTATATATCAAGATGGTGGATTGGTCAACTTTGGAGATAACTCAAAAGGATATGTGATTGGCATCGGCAATGTCAGTAATTCTAAAACTCCTCTTATTTCTGATGTTTTGCTAGTTAGGAATTTAAAACATAATTTGCTCAGTATAAGTCAACTATGAGATACAGGATTTAAAATTAAATTTGGAAAAGATAAGTGTCACATCGAAGATAATACGTCAAATATTATCTTTGAAGGAATTAGGAAGAAAATCATTTACATCCTTAGTATGAAAGTTTCAAATGATAACTTATGTCTTAACTTTAAATGCTTATGGATGATTATATTTTGTTTGAATTGCTTCAAATGCTTTCTGAATGCTTTATGTTTCTTTTTTAATATTTGACATTCAATGTTATTTTATTTCAAATTTTGTTATATGTTTTGCGTTTTTCTTTTACCCAAAAAGCTTATGCCTCAATGTTTCGAGGCTTACGCCTCACCTCACGGACCCAAAAACGCCTCGTGTACGCTTTTGCCTTTTAGAACCTTTGTATTTTGTGATAAATATGCTCTTGATTTTATGTATATGTGTGGAAGTTAAAGAAAAAGAGTCGAAAAGAAAAGAAAAAAGTTAGTATAGATGTTGCCGCCTCTGCAGTTGTTGTGATATTTTACGTCTAACTGTTAAATCTGATATCATCATGAATAACAGAAAATGGAACAAGCAGACATAAGTAGGCGTTCAAAAGATCATAGTACTCCTACTCCACACTACACCAGAAAAGACTTTTGGTAGCGTTGAAAAAACGTTACCATAACTTATGGTAGCGTTTTAGAGAACGCTGTTATACGACATGCAACTAAAAGTCTAAAACTTTTTGTTGCGTTGTAGTAAACGCTACCAAAAGTCACTTTTAAATGCAACTATAGATATTTTCTGTAGGATTTAAAAAACGCTACCAAAAGTCACTTTTAAATGCAGCTATAGGTTTTTTCTGTAGGGTTAAAAAAACGCTACCATAAGTCTTCATTTTTTGGTTGCATTTTTTGTTTATATGCTTTTTTGATTTTCAGTAGCGTTTTTAAAATGCAACTGTAGCATATACAAACAATCAATCATATGATCATCATATTCAAATAATTACAAAAACATGCTAATCTCACAATCAAATATAATATCCATAATCAATTCAATAGTAGTTTTTCAACAAAATAAGTCACATACTACAAGCATTCACAGACAAGTTTCCACAAATGGTACTAACAAAATACGACAACATATATAACAATTAAATTCATGTTCGTTGCTTGATTACCAATAGTTCTTTGTTGTCGACAGTCTTCGCTTCGAAATAGCTAATTACATGCAAACGAGTTTAACAATCAACAATATATATGTGTGTGTGTATATATATATATATATAAATAAATATGTATGTATATATATATGTATATATGAAAATCATGTAATCTATAACTCGATATTCTATATTAACACATATTAACAAAAATTGTCAGGACTTCTACTAGCCTCATCCGTGCAAACAAGAATATCGCATTCACAAGGATTCATGTGCTATAAACATTGAGATTTCTGCAACTCATATCAACAATATAGATGATGTGAAACAACTTAGATTCACCGAGGCCAAAAAATAATAAGTTTGATAATACCTATCTTCTTTGCTCCAAAGAACCAAACAAGGATTCCTCCCTTTTCGGATGCACTATATTCAAATATTTATTTATATCAAACTTCCCAAACTGACAAGAAGGCAACATACCAAAAATCTCAGCTTGGCCCATGGATCTTCACATGCTACTCCCATGCATCATCACATGCTACTACCGCCATGCATTTGCTTATTCCTGTCCAGATTATGTTGTCTATCTTCATTATATGTCCAGATCCATCTCTTATCCCTTCAAAATTCAATTTCAACATAAATAACTATTTATGTGATAGTGGGATAAATATATAATTCCTGTGTTGATTATTAATAGAAAATTATGAGTGCAACAAGCTCAAGTTCTATAATTGTACTGAAAAGCAATACATCACATGATCTGCTATGGGCAACTGTAGAATACAAATTGGAACGCTCAGTATTATATTGCATACCTGGGTGAATAAATCAGCCAAGCATGTTAAGATGTTTTCTTCAGTATCTCTCACACCCTCATTTTTATTATTTACATGGTACTCTAATAGCTTTTTCCAGAAAGGTACAAGAAAGTAAAGTGCCTACAAAAAAGAAAAGAGTTATGTTCAATACATTAACAAAATTTTAATAGAAAGCCTGCAAGCCTGCAAGAGTTATGCAAATTAACAAAATTTCAAACTTGATATTTACAAATACCAACAAAAGTAAATGATGCAATCGTCACATTGTGTCATGCGCCATTGTATGCATCATGGCATGCCTTTTATAACTCACTTAAAAAAGATCAACATTTTAATATCCTAACAAAATAAATTATCTCTGAAGAAAAGATAACTAATACTTCAAGTTTGTGTCATAGGTACAAAGGAAAGATAGCGGATTTTCTTTTTTATCCTTAAATTAGCAGTGATTAACAAACAACATCGAGCAATGCTATAAAACTTCCAAACTGAGGTAAAACTTAACCCACTTTGCCCACTAGAAACGGGTGTAGGGTACATGTGTGAGATCCATATGCAGGCCCTAAATCACTTTCTATGCAACATAAAGTCACACTGCAAAACTTGAAAGATGTTTATCATTTCTAAACAATAGTACTTCATTTTTCAAGTTTAAAATTATATGCATCTTCACATTAAGCTTGCCTCGGGTTTAAAAACATGTATTTGTTTATAAACTAGTTCATGCAATTAACTGAATTCAAAATTTTAAGGAGAGCATTCTGAAATAAAACACCAACCTTTTGATAGCACTCGTCTAGCTAATCAGGTACACCACCTGGTCTTGTTGTTGATCCAATTGACACTGTACAAATAAATCAGTAAAATAAACAAGTGAAAACAGAGCAGGTTTTCTCACTCAATACATGTCTGGTGTTTCAACCTATACAAGTTGTCAAGCTATCAATGACATATTTTGAATATAACTTATGTCAACCAAAAATATGAACAATGAAAATCATGGCCCATTCACATAAATACATACATTATATATACTAGGTATGTGCATGGAAACCAAATTGAAGAATGTATCTTACATATTCACACACTTAGTTTGGAATTAAGATATCTGCAGGTAAATTTCTTATAAGTTTGTTATATTGGTTTCACTATGAATTATTTGCAAATGAAGATCAAATTTCTATCGTGTGTTTACACTAAATTTTACATGTATTCACGGTAGAATATGAATTAACAATAAATTATTTTCATTCCAGCCATAAAATTACTCCATAAAAACTTACATATCCAAAACAAACCATGACATATGTAGAACATATAACATATTATTATATTCATAAACATAAATTATATCTATCCCATCATTTAAACAATAGGACTAACAAAATCGCTAGACTTCAAATATAGAATATCATATGAAGAACAAGCATTAGTACCATTCGTAAATGATTCAACTTCGGGGTCATTTGTATGTGAAGTGATACGTTGTTCAAGAGTGTTATCAGTATTCACTACATTACTGTTCTCAATAAATACACTATTATCTTCCCTGTTAAAATTCTCTAAAGCATTATTAAGCATATCAACATTCAGAACCGTAGGGTTCACTATATTATTATCCTTTATACTAGTAAGACTATTCTCTGTGTTTTCTTTGTTAACATCCCCATTACAGTTTACCTGAACTTTCCCCATCTTCATGCCTTGAAATTTGCATTCAAGGACTACTTCAACGAGCTCTTTAACTTCAACAAAGATAAGGCTGGCTATTGGAAATGATCATTTGCTGGAAATCTTGCTTATGGTGGTGCTGTAGATGCCTCATCCCTGTTCTTTGTTTACTTACTCCGTTGACTGCGCCTGTATTCATTACACTCAATTTCTGACAAAGCAGCAAAATTTAATACCCATCAAATATCATAATTTGGGATGGAAGAATTAATACCAAATTAAACTAAAGAACTAACAGATGGAATAGAAAGCTAACAGATAGAACAGAGATAACTTGTAACAAGCAAGCTAAATGAACAAGCAAGTAACTTTGTTACTGTAGCCTATCTTATGTTTTGGATACAACTAATCAAAATTTAACACATGAAGTAAACATATAAGAGAGTGACTATACGAAGGAAAATAATTAACATAATATCTTTTACCCATTAGATCTCATCGCTTGTTTTTGAGATTGAAATCAGTAGACGATCCACCGAAACAGATGGCACAACTATTTTAGCCATCTGTGACTCTGTCTTCTACCTCCCAATATCATAATCAATCTCATATTAATCTACCAGTTATTTCTTCAAAATTCTAAGAAAAATATATATTCACTGTCACCATTTTTCATCGGCTTAGGCTTTAGCTGATATGAGCAAAATCATGTTTTATATTTAAAATCATAATTTATGAAATACATGTTTGAGGCATAGATAAGAAAATGTACCTAGACCGAGCTCTGCATGTATCTTCCCTATTATATAACAAGGGGACCCCTCACCACCCAACAGAGTCATGGGGAACATGCTCATTTCAGTTTTACAAGTAATAAACCAATAACAACATGGCCATCCTCATGTCCACGTCTTACTTCTTATTCTGTATGTCTTCACTGAAGTTGACAAATGATACACACTCTTTTTACCATCATTGTAAATATCCCTTTCCGTGTAATATTAAAGAAAATGTTTATAACAAATAATAAATCTGTTTTCAAAACTAATAATAATAATAATAAATAACTCAAACAGCCAAGCCCCTTGTAAATTCCGAAAAAATATGCAGTTAATTCTCAACACATATTCCAAGTGAATCTCAAAATGATAGGATGCCATAAGTGACATAGTTCTGATATTATTTTTAATCTTATCAAAGAACCAAGAGCATTTTAAAGCGTTTTGCAGGTATCAATACTACCAAAAGAACCTCAATGATAATAGCAAGTTCATTCTCAAAAAATCATATTAGAAAGGCGGTTATGTATAAAAAACATACATATAGACAGCAAGTTCTTCAAAGATTAATAAGATTTTACTGGAGAAAAATGTATTCTTTCATGATAAGTATCTTCAGTTAATGCCACATACCTCTTCAATATGAAGCTTATCATGAAAGACAGTTCTTAATCATCCTTGTAAAGCGCATTAGGGGTCCTATTTTAAAACTCTCATTAACTCAATACAATGTTTGGTTCCACGTTGTGGAAGATGGGCTATGTTCAGTTAAATGTTTGAAGCATCTCATTCACTAGAAGCGATATAAACTAATTCAATATGAGAGTACATAGATTTGTTGAAATCAATATAGGGTACCACATATGAGCTGTCACCGGAATTGCAGAGAATAGATCAATATAACAAGTATGTTATGAGATTAGTTGACTGATCTAAAAATACTTCAAGTGATGAGGTAACAGTTTGGGTACGTTAGTAGTAGAAGTTCCACTTTTTGTTCATAGGTAAAACTTAATAATAATTTATAGCACAAGTCATAAGACTTAGTAACAAATGAATATACAGACACACATACATACATATATATAAATATATATGAATGTGTGTGTGTGTATAGAAATATAAAGTTAAAAAATTCTGTATAGACTTAATTGATTCTGAAGTACAGGTCGTAAGACTTCTCCAAATTTATAACACTACCTGCATTTCATACAGCAATTGGTCCAAAATAAACTAAACCGGCCCTGCTCAACAGGATATAATGATGTTTAGTAATTCATTCAATTAAAGAAAAAAGAATATACAGACACAGTGTATCTCAGTGAGCACACTTGGGGTTAATTGGTAACTACCTACCTTCACACAAATATAGTTTGTAACATTTAAGCAAAAATATTCCAAAATGAAAATGCAACAAATTATTCATTAATAGATACTTATTTACCTGATTAGTGAAACCAATGCCAATACCAAGAAAGATGCGCCCAAAAATAAGCAGGAGAAGATTATGTGCAGATGCACTGAAAGCAGAACCAATGAGAAATGTGATACCACCTCCAAACATGGTCCATTTTCTGCCTAAACTCTTTGTGAGATCAGAAGCAAAAACTGATGCAATAGATGCCACGAGATACAGTGATGATGTGAATAAAGTCAGTACTTGACTATCAAATTTGCAATACTAGTTTCTTCCTACCGTTTCTTTCCTTCCTTGCTTGTACACAGAAGGAAAGAATTCTTTTAGAAAAGCATCCCTAGGTGCTACTCCACCTAACAGACATTACACACATCAAATTATTTCGCTAAACCAACTGAGAAGCTTATTAGTTATTGGCAATATTGAAGAGAAAGTCAGGTTAAATACTACTCTAAGGGTGTTGACTTTACGTAATTATTAGTTGAATGCTGGTTAGAATGAGATAGGAAGAAAACTAAAATCTTCATGCTGTTTATAGAATTAATAACACAACCAATGGTCAAAATTATGAAACCTGAAATTCCAATATCATAGCCAAGTATGAGGCCACCAGTGGCAGCAACAAGGCAGGCTACACACACGAATGACATGTACTAACCTCGATAGCAACATCTTCTGCTGTATCCCTCAGAGTAGCACGATAAACTTGGCCAAAACTCGCTGCTGCAACTGTCTGCGATGAAATTTTACTAAAAATAGTTTCAAGTGGCTGTCCGAGTTCTTCTTCCATAATAGCAAATGCTACCTACACATGCAAGAACAAAGTTTATTCACTCAATGTACTAGTACAGATTTTGTAGTTGCAATTATTGATAACCAATATACCTTATTAGAAAAGGGGGGAACATCATCTTGCAGAAAACAGAGCTCATTCATGTAATCTTCTCTGATAATATCAGGTCTGTTTGCTAGAACCTATAAAGACTGAACTATAGCATCAAGAATTTTCACTCGATTTTAATTGTAGAATAAACATGGATAATGGAATTATAAATGGCAATATAGAACCCATACAAACAGGTTGCTATATAAAAGTCGATATTAGTTTTCAAATTAGGGAAGAAATAACAACCGAGTATGAATTTGGCATAAAAATTAAAATTAAACAACAGATAGAATGGGTATAATAAGGAAATAGGTTGAAAATATGTACATTAATTTATAATCGTATGGATTAGCAAATTAGGTTTGTGTAGATTGGTCCAGAAGAATTAGCAAGTTAGGGTTTTTGCTATTCGATTTATAAAATGAATGTTTAATGACAAAATAAAGTATAAAATCCATACCGGTATAAGGTTTGTGTAGAATCTAATCAAATAGCAGTAGATAGAAGGAGGAGTTGATGGACAACGTGGAGAGGAGAGGAGTAGGACGATGATGATGATGGAGGAAAAGCGACGATGAAGACGATGATAATTTAGGACTTATGAAATTTTTCTAAAGCGAGTAGGAAAATGAAAATGGGGGGAACGTGAAAAGTTAGAAAGGTAAAAGTATTTTAACTGGAGGGAGAAATTTGGAGCGAGAGCGGTAAATTTTGGTACTGTCTTGTACATTAATAGTTGCACTTAGCTTTCAAACGCTACTAATAAGTGCAACCAAATGTATATTTTCTTGTAGTGCCACTTCTTGCAATCCTTGCCAAGGATGCTTGTGAATTAGCAAACAAGGAAAAAGAATATTTCAGCCCAATACTAAAGAACTGGCATCCTTTAGCTGCAGGTGTTGCTGCTGCTACTCTTTATTCTTGTTATGGAAATGAATTAAAGCAATTTCTATCAGGGATTACAGAGCTAACTATTGATTCAGTTCAAGTATGAGAGCTGCAGATAAGCTGGAGAAAGATCTAGTTTTTATTGATGTTGAAGATTCTGTTGACAGTGAGGATGGTGGCAAGGCATTAATTAGAGAGATGCCTCCTTACGATGCTGAATCTGCAATCTCCGATCTGGTCAAGAGATGGATACAGACAAAGGTGGATAGATTAAAAGAGTGGGTTGATAGGAACTTTCAACTAGAGGTATGCTATTTAGCTATCTGTCTATACTAGACTTAGTTAGAGGTCTTCCCAAGTTAAACTTTAAAGTAGATAGTATATGTGATGCTTGCCAATTAGGAAAACATAAGAAAAGTTCATTTAAATTAAAAGATATGATTTCTACTTCTAAACCTCTAGAATTACTTCATTTAGATTTTTTTGGTCCATCTCAAGTTCAATCAATTAATCACAATAAATATGTTTTTGTAATTGTAGATGATAATTCTAGATATACTTGGACAATTTTTCTTAAACTTAAAAGTGATGCTTTTGAATTATTTAAGAATTTTGCTAAAAGAATTCAAAATCAACTTTCTTTAAAAAAAACTATTCGTAGTGACCACGGTGGAGAATTTGAAAATGAAAATTTTTGAGAATTTTTGTAATAAAAAAGTAAGTACTCATAATTTCTCTTTTCCAAAAAATCCACAACAAAACGGAGTGGTAGAACGTAAGAATAGAACAATTCAAGAGTGTGCTAGAACAATGCTTTCTGATAGTAACTTACCTAAAAACTTTTGGGCTAAAGCAGTCGCTACAGCTTGTTATATATTAAATAGGATTTTAATTAGACCATTAACTAATAAAACACCATATGAATTACTTTACAATAAGAAACCCATAGTAGCTTATTTTAAAGTTTTTGGTAGTAAGTGTTTTGTTCTTAATACAAAAGATAATTTAGATAAATTTGAACCTAAATCCGACAAAGGTTTCTTTATCGGATATTCTAATAGAAGTAAAGCATTTAGAGTTTATAATTTAAGAACTAACATGATTGAAGAAACAATGCATGTATCTTTTGATGAAAATTTTAAAGCTACTGTACAAATAGAAGATGAAGAAGATTTTGTAACTTTAAATAATGAACCTAATGAAACTAATTGTGAAATCATTCAATCTAATAAAAGAATTAGGCTATTAAAAGATCATCTTGTAGAAAATATACTAGGAAATATTGAATCTATAGTTAAAACAAGAAATCAACTAAATAGTATGAGTAATGTAGCTTTTATATCAACTATTGAACCTAAAAATCAAAAGGAAGCATCATCTGATGATTCATGGATTCTTGCTATGCAAGAAGAATTGAATCAGTTCACCAGAAATGATGTTTGGGAACTTGTTCCTATACCTGAGGATAGAAGTATAATTGGAACAAAATGGGTTTATAAAAATAAAATGAATGAACTTGGTGAGGTCGTGGAAATAAAGCTCGTTTAGTCGTGCATGGTTATTGTCAAGAAAAAGGAACTGATTATGACGAAACCTTTGCACCCATAGCAAGACTAGAAGCTATCAGGATTCTACTTGCTTTTGCAAACTACAATAATTTCAAGTTATATTAAATGGATGTTAAAAGTGCTTCTCTAAATGGTTTTGTAAAAGAAGATGTTTATGTTGAACAACCTCCACTTTTTGAAGATAATAAATTTCCAAATCATGTATATAAATTAAAGAAAGCTTTATATGGTCTGAAACAAGCTCCTAGAGCCTGGTATGAAAGACTAAGATGTTATTTACTACAATCTGGTTTTGAAATTGGTAAAATAGATACAACTCTTTTTATTAAAAGAAACAAAAATGATATTCAATTAGTACAAATATATGTAGATGATATAATATTTGGGTCAACTAATAACATAATGAATAAATAATTCTCAGATATAATGACTAAAGAATTTGAAATGAGTCATATGGGAGAACTAAGTTTCTTCTTAGGACTTCAAATCAAACAATTAGATAAAGGAATTTTCATTAGTCAAGAAAAATATGCTAAGGATTTAATTAATAAATTTGGATTGACCACTTCTAGTGGGAAACCAACTCCAATGACAAGTAATGTAGCTTTAAGTAAAGAAGATAAATCAAAAGATGTTAATCAAAAATTATATAGGGGAATGATTGGTTCGCTGGTTTATATAACAGCAAGTCGTCCTGACATCATGCATAGTGTCTGTTTTTGTGCAAGATACCAATCTCAACCTAAAGAAACTCACTTAAAAGCTATTAAAATAATTTTAAGATATGTAAAGCATACTTTAGATTATGGTTTATTTTACCCTAAAAAGAATGTATTTGATTTAATTTCATATTGTGATGCTGATTACGCTGGTTGTAAATCAGACCGAAAAAGTACAAGTGGAACTTGTCACTTTCTAGGACATTCTCTGGTTTCTTGGTTTAGTAAGAAGCAAAACACTGTATCCTTGTCAACAACTGAAGCAGAATATATATCTGCTGCTTTGGCTTGTTCTCAAGTTATATACATGCAACAAACTTTAAAAGATTTTGGATTAACTATAACTAAATTACCAATTTATTGTGATAATACTAGTGCAATAAACCTATCTAAAAATCCAACTCATCATGCTATAATAAAACATATTGATATTGGACATCATTTTCTTAGAGATAATATAAGTAAAGAAGTCATAACTCTTGAATATATTAATACTGAAAAACAAATTGCTGATATATTAACCAAACCATTAAATGAACAAAACTTTACTAAATTTATAAGAGAATTAGGTATATGTTCATTAACTGAAATATAAATTATAAATAATACAAGTATAGTTAATAATTAATATAAATAAAAATTTCTCAAAAATTGAACTAGGTATGTCGACATGACCCATCCCCCTATGTCGACATACATGCCGAGATTTTCAAATTTAAATTTCCCTCTAAAATTAGTTATTTGGTTATATATTTATATATTTCGACTTTTACTCCTTTTCTTTGTTCTATTCTCTGTAATAAACTTCTAAAACAGTAAATTAATGGCTTCCTCTTCTAATAATGAACCTTCTTCACCCACTTCTCCTCATTCTGGCTTTTTTCAACGTTCCACACACGTACGAGTCATCAAATTACAAGAGAAGATGAAAGATTTGCTTCAAATGACGATGGAAATTCAAGTAAGTCAACTGTGAATGGCTAGAGAACAAGATAGGCAAGGCATAATCCTTAGGAATTTACAAAACTTCCTTATGGATAACCATGCCAATCCCATTGTCATCGAAGAATCATCACAAGCCATGGATTCTGAAGAAGAAGAGCCTCTAGAAGAACCACAAGAGGATCAAGAAGAAGAACATCCTCTGCCAAATCCGGATGTTCATATGGATGAAGAAGATGGCGTAATTTGCGTTGGAGAGGTCCTTTTTGACGCTAATGGGAACTTGATCGAACAACGTGGAAACTTTTGTCTCCACTATCCAAACTGTTCGGTCCATAAATCACCAATAGTTAAGGGTCCTCGTTAGCGTTTTTTGTTTTTATTTTTCTCTTTCTTGATTATATATTGGTTTGTTAACTTGTATATAAATGTTATCTTAATTAAACTAATGTTCTTCTAAAAAAATCTTTAGTGTATAAATAATCTTGAATTCCATTTAATTTATGATGCTATATTTTATATCACTCATACATAGTTATTATCCTTTTGTCATATGTTTGTTTATCTCATTTTCTATTAAGTTCAAGGTTTATAGGTTCTTTTTGTTGATGACAAAGGGGGAGAAGTTATATAAAATAGTAGGCTTGGAGTAAGGGGGAGTTGTTGGTGTAAGGGTGAGTTATGGTATGATCGAAGTGGTAAGTATATTTCATAAGGTTGTCATCATCAAAAAGGGGGAGATTGTTAGGAACTGGAGATAGTGGTTTTGATGACACAACCTTTGTAACTTATTTTATTATAACTTATATACTAACACTATTGTCTATATATATATGAATGTTATTATAGAGGATATATATAAGGCAGGTACTGATTATTGAAGACTGTACAGTATAAAGATCAAGAATGAAGAAATCAAGTTTGAAGACTCATGAGTATCAAGATCAAGATTTCAAGACAAGTGTCTAGTTTTGTTAAAACTTCATAATAGCATGGAAATCTTCATTCCAAATTTCATTTGGGATGGAACCCATTTCTACCTTCTTAGTGGCTTACAAACCCACGACAAGTAGCTTACAAACCTATGACAAGTGGCTTACAAACCCACGAACATCCTGGTTTTGTACAAGTTCTCGAGTCCTGATGTGATGAGATATTCTACAGGAAGAAGCTTGCAAAACTAGTTCAAAATGGTTTTTCAAAATGATTTTCAAAACTGCTTTTCAAAATGTTTTAGCCTTAAAAATTATCTTTTCAAAAAGATGTTTTAGCCTTAAAATATTCTTTGTTTTTGTTTTTAAATAAACTCTTGGTTTAAACTTCGTTTGTTTTTAAACTATCTTCTGATTTTTAAAAATTCTTTTATAATATATATATATATACACTTGAGATTTAAAATCAAATTTATATATACATTCTAAAAATATATTTTTCTACTCTTCTTTATTTTAAATCATAGGAAAATTTGTTTATTTTACTCCAGAATCATTTCATCTTGTTTTCCTTTCAATACCATTTTTAAAACAAATTTTACATTGTTTTTAACTAAGGGATGTCAACATCATGGTATACCCTATGTCGACATGGTGGCCGTTAAATTCAAAAGTTTCAATTTTCAAAACAAGTGTCTATTCGTTTAAATCTCTTCACGAATGGTTATGACCGTTACTGGTCTATAAATAGCCTTCACAAATCAATTTTTTAACTAACTATTTTCTTCACTCCTTCTTCTCCACAAAACCATATTCTAAAATTTTCATATTTTTAAGATCGTGCCGAAATTCTACCGAATTCTCAAGTGAATCAAATTAGAATCTCATTCTTGTTTGATTCTCTGCCCTCTCTCAAAGATCAAAGAGCTATTCAGAGTTATAAGATCAATTTGTAATCAAAAGTTTATCGAGTCTCTCGATAAGGTGTGGTTGTGCTTGGAAATCAATTGGGTGATCTTGTGTCCCGTAAATCAAGAGAGTTTGCCCCGGACTCGAAGACAGGAGGGTACCTCAAGGCCTTTAGAAATTGAGGATTGTAATCTCGACATTGGTATAATAAAAATCTGTACGAGGTGTTTGCCTTGGTGCAGGACTGGACGTAGGGTAACTCCGAACCAGTATAAAATCCAGTGTATTCTTTCCTTTTACTACTTTTTATTTACTTTCTGCATCTGTGTTTGAATCTGTGATTGTTCTGTGATTAAGTTCTGCATTTGTTTATATCATAATTTTTTAATTAGTCCATATAAGTCTTAAAATCCATTAAACACTATTCACCCCCCTTAGTGTTAAATTAGCCTTAAGATCCTTAATTTGCACTCCCTTTCACAGTTGTGTTCTGAATATCGATCGGGGCAATATGAAGTGTCAATCTATGCAATGTGCATAATGTGTTCGTAGCACAGTGTACGGAACACTCTGTGTAGGTGGTTTGCTCATTTAGGCAAAACGAGCTTCGTCGGATGATAGAATTGTGTGTTGGATCTTACCTATTATCGTGGAGTGAACGATAATGGAACCATTATCCAAAGCAACATAAAGCCTTATTTACAAGGACAGAAGACTATGCTGTAGCTTGAAATATTTACTTGAGTAATCCACATGAATGCCGGAGCACAATGAGTGCGACTATTCCTCAAAACCGTCTTATCGGAATCAAGTCGCCAATCCTCATTCGACCAAAGGTCAATAAAAGTTGTTTGCAACATCTCATCAAAACAATGCTTATCAAGGAAGAACTTAGGACAAAGGGTGCGAAGTCGTGGAGCATACACCAAGCGTTGAATTGGAAGTTCAAATGTGAAACTTAGTGTTGCTTGGTGTCAACCTAGAAGATAGCCTGAGTTGATCCTAGAAAAATTAGTACGATGACATGCCTTATGGCGAGCCTATAGTCAGTGACGAAATAGGAACGTCGACCTAGGCTTCAACCATGACACAATGGTAATGATAGCCTCGACGTTACCCATGATGGCCAAGGCAGTGGCATGAACCTAGGAACCCACGTTTGTCAAATAGATTTGAACAGGAAAATATTAGGGTGGATAATTTTGGGGTCGAGTTGAAGTAGATGGCGATGAGGATTGCTTAATTAGATGGCAACAGTTGTCATCGAAGGGGCAGGGTAGTGATAGATTGATGAATGAGAACACTAATAGTTAGACGCTCGAAATCACAAGTTGAAAACAAATCGTGGCCGGGAAAATGAAGGTGAGAATAAAAATTCTAAGTACTAAGCATTTATATGGGATAAAAGGCCACTCAGTAATCATATTGTAACGACCCGACTTTCCAGTCCCGGAAAATCGAACCATTTGTGTTAAAGAAGAAGAGGTAGAAGAAGAAGAAACAGAAAATCAACAACAGAATCTCACATCGCAGCGGAATAAAATATAATATATACAAAACAGATCTTTACCCAAACAGAAAAATATATCTGTTTATACAATATTTACAGAATACATCATCAGAGTTCATCACATCAATGATATACATCCAAATACACAGCGGAACAATAAACAAATATGGAAGTACGTATCGCCATCTAGCTCGTCTCCTGAGCTCCACAGCTACAATCTGAACCTGTTTATCTCGGTCTGACCCGAGCATCATATAAAACAATACCCGAGTCAGTCTGGAATACCAGCGTGAGAAAATCACACTCGATTGATTATTAAAGTTTCAAAAATCCTTTTGAAAATAAAAGCATCTCGTAAGACCACGCCACAAATAAACATGTCGGGTTTTTACCTTACGATAGCTAAAACACTTTTTATAAAATCCTCTGATATTATAATAGTGTCTATTTATAAATACTTATTAAAATAGCTGAAATTGTTACATGATTAAATTCCAGCATACTAGCCACAAAGTGGGTAATACAAACAAAACTCGTACAAGGCACGTAGGGAGAATGGATTTCCAACGAATGACTAGGCACTGGGGTACCACCTGTCACAGTACGTGGCCTAGATCACAGTACCGAGGAGTACGCCCGCTCCCCTGCAACACAAGGCCGGAATCACCTATGGGCAATTCCGAATATGATCACCCCACGGTTGGGATCAGCAACCGCACCACTAAGCCGAAATAAAAGGGACATCTAGACAGGAATGATCATACTCTCCAGTGGGCGCTACCCACGAAGCCTTGCTGCATAACCCTTGATTTTCAGTCATTCCCGGTTGATGAGGCTTGAGGCTAAACATTACCTTCAGAACGTTTCACTTAGAATGCCCATTGTCCCCTGACGATGTCCGAAAGCATTCATCCATACAAGTCTGTTCCGGGTCCGAACAGAACTTATAACACTATCCCCTTATCAATATTACCCTCGTTTCCCCACGAAACGTACAAACCGGATCGAAGTGGTTTTCGAGTCTCCAGACCTAGAATCCCGGTATACGGAAACCCGATCCCGGTCTCTTCGAAACGATCAGCGCATTTGGCCAATATTGATAGTCGGTTGTTTAACTATCAATTAACATCCATAACAACCATCAACAATCAATAATTTCTCCAAATTATTTATATCCCTCAAAATATCTTCACAAGATATTATTTCCATTTCAATCCCCATTGGAAACAATTTCAAACTATATTCCTCTCACGGAATAATTTCCCAAATATTTATTTTCATTGGAATGCCAAGTACAAAACCATTTTAGATTTTTAAAATAATTTTAAAACACTTTATTGTAAAAATACTTTATAAGAACGCCTTTTTAAACTTCTTTAATATTTAAGTTAAAATATATATTTAAAGATATTTAAAATAAAACCATTTTAAAGAATATAAACAAATTTCCCTTTAAAACATATTATTAAATCTCATTTGTATTAACTACAATAAAAGATTGAAAATTACTTACTTTAGAAATTTAACATTTGGAAATAATAGATTTTTAAAACTTGACTTTTAAAAATAACAATAAATCTTTAACTAATATTTAAAATTTCCTTTTAAAACAAAATGTACTTGGCTATCCAGAAAATACTTCTCTTTCACAACCTTTAAAATAAATCTCTGTTTATTTTTAAAACAGATTCACAATCCTTTATAAATTCACATCTTGAGTTTATATTAAAATCCGCTTCACTTTATAAACTCAGTTTATAGATCTCAAAATCTCATTCCTCTTTAAAATTTCCCAGTTTCAATATTTAGATCAATTCTACAACTTTATTTCAAATTTGATTTATCTTGAAATAAAATTGTCTTATTTACCTTATTTATTTCCAATACAATTATTCGGGTTTTTAAATTTTAATTTCTAGTTAAAACCCCTTTAACTGAAAATTCCTATTTTGAATTCCCAACATCCCTTATTAACGCTTTTAATTAAATTAACTCATTTAATTAGAAATAATTTCTTTATTTCTTTAAAAACCATATCACTTGAGTTTTAAATTTTTTATTACTCCTTCGTAAATTTAAATTCCTTTTTCCCATATTTATTACAATTTCAATTCACTTTATTTTATCATATTTTCAATTCACTTTTAAATTTATTCCAATTTACTTAAATTATTATTCTTCATTTTCTTCAAAAATTCAATCCCATAGATTTTCAAAATTTATTATACTGGGAATTCAATCAACCACAACATCCAATATCAGATCATCACAGGATATCAATATTCAGATCACAGAATAATAAAATAAATTATTGAGGAATCCAGTTGGATCCCTCCAACCTGTTTCCCTGCATCCACAGACGTTAGCACAATATCAATTCCACTTCGAGGTGGAATATCGCGGTATATGGGATTTTAAAATAAATCATCCGCTATTATGCGGCGCATAGGGTCTCATCCGCTATAAAATGCGGGAATATCAAATCCAATATATACATATGCCAATATATATATATTGGTATATACTACTATATACCAATATCATATCAATCCAATCAAACAATTCAATCATTCATCCATATTTAAATTTAACCAATTATATTTAAATAAAATTAAACTGAGTGAGATTAACTCACCTTTGCCTTTATTTGTAATCCACTTCATTATTGCCCGGTTTTCCAATTTTTGACCTTGTATAACATTATAAAATTTATTAACAGTTGAATAAATTGAACAATTAATTATCATTTGTTAAATTAAATTCTAAACCCATTTTCCTTTAATCATTTCTAGTAACCAAAATAATTGTATAAGTTAATTAAACAAATTAACCCCCCTTAAATAAATAATTTATCAATAACCGGTAAATCGTATTTTATTTTTATTCTTCATTTCAACTGCATAAAGAAATAGTCCAGGTAGGTTTTAGAAATCTAATTTTACTTTCACATTTCTATATATATATATATATATATATATTTTTAAATATCAATTTCTACAGTCTAAAAAAAAAAGAACAGAATACCTTACTTCCCTCTCCTTAACGAACGCATCCACCTCCAACATCCCTGCGAACCAACGCTGCAGCACGGCCATGCCAGAGGCCACCCAAAACATCACTCGAGTTGTCCCTAGCTCAGCACTCCACTCGCGCGCGTCCCCCTTCAGCCTTGTCGACCTCGAGAACCCCCTCGCTGCTACCATGACCTCACCACAAACCCACGCGACCAACGACGAGTACTACTCTCGCCTCAGAGCTGCCACCATCGCGATCAGCTACTCCCACTCACACGCACTGAGCGCACGCGATTCGAGATGCCGCCTCGTCTCCCCTTCGCGAACTCGATCGCGACTCCGAATTCGCGAGCGCCTCCCTTCCTTCCTTCGATTACACGACACGTTCGATTTCGATCGAATGAAGATGGTGGAAGGAGGAATAGGGTTTCGATGTGTAATTGATTCGAACGGTTAGGGAAAAATATAAGAAGAAGATACTCGCGATTTAAAATTTAAAGAATTTCGCTCCGCCCCTTTTTTCTCTCGTTTGATAATAACTGAAATCGAATGAAATGAACGAGGAAGGAACAGGCAAATTTTAGAAGGAACGAGAAGTGTACGATGGAAGATAAGGGTAGCGTGTTCGAGAAGGCAAAGGAACGGGTTGGAAAAATATCTAGCTACAGTGTTTTGCTTAAATTATTTATATTAAATTTTCGATTTGATTTCAACGCGTTTGTATGTCGTACGCTCATACAACAACTCTGATTACTACGAAACTTGAAATCCGGTAATAATACAATATTATGGACCCAATGGAACTGGTTTCGTCAAATTCCGAGACTGTGCCTCGGAAGGCTATTTTTTTAAATATCGATTCAAACGATATAATTTCAAAATTGAACAAATCAATTTCAAATTAAATTTTGAAGCTTCTATTATCTTCAGTGTTATCAATATGAATTTTACAAGCTTTTGAAATATTTTTAATCAGCTTAGAATACCAGATTTATTATTTTATCCAACTTCAAATAATTTAAATTAATAATTAAATTACTCAATAAACAGCGATATTTGAAATTTAAGTTTATAATTAACCTCTGAATATTTAAAATTAATTAAATATTCCAATTTCAAATATACAAAAATTACGGGTCGTCACACATATTGTTACCGATCAAAAGTGATCGGTACTAAGATGATTTAAAAAAGGAGAAAAGATGGAAGAGTACTCACTTAACCAAGGCGTGGAATGATCTTCTTGATGATATGGATCTTGACCTTGGTGTAGAGAGTAGTATTTTAACTATTTGAAGTGATTGAATGGATTCTCTTAGGATAGAACCGACACTTCAAAGCAATGGTTAGGCATCAAGTGAAGTCAATGCAGATGAATCAACGCTAGCTGTCATGATCCAATGCATGCTTTGTTTTCAATAGAAACATACTTTTGGGGGTAAGTGTTATCTTGCATTTGAACAAGCAACTTTCAAGAGGATCTGGATGTTGAGATGAAGGCGGACTAGTTCGAGAACTTGAAGGTAAACTTGAAATGGAAATAGGAGGTTTCTCTAAAGGTTTGAAGTAAAAATGAGCATAGGCGTTTTGATTGGTACCAACCACCATAGTGATCTGTATCGATATGTTTGTCATATGAACAGTCTTGTTTCTTGAATAACTTGCAAGCATGATCAAAGAATAGAGTGCTAGGGCAAACATATCAATGTTGGGTAGATCGTACTTGGAAGATCCTATTAGGACTCCAGAGCTATATGGAAAAGGACAAGTCCCACATAAGATAAATCATATGAGTGCCGAGATGATTCTTAAAGTGTGGTCATGTTAGAAGGAATTAATGAAGTTGCATATGATAAGAGGCACATTAGCACCATGCTAACATGATCGATACCGATCATATTTATGATTGGTATCGATATGATCTTGTTTTTGTAGGTTGACTCGATCTTCTTTCCTAACTTGGTGAACCTGATGTTTTACTTGGTGTTTCATGATTGGTGACTCTGCTTGGTAATTCTATTATAAGCACTATGGCTACTGCAAATGGAATTTTGGACTCTCTTTATCCTCCACCTTCTTTATCTTCTATTCTCTAC
This sequence comes from Allium fistulosum, assembly GCA_030737815.1. NCBI lineage: Eukaryota > Viridiplantae > Streptophyta > Magnoliopsida > Asparagales > Amaryllidaceae > Allium > Allium fistulosum. The sequence goes on along the minus strand of CM060907.1, from coordinate 674,745,263 downwards.
ACAAACCTTGTCACTTTGAGGCTATTTTGTTGTTCTAGACTAGAAAATGAATTGCAAAAGATCTTATACTAGTGACAATCCAAACTCTAATAAGATCAAAGTGGATGTAGGCCATAGAATTTACTAAACCACTATAAAACTTGCGGTGTGATTTACTATTATTGCTGATAATCATATATGATCTCTGCTCTATACTACTGGCACCCAATAATGTAATAACCTTTAAAGTGTACTGTAATGGTGCCCAATCGATGCATGACGGTTGTTTGGGGTAGTAAAATAAATAAAACATCACACAAAACCTATCGTATATCTCACAATGCATCGAGTAAAACATAATAGTCATCATAGATATAAAATAGACAAGACAATGATAACTGAATGAATTATTGAAATCAGAGTACACGGATCCGTGCAGCTATACAACATAAATGATAGAATTTATATAACTGATAATATACTCAAATAGATAACTGTCTCTATATAAATGAAAGCACTAGTAAGCTTCATAGTGATGCACCGCGGAATGTAAGCAATAACAACAGAATATAATATATATGAGAGTGTAACCTCCTGCTTGTCACTTATCCAGCTCCACGTGCAAATGAGACCTGGTATCCCTAATCTACTCATTTTAGAATACCCAGAATAATAGGAAGCAAAGTATAAAATCCCGAGTTAGAAAACAGTCTAGTGCGAGCGGTTGAAAATCTCAAATACCATAAATTCAATATAATAGGAAAATGAGTATGGAGAATCATACTTGACATGTAACTGCATCCATATAGTTAACACATAACAAGAATATGTGCTACTCCATATCATAATCATCATGGGTGTACTATAAGTCTATGTACTAAGGAATGTATAGATATCTACATCAATAAAATCTACATCATATGATATCCCTAGAGTGATAAGCAGCCAAAGAGAACATAGCAAACATCCTCACGTTCACTCACTCAGTGTATTGGATATATGATACTCGTATGATCTCCCCGTATAGTCGAGGATTACTCAACGTCCTAGTTTCTCGGTACTCGAATCTATGCCACTAAATGGGCTAGTAACTAGATTACATACTTCATAACAGTCCAGGGTAAGATGGATTGAAATATCATTAGATTGCATACCCCTGCTTTACGAGTACACTTCGAAAGCTCCAAGTATCAATAATCCCTTTGCACACATCATCCATAGTAGAGCACATCCTGGAACTGAGCTTAAATTATTGTATGTGTAACACCCCGTAAAATGAAAAAAATGAAGTAAATTAAATTAAATATGACAAGGGTTGAGTATGGAAATTTTATTGAATTTTGAATTTGACCATGAAAGTTATTTCGTTGCATTCGTGTTGAAATTCCGATCTATTTCCATATATAATATGTTGAAAATGGAGCTCAAGCAAAGAAGTTTTGAGCATTTGAAGTTTTTAGATTTAAATTAATTTAGTTTGAATTAAAATTCAAATGAGAAATCAAATTTAGGGTTTAAATTTCAAAAATTGGCTTGGGGGCTATGTAAACGTTTAATTAAAGTTTAACATTAAAGTGTTAATTAGGGAATAAAATAATTATGCAACGGAACAAAATAAACGCTCACCGAATTAGAGGAGTCGTCGACCTATGTAGGTCAACCGTAGTAGTCGACCAGTCGCACATAGGAAGTCGATCGTTTGGCAATGAAAGTTGCTAATGGCGCCTAGGGTTTGAAGCTATGTTATATTGAGTTGTATGCTCTAGATTTCTCCATTTCTTACCTATTTCCATCCTACGGTTTTAGTGCATTTTAACCCCTATAAATAGAACCTTATCCTCACCACTTTCTATTCATATTATTTTGGAGAATACGATGAAATTCTACCATTTCTATCTCTCTAACAAGATTCAGAAACTCTGTAGGGAATTAAGGTAAGAACTCAACTAATTTCGTATTCATTTGTTCTTACTTCAATCTATTCTTTTCCTATTCTTCTCCAATTATTCTTAATCTAAGTAAGATATATACCTCTTCACTAGTATGTGTGTATTAAAAGAAAGAGATTCTGGAAGAGATTGGAAGGCTACAAATCCATTTACGTGGAGCTAAGGTAATTTGTGAGTGGAAAACTTCATATTTCTGTCAGCAATTATTTAGTGTATTTCTCTTGGGATTTGAAAATGCCTTATGGATTTTGGGATTTTGAAAATATGATAGATAAAATCCTCCAAATTCCTTTTATTTCAATATGTCAATTCAATGTTGAGATTCCCAATTATTTACATTAATTTGATGGAATTTTTTTCGTTTATGCAATTTTTTATAATTTCATAGCCTATTCCACTTCTCCTTCTTCTTTGGGTTAAATTGCGATTCTTCAATAAAATAAGGGGTTTGTATTATGAATTCTATTCATAGTTTACACCACTTATTCTTATATATTTCTTTGTAGAAGAGGAGTTGAATAGAATATGTGGTTTAGGTTGCAACTCTTAAGGATTAAGATATTCCATTAAATTGGTGTAATAAATTGAGTTTATATTTTATTTACAAGTCAATTATTACAGTTTGGGTTATGAATATTTATTCCCTACTTTGGATAGTAGAATCCCATGAAATCTTGGGAATTTGAAGGAAAATGACTTATAATAATATTTGGTTAGGAAATTGACATTTAACGCTAGTTTGGAGCATAAAATCCATGCGTTTAGAACTTATTAGGCACGAATATTTATTTATATCTATTTGCATAATTAACATATAATAATTGCGTATATGGTGTAGTTATTCAGCATTTATTTTCCCTATTAGGAAGGTAATTGATTGTTAGGAAAAAATAAGAGAAAAATCTTATATAGCCTAATTATCATTTTAGGGCGTAATAAGGAAGATTCCTTATAAGGCCTTATTTATGAAATGGTGAGAGAGAATGTGTGTGTGTGTGTGTATAGAGTAATTGATGTATGGCTAAGTCATAGGGATATGATGTCAATAGAGTTACATGATGGAAGTCTGCCCTTCATGAGGCTACCGACTTTTGTGTACAATTTGATTGATGTGAGATATCTATGTGATAAATATTTGTAATGAAGCGAGGTTGGTCCCAAATTCTGTAGGGGAAATCTGCCCAACTAATCTGGTTACCAGTCCTTATGAATAGTCAGACTAATGTGAGACTTCATTATTAGTACGGGCCATAAGACGAAGGGCCTGCTTCGGGTCTTGATGTAGTAAGTGGTTGGATCCGCCTCTTTTCCCTATATGAAGTATTAAATGGCCAAGGGGTTACGTTAGGTTGTATCTCAATGAGGGGGTCCACATCTGGAAATTGATATTAAATGATAGGGTCTACCTTAATTAAGGTATTAAATGACCAAAGTCTGCCTATTTTCCAAATGGAAGTATTAAGCGTCCTAAGAGATTCCATATGATGTCAGCTAGATATTACCATTGAGGAGCACACCTTGGAAATATGTATAAATGATGGGATCTGCCTTAACTAAGGTATTAAATGACCAGAGTCTGCCTATTTTTTGATAAAAGGTATTAGGTGGCTTAGGTACCGTCTCTCGCATTATTAGCCATTTATGACGTATGATTGGGATATGAGATTTTAGGAACCTGCTTCTGGAATGGAGGGTATTAAGTGGTTGGACCCGCCTCCTTTCCTTATAAAGGAGTATTAAATGGTTTTAATGGTTTTATGTTAGTAGACATATTCTTATTTTGAAATATACTGCCCAAGTACTAAAAAGATAAGACTAGAGGTTTTTATTCATCAGGCACTTGTCGTTCTAACTCCCTTCTACAACACAGGTTAAGGACGGTGTGATGGTGGTGACGATGCTTAAAGATAGAGAAGCTTGGCTTGTGGCAGTATTTGTTATTATTACTTGCTTTCATGTGTACCCAAGTATTTAGGCAATTATTGTAACAGATATTATGTTACGATTTTATGGAATTGTGTATTATTACATTTTTATGGTTTAGAAATAAATGGGTACACTTTGCTATTATATTCTGTTCCATCCGCCGTGAGTTTTGAAATTTTAGCCATGGCTTTGTAATGTTATTTCTTTTTACTACTAACAGCTTACCTTAAGAATGGAACTATGTTTTGGTGGGCCTTTTTGGGGTCGAAATTTAAGCCGGTTCTAGGGTGGGTTGTTACAGTACAAATTCGGTCTAGAGCCATCAAGATTGGGACTATTCTTGAAAATTATCGTCAGTCATAGAATATCATCATTTGTCCCATAATCATCCTCTAATAGTTCCTTAAATCCGACTTGTACTCCTATACTCTTCATTCCGTTGTCAAATCCGTCACTTCCCCTTACCAAGCTATGCGTCATTGTTGTCAACGGTTCGCCACCGAGTTGTGTGACTCGATACCAAACTATGCTTTAGCCTTGATTTTGCTAATCAGGCGTGAGCCTGAAGTAATCATATTATCAACCCGGGGTAGCAATGTTATTGGCCTGGTGCAAACATGTGAATGTCCCAAAGTAAGCACGTCTAAGACTCAAAGCAATCTTGGCCATCGTCGAACCATGAAGCTCACCGAACCACACTTCCATCGATCTAACCACCACCGATCTACGCTTTTGTTTGCACCAAAAATGGTCACAAACCCCAAGTGTAGTGAAAGCACCAGCGTATGAATACAAATCAACAGTATTCACACACAAATCACAGATCTAAGCAAGTAACAAGCAGCAATCAAGAAATAATGAACAGTGACACACAATTTATAGTGGTTCGGCTATCTCTGGCCTACGTCCACTTCAAGGTTTTTATGATTTTATTGCTCGATGCTTGAAGATTACAATTTCGTGTGTTGTATTACAACTGATTTGCTGAACTAAGTCTGAATCTAAGGCAGCAATGGTGATCTGGAGTAAATCTGGCAGAATCTGGGCGCTCTTTAGCTCTCAAAATTCTCCGACCCCTTTTCTGAATGATCAGGGGCTCTATTTATAGGTGTAGGAGGCTGATATTTCGCCTAAAATTCGGGGAGACCAATTCTGGCACGTGAGGGGGCCACATGGCCGAAATCTGGAGGTCTGGGCCCACTTTGGGATCGATTCGACCCTCGGTTCGAATCATTCAAGAAAGAGTCCAATCGAGCTGAAATTTGGTGTGGTCATTCTTTATCATGTGCTTAAGCTTCTGTGAAAATTTCATGGCATTTGGACTTGTAGAACTTGAGTTATGATCGATTCAAGGTTGCATTTCTGGTGGCAGTGCTCCGTTCGAATCGATTGCGTTCGAATCGATTGCTTCGAATCGATCCAACCATGCGCTTCTGTGATGACGTGGAGCGCCTCCTTCGTATCGATCCGACTTCTTTGCCAAGTTGACTGGGTCGAATCCTTGTCCTTAGCCGTGTTTATCTGGTGGACTCGAGACGCTGGATTCGAAGGTTTACTTCCTTCGAATCGATGGAAACTTCGCTTGTTCGAATCGATCTAGATGCGCTATCGTGGATCGATTCGAAGTATTCTTATTATGGTTTTCGAAGGTACTGGAGTCGAAGGTTAGCTTCCTTCGAATCGATGATGTCGGTGCTTTGGAATGGAGTCGGAGCTCCTCTGCCTGCATGGATTCGAAGGATCCTTCCTTCGATGGATTCGAACTGGAGCTCGGTGCTGATGGATTCGAAGCGAGGCCTCGAGGATGGATTCGAACCAGTGTGTGGTTGATGGATTCGGAGCATGGCTCTCTTCTGATCGATTCGAGCCTGTGCTATTCTCGAGGGATTCGAACCCAACGCCGGGCTTATCGATTCGAACCTAGGGCTATTTCCTCCAACTTGCATCGATGATATCTTGAGCGTACGAACTCGGATTGACTTGAGATTTGGAATGCTGGCTCTTATGGCCTTGCTTGACATGTCTTATCAATTGTAGCCCGATCCGGACTCGGAAAAAATTCATCGATATCCATGGTGAACCTGCGATGCACAATCGATGTTCATGACTAATAATCATTGATTTTCAGTTAATCTTTGGGTATCTCGACTTTGCCAAAAGTTGGGATAACAGCTTCGTAGATCTAAACTTTTATCGATCCATGCCTTTGCCGAAATAACCCACGTCGATCCAAAACTTGAACTATTTTGGTTTTTCATAGTGCAATTCCAAGCAAATGTGCAAGCGGCCCGAAGTTGCTCCTCACATGACTTAAAGCACAACTCAGTGCTGATCCCGCTCCTTAGCATCTCCACCATTTCCACATTTGTGCTTCAATTCCCTATGCAATCTCGAAGTGGGACTCAAAGCAAGCCCTTGTGTGACTGGAAGTAGAACCCAGGGCAATACTCTACCGATCCAATACTTGAACATCATCACTGATCCAACTTCTTTTGCCCATAACTCGAGCAAATGAACTCCAAACGACTTGAAATTTAAAACATAGCTTTGTAAGGCCTTTCTTGTTGCATATACAGCTTGCATCAAATTTTTTCACCACCACCTCCATGGATCAGTGATGAGCTGTAAAACTATTCCTATTTCTAAGTCACCATTCGATTGGTGTTTTCAACCAAACAAACATACATTCAAGTGTTCAACATATAAACTACATTCAAACAGGCAAGTAATCACATACATCAAATTATAGCCTAAATCGAAGGGTAATATGAAAAACTACAAGAGCAAGGGAGATCCATAAGAATACAATTTCATAAAACTTTGTAAAATCATTTGAAATTAACGTGTATGATTAGTTAAGGTTTAAAACACGTTTTAGGGTTCAAAAATCATTTTAAAACATCATTTTAAGGCATATAATGACAAAGTAGTAAATGGGAGGTTTGAACACTCACCTAGAATCCAAGGAAATCCAGAAAAGCTCAAATCCCAAGATGAACAGTAGCTCCAAAGTGCTTTCAATCCCAAAATCCAAATGCTAATTTCACTAATCTCCTCTTAAAGACAAGGTTTGACTAATTAAATTAAGGTTTAGAGTGGTTTAGGCTTAGAGAATGTTAATGGTGGCTTCTCTAATTAGTTGGGAAGTGCGAAATGGCAATGAGAAGTCTGATGAGCTCCTTTGGGTGCTAATCTCGAAATGGGCCTGGGCTTAGCCGCTAATCCCCTTAATTACCCATTAAGCTATTCAAAGTCAAATGGAACATCAAATAGTCATATCTCCCAAATAATATGTCTATTTTCCTATTATAACCACTATACGGAAAGGGAAACCATCATCCTGATCTGATGGAAGTGGTTTCAAACTATAATTTGACACCTATCAAAAGTTATGGTGCTTATAATATTTTCAAGGTTAGAATCATCTGATAAAAATTTGAAGGATGGAAAATTTCTATTGTAGTCATTTCCCAAAGTAATAGAACCATACGACCCTATATGATAATAGTGTTAATATTTTACAATCCTTTGATTTATTAAATACGGGTCGTAAAATCATAGATCTATCTCGTTTCTAGCTAATTGGGAGGAGGGGAGGGATTGTGCTAACTTTTGATTCAATGACTGGAGAAGTTTTCTTATTCTTCTTATTAACGCTTTCCTAGTGCCTTCCCATTAACTACGAGCACCACATCCTGATCCTTGGATGATGACTCGTCTAACCTCAGCATGTTGAGAAGCTCCATGAGGCTTACATTCAATTAGTTCATATTATAGTTTAAAATGTGGCTCAATCTGCGGAGTAAGTGACCCAAGGATCCTATCCTCTTGTAGCTCATTGCCTACCGTAATGCCTAATTAAGAAAGTGTAGCAATATAGCCCTTTATCATTAAGACGTAATCCCACTTTCATGCTCTTTGAGATCTTTATATTAAAGAGTTTCTTCTTAAGTTCATACCTTACATAACGAGACTGTTCCCCGAACAAAATTTTGAGGCTACCAAAGATCTGATAGACATACATATTTTCTTGCTGTCTTTATAATGGTTTTCTTAACGTAGACAGCATGTAAACTTGGGCGATCCCTGGGTCGGAAATCTATTTATTATAAGCTAAAATCAGTTTGGGGTCCCTATTATCAACAATAATTTTACTTGGTGGTTCGGTTGTCGATGACTATAGACATACGTACATATGTGCTATCTTAGTTGCCCTTAGCTAGTTTATGCAGTTAGGTCTGGTAAGTATGTCGTTTTCAGAAAACAACTTTTGGTGTAGACATTTTTCTGCAAATTTAACTTAGTAGATTAATACATTAATTCAAAGTAGATGTTTTTGGAAAATTAGTAAGCCTAAACATTACATTTTATTTTACTAACAAGCTCGCACTAGACTTTTATGTTTGTCAAAACCCTAAGACAAAACAAATAAATCTTTCGACTTCTCTAGTGAGTGTTAGGACTCATATGCCTTGGATTTCGACCTTGAGGAAGGCTCAACAAATCATAGGCCTACATACAATGTATAAGGCCTTATCAGGTTGTATCATATACAACTCCTGACCATGTGGTCTTTGTCTTAATCTCATCCTTACCTTAAGGAACGCTCAACCACTAAAGAGAGATTATTCAATCGTACCTGCCATTTCACGATAGCTTAAGTATAATGCACATACCTTGAGGAAAGCATAACAAATATGTGCATGTATATTACCTAGTCCGTTCTATATATTAATAGTACTACACCAAACATCCCTATCTTGAGGAAAGATCAATAACTAAGGAGTATGCAGGTAATCGATTAATATATAAATCATAGAGGACAATTGTTATAGTAAAGATTCATAATCTTTAATATATTCGATTAAGTGATATTGACTTATGGAATAATGTATTTCTTATGAAATACCCTCATGACTCATGTGTCGACACATCTAGAATCATTTATACGTACTATATGGTAGAATTAGAGGTATGTCCTAGGTGCAATTAAGTAATTGTTACGTATATCTAACTCAATAATTAATCTTGTTCAAAATAAAAGACATTTTCTTTATATTATATACTTGATATAATGTGTTATGTCTTAATTAATTAATTTAATTAAAAGTATATTCATAAATGGTATATTTTGTGATAGTAGTGATAATGCATTATAACCATGAGTGATTTATCATAATAATATAAAAAAACTATTTTAAATATTCCTAATCAAGATGTATTGAGACTGGATATCGATGCATCTGTTTAGAGTAGAATATGTAACACACTTCAAATGTTAGGAAGTGTATTACTCATGACTGTTGGGGAACCAAGGGGTTACTTATTGATAGATGTTGGATAACTATGGAATGACTCACTTGATAGTTTTCTGTTGGTTAATATGACTAAGGTCAAATAGAAAATCGATGTGATAATATTTCACAATTCCCCCGACTTGAGAATACTATTGAGCTTCAATGTGGAAACTCCACTTTGATTATAGTTAAATTATGGCAGGGCCTCCATCAAACGACTATAGTTGGATTGAGTGGAAGCATTGGAAGTGAAACACTATTCAAGAAAGGATTTATCTCCTAAGTTATATGAGGTTAGTTTCACTGTCAACTAAAGTCAACTAAAAGTCAAAGTCTCTGGGAAGAGAAGTTCGGTTAATAATAATTGTTATTACTGAACCAAGAACTTCGTATTTGGATAATACTGTTGAATATAGATGATATTATAATTTTGACCATTACCAAATTCCATTAGTCCAAAGTGATATAGTTTTAATGAAGAGAATTGGCGTAAATAATTATCACTGCTGGCTGGTAATGCTTTATAAAGTAAAACTCGATTTTTACTGAAACCAAGTAAGCGATAATTTAGCTATAACGTCACACCACCTGCTAAGTGACGTGTGAATATTAATATTCGAATTGTTCAATATTAATCATTGACCAAATTTACACCTAAGAGTCACACAACTGAAACACTGAATACTCCTTTTACCACCTAATTAAATTAATTCATAATTTTTATAAATTAATTAATATTTATGAAATGTTAATCAGAAAATTTCATTTGGTGCATTGGAGGTCCTTAATAATATACTTATGATAGTTATAAATATATTATCGATATATGATATCGATATGCGTTTAAATTAGATTTAAATGCGAGAATTATTTGCTCAGGCTTGGAATATTTCCAAAGCCCATTTGGTAGCCGCAAAATTCAGCCATAAATGTGCGAAGATGAAGCCGACCATGTATGGTACATGGCTAATTAGTTCGAATAAATAAAAGGCAAGAATTGGTACAGAGAAAAATAAGGATCTGATCCACTTTTTACTCTCCTATAATTTTTATTGCTCCACTTTTGCCTCATTTGATTTTTGGTTGAAAAATCCACTCATTTGCACTAGGAACGATGGTCGGCCATGGCTTCTCTAATTGCACAAAAAAATTCAAACTATAAATCACATTAAATTAAAGCAATTCGATTGCTGGAGGTGAAGCAGTTCGAGAGCCAACAACTTCGAAATCGAAATGTGATACAAAAGCACTTATCTTTTCATCAATGTGTACTAATTAAGCATTGGTATAAGGTAAACATTTGATCTAACTTTATTATATTCACATTTGATCTAGCTTTATTATATTCATGTACTTTTTCATATGTTTCTTAGATTGCGCTTTTATAACAAATCAACATATTGGTGTTTTATCACATATTATATGGTTGAATATATTGGTACGTGTACATATGTATGTATGTATATATTATAAAACATATTTTTGTATGCTTGTTGGTATTAACTCAGGCCCAAAAAACATTTTTTGTATTTAAATAATATTATATATGATTTTATTAATCAATAATATCGTAAAGATTAAGGTCATGTAAAATTTTAAAATTTTCTTTTACATAATAATAATTAGACAACAAGAAAACTTTATTTTAATATATATTTATATTTATTATATAGTTAAATATTAATATATCTATTTATTTAACTAGAAATTGATTATATAAATAAATAAACAACATATATATTCAATATAATACAAAATCAAGTATTAAATTTTATATAACAACATTGCATAATTTTTAGATTTCGAAAATGATTTTTTATTAATTTTATTAATTACTTAATTGGTTCTTAATTTATTTTATAAATTTTTTTATGATGTCTTGAGCTTCAAGTAAGCTTACATTAATTTTAAAATTATATTATTTAATTATATACATATACTTTATATATTTATATATATACATATGATTTTATGTTTATAAATAATTATAATTGAAAAAATTAAGTTTTTTGAAGCCATGAGTTTTAAGTAAGCCTACATTAATTTTAAAATTTAATTATTTAATTATTTATGTGTATATTATATATATTTATGTATATACACATGTGTTTATATATTTATAAATAATTATAGTTAAAAAGATTATTTTATTTATCATTTTTTCGATTCTGCAGCAACAAAATGATTTTTATATTAATTATTAAATGATTTTGTAATTTAATATAGATAAAAGTTTGTAAAAATGTATTTTATATATTTTATATAAATTATTATAATTATTATTTCCACATATATATACTTATACGATTAAATTTTACATATGCATAATTTTATATGAATATATACATAATATTTGATGCATATATTTATATATATATTCATTTAGACATCACATAGAATACCAAAGGGGCTGACTTGTTCATTGCAGTGTAAATCCCAGAACCTATATACGGGATCTCAAACCATGCACACTTTATTATGTTGCACATGCACACACACACACACACACATGTATATATTATACACATATTCAAACATTATATAAAACAACTTAAAGTGAAACTTTATTTATAAATTCAGATAAAATAATGATTTTATTTAAAAGAAATTTAGAAATGTTCTAAATGAATTAGACTTTATAGGCCCAGTAAAGATCGAAAATGGTAAACTTTTTTGAAATTCACACATTTCTTCCACTATGGGCTGGTCCATATCAAATAATGGTACCAGAGCCTAAATAGCCCATGTGATCTAATTAGTCATGTTAGGGTTAACTAATTAATCTCACAACATAGGTAATAGGGTCCGTAAAAAAGTAGTGTCTAGGCTGGATTGTTGGGCAATCAAGTACCCTATCCTACCTGGCTACCGTCCTTGCTCGAACAATTACGCGAGCCCAAAGGTTGCCCCTATAAAGAGGCCCAATTTGAATTGGGCCTTGGGCTCCTTACAAAATTGTTTTGAAACTAAAAGTTTTAAATTTAAAAGTTAAATTTAAATAAGAAAAATATTATAAATGTTATAATGTGGTTCTTCAAATTGTTTTAAAAAATTAAATAAAGTTTTAAGTTTAAAAATTAAATTTAAAATAAAAAACATCTTACAAAAGTTATAATATAATTTTTCAAAATGTTTGAAAATATTATAAAATTAATTTTGAAAATGTTATTTGTGACGACCCACCTTTTTGACCCCAAGGAACGATACTTAACACATCCTCGGTGTTCGTGTGTTGTTGCCCAAGCATCGGAAAGATGAATTGTCATGGGGTAAAATAAAGAACATAACAAGACATAATAGGAAAACCTCACAAGGGAATGGTTACATGTAATACAAAATGATAGAGTACAAAAGATTACTCCTTACATGGAGTTATCAGAGCTAAACAAAAGTACTACACCTAACAGATTGGTAGTTATACATTCTGACTTTACATTTTTCAAATACCAAATATACAACTTAATCATACAGCGGAAATAAGTAACTAGATAACAAAGGAGCCACCTACTTGATCACCGTCTTCAAAGAGCTCCATAGAAAAACTGGCTATTCTCGGACTACTCAAATATAATTAAGTACCTGAGAGTTTAGGGAAAATAAACAACTCGGATCAGACAATATGTCGGGTATGAGTAAAACTATAAAATAAAAGGTAATGTATTTAACAATAATATGTGGGACCACATCGCTAACGCAGAACGGGTTTTCTCCCACATAAATAACAACCAAACATAAGAATGGAAAAGAACAATATGAAACAAATCCAAACATAGATTATGGGCAAAAATAGTATAAAGATCCAAACTTGAAAGAATGGAAATAGTTTGAACAAAATCCAAACTGGACAAAATGGATAAAACAAGATAATAGTCCAAACTTGATAGAATGGACAAAATCCTATAATTAAATATCTTGAAGAGCGGTTGACTCTTCCCACTGCAATTACAGAAAAGCAAATCGAAGGTTCGAATCAAATAAGGAAAGGAAAAATTTCCAACAAATGACTAGGAGGGTGCATCCCCGTTAAAAGAAGTATATCTCTAGAAGTATACTTGAAAACCCCAGAAACTCAAAGCCGGACCCCACCAATCCTTACCGAGAATCCAAGCATTTCACATCTAAATGCACAAAACCGAATCCAATCTAGATGAGATGTGAAAATACCCTAACGGGAGAAACCTCACATAACTTGGCCCCCAAAAAAACGCGCTTTGATTTAGTCATTTCCAACAAAAAGATAATAAAGCTCAATGGAGCAACAAATCGTCTTAGAATGACAAACATCAAGAAGCTGAAGTAATTGATAGCCGGGATACCAACTATCAAGGATATAAAATAATCGTATATGGAAACTAAGTCTTGTATACCCATCACCACTCGTCGATTTCAAACTTGTACTATTCCTTGGTTAACAATAATGTTGGATAAGTCAATGTAGTGTTACCTTAAAGTCATGTCCAAAGACCATTCTTAACTTTCGAAATAAGGACAAGTCTACCTCATCGGTATTTAGACTTAAGTACACAAATAAATCATTTCCATATAAGTGATATCGCTTCATGAAACTTAATTCAGTTCCATAACTGAATGAAACATTTACTTTTAAAACCGAATTCGTGCTTGAGCTTCACATTACAAATATTAACTTTAAGCACTTTGTTAAAAGAGTTTTCTAACTTTGAAACATCATTTTAATAAGGATTTAATAACTTAAACACATCCTTATTATATTGATTAATTAACTTTAAAAGTTCATTAATTCAGTTGATGAATTTACTTCGATAGCCTTTATTCCAAAAGAAGCTAATCACTTTTAAAACACCATTAATTTAATTAAAAATTAATTATAATTAATTAACTTAAATAAATAAATAATTTATTATTATTGATTAATATGAATAACAAAGTCAAAACATTCTTTTTACTTTAATAAATTCACTTTGAATCCTCATTAATTAAGTTGATTAATTAACTTCAAATGCCTTTAATTGATAACGGTAAATCACCTTTAAAACATCATTAATTCAATTAATTAGTAATACTTAAATATGATTAATTAAATTAAATAATAAATAATTAAGTATTATTTCTAAAAATGATTTATTACATCATTAAAGGAAAGATTAATTAAAGTTAAAACAAGTTGATTAACTTTAAATAAACATTTATTAAAATGATTTATTAATTTAAAATCAACATTAAAAAATTGATTAATTAACTTTTAATCCATCATTATTGAATGATTAATTATCCTTAAACATTATTAAATAATTAATTAAATTAAACCTTCATAAACCAAGTAATTAGTTAAATTTAAAACAGATCATTAACTAAGTAATTAGTTAACTTTAATCCTTATCAATTAAATAATTAAATAAATTAGATAATTAAATAATTAAATTAAGTAATTAAATAAATTAAATTAAGTAATTAAATAAATTAAATTAAATAATTAATTAAATTAAATTAAATAATTAAATAAATTAAAATAATTATTTTTTTTGAAAACATCATTATCAAAAACTTGCTTAACTTGTAAAATAATTCCAAGCACGATAATGGAACCAAATAGTTTCGATAAAGTGAACTTTTTCGTAAGTGTCGATATAGTGACTATCGCTATACAGGCAGTTTGGAAATCAAGTATATGTCATTGCAATACATCTAAACATCACATAGCAAGGGTATGAACATATATACATGGTGATTTACAATAATACACCATATATCAAGCATTTGCTAACAATATAACATTTTTGGACTATGGTTGCTCTCATGTATGTGGTTGGGTGTGGAGATCAATACTTCAGCTGAGAATTGCTTTGTTATCACATGCCTAATGTGTGGTGTCTCCTACTAGCAGTGCTTCCTTCTGGTTTGAGCTATGGTCTTCCATTGGCCTTTTGCTGTGCAATGTTCTAACCTATGATGAGATAAGGCAAACTAGGATACCATTAACTGCTATTGCTTCTGACTATATTTTAGAGGGAACTGTGAGCTTGACCTACATATCTAACCCTAGAGTGCTGCATCTACGGAATCACATCCAGTCAATGGTGCTGCCTTCTAGACCTGACAGTTACATCTGGACTTCAAGATAGGTTAAGCACTCCATTGCAACGATATACAAAGCACTAGATGATGCTGATATTGTCTCCAGTTTCACGTTGAGCTCCAGAGTTTGGAATAAGAAAAGTATGCAGAGACCAAGTCTTATGCTGTGGAGGGTTTTACGAAATGCTTTACTTACCAAAACAAAGCTTGAGCAGCGTGGTATGGTTTTCGATACATCATGTGAATTTTGCCACAGTCATATAGAGGATAATGTGCATCAGTTCTTTGGCTGTACCATTATCAAATCGATGTGGTCTAACGTCGTTGCTATGGGTCGCTTTTCCCCCCTATCCTTTTCAGTTTTGATGAGTAGAATAGAATTTTTAAGGCAACTAGATGGCACGATGATCTCTCTTTGCACCTCCTCCTTGCTCGTGTGGCATGAGAGAAATGACAGAGTTTTGATATGATTAGCAAGTCTAAGATTGTTCTTTGCAATGACATGAATGCTAAAATCAGGAGTGAAGCATTTTCCTTTGGTTTGCTCGAGGCAGATGATTTGTATATCCCTTAGTTTGTGGGTTTCCCATTTTCTTTTTTTTCTCTGCTTGTGTGTTTTTTGTCCTGCTTCATTATCTAAGTTTTTCCCCTGTTTCTTTTGGTAGGTTGAGCTTGTTCAACTTTCTATTTTTGTGTGTTTTTAATAAATCTAGTAAAGTGCCAGGCAACCCTGCTTGCTCTGCAAAAAAAATTTAATTAACTTTAGCCCCTAACTTTTCATATCGCTTACTACATGTAAACTAACTTCCAAATGTGACAACTTTTTGCAACATGAACCAAATCAACTACCAAACCATCACTACACATATACAACAAGCATTAAGAGGTCAATAATATGAGCATTAAAATAGTTTAAAAACTTTGGTTATAAGGGTGGAGTTTTACTCACAAAGTTGCTACCAAAAGAAGCCGAATCACTAAAACTTCTTGCACTAGCCTAAGATCTCACGCTCCTAGCTCGATCAAGTCAAGTTTTTGGACCTTGGAATCAAGAATAGGCTTGGCCAAGGGCTGTAGGGAACGACCATGGCCTTAATGGGGCTCGGCCATGAGCTATTAGGGGTGGTGGAGCTTTATTTTTGAATGTAGAGTAAAGTAAAGTGATGTTGAGTAGTTTTAACTTGGATTTTAGGAATGTATAAACTAGTTTTTGTCTTAGGAATTGTTTTAAGTGACCATGGAAGCATGGATGAGTATATAAAGAGTGTCAGTAATTTTAAAAGTGGAAACGAAGAAGTTAGAATGTAAAGTAGGAACCATGAAGAGGTTGGAGTAAATATAGGCATAGAAAGTGAAAAATTACCAAAATACCCCAAAGGACATAACCTCCACTCAAAATGTGACACATGTTTCCCCCTCCCTCACCTTGCACACGTTGGTCACCCCTTCCATACCCCTAAAACATTCTAGCTCAATGATGTGTGTACTTGGGTATGGTTTTGAGATATGGCATGAGATATGATAAGGTTTACACACACACACACATTCTTATAAACTAATGCATAATTGTCACATCAAGTATTAATTTAAACTAAGCATGATTATTTAGCACTAACACATTAATTATCTTATCGTGGCATATGCATATAGTATGCATATCTATACAAATGTGCACAATATGTTTCGATGACTTTTCGATGCTGAAAAGTCATAATTTCGAAAAACGATTTCCGATCACATTTTCTGTTTTTATTTAAACTAACTATTTTAGTAAACATAGGTTGAAAATAATTTTAACATCATTAATAAATATTTAAAAGATGTTTACTGAGTTATTAAAATCCATTATTTAAATATTTAAAAATGATTTAAATACTCAAATACAAAGTGATTAATTACAGGTCGTTACACTCTCCCTTCTTAAAAGAATTTCATCCCCGAAATTATTAAGAAGTGAAAGAAGTAATAACCATCCCAAGAAAATCAATGTACTTACTTGGTTTTCGATAAATTTGATTAGTTATATTTTTCTTATTTATATTATTTCTATCATAAACACATGCAATATAAACACAATAACAACCATATGCAATCATGTAACATGATGCAACCCAAAAGTAATGTAACAAACATATGCAACAAAATAAAGAGAATATTCTAAAATAAATGCTATGCATCCAACATTTTCCAAAATATTTCCAAAATTTAGAACTTAATGCCCAGGTTTTATATTCAAAATTTATTTTAAATTCTCAAAAGGGAAGTAAATCAAAAACCAAGATCAAAATGTCAAGGAGGGGGTCCTCCAAACAAAACATGTTAAATTCTAAAATCAAAACAATATAGAGCTTCCAATGGTATTCCGGTTCCTCCTAAAACATCAACTAGAGCAAATAATCTATTTATTTCTCAAATTTTCCCAAAAATCACTTTTCAAAATCACCGGGATTTAGGTCCTAATAATAGCAATTCAAAAACCTTGGTTTATAAATTTTAACTCTATAAACTATGGTATATAAGATCATCCAATCAATCAATTCAATCAAACCGATCATAATCTGTAAGGAAAAATTAACACTTAGCATTACTTAAAATTTCAAATGACTAAAAAACAAATCTTAGCTTAGGTTTAAAACTCTCTTGATTTCCTAAGAGTATAAATAATTTCCTAAGTGTATCACTTTGTTCATCATCCTTTGGTTATTGCTTAGAGGATTACCTATGCTCCTTCAGACAAAATTGAAAGTCACTTTCTAAAATTATTGGTTTCTTAATTATAACAATATTTCTAAATCACTTTAATTTGCATCTAGTATTTTATTCAATACCAAATATGAATTATTTCATAAATTTTCACCTAAGTTCAAAAAATATATTTTATAAAGTCATTTCTTTATAAAACATAAAATAATAACTTATTCCACTTTATTCACTTGTATAATACTCTTCCATATCCTAAGAGTACACACAAATACAAATTTTATTTTACTTTTCACAATTTAGGTGAAGATCTAATCAAAACTTAGGTCTTTTTAAAACTGAGTCATCCTCTCGACCTCTTTAACTTAGAGTGTTAAAATGGACAATGTTTATGGTTTGATCCAAAACAACAAATAGTTTACACCACTTACATGTTTTAAACAAAAGCTATGGTTTTAATAAAACAATATCTATTAAAACCTTCCTACCTTTTAATCTTAAAGTGTTATAATGAATGATGTTTATGGACTGACCCAATTAACACCAATTAGTTTACACTACTTAGATGCTTAAATAATATCTATGGTTTTGATAAAAAATGTTATCAAAACCTTCTTATCCAATCTAACCCATTTAAATCAGTATTAAATTATCCCATATATTATTTAAGAGTAAAATTTACATATCAACACAATCTCTTATCATAATTACTTTTTATTTTAAAATCGATCCTCTACTAAGGGAACTTAAAGACTAAATACCCAGTTATAAATCTCAAAACTCATCTTTGCAAGCATACTAGATATATTACTTTTATGAAATAACTTCAAACAATTTGTTTACTAAACTCACTTTGGGTTCCTTCGGATTTGAAATCATTTCGATTGCACAATGATAAAGAGAATAATTTACTAAGTACTCACAACGTTCACCTAAGCAACATCTGATCGTCACTTAGAAGATTATTCAGATTACCACAAAACTAACCGAAATGTTTTCCTCTGAATTATTCAAAGATAAAGCATTCTACTTAAATTTCTTTTCCAGAATATTTATGCTTTAGAAATATTTCCAAATATAGCACTATTACTTTTCTCAAAATCTTTTGAAATTATTTCAAACAATTCCGAGATTTAAATTTTCCAAAAAACTTTAAAATGTAATTTTGACAAATTTATAATACTAAGTGTATTAAAACAAGGGTCAAAAACAAATGTCATTTTAAACATCGTTTACTAAAAACCCAAAACGATTTCTCATTTAAAAAACCATTATTTATAAATTTAAAACAATATTTATTATCCCAAAAGATAATAAAACAATTTAAATACCTTTTATAAATTCAAAACAATGTTACTCATCCTAGGGGTTGATTTATAATAATTTTTTAAAAATAAATCTAAAACAATATTAATTATCCTAAAAGATAATTAATCACATTTACAACTTTCTTTTAATAAACAAATCAATTATCTTTAATAAAATAGTTAATTACTTCCAAAACACTTTCATCAAATAAATTAATTTACTTTAAACACATTTATTAAATCAATTAACTAATTTAAAATATCATTTATCAAATGATTTATTAAATCCAAATAATCATTAATTAAAATGGATAATCAATCTCAACTATCATTAATTAAAATGATTTATAAAATTTATATACTATTAATCAAACCAATTAATTAGATTCAAAATGATCATTAGTTAAAATGATTAATTACATTTCAAATATCATTGATTAAGATGATTAATTACTTTTAAACATCATTAATTAAAATGGTTATTAATTAAAATGATTAATTAAACTCCATTATCATTAATTAAAATAAGTATTTAAACTCAAATAATCATTAGTTAAAAGATTAATTAACTATAAACATCATTAGCAAAAAAAGATAAATTAAATCTAAAGTAAACCAATTTTAAACATCATTAATTAAATTGGTTAATTAATTTCAAAAGCATTAGTTAAAATGATTAATTAATTTAAAATATCATTACTCAAAATGATTAATGAATTTTAAACATCTACTTTAATGAAAACACAAGCTCAAGTTCAAACACACATACAAGGGTGTAGGGATGATATTCAATAAATGACAATATAGCAAAAATTGCTATAATGACAATTAAACAATTTAAATGGAATATCTAGATTAATTTCAATTAAGCAATCAATCAAAAAAATATAACTATCATCCAAGAAATCAATAATAACATATAGCATTACATATATGATATAGCAAATTTGGGTGTGAGCTAAACTCACATTTAAATAATTCTCCTTTATTATAATTAAATTTTCTCAAATATTTATCTTTTAAATGTATTATCCTACCATTCAGATTATATTAAATAACTTTTTATTAAATGTTTACTTTCAGCTTAACACTGTTAAAAGATAAATTTTTACTTAACCCTTTCACCGAACACCTTATATTAAAACCATGAAACTGAATTCACAAGTGGTTCGTTCTCAAGGTTCCCTAGTTCCTGTTTACCTAACCTATACCTTACTAAGGAAAATATCTTATGAACTTATCCAACAATAGTTAATGCTCAAACTGGACGAGCATAACTAAACAAAATCTAAATGATAACAATAAAATATAATCATTTCCTAATAATCAACTCATCAATATAGCTATATTAATTTTTGAAAATCACCCTTATATATATATAAAATATATCCTAGGTAAAATTATTTTATTTACCATTTTAAAACAATACTATATTGGTAGGTATGTTCAAGTGTTTAGGAATCCCTATCGATATCGCTGATCAGACACATCGACTGGAATTCATATACCACTCAACAGATCAAACAACACGATATAAAACATTTTTACAACATTAACAAATACGCACTCAATATATATATATATATATATATATAGACACACACTATCAAACTTATCCTAGGACATTACTAATCCTATTCTTAAAGTTACTCCACTAGGGATTAGGGGTTCGCTAAACCTAAGCTCTGATACCATCTATGGCGACCCACTTTTCTGGCCCTAGGAACTACATTTAACACGTCATATGTGTTCGTGTGCCATTGCCTAAGCATCGAGAAGATGAATTGTCGTAGGGTAAAATAAAGAACAAAACAAGACATAATAGAAAAACCTCACAATGGAATGGTTACATATAACACAAAATGATATAGTACAAAAGGTTACTCCTTACATGGAGCTATTAGAGTTATACAAAAGTACTACACCTAATAGATTGGTAGTTATACATTCCGACTTTACATTTTTCAGATACCAAATATACCAACTTAATCATATAGTGGAAATAAATAACTAGATAACTAAGGAGCCGCCTGCACGATCACTGTCTTCAAAGTGCTCCAAAGAAAAACCTGCTATTCTTGGACTACTCAAATATAACTGAGTACCTGAGAGTTTAGGGAAAATAAACAACTCGGGATAGACAATTTGTCTGGTATGAGTAAAACTCAAAAACAAAAAAGGAATGTATTTAACAATAATATGTGGGACCACGGCGCTAACGCGGAACGGGTTTTCTCTCACTTAAACAAAAATCAAACATAAGAATGGAAAAGAATAATAGGAAACTAATCCAAACACAGATGATGGTCAAAAATAGTATAATGATCCAGACTTGAAAGAATGGAAATAGTTTGAACAAAATCCAAACTAAACAGAATGGATAAAACAAGATAACAGTCCAAACTTGGTAGAATGGACAAAAACCTATAATTAAACATCTTAAAGAGTGGTTGACTCTTCTCGTTGCAATTATATAAAAACAATTCGAAGGTTCGAATCAAATAAGGAAAGGAAAATTTTCCAACAAATGACTAGAAGAGTGCATCCCACTTAAAAGAAGTATACCTCTAGAAATATACTTGAAAATTCAAAGACGGACCCCACCAATTCTTAACGAGAATCTGAACATTTTACATCTAAATGCGCAAAACCAAATCCAATCTAGATGAGATGTGAAAATACCCTAATGGGAGAAACTCCACATAACTTGGCCCCTAAAAACACGTGCTTTGATTTAGTCATGTCTGAAAAAAGTTAACCAAGCTCAACGGAGCAACAAATCATCTTAGAATGACGAAAATCAAGAAGCTGAAGTAATCGATAGCTGGGATACCAACTATTGAGGATATAAAATAATCGTATATGGAAATTAAGTCTTGTATACCCATCACTGCTCGTCGATTTTGAACTTGTACTATTCCTTGGTTAACAATAATGCTAGACAAGTCAAGGCAGTGTTACTTGAAAGTCATGTCCTATGACCATTCTTAACTTTCGAAATAGGGACAAGTCTACCTCATCAACATTTAGTGTTAAGTACACAAATAAATCGTTTCCATATAAGTGATACCACTTACAGAACTTAATTCAGTTCCATAACCGAATCAAACGTTTCCTTTTAGAACCGAATTCGTGCTTGAGCTTCACATTACAAGTTTTAACTTTAAACACTTTGTTGAAAGAGTTTACTAACTTTGAAACATCTTTATAAAAAGCATTTAATAACTTAAACACATCCTTATTATATTGATTAATTAACTTTAAAAGTTCATTAATTCAGTTGATGAATTTAGTTCGATAGCCTTTAATCTAAAAGAAGTTAATCACTTCTAAAACACCATAAATTTAATTAAAAATTAATTATAATTAATTAATTAAATAAATAATTTATTATCATTAATTAAAATGAATAACAAAGTCAAAACATCCTTTTTACTTTGATAAATTCACTTTGAAACCTCGTTAGTTAAGTTGATTAATTAACTTCAAATGCCTTTGATTGACAAGGGTAAATCACCTTTAAGACATCATTAATTTAATTAATTAGTAAGATTTAAATATGATAAATTAAATTAATTAATAAATAATTAAGTATCATTTAATAAAATGATTTATTAATTATAAACATCATTAAAGGAAAGATTAATTAAAGTTAAAACGAATGATTAACTTTAAATGAAACATTTATTTAAAAGATTTATTAATTTAAAAACATCATTAGCAAATTGATTAATTAACTTTAATCCATCATTATTGGATGATTAATTATCCTTGAACATAAAATGATTAATTAAATTAGACCTTCATTAACCAAGTAATTATTTAAATTTAAAACACATCATTAACTAAGTTATTAGTTAACCTTAAACCTTAGTTGAATAATTAATTAAATTAAATAATTATTATTGAAATAATTAATTATGTTTTGAAAATATCATTAATAAAAAACTTGATTAACTTGTAAAATAATTCCAAGCACGATAATGGAACCAAATAGTTTCGATAAAGTGAACTTTTCCGTAAGTGCCGATATAGCGACTATCGCTATACGGGCAATTAGGAAATCAAGTATATGTCACTGCAATACATCCAAACATCACATTGCAAGGGTATGAACATATGTACATAGTTATTTACAATAATACAACGTATATCAAACATTGGCTAACAATATAATTAACTTTAGCAACTAACTTTTCATACCGCTAACTACATGCAAACTAACTTCGAAATGTGACAACTTTTTGCAACATGAACCAAACCAAATACCAAACCATCACTATATATATACAACAAGCTGTAACAACCCTGCATTTTGTAACTATTTTATTGTATATTTTAATTATTTTAATTTGAATTTTTGATTTAAAAACTTTATTTTATTTTGAAATTATTTTTAAACTTGTTTTATTTCAAACATTTCATTTTAAATATAAATTTTGATTATCATATGAAATATAATTCCAAACTTGTATAAATTGAATATTTTTGAAAAGTGGATTTCTGGTCAAACTTTGACTTTTAAATTTTTAATTTAAATATTTAAATTCTTAAATTTTATCTTTTATTATGAAAATAGATTTACTAACATGAATACTGCTTTTCATTTCGTTGAAAACAGATTTAAATTGTAAAAGTTATACATTTTTCAATATGGTGTGTAAACTGATTTATTAGGTAATTTTGTTTATTTTAAATTATATAAATTTTATTTTCTTTGTCATATTTTATTTTAGTATGTGTTAATATGTTATTTTATGTATATTTTTGTCTTTATTATTTTTAAAAGTAATAATGTAATTTTTCTAAAGTTCATTTGAATTTATTTCAATTTTCAAGCCTAGTTTCCATTTTTCTGCTATTTTCTTCATTTAAATTTTATTTAATTAAAATTTATTTATTTATTTTTATGAATTCATGTTTATTTTGTGTTCTTATCTTTATTTATAAATATTTTTCAAGTATATAAAAAAATTTCCAAAGTTCATTGGATTTATTTTCATATTTTCAAGACTAGTTGCAAATTTTTGCTGTTTTATTTAATTAAATTATATATAATTAATTTTTTTTTGTTTATTTACTAAATTTTCGTATTTTATCTGACTTTATATATATATTTCAGTTATATAAAATTTAAAAAGAAAATAGAGGAAATTCGAAGAGTTTTAAACTTTTGGAATTCCTAATCCTTTTCATCTCCCGACCTTTCATTTTCTCAGCTCCTCTCTTTATTGTTTTTGGCCGTGCTTTTCATTTCTTTTCTCAGCTGCATTTCCTCACTTTTCACGTGAATTATAATATCTTTCTCATCCAAAAACATACGGCCATCATGGAGCAAAGAGTTGGTAAAAATCTTCCTTTCTTCCTTTGTTGTTTTCTAGTTTTCTATGTGAATCTTTGCACTTGTTTTCCACTTTTTGATCAGCTCCTCCCTCCTCTAGCCCTTGTCCAACCTCCATCACCTCCTAGCCCATTCACCTACCTCCCTAAATCACTACCATGGCCAGGCCGAGCCATCTTGGCTAGAGAACACCACCAAAAAATCCAATATTACATCACCTATCTACATAAACCAAGCCTAGTTGTACACCATCACCTTCTACCACCATTAGCCGCCGCCACCTCCACCACCACCACCTCTGGCCTTTCCTCCACCCTCTGCCACGTCACCCACCACCTCTTGGAGCCACTGGCCTTGCCCCATAGCTTCTGGCCGAGCCAAACTTAGTATAGAATTGATGTATGTTGCCTTGTTATTTGCCTTGTTGTTGAAGTTATGCACCTAGATCTTCACCACTTTGTTAACACATGCTAGGCCGACCTTTAGGAACCCAAACCAGATCCAAACCATGCCTTTAGCCATGCCATTTCAGATATGGAGCTGAAGCATAGATGGTAGAAAGCAAGTGCAAACACTTTGGCTTTGTTTCATGCATTCATTTCTAACATTGTTTATGTATAATTTGAGTTGAAAACTTATGTTATATATACTTGTTTTGTTTGCATGTGTGTAAGGAGATTAATCTTTGGCTCTCCCACTCAAATTATATTCGTGCTCTCGTGCCTTCGTAGATTCTGTGTTGTGTGTTTTGGTTGTCATCTCCAGCTTAAACAAGTGAGTAATTCTCACCAGATGATGTGTACTTATATAACTAGTAAACTGACATCATTTGAATCTGTAAAATTATATCATCCTGTTATAACTGTTATATTATGATCATATAATATTCACACCTGTATTTACACATGTTATACCATATGTTACAGTTATATCATGCTATTTTGTTATTTATATCAGTTTATCACACTGCAAGTTCCCTGTAGATTTGAATCACTATGGGTTGAAATGGTACATACCCGAACGGACTTTAGAATAGGGAAAAATCGTTATGGACTGAAATGATAAGCCTGAACGGTTTTTATTTATTTTGTTTAACTTGGGATTGCGGGTTTGAAATGATAGAACCCGGTTTTTCTTTGTAAATTACGGATTGAAATGATATATATCCGTATCACTTGACCTAGGCTAGAAAATTATATAAAGACCCGTGGTTTATATATTTTTCTAAAATTTTTTAAAATATTTTTAAAATGTAAATATTATGATATTTTGATTTAAATTTTATTAAAATGATTTCTATAAAATATTAGTGATTTTCTACAAATTAAATAAGTAAATTAAGTAAATGGTGAAGTAGAATTTGAAATATAAGTGAATTTTGGAATTTATGATTTTGTTTATAAATGGAATTTATGTAAAGTATGAATATATGACAAATTTGTTTTGAAATGAATTTAATGATATTTATTAAGTAATAATAATTTTTAAAAGTGTTAATGATTTTGTATAAATTAAACTATGAAATAAATGAATATTTAAGCTGAATTTGGAAATATAACTTAAATTGAATTTTGTGAAATTTGTTTATGTAACGACCCTGAAATTCAGACCCAGTTTAAAAATTTTAAAAATCGTTTATTTAGTGTAGAAATTTGAATTTTCACAAACAAGTTTCATTGCTATTCAGACTTCACATTGGGAATGCGTCTAGATAGACATAGGCGTACGCCAAATTTCGTCTAATAATATGGAAGTAAATTTCGCTCGTCGCATTTACATATTAATTTAAATTTTATGTGTAAATTTTCTATCGTCCGAACTCAAATATTTTTCACAATGTTGCATAAGAAAAATATTCTGATCATGATGGCGCATTTCGTTTCGTCAAATTCCGCTTTTAATTGCTAGTTAAATTGTCGCTCGAGCAAATGGTTCAATAAGATTAACCACTTCGCAAACAATGTCAAACCATCAATACCTTCATACCGTTGCGTTCGCCTCGTCGCGCTGATCAAAACGATATATTTATTTGTGTCAATCGGAGTTCGGCGTTGCAAATCAAAATTGTTTAACGGAGTACAAACTGGTCCGTTACGCCACACAAACCGGTACCCAACTTTCCAACGCTCAGAATTCTAGGAGCCTTTGACCATTCAGAAACCCAATAGCCATCACGTTTACCAAGGACATCATTTCTGTGACCTTGAACTCTGAACCCCTCTGTATATATCTGCTACCCCCTCTGCCTGCATTAACTGCTCTGCCTTCATTTACTGCTTACTTCTCTGGTACGTGTTCTTCTCCCTACTTCATCATTCTTCTTATTATTTTTCCCCTCTCCAGATTGTGAAACTCACAAAACCCAAACTCCTCCATGCACGTCCACCCTCTCCCCCTCCACTGCCCACTACCCACGCCGACCCCTGCTCCTCCACACCGACCCCTGCTCCGCCTCCCCGCGTCCCACTGCCCACAGATACGCCCGCCTCCACTGCCCCGCATCGCCCACGTCCGCCTCCACATCCACCTGCGCCACCTGCTCCACTCACGAAACTCGCCTCACCCATTGTCGAACCCACTGCCCTCCACCGTACCACCATTCGCCTCCACCCACTGCCCTCCCCGATCCACGTCCGCCTCCACAACCACCCGCGCCACCTGCTCCACTCACGAAACCCGCCTCACCCATTGCCGACCCCACTGCCCTCCACCGTACCACCATTCGCCTCCACCCACTGCCCTCCCCGATCCACCGCCGCTCCACTTTTCCGCACGTTCGCCCCGCCTGCACTCCGCCGCATCACCTGCTCCTCCGTCGCCACTCATTCTGTTCGACTCTGCCTGTGTCCACATCAACCAACCATCGCCTACTCCTCCGCCCACACGCCACCCACTGCCCGCACCAGCCGAACCCCAGACCACCCGGACCCCAGACCACCCGAACCCGCCAGTGACCTCAGTTGCAACCACCTTCTCCGACTGCCGCAACGTCCCTGCCCACCGTCACCGCTGTGCCTCTCATTGGCCGCAAATCGTGTTCAGTGCACCTCTGTTTATATATAAGTATATATATATGAAACTGTTATATTATATAGCATTATATACTTTGGAATTTTAGTTTGCTCACATACAGTCTGTTGCTTTGTGTTTTATTCCAGCTCCTACTATTGATTCAGAAGCATAAGCTATTTCCATCCCGCTTGTCGAATCTATCTTGCTTCTTTGTTTGATATGGTTTATATATATATTCAATCGATATATATATATTGCGATAAACAAATTATTGATTAATTATTTGTTTGATTGCAGTTTGTGTTCGTTTTGCGTCGTGCTTATTAGGGTCTTTTTTATCTATTCGTCTTCGTGCTTCGTCATCTTCTTTAACCACGCAAGGTGAATATTTCGTTCACGACTCAAAATCTATTAGGCTATGATAATCAAGTGATAAATTGTTGTTAATATTAATTTGGATATTAAACTGTTGATTGAGAAATTTTTGGTTGAAATAAACTATTAATTCCTATACAAGTTGAAAATTGAATATTATTAATATTTAAATTTCTAAAATTGACGCCATGTATTGTTTAATTTGATTTAACGTGTTAAACTGTGATATGATGTTAATTATGGGAAATAATTGTGACACTAAATTTGCTATGTGATGTTGAATTTGGCTGTTAATATAAGCAAACTAATATGAAATTGAATTGATATAGGATAGTTAACAATTTTAAATGGATTATATATGTTGAACTTGACCCCTTTAAATGTTAATTAAATCGACACGTAGAAATAGTGTTAACTACACTTTGAACCACCAAATGTATGATTGATGTAGTAATTTGATAATAGACACCAAGTGAAAAACCATATTGTAATAATCTTTAGTCTGCATGAAATGATAGTGTGGGCTCTAGGAATAATTATATTAATTCGCATAAATAACAAATGTAATTTAATACGATTATTTCAGGATTATTTAAATAAATTGTTAAATTGTTATGTATGGTTGCTATTGCTTGTTTATTTACTTTGACACCATCCCAGTTATCACACTGCAAGTTCCCTTTGCTATACTTTGTTTTTATTTTATTTTAATGATATTGGGTTGAAATGATAAATACCCAAATTGAACAACTTGGCCTAGGATAGATAATAAAAAAATAAGAAACCCGATTGGTCAACAAAAATTATTTTGAAATTAGAATCTGTTTGAAATTAAGGAATGAACTTAACAATTGTTTGGAAATTTAGTAACAAACTTAATGGATTTAATTGAAATAACTTAATGGATTAAATTGAAATGAAGTAATGGATTTAATTGAAACGGATTAATAAATCTATTTAATTAAATAAGATGAATTGACAAATTTAATTGAAATGAGATTTAGAAACAAGAAAATTTTAGAATTTTAGAATTTAAAATTTTATTAGATTTGTTAAGTTTTAGATTTAAACTCGGTTCTAATCAAATAAATTAGGAACTTGTTATAATTTAATTTGAGATTAAGTAAAATTTGACTTAAGAGGAATACAAAACTAACTAAAAGTTTTATGGATTTAATTTAGTGATAATAAAAATCTAAAATGGTTTTATATTTAATGAATTAATTAAATCCGGACATTGTAAATGGAAATGGATTTCTTTAAATAGAATTTAATTGAATTCGGTAAATAAATCAAATGAAGTTTTTGGAAAAAGGGAATTTAGTTAATGAAATTGATTTAATCAAATTTATGATTTTATTTAATGAAACGATGAATGTAAATATGAATTGAAATGAATAGAATTTGATTTGATGATTTGAACTAAATTGACCATTTAATTGAATTTATTGATTAGTAACTGAAATTTCACTTGGAAATATGATTTTAGATTTCTGAAATAAATTTAATCGTGAAAATGCCAAAATTTTGAAAGTCAAATTTGCAACTTGACTTTTGGACTTTGTTTGTTTAAACTTTAACTTAAATGACCATCAGATTTAAAATACGTAGTTATTATAGAGACCGGGATCGGATATGGACATACTCTCTATCGATACCGAAAACCACTTTAATAACTTGTATACGCAGAGTGTTGATCCAGAACGAAGTGGATGATTTGGTGAACGAGTTGACTGAAGAAAGAGAACAATATTGGATGACCCCTGACATGACTAAAACGGGAGCCGCGCCGGGCCATTGAGGATCGCCACCTCTAGCGGACACACTTCTTCGGTACCATATCTATTACTTTTGTGATTCGATTTGGGTGCACCCCTTGATTTGGGAGTGTTGTTTCGCGATGTTGAGGTAGCTGCTGGCTATGCTCAACATCAGTCCGGATCACGCAACTACTAGTATCCTAGTTGGTATCGCCTCATGTATCTTGTCATACTGATTATCCTATTCATGACCACTATGTTTTGGTTTGTACCTCTAGTATATGGATTGCCCTCTGGTGACTTCCGGTTTGGGGAAACTACGGTCATGTATATGCTCATGGGAATAAAAATGTGTTAAGGGGGATTATGGTAATGCCTTAACACTATTTTAATATCGTACTTTACTGATTAGACATTATCTACATATCATATTCTATTGTATATATATATATATAGTTTATCGGATCCTTAGAGATGTTTATTTTATGCATCTTTTAAGTAATGGACTTTTTCCCTTGCACTTGATTTTCTTATATAAGATTTTGAGTCCTGACTCGAGTGTTTCTTTTTGTATATGCTCGGGTCAGTCTGAAGCTATCCAGTTTGCTGATCAAGGTTGGTTGAAGATGCTGAAGGCTTAGCATTTATCTTTATCAGTCTATTTCTATTCCTGTATTGATGTCCTAGTCTGTTGGACATTTATGTATTTTCTTTTAGTCACTTTATGTTAAGACATTGTTGTATTTCATGTAGTAGCTTCATGAACTGCTATTATGACGATGTATTTTCCGCTGCATTATTCTGTGACTGTTCTGTGTCTATGATGTTGTATTGATTCTCATTTACATTTATGTATTTTTAATCCCATAATGATTCGTGTTTTGTATTATTTAAGTTGGCATGTGTGGATTATTGTCAATTTAAATGGTCCAAATATGCGGGTTATACAGTTGGTATCGGAGCTTCGGTTTCCCTAAAAAAAACCTTAGTTTGGGGTTATATAAACTCATTAGAGATAGGGTAGCAATACCCTAGAATGAGGAGAATCGATTCAATATCCAAATCCTTTCATTTCAAACTTCTTTGATTCGTTGATTAGACTTTCCTTAAAATTCTATGATTTTCTATCCTTGGTTCTAAAAATCTCTTTTGGTATTTCAGGATGGGTACTAGAAGAAACAATAGGGGAGGAAGGGGCCATGGTCCTGCTCAGGCTGCACTTGCCGCTCCAGCTCCTGTCAAATTCACCACTCTTAGTAAGGAGTATACACAGCTTGGAGGAATTATGTTTTCTGGATCCGAGAACATTATCGAGGCTCAGCAATGGCTTAATGGCTTAGAGAAGATATTTTCTGGTCTGGAGATCACTGATGCTCAAAAGCGTCAGCTTGCTGCTTGGCAACATCAGGATGCCGCACAAGATTGATGGGAATCAGTTACTTCTCGTATCAAGGAGAACACCATCACTTGGGCCCAGTTTAGGTATAAAATTATTTGGATTCGTAGTCTAAATTCTTCTTTTAATCTTTGTAATGTTATTCATCTAGTCTATCTTTTGATTAGGGATACTTTCTCGGCACAATGGATGCCAGCTGCTGGGAAAACCCTACTTTATAGAGCTTTTATGGATCTTAAGCAAGGCAGTATGACTTTTTCGGAGTATGAGAGGAAATTCAACGAACTCTCCAAGTTCGGCCCGGGATTGATTGATACACCGCTTCTAAAGAACGAGAAGTTCATTTTGGGAGCAAGACCAGAGTATTATGACTTGCTTACTGGCCACACCCACTGCACCTTCACAGAGCTTGTTGACTATGCTCTTAGATATGAGGCGAAGCCTAAGGGACCTACTGCCAAGGCCACTCCTACTCAGCCCTCTTCTAGCCAGCCCGAAAAGAGGAAGATGAACTTTGATCAACAAAAGAAAGCTTGGCAGAAGACTACTGGATTGGGATACGCCCAGAAAAGCCCAATCGACCTCGCTAATATCACTTGCTTCAAATGCGATAAGAAGGGCCATTATGCTAATAGCTGTCCATCTACCGGAGCTGCTGTCCCCCCACCTTCTATGACTAGGAGAGATTTATGCCATGTCTGCCTCCAGCCAGGACATTTCAGGAAAGACTGCCCAATGCAAAAGAGAGGCACACCATCTGGAGTATTTGCTATCACCACTCCTACACCACCTCCACCACCTGCTTAGGATGACCAAGGTACCTTACGAAGTACTTTTTCATTACATGATTTACCTGTTAGGGTATTATTCGATACTGGTGCTTCTCATAGCTTCATATCTATTGAT
Source organism: Allium fistulosum (assembly GCA_030737815.1). NCBI lineage: Eukaryota > Viridiplantae > Streptophyta > Magnoliopsida > Asparagales > Amaryllidaceae > Allium > Allium fistulosum. Next base: position 674,713,261 of record CM060907.1, on the reverse strand, counting down.
CTTTGTAATAAGCTCAAATTAGAACCTACTCTTGCTACTACTTCCTTATGCATCTCCAACCCTATTGGAGGACTTGCCAACCTCAGTAGAATTTGTAAAGAGGTTGTGCTCTTGTATGGAAGATATCGATTCACTTGGGATTTTTATGCGCTTGGCTTTGTAGCATTCGACATCTTATTGGGTGCTGATTGGTTAAGGAAATTCGATGCTGTTATTTCTTGCAAAGCTCGTTCTATTTCTCTAGTCAATGACAAGGGTCTACCGCTTGTCATTGAATGCAAATCACCTCAGAAATATGCCGGAAGCTTCATATTCTCTCTTGATGCTCACCCGGATGATCTTAGTACCACTCCTATTGTCCAGCGGTTTCTCGATGTATTTGGAGAGGTCAACTCCCTACCGCCAAAACGGGAAATCGATTTCCGCATTGACCTTATTCCTGGAGCTACTCCCGTAGTTCTCCCTCACAGAAGAATGGCTCCTAAAGAGAAAGCTGAACTTAAAACTCAAATTGATGATCTATTTGCTAGGAGTTTGATTAGGAGAAGTTGTTCTGAATGGGGCACCGCAGTTGTATTTGTCACCAAATCAGATGGGTCTCTTCGCATGTGTGTTGATTACAGGGAACTGAACAAACGCACTCTCAAGAACCGCTATCCGATGCCTCGCATCAATGATTTATTCGATCAGCTCCATGGAGCTAAAGTTTTCTCCCAACTTGATCTTGCCACTGGGTTCCACCAACTTAGAGTAGCAGAAGATAGTATTCATAAGACAACTTTCCGTACCGAGAATGGATTCTATGAATGGTTGGTTATGCCATTCGGTTTGACCAATGCACCTGCTTATTTCGTCGACTTAATGAATCGAGTCTTCCGTGATGTCCTTAATAAGTTTGTACTGGTCTTCATTGATGATATTTTCGTCTTCTCCAAGGATGAGAAAGAGCATGAGACACATCTTGCTTATGTTCTGGAAACTCTTCGAAATCATCAGCTAAAAGCCAAGTTCTCTAAATGCCACTTCTGGCAAGACGAAGTGAGATTCTTGGGCCACATAGTTTCTGAAAATGGGATTTCGGTCGATCCAGCTAAGATCGCCGTAATCAATGTAAGTTCTATCCTATTCGTTATTTCTATTCAATCCCTCTTATTCCTTTCTAATTTGAAAATTTATCTACAGGATTGGGAGACTCCCAAAACTCCTACTGATATCCCTAGCTTCTTGGGCTTGGCCGGTTATTATAGTAGATTTATTGAGCACTTTGCCCGGATTTCTGCCCCACTTACTGCTTTAACTCGAAAGGATGTCAAGTTTATTTGGAGTGAGAAGTGCGAATCAGCTTTTAATAAGTTGAAGTGTAAGTTAACTTTAGCTCCAGTTCTTGCGGTAATCGATGGAAGTGAAGGATTAACTGTCTATACAGATGCTTGCCGAGAAGGTTTAGGCGCTGTTCTTATGCAAAACGGAAAGGTTATTGCTTATGCTGGCCGCCAGTTGAAGATCCATGAAGTAAACTATGCAACTCATGATCTAGAGCTTCTTGTTGTTGTATTTGCTTTGAAACTGTGGAGGCATCATCTTTTGGGAACTAAATTTGAATTATTCACTGATCATAAGTCCTTGAGATATATCTTTTCTCAGAAGGATTTGAACCAGAGACAAGTCCGATGGCTCGAATTCTTAGCTGCATATGATCTCGACATCAATTATACCCCTGGGAAAGCAAATGTTGTAGCTGATGCTTTGAGCCGTAGCAAAGCATTGTCATGTTGTAATCTTGTAGAAGCCATGCTATTTCAGCTTGTTATCTCCCCATCTCTTATAGATCGCATCAAAGCTAAGCAATATGAGGACACCTTGCTCTATCACATGAAGGAGTTAGTTCTTGGTAAAGTTGGAAATACTGACAGTAAAGGGGGAGCACAAATAGATAGTAATGGAGTTCTGAGGATTGACAACCGTATTTGTGTTCCTAATGTCGATGGATTGAGACAAGAAGTGCTTAGAGAAAACCATCAGTCATCACTTTCATTTCATCCTGGTGTCACTAAGATGTACCGGAATATGAAGCGTTTATATTGGTGGAGTGGGATGAAGAGAGATATTTCTATATATGTCAGTAGATGCACCACTTGCTAGCAAGTCAAGGTCGATCACCGGAAGACGGCATGATTACTTCAACCCTAGAGATTCCATGTTAGAAATGGGACCAGATTTCTATGGACTTCATTGATGGATTACCGAGGACCAGAAAAGGTAGCGAGAGTATTCGGGTGATTGTTGATAGGTTGACCAAATCTGCTCACTTTATTCCTGTTAAGACCACTCGTACTGCTTTAGTTTGGCCGAGATGTATATGAGAGAGATTGTTAGACTTCATGGAGTTCCATCTAGTATTGTGTGCGATAGAGATCCTTTATTCACTAGTAAATTCTGGAAGGCATTTCAGGAGGTCTTGGGCACTAAACTGAATCTGAGCACAGCTTATCATCCTCAAACAGATGGCCAAACTGAGAGGGTAAATCAGATTTTGGAAGATCTGCTCCGAGCTTGCATTATTGATTTCGGTCGATCTTGGGAAGACCATCTCCATTTGGTTGAATTCACCTATAATAACAGTTATCAGGTAAATCAAAATTTTCAATTTGAATAAGTAAAAATTGAATTGAAATTTAACTATCTTTAAAATCAGGCAAGTATCGATATGGCACCGAAGCTTTATATGGACGGCCATGCAAATCGCCAGCTTGTTGGATTGAGCCTGGTGATCGATTAATTCTTGGCCCATATATGATTTTGGAAGCATCCGAAAAGGTTAATGAGATCAGAAGGAAGATGAAGACCGCTCAGGATAGGCAGAAGAGCTATGCAGATAGGCGTAGAAGAGAGTTGGAATTCCAGGTTGGGGATGTGGTATTCCTTAAGGTATCACCTTTGAAGAATGTTATTCGATTTGGTCGTAGAGGGAAGCTCGCTCCTAGATTTGTTGGACCATTCACTATCACTGAGAGAATCGGTACACTAGCCTATAGAGTTGCACTGCCGGAGAAATTTGAGGGCGTGCACAACGTATTCCATGTTTCACATCTTCGGAAGGTTGTACATGATCCATCCATGACCATTCCTATTGCTCAGTTAGATGAGGTTGATATTGAGCCGGATTTGACTATAGAGAGGAGACCACTTCGTATTATTGATAGGGATACGAAGCAGCTTAGAAGGAAATCTGTTAGCGTAGTCAAAGTCCAATGGAGTCCCGATGATCGTGATTGTACTTGGGAAACCGAGGAGAGTATCCGGGATTCTAATCCAGAATTGTTTAATGAAGGTAAATTCCATTCTATATTCTATACTTTGTTCGATAACCTATTCTATATCCATCATATCTCTTTTACCCGTTTTTCCACTCTTTACCTGGTTCCTTTTCGAGGACGAAAAGTTTTGAGTGAGGGAGAATGTAACGACCCTGAAATTCAGACCCAGTTTAAAAATTTTAAAAATCGTTTATTTAGTGTAGAAATTTGAATTTTCACAAACAACTTCCGTTGCTATTCAAACTTCACATTGGGAATGCGTCTAGATAGACATAGGCGTACGCCAAATTTCGTCGAATAATATGGAAGTAAATTTCGCTCGTCGCATTTACATATTAATTTAAATTTTATGTGTAAATTTTCTATCGTCCAAACTCAAATATTTTTCACAATGTTGCATAAGAAAAATATTCTGATCATGATGGCGCATTTCATTTCGTCAAATTCCGCTTTTAATTGCTAGTTAAATTGTCGCTCGAGCAAATGGTTCAATAAGATTAACCACTTCGCAAACAATGTCAAACCATCAATACCTTCATACCGTTGCGTTCGCCTCGTCGCGCTGATCAAAACGGTATATTTATTTGTGTCAATCGGAGTTCGGCGTTGCAAATCAAAATTGTTTAACGGAGTACAAACTGGTCCGTTACGCCACACAAACCGGTACCCAACTTTCCAACGCTCAGAATTCTAGGAGCCTTTGACCATTCAGAAACCCAATAGCCATCACGTTTACCAAGGACATCATTTCTGTGACCTTGAACTCTAAACCCCTCTGTATATATCTGCTACCCCCTCTGCCTTCATTTACTGCTTACTTCTCTGGTACGTGTTCTTCTCCCTACTTCATCATTCTTCTTATTATTTCCCCTCTCCAGATTGTGAAACTCACAAAACCCAAACTCCTCCATGCACGCCCACCCTCTCCCCCTCCACTGCCCACTACCCACGCCGACCCCTGCTCCTCCACGCCGACCCCTGCTCCGCCTCCCCGCGTCCCACTGCCCACAGATACGCCCGCCTCCACTGCCCCGCATCGCCCACGTCCGCCTCCACATCCACCTGCGCCACCTGCTCCACTCACGAAACCTGCCTCACCCATTGCCGACCCCCACTGCCCTCCACCGTACCACCATTCGCCTCCACCCACTGCCCTCCCCGATCCACATCCGCCTCCACATCCACCCGCGCCACCTGCTCCACTCACTAAACCCGCCTCACCCATTGCCGACCCCACTGCCCTCCACCGTACCACCATTCACCTCCACCCACTGCCCTTCCCGATCTACCGCCGCTCCACTTTTCCGCACGTTCGCCCCGCCTGCACTCTGCCGCATCACCTGCTCCTCCGTCGCCACTCATTCCGTTCGAATCTGCCTGTGTCCACGTCAACCAGCCATCGCCTACTCCTCCGCCCCACATGCTACCCACTGCCCGCACTAGCCGAACCCCAGACCACCCGGACCCCAGACCACCAGAACCCGCCAGCGACCTCAGCTGCAACCACCTTCTCCGACTGCCGCAACGTCCCTGCCCGCCGTCACCGCTGTGCCTCTCATTGGCCGCAAATCGTGTTCAGTGCACCTCTGTTTATATATAAGTATATATATATATATGAAACTGTTATATTATATAGCATTATATACTTTGGAATTTTAGTTTTCTCACATACAGTCTATTGCTTTGTGTTTTATTCCAGCTCCTACTATTGATTCGGAAGCATAAGCTATTTCCATCCCGCTTGTCGAATCTATCTTGCTTCGTTGTATGGTATGGGTTATATATATATTTAATCGATATATATATTGCGAAAAACAAATTATTGATTAATTATTTGTTTGATTGCAGTTTGTGTTCGTTTTGCATCGTGCTTATTAGGGTCTATTTTATCTATTCGTCTTCGTGCTTCGTCATCTTCTTTAACCACGCAAGGTGAATATTTCGTTCACGACTCAAAATCTATTAGGCTATGATAATCAAGTGATAAATTGTTGTTAATATTAATTTGGATATTAAATTGTTGATTGAGAAATTTTTGGTTGAAATAAACTGTTAATTCCTATACAAGTTGAAAATTGAATATTATTAATATTTAAATTTCTAAAATTGATGCCATGTACTGTTTAATTTGATTTAACGTGTTAAACTGTGATATGATGTTAATTATGGTAAATAGTTGTGACACTAAATTTGTTATGTGATTTTGAATTTGGCTGTTAATATAAGCAAATTAATATGAAATTGAATTGATATAGGATAGTTAACAATTTTAAATGGATTATATATGTTGAACTTGACCCCTTTAAATGTTAATTAAATCGACACGTAGAAATAGTGTTAACTACACTTTGAACCACCAAATGTATGATTGATGTAGTAATTTGATAATAGACACCAAGTGAAAAACCATATTGTAATAATCTTTAGTCTGCATGAAATGATAGTGTGGGCTCTAGGAATAATTATATTAATTCGCATAAATAACAAATGTAATTTAATACGATTATTTCAGGATTATTTAAATAAATTGTTAAATTGTTATGTATGGTTGCTATTGCTTGTTTATTTACTTTGACACCATCCCAGTTATCACACTGCAAGTTCCCTTTGCTATACTTTGTTTTTATTTTATTTTAATGATATTGGGTTGAAATGATAAATACCCAAATTGAACAACTTGGCCTAGGATAGATAATAAAAAAATAAGAAACCCGATTGGTCAACAAAAATTATTTTGAAATTAGAATCTGTTTGAAATTAAGGAATGAACTTAACAATTTGTTTGGAAATTTAGTAACAAACTTAATGGATTTAATTGAAATAACTTAATGGATTAAATTTAAATGAAGTAATGGATTTAATTGAAACGGATTAATAAATCTATTTAATTAAATAAGATGAATTGACAAATTTAATTGAAATGAGATTTAGAAACAAGAAAATTTTAGAATTTAATAATTTAAAAATTTATTAGATTTGTTAAGTTTTAGATTTAAACTCGGTTCTAATCAAATAAATTAGGAACTTGTTATAATTTAATTTGAGATTAAGTAAAATTTGACTTAAGAGGAATACAAAACTAACTAAAAGTTTTATGGATTTAATTTAGTGATAATAAAAATCTAAAATGGTTTTATATTTAATGAATTAATTAAATCCGAACATTGTAAATGGAAATGGATTTCTTTAAATAGAATTTAATTGAATTCGGTAAATAAATCAAATGAAGTTTTTGGAAAAAGGGAATTTAGTTAATGAAATTGATTTAATCAAATTTATAATTTTATTTAATGAAACGATGAATGTAAATATGAATTGAAATGAATATAATTTGATTTGGTGATTTGAACTAAATTGACCATTTAATTGAATTTATTGATTAGTAACTGAAATTTCACTTGGAAATATGATTTTAGATTTCTGAAATAAATTTAATCGTGAAAATGCCAAAATTTTGAAAGTCAAATTTGCAACTTGACTTTTGGACTTTGTTTGTTTAAACTTTAACTTAAATGACCATCGGATTTAAAATACGTAGTTATTAAAGAGACCGGGATCGGATATGGACATACTCTCTGTCGATACCGAAAACCACTTTAATAACTAGTATACGCGGAGTGTTGATCCAGAACGAAGTGGATGGTTTGGTGAACGAGTTGACTGAAGAAAGAGAACGATATTGGATGACCCCTGACATGACTAAAACAGGAGCCGCGTCGGGCCATTGAGGATCGCCACCTCTAGCGGACACACTTCTTCGATACCATATCTATTACTTTTGTGATTCGATTTGGGTGCACCCCTTGATTTGGGAGTGTTGTTTCGCGATGTTGAGGTAGCTGCTAGCTATGCTCAACATCAGTCCGGATCACGCAACTACTAGTATCCTAGTTGGTATCGCCTCATGTACCTTGTCATACTGATTATCCTATTTGCAACCACTACGTTTTGGTTTGTACCTCTAGTATATGGATTGCCCTCTGGTGACTTTCGGTTTGGGGAAACTACGGTCTTGTATATGCTCATGGGAATAAAAATGTGTTAAGGGGGATTATGGTAACGCCTTAACACTATTTTAATATCGTACTTTACTGATTAGACATTATCTATATATCGTATTCTATTGTATATATATAGATAGTTTATCGGATCCTTAGAAATGTTTATTTTATGCATCTTTTAAGTTATGGACTTTTTCCCTTGCACTTGATTTTCTTATATAAGATTTTGAGTCCTGACTCGAGTGTTTCTTTTTGTATATGCTTGGGTCAGTCTGAAGCTATCCAGTTTGCTGATCAAGGTTGGTTGAAGATGCTGAAGGCTTAGCATTTATCTTTATCAGTCTATTTCTATTCATGTATTGATGTCCTAGTCTGTTGGACATTTATGTATTTTCTTTTAGTCACTTTATGTTAAGACATTGTTGTATTTCATGTAGTAGCTTCATGAACTGCTATTATGACGATGTATTTTCCACTGCATTATTCTATGACTGTTCTGTGTCTGTGATGTTGTATTGATTCTCATTTACATTTATGTATTTATAATCCCATAATGATTCGTGTTTTATATTATTTAAGTTGACATGTGTGGATTATTGTCAATTTAAATGGTCCAAATATGCGGGTTGTTACAGTTTAAAAGTGAATTTTTAATCAAGTAAAATAAAGTTAAATAAGTTATATTTTGGAAATTTAAACTTAAGTGTTAAGTTAAATTTTGAAATAAAGAAATGAAAGTTTATTTGTTATTTAATTTGATTTTGTATGGAAATTTGACTTTATAAAATCATAGAAATAAAAGTATGTAAATGATTGTTTTAAAGGGTGAATATATATATGATTTTTTAAGTTAAAATGATTTATATTAAAATTTAATTATGTGTGAAATTGTAAATAAAACTCTGAATTTGATTTGACAGCATTTTTGAAATGTAATGTAAAGATATTACAGCATTGAAAAATGCTGTAGTTGTTTTAAATGAACTAAATAGAATATTTGAACTAAGGGTTATTATAGCACTTTGTTAGTGCTATAGTTGTTAAATTTAACTAAAATTTTAATTGAAACTAAATTAAGATATTACAGCATTTTAAATGTTGTCTTTTATTAATGAATTATTTTAAAACATAACATTTCGTAGCATTTTCTAAGTGCTCCGAAAGTTGAATTTTCTTGTTTAATAAATTCAAATGAATTAATGATCTTTGAAAAAGATTAAATTTTGGAAATTAAATATATAATTATTAAATATAATGAATTGACTTTAAATGATTTAAATGGAATAGTTGATTTGGGAAATACAACTATTTTGAAATGTGATCAAATGGTATTTAAATTTAAATTAAATAAATGATGTTTTGAAATGATATTTTTATATATTTTGAAATGAATTTGAAATGATATTAAATCCTGGAATGAATAATTAAAGTTTATATTAGTATGAAAGATATTTGGTTTACTTGTAATGTGAATCTATTTAAAAGATATTGGACTTATGAGATATAGGATATTAAAGTTTTGGAACTTATTTTATAATTTGAATATATATTTTGTGGATTAAATCTATATTTGAAATTTATAGGATTTGAAATGGCCTATGGAAATTTAATTGAAATAAATGATTGAATTGAATTGAAACTTTGGAAATTTAATACTTGATTTGAAAGTATAATAATTACACTTTTAAATGGTTTAAATGAATTATTTTGATTGAAATATAAACTATTTAAAAGGATGACTTGAAATGAAGTTTTGAAAGGATATGATATTTTGATATATTAAAATGATTTGAAATGAAGTTTTGACAGGATATGATGTTTTGATATATTAAAATGATTTGAAATGAATTTTTGGAAAGATATGATATTTTGATACATTAAAATGATTTGAAATGAAGTTTTGAAAGGATATGATATTTTGATATATTAAAATGATTTGAAATGAAGTTTTGGAAAGATATGATATTTTGGTATATTGAGATGATTTGAAATGAAGTTTTGAAATAATATGATATTTTAAATATATTGAAATGGTTTAGAATCGATTTAATCTTTATTTTGATAAAGATTTGGATTTGAAATGATATTCTATTTTGAAGTATAAAATACTGTTTTAAATTTATAACCCCGGGTTATAATAACGATTGGTTGTTAAAGAGACCGGGGTCGGATATGGACATACTCTCTGTCGATACCGAAAACCACTTTGACAACTGTGTACGCGGTGGAGTTTCTAGAATGAAGTAGGATGGTGGCGACGATCCTAAGGTATATACGTGGACCCAACTCCCATGAGTTGGCATAAGGTGGCTTAAACAGGAGCGATTGACGGACCAGTGAGGTAGCACCTCTGATCGGACACACTTCTTCGATACCATTCTATTACTTGTGATTGATTTGGTGCGCACCCTTGATTTGGGAGTGTTGTTCGAGGTGGGCGGTAGTGGCTGCTATGCGTCACCACCAGTCCGGATGCATAATTGGTATATCTACCCTGGCATTGCCTAGTTGTGCCGTGTCACCTGCCATATCGAGCTTTACTACGATTTGTGATTTCTCCCGTAGCCTGTGGAGTATCGAGGGTAGCCCCCATTTTAGGAGTATGCTAATACTAGATAGACTACTAGGACTATTACGTGTTAAGGGCTATATGGGTAACCCCTTGATGCTATTAAAAAGTATGTTTATTTTATATTAGACATTATTATAATAGCGAATATTACTACATAGTAGATAGTTTAATGGATCCTTAAAGAATGGGCGATCCCAAGCATTCTTTAAGTTACTTGTACCTTATTACAACTCACTTGAGTTGGTTTACATTATATAAGTATATATTGTCCTGACTCAAGTGTTTTGTGTTTTGCTTTACGCTCGGGTCAGCCTGAGTTATTCATAGATTGGATTTCCACTCTCTTGGAGATTTGAATCGCTGGAGATTATCTGCTTGTCATGTCCTATCTATTTCAATTCCGTTGTTCTACTCAGCTTGTACTTGGTTATTTTATTCAGACTTCTGTTGTACTCTATTTCTTCTGTTATATCTTATGTAACTCTGATATATTTATATAGTAGCTTCATAAACTACTATTTCTTTTACTTCCGCTGCATTATTTTACTCTGTGTCTATGATATGTGATTATATTTATTTACTATATATTCTGAGATTTGCCAAATTTTATTTACAACGCGGTATTTTGAGCAATTCAAGTCCGACATGTGCGGATGCGAAATGCACGAAAAACCGGGTCGTTACACAAGCATTCATAGGCCAATAATATGAGCATTAAAATAGTTTAGAAACTTTGGTTACAAAGGTGGAGTTTTACTCATAAAGTTGCTACCAAAAGAAGCCAAATCACTACAACCTCTTGCACTAGCCTAAGATCTCACGCTCCTAGCTCGATCAAGTCAAGTTTTTGGACCTTGGAACCAAAAATAGGCTCGATTAGGGCTGTAGTGCATGGCCATGGCCTTAATTGGTCTTGGACATGAGCTATTAGGGTTGGTGGAGCTTTATTTTTGAATGTAGACTGAAGTAAAGTGATGTAGAGTAGTTTTAACTTGGATTTTAGGAATGTATAAACTAGTTTTTGTCTTAGGAATTGTTTTAAGTGGCCATGGAACCATGGATGAGTATATAAAGAGAGTAAGGAATTTTAGAAGTGGAAATGAAGAAGTTAGAATGTAAAGTAGGAAACATGAAGAGGTTGGAGTATATATAGGCATAAAAAGTGAAAAATTACCAAAATACCCCTAAGGACATGACCTCCACTCAAAATGTGACACATGTTTCCCCCTCCCTCATCTTGTACACGTTGGTCTCCTCCTCCCATAACCTTAAAACATGCTAGCTCCATGATGTGTATACTTAGGTATGGTTTTGGGGTATGGCATGAGATATGATAAGGTTTATAGATATATAAATATACATTCTTATAAACTAATGCATAAATGGTCACATCAAGTACTAATTTAGACTAAGCATGATTATTAGCACTAACACATTAATTATCTCATCATGGCATATGCATATATGTGTGCATATGTACGCAAATGTACATAACGTTTTCCGATGACTTTTCGATGCGGAAAAGTCGTAACTTCGAAAAACGATTTTCGGTCACATTTTCTGTTTTATTTATACTAACTATTTTAGTAAACATATTTTGAAAATAATTTAACATCATTAATTAATGTTTAATAGATGTTTATTGGGTTATTAAAATCCATTGTTTAAATATTTAAAATGATTTAAATATTCAACTACAAAGTGATTAATTTACAGGTCATTACATTATTTATTAATAAGATTAATAAAATAAATGAAATAACTAAGTAAATTAATTATATATATATATGCATGTATAATATATATAATGATATATGTTATGTTGTCTTGAAAATATGACTATATATGTGCATATAAAAGAATTTTTTAAATTAATAAAATTTAATTAATTTTTTAATTACTTAAAAGTTGATTTATAAATTAATATATATATATATATAAGATATATGTGTATTACTATAAACGTTATATAATATATATTCAATACGAGAGTTACGGCACGCGTTTCGCGCGTGATGATAACACGCACTTTGTGCGTGAATTGTTTTTCTATAAATTGAATATGTTTAATACATTCAAGAGAAATAATTTGCACAAAAATTAAGTCATATTTTTACGTCGAAATCATATTCTGTTAGTTTTAATTTTTATTTCTTTGTTGCAACATCTAATTTTTTCATTAGTTTGAATTTTTGTTTCTATTAATTTGTAAAAAAGGTTTATTTGTTGGATATTATTTTTAAATGATATTAAGGTTTATTAATATTTGTAGAGAGAAGTTTTGAATTCATAAAGGAAGTATACTTGTTATATCCTGTGTTTTTTGTTTAAGTGACGCTAAGGTTTAGTAATATTTGTAGAGGTTTATTGTTAGATGTTATGTTTAAGTGGTATTAAGATTTAATAACATTTGTAGAGGAAAATTTGAAATTTGTAAAGAAGTTAGATCTTTATTTTAAGTGATATTAAAATAGAGGGGCGTTACGGTATGCGCTTCGCGGGTGAATTGGTTTTCCAAAATTGTACATGTTCAATCATATTTTTGTGTTGAAATTAAGTATAATTAGTTTTTATTTTCAAGTTGTGAGGTTCGATTCTTTGTTTGTCTCAATTTTTATTTCTATTATTAATTAAAGAAGAATGAATTTCTAAAAGAAATTTATTTATCAGATCCTACTATTTTTAAGTGATATGACGTGAAATATTTTATAAAGGGGCGCTTTTAATTTGTTAAAAAAAATATTCGTTAAATCCTATTTATAAGTGATATTAAGATTTGATTTAGTAATATTTATAGAGTGGCATTTTGAATTTGTTAAAAAAACTATTTGTTAGATCCTATTTTTAAGTGATATTATGATTTGAGTTGGTAATATTTGTAGAGGGTTGTTTTTGAATTGGTTAAATAAGTTTATTTGATGGATCCTAATTTCAAGTAATGGTGAGATTTTGATAATATCTAGAGAGGGACATTTTTGGTAGTTTACGCTAACGCTAAAAAAGTGTGACACCAAAGGTATTATAACTATTATTAAAGATTGTAGAGGAAAATTTGAAATTTGTAAAAGAAGTTAGATCTTTATTTTAAGTGATATTAAAATGCGTTATGGTACGCGCTTCGCAGGTGAATTGTTTACAAATTGTATATGTTCAATCATATTTTTGTGTTGAAATTAAGTATTGTTAGTTTTAGTTTTTATTTTCAAGTTGCGAGGTTTGATTTTTGTTTGTTTCAATTTTTATTTCTATTATTAATCAATGCAGAATGAATTTCTAAAGAAATTTATTTGTTAGATCCTATTATTTTAGGTGATATGACGTGAAATATTTTATTGACGGGCGTTTTGAATTTGTTAAAAAAAATTATTCGTTAGATCCTATTTATAAGTGATATTAAGATTTGATTTGGTAACACTTATAGAGGGGCATATTGAATTTATTAAAAAAACTATTTGTTATTTCCTATTTTTAAGTGATATTATGCTTTGATTTGGTAATATTTGTAGAGGGTGGTTTTCGAATTGGTTAAATAAGTTTATTTGTTAGATCCTAATTTCAAGTGATGGTGTGATTTTGATAATACCTGTAGAGGGACATTTTTGGTAGTTTACGCTGATGCCAAAAGTGTGACACCAAAGGTATTATAAATATTATTAAAGATAATATGTTATAGTTGAATAATATAATAATTAATTAAAGTTTAATAAATGTAATGTTATATATAATACTATTATATAAGTAAATCAATTTATTTAGAAGTAACAGAACGACTAAAAAGGGCGACCACAAACCCTACGTTTCCCGGCCCTTCTACTCTAGCGACTGAGCAAGATGATGATGAAGACGGATGGGTAGAAGTTAAAAGGAAGGGGAAGGAGAAGGAAAAAGAGGGCAGAATTTCGACTTTTGCTGAGATATTACAAAATCCCAAAAAAACTTGTCCAAAACCCTAAATCCTGGATTGACGTTATAGGTAATAAGGTTGAAATTAAAGGATTGGTCAATTACGTTGAACCAATATCTGAAGGTGATGAAATCTATCAGCTAATTGATGAAGATGATTATTCAGAAGCACAAAAAATATGGAAAAATTCAATTTATATCTATATGGCTGGCAAACGCCCATATGTCATTCACTTTAATGCTTATATCGAGCGGGTCTGGAATCCAAAGGGAGCATGGGATGTTTTCCCAAGGGATAATGGTTTCTATCTTATAAAGTTTGAGCAGGAAGAAGACTATAAAAAGTCCTAAATGGTGGGCCTTGGTTCATGGTTAGTAAGCTTATCATCTTGAAAAAATGGGAAGCAGAATTTGATTTTGAAAGGGAAATGCTCTCATCCTATCCAGTGTGGATCAAACTACCCAATCTTAATTTAGCACTTTGGAACACAAGATGCATCGGTAAATTAGCTAGCATGGTTGGAAAACCATTGGATATTGATGAAAACACTAGAAAGGTTAAAATGATTAATTTTGCCAGAGTTTTAGTGGAATTAAAGGCAGACATGGATTTACCCAAAACAGTAAAGGCTATGAATAAACAGGGGCATACATACATGAATATGAATTTGTGCCACCTAGGTGTCGTGAGTGCAAGTGTTTTGGTCATTCTTATATACATTACAATAACCTAAAAGAGAAACCATAACAAGTTTGGGTGGAGAAGAAAAAAACCCCCACTTCAACATCTATACAAAATACTTCTCCTATTGTCAGCCCAAAAAATATGGCAGCTACAAAAAGTTACTTACAAAAAGCTGTAGCTAGTAACCTAATCCCATCCAACATCCAATCTGCTTTCAATGCAGAAGGCTCTGGATCAGAGCCAGTAGTTCCTCTAATTCCTGATCAATTGGCTGAACTTCAGTCTGAATCAGATCCTCCTCCCCCATCTGAGACTCTTGCGGAGCAGCACCACTGTACTGAGAATGAGAAAATGCCTGATTCTCTGGAGGAAATTCAAAAGATGAATATATAGGTGGAATCATCTGAGGAAGAGAATGAAGATGAAGAAGAAGACATTAGTAAATTTACAGAGGTTAGTGAGCAGTATGTCAAATAGTTCAACAAAAAAGGAGAAAGGATTGCTACCACTAAAGCAAATGTTGGGTCTACTCCTATCACAAGGAGCAAAACCAACAAAAATTAAATGACAATACTCTGCTGGAATGTGAGAGGTCTAAACAATGACATTCGTCAAGTAGACTTCCACAACCTAAGGGCCTTGCATAGGCCATCTGTAACAACCCGCATATTTATCGATTTTGTATTTAAATACTTTATTTAAATATTTTATCGTTAATCGGATTTTGGTCCAAAAAGCTACTTTTTGCATACGGTCAAATTAGAACTCGAGACCACTCCCATTGAGTTCAAAATGACGTTTGCGATCTTTTTGAGTGTAAACTTTGATATGTTTGGAGTAAGTGGAATTTTCGTCACTTTTTCCCGCCTTTGACTTTAGTTGGATTGCACCTTCATTAAGCTCAGCCCAACCCCTCCTCTTCATAACTTCATCTCTTCACTAAACACTCAAGCTTCATCAAAAATGGAGGAGGGAAAGGGAAATTAAAACACCAAACTCAAATTCTATTGCAAATCCAACATCCAACTCCAAATTCAAGCAGAAGATATTGGATTCAAGCTTTGGATTGCTTCTCCTTGCTTTCAAGCTTCATCTTCATCCATTTTAGTGAAAAGGTGAGATTTTTAATCTCACATCTTGCCTATAATCGTCCTTGGATTGTTGAGGATGATTCCCCGTCACTTTACCATGTTTGTTTGTATTGGATTTGGATTGAATGGGTGAAAACCCCAAATTTTCGTGTGTGTTTGCAATTCTGGGCTTAGGTCGTTCAAGTTTGGAGTAGACAGGCCTCCAAATTGCACATTCTGGGCTTAGGTCGTTCGCTACGAGTTAGGACGCTCGGCACTTAGGTCGTAGGTCGCTCTGCTCCACTTACCTCGTTAGGTCGTTCTACTCTAGGTCGCTCTGGAGTGTTAGCTCGCACTGGCTTTAAGTCACTCGTCCTGGCATAGGTCGTAGGTCGCTTGGCCTATAAGTCGATAGGTCGCTCGACATTGTGTCGCTAGGTCGTTAGGCCTTTACCTCGTTAGGTCGTAGGTCGCTCGACCTTGTTACCTTGTTAGGTCGCGAGTCCCTTTTAGGTCGCTCGCCTCTCTTAGGTTGTTCGCTTCTGCTAACTCGCGAACACTTTTAGGTCGCAACAACTTAGGTCGCGTACACCTTTAGGTCGCAACCACTTAGATCGCGTACCCTTTATGTCGCAACCACTAGGTCGCTTGGCCTGCATCTGTTAGGTCGTTAGACCCATTGCCAAGTTAGGTCGCGAGTCCCTCTTAGGTTGCTCGCCTTTAGGTCGCAAACCTTAGGTCGCTTGGCCTCACTTGCCCAGTTAGGTCGCTCTGCCATTCCAGTTAGGTCGCAACCACTAGGTCGCTTGACCTCCTTTCCCTTAGGTCGCTCCACGTTAGGTTGCACTTGTACTAGGTCGCACCTGGGTGGGCCGTGTGTTGCTTCCTTTGCCTTCAACTCCTTAGGTCGCACCTTGTTTGGTCGCGTCCATTCCTTGTGTTGAACTCTATTATGTTGCATCGCACTTCTACTTTGATGGTTTGGAGTTGATTTCTTTGGGCTTTACTCACATCTTCGAACGTGAATTTATGTGATTCGATTTGTTTCAACAATCGTTTTGTGACTTGTCACTCTAAAGATATGAATGTTTCAATACTAGTAGTAAATATTAAAACGCTTTCATCAAAGCAATTTCAACACTATTTTATATATTAAAAGTTCGTTTTCTCAAACCGTTTTCCAATCTACTAGTATATACAAGCCTTTACTTCACTCGGATGAGAAATCGAATTAAACGACTTAGTAAAACGAGTGGTATGAAACGCTTGCGTTCACTTCGTCGGTTAGCTCTTGGACTTGTTCGATTGAACCCTTTTGTGACAATTTCCTAGTGAAGATCTACAGTTTGTTCGTAAATATTTAAGTTAAGCTAGTGGTTATGGGACATGAAGCTAAACTCATATATTTACTGGCTTAGTGTAATTGACACTTCTATATGATCATGATGATCATTTTTTGTGATTTAGACTAGCGATTGAGCGATGTCTCTTTGTCTGCGAGGGAGACTAGACCCTGCTTTTTTTGTGATGTTTCACCATCACATATATGGGGTAGCGCCCCATGGTCTTCGGGTCGTTCATGTGTTAAAATTTAATGGATAGCTTCCATGAGATTGCTTCTCATTCATGTGTTTACGCATTGGTGAGTTATCATGCTCCCGTTCATGTGTTCGGCCTCCCCTTTTTATGTGTTTTCTGGATTTCTTGTGATGATTTCTGAAATTTGTGCTTCACCAATTTTCATGATTTTCATTGATATGATATCAGTTTTTGTGCATTGGTGAATTTATGTGTTATTGACTTGTTATGAATACAAGTTTAGGGTATGATACCCTATTTTATCTCTGAGAAGATTCTTGTGATATTGGTTAATCTTTTGCTGATTATCATTTTCATACTTATAGTAGTATGCCGTTATGGTTGTTACATGTTCATGCCATATTATTTATCCTATACCTTATCATCTGATATTTATAGCTAGACTGATCCGTTTATTATTTTCTTATAAATAATACTCGGGTCAGACCGAGATGTTACAGGTGCTTCTGCTTGACTTCTCTTCAGGATTATTCTGACTTTTGGCTAACTACATAGATTTGTAGTTTTTGGATGTACACATTTTACATATAGACTTTATGTTGTGTACTTATTCTTTTGTATAACACGTGTTGCTATTCTTTTGTATTATCGTGGATCTTTTTGACCACTACTCTGATGTACACTTTCATGTGTTATATATATATTCATATCTTCTTCCGCCTTTGTGATATGGATGTCTGTGACTGATTTATGTTATGATTATTTATATATTTGTTTCCGAAGATTATATATAGCCACCGTGTGATAGCTTTGAGTTTGTATCGGTATGTTGGATTTCCTCCTTAAATGATATGCATTCTATTCTATCTGACATATCGGTGCTCGCACAAAGAAGTTACATGGATGGTCGCTCCTCCACAGCCTTATTCTCCATGCTAATTGACAACACTACATCGTAGTGTTCTTGGTTAGTATGGGTATAGAGGTGGGGCGTCACACCATCTATCATAGCTTTACTGAAGAATAAATTCAATGAAGAAAGCTTTGAAATGTTCAAACATCAAATAGGTAACCAATGGAACTCTAAGCATAACATCTCACAACAATTAAAGGGCAGAATTCTTGTCTTATGGGATAGTAATATTTGGATTAGCTCCTTAATAGACAAGAAAGAAGAGAAAATAACTTTATTATTTAAAAACATAGGAGGGTTGTAGCTATATATCATATTCGTTTATGCAAAAAATATGGCTTCAGAAAGAACTGTGCTGTGGCAACAAATAATTAATCATTCTAGACTAATAAAAATGTCATGGTTGGTTATGGGGGACTTTAATGCAGTCTTGAAAACAAGGGAAAAGAGAGGAGGAGTTATCCTGAAGGTGTCCCAAGTTGTGGAGTTCAATGATTGTGTTGCAGCAAGTGGATTACTTGAAACATTCCATGCTGGACTGGAATTAACATAGAAAAGTGGTGAGGCAAGGAAAATAACATCTAGAATATACAGAGCCTTATGTAATTAAGATCTTATCAATAAAATTCCTACTTTACAAACAACAGTCCTCCCCAGCTCAACCAGTGATCACTGTCCCATATTAATACAATTCAACAATGAAAAAAGCAGCCAAAAAGGAAAACCATTTAGATATGCAAATCATTGGAGTCAAATAGAAGGATACAATGAAGCCAAAAACATGGAGAATATTCTTCTTGCCCTGGGAATCACATGTATAAGTTCATTATGGTACTCAAAACTATGAAAAATAGACTGAAAGAATGGAATAGGAAGAGACCAAAAATAAAGACTTAATTCTCAATATTCAGAATCAATTAGGGGATATCTAAAATAAGCTCGATAAGGATCCATTGAATGAAAGTCTTAACTCTATATATTATCAATTACAGGGGAAATTGAAAGAAGAGCTTAGTAAACAAGCCATGGAGATCAAACAAAAAGCAATAGAATATTGGCTAACCCAGGGGGATGAATGTACAAAATTCTTCTATACTAAAATGTCTCAAATAACTCATCATAATAATCTACTGAACTTCTTAAACGAGGAAGGGCATGTTGTGAGAAACCTAAAGGAGATTGAAGACAATGCTTTATCATATTTTATGGGACTATACAATGGAGATGAAACACAAGAATTACCTGTTGTTCAATGTAGAAGGAAGATTTCTCAAGAAGGCTGTTCCATGCTCATAGCTCGGATTACTAAAAGGGAACTATGGAGAGCTATACAGTCCAATCACATTGACTCCAGTCTCGGTCCAGACGGAATGGGGACAGCTACTTTCAAGGTGCACTGGGTACACCTGAAAGGTCTCATGTTGCAGGCATATCAGGAAGCTATGGACAATGGTGAGTTTTTACAAGAAATAAATCATACATTCATTTCCCTAATCCCAAAACTTAAAAAACCAGATAGGGTGGAGCAATACAGACCAATTGCATGTTTTAATGTCTCTTATAAGATTCTTAGTAAAATAATTTGCATGAGACTAAATAAAGTGCTACCAGATTTAATTTCCCAGACTCAAAGTGCATTCATTAGAGGCAGATTCATATCTGAAAACTCACTTTTAGCTCATGAGCTTATTAGAGATTTCAACAAACCAGGGGCTGATAAAATGTGCCTAAAAGCAGATTTACATAAGGCATATGAAAAAGTGAACAGAAAATTCGTTGTACATATGCTCAAATCTATGGGGCTCCCAAATAAGCTGTTGAAGTTGATAGAGTATTGCATCTCCACCCAAACATATTCTATTCTTATTAATGGTGTCCCTAAGGGATACATAACAAAATAGGGGAATAAGACAGGGGGACCCTCTCTCTCCCTATCTTTTTTTGCAGTTGCTATGGAATGGTTTTCCCTCCAAATGGAGATTGCAAGCTATCAAAATAAAATAATCCCAGTGCAAAAATTGAACCAAAGGTAACACATCTTATTTATGCGGATGATCTTATTATTGTCATGAAGGCTTCAATGCATGCAATTGATACTCTTAAAAACATTTTCAATCTACTTAATTTGTATGGTGGTCTAAAACTCAATGAGGGGAAAACAAAGTGTTATTTCAATAAGCATTTGCAAAGACAGATAGAATCTCCTATGTAGAATAGGAGTCTCTGAAGGTGAGCTGCTAATCAAGTATTTGGGGATACCACTGTCAACAAACTCGAATACAGATAGAGAATGTTGTAAAGTCATAGATAGTATTAGAGAGAAATTACAAGCTAGAGGTCCAAGTTTTTATCATTTGCAGGTAGAATTGAGTTAGTTCACACAGTCATTACATCTAAAGTTAGATTTTGGCTTCAAACTTTTCAAATGCCAAATTGCTCACTGGGTAAGATTAACTCAGTTTGCGCAGACTTTATTTGGAGGGGGAAATTACATAAAATTAGTTATAAAGACCTATGCAAGTCGAAGAAAGAAGGAGGAGTTGGATTAGAAGATCTTTTTGAACTAAAAAAGGTTTATGGTATCAAGATGGCCTGGAATATATTAACTTCTGAGAATTTATGGCCTAAATGGATGAGAGCAAGGTATATTAAAGATAACTTTTGGACAGATTCCACAGACAATAATGCATCAGTCATTTGAAAAAATATCTTGAAATTCAGAAATGACCTAAAGCCTCTCATTGAAAGGAAAATAGCTAATGGGCATAAAACTGACCTTTGGAAAGATCCCTGGTTAAATAATCAAAATCTGATTGATAGAGTAGGATGGGAAAATTTCTCAGACTATGGTAATCCTAGTTGTACTGTATCAAGCATTATAGAAAGAGGTAGGTGCAAATGTGATAAGCAGCTCATTACTAGGAATTTTAAAGAAGAGATACAAAATATGCCAATATGCAGTGGTAGAACAGATGGCGCTTGGGGTTTGAAAGACTCAAATAAAGGTCAGTTTCTATTCAAGAAGGTATGGGAAGAGACGAGAAACAGACATCAGATTGTAGACTGGTATAAATTAGTTTGGAGCAAATCAGTTAATCCTAAGATGGCTCACACAACGTATAAAGCCATTCTAGGCAGGCTTCCTACTAAAGACCGTCTGCACAAATGGGGGATAATTGAGGAAACAACATGCAATCTATGCAATGAAGAAAATGAAAGTCATGCACACCTATGTTTCGAATGTCCTTACAGTAAAACTGTATGGGGGCTGCAAAAAATGAATTTTGTTTCTCTCAAATGAAGTTAAATCGCTAAAAGATGAGATCTTTTACCTGAAAAACTGGAGCAACGGTTCGTACTTGATGCAAGAAATACTCAAAATTAGCTTCACAGCTACCATATGGCATCTCTAGAGAGAAAGGAACCACAGGGCTTTCAATAATAAAAGAAAGGAAGCTCAATTAGTCAATTCCCAAATTAACTGGGATACGAGCTTAATAGTTAGTCGTATTAACAAAAGGAAGCTTACCAGTCTAACGGGACCAGAAAAACAACTGCTGGGGAGGATGAAGTGGAAGGAAGACTGCTCAGGAAATCAATGAGACTTTTGGGAGCTGCCATGAAACTTCTTATAGTTAGAGTTGAAGAAAATGGAATTGTTCGAATTCAAACTTCCTTTGTCTGTATATTTGTGAACTAATTTTTCTTTTGTGTATACTACCGATTTTGTATCTATGGGATTTGGGCCTGAACATCTTTTTCGGCAATAAAATTATTAACCAAGCTTCAAAAAAAAATCAATTTATTTATAAAAGTTATATAATAAAACTTATATAATAAAAATGTATAATAAAAATAGAACACTAAAGAAACCCAAAATAGACTTAAGGGGTAAATACATACATATTGTACATATATTGTTATTTCTGATGTGACCAACACTTGAATCACGATGGTATTCCACAAGAAATACATTATTCTATAAGTTTATATCACTCAACTAAATATATTGAAGATTGTGAATCTTTAACATAAATTTGTCCTTTACCATTTATATATTAATAAATTACTTGCATACTCCTTAGTTGTTAATCTTTCCTCAAGCTAGGGTTATTATATGTAGTGCTATTAATATATAGACTTGACAGGGTAAGATACTGTACATATTTGTTGAGCTTTCCTCAAGGTATTTATATATACTTAAGCCATCACGAAATGGTGGTACGAGTGAATAATCTCTCTTTATTTGTTGAGCTTTCCTCAAGGTAAAGATGAGATTAGGACAAGGATCACGGGGTTAGGAGTTGTATGTGATACAATCGATAAGGAGTTATCTATCGTATATAGGAGTATGCTTTGTTGAGCTTTCCTCGAGGTCAGCATCCGAAGATATACGAGTCTTAACACTCACCAGTAAAGTCAAAAACTTCTATGTTTCATCTTAGGGTTTAAAGAAACATAAAAGACTAGTGGGAGCCTTATTAGAAAAATGAAATGGTAACATTTATTCTTTCTAATACTGTAAGAACATATGCTATGTATAATTAAAATAATCTACTTCAATAAATTTATACATTATATATAATTGATAAAATGTTTATTAAACAAAATATACAAAGGAACTAAATTAAATATTGACAAAGAAATATTAAATATACTTACCAATTTTTTTTGCATGTTTTCTTATGTAAGCGCCTAATTATATAACCAATTAATACGTTCGCAACTTGGTCAGTTACGAGTTTACTTCCCTAAGACTGTGTATTGTCTTCAATGAGTTTGAACTTTAAAAGAAATACAAAAATATGGATATTTGACCCATATACGATTACATACAAATATTATATGGTGAATGGTCACAATTCGTAATGTACAAAATGCCAACAAAATTAGTTCATTGAAATAAGCAAGTAAACTATAATGTGAGATCGTGTATTCAATATGATTGATTAAAACAATGATCTTGTTGTGTCAAATGTAACTCTAGACCAAAAGCTACAAAATAGATATAAGAATTCGATCACTAGAATGTCAGTTTGATCAGCTTACGTAAAGTGTAATTTATTCGATGTTCTTAAATGTTAAGGATGGCCAAATTCACTTTTGTAAAGAGTTCATTATGATATTATAGTATGGATTTTCTTTGAATGGTCGACCGTTTAGAAAGGAAATCGAATGTTTAAGAGTGCATGTAACCTATGGTAGCTTTGGGATGAAGAGAGCGAATGGTCATTCTACTTTATGAAGAAATATTAGAAATGATAATTGTAAAAAAATAGTTGGTATTTAACATTGGAATGAGAAATATGATTTTATTCCAAAATGTATCTTCAAATACAAAATTGTTTTCGATGAGATTTATTACCTTGAATTTAAGGTACTTGATCTGAAAATTTTCGACTGTAAACCAGTTATAGTAAATAAAATAAATAGCCTATATTAAGTGGTTGAATGGAGCTTTGTATTTCATACACTATTATAGTAATGGTAGGTATAGGGAAAGCATGCCATATACCACTTATTGGTTGTAACAAGGTACAAAAATTGTTTTCGTAAAATGCACCAAACATTATTTATGAAATAATAATTATTTTTCAGCATTGATTGAAAATTAGACATAGTTTTATTTCAATATGAATATTATGAATATTCATTATAAAATAAAACTAAAGTACTAATATTTATGATGCATTGGAAAATGCAGAATCATCTAAATTTATTTGCTATTATTTTGGAATTATGGACTAAGCCATAGTTTTAAGAAATAATTTTTGATCATATAACTATGAATCATATATTACCAGTAAATTATATCTCAAATAATTAATGGCAAAGCACCTATTCAGAGAGAGCATTATAAGAGTTGATGAACTCTACGGACTGATACATATAGATGTATGCAATCGAAAGTCTATTAATTGCAAAACGATTACATGGACTTTGTTGTATTCTCCGATGAATCATCACAAACATGAACATGTGTATATGGTACACATATGGTAAGTTAATGATGAGTTCATAGAATATAAAATAGAAGTAAATAAAATAATATGCAAAAGAAAATAAAATGATTTGATTAGATCGAATATGTGAGCATATTGAAAAGAGTTCCGAACGTACCTAAAAATAAACAAAGATTCAATCTCAAAAGTCACTCTCCCTATATACATAATGATGTACTGATAAAGAATAATCGAACTTTATTGAACGAAATACAATTAATTATGAGTGAAGTTAAGTTAACTTCTTTCTGTACGGTCATGTACTTAAGAGTAGCATATAAGGTAAAAATTAATTTAATCAAAATAATAGTTTATAAAATCATACAAGATAAGAGTTTATAAGAAATGCCAACATATTCTAGGCCATGGAGTTGGTAGGTTATGTAAGTCAAAAAATTACACATAATAATTGTATGTGAGAAAGAATCGCCCCAAAAGGAGTTTGAGAATGATTGTTATTGGATGACCTATTTTTTTATGAACATAATTTGTGTAAACTAAAACCAAATCCATTTTATATATAAGGCAATTCATAAAGTGTTTATGAATACATATTCTATTGCACCGAGAAACAATTATTATTTCAAGAAATTCAAGCTTTGTAGAGAATGAATTTTTTGAGAAATTGTTGCTATTAAAATGGATTTGGATGCGATTCAATGATAAAACTGATTTCGTAGGCTGAAATGAAATTAACCTAACCTAAATGCAGACATCACAATAGATTGTCTAATAAGTATTCTCATACGTTGAAGAGAAAATATGAGTTTCTTATCAATATCGAGAAAAGATAATCCCCAGTTGTCAATTAAGCCATTAAGATTATTGACTCTACAATATGGTATATGCACAAATCCGAAAAGGATTCCAAGTACATTATTAAAATATGATTTTGGTAGTTGTACCTAAAAGGATATGATCCATCGGCTGTGAATGTGTGTTCAAGAGAAAGACTAATGCAGTGGGAATATAATGAGCAACGTTGATAAGAATAACATCATAAATTTCAATTGTTGAAATTAACATAATAGATTTATTATTCAACGTGCTCAATTTAATCCGGATTTACTCATAAAATTATCGTTTGGAATGACTTTGTATTTGGTACAAATGTGTTGAAATGTAAAATTCTAAATAACGATTTAGAATGAACTGTTTGCATATAACAACCAAAGTATCTCGAAGTCAGTGGAAGTGATATTGGGTTTGTGGGTTTTGGGATATGGTCCAAGAAATGATATGTAAGTATCATTTTATAAACATCAGAATTGGATAAATATTTTGATATAAATATCAAATAGTTTGATTTTCAGTCAAAATGCAGAGGAAGCGTGTGTCCATAAGAAAGAACGACTAAAATGTACGTATATATTTCTAGACTATAAGTAAACATCACACTGCTGGTTATTAACGATGTACTTATATTAAAATCGATAATAGTATGGTTGTTTAATACACGATATTGGATTTGAAAAATATATCTTTTATAATTAGTATAAAAGGATATTGGAAATGTCCCAAACGATATGCAAAGGCACCTTATTAAGATGTTTAATATGGAACATGTAAGATGGATTCCTTATGTTTTAGCAGTAGGAATTATCATACATATTGTATTTCTACACTATCGTAATTTGCTTACATATTTGATACATGAAGCAAATATCAACTCCAAATTAGGATCACTAAATGGTAGTTTAGAGTATGCTCGATTATTTATGAAATACTATAGAATTGTTTATAGAAACAACGAACTCCTTATGAAGGAGTGTAAAAACTCAAACTTCATGATTGATATTGAGTACAATATGCCAATAATAAATTCATGTCTAAACCTTAATCTAGAACCTTTAAGTTGGAAATATTCTGAACAAAAAGTTATGGTTGATTCAACGAAAGGCTAAGTACATCGCTTTGAATAGTACCACAATAAAAGCATTGTATATATATACAAATGCATAAATTTTTAATTGAGCTAGGGGTGATTCCAAAGTATTAAGAATACTAATTATTGTTATATGGTAAAAATGCATTAATAAGATCTCACTAGAGGTTGAGAAACGTACTCCGAATATTTCCACATGATAAAGGTAGTTTATCTGCATCAGAGAGTTGATTGATAGAGTAGATAATTAAACAACATAGCAGATCCATTCACGAAGGGTCTAACTCGACTAGTTCTCATAAAATCGATCGAAGGGATAGGATTGAGATTTCATAATTTTCCCCAAGTGCAAGTGGGAGATTGATAGAGTTAGGGGTATGCTCTAGAGGCATTTATGTAATTGTTACATATATCTAACTTGATAATCAATCTTGTTTGAAATAAAAGGTGTTTTATTTCTATTATATACTTGATATAATGTGTTATTTATAAATTAATTAATATAATTGAAAATATATTAAATGGAAAATCCATAAAAGGTATGTTTTGTGATAGTAGTTACAATGCATTGTACCATTTTAAATATTCTTAGTTAAGATGTACTAAGACTGAATATCGATGCATCCGTTGAGACTACAACATGTAACGCTCTCTAAATGTTGGGCAGTGTGTTACTCATAACTGCTGGGGACACCAAGGAATTACGTATCGATAGTTATTAGATAACTATGGAATGACTCACTCGATAGTTTTCTGTTGGTTAATATTACTAAGGTCAAATATAAAATATTGATGTGATGATATAATACAATTCCCTCGACTTGAGAATACTGCCAAGCTTCAATGTGGAATCTCCGTTTTGATCATGCTTAAATCATGCCATGACATCCATCGAACGACTATAGTTGGGTCGAGTGGAAGCATAGGAAATCAAACACTATTCAAGAAAGGATTTATCTCCTTGGTTATATGAGGTTAATATCACGGTCAACTTAAGTCTACTTAAGTCAAAGCCTTTGGTCAGACCCGTTTGGTTAATAATAATTGTTATTATTGAACAAAGGACTTTGTGTTTGGACTATAGAGTTGAATATGCATGATATTGGAAGTTTGACCATTACCAAATTTCATAAGTCCAAAGTGATATAGTTTTGACGAAGAGAATTGGTGTAAATAATTATCACTATAGGTTAACGCTAAATAAAGTAAACTTGGATTTTACCATAACCGAATAAGTGATCAATTTGAATGTAGTGTCAAACCACTTGCTAAGTGACATGTGAACGTTAATATTCGAATTGCTTGATATTAATCGCTAACCAAATTTACACATAAGAGTCACACAACCGAAAGGATGAATACTCCTTTTATAACCTAATATAATTAATTTGGAATTATTATAAATTAATTAATATTTATGAAATATTAATTATAAAATTTTATTTGATTTGTTGAACGACATTAATAATATACTTATAATAATTATAATATACTAATGGAAATATGATATTAGCACGTGTTTAAATTAGATTTAAAAGCAGGAATTTTTTGCTCAAGCTTAGAATGTTTTCAATAACCATTTGTTAGCTGCAAAATTCAGCCATAGATGTGCAAAGATGAGGTCGGCTATGTATAATACATGGCTAATGATTTTGAATAAATAAAAGGCAGGAATTGGTATAGAGAAAAATGAGGGTTCAATCTACTTTTTAATCTCACATGCTTCCTTTACTATTCCAATTTTGCCTCATTTGATTTTTGGTTGAAAAATCCACTCATTTGCAATAGTAAAGATGGAAGACCATGGTTTCTCCAATTGCAAAAAAAAATTCAAATTATAAAACATGTCAAATTAAAGCAATCTGATCACCAAAGATGAAGTAGTTTGGGAGCCAATAACTTCGGAATTGGAATATGATTCAAGAAGCACTTATCTTCGTTTCGATGTGTACTAATTAGGCATTGGTATAATGTACACATCCAATCTAACTTTGTTATATTCATGCACTATATCATATGTTTGTGATGACCATTTTATACAACCGACACCAGTAATATATGAATAGTGCACTGTCCGTACCCGGTTGATATATGGTGATCATCAAGGTTGAGATAAACCAATATAGCATATAAACTATCATATCTCATGGCACATGGATAAAATATAATATCATAGATAGAACAGAAGAGATAGTAATAACTATTTGAACAAATCATCGTTAGAGCAATAGATCCACAAAGTTGTACATCGAATGCAGTAGAGTTTATACAACAGAAGTAAACTCAAATAAACCATCTCAATAAATAGTAATAAGCAAGCATTGTCACGGGATCCACAACATTGCTCAACGGAATAAGCATAGACTCCGTATATGTATATAATATGAGATAGCTCCATCCAGCTCATCCTTCGAAAAGCTACTGCGTCACCTAGACCTGTCATCTAGTCTACTCATTTAAGAATACCCAAGATAATAAGAGACAAGCATAAAACCTTGGGTCATACAACAGTTTTGTGTAAGTGGTAAATGAGTCTCAAAATACTATATAGGTAAATATGGTAAGGAACAAGAGTACACGAACCATACATGACCTGTCCCTACGACCAAAGAGTTAGCATATAACACTATAATACGCTACTCTACAATATCACAAAGATATACCACAAACCATATAAAGGATATTTGTCTTCCAGGTATTCCTATCTCCCATACCTACTTCCCCTGATACCTATAAGTGATAGCCTACTAAAGAAAGCAACCAAAGCAATCATAGCATCAATCAAACAATCCACCCTTTGTGCTCTGAATATATGATAGCTTGTATGTCCTCCTTTCTACAAGGACTAATGGAAATCCCGATTCTCCGTTGTACTTTCGTATCTCAGAGCCCAAAGCTAGATACATGCCTTACAGTCTAAAGCTAGACACTGGACCCAAAGCCATAGGTCCAAGGCATCTGGATCCTCATTACCAATCCATGGACATCCCCACTTATAATACCCCCACTTCGTGTATAGAAGAAAATACTTCGAGCAGCAACGATTCCTTAACACATACTCCCGAGCCCACCTTTGCTCCATTTGGACGCCGACCCTTCTTGCTCAATCTAGAGTCCATTATTCATGAGGAACCCTTCCACATTACCCAATCATACGACCTGCCCCTTTACGAGACGCCATCGTCAGAACCTACTCCCAACATGAGCCAACATTCGAAGGCCATAGCTTTTAATCATACTGTTATATCGTCCTCCAACCTGATATGAACAAGCCAACACCACAAACACACTACAGGACCTCTACTTTACCTCCCAGAAGTTCCATCCTATTTGGAATTAACCCAAGAATTCGATAACGACCTCCTAACTCAGTGCCGAGCTCTATACTTAGCCAACCTATGGCTAAGTTTTCTCCCACTCCTTCCTTGCTTCTAGTACTCCATGCCTAAATGCTTTGACACTGACTTCTCTACACAAATCAAGTCATCATAGAACAAGTTATGTCTTCAAAGCATCCTACTTCATATTCTAGAAACAAGTCGTCATAGCCTCCAATACTTAGCCAATCATCGATCTATCATCTTAGGAAACCTCTACTAGCAACAACCTTGCTCTCCCTAAATCGCCACCACCATAAACCAAACTACACATGTCGACACCAACCTCTCAACTCGGTGCTGACTTGTATAGATAATGAATTGGATCTTTCGCCTTGAACCACAAGAACTTCCAATACTCTAAAGCCTCCCTTCCAAATATCATCCAATTTCGACCAACTTTGTGTCTGTTAGCTCAATTCTCCGACCTAACTTTCTATGGAATCACAACATTAGCAAACAACATCAAATCATATCATCCAACATAGAATAACAATCAATTTCATCCAATCAAACGTGCAATCCATCAAAATAAGACAAACATTTCAATTTCTAAGACAGATCTACATATAGCATGAATATATGAGCATGAGCAAGGGTGATTTCTAATCAATCTAGATAATATACATAGTTTAACATGTAATTAAAGTTATAAAAGGTTTTATGGCCAAAAATCAATTTAAAACATGTTAAATTCTATGATTCTACCATATAAACATGAATAGTATAGTGAGAAGGCATAAAGCACTCATCAATTACCAAATTCAACCAATATGAAGATAGATCCAATTCGGATAGCAATAGAATGCACCTCAAACTAAGAAAATCTATGATCTCTATCTTCTAGTTGACGATTTAATTTCTCATTCGTAATATACTTTGATTTAAAGAGCAATTTAGGCCATTTTGAATGAAATTAGAATGGATCTAGGGCTAGTTAGGGTTTAGACCTGATTTAGAATGAGAGGGAAAGTTTTAACTTGACTCTTCAACCCATTATTTATAGCATTCTCTAGTTTGATTAATGAGATCACTAACGGGCCTAATTAATTGCACACTAATCCTGACTTGTAGCTTTAAAAACTAAAAACAGGCAAACTTTCTAACCTTAAGTGCAATTTTCTATTAAGAACACTCAATAAAATGTGAAACCATCATCATGAAGCAAAGGAACTGGTTTGAGACCTAATTTGACTTATATCAAAAGTTATAGCCTAAAGTTTTTAGGGTCAAAATGGTCATATAGAAATTCGAAAAAAATCATAGGTGTGTAAAATGTCCCTAAGAGTCATATCCCAAAATCATAGAATGATACGACCTCATACGAATAAAATAAAAATATTTTATTATTCTCCGATCGTAATATACGGGTCGTTACAATGTTTGTCAGAAACACTTTTCTAACGAATCTGTATATCAGTATTCTATCATATATTAGATGGTTGAATATATTGGTGCATATATTTATACACGTAGACATATTATAAAAAATTTATGCTTGCTGGTAATAACTCATTTTAACATTCTATAATTTTATCGTTTGATTTTAAATATTTAATTAGTTTTAAATATTTAAATAATTGGTTTTCAATGTTTAATAACTTGAATACAAATATAGTGGCTATTTAGATATTTGAATTATGAATTAAATATTAATTAAATGGATTTAATAGCATTATTTAATTCCTTTTTATTAATAAATAATAATGAGAAAATTTGCTTGTTAATAAAATGACTTGATTTTAATGAGGTATTTTCTAATTTTTTTTTATTTTTCTATAATTTTTATTTTGGAAAATATTTAAATTTTCGTTTGACGTATTTCATAGCAATGGTATTTTTGAAATTTCATAGAATAAAATAATATGTGTATTTTATTGTTCATTTGTGATTGTGCCGCATTTTGGTGCACAGCCGTATTTTTATTTCTATCGTTCGCAATTCGTACGCGAACAAAATATTGTTTAGCGGGATACCACAAGACCTTCTTTTCAAAACATTAAAAAAAATCAAATCAAACTCAATATTTTCAACATAATTTAATGGTGATGTGATGATAACTTGGAAATCTTGGGTTGCTTAAGAATCATAGCTAGCTTGAAGAATTTGGTTTACTTGAGTTATAAGTAAAGTAAATTAATTTTTGTTTATAAAATCCAAGTCAACACTTACCATTTTCATTTTCACTTTTCCTTATTCTTTTTTTCTCATTCTTCATTTACAGTAAATTAAACAATGCCTCCCCACTTCAAAATTCTAAATCAATTAATCTACTTCAATAAAAATCACAATACATGGATCTTTGAGTCTATGGCGATGAGATCTACGGATCTATGTTGTTTGTTTGCTTGTGGTCGATGTTAGTGATGATCGACAGTAAATGAATGGACAAGTGTTTGGCATGGTGATTTTTTGAGGCAACATTAGCTCGATTGAAGGGTGGATATAAGTTTGTGGTGGCAAGAAGTGTCGGGTGGCCGAGATTTAGGTGGTTCGATGGCTTATGTCAAAGGGCGACTTTTGGGTTTCCTAAAAGGAAACCATCAGGCTGCGATCCACTCTCGTCGACCAAGCATGAGACGGGGGGTAGGATGTGGAGCACTCATGGAGTGGAGTTTGTCGGAGTTAACGACGTTGGTTTTCATCGAGTGTAGAGGGAGTAAACAAGAGAAAGGAGGTTCGAGGCTAGTGCGTGCACACTAGTACACATGTACAAGGAGCAATCATTTGGGGAAGAAGATGTTTAGTGAGGGGAAATTAATTTATTAATTAAAGTGATTAAGATTTTAATTAATTCAAAACTTGTAAAATCAATAAATTTTCCATATGAGGTCGGATTTGGACGCGGTCAGTTGCATTAAACTCGTATCGATGATATCTATGCATTGGAGTTGAATTCATTGAATTTAAAGCTTGTGGAAATTTTACCTAGACCAAATCGGAACGTGAAAGCATTAAATGAAATTTCGGTGAGTTTACTCACCTCTAAATAAACTATGTGATATCTGTATTGCTATAGATTATTGTTGAATTCTTGGATGATAGTTAATAGTTTTAATGAAGTATAAATTAATGATAAAATTACAGTGATTTAATTTAATTATGTTTTACATAGTTAAATTAGTTATACATCATTTATGATACCTATGTAGCAGAATAAAACATTGTTTTGCGATAATTAAATTGAATAGAATATTTTGGACATCTATCGAGCAGTAAATTACCGATCTGTGCTTGCAAAGTAAAAAGATCATTGTTTGATCGTTTGTTTGGATTCAAATTCCCACTTGATAGCAGAATTGTATAAATAACCATTGTATTCCAGGGGAAAAAAAGAAGAAGTCGGAGTGTTTTCGTAGCGAATAGGTCGCTACGGGATACTTCGAAGTGCATATATATGAGATTTACAAGAGGACTTTTGTAGAGAAACCCTAAGGGATTTCTCGCTATTATTAATTTACTGTTATATGCATCTTACGTACATTCTTATATTGCTTATATTGGTGTTTGGTTGAAATATTTGTGACATACTGTTTGATTTGTGCAAGTGCCGTTATAGCGATTTTCGCTATACCGTCACTTATGAAATACCCTCTCCTTAAACCCTTGTGTGCGTTGAACTTATGCTTGTATTTTTACAAAATAAATGTTTGGTCGCGTTTTTGCACTTGAAGTTGTTTAAACTATATTTTCAAATATTTTATGGATTTCGAAAATAAAGGATAAGTGTTAATTTAAAATTTATGAAAGAATTTATTAATTTGATTAATTATCTTTTTAAATTTATAAATGATTATAAATTTGATTAATTATCTTTTGGTATAATTACTTTTATTTTCAATTTATAAAAAGATTATAAATTTGATTTATCATCTTTCGGGATAATTAATGTTGTTTTAAATATATGAAAAGATTATAATTTGATTTATTGTATTTCAGGATAATTAATGTGGTTTTTAAAATTTATGTAAGAACAACATCAATTATCTTTCAAGATGATTAACATTGTTTAAAACTAATAAAAGTATTTAAATCGATTTATTATCTTTCAGGATATTGAATGTTGTTTCAAATTTATAAAAGATAGTTTATAAATGTGGAAAGCTTAAAAAAGGGATGTTTAAAATCAAAGCTAAGTGTAAATTGTTTCGGGTTTATAGTAAACAATGTTTTCAATGACATTCATTTCTCACCCTTCTTTTAATATATTTAGAATTATAATTTGCCCTT
The DNA here is from genome assembly GCA_030737815.1 of Allium fistulosum. NCBI lineage: Eukaryota > Viridiplantae > Streptophyta > Magnoliopsida > Asparagales > Amaryllidaceae > Allium > Allium fistulosum. The sequence continues at coordinate 674,679,767 of CM060907.1, read as the reverse complement.
CAAAAGAATATTTTCAAAGAGTGTTTTTAAAGTGTTTTACAAATATTTATGATGTGAAATCCATTCTAAAAACTTAATTTATTTATTAGTAGCAAGTGTATGTGATTTAATTTCCATATACAATCATTCGTTTGTTTCCAAAACTTTATTCCTTAACTATCAATTACGATATCCTTTCTTATGTTTCGTTGATTCAAGATGATTAGTTTGCTCATTTAGAGCATTTAAACTCTTCTATTCCTAAAATTAAGAATGTTGTCATGGCAAGATAGATAACAACACTGCCTTATCTTGTCCTACTTCATTGTTTTCCCTATAGTAGTATTAGTTTAATTATCGATAGTTGATTCATTGACTATTGATTTTCATATCCTTCTTTGTGCTTCATACATCTAAAACAATTTGTTGCTTATTTTGAGCATTGGCGTCCAACACCATGGATAACTAAAACCAAAGAATGAGTGGGAACTAAGCCAATGTTATATTCACATTTATCTAGAGATTGTTGGTAGCATGCATGCGGTGATGTGAAATATTAAGATGCTCGTGTGAAGCGGGTCCAGCTTGGAAGTTTCCAAGAGTGATGCATGTTTGGTGTGGGCTCTCAAATATATTTTATCTAGAGGTATACTTTTGGTATAGTGGGGCGCACCCTCCTAGTCATGTTGGATGAATTCATTCTCCTTGTTTTAATTCGAACCTTAGAGTTGATTCTTTCTTAATTGCATCAAGAAGTGCCTTGTGCTCTTCTTTGTGTTTAATTATTTTTATCCATTCTTTAAGTCTAATCGAGTATGGGATTGGTCATTACTTGTGTCCATCTTTTATGTTTGGATTTATTTCAGTTGTTTTTCCCTTCTCTTATGTAGGATGCTGTTCACATGAGGTAAAAACTCATTTTTTGTTTAGTGGCATGGTTTTATAGAATTACTTTATGTTCACCATATACTTGAGTTTTCTGACGCTGGTTTTCAAAACTGACCCGGGTGTTATTTCATTATAATGCTTGGGTCAGGCCGAATATTTTTCTAGGTTGCCATTTGTGGGACAGGAAGCTCATGGGATAGAGCTGGATGTTCAACTACCCTAGTATTTTATTTTCTATCGTATTATAATGTATACCTATCATTAATTGTAAGGTCAGAATTTATAACTGTCTAGTTGACGAGGTTTGTTTTTAACTCTGATGTACCTTGTATCTTGGAGTGATAGTTTATATCGTCTTTATTATATTAAATGTTGTCATTTTTGCTGTGAGATTTTGTTTCCCCTGTTTGTTCCTTGTATTTTACCCTAACAATCTACCTATCCGACGATTGGATGTTTGACATTTGAATACCGTGGATGTATTGAGTGCCGACTTCGATGGTCGAAAAGGAGGGTCGTTATAGAATTGTATCAGAGTTGCAGGTTATCACGTGTATGCATTGCATTCTTGATAAATTTCCAAAGAAGCAAATTCTCTTTAGGCTTAGAACCAGACTTCCAGATTCTAGAGGACCATGGGAAACCAGGAAGATTTTGATGACTTATTAGATTCTTATAAGCAGATGATATAGAATGGTGATGTAATTTATTCCATTGATAACCATCAATAACGTCATTCTTAAAATTTGCTAAAGTAGTACTCCATAGCAACCTGAGACTGACTGAGCCTGCATGAGGCAAGTTTACAACATTGTTGTGAATGAAATCACTAGCTAAAACCGATTCAGGAATTCCAGAATTAGCTCTAATGCTATAACTAATCACTGAGGACAGAATTACTCCAGGAGAACTCCAAGGAGAATGCCAGAAAGAGTTGAAAGTACCGCATTTAACCATAGGAAGGAAGAGAGGTCTATACTTAAGGATACTTCTCCATAGTAAGCTAGCATCAGAGGGAATGTCCATGGTCCAAAAGGAGTCATGCTTAAGATAATAATGTCTAGTCCATGAAGCCTATAAAGAAATCTTACCACTTAAAAGTTTGTCTAAATAATGAGAAATAGCAGCTTGATTCCAAAGCTTTAAATCAATAATATTTAGACCACCAGCTCTATGAGGAAGTTGAAGTTTTTTGTAGGCAATAGGAATTAATTTTTTTAGAGTATATATCCCAATGCCATATAAAATGGTTAAAAGCATTATTTACCATTGAGATAAGCTTGTTGAGAATTATGAAAATCCTGAAATAATATATACACATAGCAGCGGTAATGCTTTTTATAATAACCAGTCTGGCCACCTAAGATAATTTCTTAGTAGGCATATTGATGAGCTTTTCAGTGATCTTTTCGAATAAAGGAAGACACTGTGTAGTAGAAATTCTGGTAGTACACATAAAAGCCCCAAGATATACATAATTAGATTGAAGTTGTTGAAGACCAGAGAGTGGTGTAATGTATTTAGCCTCCTCAGAATTAAGTCCAGCAATCTTGATATATGATTTTCCCTTATTGATGGAAAGACCAGTCATAGCAGCAAATGTATCTAAGGTTCTAAAAATGTTAGTTGTGGAGGCATGAGTAGGTTTAGTGAAAAGTAACAAGTCATTAGCAAACATCAAAGTTGAAATGGCATGCTCTTTGCACCTAGGATGTCTGGCAATACTCTTAATTAAAATCTGTTGATTGATCATATAAGTTAAGAGTTCTATAACAGCAATGAATAGACTTGAGGAGATGGGGTCTCCTTGTCTAATGCCATGTTGAGTCTTAAAAAAACAAAACATTACTCCATTCAAAGATAAAGAGACATAGACAGAAGCTATGCAAGTGTGAAGCCAAGCCAAAAAAGGCAAAGGAAAATTCATTTTGGACAATATAGAAATGATTGTCTCCCACCTTACAGTATCGTATGCTTTTTGAATATCTAATTTAAGAAACATCTAGGAGAAAAACTAGCTCTATTATAACCTCTCATACGCTCCTGAGATAATATGATGTTTTCAGTGATGGATCTGCCAGGTAAGAATCTATTCTGGTTGTTAGAAATAATGTCATTCATACAATTTTTCATGTGGGAAGAAAGAATTTTGGCAATGCATTTATAAATAACATTACAACATGCTATTGGCCTAAATTGAGTGACATCTTAAGGCGGTTCAACCTTAGGAATGAGGGCCAATCTAGTATGATTTATTCCATTCAACATGATATTAGATTTAAAAAAATGTAATATAGCTTTGCAAAAAATCATCCTTGATAATAAACCATGCAGTTTGGAAAAACTGAGTTGAGAAACCATCAGGTCCAGCAGAACTGGTGGACTTCATGTCTTTGATAGTAGAATGTATTTCATCATAAGTAATCTGATGAATTAAAGAATGTGCATGATCATGAGAAATAGCATTCAAACTGGTATTAGAGAGAACAAAAAGGTCAGATGGAAGTTGATGTGAAGTTAATAAGTCAGTATAAAAGGACAGAAAAGCCTTTTCAATGTCAGTCTTTGCAGTGCATAGAAATCCATGTTGATCTTTAATAGAATGAATAATAGTGCAAGCCTTCTTCAACCTAATGGAGTTATGAAATTTTTTGGAATTCCTATCTCCTCCCTCAAGCCAATTGTTCTTATTCTTCAATTTAAACATATCAGATTCCATCCTGATAGCCTCCTTAAGCTGGTCAGATAAAATGTTTTCTTTGAGAGAAGCATCAGCATCAGAACGATTATCATGCATAAGAAGTTGCACTGCCTTAAGTTCATCACTAAGAGTAGCAGAAAGGAGATTACCCTTTCCAAATCTTTGATATGACCACACTTTCAATTTGCTTTTCAACATTTTTAGTTTAGTTTGAAGAATAAACATGAGGCTCCCATACACCACAGAGCTACATACTTGCTTAGTCAAGGATAAAAAATCAGATTCATTAGTCCAGGAGTTAAAAAAATTAAAACAAGAGGGGCCTTTTTCTTCAACAAGACCCAGGACAGAATGATTGGGCTATGATCAGAAATAGAGGGAGAAAGGAAATGAGTGATAAGAAGTGGCCAAGTTGAATAAGCTATAAGGTTAAAACGAGCTCTGTGAAGTTTGCAAAAAGTTCTATTCCCTGATCTACTGCTATTATTCCATGAGTAGAAGAGGCCATCTTTAGGTATTTGATACAAATGGGATTCATTGATTGCTTGATTTAAAGGAAAATATCAAAAAACATGAGAGGATTGCCTCCACTTATTTCATTATAGGATTGCATACTATTAAAATCACCAAGGCACAACCATGGCAATGGAGTTTGATGAAGAGAGGGGAGAATATCAAAAAGATTTTGTCTTGAGGACTTAGCATTATCTGCATAAATGAATGTGGAGAGGAATTGAAGACCAGTAGGAATGTAAACAATGCTACAGTGTATATATTGCCTATGAGAAGAGTATCTTGATATTTGAAAATATTGTGGATTCCAAAGTAAGAGAATATGACCATACATAGTATGTTCATGATTATGAATATGTGACCATGTAGGGGCAATTTGAAGAGCTGCATTAACTGAAGCCTCCTCAGTGAACTTTGTTTCACTTAAAGCAATCATGTGCAAGTGGTTAGAAGAGATCAAAAGTTTTATTTCATGAATCTTAGCAATATCATTAACCCCTCTGATATTCCAAAAGGCTATATTCTACATCATTTATATATTGGCTTTGGAGGCAGAAAGCCTAGTAACTCTTGTTGAAGATTTTTGATTATTATTAAAGGAGAATTTTGGCAGAATATTGTCTGAGGTGAAGGTTTGACCTTCATTTAAATCTGAGGAGGTTAAGAGGCTGATAGATGAATTGCTTTGAGGCATTGATTTTTTGTTTGATTTTGAAATGATGATTGGATTTGATAGAGTATTCGGATTTGAAGTAGGAATTGATAAAGGATCAAGAGAGAATAAAGTAATGGATTTAGGAGGCTTAAGGTGTGAGTAGGGACTTAGAGGAGGAGGAGCAGTATCATTGGAGATATGCACAGTGTGTATGTTAGAAACATGCACACTAATGTTTGTTGAAGTGGGGTTTTCGAGAAGTGTAGAAACATTGGAAGTTGAGGGAGAAATTTTTGAGGGAGTATTTGTTTTGTCCAAAATATTATTTAATAGAGAAATGGGAATATCAAGAAGTGATGAATCTGTATCAAAAGGTTGAATTGCAATGGATTTGATTAGAGGAGGTGGGAGTATACTTTCATTAAGAGTTTCAGTGCTGAGATGATCACTGCATTGCATATTTATTTCACCATCTTCAAGTTCTTGCAATAAGGCAAAGGAGTTGTTTAATGACAATTCAAGTTCTGAAGTGTTTTTTGCTGGAGATTGATGAACTGTAGATAAAGGTGCTTGGACATTTGGAATAAGAGAACTACTTGAGAGAGTAACATTGTCAACTATTATATTTTCTGACATGTTGACATCAGCCTCAATAGTTATTAAATTTTTCTTCTACCACATTTGCTCCTTTTCTTTTGCATTCAATTGAGTCTTTGTCTGTTCCTTTTGATAAACAAAATTTCTTTTCTTATTTTTAGCTTTATCATGAGAGTGCCAATCATCATATACATTTGCATCATCATACTCACAAACATTATCCACTTGCCCATTGCCCATATTTTCATGCACACCCCTGATACTTCATGCACACTATTTCTATCACAAGAGAGTGTGGAATGTCCAAAAGTTTTGCGAACAGTACAGATCAACGGTCTCCAACCATACTCTAGATATACTCTATGACATGCCTTATCGCCAACGTTTATTAAATATGGTAGCTCTTTATCAGGGCCAATTTCCACCAAGCATTTAGCATATTTGAGCCTTTCCCCTCTCTCTATTGCTTCATTAAAACACACCAGTTTCCCAATATGGCAAGCAAGCCAATTAATGCCCGTAAGAGTCCAAGTGATGTGTGGTATATTGTAAAAATGAATCCAAATAGGAACACATTTTACTTGAGCCTGGATTGGACCAAAAGCAGGTTTCCATGTGGTAATAACAAACATTTGTCCCTTTATAAAAACTCGATCTGCTTGAAGAATTTTTTGCTTATCTTCCAAACAACTAAATTTGAAAAAATAATTGGCTCCATCAGAATTAACATCATAACTTCCTTTAAGCTTCCAGTTTTTTTTAAATAAGTAGTAACAGCCATATAATTGATTTTTTCTCCAAGAAAAAGATCCACTAAGTAATCATTCCAGAAATTATAATCTTCAGTAAGCACTTCAACTAGAGGTACAAGAGCCGAGCCTCTGTAACCAATATCGAAGTCTTTGCGGATGTAACTTCCCGCATTTCTCGGTTTAGTTTTGAATAAGGATGACCATTGAAGAGGAGGATACGGAAGAGAATCATTAGGTAGACAAGACTGATGAATACTAAGAGAAGAGAAAGAAATAGGTTTGAACAAGGACGGAGGAGGAGGTACTGGGACAAGAGGCGGGTCTGGAGGAAGAGCAGGTATAGGAAAAACAGAAGGACTGGAGAGAATGATAGGAGAAGAAGGTACGATATGGGGTAAGGAAGGAGCTGAAGGAGGAATGGAGTTATCAAAGGACATTGAAGAAGAAAAAGGTACGGTTGTGAATGAAAACTGACTTGTGAATTATAATAAAGGAAAGTTATTATAATACATAAGATAATTTTAAATGGTTCATTTTATATGAGTATGGTATATAAAATGATTTATACGATTTATTGAGAAATTTGATCCCGGTATTACTTGAAGTGATTTCAAATTTTTTTTGAGAAAAGTAATGGTAGTATTACATGGAAATATTAGTAAGTATAAATATTTCAAATAGATTTTTTAATAAATATACATTTTCTTTAGATAGTTGGGGAAAACATCTTGATTAGTTTTGTGGTAATCTGAATAATCTTCTAAGTGACGATCTAACATTTGTTTAGGCAAATATTGTAGTGCACTTAGTAAATTATTCTCTTTATCATTATGTGATCAAAATTATTTCGATTCCGAACGAACCCAAAGTGAGTATTAGCAAATAAATTATTAAAGTTATTTTATAGAAATATGTTTGTGTGATTTCCAAGAGGATTTTGAAATAAAAACCAAGTATTTAATTCTTAAGTTTCCTTAAAGGAAATTTATTTAAAATAAAAAGTATTCCGATAAATCAAAAATTTTAAACTCTTGGATAGAAAAGAGATATTTTAATTCAAGTTTTTAAATGATTTATCTTGGATAAGAAGGTTTTAATAGGCACTATTTTATTAAAACAGTTTTGTTTAAACATCCAAGTCTCATAAACTCTTTGGTTTTATTGGGCTCACTAAATAAACATCTTCACCTTAGGGATGTCTAAGGAAAGTAGACATTGAGACTGAGTCGGATATCAGAATCCTACTCTTCTTAGCTACTTATCAAACCGGATATGTAAAGAGGTCGAAGTAGTCGATTCAATTTAAAAGACCTATATTTTGTTTGGGCCTTCATTTGAATTTTTGAAAAAATAAAGATAAATAATAAATAAAGTAAAATTGACATTTTTATATACTCTTAGGATGTAGAAGAATATTATACAAGTAAATAAAACTGGAGTAAGTTTTTAATTTGATTTTTTATAATGAAATGTCTTTATAAAATGTTTGTAAACTTAAATGAAAATTTATGAAGTAATTTATAAATAATTTTAGTGTTGAATGAGACACTAAGTGAAAATGAAAATGATTTAGAAAAAGATTAGTGTAATTAAGAACTAATCAGATTTAGTACGTAAGTTGTACATAGATCATTTTATTCGAACGATTCTGGATCTAGGATTTGAGTATATAACTTTGGGGTGATTCACAGCAGCCCGAAAAAAGGTTTCTCGGTTAATTCTTATCAGCGAACACTTGATCCAGATTCTAGATATGATACTAAGGTTTTCTATCATAGTATGTAGCTATGTAAGGAGAACGGTGATTTCTAATCAAGGAACCTGATCAGAGTCCGCGCTAGGGAGGTTGAGTGAGCGATACTAGTCTGGAAGTGAAGTTTATGTATCTGAACAAGTGGTCGGATCAGATACTGTGAATGGATGATTTATATACATCATATGGGCTTATGTGTATTTATATGAGTGTTGTATAGCTTAGGAAAGTTTGGGGAGTGACTTTGAATTTTGGATTAAGGTAGCTTAGCTAATCTTCTAAGCAATAACCAAAGGCCGAGAGCGTAATATTATTCTTAGGAAATTATTTATATCCTTGGACTATCGAGAAAGTTGTGAACCTAAGCAAAATTCTAAATCTTGTTTGTTAGTCATTTAACATTTTAAATAATTTTGAGTGTTAGTTTATTCCTTTATGGAATTTTACTTGATTGATAGTGTCATTTTATAGACTACGGTTTATAGGGATGTTATTTGTTAGGACTTAAATCTCGATGCTTTTCAAAAAGTGATTTCGAAAGAATTTGTGAAAATAACAGCAACAACATTATTTTGAAAGTATTGGTGAAGTATTATTATTTCCGAATATTTGAAAAAGGTTTTTGTGAAGTGATTTTTCAAATATTTTGTTATGACTTAAGTTGGACAATTGTGAGTTTTTCGATTTAGAAGACTCACTAAGTATATTTGCTTACTCTAGTTGTTGTTTTAGGAGGAACCAGAATTGTAACGACCCAGAATTTTGAACAAATTAAATTGGAAATATTTAATTAATTTTAAATATTTGAACGGTAATTTAATTTGAATCTCGAATATAACTTTGAAACTGGCGATTAAACTTGGAAATTTAATCTATTGAATTGAATAAAAAAATTTATATCTTCAAATTTTAGTTGAAGAAAAATATTTCGAAAGCTTTTAAAATTCGTATTGACAATACTAATGATAATTAAAACTTCAGAATTGAATTATAAACTGTTTTGATCAGTTTGAATTTTTTTCGTTTCAATCGATATTTAAAAATAGCCGTCCGAGGCGCAGTCTCGGAATTCAACGAAACGAGTTCCATTGGATCCGTAGTATTGTATTATTGTCGGATTTCAATTTTCGTATTTTTCGGAATTGATATGTGAGCGTACGATATATAAACGCATAGAAATTTATACCGGGACCGATTGAATTTAAATAAAATCAAATTGCTTTCCTATAATCCAACAACTCGTACAGCCCACCCCCCTATTGTCTCCTCTCGTACACGCTTTCTTTCTCTTTAGTTAAATCACGAAAAAGGAAGCCGCCTTCTCATTTAAAAATCACGTACTTGTTGTCTTCCCCTTTCCCTCATTCCTCAGTTCCAAATCGAACGAAGAAAAGAAAATTTTAAATGGCCGCTTCTCTATAAAATCAGAAAGAAAATTGCATCCCTCTACTGAAATTCTCGATCAACCGAAAACAATTTTATGGGGAGATCGACAGCCGTAATGGCCTCGGTCGCACGCGCGACTGGCTTTGGGAGGCGTTCTAGGGTTCGCGAGTCGTTCGCGTTGGTTCAGGAAGGCCGTGAATTTGGTTTGGTGTTTCGAGACGGGGGCGAGGCCGTAGGTGATCTCATGGATAGTGTAGATGGGTTCGAGAAGAACTGCGAAGCTAGGGTTTGTCGCGTGGAGTTGGGGTGGTCGCGATTTTGCCTAGCGCGCGGCAGCGCTGGAGTTTTTTGTGGCGATCGAAGTCGCGACTGAGGTGGTTCTCGAATCGCGATGGGGGCAGTGAGCGACAAGTTTCGCGAGTTCAGGTGGTGATGGTGCGGCGTCGCATGGCTATGCTCGAACTCGAGTTTGTCAGGCGAAGGTGGGTCATTCCCTATTGCAGCGCGTCTTCGAGGCGGAGGCTGGAGACAGTGAGGGTGGAATCAATGAGGTTGGGCTGGGGTTCTGATAGGTAGCGAGCTAGAACAGTGAGGTATCAATTTAAATTTTAGTATATATGTATAGATTAGAAAATTTATACGCAATTCAAGAAAATATATATATATATATATAGGTTAAAATAAAAATATAACAGTAGGTTTCATGGAATAATTTATTTCTATTTGGACAAGTATACGGTAAACAGAATATTAATAATGGAAGAAAAGTTTTTTTTTTCAGCAACAAAATTTCTATTTCATTATGTACAAGAAAAGCAAAATACATAAGTATAAATGTATCTATATAAAATACACATACTCTAGTTACTGGTTTATTTTAATATGAATTAGAGTGATTAACATGTTCCATTATTTTTGTCATTAAGAAATAATTTATAAAGAAATTTGTTTAAGTAAAATTCTTAGACAATTAAATAAATGGTAATTAGGTGGTTCGATTTATTTCGAATATTAATAAATTGTATAAAATATTTATACTAGGTCAAAATCTGTAAGAAATCAAGCCGAAAATGGTAAATGGATTGCAATATAAAAGCAAAGGTGAGATTTTTCTCACTCAAAATTGAAAGTGGAATTTTCAGTTATTTATTGATTGATGATTTGATTGCTATTGGATGTGGTATTAGATATGATAGGATATATCTATATATATAGCAATATATACATATTGGCATATGTATATATTGGATTGATGATTTCCCGCCTCGTATAGCGGATGAGACCCTATTGCGCCGTTAGTAAGCGGATATTTTTATAAAACCCATATACCGCGATATTCCACCTCGAAGTGGAATTGGTATTGTGCTAACGTCTTTGGATGCAGGGAAACAGGTTGGAGGGATCCAACTGGACCCCTCACATTGATTGAATTTATTTCTACTGTGATGTGATAATCTGTGAATGATTATTGATGTTATTGAATTGATGTCTGGAAATTGTTTGAAGGCTAAAATTTAGCTGAATGGATGTTTGATATCATTGGATTCCAAAGATAAACGAAGTTGAATTTTTGAAATTCAAGTAGAAAATTTCTAAGTGAATCAATTTTTGAAATTGAAGAAATTTTGAAGAAAGGAATTTTAAAGTATAAAAAGTTAATTTTTATAATCTTATCGAATTAATTCCAGAATCAAGTGAAAATGTTAAATAAATGGATTTCGTAAAAATAGTAATTATAAATTGAAGAATTTAATTTAAAAATTGGATTTTTAAATAGATTGAAAGAAACAAATTGAAATTTATTTTCTTCAAGAGGAATTTATTTAAAAGGAAATAAGTTGGAAGTCCAACTATAAATTTAATTGGAAAATTGAAACGAATTTGGAAGTTGAAATCGTTATAAAGTATAAAAGCAATTTATAAGTGTTGTTTTATAAATCTGGAATCACTCAATTTTGATAAGTAAATTATAGAAGTAAATAAAAGAAGATTTATAAGTCGAAGTTGTTATTAAAATAGAAATAGAATTTATAAACGTGTTTATAAATTCAAAATCAGTTGAATTTGAGAAATTAAATATAGAAGATTTTTAAAGAAGATATATTCGTGATTTTGGATAGCGAATTTTTATTGAGATAAAAATGTGTAGAAATGATTGAAATTGGGTTAAGTGAATTATATTCACGATTTTGGACAGCGAATATATTATTAAATAAAATGGATTTATTTTTGAAGAAGTGATATTAAAAATGAAGTTAAACATTTTAAAGATGTTTTAAAATGTATTATGAATCGAAAGCATAGATTTCCGCAATTCTTGTTGAAATAGACGTTTTCGAGAAATAAGGAAATGGTAGACTATAACACTGTTGTTATAGTAAATGATTTCCGAAAGGAAATATTTTTATCTAGTATTGGGATTTATATATCTATCTTAATTCCGAATCCCTATACTAGTGATTTTGAGTCGTCGTAACGATGTTTTACGTAACATTCGTTTTGACTCAAATAGATGTTGTTATAGTAAATGTTTTCCTTAAAGAATGAATTATACTTAAACTTTGATTTAAGTATATCGAATATTTTCCAAGTGTTGAAAAATAAATGGATTTGTGAAATACTTATTATTAAATATAAGTAGGGAAATGCATTTCCAAAATGAAATGAAACGTTTTGAGATTTATCTTCGTAAAGATAAATTGAAATTGAATATTGGAATCGATTTGAAAATCGTATATCAGTAGATATTTTTGAAATATAAATTCACTATGGAATTTATAAAAGAAAGGGAAGTTGTTTAAAAATAAATATTGATTTATTTTTGAAAGTGTGGAAATTATATATCTAGTAAAGATATTTTTGGAAAATAAATAATTTGGAAAATTATTTGGAATCTGATGATGTTGCGCATCTTTATTGATAGTTAAATAACCGACTATCAATATTCACCTTGAATGGATATTTGTTGTGAATTGGATGAATTTGAATGCCACACTTATTTTTGAATAATCGCTCACTATTCGGGTTAGCCGGGAAAGGACCATGGGGTCGTATAACCCATTCCGAATATGTGATACGTCGTTATGAATTGCATTCGAAGACCGGTGTTGAAGACCGGATATTTTTGAAAACGGAAGGATTACCGTCGAGTTACTCTACATCGGCTGATCTCCGGTTTAGAGGTTTTATCACCCTTAGTGACGGGAAGTCCGGAAGTGATTAGAAATTTATCCGGATATGCAAGGGCTTCGTGAGAAGTGCCTTCGGTTCTGTTCGATCCCGGAACAGACTTGTATGGATTGTGTGTCTGACGTTACAATTTGAGATATAAAGCTGATTTCTTTCAAACACATTCCTGTTGGTGGCGGAGAATTTATTCTCTTAGCTTAACACCCTTCTCTGAGACGTACGAGCTCAGAGGTTATGTAGTTGAAATTTATCAGCAATATATCCTAATTTGGTAACGTGGCATACTGAGTGTTGCTGTGAAATGATCAGTGTTTGATCATTTGCGATATGATCATTTGTTTGATCTTATATCTTTGTGATCATAGGTTGATCATTTTTGTTTGACCCGAAGCATGGCTTTGTAGAAAGCGTAGCTTTGTGGACGAGACTTCATCGAGCCTCACACCCCGGAAATGGTCGAAACAGGAAGAATGCAGCAAGGTTCTAGGGAGTAGCGCCCCTTAGTGTATGTCATTCCTTCTGGATAGAGGTGGTATCATGGTATGGAGCCCAAATACTTAACCTATGTGGTTGCTGCATTATTATCTATGTGGTTTGTTGGAAATCGGGGATCCTCGGGAAGATCGGTTACGATCGGGGGATGGCATACGCGTGTCAGTAGTTACCTATTTTTGCAGAGGTAACCCGGCCTTGTGTTGGCAGAGATCCGGTTAGGTTCTCGGGTCGTCTATTCCAGGGACGTACCCATCGTGGAAAAGGAAGTTCCTTAGCCTGACCATTTGTTGGAAATCCAAAGAAACAATACGAGACTTGTACGGTTTTAGTTGTAGAACCTGCCATCTAATATGGCAGCTATAGCAAGCATACTATAATGGTACCTATGCTGGCTAAGATTTATATTCTATTTTCGAAATGTTTTCTACACTATGCACTAATAATAATATCAAAAAGAATTTGATTTTTTGCGTAGTAAGCATCTTTGACTATCATAAGAAGAAATATCCTCCAAGTCTGCGTTTGCATTGTGTGTGTGGCGGGAGGTCTTATGGTAGTTTCATTTTCCAAAAGCATTGCGAATTCAAATAAAGTTTTCCTGTTGTTTATTCTAAAGATAAACTGTTTTACGATCTCACACCAGTCACCATGACTGACTCGGAGTTTATTGTTCCCTTCTAAACTCTGGGTGCCCACCAATTTCCACACGGGCAGCCTAGAGTTATGTTATCAGGATATTCTGGATATTCTGGAGCTTTGGAAGCAAGCTGGATGACGAGACGTAGTATTTGTATCTGATAGTATTTATTCCGCTGTGTATTCTGTATGAGGACAAGTTTATATAACTGTCCATTGTTGTATTGAGTTGTATATTGACTCTGATTGATGTATGTATAAACTGATAAAATTCTTTGTTTAAAAGATTACTGATTTATCTATTATATATTGTTCCGCTGCGATGTGTAAGATTCTGATATTGTTTTCTGTTCTGAGGTTGTTCTCTTGCTCTTCTTTCTTCTTCTGCTTTCTTCTTCTTCTCTTTTTCTTCTATCTTTTCTTCTATTTCTTTTTCTTAAAAACCCTCACTATTGGAGTTTCCGGCACTCGATTGCTCGACAGTTGATAAAGTGAGTATCGATGTCGAATTTTCGAAAGTCGAAAATTTCGGTACGTGACAAGAATACCAGTTGATGCTCCGTATTATTATGATTTTAGAGTTACACCATGCTTCAATAGGAGGAGGCCCATCCTGTAATAATTGGTTTTGGTTTTTATATATTCTCTTTGAAGGAATTTGAAAATATATTTTAAATATAAATACCCGGGCATTTAGTTCTAAATTTAACTTTTGAAAAGACTGGATGCTTAATATTTTATTACAGAGTATTCTCTGTACTATTGTTGCATATAGTTGTTTTATTGTTTATGTTGCTATTGCTTGTGGTAGAAATAATTCATGTGTTGCTCTTGTCAACATGATTCTCTTTTGGACTATGTAAATACAAGATAGGTACAGGGAAGTAAGGGGTTACTATTTAATTGTGCACTTGCATTCGCCTCAAGATAGTAAGTTTGGTTGCAAAAATAAAAAATCAAGCGCAATAGAGGTATGTAGTATTTTTAAAGTTTGGTGATTGATGGATGATTTTATGCCCAGATAGGAGAGGCCACTTGGCTTTTGTTTTCTTGTCGATTTGAGCCAATTGTGGAGAGTTGTAATTTTTTCGGATCAACCGTGCAAAGCAGGTGCTATAAAAAATTTCCATAACATAAGGAATTTTAAGAGTTTAATAACTTATTTTAATTAATAGATTTTAAACCCGATGGGTTTGGAGGCATTTTCTTCCTTTGGGAATTTCGGGATGAAATTCTTCTAAAGGGGAGAATAAAAATCCTAGAATTTTATTGTTTTGATTTTGAATGTTTAATTAATTTTAAATATTTAAATAATTGGGTTTTAAAGTTTAATAACATGAATTCAAATATAGTGACTATTTAGATATTTGAATTGTGAATTAAATATTAATTAGATGGATTTAATATCATTATTTAATTCCTTTTTATTAATAAACAATAATGAGAAAATTTATTTGTTAATAAATGACTTGATTTTAATGACGCATTTTTAATTTAATTTTTATGATTTTTCCATAATTTTTATTTTGGAAAATATTTAAATTTTTGTTTGACGTATTTTACGCAAATGATGGTATTTTTGAAATTTTACATAATAAAATAATCTGTATATTTTATTGTTGATTTGTGATTGTGTCACATTTTGATGCACAATCGTATTTTTAGTTCTGTCATTCGTTGTTCGTACGCGAGCAGAATATTGTATAGCAGGATACCGCAAACCTTCTTTTCAAACCATTAAAAAAATCAAATCAAACTCAATATTTTCAACATAATTTAATGGTGATGTGATGATAGCTTGGAAATCTTAGGTTGCTTAAGAATCTTGGCTAGCTTGAAGAATTTGGTTAACTTGAATTATAAGTAAGTTAAATTAATTTTTGTTTATAAAATCCAAGTCAACACTTAGCATTTTAATTTTCACTTTTCCCTATTCTTTTTTTCTTGTTCTTTATATATAGTAAATTAATGGTGATCTACAAACATATGTTGGTTTGTTAGCCTGTGGGCGATGTCGGTGACAGTCGACGGTAAATGGATGGACTATGGTTCGGCATGGTGATCATTTAAGGTGAAAAAAGCTCAATTGGAGGGTCGATTTGAGTTTGTGTTTGCAAGGAGTGTCGGGTGGTCAAGTTTTAGGTGGTCTAGCATCTTATTTCAAAAGGAAACTTTAGAGTTTCATGAAGAGGAACCATCAGGTCACGATCCACTCTGGTCGACCGAGCTTGAGACGAGGGATGGGATGTGGAGCTCTCGTGGAGAGAAGTTCGTCGGAGTTGACGACGTTGGATTTCGTCGAGTGTAGAGGGAGTAAGGAGGAGAGAGAAGGTTCGAGGCTAGTGTGTGCACACTCATGCACATGTACAGGGAGCAATCGTTTAGGGA
Source organism: Allium fistulosum (assembly GCA_030737815.1). NCBI lineage: Eukaryota > Viridiplantae > Streptophyta > Magnoliopsida > Asparagales > Amaryllidaceae > Allium > Allium fistulosum. The sequence goes on along the minus strand of CM060907.1, from coordinate 674,663,835 downwards.
AGAAGATGTTTAGTTGGGGGTAATTAATTTATTAATTAAAGTGATTAAGGTTTTAATTATTTTAATTAATTCAAAACTGGTAAAATCAATAATGTTTTCATATGAGGTCGGATTTGGATGCGGTCAGTTACATTGAACTCAAATTGATGATATCTACACGTTGGATATTGATTCGTTGAATTCGAAGCTTGTAGAAATTTTAGCCAAAATCGAACGTCGTTCGATTTTAAACCAAATCAGAACGCAAAAGCATCTATTGGAATTTTAGGTGAGTTTACTCACCTCTTAATAAACTATGCAATATCCGTGTTGCAATAGATTATTGTTGAATGCTTGGATGATAATTGAGTTTTAATGTAAATTAACGATAAAATTAAAGTGATTTAATTTAATTACTTTTAACTTAGTTAAATTAGTTATACTTAGTTTGTGATATCTATTTAGCAGAATAAAACACTGTTTTACTATAACCAAATTGAATAAAATATTTAGCAGAATAAAAAGACCATTGGTTGATTGTTTGTTGGATTCGACTTCCCGCTTAATAACGATGGCATTAATAAGCATTGTGTTGCAGGGGACAATAATAAGAAGTCGGAGTGTTTTTATAATGAATAGGTTGCTATGAGACACTTCAAAGTGCGTATATATGGGATTTACACGTGCTTTTGTGGAGAGACCCTAAGGGGTTTCTCGCCATTTTTAATTTATTGTTATATGCATCTTACTTACATTCTTATATCGCTTAATTGATGTTTAGTTGTAATATTTGTGACATACTGTTTGATTTGTGTAAGTATCGTTATAGCGTTTTCGCTATACCTTCACTTATGAAATATCCTCTACTTAAACCCTTGTGTGTGTTGAACTTATGCTTGTATTTTTACAAAACAAATGTTTGGTCGTGTTTTTGTACTCTGAAAGTTGTTTAAACTATATTTTCAAATATTTTGAGGATTTTGAAAATAAAGGATATGTGCTGAATTAAAATTTATAAAAGAAGTTATAAATTTTATTAATTATCCTTCGGGATAATTATTGTTGTTTTAAATTTATAAACAATTATAAATTTGATTAATTACCTTTCGGGATAATTAATGTTGTTTTCGATTTATGAAAAGATAATAAATTTGGTTTATTATCTTTTGGGATAACTAATTTTGTTTTAAATGTATAAAAGGATTATAATTTGATTTATTTTCTTTTAGGATAATTAATGTGGTTTTTAAAATTTGTGAAGAACTATATCAAGTATTCTTCAAGATGATTAACATTGTTCAAAATGAATAAAAGTATTTAAATTGATTTCTTATCTTTCGGGATAACAATATTGTTTTAAATTTATAAACGATTGTTTATAAATGTGGAAATCTTTCAAAATGAATGTTTAAAATCAAAGCTAAGTGTAAATTTTTTTTGGTTTTATATTAAACAATATTTTCAATGACATTCAGTTTTGATCCTTCTTTTAATACACCTGGAATTATAATTTTCCCTTCAAAATAATATTTTTAAAGACTGTTTTTAAAATGTTTTACAAATATGTATGGGTTGAAAATCTAACATAAGTGCGAATCAAATTTCCTAAAAGCTTGATTCATTTATTGATGGCAAGTGTATGCGATTTAATTTCCATATACAATCATTCATTTGTTTCCGATAGTTGATTCCTTAACTATCAATTTCAATATTCTTCCTTGTGTTTTGTCGATTCAAGAGATTAGTTTGCACCTTCGGAGCATTTAAACTCTTGTATTTCTTAAAGTAAAGAACTCTGCCGTGGCAAGATAGATAGCAACACCGCCCTATCTTGTCCGACTTCATTGTTTTCCCTAGATAGTATTAGTTTATTTTCGATAGTTGATTCATCGACTATCAATTTTGATATCCTTCTTTGTGCTTCATCAATCTAAGATGATTTGTTGCTCATTTTGAGCATTGGCGTCCAACGCCGTGGATAATTAAAACAAAAGGGCGAGTGGGAGCCAAGCCAATTGGGTCGCACCCATTAGGTTATATTCACATTTATTTGGAGATTGTTGGTAGCATGCATGTAGTGATGTGAAATATTCGGATGCTTGTGTGAAGTAGGGTCCAGCTTGGATGTTCTTGAGAGTGATGCGTGTTTGGCATGGGCTCTCAAGTATATTTTATCTAGAGGTATACTTTCGGTGCAGTAGTAAACACCCTTCTAGTCATGTTGGATGAACTCATTTTCCTTGTTTTAATTCGAACCTTGGAGTTGATTCTTTCTTATTGCATCGAGATGTGCTTTGTGCTCTTCTCCATGTTTAATTATTTTTGTCCCTTCTTTAAGTCTGGAGTTCTACAATTTTCAAGTATGAGATATGTCCTTAATTATGTCCATCCTTTATGTTGATTCTCTTTTGTTGTCTGTCCTTTCCCTTATTTAGGGATGTTGTTCTTGTAAGGTAAAAACCCGTTCCGTGTTTAGCGGTGTGGTCTCATAGAATTATTATATGTTCAATGTATTACTTGAGTTTTCTCACGCTAGTTTTCCAGACTGACTTGGGTATTATTTTATTATAATGATCGAATCAAACCGAGTATTTTTCTAGGTTTTCATTTTTGGGACAGGAAGCTCATGGAGTAGAGCTGGATGTTCCCATACCGTAGCATTTTATTTTCCGATGTATTATATTGTATACCTATCAGCAATTGTAAGGTAATAAATTTACAACTGCCCAGTTGACGAGGTTTGCTTTAACTCCGATGTACCTTGTATCTTGGAGTGACAGTTTATACTATCTTTATTATATTATATGTTGTCATTTCCATTGTGAGATTCTATTTCCTCTGTTTGTTTCTTTTATTTTTTACCCTAACAATCTACCTTTCTGACGATTGGATGTTCGACATTTGAATACCGCAGATGTATTGGGTGCCGACTTTCGATGGTCAAAAAGGTGGGTAGTTACACTCACAGCCAAACAACAATATATTTATAAAATAACAATATTATATATGATTTTAGTAATTAATTATATCCTAAAGATTAAAATCATATAATAAACATTCTGAATTTATAAAATTTTATTTTTACACAACAATAATTTGGTAGGAAAAATAATAATTATAATATATATTTATATTAATTATATATTTAAATATAAATATATCTATTTATTTAACTAGAAACTGGTTATATAAATATATAATATATACTCACACACACAATATAATACGAAATTAAGAATGAAATTTTATATAATAACATTACATAAACTTTAGATTTCGAAAATGATTTTTTATTAATTATTTAAATCTTTTTTTTAATTTATTTTTTAATTTTTTATTTAAAATAGGATTTTATCTTATTATATATATATTATATATTTATGTATATACATATATGTTCGTATATTTTTAAATAATTATTATTGAAAAAAATTATTTTTTTGATGCCACAAGTTTCAAGTAAGCTTATATTAATTTTTAAATTTATTATTTATTTATATATTTATGTATATACATGTGTGTTTAAATATTTGTAAATATTTATAAATAAAAAAATTATTTTTATTTGTCATATTTTGGTTTTGTAGCTATAATTAAAATTATTTTATATTAATTATTAACTAATTTTGCAATTTAATATAAATTAATATTTGTAAAATTATATTATTATAATTATTATTTCTGCATATATATGCATGTAAGATTAAATTTTACATACTCATAAGTTTATATAAATATATACATAATATTTGAAGCACATATATATTTTCATTTAGACAATACATAGAATACTAGAAGGGCTGACATGTCCGTTGTATTGTAAATCCCAGCACCTATATACGGGCATGTCAAACCATAGATACTTTATTATGTTGCATGTGCACACACACACATATGTGTATGTGATACATATATTTAAACATTATGTAAAACAACATAAAGTAAAACTTTATTTATAAATTTAAATAAACTAACGATTTTATTCAAAATAAATTAAGAAATGTTCTAAATGAATTAGACTTCATAGGCCCAATAAAAATCCAAAATGGTAACTTTTTCGAATTCACTTATTTCTACCGCTATGGGCTGACAGAAATCCAACACTACATGTATATATTTATTTTTGAGATCTAATTAGGATTTATTATTGTTCCACCTTTTATTATACAATCATACATTATATAAGTTTAATTATTGTACAACATTTTATAATTTAATTAATTTATATAATAATCTTATGCGTAACCTTGTATTAATTATATTAATCAAATATTATTTAAATAATTTAATTAATTAACTTGTCAGCATTTTAATTAATTTTTTATTTTATTCATTAAACCATTTTAAATTGGATATTGTATACTATAACATCTATAGGATCATGGTTTTAAATCTCCTATATCTCGTCCGAGATTTCCTCTGAGATCTCCTTTTCACATTTGGATGAAACAAGACATCAAATCTCCTTCATATCTCCTCCGACACTCATCTCATCTGAAATACTCAAATCTCACCCGAAATATCGATCGAAATCTCAATCTGAGATCTCATCCGAAATTATATATTTTTCTTCTTTTACAAAATATTTCAATATGTTCATATCGATTCAACAAAAACTACCCAATCTAATTAGTCTCTACCAACTCCTTGAACATATTTTTTAATTTTTTATCTTGATGTCTCACAATAAAAGATTTCATTTCTTTTTTATGTTTGAATAATATGATATTATTCAACTATTAATAATAAATTAAGCTAATAAAGCTACCCCTCTCCTTCAAAACGTTAATTTCAATTGTTTTTTCAATGTAAATCAAATATGTTACAATTTTTATTTTTTACATTGAAAATTAGATTTAAATAAATCATAAAAACATCAATTTTAGACACATAAGTTATTCTGAGATATTACCAAGATGCACTTTAAGATCCGAGAAGCCAATCCGAGATGTACATCCGAGATACACTTGTCTCATCCGAGATCTCCCCCGATATAAGATAGCTTGCATGAAAATTCCGAGACGAAACGTAACAAAATCTGAGATTTAAAACCTTATTAGATATACACATATATCTTATTATGTATATGTATATGTATATGTATTATATTATTAATTTATTTATTTAAATAATTTTAACTAATTATAATTTATGTCAAAAATAATATATATTTACATTACCTCAAACATTTTAAGATAAAGCAACATATTTCAATATATCTGTTATTTAATTTAATTAATTAACTATTTAATGAATTATTTAATTTATTAACCTAATTAATTTTAAATAATTTTGGAAATTAATTATTAAATTTTGGAAATTATTTTGAAAACTGTTTTGTGAAATTTATAAAATTATTACTTATTTTAAATTTAGCCTTTTAAATTTAAAGTTTTAATTTTAATTCAATATTTTTGAAAAATTAGCCAATGCCCAAATTCAAACTGGACTTTAATATAAAGGATAACCTTTGGCTTCACTTCACCTTTCGGCCCCGGCCAGTTGCTAGGTAGGGCATGGTACTTGAATATCCAAATATAGCCTAGCCACTACTTTTCTAGACACTATACTAAATAGGCAAGCTTAATAAGTGGCCTAAATACATCTAATTTAGAGCATATAGGCTATCGAGGTCTGATACCGCTGTTGGAACCAAGCCAACACGCATTAGGTTAAATGGGTGAATTGAATTTTTTTACCATTTTAGATCTTATTAGGTCCACGAAATCTAAATTAATTTAGATGCGATCTAATTTTTTAATAAAATCTTTATTTTATTTAATTGATTGATATAAAGATTTGATTTACTTATGTATGTGATATATAATGTGTACATGTGTATCAAATACACATACGCATGTATATGCATGTACAACATTTAATATGTACATAGTTTAACATGCCCATATTTAAGTGTAGAGATTTACACCACAACAAACACATTGAATCCTTCTTATACGTATTTGTTGTATACTAATATATAATATTGATAAAATATAAAAATACTTATATATATGTATGTACGTATATATATTTACAGATATGTAGGACAAGTAAAATAAATAAATAAATATATATACACATATATAATAATTCTGCACAAATATAAATATAACCTAATTCAAAATTTAAAACCTTTAAGAAAAATTCAATTTGAAATAGATCTTGATTTATAATATCTCATTTAAAATTCAAATATAAATATAAATAATTTTCATTTAATTTTAAAAATTATATTTATATATATATATCTTTGTGAAAAAAATATTTTTTTTATTTGAAACTACATAATACAAAATATACATATTTATATGTTAAGTTATAAAATTCTAATATATATATAATATTATATTATATACTTACACATAAAATAAATATAAATATTTTTATTTTCGGCCCTAGAGTTTTTTGCTAAAATCAATTTTATTTTAAATTCAATCTGTTCTGATTAATTGAATGTTTTTTAATTTAAAATTTGCGATACGAAAAAATTGACTTTTTTAAAATTTAATTATTTACGTAGAGATTTTACTTTATAATATATATATATTAAAAAATTATTACTTTAATGATTTTTAAAATTAATTAATATTTTAATTATATATTAGTTTTTTAATAAAACATATTTAAACAATTTTTGATATACATGCGTAAATAACATGTATAAAATTTATTAAATTAATTTAAATATGTATATATATATAATTTGTTTAAAAATTCAAATATAATTTAAAAAATATTTTAATACTAACATTTGATTTTTTTATTTCTTGGTCGAAAGAAAACATATGTACATATACAAATTTTTTTATCATATAATACATTCATATGTAAATCAATGACAAACAAATATATAAATTCGTGATATAATTCTAACCTATTCATATATGATTGCATAAATAATTACATATATAAATTGATAAAATTTGAATATTACTTTAACCATAGCCTTGATGTTACACCTTGAATATTGAATCGAAAGAACTCCTTAAATCTAATTTAATCCGTTCTAGAAATGCTAATAATCGAAGAGATCACCGAACCTTTAATTTAGTTTGATTTAAATTTATTTTTGGTTTGATAATGGAGTGGGGAGATGGAAAAGAACTTGCGACCAAGAGGGAGGAATAGAAGCTCAAAAAATAGAAAATATAATAAACGAGGTGTTGGGCTTTATAAGAGAATAAATGGAGAGAAAAGAGGATATCTAGAACTAGTCTTTACCTTTCCTTTTCTCATTCAAACCCATATTTCCAAAATACCGCACGCCTCCTACCCCACCATGGTCGGCCATCTAATGTAGGCTAATGGGCCTTCATGCATTTCCAAAGCCGATCAGTAATTGCACATTTTAAATCCAATTCAAATGTACATCGATATCATATACTGAAGGAACCAGACAAGTCGGAAGTAGGTTAAATGGGTGAATTACAAAAAATTCTTTCTGTTTTAGTCTTAGTTAAGACCATGAAGCATAAAAAGATTTTAGATCCAATCTAAAAATTTTAAATAAAATTTTCATTTTATTCAATTTTGCTTTAATTTTTTTTTGTTTACAAATATATCCAATATACTTGTTTGTGTGAAGTGCATGTGCTATAGATAGAGCGTACATAGTTAATGGGTACGTATGTAGGTGCTAGGACTTACACCGCAACAAACTCATTCCCCCTTTACATATGCCTTTGTCGTTCATAATATTGATTTAAAATATATGTATATTAAAATCACATTAGATAACTTTATGCAATTAAAATACAAAATCAACATTAATAAATTTTATTCCATTAAAGAATGATTTGACGTAAAAAGTTACATAATTATACAAAATCTTGTTAATAAATATGAAATAAAGCAACATATGTATAATTCCATGTATATACTCAAACTTGCAATTTAACATCTTCGATTTAAAATAACATATATTTGTGAACATTGTATTTATTCCATATATATATATATATCTGTGTGTGTCTTTGTGTAAACAAGTTGAATTTAAAAGTTAACAATCTAGGATTAGTTTTAATTTAGAAATGAAGCTAGAATTTTTTTAAAATAATAAGTTTAGAAAAGGAGATGAATTATTTAGAATTTTTATGAAAGTCCACTTATGAAATATTGACCAAAAATTTCCCTTTAATACAAACCACATTCAAAATGTTTGTGTCCAAAAATAAACCACATAGTTATGGAAATCAATCTTTAAGGAATGATAAATAATCATCACAACAATACAGTTACAATTGTGAATGTAAGTTTTATAAAAGTATGAAATATATCTAAATCAATATTAACTTTCAAACTTCCTTACATTTTTTAATAAAAAAATCATCAAAACAAAAGAAAATGAATTGGACGAGTTAGGCACATGTAAATTTGTTATAAGAACAAACTGATCCAAACATTACGTTGAATATATAACATCGGATAAGCAAACGTGATAAAGAATCCAAACAAATCAATTTAAGACAAACATATACAATAAAGGCGTGGAGATCATATGTGGATCTAAAATAAACAAAACAATCATTATATGTCCAATTGAGATGGAGAGGGTTTTTATTTACATATTATAAAAGGATCAATTGAAAACATGCTAAATCTTATAAAATCCGAGCATATGAATGATAAAACATGTATAAATTAACTAATCGAATAATTACCTTGATTGTGGCCAGTAAATGACACATTGAAACGATGAATCAAATGCTCCTAGACTCAATAGAATCAATCTCCGAAATTTGTAAGAATTAAAAAACGAGAACCACCTTTTGTTTTTTTTATTTTGGAAATTTTTAACCCATGGCCATTAAAATTTTGGCTATGGTAGATGGGAGAAAAAGGGGGAGAGGAATTAACAAAATACTGAATGAAAATGAACAACATCAAGGAAGAAATAAAAGATAATTAAAGATAGAGGTTATTCACCTTCCTTTAATTATGCCTTAACCACTTCCTTTCAATTTCAAATAAACTCCTCAGTTCCCTTATGATAGTTGGTCGTAGCAAGGATGTTATAGGCTTTAAAAATTCCAAAATACCATAAGCATTTATCCTATTTAAATCCAATTTAAATGCTCTACCGATATCGAATATCGTTGAGTGCATTTATAACCTTTATATAAGCACTTTATTAAATGCTAATGTATTCAAACATCAAATAAAATTTAATAATAATTAATGTTTCAAAAATATTAATTAATTTAGTTAATTTAAAAACACACATAGTATTTACTCTATTTAAATCTAATTTAAATATTCTACTAACATCGTATATCGATACACACGTTTATTACTTATACATACATACATTATTAAATACTAATGGTATCTAAACTAGTCAAACAAAATTTAATAATTAATATTTCATAAATAGTAATTAATTTAATTAATTTGCAATGTTCATAACTTAATTAAATTGCATTGTTCATTCATAGTTTTAATCATTTCGGTTGTATGACTCAAAGATGTAAATCCAATCAACGATTAATACCGCAAAATTCGAATATTAACATCCACACTTCACCTTAGCTAGTGGTGTGATATTTTAGCTATTTTTACCACTTACGCGTCTTTTTCTAAAATCCAGTTTTACTTATTATAAGCGATACTTGGTAATAATGATTATTTACACCAATTCTCTTCGTCAAAACTATACCACACTAGGAATTATGAAATTTTGTTTTGGTCAAAATTCCTACATCATCCACATTCAACTTTGTGAGTCCAAACATGAAATCCTTGATTTACTAATAATTATTATCATTAATCGTACTGCTCTGGCCAGAGACTTTAACTATACATTGACTACAATTGCCTGTTACACTAACTTCATATAACCAAGGAGGTGAATTCTCTATTGAATAATGTTTCACTTCCAATGATTAAAATCAGACCCAATTATAGTCGTTCGATGGACGCCTTGCTACTATTTAACTATAATCAAAGTAGAGTGTGCACATTGAAGTTCCATGGTATTTTCAAGTCAAGGAAACTATGTAACATCGTTACTTCGAGATTTTCTATTGACCTTAGTAATATTCCATGGACGCACTCTAGTCTCAATGTTTGTATTGATATCTCGACTCGAAATATCTTGACAAGGAATATTTGGAAAAGTTTGTTATTTTAAATGTCAAAATTTTCTTATAATTACAATACGTTGTATTTACTATCACATAACATATTATTTAAGAATTTTCTATTTAATATACTTTAAATTAATTACCTGAATAATTATATCTTAATATATCAAGTATATAATAAAAACAAAACACATTTTATTTTTGAACAATATTGGTTTTTAAGTTAGAAATATGTAACAAATTACATAATTGCCCATAGGACATACCCCTAGCTCTATCATATAACGATACGTACATATATAACTTTTATTTATGCATTATATTCAGTACTGATTCAAATAAATCAAACAAAACATTATAATTAATATTTCATTAATATTAATTAATTTAATTTATTTCTAACAATTATAATTTAATTAAACCATGTGTGGACACCATGCCATGATTTTACTATAATTAAAGTGGAGTGTCCACATTGAAGCTAAACTATATTCTCAAGTTAAGAGAACTGTAACAAATGGGGTTTTCAATCCTCGAAAATCGATACTAATACATCCTCATGTCGCAAATCTAAGTGCTGAAAAAACCAATTGTTAGGGGGAAAAGAAAATAATGATAGAACAGAATCTCACATGAATGGAATAACACATATTATTTTAATATAAGCTTTACAGCGGAAAAGTTTGAATACAATATCAGAATCTAACCTAGATTCAGCCTGGATAGTTAAATCTCTATCTTTATAAATGCTGACAACCAAACAATACAAATGCAATATATGCAGCGGATAATAGAATACGTCCATACGTAAATGAAGATCTCCAACTCTCCTTTGGAAACTCCAAGCATCTTCAACTAGACCTGAAACTACTCGGATCTGACCCGAGTATTAAAAATACCCGGATCAGGCTTGATAAACCAGCATGAGATACTCGAAATTTTAAATGCTGATGTAAATCAAAACCTTTGAAAAGAAGGGTATCTCCGCCCACACATAAATACAGACGGGTTTTTTTCTTATGATAACCAAAATACTTTATACTGAAAACACTTTAATATTATCTTTAATGACATTCTTTTGAAAACGATTTTCAGGTAATATATCAAAATAAAGTATCAATACATGGACTAAGTCTATGGTAATATATCCGGACTAGGTCAAAGGAATATTCCTGACGGAATATATGCTACCAAAAGGGGTAGCTGAATTGTTTGCAAAGAATTACAGCTATTTTGGGAATACAACTAAAATCGTAAAGCTCGTATTTGAATTGGATTTCCAACATGATAGGGAACTAGTGTCCTTTTCCTTCGATCCACGTATAGCAACGTAGTTCCCTCGATGCCTTTATCGCTTTTCTTAAGCAAGTCACTTGGAAGTGCACTTGCTACAATACCAGTATCCGGTAGCCTTATCGCTTTTCACAAGCAAGGCACTATATGTCTTGAGGATGCCGATTCCACCGGACTCCTCCATACCCATACAACCAATAGCATGAAATATATGCCCTGCATACCACATAATTACCCGTATAATCTTCGAGATGTGAGGCTCGTGAGGCTATGCTCAATTTTAACAAAGCTACACTTTGTTATTTACAAAGCCACGCTTTATTCTTCCACAAAGCTCATTCCACTTGGAATGCCACATTGCCATTCCTTAATCACACAACTGATTTCTACCAACGTATAACTCCTAAGCTCGTACATCTTAGGAAAGGTTGTTAAGCTAAGAGAAGTTGTCTTCTCTGCCACCAAGCAGATAATACATTGATAGAGATCCATTAATATGATCAAAAATGCACCGTCATATATTCGTCCATACAAGTTCGTTCTAGGACTGAACAAAACCGAAGGCACTCCTCCTACTACCATTGGTAGTGAGTAGTCCTTGCAATCCGAAGATTTCAAAACACGATAGGACCAATGCTATAATAAATGTCTCTATATTGGGAGCTACCCAGAGAATATCAACAAGCAGTCATTCCGCTATGAAGATCTTAGGTCTTCAATACAACAAAGATTTTCAGAATGCAGACACCACTGCCATATAAATATAATGTGGGGTAAACCCCTGGGACTCTAACAGCAATCCCTACATTTTGAAGATCCTTCATCTTCAATAATCATTATCTTTAACATGTCTTCACTTTTGAACGTATACATTGGTTCGAAGTGGTTTTCGGATAGGAGCTACCGAAATTCGACCCCGGTTCATTCGAACCAATCATCGATTAAAAAGATGTTAAGTTCGTATATGATTATCAATCATCAATCAATTTAATTTATCTTTTTTATAAATTCATAGATATCTCTTAAAGATACAATCATTGGATCATTTCTTTATCTTTTTCAGAGTATATGGAATTATTAAGCCTAATTTATCAAATCATTTGGTTAATTTAATCCTTTTAATCTTGGAATAATTCCATCAATTCACCTTTTATTTAGGAAAACATTTCCAGATCATTTCTATGTAATCCAAGTTATTTAAATTTGAAAAACTATATATTTTATACTTTGGGAAATTTGGATCTGAGTAAACCAAATTTACTATCCCATCCATCAGGCCAGTCCGGATAGCCAAAGAGAGCAGGAAACTGTTTTTCCAAACCCAAACCCAGACACTCTCTCTGACACCCATAAGGCGGTCAAGTTATTTGATCGACTCCAAATCATTTACATATTCTACTAACTTTTGGTCATTTATTTAACCATTCCATACATCCTTCAAATCACCTTTGAAATACTTTATTAATCATTTAAAAACGTTTATAAAAGATTTGGAAAAGAATTGTTGCATTCAAAACTATAATTTAAAAGTTATATAATAGTGTTGCGAAAATGTGTTGCGAAAAGTGCTTTTTAAGTATATTGATCAAAACGACTTTTTATCATTTGAAAATTCAACTTTATAACTCAAACAACCAAAGTGCGATTTTCTTGAAAACTTGATTTGCTCATATTTCAAAATTTACAAAACGAAATCTTCGTACTTTTCTTTTATTTGAAAATAATAGTCATGAGAGTTCGGAAAATTCTTATTGCAAAGAAATCCGACTCCGATTCCATCCTACAGAAGGATTTAACTTTTACGGCGTGAAATCGCGAACTACCGTTAAGCGACTCACTTATTTTTGACTCCAAATTTATTCTTTGACAAAACTTCTTCAATTTAAATTTTAATGTTTATAAAACATTTATAAACCATTTTCAAACATTTAAATCAATATTTTCCATATTAAATCTCTTTTTCACCTTTAAATCATTTTATAATATTATATTATTATAATATTCATTTTCAACCTTTTTATATTTTCAAACCATTAAGAGGATAAATAAATTCATATACACATCCATATGGATTTATTTATCATGGTTAATTACTTAACCATTTTTATTATGATTTCTCATAATTTATCACAACCAAGTTGTCAACCATATCAACATCCATATAATCAACCATATAATCAAACAAGTTATCAAACATTCATACAATCATTAAGAGATTAAATGGTCATATTATCATACATAAGAGTAGTTATAAAGATTATTTATTATTTACTAAACGTTGAGTACTCACTTATGGCTCCACTCCACCAATCTTTTCCATAGTTTCTTGATTCGATCCTCGACTGCACTTACTCCTCTTTTTCTTGCTCCGAAGCTCCCCGACTTGCTTCCTTTTCCTTTATGTATTCGACCTAGGCCTAGGAGTGCTCGGCCATAACTTGGGAGGTGGGAAAGGCTCAGCCTTTGGCTTGTATGGAGATGGCTGTGGATGGTGGATGGGAAGTGGAGGTGATTCACTTTGGTTTTGAGGTGATTTGACTTTGTATATGTATTATATAATATTATTTTATTTACTACTAAAATTTCTCAATAAATTTCCTAAAGAAGAAGCCATGGAAAACCTTAGGAAAGAGGAAGAAAAAGATGGTAGGATGTGTGAATAAATGAAAGGGTGCTTGTATTTATAGGCAAAAATTTGTGAAAAAATATCCAAAACATCATCATTATCCATCACCATCACCATGTGCATCCATCCCCTCCTTTTCCAATAAGTTCCACACGTTAACCCCCCTCCTCCATGTGTTCCATCATTTCATTCACTTCCATGCCATGTGCATTTGACTTTTGATGGCTTAAGGGTTAAGTTTTGGAAAATATCTTAGATACTTTTAACTTTATTTATATATAAATGTATACATGTAATGTATACATACATGGATATATGTATATGTTAGGATGTTTGTTTATGTGTTATATATATGTACATGACATATAAACAAGGTTGTAACGACTTTCTAACAACTTCTGTTGGTTAAACCGTTGAAAATCGGGAAACATATTCCCGGTCACATTTTCACTTCTAATTTAAATTACGTATATATGTAAAAAAAGTTGAAAATAAATTTGTAATCATTATTAATTAATTAAAATGATCTCATTTGAAACAAAAATTGCTATTATACCGATAAAGTGGTTTTAATTTTCTTATATTTTCCACTGATTATATATCTCTTTTTAAACTATTATAAATTATTTATTATCACTTTATAACTATTTAAAATGAATTATTATCATTTAAAAACAATTATTTGAATAATTATAATAATTATTAACTCATTAAATCTCAATTTAAAATCATAAATCAATTATTAAATATAAGGGCATCATTTAGGATGTCATACATACTTTTAATTTCCAAAAATAAAATAAATTATTTTATTTCATATTATTGCTCAATTATAAAAATAAGTGTATGTACCCAGCTTCATGTGTGACGTTTTACGATTATAGAGCTGTTTATCGATAAAACTGTTTTCGGTCATTTTATCGATATTCCTTCAAAGTTTACATTTTCGTAAATACTTATTCAAAATAAGATTACCATTATTATTTATTGTTCAAAACATCATAATCTATGTTTTTAAAAGATTATATTTGGATATTTTAAAAATAAATAAAATTTATCAAACTGATAAATTAGCGGGTCATTATAAGAACTATGTAATATTATCACTTAGATATTCTCTATTTGACCTTACTTATATCAGCCAACAACAAACTATAAAGTGATTCATTCCATAGTTGTCAAATAATAATTAGTACGTTTGAAGGGCGTTACATACTCTAGTCTCTACAGATGAATCGATATCCAGTCTCGATCCATGTTGATTGGGAATATTTAAAACGATATGTTCATTTTCATTTGATAATTTCTCATAATTATAACATATTGTAACTACTATCACATGACATACCATTTATGGAGTTTACATTAAATATACTTAAATTAAATAAATAATTAATAGAACACATTATAACAAGCATACAATAGAAAGAAAAACACTTTTTATTTCGAACGATATTTTATTATAGAGTTAATTATTTAGAGTAAATTACTGAATTGCCTTTACCGCATACCTTTAACTCTATCATTTTGCAATATGGTTGTTTAACATGATTATCCATTTAATAAGATTGAACATGTGTATTTTCAAGAATATTTTAGGGGTATTATTCCAATAGTTAATTTTTTAAATACAGTTTAACGTGATGTTTTAAAGCTTTTTGTTGATGTAAGAGGTGAACTACAAGAGATCAATTGTTAGTGTTATTAGTCTAACTATAGATTTATAGTCATGCGAACATCAAGGCGTATACTATTGTTGCATAACTAGTCATTTTATCGTGATGATTGGAATTACAAAAAAAGCCATTGCTTATTATGATTTTTCCATCCACACACTGGATCTGCACTTAGTGCTTCCATTAAATCAGCAGTATTGCATTGGAACATTGATAAGAAGTTATTTGCACTTACGATTGGTAATTCTTTAAATATTGATCTTATTATGAGAGATTTAAAGAAATGATTAGTTCATAAAAATGTACTGCACGTCAATGATGATTCATATGTGTTGGTGTACACACATATTAAATTTGATTATACAAGATAGCTTAAAAGTTTGCAAGGTCTTTTGAAAAAATTAAAGCGTCAATTATACAAAATCATTACAAACTAAAATAAAATTGAGAAAATGCATTGGCTCAAATTAGATTAATCAAGAAAAGAGTTTCTTATGATGTTCCAACACGTTGGAATTCAACATATCTAATGCTTGAAAGTGCTATTAAAGCGCATTCGAAATTTGTGCAATTAGTTACCCATGATCACAAATGGTTGTCATCAAATGAAGAATGAGGGATATAAAAAGAATACGTCAATGGTTGAAAATATTTTATGAAGTTACACTTAAATTTTCGGCTGTCAAGTATCCAATAACTAATTTATATTTTAAAAGTGTATGTAATGTCTATGAAAGTATTTTAAGTTAGGAGCAAAATGAGCATGAGTATATTCAGTATTTGGCCTAAACGATGAGGACCAAGTTTGAGAAGTATTGGTATACTTGCAACCTAATGATAACTATTGGGATTGTTTTTTATCCACATTATATAATGACTTATACTGAATTTTTCTTTGACTTGATTTATGACAAAGATTTACAAGTTTATGTTACAAAAATTAATGAATCTTCAAAAGATCTATTTTCTTTTTGTGAAACAGTATGCCCTTCTTCTATGATGTAATAATGTTGATTTTTCGAATATTGGTTCTAAAAAGAGAAAATAATGGATTTAAAATGGAGAAATTATGTTGAGCAAAAAGTTCGAAGCTCACAAGTTTTGATGATGGAACTTGATAAGTATTTACAAGATGAAATGTTACATTTGGATGATGATGAGGACAATTTTGATAATTGATGTGGTGGAAAACTATGGTCCTGCGTTTCTTATTATTGCAAAGATGGCTTGTGATATGTTAGTCGTTCTAGTATTAACTATAGCATAAAAATCTTCTTTTAATGTAGGTAGGATGATTGCGGCGAGTAGATCATTATCTTAGGATATTCTAGAAGCTTTGAGTTGTATGAAGGATTAGTTGCCATCCGATATTGGTTAGACCTCTATATTTTTCCATATTTTTTTTTCTAACATGATAATCGTTTCATATAATTACTTAATTTTTCTTCTTTTAATAGGTCATAATGTTGAGCTTGTTTATGATGCTTTGAATTCACTATACACATGCTTCACATAAAGGGTAAGTAACTTGCATTTAATGTGTTTTATTTATTTAAATTGTTTTGCTAAAGAAAAAATATAATGACAAATATTTTTACATATTTATTTCAATCTTAGATTTACTTTGTTATTGACAAATATTTGTCGAAATGCTTAAATATGTGGTGGATTCTCTTCTTCACTTTTATTATCATGTAAGCAATTTTCACTTTTATAACTTTTCATAAGCATATGTGTTTTATTTATAGTTGCTCCGCTTTGTATCAATTTAGAAAAACCGTGCAATTATCTCATTTTAAACAAATCGTTGAAAGCTTCTATGGACATGTACAGAATTGCAAGCTTTGCAACTACATGCTTTGTAATTATAGTAGAGAGCTTGCAACTGTAGGCTTTATTGAGTTCAACAATTGCAAGTTGTAGGCTCAAGCATACTTGCAATCACAAGCTTGCTTGCAGGTTGTAGTTGAAATTTGAAAGCTTGCTTGTGTGCAATTACTACTACAAGTTGTAGGCTTAATAGGGCATGCAATTGCTACTTTGATTACCAGTTGCAACCTTGCTTTTCGGTAATTACAACTTGCAAGTTACAGACTCTCAATAGAGCCTGTTGTTGCAAGCTCGCTTGCAGGTTGTAACTACAACTTCCAACTGCAAGCTCTGAATTTGTAATTGCACATTTGCAATTACGAGCTTGCAATTGTTTAATTTGCTATAGTTTTGAAAATTTAGATTAAGATTTTTATTTTGATTTTGTTGATTGTAACTAAAATTTCTATTATTTTTATTTTCGATCACTAATACGTAAATAGTTTTTTTTGCAAAGGTAGATTTTTTAAAAAGGTACTATCTACTCTAGGGAAAAAGAATGCAAAAATTTATGTCAAGTGCTTTTTTTTGTTATAATTTAAGACATGGATTTGCTTCTATGTTATTTTATGTTGGAAATACTCTTAGAACCTTTGTTGTATGGAGTTTCATTTGGTTACAGGTATTTGTTTTTATGTTCGAAGATTTACATATTTTCGGGATACTCCTAAATTATTTATTGTATGGAGTTTGTGTGATTTATTTACTATTATTGATTTCATGTATTGAGCCGTTTTTGAAATATTTTACGAATCAATCTTGCATCAAATTTTTATGCTAATTTTTGCAATTAAAAATGTAAAACACAGTTTTAAATTTTAGTTTTGAGATATTTTTGAATATTCGAAATCCAAAATACCTGTATTCGATATACGTTTTTAAGTTTCAGATATGCATATTTTCGATCTGAAAATATCTATCTTCCCCAACCTGGATAACCGCGGGTACAAATACGAATTTTATTCAATATGAAGGAATCGGGCTAGGTCATAATGGGTAAAATAGGTGAATTTCTTTTTTTAATTTTGGATATTTATTGGGCCTATGAAGTCTAATTGATTTTAGAACCAATCTAAATTATTATAATAAAATTTATTTAATTTAATTTTTTTAAAAGAAGTTTTATTTGTTTTAATTAAATATATAACATGAGCGTATTAAACACTCAAATGTGCACCGTGCAGGTGCAAAATGTAAATGGTGTACATGGTTAATGTGTACATTTTTAGATGTTGGGATTTACATCGCAACGGACAATTTGGCCCTTTATATATGCCTTTGTTATCCCTAATAATAATTTTAAATTATATATGGATATTGAAATTATAATAATAGTAATAATTGTAAATATATTTGAAAAACAATCTTGACTAATATAGTATATTCTAAAATTAAAATAATATCGTTAAAAAAAATCTTATTTTGACTTTGAAAATTAAAACTTAGAACTATAATTTTTAAACAAAATATCTATTTGTAAATCTTTAATAAAATGAATAATATATATACCTATATATTTATGAAATTTCTTTTATATATAAATATATGCATATATATATATATAATTATATTTATTATAAGTTATATAACATTAGAATAAATTATAATATATATTGAAATATATGTTATATCAATTTTCAGCCACAAGGTTTATTTTATTTTTTGATTTCCATATGGAAACTAATTTTTAAAACTTTATAAAACATAGATATATACATTTTTATATATTAAAATGATTTCAAAAATAGTATTAATTATTTATATATGGAATATGTTGTAAAAATTTATCAGCCAAAAGCATTGGTGCAAAAATAATTTTAAACAATATATATACCTACATACATACATACATACATACATGTAATATATATATATATATGTATGTATTTAATATGTTATAAAGTTCTTTTAACTAAAACATTGTTTCTAAAATTTGAAAATATTTTTAGTATGTTTAAAATGTCATGGACGAATTTTTTTTATGATGATAATTTATTTATTTAAACTATTTTTAAATCAATCTATGTACTTGTGTTAAATTAGACAACCCAAACACATATCAAGTCGTTGTAAAGTAAAATCCATCTAACTACATAATCATGGCAATATGTGTGTGTATAATTAAAATTTAGATAGAATGTTTACCTAATGATGTCTCCTGTGATTAGCAACTTAAATTAATGAAAACTCCTAGATTTGGTAGATCCACCACTAGAAATTGCATGATCTGAAGCATTGCCTTTTGTATATTTTTTGATTTTCGACTTTATATTTGCTCTTGGATTTTCGGCTATATGCTCCTAGAACTCACAGCCAGGAAGTAAAAAATGAAAAAAAAAGTGTAGATGTGTCTTTAAGTAGTACTTGAGAAGAGGTAAAAGTAGAGTTCTTTTCTCTTTTTTTAACTCATTCCTTGCTTAGCTTTTCATAATGAATTTTGAAACCTTAAAGCCCACTTCATACACACCCTGCTGGGCAATAGATTGTGGCTAGATATGCCTTTAAAAGTCCCTAAGCCCTTTTAGTAAATAATCGATATAAATCAAATTTAATTATTTATCGACATCGTATATCAATATATATATATATATATATATAACTATAATATACATACCTAATAATTACTAATGGCATACAAAATCAAATATAATTTAATAACTAATATTTTACAAATAGCGATTAATTTAGTAAGTTTATAATAATTATAGTTAATTAAATAGTGTGGTATTTACTATAGTACGACTCAAAGGCGTAAATTAATTCAGCGATTAATATCGAACAATTTGAATAATAACGTTCACACGTTACTTAGATAATGATATGATAGTTTGGTTGAATTTATCGCTCTCATCTTTTCAGTAAAATCCAATTTTATTATTTTAAGCAGTACTAATAGTAACGATTATTTGCACCAATTCTCTTCGTTAAATTTTTTATCACTTTAGGGCTTTTGGAATTTGGCTTTGGTCAAAATTCTAATATCATCCACATTCAACTCGATTAGTCCAAACCTTAGATCAATAATAATAATAATAATTAACCATAATACTCCGATTAGAGACTTTGACTTTGAGTAAGCTACAATTGACCATGAAACCAACCTTATGTAACCGAGGAGACAAACTCATTATTGATAGTGCATTATTTCTAATACTTCAAATCAGACCCAATTATAGTCGTTCAATGGACTCCAAGCCATGATTTAATTATAATAAAAGTGGAGTATCCACATTAAAGTTCAATAGTACTCTCAAGTCGAGAGAATATGAGTACTATGTAATATTGTCACTTCGAGATTCTCTATTTGACCTTTGTTACATTAACCATTAGAAAACTCTCGAGTACTTCATTCCATGGTTATATAACTACTATCAGTACATAACCTCTTGCTATCCCCAACAGCCATGTGTAATAACTGCCTAACATTTGAAGACTGTTACATACTCTAGTCTCAACGGATGTATCGATATTCAGTCTCGAAACATCTTGACTAGGAATATTTAAAATGATATGTTATTTTAATGTGATAAATTTCTCATGATTACCACACATTGTAATTACTATCACGTAACATATCATTTAAGAATTGTCTATTTAATGTACTTTAATTAAATAATTAATTAACATATCACAATATGACAATAGTTAATAGAAATAAAAACAGCTTTTATTTTGAACGGGATTTTACCGCAGAGTTAATAATTTACAATAAATTAAAGAATTACAAACCACTTCCTTAGCTACTTTGTTGAAGGTGATTTATTGGTTCCATCGTTGAATCAATTATCATTTCCTGTTTGGAACTTTTCCAACTAATAACCCCACCGTTTAATGTAAAAACATAACAAGATATCAAGTCACTGTCATTAATATCAATTTGAAAGCTGGAGTACGTATGTCCCTTCACAAGGAGGTCTTTTTTCTCATATATGAGGAATAAGACCTTAGTGTTTCTCAATTACTTAAGAATACATTTTACAACCATCCAATGCTTCTCACTAGGATTAAACTTGTATTAGCATATGCATCCTAATGCATAAGCCAGATTGGGTCTGGTACATAACATACCTTACATTATGGAAACTACTGTAGATGCATGTGGTACCTTCTTCATACTCTCTTTCTCCTTATCGGTGTAAGGAGTCCTTAGAAAGAAAGATTTTAGCTTGTGTTAGAACATTTTCGTGCTTCGAATTCTCCTTGTTAAATCTTTTCAATATGGTATCTATGTACAAGGATTGGACAATCCTAGCAACCTCTTGGGTCTATCTCTATAGTTCCTAAACCCAAGCATATAGGTTGCTTCTCCCAAATCCTTCATGGATAAGTTCTTGGATAACCATGCTTTCATCAATCGCAACAACATAACATTATTGCCAATCAGGAGCAAATTTTCAACATATAGGACTAAGACTTCTATAGCACTTCCTTGTTCCTTTTGGTATACGCATGCTTCCTCTATACTCTGATAAAACCAATTGTTTGACTACTTCATTAAAACATTTATTCCAACTCCATTTACCATATTTTTTCAGTCATAGAACGTGGCTATGGCAAGCAGTGTTTGATTGGACTTAAGCATGACTACAAGAGAAAACGTTGTGTCACAATCGACATCTTGAATTTGACGAAACCCATTCGCAACTAGCCTTGCCTTATAGGTCTCTATCCGTCCATCTGCATTTAGCTTTTCCTTAAAAGTCCATTTGCAGACAATGGTTTTTATCCCTTTGAGTATGTCACTCAAAGTCTACACTTTGTTATCGTACGCAGAATCCATCTTGGACTTCATAGCCTCAAGAGAAAGTGCATAGTCCTTACTCAGTAGTGCTTGTTGGAATGAGAGAAAAGTATCACATTTTAATACATGGTCCTCTTTATCACCATCCAT
The DNA here is from genome assembly GCA_030737815.1 of Allium fistulosum. Lineage (NCBI taxonomy): Eukaryota > Viridiplantae > Streptophyta > Magnoliopsida > Asparagales > Amaryllidaceae > Allium > Allium fistulosum. The sequence goes on along the minus strand of CM060907.1, from coordinate 674,641,416 downwards.
GAGAAAACCGTAGTATCTCTTTGGTATTCGAGATTCCCTATTAGGCCTTCTAATAGAACACATGTTTTCATATTATCAAATTTGATATCCCACTAGCTCAGCCTCTGTGTAAATTCTCATATCTCATCTAAATTTATAACTTTTCTATTAATTTCTTTTGCCCGAAATTCCTTTTCTAAAAGTAGAGCATGTTGAGAAACAATAACTTCTTGTTCATTAGTGTTATAGAAAATATATCCTATATTATTCTTGGAATATCCTATAAGTTTACACATGGCTAATCTTGTCTCAAGTTTATTGGGGCCAACATTCTAAACGTAGGCTAGATAGGCTGGATGACCCCATACATTCACATGCTTGAAGTAGGATACAATGACCCGTCTTTTCGACCCTCAAAAGTGGATAGAAATACATCCATTGTATTTCACGTGCCAAGCATCCAAGTGCCGAAAAGATGGATTGTTGAAGGAAAAAGAAAGGAAGATAGAACAAAATCTTACATCATGATGAGTAATATATAATATACAACAGATCTTTACAAAAGAAAACTGTAATGCGCATACATTAATCAAAGTTAACCAACCAACCATCAGCTTGGATAGTTATAACAACCTATCCTCACAAATGCTGATAATTGCAACAAAAAAATGCAGTGAAAAATAAAATATACGTGAATACGACTTGGAGGCTTCCATCTTGTCTCCTAAAGCTCCAAAACATCCAAAGCTAAATCTAGAAATATGTTAGGGCTAACCCGAGCATTATAAGAAAATAACGCCTAAATCAATCTGGTAAACCAACGTGAGAAGCACACCTCATATAGATTTTAACGTTATAAAACCTTTCAAAAATAAAGGTATCTCGTAAGAGCACGTCGCACATAAACCATACGAATTTTTACGTTACGATAACCAAACCATTTCATAGAAAATCTTGTGATATTATAATAATGTCTAAGGTTTAAAATAAATATTAAATCTTAGCCAAAATTGTTACATTAGTTAAATTCCAGCATAATAGGTATACAACTAAGTCCAAAAGGCACTTACTGGGGATTGGATTCCATACAATGACAAGGCACCAGGGTAACGCCTACCGTAATACACCTCTAGAAAATGTACCGAGGGCTTCACATGGACCCCTTACAAATCAAGACAGGCCTACTTCTTATATTGGATAGTATCGAATATTTCATCACCCTAGTTTCTTTGCAACCTTTTCTCGATATTTCTCATGCACACCCTGATCCATAAATATATATATCTAGAAAGGTCATGAAAATACCCTAAAGGGTGCGACCCACGTAGCCCTAAAGTATATCCCCTGTCTTAGTCATTTTCGATTGTGAGGCTTGAGGCTACATTTACCTTTTAGCAAATCCTACTTAGAATGCTAACACTGCCCTCCAAGCAACAATGCAATGCCAGCATTCATCCATACAAGTTGTTCAGGATATGAACAAACCGAAGACACTACCTCTACTACATCCATTTTGGGATTAAACTCAGGATTAGTAGCAAGTAGCCCTTGAACATCAAAGAACCCTGTCTTCGATTTCATTATCTTCGAGATATCTTCAGTTTGATCGTCTATGCCAGTTCGAAGTGATTTTCGGATGATATATCTGATCTCGATTTCTCTGAACCGACAACAATAGTTTTAAAACTGGCAAATATTTGATAGTCGGTTATTTAACTATCAAATAACAAACGATTCAACCAGAGATTCAACCAAACACGGTTAAGCACAAAGAAGCCATTTGGCCTCTTTAGTTAATCCTTTTATTAATTAAAACCACTTTGTATATACTTGCATTAAAATAACTTTACAAAGATATATTCACAAGTCTTCTCTACTCTTTTCAATACTGTGAAAAATATTGATATACTTATCTCAATTGTATAAGTATATTCACAAACATTTCACTTTCAAAACTTAAGGAAACTTTCCCGTATACTTATATCAATATAAGTATATTCGCAAAACACTACACTTCCAATACTTAGGAAATGTACCCATATACTTATCTCAATGATATTTGTACATTCACAAATTTTTAGAAAGATTTCACTTCAACATACTTATTTTGGGTTAATCAAATGTAACTTAAATATTTATAAAAATTAACCTAAAACATTATTGGTATAAATAAATAGGTCATATGGAAACTAGACCAAATATACTTACCACCACTTCCCGATTTCAAACAGTTTATCACTCGATTAACAATGAGATCAGACAAGTTAGGAAAACTATACTTGCCTCGACACACATTCTTAATTCTCAAGAAGAAACAAGTTTCCATACCTTGGAATTTGGTGTTATGGAAAAAACATTTTTCACACAACCATATTTTAAAATGATCATTTATGGAAATCGAGTCTCGGTCCTTTTATAAATCTTTTTTTATAAAATGCCTTTTTAAAAATCCTTATATTTAAAAACCCAATTAATAAAAAATTGTTTATAAAACTCTTTTATAAATATCTAAACATAATTCTAACCTCCTTTTATCAATCTCCAAATTTATTTAATAACTCCTTTATAAACATCCTTAATATTATTTATAAAACTCTTTTATAAAATTTCGTTTATAAAAAATCATTTATAAAACTCATTTTATAACTTTCCAAATTTATTTGCAACTCTTTCTTTATAGAACTCCAAATTCATTTATAAAACTCCTTTAATAAATTTCTAAATATAGTTACAAAACTTCTATTATAAAACAACTCCAAATATAAACCAAACTCCAAATATAAAACAAATCTCCAAATATAGTTATAAATCTCATATGCTTTCATAACACGATCATTCCATATATTACTATAAATTCACAACTGCGATTTATTTCTGTGATTTATCAAATGATAATATTTTCCCTATTATAAAATACCATTTATAAACCTATCATTTTATTTGTAAAAACCACTTATAAATCTTTCTTTAATTTATAAAATATCATTTATAAATCCATTCTTTTACAACAAAATTTTATATAAAATATTGCACAAATATTTATTCCAAAATATTTCTATCTTCCTTTAAAAATAAAATTCACTTTAAAATAAAAGATAAACCCCTTTTATTTCCTTTAAAATAAACATTTGTTAATATAATTAATTTTCTATATAGTTAGATACTTTTCAAAATAATTTTGAAACATCCACATATATACATATATTAGAAAAGAATAATAAAAGAAGTTGAAGTAAAATAGAGAATTTCAAAAACACATTTTAAATAAAATATCACAGAAATTCCAAAACAGTCAGATTTAAAAATTACTTCCCGAATCCAACCCATTTCCAAAATCAAACAGCAATTAATAGTATTTCAAAATACTATAACAAGGCCAATAGCTACTACAGTACTTAATAGTTCACCTTGGGGAGCAGCCGCAATGTTTGCTCAAGGTGCAGTTGGTGGGTTTGGAAGGAAAGAATTTTATTAGACCTAATAGTTCACCTTGGGGAGCAGCCGCAGTGTTTGCTAAGAAGCCGGACGGATCATTAAGGTTATGTATCGATTATAGTAAGTTGAATGAGAAAACGATAAAGAATAAATATTCGTTGCCTAGGATTGATGATTTGTTCGATCAGTTGAGTGGAACCAAGATATTTTCATAGATGGATTTAGCAACAGATTTCCATCAGCTTAGAATGGTAGAGGATAGTATTCCTTTGACGGCGTTTAGAACATGATATGGATCGAATGAATGGTTAGTGATGTCGTTCGGACTAACTAATTCACCAACTTTCTTTGTAGATTTGATGAACCGAATTTTCTAAGAGCACCTAGATAGGTTCGTATAGGTTTTCATAAATGATATTTTAGTGTACTCTAAGGATGAAAGAGTGCGTGAAGTTCATCTTATAGTAGTGCTTGAAACGCTGAGGCGGCATCAGCTGAAGGTGAAGTTCTCGAAGTGTCATTTCTAGAACAAGGAAGTGAAGTTTATTGGCCACGTTGTTTTAGAGAATGGGTTATCAGTGGATCCAGCTAAGATCGAGGCCGTAAATAGTTGGAAGAGACCAGAAATGGTGACTGAGATAAGAAGTTTTCTGGGGTTGGCTTGTTACTATCGGAGATTTATTAAGGATTTTTCTCGGATAGCGGCACAAATGACCAAGCTAACTCGAAAGGATGTGAAGTTCATTTGGACCGATAAATGTGTGGGAGCATTCCAGAAGCAGAAACACTTATTGTCTAATGCACCTATGTTGGTTGTTCCGATGGGGAATCAGGATTTGGAGGTGTACACGAATGCATGTGGGACTGGGTTAGGATCTGTGTTAATGCAGAGGGGTCGAGTAATTTCCTATGCTTCTCGACAACTTAGACCGCATGAAGTCAGATACCCAACCGATGACTTGGAGTTAGCTGCGGTGATTTTTGCACTGAAGGTGTGGAGACATTATCTTTTAGGAGAAAGATTTGAGTTGTATACGGATCATAAGTCATTGAAGTATTTTTTTTCTCTTAGAAGGAGCTGAACATGAGACAGTAGAGGTGATTAGAGTTTTTAGCTGCTTATGATTTCAGTATTGAGTACACATCGAGAAGAGGCAACAAGGTTGTAGATGCGCTTAGCAGAAAACATCAGAATGTGGTATTGGCAATGATAGCTGAGTGGAAAGATTTGGTAGCGTTAGCGACTTGTAGAGTACAGTGGAGAACTAAGAGTAGTTCAAGTACAGAAACTGCTTTGTTATCATGTTTGGAAGTTCGACCAGTTATGATCAAAAAGGTTGCTTCTAAACAGCTAGGTGATCCAGTGTTAGCTGAACGGATCAGCAAGTTGAGAGATGGAATGGAGAGGGATGACTTAAAAGATTTTTGTCTTGACCAGAATGGGTGGTTGTGAAAGAAGGGAAGATCATGTGTTCCGAATGTGGGAGACATTAGGAAGGAAGTTTTGGAGGAATGCCATTGTTTGAAGCTCACTATTCATCTGGGAGAAACTAAGATGTATCAGGACATAAAGAGAAGTTTCTTCTGGGAAGGTATGAAGAGGGATGTAGGCATATGGATGAAGTAGTGTCTGAACTGCCAACGGGTAAAAGCCAAACATCAGAAGCCAAGTGGGTTGCTTCAGCCTTTGGACATTCCATTGTGGAAATGGGATTCTATTTCTATGGATTTCATTGACGGGTTGCCAAGGTCTAACAGAGGATATGGAAGCATATGGGTCATTATGGATAGGTTGACCATGAGTGCCCTTTTCATTCCAATTAAGTCAACCAGAGCGACACCTATGTTAGCGAAGTTGTTTATAAAGAATGTAGTTAGACTTCATGAAATTCCTAGTAGTATAGTGAGTGATATAGATTCCTTATTCACTATCGAGTTTTGGAAGAGTCTACAGGAAACCTTAGGTACCAAGCTCAAGATGAGTACCGCTTACCATCCACAAACTGATGGGCATACAAAGAGAGTTGACAAAGTCTTGGAGGAATTGTTACGAGCTTGTGGGCTAGATTTTAAGGGATCATGGGAAGCCCATCTACATCTAGTCGAGTTTTCATATAACAACAGTTATCAGGCTAGTATAGGGATGGCACCATTTGAAGCTTTGTATGGAAGGCCATGCAAATCTCCAGTTTGTTGGTTAGAAACCGGGAATAGGTGGGTTCTTGGTCCGGATTTGGTTAGAGAAGCTGTAGAAAAGGTTGAGTTAATTCGAGCTTGAATGAAGGAAGCTCAATCTAGGCAGAAGAGTTATGTGGATAAAAGACGGAAAGACTTAGAGTTTTCTGTTGGAGAGCATGTTTTCATTAAGGTGTCACCGATTATGGGTGTGATTCGATTTGGGAAATCAGGGAAGTTGGCACCGAGGTTCATTGGACCATTTCCTATTATTGAGAGGATCGGGAAACTCACATATAGAGTAGAGTTACCAAGAAGTTTGGCAGGAGTCCATAATGTTTTCCATGTTTCTCATCTAAGGAGGTGTGTTTGAGATCCGAAGACTACTATATCACTGACTGTGTTAGATGAATTAGTCGGAGAGCTGAATATGACTATAGTTAGAAAGCTGGTTCGCATAGTCGCAAGAGATGGGAAGAGGCTCAGGAACAAGACAGTCAGATTGTTTAAAGTCCAGTAGAGTGAGGATGAGAGAGACTGTACATGGGAGACCGAGAACAGGATGAGAGATGCTTATCCTGATTTGTTTGATGGTATGTTTTACCTCTTTGATTGATTTGTTGTGTACCTTATCGTAATTTCGAGGACGGAATTCTTTAAGGAGAGGAGTATGTAGCGACCATAATTTTTGGTAACATTATTTAGGATATTTAATTAGTTAAATAAAATAAAATAATGTAACGATTATGGGATTGAGATTTGTTATTAAAAAGAGTAGCCATGCTATGTTAACAAATGAACCAAGGGGGGATTCGAACTTAAAATAAGAGAGGGAAATAGGTGAGGGCAAAATAGGAACGGACACATCCTTATACCCAAAAACCTTACACTCATTCACTTCACATGTTCATTTTCTACAAACTAAAATCATTGAGGCCGGCCACCATTAAAGGAAAGATAAGAAGAAGATAAAGAAATTAAAGGAAGGAAGATTAAGCAATCAAATCCATTCTCAAATCTCAACTCGTTAATCAAAAAGCTAAGGTGAATAATGACTACATCTCAAGTTTTTAATGGTTTCGTTGTTTATTATGAAATCCAAATTAATTGCAAATGTTTTGCCATGTTTTGGATGATAAAATGTATATCCATATGCTGTTGATGATTTATGATAATTCACATAGATTTTGTGATATGTTTTAATATGAAAACTCTATTATATGACATCCAATTGCCTTGTGAATTCAGATTTAAAATGATAATATAGAAATGGGTTTCAATTTTTATAATTTTCTGAATTAATATGGATTTTATATGAATTTTCTAGTGAAGAAAATGCTATTTTGGGTTAAAAATTAATTACTGCCAAATTATTTTCGCTTAGAGTCTGAAATTTATATATGTTGGAACACATATTAAAAATGATTTACAGGAATTTTTGTAGAATTTTCCTAACTGTTTTAGTGGAAATATAAATTTATTTAAGGTATGGGACTTAAATATTTTATATATTTATAAAAAAGAGAGGAGGTATTTTGTAAATAATTTAAATTATTATTTCTGAAATTGGAAGTACTTTTAGAAAACACTACACCAAACAGGCCATTTTGTCACACTTTTTTCGTTTTATTTTCTAACGGTTATTACCGTGAGCAATTGATAACGGTTATTATTGTGATTTTATACTCTCACGGTTATTTCCGTGATACAATTTGGGCTTCTCGTAAATAACTCAAAGACGTTGGATAGTTTCGTCAATTCTGTTTCGTCAATACCGTGAAACAATTTGAGATGTTTGTCATGCTTCTGGCTCTATCATTCTTCCCTAAATAATATTAGGTTTAAGCAGCCGTCTTCCGCTTTCCTTCGATCCAAACAAGTCGCCCGCCTACTGCCGTAATTTCAAAGCCTCCGTCCATTTCCTTCGTCACTCCAGCGTTCCTTCGTCACTCCAGCTTCTTCAAAGTTAGGTAATCCATTATTATTCTCGTCTGATTTCAGATTATTATACTGAATGAAGAGGGGGAAGTACTTAACAGTAGATATCTGAAGTCAACTGAATCGGTGGAAATTGGGTGCTCTTACGAATTCCCAAACTATCTGGTTGAGGTTTGTGAGTCAAAATCTCCTGTTAGAGGTATCAAGGATTTAAATAAAATATGCAAAGCTTGTTTCAAACCTATGATTGTTAGTGTATTGGAGGTGATGTAAGACTGTTATCTGCTAAACTGCATCTTTTGGATGTTGATGGTTTTGCTCGTGAATAAGCTGATATCTTAAGCATAAGTTCATGAATTTTTTTGTGTGCACTTCAGTTTCCAAACTAAACCAAAACCTAAATCATATTTGCTTTGTGGAAATAACTCTCCAAATTGAAATAAAGGCCTTGATTTCCAAATCTACTCATAAAAGTATTTTTCTGTAAACACCTATTTGAGAGTGGATGTTTAGAGTTTGTTGTTCTTGCAAAAGTGCTTTTGAACTACTGATTGGAGTTACCAAATGCTAACAAAACCACTTATTGTAATTGCAAATAATTGCAGTTGTGCTAAGAAATTTTCTCTGCATTAAAAAAGCCATATAAATCAAGGTCCTTGTAATGTTAATGTATATATTATGCAAATGCTAATGAGAATACCAAAATTATGTCATTTTCATGGTCTACATTAGTATTTTCCTCTATAATGATATAAAGAGGTCATTAATCCAACTGTCGGTTTTATGTTCTTATCAAACCCTTCCAAAAAACCCCAACCCCAACCACCAACACTGTTTATACACAATTTTATAAATAAATAACTAAAATTTCTAAACACACTTTTCTACTGTCCAGTTCATGGCTGTCTTCCATATCCTACATATTTTTGCTCGATACTTCCTTATGAAAATGCTTATATATTTATGTATATTTGCCTTACAGTAAGTTTATTTCATGCATGTGATATCCTAAGAGGCACTGTGAATGACTAACTCGATACATATGTTGTCCAATATTGCTTTCGAGCTGTAAGCTGGTAGCAAAATTGACCAAATCTAAATATATTTCATTATTTAAAAGAAATTGAGGTTACAAGTAGAAAGTAACGTTTGCATACCTTTCAAAATTGTATACGGAACTCTTCTAAATTCTGTCCACAAATTAGGAAAGTGTGGTTCATAATATCAAATCAATTAACTTGGATGAACTTTACATTCTGATGTATTACTCATGGGATAAGTGCAAAACTAGAAAAGACAGATATAATAAAATTTCACCTTTCCTGGCATTCATGTTGTTATTGTACTTTACTTATATTGTTTCACACGCAGATAATAATCCTGAAGGTTCCATAGAAAAATATTTGGATTAGTGAATTTGGATTTGGATAGCATCTCTAATAATTGTATTTTAAATTGAATATCTATTTAATAGATTTAATAGTTTTATTTAACAGTTTTTGAATAATAAATAGTAATAATAAATTCGATTTTGAAATTAAATTGCAACAATTAACAACTAAATTAAATAAAAAAGCAAATATGTGGGTTGCTTCGTGTATTAAAAAAATCATGTTAAATTATATTTGCAGCTTTTTAGTTTAGACTTGAAATGATAAATTAAAATAATGGTTCGTTATATTTGCAGCTTTTTAAATCTTGCTAATGTCGAAGTCTTCGACGAGAGAGTGGATTAGAATTCGACATAGAAATAATAATGAATATATACAAGGAGTTCGAAATTTTAGTTACTAATTAGTATCGTTTGCGATAAAATGAATTTGTGCTGCTAAGGGCACCTCAATTTACACTTTCTATTGCCATTTTTATAAAATACAATTAAAATTTAATTTTATTATTCTTAATACCAAAATAGATGGGATGATGGACTTTTGTGCATGTCATTTATTATCACCTTAGTGCGAGATGTTGTAACATGGATGTCTCTTAAATGTGAGTTAATACTTCTATAAATGACTAAATGTTGTAACATGGATGTCTCTCTTACGTAGGGATTAATTATATATAATATAATTCGACAATATTAGATTCTGTTCCATATACTTGTACCTTTTCCTTGTGTCTGTGCTTCATATGCTCTTAATTGAATGTGTTGTCGAACTGATGCTTTTAATCTTGAAAAGTTATTCATATTAAGTGATTTTCATCATTAGTGATTCATTATTTATGTTCAACAAATTGTGCATCTGTCCTTTATTGTTAATTCTTTTGTGATTAGCATAATTTTGATTTAATTTCCTACCTTTTCCTATTCTTTAATTGTGATTGTATAAATTCATTAATATTTAATCTCTTATTTTACCTTTCTTTGTTAGGTTTCAATCATTTGGCGGTGCAGTTCCATATAGATCTGTTGAAGACCTTGCATTTTCTGTTGCACAGATTTCCAGAATTACTACGTCTACATGGTAATTTATGTTTATTTGCATGATATGAGTTCCAAGACTTTGTTTGGTTGACTGATCTGATTTATTTATGGCATGTGTATCATACTATCATTTAATATATGTACACACACAACATTAGGTTGAGTCCAGTCCATGTGTAACATGAATGTTTATAGTTGAACTATATGTAACAACATTAGATTTTTTTACACCAAGCCACTGTTTTTATGGCCCAGGTGTATATAATTTCTAATTTATACATTCATTAAGAAACGGTAACCGTATGATATAATAATTGCATATGCCTACCTTGTCTACTTCCATTGCAATTTGCAAGGTCATGTTACTGAACAATTGCAGAAGTATGCAAAACCTCTGAATTTTTTTAACTCTTTATGATTTTGTCAAAATTCATTGTTATGCATAAATATCTGAATATTTAAGATATAGATTATTCAGATTTTAAAGCTTTTTCCTTAAACTTGACTGATTTCAGTTACAAATTTGGAATAAATATTTTTTTTGCTATAACAATTCTTAGTTGGAGTTTACTGCTCTTTTCTGGATGAAGAAAAATAAAAGTTTCATCTTTGTGGCCATGCATATGGGGCCCTTAAATAGATGTCGGTGTTGTAATCTGGATGGCTCAAATGCCGTCGATAATTTTTAATTTTACAAACTAATCGCTCGTGCTGTAAAACAAGAATACAAACGGTTCAACCAGGTTTTTTTTTCTTTCTCAAGTTTCTATTAGTTTAATTTTGCAATTGTGACACATCAAATACAATTGTTTCTTGTTTTCTGTTTTCTGTTCCAAGTTACGTAAAAAATATCAACCATTTATAACAATAAATTTTATAAATCAATGGAGTTCATCATATTCGATAAATGGTTAGTGATACCAAATGAACGGTTGAGATCTTTGTGGCATACGGGTACAGAGACAAAGTGGGGGAAAGATGAAGTGAACCCTCTTCGTATTGGATTATTTTTCATCATTGGATTGTCTTTTTAATCGAACCTCAGTTTGTTCAATAAGCTGATCAGGAAATGGATCAGGATTTTCTTCCATATTTCTAGTCTCGTGTTGATTCATTTTTCAACCATATTGTAAATCCTTGGGCTTCATAATAGAAAAGTTTTAGTGTTGTGAGAATCTTCCAATGCCTGACTCCTCTAACACCAGGTTTAATTCCCAATATTTATTATATCAGTTGCTTAATTACCTCTATTTGTACACGTCTCTGAAGGAGAGCTTGCAACCATATTGTATTCTTGTTTTACACCAGATGTTTCCACCTGCTGTTGATGATGTTCTTGTAACATATTTGTCCTCATTTCCATCCATGTAACATATTTGTGTTCTTGTCTGTACACTAAATATCTGTTTGTATTTACAGAGATACTTTCAAGATTTCGACTATCCCACAGCAACTTTCAGGTTCTAGTTCAATATGCAGCTCTCAATAGTTTGGAAAATGGCATTGTCCTATAGATGCTAAAATAGTAGTTTGTAACTCCTACCATTATGTCTAGGAGAACTGAAAATATTTATGGTCATGTTTTAATTAGTTCTTTTTAGCTGTTTTGTACGAGATTTATGTATTTACAAAAACTATCCATAGTAATGCACATGTCAATTGCTATATGAAGTTTATTTGTTTGCATGTGCAATATTGACGTCCATATTAATAAATGTGTTGGTAGGTATATATTCATATTATAAAACATAGTGTGCTGATACGTATTATCAACGATATGGATGGTAGTGAATGTTTTGAATACTCACGCTTATATCCGTGGTGAAACCCCAGAAAACTCACGCTTATAACCGTTATACTTCAAATTACGATTAAATCCAGATTTAACACACTTATAAACGTGATAGATATGAAATTTCCCACGTTTATAACCGTGATTCATCATTCTCACGCTTATAACCGTGAGTAAACACCATAACTCTCACGCTTATAACCGTGAGCAATACCCAAAATTATCACGGTTATAAGTGTTATTTTTTCTGTGATAATATTTGCCCACGCCACTTGGGACAACGCTTATAACCGTGGGGAATTTAATTTATCACGGTTATAAGTGTGATAAAATGGCCTTTTTGGTGTTGTGAAACGAAAATTTGCAACCAATCAAAATTTGACAAACAAGGCAGGTTAGGTACAAAGAATTAATTTAAAAAGTCAAATCAAGATGCTTTTTCCTGTTTCAATGTCGGCACCAGGCATTCGACTCCTTACCTCCGCCTCCGACTCCATCGAAACTAATGTACATGGTATCAGATACCCGGTACGTAGTGAATTAGATATAGGCGGAAGGTACTGGGTCGAAACCAAGGGTTCCGAGGGGATCAAAGCATGCTTTGTTTTAAATCGAAAATGCGCCTGCTTTTGCTTTCGCAGGAAGTTCTTTCGACTTTCTTGGCTTTCGGTTGAGTCAAATGTTTCAAAGGAAAGGTTTTGAATGGGTTGCGCCTTTTGTTTTAAGTAAATGCTTTCGAATGGGATCGAAACCCCTAACTGCCGCTTTTCTACCTTTCGATGTCAATGGTTTCAGAAGGTATACTTTGTTTAAAAAAACTTAGCCACTTCTCCAATGCTTTTGGAAGGTTGGTTTCGATACCAATACTTCTTTACTTAGGAATGCTTTCGAAAGGATGCTTTCGACTTAAATGTTTTAATGACCCTTTTGCTCTATAAAAGGTAGAACCCAATGGTTTCGAAAGGGATAGTTTTAATGGTTTCGAAAGGAGTTTCCATATGTTATAAATTGAACCCAAATGCTTTCGAAAGGCTTGATGTTTTAATTCTTTTGAAAGGTTTTAAAGAAAGGTTTCTAAGGGGTGGTTCCCCAATGGTTTTGAAAGGTCTAAAAGGAAAGGTTTTCCAATGGTTTCGAAAGGCAATGTTTAAGTGTTTTAATGCTTTCGAAGAAGATGTTTTCAATGCTTTCGAAATGATAAATATGAATGGTTTCGAAAGGTATGTTTTGGCCTTCGGCCTAAGGTTTTACTTCTATCGAAAGGGGTACTTCTAATGGTTTCGAAAAGGATACTTTCAAAGATTTCGGAAGGGGTACTTTCGAATGTTTAAACATTTTCATCAATAAGGTTTTGTGCAAATAATATGTAACATGGCAAGGTGGTTTGAGTAAAGCAAATAGTATATTTATAATTTCCTTGTTTAAAGAATGATTTAAAGGTTTAAATAAATTTGAAAGAAAACGTTTTCAAGGAAAATTTATAGGTAGATAACCCAAGTAAAATGACTTAGATATTAGAATACCAGATGGGACGGGTATGGGGTCACGCCCTATACTATAGCTAGTAGCCCCTTGCTAAAATAGGTCCAAAATTACAGTGTATAGGGCTTTGTCGCATGTAGGACTAAAATTATGTTACACATAGAAATGAGTCTAAAATTGAAAGACAGGTTATTGGTGAGCCCATAAAATCATTATGATCAGTTAGACCAGGAGAAGTAAGTAAGGACAGACCGTCCAAAAGAGGAGTATCTAACAGATGTTAGATTTTTATGTTTTTCCGGTTGGCCGAGTCAGCCAAGGGTTAGTAGTTAGCCAAAAAAACTATAGTGTATGGACAGATAGTCCATTTGATAACTGATATGTACATATACATGATATTGCTTTACATCTTTAACCAGTTTTGGTTGTAGGATTATAATTTGCAAAAGATATGTTTTAAAAGGATATTAGTGAGGGGAAACCCATTCCGCTAAGCGGCATGGTCTCACTTACTATCAAATAACTGAGATGTATAGTATTATTCACGCCAGGCTTTATATCTAACTTGAAGTTTATGTTTTTCCACTAAAACTCTCGGGTGCTCAAAATTGATTTTAGTAGGCTAAGGGTTGAGGTTTACAGGTTTTAGTAGGTCGGCGAATAAAGCTTCCGGTGATGGAAAGGTGGCTAACGTATAGCTAATTAGGAGTTGCTGCTTTATTTTAGATTGATTCTGTTATGTTGTATGTATAGTACGTTGGTCAACTAATGGGGCATCATCATATGTTGTCTTGGTGTATTTATGTAATAACTATATTTATCTGAACCTGGGAAAGCGATGGGATTATGCAATTTGAATATGAAACATGTTTTGGAAGTGTAATAAAAAATGTTGTTCTTTTTGAAATATGTGATTTTGTTTCATATTCATGTGCTTATGATATTATGGATACCATTAACATTACCGTATTTGGTCACCGGAAGTTAATACTATGGGTGACTGCAGCATTTGTAGCGCTTAGCTTCTGGCCTCCAGATAAGGGACGTTACACGAAACGAGATCGCTCCCCAAACAAAGATTTTTGGTTTTCGAAGATTTTGTGGTCAGATATATGTCTGTGTTGCCTCTGCAACTGTTTGTCTAAAGTAGACAACACAAACACCTGAGAGACTTCAAAATTAGCTATCCAAGTACTATAAGACTTAATTGCCTTGGGATCAACGTCTTTAGCGAGTTTTGCTCTTAAAGGTTCATTTCTATGCGACCATAAACATTCATATGTGAATGCTATCTTGATTGCTCCTAGCCAGTCAATATAGTTTGCTCTAGTGATCTTATCATTTTCAAAAAAAAGTCTTAGATTGGACATTTTGTTGCAAATTTAATTTAAGTAGATTAGGACACATAAAACATAGCAAATTTTCTTATAATATTAGATAGATTAAATTAGACATATCATTTACCTAATAAGCTCCCACCAGACTTTTTTTTTCTCAATACCCTAAGAGGAAACATAGAAATCTTTCGATTTCTCTGATAGGTGTTAAAACTCGCTTACTTTAGGATTCTAACATTGAGAAATATAAAAAATCATGGATCCCCAAGCGACGAATAACACCTTATCAGTTGTATCATATAAAAATCCCAACCCTCTGTCTTTATCCTAATCTCATCTTGACCTTGAGAAATATTAACAAATCGAAAGAGATTATTCACTCGCACCTACCATTTCTTGATGGCCAAGGAATAAATGCACATTGAGGAATATCAACAAATACATGCATGTTTCTTACCTCATCTATTCAATATATTAATAATACTGCACATAACATATCTAGCTTGAGGAATATCAAAAATAAAGAGTATGAAAGTAATATATTAATATATAAATGGTAGAGGACAACTTATATTAAAGATTTATAATCTTATATATATATATAGGAAACAATGTATGGCTTTTGAAATATCCTCATGATTCAAGTGTAAGACACATTCGAAATAACTATATACCTATAATACATATGTACCTATTCCTTAAATCTAAATTTGGTTTATTATAGTTCTAATTAAGTTTTAACATACATATTATGTAAGTTTAATTTATTTATAACCCTTTATAATTTAATTAACTTATATAATATTGTTATGTATATTATTAATTAAATCATATTTAATTAAATAATTTCTTAATATTTTCCAAAAATTAATTTATTATTTACCTTAAGCATTTTAAGATATAGGTACACATATATCAATACACACACACATATATACTTTAACTAATTAATTAAATATTAATTAATTATTCAATTAATCATTCCAATTAATTAAATTATTTTCAAAAAATATTAAATTATTCGCAAAATAATTTTAAAAATATTTTATAACTTTTTTAAACAATTATATATGTTAAATTTACCTTTTAAATTATTTTAAAATTTCAAAGTAAATTTTGAAAATTAACTCAAGGCCCAAAATCAGTTTAGGCTTCTATATTGGATATAACCTTTGGGCTTACATCATCCTTCGAGCCAGGTCAGTAGCCAGTTAGGGCAGAGTACTTGATTACCCAAACTTAACCTTAGACACCATCCTTCTAGACATCAGACTAAAAGGGTAGGTTTTAATATGTTAGCCATAATATTCCTAACATTGATCTCATAGGCAAGTGGGGTCTGATACCATTTAAGTAATTAGGTCAGGTCATAATGGGTAAATGGGTGAATTTTAAAAAAATTTCAATTGTTAGTATTTGTTGGGTCTATGAAGTCTAATTGCTCTAATCTTAAATATTCTAAATAAAATATTATTTTATTTAATTGTTATAAAATAAGTTTTATTTGATTTAATTAAATATATATGTATGAGCCTATCAAATACGCTCATATCTGTATCGTGCATGTGCAACATGTAAATAATGTACATGGTTAATGTGTATGTTTATAGATGTTGGGATTTTGATAAAACCGCACACACTAGTGCTTTATATATGCCTATGTTGTCCCACGTAATTATTTAAATTTATATATGTATATGTATATGTATATGTAATTATAAAACAATTTCAAAATAATAATAATAATCACAAAATATTTAAAAAACAAATTTGAATTATTTAATATAATTTGAGATTCAAATACCACGTTTAAATAAAATCTAGCTTTACCTTTTAAAACTCAAACTTAGATGTGTTATTTTTAAGCAAAATATCTATTTATTAATTTTAAATAAAATAAATAAAATATATACTTATATATTTATGTATTTATGTATATAATATATTATAAAATTATTTTAACTAAATTATAGTTTTTTAAATTTTAAAAAAATTATTAATGTGTTTAAAATGTCATGGCTAATTTTTTAATCATATTGATAATTTTATTTATTTAAAATATTTTTTCTTAATCAAAATATATACTTGTATTAAATAGACAACACAAGCACATATTAATTCTTTGTAAAGTATAATGGATCTAATATACATAATCATGGTGGTGTGTGTATATATAAATTATTAAAATTTAAACGAATGTTTACTTAAAGATGTCATTTGTGATCCGTCCTTGAATGAATGAAAAATCCTAGATTCGGTAAAACTACCTCTAGAAATTGAAAGATCTGAAGAACCACCTTTTTTTTATTTTTGTTTGATTTTTGGCTTTGTATTTGCTCTTCGATGTTCGGCTATATGATCATAGAACTCACGACCAAGAAGTGAAAAACGAACAAGTAAAAACAATATGTAGATGTTTTATGTAGCACTTGACAAGAGGTAAAAGTGGCTCTCCTTTCTCCTTTTTTTAGCCATTCCTTGCTTAACCTTCCAAATAAATTTTGAAACCTTAAACCCCGCTTTCCACACACCTTAGGTAGGCCATAGTTTATGGCTACATAGACCTTCAAACATCCAAAAGCCAGTTTAGTAAATAATCAATTTAAATCAAATTTAAATATATATTGATATTGTCTTTCTCAAAAAAAATATTAATCGACATTGTATATTGATACATACTTATATAACATTTATATGGGCACCCAAATAAGATAAAGTAAAATAACTAATATTTAAAAATTATTAATTAATTTTATTAATTTTTAATAATTATAAATTAATTAAATCATGTGGTATTTCGAGGTATTCATCTTTACGGTTATGTGATTCAAAGCTGCAAATTCAGTTAACAGTTAATATCGAATAGTTCGAATACTAACGTTCATACATCTCGTTAGCTAATGGTGTGACAATTTGGCCGAATTTATCGCTTACACATCTTTTTGGCAAAATTCATTCACTATTTTAAGTGGTACCCAGTAGTAACAATTATTTACACTAATTGGCTTTATCAGAATTTTGTCACTTTAAGACTAATGGAGTTTGGTTTTGGTCAAAATTCTAATATCTTCCACATTCAACTCAGTTAGTCCAAAAGCAAAGTCCTTGGTTCAATAATAATAATAATTATTATTATTAATCGTACTGTTCTGGCTAGATATTTTGACTTTGAGTTGATTATAGTAGATTGTAATACTAACCTCATATAACTAAGGAGACAAATTCACTATTTAATAGTGGACCGCTTCTAATGCTTCAACTTAGATCCAACTATAGTCATTCAATGGAAACCATGCCACGATTTAACTATAACTAAAGTGGAGTATCCACATTGAAGTTCAACAGTTTTTCCAAGTCGAGAGAACTATGTATTATCATCACTTTACGATTCTCTATTTGACCTTAGTTATATTAACCACCTGAAAACTCTATATTCAGTAATTCCATTATTACCAATAATTATCAATATGAAACCCTTTTGTGCCCCAGCCATTTATAATAACTGCCTAACATCTCAGCGTGTTATGTACTCTTTTCTTAATGAATGTATCAATATCCTGTCTTGAAACATCTTGACTATAAATATTTTAAATTTATATATTATTTTAATATGATAAATTTCTCCTGATTGCAACATATTAATTACTATTATATAACATATCATTTAAAGATTTTCAATTTAGTGTACTTAAATTACATAATAAATTAACATACCAAAATATGACAAGTAGATAATAGAAAGAAAAACACATTTTATTTCGAATGAGATTTTATCACGGAGTTGATAATTTATAATAAATTACTGAATTTCTCCTAAGGCATACTCCAAACGCTACCACAATAAATATCCATCGATATTGTATACGAATTTCCATTTTTGGATACAGATACGGATACAACACTATCCATATCTGACTGCATCCGTTCAAAGGCCTATGTTCAGTTGTTTATCTAAGAGGCGCCCGACCCTTAAACATTTATTAAATATGTGCTAAGCATTAGCATCTACAAAAAGCTTAAGCGCTTGACACTTGCTTATTTATTTTCACTTAAATTTTCTTTTATGTTCAAAAACATGATGAAATGATGTCATGCGCCATCAAAATTACTAGAAGAACTATTCGAACGCAGACACGGGAGGAAGTTCACCGGATTCAAGTTGATGCTAACACTAACACAATAATTTATGGTGTATATGCGAGCTTCTGGTTGGATATGCTCATCGCATATGGACTGCATTAGATTCTATAGAGGCATGTTAATTTATACGTTTTTATACTCTTTACTTACGTCAATCGTAAACTTGCATGTAAAATGATAAACGTTAAATAATTGCTAGTATACAAATGTTAGGTTAATTATATATTAATTATGCATTTTTATTTATTATGTAGAGTATGTATCAGTTGTCGTGGTAGTTGGTCCAAGTGCATTAGACAATTTGATGTCACACTCCCTCGTGTTCTAGTAGATTGGCTACAAGCTAGTCCATTTGTCCATTTCTTACAATTAGGCATGTCCGATATTTTGACCGTTACTCATAACGACCCTATTCAAGAGGTGGTGCCCTACCACACACATATTCCATTTTCTCAGTTTGAATTGGCATTACTCTAGTGGATTTTTACATGATTAATGGTATAGATAAAATTACACCTGATAGAAAACCTTTTCCATTTGATGATGAGTACGAGACTCCTATGCTCTACACTGTTTATCTACTACATTTTGATGATGGACCTATTAGCTACGGTGTTGTTCCTTTGACATATATACAATAGTACACTATATAGTATAAGGACAACTAGGATATGGATGATGTAGTATTAAGGGCCTTAATTTTTATATTTTAAAATAGAAATATTTTATCAATAACTAGTGTCCAGTAAATTACTAAACATACCTAAAAACACGGTACTACTTTTCTAGGAATTACAAACACATCATTTCAACTAATACAAAGTAATTATTGAAGAATACAGATTTTATGCACTCCTTCCAATATTGTGTTATAAGTTTATCCAACCCCATCAAATCTTTTCCCATAACCATGATCTCGCTCTTTTCTTGCTCAATGTCTGCAAATCTTTTCATCACCTCTAACTTTTTCTTTGCAACAATGCTCCTTTCATCATTATTTCTTACATGCTTTCTTGGGTTTTGGGTGCTCGAAAATCTAAAGATGCAACAATCTTATTCTTCTTTTTCATAGGTTTCACTCACATTGGTCTAGAATTGTGACGCCCCACCTCTATGCTCATAATAACAAAGAGTATTAAAAGAAATACTGTCTATTATTACGAAGAATAAGGCTGGATAGGAGCGACCATCCGTAATTGGCCTTACACTAATATTGGTTATCTCGATAGGAGCGGTATATACTTTTTATTTTTCATCTATTATTCATTTACTCCCATCGACATATCCAATTATCAGTATAAAACAAACTACGATAGTTCATAATAGTTTAGGACATTAGATATAACAATAACACAGATAAAATAAATGCGGAACACAGATAAAAACAAAAGTCTCAGATATATATAACTGATGTCAGTTAATACATAGTTGACACTATACATATGATACAACTACAACTGTCGACTCTAGAAGTTATATATACAAGTACATTATCGACTAATATACATGAATACATATCATTCTATACAATGACACGACTACTACAAAATGACTGACAACTTCAGAAGATGTGAAAAGTCTTCAATCTCGAACAGCAACTCAAAGAAAGAAATCTACAACCTGAAATACTCGGGTCTGACCCGAGTATTACATTCAAAAGAAAATAATACACGGGTCAGTCTAATTCAAACTCAGTTACTAGTGCATAGCAGCAATGATAATCAGATAGTCAATAGACGACAGTCACAGAAATCACATATATCCAACTCTCGATACGAGAATTGGATAATGGCGTATATAACACTAAACAGTGTAAATCATCAAATCAAAAATCTCAAAATGATCAAACACATCAAATTTCTGTGTGGCTGCAGCACACGCACGCGTGCGCTGCCTCGCCACACAGTACGTGAAATCATCACGGCGGTGAAAGCTAACCGCGATCAAAATGGTAGAAGTCAACATAAATAAACTTACAGGGTCAAACCCGGGTCTTTGAGACCGGATTCAACTCGCTGTACAAATCTCACAATCAACCAACAACTCGGGCTCAAAGCAATCCAAGTTAAACACTACCAAGCCCAAGTCAACAAGAACAGTGATCGAATGACGTATAACTGTAAATACCAAAATACACCGAGCATGGGTCAAAATCACACGAGTCCAGATGAATACAACTCAGCATAATTAAACTGAACCAACGGTGGCAAATGCATATACAACAGTGGTCATTGCAATGCAATGGTTTTATCAAAATATGCCACAAGAGGATTAAACTTAAAGTAGGCAGACTGAATGGTCACAGACATGAACACACAAATACATATATGTAGACTGCCTCAATGGATAAGATAGCTGCTAAAAATGCTCAGACTCAAGTGATGCTTCAACTACCAATGCACAATGCATATACATGAAGACTGGCGTGCGTAAGGTGGAGAAACCGTATGTAAAATGCAACGGGGACAGGACAGTTCCAGGCTCCAAAACATCAGACTCGAATACAAAGTAATGCTACTAGTGACAATAGTATGCAACTGGCAACAATGCCAAAGGAGTAACATGTACAAGGCACAAAGTTAAGGCGGTACACGAATTACAAGCTACAGATGGAAACTTCCAAATGTAAAAGTGCATCAATGACTGTACAACTGCAACTACAATGACAACTGCGACTCAAGAACAATGCTACCAAAGTGAATAGTTACCGCATCAATGGATCAAAGATCAAAGTCTGGTACTAGTACAAAACAAAATGACAGAGAAGATGACCAAGACAACAGTGATGATCAAGTAACCAAAGCTACCCATGGTCAACAACATGCAACAACAATGTAAACAAGTGGCTCAAGAACAACAACTTCAGAGACTAGAGCACAAGAGACTCAAGTGCAGCTACAGGTCAGAAGGAATGTGCAGACTCAAGTAAATACAAGCTAGAAGATGAATGTATACATAACTCTGAATACGTAGACATGCCTATCTCAAAATAGAACAGCACCTACTAACTGCAAATCTAACCAGAGCCAAGAATACATGAACAAGGCTCAAGCAAAATTTAAACAGAACACAAAATGATATAAGAACGAAGTATGGTTTATATCATTAGTAAAATCGAACTAGGACAGAAGTACAACCAGTGACGATGAACAATATGGCCAAAGTCGAACCAACCAATACATGCAACTAAAAACCAACAAGAAACCAAATAAACAAGTGCACATTCAAGCACTTGAACCACTGCCCAAATCCAAACAACACACGTGCACAGGTATGCGAATACAACATAAAGAAGAAGCAGACTTGCAAATTTAAATCAAGCCGTGGGCTACTGACCGAAGTCAGAGGAACAAGAACGGCATCAACATATAAAGTAGTGTATCCAATCAGATGAAAACCTAAAAGTATCAGACTTGAAACAGTGATAAGTGCACCAAGGTCAAATACAAGTATCGAACCAGACATAAGTGCCAGAACCATGCAACAGTAAGGAAATCAACATCCTCAAATGAATTCAAAGGTAACAGTTTTAAAACATTTCCAAGCCTTATAACGAAATCAAAGCAAGGTATAACCGTAGTCAAAAAATGAAATTAAGCCATATGTGTCTACGAACCCAAGCCGAAGCATAGTATCGTCTATCAAACAAAAGCCCACAAAAATCAATGTCGCGAAATTCAAGTAACAGAATAACATCAAGTGATGTAATATCACATAATCTAAATAATCGAAGACAAACAGAACGAAATCGAACAGATCAAATTCGAACCCGTGGAAATCTAGAAATTCAAAGATTTTCAAAAGCAAAACCGAAATACTCAAGTCATCAAAATACGCATTTGATTGCATCAGAGAAAGTACCCAAAATTCTAACAAGTGCGAGTGACCCAGACCAATCAATAGACAATTTCAATAATTATACGAACAAAAAACCAAGGGATTCGAACTCCATATAAACGAAATCAAGATCTCGAGTCATATAAAAACAGTCGATTGAATTAGATGTGAGTGAGGATTGAAATTCACTCACCTATTTCGACGACCAAGCCAAACGTTCGACTCGACATAGCGAGGACCAAACTCGATCATCTCGAAGCAACAAAGTCGATTGTAACCAAAGCCCTGATTCCAGAATCGCCGAAGAGGAGACGAAGCCCTAATCTCGTGGCCGCCATTCTACTATCTTTTTGAATGTTTTTTTTTTCTGGGGTTCGAGTGAGAAAACGATAATGGGACGGGTTTTGTCAAAACGAATTGAAGAGAGGGGCGGGCTTGTCATAGATAATTATAACGGCCCAACATAACAGAGGAACCATGGCTAAGATTTCTTAAGGACCACAACACTTAACAATTATTCAAAGAATTTTAACCCAATAAAATTCCAATATCCATTTAACAGCAATTATAATCGTCAAAAGACGAAAATAAAACAATTGCGAAACCCCGGGTTGTTACAGACTCCCCTCCTTGTAAAAATTGCGTCCCCGCAATTTTCATAATTAAGGTCGTTATTAACAATAAATTTTCTAACATAAACTGGTTAAGCTAGAGAATAAAAGTCGAGAATTCAAATGCCAAAGTAATCCTTTTTATTTCATAAAAGAAATTCGCAATTCTCAACAAAATCTAACTATCAATAGGGATAGATAGAAAACAGCAATTCGATACAATCAACGTAATCTAGAATCAATAAGAAACTAGAAAATCTTATATCAATAGAATCAACAAACATCCAATTATCTAAACGATAGTCAAAAACAAATCAACAATTATCAAATTACCCATTTTCTACTTATCAAAAACGATAACAAATATTCAATTATCAAAACGATAATCAAATTTCAAGTCAACAATTGTTCGATTATCCAAAAACGATAATTAAATCTCAAATCAGTAATAAATATTTAATTATCCAAAGTGATAATCAAATTTCTCAAATCAACAAATATTCGATTATCAAAACGATAATCAAATTTCAAATTCGATAATTATTCGATTATCAAAAACGATAATCAAATTTCAAAATTCAACAAATATTCGATTATCCCAAGCGATAATCAAATTTCAAATTCAATAAATATTTGATTATCTCAAGCGATAATCAAACTTCAAATTCAACAAATTCTTGATTATCTCAAGCGATAATCAAATTCAAATCAACCAATATTTAATTATCTAAAGCGATAATTAAATCTCAATTCAGCAAATATTTAATTATCAGAAGCGATAATTAAATCTCAAATCAACAAATATCTAATCATCACAAACGATAATTAGAAACAACAAATATCTGGTTATCAAAAACGATAATCAGAACTCATATCAACAAATATCTAATTATCAAAAACGATAATCAGAACTCATATCAACAAATATCTAATTATCAAAAACGATAATTAGAAACAACAAATATCTGATTATCAAAAACGATAATCAGAACTCATATCAACAAATATCTAATTATCACAAGCGATAATTAGAAACAACAAATATCTGATTATCAAAAACGATAATCAGAACTCATATCAACAAATATCTAATTATCACAAGCGATAATTAGAAACAACAAATATCTGATTATCAAAAACGATAATCAGAACTCATATCAACAAATATCCAATTACCTGCAGATAATTGGAAGCAACAAATATCTAGAAATCAATTAAGAAGACTAGAAAATCAACATAAAAGCTTGGATCGATCCCATCAGATGGCGAGTTTTTAATTCGCCGCACGTGCAACAACAAATGGCCGAAGCCTACCAAGTACTCAACATAATTTTGGCGCCCATCAGATTGACCCGGAGGTCCGCAGAGTGACCCGAAGGTCTAGTACTGGTATTTGACCCGAAGGTCCGCAGAGTGGCCCGAAAGCCCAACAAATGACCCGAAGGTCCTCATAGTGGCTCGAAAGCACACGAAATCATCAAATATTTCAATTAACGAGTCCGGAATTAACCGAAATAGCAAACGCACATGTCCCATACCACGTGTTTTACTAAATCGTTTGATTCTCTTCATCGTTTCCTTGAAAGTGCAAAATTGTGTATTTTGTAAAAATACATTTCACATTCTCAAACGGACAAGTCCGGAATTAAGCGAATCAGTAAAAGAAAGGGGTCATAGTCCTCGATTTTGCTGAAACGTTTAAATCGCTTCCTCATTCTTTTGAAAGCGTAAACTGTTAAAATTTCTGAAAACAATTTTATTTATTTTGTAAAAATAACAATTCACATTCTCAACTGGACAAGTCCGGAGTTAAGCGAAACAGTAAAAGAAAGGGGTCATAATCCTCGATTTTGCTGAATCGTTTAAGTCGCTTTCTCATTCTTTTGAAAACGTAAACTGTTAAAAATTTATAAAACAATTTTCATTTTAAAACGATTTTCCAATTACGTGATTAAAGCAGCAAATCAGTAACAATTTCGATAAGGAAATTGTACTTCTCAAAATACCGTAAAAACGGTTACAAATCAGCATTGCGGTATAACCGCTTGAAAATCCACTTTTAAAATTTGACGGTTACTGAAGCCAAAGCGACAGTAATTTTAAAACGTCAAAATCACATCAAAACAATTTACATCTAAATGTACTATCAGAGAATTTTCATTCATCAAAATGCCACAAAACACCGTACTTCAAATTATAGCATTGGTGTAAAATTCCGTTGTAAAAACAACGGCAACAAAATACGTTTCATAACCAAGCATCGGTTCAACGTAAAATAAATGCAATAACGTGCAATTTAAATTTTTGCACGTACTACAAAATGGACAAACAATCATTCAAATGTATCTTCAATGAAGATAATTCAAAACAGCAAAAATCTAATCACTAGATGATTAGTACAAAAGAAAGCCAGCGGAAATTTCAAAAAAAATCACATATCTGCAATTTCCTCGAATCCTCAATTCGGATTCGAAGTTCTCAAAGAAATAAAATAATTACAGCTATGTAAACAACAAATGAAATTCATATCGATTTCGTATTTTGATTTTTAAATCAAAAAGATTATCAGTTGTACTCAGCGAAGACGGTTTCACTGTTTCCGCTGCGCACTCTGATAAATAGAACACAAATCAATCATATCATCAGAACACAATTTCACTATTATTTTTAAATAAGGATATTTAAAAATTTCATCCAAATTTCAAAACTTTAGTTTTGACTCAAAGTACAAATAAAACATCGACCAATAGTTGTAACATATGTTCCATCCAAGTTATGTTTTATATTATGTCCATAAACCCCAAGCTCTGATACCAACTGTGACGCCCCACCTCTATGCTCATAATAACAAAGAGTATTAAAAGAAATACTGTCTATTATTACGAAGAATAAGGCTGGATAGGAGCGACCATCCGTAATTGGCCTTACACTAATATTGGTTATCTCGATAGGAGCGGTATATACTTTTTATTTTTCATCTATTATTCATTTACTCCCATCGACATATCCAATTATCAGTATAAAACAAACTACGATAGTTCATAATAGTTTAGGACATTAGATATAACAATAACACAGATAAAATAAATGCGGAACACAGATAAAAACAAAAGTCTCAGATATATATAACTGATGTCAGTTAATACATAGTTGACACTATACATATGATACAACTACAACTGTCGACTCTAGAAGTTATATATACAAGTACATTATCGACTAATATACATGAATACATATCATTCTATACAATGACACGACTACTACAAAATGACTGACAACTTCAGAAGATGTGAAAAGTCTTCAATCTCGAACAGCAACTCAAAGAAAGAAATCTACAACCTGAAATACTCGGGTCTGACCCGAGTATTACATTCAAAAGAAAATAATACACGGGTCAGTCTAATTCAAACTCAGTTACTAGTGCATAGCAGCAATGATAATCAGATAGTCAATAGACGACAGTCACAGAAATCACATATATCCAACTCTCGATACGAGAATTGGATAATGGCGTATATAACACTAAACAGTGTAAATCATCAAATCAAAAATCTCAAAATGATCAAACACATCAAATTTCTGTGTGGCTGCAGCACACGCACGCGTGCGCTGCCTCGCCACACAGTACGTGAAATCATCACGGCGGTGAAAGCTAACCGCGATCAAAATGGTAGAAGTCAACATAAATAAACTTACAGGGTCAAACCCGGGTCTTTGAGACCGGATTCAACTCGCTGTACAAATCTCACAATCAACCAACAACTCGGGCTCAAAGCAATCCAAGTTAAACACTACCAAGCCCAAGTCAACAAGAACAGTGATCGAATGACGTATAACTGTAAATACCAAAATACACCGAGCATGGGTCAAAATCACACGAGTCCAGATGAATACAACTCAGCATAATTAAACTGAACCAACGGTGGCAAATGCATATACAACAGTGGTCATTGCAATGCAATGGTTTTATCAAAATATGCCACAAGAGGATTAAACTTAAAGTAGGCAGACTGAATGGTCACAGACATGAACACACAAATACATATATGTAGACTGCCTCAATGGATAAGATAGCTGCTAAAAATGCTCAGACTCAAGTGATGCTTCAACTACCAATGCACAATGCATATACATGAAGACTGGCGTGCGTAAGGTGGAGAAACCGTATGTAAAATGCAACGGGGATAGGACAGTTCCAGGCTCCAAAACATCAGACTCGAATACAAAGTAATGCTACTAGTGACAATAGTATGCAACTGGCAACAATGCCAAAGGAGTAACATGTACAAGGCACAAAGTTAAGGCGGTACACGAATTACAAGCTACAGATGGAAACTTCCAAATGTAAAAGTGCATCAATGACTGTACAACTGCAACTACAATGACAACTGCGACTCAAGAACAATGCTACCAAAGTGAATAGTTACCGCATCAATGGATCAAAGATCAAAGTCTGGTACTAGTACAAAACAAAATGACAGAGAAGATGACCAAGACAACAGTGATGATCAAGTAACCAAAGCTACCCATGGTCAACAACATGCAACAACAATGTAAACAAGTGGCTCAAGAACAACAACTTCAGAGACTAGAGCACAAGAGACTCAAGTGCAGCTACAGGTCAGAAGGAATGTGCAGACTCAAGTAAATACAAGCTAGAAGATGAATGTATACATAACTCTGAATACGTAGACATGCCTATCTCAAAATAGAACAGCACCTACTAACTGCAAATCTAACCAGAGCCAAGAATACATGAACAAGGCTCAAGCAAAATTTAAACAGAACACAAAATGATATAAGAACGAAGTATGGTTTATATCATTAGTAAAATCGAACTAGGACAGAAGTACAACCAGTGACGATGAACAATATGGCCAAAGTCGAACCAACCAATACATGCAACTAAAAACCAACAAGAAACCAAATAAACAAGTGCACATTCAAGCACTTGAACCACTGCCCAAATCCAAACAACACACGTGCACAGGTATGCGAATACAACATAAAGAAGAAGCAGACTTGCAAATTTAAATCAAGCCGTGGGCTACTGACCGAAGTCAGAGGAACAAGAACGGCATCAACATATAAAGTAGTGTATCCAATCAGATGAAAACCTAAAAGTATCAGACTTGAAACAGTGATAAGTGCACCAAGGTCAAATACAAGTATCGAACCAGACATAAGTGCCAGAACCATGCAACAGTAAGGAAATCAACATCCTCAAATGAATTCAAAGGTAACAGTTTTAAAACATTTCCAAGCCTTATAACGAAATCAAAGCAAGGTATAACCGTAGTCAAAAATGAAATTAAGCCATATGTGTCTACGAACCCAAGCCGAAGCATAGTATCGTCTATCAAACAAAAGCCCACAAAAATCAATGTCGCGAAATTCAAGTAACAGAATAACATCAAGTGATGTAATATCACATAATCTAAATAATCGAAGACAAACAGAACGAAATCGAACAGATCAAATTCGAACCCGTGGAAATCTAGAAATTCAAAGATTTTCAAAAGCAAAACCGAAATACTCAAGTCATCAAAATACGCATTTGATTGCATCAGAGAAAGTACCCAAAATTCTAACAAGTGCGAGTGACCCAGACCAATCAATAGACAATTTCAATAATTATACGAACAAAAAACCAAGGGGTTCGAACTCCATATAAACGAAATCAAGATCTCGAGTCATATAAAAACAGTCGATTGAATTAGATGTGAGTGAGGATTGAAATTCACTCACCTATTTCGACGACCAAGCCAAACGTTCGACTCGACATAGCGAGGACCAAACTCGATCATCTCGAAGCAACAAAGTCGATTGTAACCAAAGCCCTGATTCCAGAATCGCCGAAGAGGAGACGAAGCCCTAATCTCGTGGCCGCCATTCTACTATCTTTTTGAATGTTTTTTTTTCTGGGGTTCGAGTGAGAAAACGATAATGGGACGGGTTTTGTCAAAACGAATTGAAGAGAGGGGCGGGCTTGTCATAGATAATTATAACGGCCCAACATAACAGAGGAACCATGGCTAAGATTTCTTAAGGACCACAACACTTAACAATTATTCAAAGAATTTTAACCCAATAAAATTCCAATATCCATTTAACAGCAATTATAATCGTCAAAAGACGAAAATAAAACAATTGCGAAACCCCGGGTTGTTACAAGAATCTTCATCATGTCCTTGAGTAAGCACATTCATTTCATTTTAATCCTCAAAGTCGTATCTCTACCAAATGAGTCTCCTGGACTGGAGTAGATTGGTGATTTTGATGCTTTCTTCTTTCCCTTTTCCTAGTTTGAATGTCACTCAAGTTCTTCGCGTAATCAGAATTCTACTTTTGTTGACAAGTCGATAGTTCATAACAATTTTTAAATTAATGCCAATGAGGTATTTTTTCACCATTTCCCTTGAAAATAACTTAAAGGATTCTGCATTTTCTATTTTTAAAAGAAAAATTAAACAAAATAAAAATACAAAATTTGAGTTAGTGAAAAATGGAAAATTAAGAAAATACCAACTCACCATCTCCTTCCATTCCACTAGGGTTTGCTTTCTCTATTTTGTAAATCCATGGTCATAAAATTGAGTCTATCATTTTGTTTTTCCTAATCTTCCTTGGATCATTGACATTAATCGTATGTCGTTCGAATGTTTTTTTTATTGTAGTAACCCTTTAATATACTCTAGAACATTCCACCATTTTGGTTGTTCCACCTAATTGAATCTCTATAATAAAGGCAATATACAAATGATTCAAAACCTTCTTCACTTTGGACTAGATGAATGCAATCTAAGAGGTGTTTCACTTTGCCCTAAATCTTCTTCAAAATGCAAAATTATTTGTATTTGATGTTTGTGTGAATGATTTGTATGGTGTAGACATAATACATACTGAATTTGATTTAGGATTTGATGGTTTTAGTGGAAGAAGTAGTGTAAATTGTGATGTATTTTGAAGATTGAAATCAGGTTATGTTGGTCCAGGTTAGACTTGTAGTTAGTGCTATGGGTAAATTTTAAAAAAAGTTCCCTAGATGGATCTTGGTGGGCGTATGATGTCTAACATCCAACACTATATCCAATTTAGCTGTTTAATTTAAATCATGTTTTATTTGAATATTTTTCCTTATTTAATTAATCTAATTAATTAAACATATTTAATGTGAATATATGGTCATGAGAAACAAAGGAGAGAGTGTCGGCTATGGAAGAAAGAAAAAGAGTTAATCAAATTCAATTGAATGAATGAAGAAGGTTTTGTTTTATTTAAAGAAAGAAATATTTTCATTCCTCTCTTTCAAAACCTTCCCCTTAATTTAAGATCTAACATTTTGACAACATCCTCCTAAGTGGGGCCAACCAAGTAATGGATCATTAATAAAATAAATATCTAATATGTTTTCATACTTATACTAATGACTTATTGGGTATGGCATGATGATATGACATATAATAATATGGTTAATATATACATGTGTAGATATTAGGATTTATATCTATACATTATTTGCTTCAACTTTTATTTAGTGTAACATTTATATGGATATAAAATATTTCTAAAATCCATATCTTAATAGCATAAATCTTAATTTAACAAAATCGAACATAGATGGATTAAGTTGTAGTATTAAATCCAAATTTAAGTTGAAATATCTAAGTTTGGCTTGGTAGAATATATTTAAATCAGATGTTGATCAAGTTAAATAATATAAAATATCTCTAGTTGACCATGTACTAATATTATAACATATACATACATACACTAATAAAGCCAAAATAATTTTCAAATTAATTGAAAATATGCATACATATTGTATTAAATGTTCTAATATATTTACAAACATATACTTATAAACACACACGCACACACACTTATATGCATGTATATATATATATGAAATACATACAAATAAACTTTCGAGCATTTTTTAATTATAAAATAACCAAAAGGAATTTTGAACCTAAAATATATATGCTAAGTTAAATAAAATATCAATGTATTTTATGTTTCAAAATTGATTAAAATTTAAAATAAATATTTAAATCATTAGAAATTGTATATTATGAATAGAAAACTATTAAATGTGAATTAAAACATATTCTTGGTTGAAACCATAATTTTATACATATATGTATATTTTATTTTTAATCCACTAAATCGAATCAAATCATATCATTTAGTTAGTGATTTAGATTGTGATGTTAATTCCATATTAAGGTGAGGCAATAATACATAAAAATTTTATAAGAATAATATAACAATGTGTAACTCCAAATTGAGATTGTACTTTAAAGATCTAGCCTATTGATGATACCTTGATTTGAAAATCCTTCTTAGATTCCTTGAATCAACATCCAGACTTTGCTAGAATGGGTTGAATCATGTGATATAATTCCTTTTGATGTTTTTACTTTAAAAAGAAAATCCAACCTAGGATGGAAAAATATTATAGCCATGGTTATGTGAGAGGGAAGGAAAAAGAGAATTGAAGTAAGAAATTAACTATATTTAAAACTGGTTTAAATATATGTCGACATCGTATATCGATACGTTTATATATAGCTTTTATATGTACATCTAAATAATTACTAATCACTCTCAAATATAAAATTATTATCATTTTTATGAAATATTATTTAATTTAACATATTTATAAAATTTTATAAACTAATTGAGCCATGTGTTTTTTCGAAGAATTCAGAATGCGGTTGTGAGATTCAAAAGTGGTGTGAAATTAGTCAGCAACTAATGTTGAAAAATTCAATATTAAAGTTCAGTTTGACTAACTTTGACCTCGGATTCGACAAAAGGAACATAAAACTAAAGCGGACATAACTTTCCCATCCACTCATCAACACTTGCCCATGACTTGGGGGGTACGAGTGAGAATCAAGATTAATGTGACCCGACCATTCATCAATCAACTCAAAGTCTTCGAAGCTTTGGCGGAAGTATAAACACAAATAAGATGAGATTTGACCGTCCACACAGTATATCTATTAACCCGAGAGTAGGGGCAGAATTGTGATTATCCAAAAGCTGACTACGATAGCTCAATACTATGACTTATGCCTAGTGTTTACAATGACTCCAGGCTATGATTGAAAGGATGCCAGAGGTTGAATCATCGGATCGACGCCCAAGCTCATGGGTGACTGACTATCATTCCAACCAAAACTAAAAGTAATGGATCGCAAGTACATTGAATGGAAAGTGTGTCACTCAAATACACAAGCAAATTCAAACTCAAAGCAAAATCCAGCTATGCGGCTGCACGCAACACAAGACTGAACACTACTTGGCATTTGGTTCGACGTGTCGATAAGCCTAATCTTCAACCATTACAGATAATTGCTCGAAGCGTCTAGAACTCATAACCATCAAATTCAACAAACAGTTATTGTTAGATGGATTAACCTGTTTCCACATGCTAAGTGTTATCTAGTGCGGCGTTGTGTTGTACAGTGTTATACAATTCAATTTTATGCGCCTGTTAATGCGAAACTCGGGAGTTCAACCGGAGTGACCATCATCGCTGATCGTCTCAACTGGATTTCACATCGATGTTTACATGTAACAGTTACTTTCAAATTCAGTGACTACCTGTCGGCACATAAGAGCATATTATCAACATTCACGGCGTATGCGTACATTTAAATTCATGTTCAAACAAACAAGTGTGTGCATCCAAATTTATACGTTCAAATCCAAATTATTGCGTACAAATTCAAGTCCAATTTCTCGTAAATCCAAGTTTAAGTCATCTATAGGCATGTGCATCCAAGTATTCAAGTTAGAATTAGAGTACAAGTTCGTATAGGGGCATATGCATTCATTTAGGTCCAGGGTCATACATGTACATACATCCAAGGGAAATACCCCTGGTCAACTATCGATCCCTCTACTTACTCATTGCCTTCAAAATCTAAAATCAGGAAAACACACCCAATCCCTAAAAGTCAACACATGCATATGAATATATACATTGTCTTCTCCAAATCTATATCATACAAGCAGTTTCAAAACTACTTCATTGGATATGAATGGGCATACGTCAAACGTAGAAGCGATTGGTAAGAACTGCTTCATTTCGAGTTCTTCTTCTCATTCAATGCTGGTCCCTATGCTACTATGCCTACTGCAGATCCTTCTATCCACATCAATACTGTTTCCATCCAAATTGGCCACAAACACCCACGAATAGATTTAAGTAGTGAAATAAATGAAGAAATTAAATGAAAATAAAGGAGAGTCATAAAATATCAAGAAAAACACAGTGGAAAGCAAAAACAACAAGATTTATAGTGGTTCGGCATTGATTGCCTACGTCCACTTTGAATATTCTCTTTATTGCTTCCCAGTTCACTTGATTACAATTATAAACAGTAAGAAATAGCAAGAGATTAGAAAAGAATGGAGGAACTCAGTTAGAATAATGGTGGAGTTTAACTAACAGCGTAAGAGTCCCTAGAATGGCCCTATATGCATGTATTTATAGATGAAGGCGGCCTCTAACCTAACAAAAACTTCGGCAACGGGACCCCCTCCATCATATGGGCCCACCATAGAGAGGGCTAGGCCCAACTCTCAATGAATAAGGATCAGTACTGATCCCTCCATGTGTCAAGGTTGGGCTAGTGATCCCTATGGTAGCTTCCTTTTGTTTTAACATGATGGTGCTTCAAATATCAAGATGTTTGGATGTGTGGAGCTCTTGCTTTTGCTTAATTCTTGGTTCAGCTTCATGATAGTTTGAGGAAATGCCGATCCTTCTTATTGTTCTAGGATAGGCCGAACCATATCCCACGAGCTACACTATCCCGTTCCCTCCGTACATTGAATGCAATGTCGATCCATCTTGGAGTGTTACACCGAGCCCTGTTGTCCTAGAGGTGTGTGTGCCAACCCCTTCATATATATAATTCCATGACAACCCCTAACTCCTCAAATGTATACTGATCCCTAGCACCTAGAATGTTATGCTGATCCCTTCGGCTTCATAGTGTACCACTGATCCATCTGGTCTTCATAAACCTATGTCGACCCCTCTGGCATTATTAGATCATGTAGAAATAAATACCATCATGCATACCGATCCCTCTATGTTTTCATTTATGTTGACCATCCAACTATGTCATCATGCCGATCCTTAAACCTTCACCTAGCTATGCTGATCCCCCAAGTGTTTCATCCATGTTAACAAATGACTATACTGATCCCTATTTTATCCAAGCTAACATCCATCTCACTGACATCATGCGCTGTCTTTCTATCAACTATGTTTAATGCGGGTTTCGTATAACTATCCAGACTCTATACCTGGGTCTTGCAGCCGTCGCCTCATGGTTAATTCTCTTATCAAGGTTCGAATCTGTCTTGTATGATAAGACCAATATAGCTGGGCCATTGTACCTGCAGGTAACACTTGCCCCCCAAAGTACGTCTTGTGAGTAACATGAAGTGCTTTGAATTGGAAAAAGTATGAGTTGCCATAATGTTCACCATCTAACTTCCTGGTTGATTTCTGTTCCTTTATCGATAGGCTTCCTCCTATTTGATTCGATCTCGAACTTGACTGTTTCAGGCTTGATTGCGATTTTAATTAATTTCAAAAAGTTGAGTTATTAAAGCATCCCCATGCCTATCCATAAACACATTTCTGTCGCTGGCTCCTAGACGTGTTCTAACGTTCGCAGGAGTTTCCATTTTTTATAATATCCGGAATACTCGCATTTGCAGTCTAACCTTCAAGACCGTTTGACATTTTTCAGTCGTCCATCATTTCTCTCCTATTTTTCATTCCATTCATTTTGTTCATTTTTTCTTTTTCGCCTTTCTCTTCTTTTTTGTGTGGAGGGATCGACATCCGACATGTCGATCCCGCGGTGGGTTCACGTGGATAGGGATCGGCAATTCCTAATGCCGACCCCACTTCAATTCCTAGACCGAGTCACCCGAAATAGGTGGTTCCCCTTCTTTATTCTTGTGCATATATAAATGGGCTTGCCTTCATTTCCTTCCTTTACCTTATCATTTCTCGTTTAAACTTTACTTATTTCCCTGCGCCCATTCCTTGTCGAACCCAAGTTGGAAAATTCCTTCAACCCCATATCTTAACCCAAACACGAACTCTATCCGCTCCTCCTTCATCTCTGGTCCCTAATCTCGATCGTTCGCCCTTCGTACCTAAACTTGACGCACAAATAGGTATGAAAACCTATCTTAATCATGTAATCGGGTTATAGTCTCGAGCTTTAGTAAGCTCGAGTGTCTTTTAGGTGAACAGCTTAGTTAGTTGTATTATGAGGGTAAGGAGGAGAAGGAAGAGATGGAGAAGAAAATGGAGAAGAAGGGGTTCGGACGAGATGTCGTTTTGTGGTTCATGAAGAAGATGGTTGAGTTTGAGAGTTAGTTGGAGTGGGTTTGGTGTGGGATTGAATGAAGTGATGAAGGTTCAGCGTGGAGTGGTTTAGCAAGGGATCAGTGTGGAGGATGTGAAGGAAGGGGTCGGTAAAAGATAGTCCGAGGAGGTCGGTAAGACATATTTGTGGAAAGGGATCGGTGTAAGGTCATTCAGTGAGGGGTCGGCTGTGAGTGCGTTGATGAGGGATCGATGTGTTAACTCAGTGTAGGGATCGGTATATTGTGGCTGGGGTAAGGGATCGGCATAGAGAATGGAGGGATCGGTGTTGACAATAAACACTAATTTTTAACTTAAGTCTTTTTAAACACAATATGGCATATTGCCTTGCTTAAACTTGGACTGTTGAACTTAGGCTCAAATAAACACATCTCTAGACTCCTTAACATGGACTAAATGAAAAACAACATAAAAAATCTAGACAAAAAACTTCATAGCTTAATATGTTGATATCTGATCCTAAATCTCTTGTTGCCAATCAACTTTCCTGTTGATTGAGACAGTCAGCGATGACGGTCTCTCTGGATTTAAGTCTAAGTATTATCGTTTCGTTTTAGCATTTATGATTCTGAACTGTTCATACTTATTTCATATTACACTGCACTGCACTATAGTTCACACACGACACAGAGGGAATGGGTTATTATCTCTAATGTTGATTATCTACTGAGTATAGCTGACATAAATCTCAAGCTACATGACGCGCTCTGACAAAATGTCTTCCGAGTCCACCGCAAGACACATTAGTTCCGAGACAAGGTCAAGCTATGCCACCCTATCAGATAAACCTTCTCCGAGCACCATGCAGAACAAGTAGGGGCATCTTACCCGCAAGCTAATCTCTTTTCTGACATTCCAGTCCTTCCTGTAGAAGTCATCAGCCCAGCTCCCGATGTCGTTGGCTATAATTCTAAATAACCCTGTAGACTCACAAGCGTCTAGAATCGGCGAAGCCGCTCTTCTTCGAATGTGTTCCATCCATGGAATTCTGTATGAAGACGTTTTAGTTCCATCGAGGCAAGACATACCTCACTTGCCCTCAGCTGGATATACCGCTTGCAACAAGTTTAGGTGTTGGACTGGATGTGCGCCACCCTTCAACTCCTTCATTTGGGAAATGATAAGGTACTTGGGGATCGCTCCTACCCAGTTGCACCATAATAGTTATGCCTTCATCCATGGCACCTTTCTTCTCTTTATGAACATCATGTTCCGTCCGCCAACTTCTGAAGACATCAGATACATCTACAATTTCAAAAGACGGACAGAGAGTCCTTCGTATGTCTTTCTCGAACCCTCGCCCAAATGCCAAGTTTTAACGGGTGCATGGAACAAGCTTTCTCTATTCAAACACGAGTGGTTTTATATACGGTGTCCTCCCAGTTTCGTGAGGAGATGGTCAGAAGGACGTAAGTGTTACTCCCATCTTCGTCTTTAGTTCAAAGATTCATGTAGCAACTTCTTCTTTAAATATACTAATATCTCCAGTTCTTTCAGGTGTTCACCCTCGACCCGAATGCATCGAGTATTCTAGGGCCGTTGTGGCCATTCGTGCTACTCCCATTAAGGAATGGGACATCAAAATTCTTGTCACTGATGAGCTGCTCTCATTATTTGGGATGTTGGAAGACGGCTGCAAAATTGGACTTCTCGGGAGTAAAGCAGTCCCAAAAATTGTTGTCGAAAGAAGGGTAGAAGCAAGTGACCCCGTGGTGTCTCCTGTTAAGGGAACCCAGGAAAACATTGAAGAGGGAGAGATAAGAGAATCTCAAGATATGAGACCAAGAAGCGAAGATGTAGGCCCTGGAAAAGCGCCGATAGTCGAAGCATCACCATCCTGCCAAATGCAAACTGCACCGAAGAGGAGAAAAAGGTTGGTGTACAAACTACGAAAGGGTAAATCTGGGGCAAATCCAGAATCCATCATAACCCTACTTGAAAAGGAGTCGTCTTCCCAACAAATGGAAAGTTCGTTGAAGAGACTCTTGAAAGTGACTAGTGCTATAGGACCGTGTAATATCGATAAACTCCTTGTGCAGAATAATAATTAAGTAAGTAAATAATTAAAGAGTAAAGCAAATGACACCAGAGATTTTTATATTGGTTCGAACTCTTGTTCTACGTCCAGTCCCAGACTCCTTCTGGAATTAAAGTAGCAACCCTCACTTAACCCGGAGGAATAGGTTTACACCGCCTGAGCAACCGAATAGGACTTCTACCGCCTAAGCAACCGAATAAGACTTCTACCACCTGAGCAACCGAATAGAACTTCTTTACAAATAACAAAAGTATATGACTGTAGTAAGCTCTTTAAATAGCACTGATAAGTCAATTAAGTACAATCTTCCTATAATCTTCTCCTTTACGATATGTAGTGTAATGTGCTTGAGAATTATGGAAGATAGAGTGATCAACGATCAGAGAATGTAAGCAGTTTGAGTGCAGTTTGAAAATAGAGAATAAGAGATAAGAATTAAAGAATAGTAAAATTAATTGTTATGTTTGTTTGTTGAATTCTAAAATCTATTTATAGGGATTAAAAAGTTGTAACCATTGATGAAAGGCAATGTTGTAAAGAACAGGTGCAACTGTTGGTTTGAAGATGTTTCGCTTCGATGAAGAGAAGTGTCTTTTCATAAAAAATAGCTGTTGAAAATATTCAGCCGACTGAAAATATTAATTCAGCCTTCTGAATTTGATAAAATCGTAAACAGCAAGGAAATAGGAAATTTTTGGCCTAATTCAGCCGGCTGAATAAAACCATTCAACCGGTTGAAACTGCATAAAAATTATGCTTTGTTTCAGCATTCAGCCGTCTGAATGATATTATTCAGCCGGCTGAATTTTGTTGATAAGCAAAAGTTACCATAGCTCATTTGGTTAGAGCACTTGCCTTCTAAACTAGTGACCTGAGTTCGAGCCTCGCTCCATGCATTTTTTGAAAACTTGATTTTTCATTTTAAATATGAATGTATATGTGTGTATACCATTTTGAGAAGATTTTAACATTTGTAAACTCTAGAAACGACACTCTACGACTAATAATACATTGTTTGTCACCTTCGTCTTGTCTCTATCGTGTATATCTCTTCTTGTATCTCCATATACATACTTTCATCCTTTTTTGTACTATGTATCTTCATTTTGAATGCATTTGTTTGTCTCTTTTTGATGCTCATGTACCCGCAAATTAGCTTAGACATTCTTTGGCATAATTGTATAATTGTTGTCATTAAAATCCAACAATAAAGGTTCTAACATTCTCCCCCTTTTTGATGATGACAACCATACAATTTTAAAAAAAAATATTCATTCTATATATAAAATAATATTAATACGTTTAAAGCTCCCCCTAAGTATAATA